>OU466861.1:7594166-8990000 GCA_911865555.2 Thlaspi arvense
ATCCTTACCAACTTGTGGATACAGGACTCTAGCCTTTCAGCATCACGCTCTCTGGTTTCTTCTCTTCCCGCATCAGTAAGAACCCAAATGGGAAAGTTACTTGGGGAAAAGAAGACCCTGAGTGAGACCGGTATCAACTCTGATCACTCTCTCTTAATTATAATTGGATCCTTTGAGAAGAAATTGAGAGATGGTTATTGATGGTTGAAGTGGTATGCATATGAACAGGTAGAGTATTGGGAGAAGTTTGTATAGGTTCAAGAGAAGAAGCAGCGAAATGTATGGAGAAGGTAATGAAGCGAAGGGTAATGGTTTCAAGCGCAAGACAGGCTGTGTCTGGTTTCTTGGCTGCTGGAGCTATTAATGCAACAATGTATCTTTCCCAGAAGATGCGCAAAGCTTGGACTTCTCGGTCATGACTTTGCCAAAACTCCCCACGGAAAGTGAAGAAAGTAGATCTTGCCCAAGTAGTAAGTCTTCTTTTCGATGTCATAGATGTAGAACTATAGAGGCAAACGCATCACTTTTTTCCGTATTATTTTATCTTCTTTATGGTCAAATGTAACAATAGCAATGAAGCCGAAAGTTACTTTGCAAAAAAAAAAGTTCCAGTTTAGGATGCAATCTCTGTTTGATCAAATTTGCAATTAGTGTATATAGTTGATAGGATTTGATTTTCTATAATGGTTTCTTTTTTTTCTATATGAAGTGATAAAAAAATCATTGTAACTAAATTTAAGTGTTTTAGGAGTCCTCCTCACTGCTCAAATCACATGATATGACATCAAAATGTAACATAATACTCACCTTTTGAGAGGAAAACTTTACAGATCAAGGCCTGAATGTAAAAAACTAAAAATAATAATAGTACCCACTAGTATAAAGTAAATATATTTGTAGGACATTTATATATTCGTTACAAATGTGTAGTATATTTAAAAAAAACCAAACAAACACATGGGTTACATTTGACCCCGTGACTAGTTGATAGTTGACACTTTTAATCGTACATTGCTACTTTAATGTAATTTTACTATGGGGACCAATTTTTTTTACGTTTCCGTACGATGGCATTCGAATCTAGTAGGCACAGGTGCTCTAAAACTTACCCCAAACAATACTATTTTAATTGTTTGAATCTCTCTTCTAAAAATCAGTTGACTTGTTGCGTTGGATTGGATTGTAGATAATTTGGTTTTATTAGTCGTTATATGTATATATTGTTTTATCATATGGTTCAGAAATTAAATCATGTGGTTTAACAAGAATTTAAAAAATTCATGATCTTTTTTTTTTTTGGAACAACGTAACTTTATACCATTAATTAAACATCTGAACTCTCCATGATTATTAAATAAAAACTATTATCAAAATACAAAAAAAAATGTATATTTGTGAAAAAAACTAAACAAAACATATGTAAAAAATACTAAATATAATAGAAAAACTGAAAAAGAAACTATTTATCAATTCACACCTGACTAATCATAAATTTACATGCTCAATGCATAGCTGACTAAATATAATAACTAGCATGCCATCCGTTAATCAATTTACGAATATAAAACATTAGATCGGATTTTGCAATTTCATTATGATAATGTGCGAGAATTTAAAAATTTATAAATATCTACAAACAAATAATGTTGGAAGTTTTTTTTTAAAAAAATGTTCGAAGTTTCTACTGTTTAATTAGATTATTACAAAAGGTGAAAAGAAAAGACTCAAAGAAAAAGAATTTGTGTCAGTGAGAAAAAAAAATGAAACGATGGTTACGGAGAGAGAGATAATCAGATGGAGTAGGGTCCACACGACAATCACTGCACCTGATAACGTTTCGGGTCCCACGCTCTTACAACACTACAGTCCTCATGTCACCACCACAATCAATCTCTCTCTCTCTACTTATTGAATTTGTATAAATGTTTCTTTATTACACATTCAATGTTAAACTATTATATATAGTCCGCAATAATATTGATTCACATCAATTTTTATTTTTGTTGTCTCCTCCTTTTTTGTAAACTTATAAAACCCATGCAAATATATATTTTTAAACCGTAGAGTAAATTAATAACTAAATTTTCAAAAGTCGCTCGGTTAAAAAAGGTAAAAATGTTTTTTTCAAATATAATTTTTTCATCTTAAAAAGTAAAATATTACGGTACGTTTTAAAGGTAAGAAATACAAAAAGAACATATTGAAACAATCAATCTTTTATTTGTACCTTGTAAGTTCGTAACGTTTGCTAAATTCAAAAGAAAGTTGTAGACCATATTTTACGTCGAACAAGTCTTTCAATGAGTTTAAATCAGATAAATAGCCTAAATTAGTCTCAATTTTTGAATATTTGAACATTATATACGAAAATAAGATCGACGTTTTCAGTGGGGACAATCGACAAAGAACTAAATATAAAATGAAGCATATACTAAAAAAAAGATTTAAATAAATTTCCTAGCATATAAGATCAATCGAGATATTTTTATGTTTTTTGTATCGTTTTCGTTCGACCATGTAAAACAAACGAGACACTTTGCTGTTCTCTATTCGTTTAGAAACAACAACTTCAAGGGCCGAGTGAGAAAGAGATTTTGGTGGGCCAAGACAAGAGAGAGGCCCATCTCGTTCCTTAATAAATAAAATTTCTCAAATCATGACACTTTTGTTTTAACACAATAAAATTGAAACATGTTACACTTTTGATGTATATATTAGTGTTTCATTGGAGTCTGTAGAGAGGAACAAGAATTGTTTGGCGAACGCAAAACTTTTCTTTATGCATAATTAAAATTTCTTAATGGATAAAGAAAACCAAAATGATTGAGAATCGAGACAGTGACACTAATAGGGCCATTAAAAATAATAATGATAAAAAAGTGTCATATTCTCCTCAAAATCCAAAAAAACCTGACAGAAAATCTCGTGTACTATTTAATCACTCACTCACAAGAAAAACTCAAATTTAAATCAAAGTAAAAAAAAAAATCAAAATTAAAAAAATCTCACGTTCTCACGTATTTTTGTTTTTTACTTAGCAAAAAAAAAATGTACTACAGAAAACAAAATAAGAATTAACGGCGAAACAAAAGTATTACACAGCCGCCGAACGCGGTCGCCGCCGACGAATCCAAGATTAAATTGTTTGTGACTAATCTTGCGGATCCTCCTCACCGCCTCCAAGTGAATCACTAGCCTGAGATTCGCCGGAAACTTGCCGTCCGTACTGATTTATCCCGGAGAGAATATTATGATGTTGTTGTTGTTGTTGATGATGGTGGTGATGATGATGATGTCTCTGTGTATTATGATGATCACCACCGTCATTTCTTCCTCCTTCATTATTATTATTATCTTCGTTAATCTCATGATTACTACTGGTTGCTAGCTGTTGTCCAGAAAGAAATGCCATTGGAGCAGCGAAATTCATAAAATGTAAACCGCTCGATACCGCGCCGCCTGAAACGCCCGAAACGCTACTTCTGTATAACGCAGCAGCAGCGGTATTAATCGAAGGAAACGTCCAAACTGGCTCTCCACCGCCGCCGCCTCCGCCGCTACCGACAGCACCTCCTCCTGTTTGGTTATTACCACCACCACCAGCCGCAGCCGCAACCATCCAGAAATTTCCTGGTATTTGCGCGGTTGTAGCGGTTGAACCACTGTTGCTAGATTGAAGAGTGTAGCCTCCGATTTGATCGTGTTGTTGGTGTTGGTGCAAATCCGACGTCGTTTGGAGTCTACGTTTCTTCTCAGAGTTTAACTCTTCCGAATCTTGATCTCCTTCTTGCTTTGTCGGATTATGGAAGTTCAAAAACGACGTCGTTGGAGTGAAGTTATCGATTCCGGGAAACAGAGACGACGTCGTTGCACGTCCCTGTAGAGGATGGTGATGGTGATGAAACCCACTTCTTTGTTGTTGTTGTTGTTGTTGTTGAAGTAACGATGGAGAGAAGATGTTGTTAGGGCTAAAAGTGGAAGCGGCGTTACGGAAATGAGAAGGGAGAGACATGGAGGAGCCTGAAGAGCGGAGAGAGATGTTTAGGGAAGTGAAGTTCGCCGGGATTGTTCCTGTTCCGGTGGCGGCGATTACTGACGGCTCAGCTTGTTGGAGAAGCCATTCGATTGTTTCTCCGTCGGATTTGTGGCCGAGCTCTCTCGTTAGCTGGAAAACCCTAGCTGCGCATAAAGCTGGCATCCTTATCCTCCGCCCTCTTCCGTCTACTTTCGTGTGTCTGTCTTTCGTCGACGCTCGTTTCAACGGCGGCTTTTTAGCCGCTACTACCGCAGATTCCTCTTGCGTTATCTGTAACTCTTTCTGTGTTGTCTGCGGTTGTGGCTTTTGCTGTGATTGCTGTTGCGGTTGCGATTGGGATAATTGTTGGTGTTGATGGAGGGAGAAGAGAGAGGAGGAGGAGGAGGGAGAAGGTTGTTGTTGTTGTTGATTGTCGTCGGGATCTCGTTTTCCGAGGAGTTGGAAAGGGAAAGTAGGGCGATGATGGTGGTGGAGGTGACGGTGGTGATCGTCTCCTCCTCCTCCTCCGACGCTGTCTCCACCGTCCATTATGACATTTAAGACAGTAGATGTTGGCTTTTGCATATATAAGTGGGGAACAATTTTATATTTATAAATTAGGGTTTTGGTTTTACTTTGGTTTTTATTTGTGATTTTTTTTCACAAGAGGAAAAGGAATTGAGTGAGAAGGAGAGGATAAGAGAGAGAGGGAATGGGAAGAAAAGCTTAAAGAAACCAAAGATCATGAGTGAGAATTATATGGGTGAGCTTTAGAAAACATTTTTTAATAAATATAGAACTTAAAAGGAAAAATAAAAACTCTCATTGCATCTTCTTCTTTTTTTTTTTTTTTTTTTTTTTTAATGTTTCATTGCTTCTTTTTATATGCTTCATCTCTCGCACAATAATAAAAACAAAGAGAGACGTCAACAAATGGGAGTACCATTTATTAGTTGTAGAAAATAAAAGTATAATTTTTTCAACGCAAATGGATTGATAAATTAGCAACTACTAGCTATTATGTTTTGAATTTATCCGTAAACTTGAAACTTTCAACGTCAATTCGATCTGTGACAATCATCAATCCGTTATAGCTACTTAAGCCGTCTTAGATTTTGACACCATGTTCCATGTCCATGGGTTTTTTTTTTCGAGGAAGAATTTTCTAATCACTACTTACTAAAAACTCGACCAAAAAAAACTTACTAAAAACTCTAGCAAAAGTATTTCTTATGCCAATTTCGCTTAAGTAACATGTCAACCTTTTTAAACATCATTAGTGGTTTTCGTTTTCGACAAGAATTAGAGAATTATACAATTTCTTATTCTTTTGATTCTCTCTCTATCTATTCCTTATGTACAACAAAAAGGCCACCGTAAAATGGACAACAATATTCACCGTACAATGAAAATGATTTTTCACGACTAGTTAAAAAAGGAAAAAAATCTGAACGTTGCGTTAATAAATGAGATGAAATCTATAACCAAATTTTTTTTATAAAAAAAATGAGATGAAATTGTACAACGTCGTCTTTAATATATGGTAGATATATATATATACATATATATAAGAGAAAATATAAAAATGGGGTTAATAATACATATATATATATGTATATATATGAAGATATGGTTGGAGAGAGTCGTTGTGGCTGCAGAGTCCACGTGAGATGTCCTCTTTTATCATTCATTCCATAAAGACAATGAAGAGGTCGACGCGAGGATGATGGGCCCCACACTCCTCTTAAAACCCCATTTGGTCAAAAATTAGAAATATATTTCAAAATGTTAGGCCCCACATCATTCACGTAATCATTCTTCCCCTGCTTCTTTTGCCGGAAATACCATATTATTATTTATTCATATTCAATACTAGTATCTTTTATTATTAAAATTTTACCAATATTATTCTCTTTTTTTTTTTCTTTTTTAATCAGATAGCAAATCTCTATACAATGACTACGTAACACTAACACCACTGGCCAAAAGCTGAATTGTGTTTTCGAATTGAGTTTGATAACTAATTATTAAAAACCGGAACAAAATGAAAACATACCCATTATACATAAAATATTCTCAACTTTTCTTAACCAAATTTTAAACATAATAAGTATTTAAACTAAACCTTAGTACTTTCAGATGATTGTTAGAGATGAAATTCGTACCATTTCAACGAGTCCGATATAAAATTTGGTCGTTCCATATTCCAAAGTTTAGGCCGGCCAAATAAATGAAAATCTTCCATTTATCAGACGAACCCGGGAAAAACAGAAGTTTAGTCTTATTGGCAAAAAAAAATTTCTATTCCAAACCGACATAGAAGACTGACCTAATCAGCTATAAATATGGGAAATCCTCGACTTCTCAGATCATCCAAAAATCATCTCTCGAGACCTAGGACAAACTAAGCAATCTGATTGTTTTTAGTTCTCGATTCACTTTCTTTAAAAAGTCTAGGTCGACGTTCTTATTCCGACGACCTAAACTCTCTTGTATCCAAGCTCCGACTTAACTTAATAAAGATTTCTCTTTAAAACTACAAATTCTAATTCTTTTTTATAAGTAGAATTTGAGTTTTTACAATGATGACAACGCTTATGTCAAAATTGTAGATATGGTAAATTGGTAATAATTAAGTACTGTATTAGTTTTTTTTATACACGTCTTTGTAAATAACAAACGCAATAAATAAATGCACACACACATATAATACTATATATAATAGTACAAACAACATGTCTATTCAGGTTCTCGTTAATTAGACCTTTATCAACTCTTATGTACGTGGTAGTTTTCGCAAAAAATAGTATATTTCATTTTTTCACACATAAATTACAAACTGTCTCCGCGTATTGTATTTACTTATTATTATTACTCCACCATAAAGTATATTTTGGTAAAAGAAACTTTTTACAAGATTTATGAATACAAAAAGGAGATATATATATAATGAATTAAAAGTATGGTAGAGTTAATGTGGATGATTGTAGCTTTGGGATTCCCTCTCTTATTTTTTTTTTATCATCTATACAAAAACTTTGATAAATATGAATGATTATATATGATGACGGTACTTGCTTTCATATAATGGGATCTTAATTAATTGTTTGGTTAGGATTTTATTAAAATATAATTAGGGCAGTAGGTAGGGCTCAACCTTGAATAATTACTTCCTTTAGTTTATTAATGACTAACTAATTCACTAATCAATTGGTTTCTAGTATTAATTAATTACTGTAGATTGAAGTCTACTCCCACCTAGGACGGAATCAAATGGATTGTTCATATACATAAATGTGAAATGACAGAAACACAAGCGGTCAGTCTAAATTATATAAATATTACTAACTATATGAGTCGTTTAAATTATATTTTTCCCTCTGTGTAAGAAATTACGGCCCCCAATAGTCCAAAACGTACTTGCATTATAATAACTAAAATAAAATATTTCGTGATACTCTCTTAGGCCGATACGAATCCGATTTTAAATTCACAGTACCAAACTACCACGACCCGTCTCTGATGATTATACTCTATGTACCCAAAATTCGGGATAGATCAACATAGCTATAGGCTGAATCAATTAGACAATTTGTTATTCCTAGCTAACGTACAAACTATCTTAAATTTGAAGCTTTGTTAATCAATTTTTTTTCTTATGGTTACGTCTTTGTTTTAATTGGATAGACAATAAGGACGACATATACATTATACAGGCAAGAAAATACAATTGAAGATCTCGAATGGAAATAAATATGTTTCATTTTTGTGAAACAGGTTACTTTAATACAAAGAAATTGATTGGTCTCTTTGATGTAACATATCTTATAGCTTATTGTACAAAACAGGCTGGGCATGTTTCATTAACTAAATGTATGATTTGAGAGGTGGGTCATCGTCTAAGTTCCGAACATATACATATCTCATGTGTTTTAGCTTAGTTTTTGTCGCAAGCTTATTTAGTCTATTTTTCTTTGTTTACAAATATATATGTTCACATAGTTTAAGTGAAATTATATATGAAAATAATATTTTCTATTTGATAAGTATGATAATAAACTAAACTTTACTTAATTAAAGTTTAAGTGCAATTTTATATATATAACAAATTAATTTGCTTCTTTTTTAAAAAGTATCATTCTAGCTACCACCATTAAAAAAAAAACCATCAGATATATCAAGTCTTTGCATTTCTTTTAACATACTCTCCTATCCTTAACATTTATTTTTAATAAAAAACATTAATAGCGGATAAATCCAATGATATTTGTGTAATTATGGGCGTAATAAAGAATATTGTGCGTAAATTTGATGTGTAAGTTTAGTTGCTGAAAAGCATGCTCATGCGATGATATTAATGAACATTGACATGCAAAATTTCCAGCGCTGATCAAGTTTAAGTGAGTTTATTCTTCTTCTACAAAGGAAAAAAGTTGATGTGAATTTGGTGATGATCACTACTCTGCTGTTTTCTAGACATATTTAACAGTTGCAACGTCGATAAACGAATCAGTTTATCAAACGATTGATCACATGTTTAAAATAATAATTTCGTATTCAAAATATGTATATAGAAAAACTAAATTTTAGAAATTAAGAGGATACTGTATATACCGTTTGATATACGGTATATGTTGTAGATAGGAAATTAATATAATGATTACAGCCGAACTACACATCTTTTCATGTAAAATATTAAAGTATGTATATATATATGAATAATTGAATATGAATATCTATGAAAAAATAATGTATGTTAGAGATGAATTTCCTAATTTCGAATAGCTAGACGAATACAAATGCGACTTACCGACTGACAAGCATGCATGCATGATCGATGATTTCCACTAGCCCTAGGGACTCTCAAAACGTGAATTATCGGATAGTTGACCTCATGGCAGACTTTGAAGGGTTACCGCGCAACCGAAACTAATATATTGACCACGAAGCCGTACAAAACCTTGCTCTATAACTTTCTATAAAAAGAACCCTAGCCTTGAGCTTCACTAACCTTGATCTTTACTGTGTACCGACATTATATAAACATCTACATCAGATCGATCATTACCATGAGCTTCACTAACCTTGATCATTTACCAACTTTGGACCATGTAAAATTTTTATATATATTTTTTCGCTTGGAGAATTTCTGAAAATATTTTCCAGTTACTATCCTAAAATTCTTGTAAGATTTGAGCATTAATTATTCACAGGATCACACCATACGAGTAGTTTTATGTATTCTCGTGGTTGTTTTTATGCGCATGTCTATTTATTCTCTGAAATCACTTAGTTCCAATACTTTGATTTTGCTCCTTGAAAAAGAAAAGACATCCGAAAATCCTATTAGAACAATCTGTATATAGTGATGTAATATTCCATAACAATTTATATTATATATATAAATGAATATTTCAAAATTTTAAGATTAGATTTATAACTATTTCTAGTAATATATTTCAATTTATTTTTTTATTAAAAAATGCTTCAAATAAATAGATCATATACCACATTCAAAATCGTGGGAAGTCTACATAAGCAATATAGATGCTCAACTAATTTTCTGTCAATTTGAAAATATCATATTAGCTAGAGGGTAGTTAATCAGAATATATTCCCTCTGTTTTCCTTAATAGGATGATTTATTTGATATTGGTTACCATTTGTATTATGTAATATGCAGATAAATAATTTCTTAATGCACTTCTAACTAAAATATTTTATATTTTGAAACGGATGAAATGTTTAATTACTTACATGCAATTTGATCTATAAAGTATGGTAGCCAAAACATAATATTTTTTTTATTGTAAGCGCCAGAAATTTTTAAATGATCGAAGAGGAAATATAATCTGGAGGAAATTAGTCAGTATTTGATGCAGTAGCATATAAATTATGATTAAGTAGTGCAGGATTTAGATATATATTTCAAAAAGTTTTGTTAAAAGACTTAAAGTGTGAGGTTGCATGTTGTAACCAGGAAGCTTTTACAGATAAATTACAACTTTCTCCATTTTTTGGACCCACTTGTCTCTAAACCTTATATTTTTTTTTCCTTCTGCTTAAACGCACTAAGAAAAAAAGTAAACACATGAATGTATTACTCACTAGGTCATACACGTTAAATTAATGCACAATGATAATTTATCTCAAATATATAGGTAACTATAAGGCTAATTAAGCAAAACAAGCCAACTATAGTATATTAGTTTTCTATAACTGATACTTTCTAATCAAAATTCATATTATTATATACTTAGGAAATTGTTACTCTTGTAAGTTGTAACTAAAAAATCGTATTTTTATAACTCCAATTCGTATCCCGAAAAGAAGAATTATCGAATAGGACATTATGATTAATAAAAATAATCTATAAAGTGTGAGATCGGCGAAATTTGAGCTAACAAAACAAAACATAGGCTAAAAAGTCAAAAACTTTTCATAATCCTGATTTGTTAATGTAACAGTAATTAGTCACGTACTATAAAATAAGCAGTACATTTTGATTTTTGAGGGAGAGTTTTGGTTGAAACGCAGTTGCAGCATGCAAACAGCGATTGGTACAGCTGGTGATTTGGTTGAAGTGTTGCGTTTTAAGAGACCACATGGCGTTTGCGGTATCGTTTGTACATAAATGTGGCTATTGACATAGACATCTTACCATCTAACATACAGAGGCTCTGGTGGCATCTTTTGTCTAAATATTACACCTTTATTTTCTCTTCTTTTCTGTTTTTTTTTTTCCTTTCTTCTTTTAAATATTCAGCATCAACATATCTGTATATAATCAGCTATACTGTGAGTTGTAATGTGTTTGTTTGTAAGAGTTTCAAGAATGATATATATAGGGTAAAAAATACGGAGGAAATGAAATTATACAAAGTATTAAGTATGCATTCAATTTGGTCTAGTCTTCGAAATACTAACGTATGAGTTTTATTTTGTCACTTAAACACGAATGTCGATTGGAAATTCGCTTAGGGATGGAACGAACAAAAATTCATAAATCTAACTTACTTTTGATAATCTATTGGTTTCACAAATGAAAACAAAACCAAGTATGTATTTGTACATCTATGTGTGTGTCAGTGTGTATATAAATGAGCTAGTTTTCCGATTTTCTGGTAGGGGGCAGATGGAATCTTTTCCATTATAAGAAGTCATGGGTGGGTGACGTCATAAATGTTCTTATAAGATTATTTAGAAATAAAAAAAGGGATTTGGGGGGGAAAAGGTGTGGATAATAAAGGGACTTGTGTCGCATCATATCAATGTTGCTTTTTTTATCGACCTTGCCACTATTCATTACATATCAAAAGGGTGGAGGATTATTTATTGTCTTAATCATAATCATAAGAGAATTATAATATTAATATAATACAGTATCGATATTAATCTTTAATTTCACCATCGGTGGGTGGCTTTCAACCATACACGGCTCGAATTTGCAAAATTTTAAATTTAAGGTATACTCTCAAAAATTGTCTATATATGGACTATATAGAGTATTAATAACAACATTCGTTAAGCTAATTAAATATTTTACCGAAAAAAGACATTTGTTATGAATTTAGGATATATACTGTAGAAATGTTAGATTAAACTCCTCTTCTACTTTTTTTTTTGTTTTTTTGGCCGGCACAAATTATATAACTTCTTTATATTGCCACAAAATGTTTATTTGTAGAGTCAAAAGAAAAAATATCGTAGATTGATTGATTTTACGAAAAGTATTTTATGATTAAAGTAATAAACTAACTTCCATTACATTCGAACATATTCTATTCCCATGACGACGACGAATTCAAATGAGAAAACAAAATAAAATAACGTAGTGCTCTGGATTTGATAGCTGGGAACACGTTACACGTGGAGACGAATAATCTTATCTTAATAAAACCGAGAGAATTTAACGATATCCAATTACGTAACGCCACGTAAGCACATGAGAAACCCAAACTTCCGAACACGTGATCCTTGACCGACGGCGTATCAACCATGATTCATCCAACGTGGACTCAACTAGAGAAACATTGTTGACTTTTAAAAGTGAAGAAAAAAGTATCTGGTTTGCTTAACCGGAAACCTTAAACCTGGTTTCCTCTATACCAAGATTTTACAAAAAAAAAAACGTAAAGACAGGTTTAACCTGTATGGTTCATTCTCCAAAAGTCCAAATGACTTGAAAATTTTCAATCGTAATCTAAGGAGCATTCACCACCATCTTCTACGTGAAGCCCATCGATTACTGATGATGGATCGGCTTGTAAGTACTTAAGCTCACTCCTGTCATGTTGTACCCTTCCAGTGATCTCCAGACACAACCCGTTCCGGTTTTTCTTGTTGTCTCTCTTGGAGGAGCTGCTGTTGTTCGGATTCTTCTCGGTTGGTCCAGGATCTAAGAAGATTGGAATGAGTTTTGAAGTTGGGTTCGGTTTGATTCTGTTCACGTTTTTAGTCTCAGGTGGCCCCAGAATCCTGTTCCCTAACTCTAGCTCTGGGACATCGTCTTCGTTTAACAGTACCTGTGTGTCATCATCAAATCATTAATCATTACTAATGAATCCTTTCTATAAGCAGAAATGATATGGATATAGCAACTTTGAGAGTCACCTTACGGCCGACTAAATCAAATGTCATAACCACTTTGCTCTTTTTGGCTCGTTCAGCTTCTTCAATCTCCTCACGCTTCTTCCTCAAAAGCTCTTTTTCCTGAGAACAAATCCCAAAACATATTAGGTCAATGGGAGAAACAGCGACTTGAGTGTTGTTTACCAATAGATATACACATACCTCCCCAGAGAGCCAAGTACTACCCTCACTCTCAAAGTAATCACTCTGGTCATCAATAACCGTTGTGCGTGCGGCCGAGTTTCGATCATACTCTACAAGCCTTTTCGCATAAGCTTCAGCTGCGACATCAGCATCGGATACTGGAGTAAGCCCTGCCTCTAGCCCAGCATATGTACTTCCTTCTTTTAGCACAAGTGCTCCACAGAAACTGCAAGGCCCTTCTCCTTCTTGTTCACACACTATTTTACCACAGGACAAGCAGTTGCTCACTAGTTTGTGTCTACGAGCTTGGCATGCGCATGGTTTCCCTTGCTGAAACACTATCGATCCTTTAGCTGCCTCTGCTAGAGAAATCACTTTCCCACCCTTTTTCTTCTTGGGATTGACGGAAGCTGCTGCTTTCGAAGTTCCAGCTTGCTGATTAGAAGATGTTCCCTCTTTCTGTGTTTTAACCGGTTTCTTGGTTCCAAAAGAAGCACCATTATCCACTTTTGGCTTCACGTACATCTGCAGTTCTGGACCTGAACTGGTTGCTACATGGCTACTAGATGGATCTTTGTATCCTCTTCGCTGAAGATATTCTGCAATGATGCTATTGCCTTCTTTTCCGATAATGTTCTGGAATAAAGGAATCAACAGAATCAGTCAGTCTTACTTACTCTGGGACTAGATAACTTCTTTTACTCACTCAAGCCCTCAAGTAAATACATTCCTGTTTTTATTTCTATTCAAATAATGACTGCAGAGTCGAATTATTTCAAGAACAAGGCAGCTGCAAATCATATCAACACTAGCTTAGCTTGACCCCTTGACCTAAGTAGCTGCAAGAATGGTGTTCAAGACATGTGAAGCTAGTAACGATACCAAAAGTTTTAAACAATGTATGTTTATGGTGAACAAGCTCATCTAATCTTTAGTGCCTACACAACTTTAGCTAAGGATCAGTAACACGTATAGTCTCGTTGAGAAACTAACTCGGTGACATTGACTCTTGAAGACATCTCCAAGCGATTCCATGAACTATATTCTTCTCTGATTCGTACTAAGAGTCTAAAACCATATAAAATTAAATTTCACGACCTTATCTACAGAAAATCAGTTCTTCAATGATTCAAAAAGCTTAATTCTATGAACCCTCTATCAAATTGAAATCAATTATCACCTACAACACTAAACCAGTTCCATTATCTTAAATCACTGACCAAAATCAGAATCAGAAAAACCATAGAGCAAAAGCATCAAACGAGACTCGGTGATTCAAAATTTTACGAGAAGATGATGAGGAGAAGAAGGAGAGAGAGGAGGATTACGTCGAGATACTCCTTCGCATCGACAGGTTGAGCGAGATCGCAATAGGAGACTAGACCGGAGATGACATCACGATCGAAATTCAAACCGGTTTCTGGTTTCCGGCAGAGATCAAGCAACGCTTCCTCTAGCCACTGCCCCACCGCCGTTCCCATCTTCTTCTCCTATAGTCTCCTCGAAACGACGATTGCTCCTTAATCAAAAAAATATGAGAATGCAAAAGGAAAATATTTACTTTACACATGAAATAATTAAAAAATCATCCACTACCAATTAGGCCCATTTGTGTTGAGTTTGGTATTACACAAGCTCGGCCCAAATAATGTATATCAAACCCGGTTTTCTTCTTTCGATTTCACGGTTGAATTGAAAGACCGGGATCCTCTTACTAACATTTGGGACTCCTATTCGGTTAAGCTAATGTCACTGGACATAAACTTTAATCATTTCATTCCCAAAGTAAGCTTTAGTGTGATTTGATTTGATGAACATCACTACTTTATCCATATATTAGGATAGATGGTGAATACCGAAATAGCCTATATATAGATATATCCTCTTAGTTTTAATTAAGTCTTGGATCAGAAACATTATTAGCTTGAATGTAACATCTCTACACTATACTTGAGTATAGCAATATTAGCTTGAATTTTTGTGGCATGAATTATAAATTTATACCCTACCCCGAATATTTCCAATATACATTCTTACAATCATATAATTTATGATATCTTCTATCCTACAAAAAATTACCTCATAAACATATTTGATATTGATATACGATCGAGGCTCGTAGTTTAATGGTTTATAATAGTTACGTCATCTTTTTACCATAAATTATTCAAACTCGATAATATGAGTTGTAGACGACAATAAGATACATACTGAAATAATTTTTGTAAAGTAATTTTTTTACCGTTTAGTTTATTTGATTAAAAATTGTAGTCATGGTAGCAAGTTATACAAATTTTACAAGTACCGTCCTCTTCATTAACATATAAGGTTGGCAAAGCTTTTATGAAGCGGGCAAAAATAAGTAACGAAATTAACTTCTTTTCTATAAATAAATAAATAAATACGGAAATAACAAATTTTGTATATATATGTATAAGCCGTGGCCCATGCTATGGTCCCAAACTCCCACTATGATCTGATGATTAGTGGAGAAACCTCATTCCCAATCTCGCATTGCTTGTGTCCGACAAACCTTATTTAGGAACTTTCCTACGTAATTTGCGAAAAACTAATTCTTTTTTATTAGAACTATATATGTATTTACATATTGTTGCAATTCTTTCTAATAATGATAGGTTATAAAACTTATTTATGTTTTGGTAACAGAGAGTTGATTAATTACTTTTTGGCATGAATGTTCTGATGCATGGTATATTTTTCTTACTTTTTTTGTCAACGATGCATGATATGCCAAATGATTTATATCATTTATCATCACCGAATTAGCTGCCAAAATACCGATACAAAGCTACAATTCAATTCCCTGAATTGATATTTTAGATATTTACAAATCGAGGAATAAACGATATCAAGTCTTGAAGATGTCGTTAATCAAAATGTGTACAAGTCCAATGAAAATTGACTTACAGACACCGTCACACCGATCATGTTAAGTGCAAAGTGGTCAAACCCTCTGGGACCATGTCACGTCGAAGAACTATAACACGTGTCAACATCACGCCATCATGGTATACGAAATGAGTAAAGCGACCAATAATTTGCAGGTTCGGTGCATATATGTATGAACCAAAATATGCAAAGTAATAGTAGCAATGTACACGGCCCATGCATATGCAAAAATCCAAAGTTCCTCCTCTTCTATTGAAATATCGAGATCATATTCAAATCTTCTTTTCTTTCCCGTCGACACGTATCAACGGTCACGATGCGAGAGGCGTGAGAATAGAATCGTCCAAGTAATCAGATAGCGACACGTGACAGCTGATGTCGGGACCACTTACGAGCTATACGATAAAATATTGCTTTTTCAAGTGGGACCTATAAACATACCCAACAAAGGAAAGAAAAGTGTGGCTTGCTTACTTGATTGATATTCGTTGCCTGTGTCTTGTCCGAAACCGTCGCTTTCTATATCCGGTGAGAGTTTATGTGGTTGCATCTTGGCCGTACACGCCTATATGCTTTCACATCAATGTATTACGACAATTGCTTATTTTGACGTGGCAATTTCGTTTATCTTATTCTAATTATTACTTTATAAAATATACATATATAGTTAAATTTATTGCTTTAGAAAACGGATATTAGAAATTTTCTGTGAATTAGTGTGAACTATTGGAAAACAACAAGCGAATGGATTGTTTAAAGAAAACAAATGAAATAAATTTGAGAGAAGGTGCAAACAATCTTTCTATAGTTCTGTTTGAACTTCGAACCATACCCAAATGATGAGTTTAAAGACTCAAGTCGATAGAGTGTGTCAAACATAAGAAAGTATAAGAACTGCTCTTCTTATTAGATTTAGAAATTTCTTAAAACTAAACTTCTCTTGAATTTTATAGAACATCTCTCTATAATCGCTTATTTATAGTCTTAAGTTACTCCTTAATCTATTAGAAAATACAAATCTCATCTTTTCTTTATTTGATATTTGATATTTTAATTTTTTTAAGCTACTCTTTAAGAGATAACTTCTAGCCTAAGTTATTGGAATTATCCAACAAAAACGTGTTTTTTTATTTTTAATATCAAAAATAACTGATTCTATTTTAGACTGTTTTGTTTAAATGAGATATATAATCTATTTACGGAATCAAGTGTTTTTTTAAACACTCGTAAACAATAAAATGTCTAATATTATGTGATATCAGTGATATTCGATCAAACGATAATTAGTTTGCTAACCAACAAAGACAGATTTGCCGTCTATGAATTTATTTCGAATAAAAGAATAAACTTGGTTCCAAATTTTTGGTAATTCACGCTAAATTCAAAAAATCTCCCATTTATAGTCTTCATTTTTCAAATACAAATTCACATTTCTGACTATAGTTACTAATTTAACAATTAAAATAGATCTAAAACCGTAAAACATCAGATTCCTAACTGGTGGAGCTATAGTCCATATTTGGATAGAGTCCTTAAACTAAATGGAAGATCTTCAATATTCAAAATCCTTTAATTGGTCGTTTATCAGTGATTAAAAAAATATCATGAGCATCATTCATGGAACATATGTTTAATCCAGAAAATTAAATTATGAAGAACTTTATCTGGGATATTTCAAGAGCTTTTAATCTGTACGAAAGGGTCATGGGAGTTGCCCTCTCCAAAGATCGTTTCCAATTGTTGTTTAAGTACGAGGAAGATATTCAGAAAGTCTTCAAAATGAGAGTGTATATGTAAAATGATTGATGTGTGGTGCAGCTAGAAATGGGTGTTTACAATTTAAAACCAATTATTAATATATAATTATTATATATCCTAATATTATTAAAGATTCATATCTTATTTCCAATATGGTATATCTTACATTATTTAAACATCAATCATCAAAGATTCATCACAAACTTAAATATTTTTTTCTCGAGTGAGTTTTAATTCTATTTCACGGAGACACGCCTTTGTTTGTATGGACGTAAGTGAAAATATAAACGTGACGCACCAATGCTAAGTTGCTAACGAATTGAGTAAGTCAGTAAATATTCGAAATTACATGGATTGAATAGTTTATAATCTTTGTAACAATATGCAATATTTTATAATCTTTGTAACAATATGCAATATTTTACAAAAATAAATTTTCATTAGCAAGTGGGCTAGAAGAAACAGCTCACTAGATTCCGGAAGAAAGTGTTTGCCAAGTCTCCAATCACAATGTTAAGTCTACATTTAATAGCTTTACCTAGTATATAACCCGGAATTTAAAACCTCTAGTTATAGTTCATTATAATTTTTATATGTATAGCATGTAAATTAACTAGCTCTAGGCGTCTAAAGTGGATTAAGGTAAAAGATCCTACATATCTTGCGTTTTAATGATTTTGACTTAAAACTATCTCAAATGTGAGAGAGAGAGAGAGAGAGAGAGAGAGAGAGAGAGAGAGAGAGAGAGAGAGAGAGAGAGAGAGAGAGAGAGCAAGTTGGATTGAACAAATACATACATATCTAAACGTTTTCCTTAAATAACTAACATTGGTCTGCTCCTTGCGTTGAGTGGCATTATAACATGGAGAATTGCGTTGAAGATTGTTCTGATTTGAACATTAGCGAAGACGCTAATCGTTTCTCGTGCAACAATTGATGGTACTGACTATGTGGTCTTAATTATGAGTCAATTCGAGTTATCTTATGAGTCCATTTGAAACAAATAAATATATTTGTAAAACAATTTATATTATGAAACAAATAAAGTAATATTTTGTTCGACTTCATCTCGAATTTAGTAAATTTGTCAAACTCTACCCAAATTACTCATAAGATTTACCAAAGAAAATTCACTGAGATATATGGTTATGTACATACTACATACTTCTATGTCATTCTATCATTTAATGATGGGTCCATTAATTACTCTTACTTGATTATTATTTTACTGCAGCTTGTATTATTTTTAGCAGAATGTGACACGTGCTCCTTCCTATTTAACCGTTTGGGTGGGGGTAAAAAATTAAGCCTACGTTTAACCTACCAATTATTTAATTGGAAATCGTATAAATTAAGATATGATCCAAAGCACGTCGAGATACAAACGACGACAATAGTCGTTGACTTAGACACTCACTCGTAAATATATTTCTCCTAGAAAGTAGAAATTGTAGGAAACATCGGAGGACTTACAGTTTTGATCGAAAGAAACAAACGAAACCCTACCTAGCTAGACCTTTAAGATGCAAAAAAGTACTATTATATTGTATACACTAATAGACAGTTAAGTCAAAATATTACTTATGATAAGTATATATTACCACAATTTATGAAAATTATGGGTGATTTGATTTTTTTGGAACTCTGAAAATTTATGTACACTGACCAATAAACTAAAGAATTAAAGTAAACCGCTGTATAATTGTTTTAAACTAACATATACTACATCCGTTTTACAAAAGATACAGTTTACAGTTTTAATTACTTTTTTAAAATGTTATAAAATGACTTTTCCCAACAAATATAGTAATACCATTTTATCAAAACAAATAACTTCTGATCGTTTATATCACACTGTTTAATTAATATCATTTAAAATAAAGACATTGGCAAATTTGAATAATCTCTAATATGTGTACAGATGTAAAAAAACAAACGACACTATAAACATAAGGAGGAATATATTTGAATTCAATTTACCTGTTGTCAAAAAAGAAAAAGAATTCAATTTCCCTATATAAATAACATTTTTTGTATTATATACTTTGATCACGTTGAAAGTACTAAATTACATTTATAACTTTGATTAAAAGTCTTTGTGGTATGTTTTCTCTCACCATAATACCTCTTTACCTTAGCCGCATAACCATATTGTGAATATGCATTATCAATTTTGTGAATCAATGTCATATATATCGTGATCCAGATCATCCTATTAGATTTAGCTTCATTAAATTTAAGCTCATTGAATATACTAGAATCTTTCGGTACCCAAGATTTATAGAACAGAAGATGAACGTTTTTTTTTTTTTTTAAACCGCATGAAGCTGGGTTTTTTAAAAAAAAAATGATGAAACGGTCATAAAGATAGTTTTATTTTTTTTAATTATTTGATATGTTCTGTTTTTTTTTGGGTCTCCTTTCCATCTGTTTCAGTCGTTTACTTTTATGGATGGATATTTTTAGGTGTTTTATTAGTTGTGTTTTAGAATCTTTGAATTTTTGTAAGTGTGCCTTGTAAAAATGGAGTGGACGACACAAAACAGATCACGTAGCTCGCATCAGTCGGCTGCATCGGCATAGCCCAAAAACAGTTTTTATTTTGTTTGAAGTATTCGTCGGTGATAGCGAGCATAACCCCACCGATTTCATCTCGACACCAATGCTCCATTGATGGAGCATAGTCCCACTCGTCAATGCTCTATTGATGTTGTTTTTAATTTACTTAGATTATCTTTTTTTTTTTGGGATTATGATTGAGTATTTCAATTGCAGACCGACGTTGATGCTTATTCATGTCATTTAATCTTGCGTTACTTTTTTTTCGTATTTTTCATAGGGATTACAAATTCTATATTTAGAAGTTTCCGCTACAATGATATATATTGATAATGGATTGATGATTGTTTTATAATAGAAGATACCAACAACGTGAATATAATTTTGAAAAAATAATAATCAATTTTTATATGGCATAATACAAGTGTTTAAGACAAAATTTTTTTATTCATTTTTTATAAGATATTTGACAAGTGTATATGCAAATTTTAATATTATTTGGTATTTTTAACTGCTTAAATTTTACAGTCACCTTTATGTTTGGGTAAATTGTGTTTTTACCTAATTATTATATGAGGATTTGGTTTAAAACCTAAAATTTTAAAATTTGTAGAATGGAATAGATGGAGTATAATTTAACTTATACAAAAAAACAGATTATTCGTAGGTGTATGTGTGATTTTAGTCAAAGTAAACTTTTAATACCATCATCATCGGGATATGGGTTAGGTATACTAAAAAGGACGTGGCGTATGGGGTTTCAACTTATTTTGTTCAATGAATTTGAATCTATTGTATTTTCGTATTTAATTTTGTATTTTATATTCTGTAGTAGTATCATTTAGATAAGTATCCATATTATTTCCTACGACACGCAAAAAAGTATCATATTATTTCCAATCCAATTTGCGCAATACACAACGACGATGCTCCGCAACATTCCTTTCGTTTCTTGTAAAATTTTGAATTCATCAAAGTGATTTTAAAACCAACCCTGACTGCGGTAAAAAAGACAATCCTTATTATATTATCAAAATTTCTATCGATCTTAATATGACCAAACAAGTCCAACATCACAAAAGGATCTATATGTGTGGCCATTTTCTTTGTTAGGTAAGTGGGGATATGTGTTACAGTTAATATTTTATCTACCGTTCAATTCAATACCTACAAAAGCTCACACCAGTGGCACTAATGAACATTTTTCACATGTTTGACTACTTATCTGGTGTTTTTTTTGGGGTTGGTGTCGATATTTGATTAATACTAAGGGTGGATGGTTTTGTTTGCCGCGGTTTAACTGCATAACTCATACAATAGCTAGAGCTCAAGAGAGATAATTCGTTTAAATTCCGGTTCATAGCACTCAATTACTAGAAAATAGTATGTAAAATCAGTCGAGTCATTTTGTGTAAAAATGACATTATTTAATCATGCCACATATTTATGCATGCATGTGAAAACAAAATTTACAACTTCACATCAAAAGTGTACGTCCTTATTAAAAGTTAGTTTATGTCTGCTTAATTTCCCGAATAACGAATTAGAAGGTTTTACATCAATATATAGACATTTCACTCTCATAAATGCAATTTAAGTATGTGAAGTCTACACCCAATCAGATTGAACATATATGTTCAAATGAAAAGACAAATTACGGGTTAGCGATAATATGAAAGGACTAATTAGAGAGAGAAAGCAAGGAGTAATGGTGGAGGAGATAGATAGAGAGAGAGGGCTGACTTTGGAGAGCAAGAGAGTAAATGCATTTTGCTGTCCATGTTGACTCTTTGAAAGCAAAACCCCACTCTTCATTATTACTTTTTAACTCTATTATTATTGCTACTAATTTACTCAACAGCTTATCAGCATCTCTCTCTCTCCCTCTCTCGCTATAAATATAAAGCAAGCTCTCTCTCCATATCCTCAGACAAAAGCTAACTACCACTTGTACCCCTTTGTTTTAACTTTTAAGTACTCTTAACCCTACAATTTAATAAGCTTCCAAGCAAAAAAAAAAAGCTTCAAAGGTTTAAGTTTTTCTTTCTTCTATATATGATCATCATCAAAACCCTTCTCTCTAACTCATAGCAGAAACTATTCCTTTCTTCCCCTAAAAACACAGAGAAATATATAGGAGAGTGTGATGGGAAGACCACCATGCTGTGACAAGATTGGAGTGAAGAAAGGGCCATGGACACCAGAAGAAGACATAATCTTGGTTTCTTACATTCAAGAACATGGCCCTGGAAACTGGAGATCTGTGCCTACTCACACAGGTATCTTATTCTAACTTTAATAATTTTTTCTTGATAAAAATAATATTTTAGTTTCAATTTTGTAATCCTTACTCTTAAGAAGTACCCTTTAATGTTTTTTGTTTTTTCTTGGGTTTGTGATTCTTTTGTTCTGGCTTCTAACTTGGTTGGTATGAACATTAAAGAAAAAGAAAACTTGTAATAAATGTCCGATTTATCGCACCGGCTTTTTTGTCCACACATGCATATCAAATTAATTAATTTAAGTTTTGATTGTTGTGATGGTTGTTTAGGTCTGAGGAGATGTAGTAAAAGCTGTAGATTGAGGTGGACTAATTACCTTAGACCTGGGATTAAGCGTGGAAATTTCACCGAGCATGAAGAGAAGATGATTCTCCATCTCCAAGCCCTTTTGGGCAACAGGTAACATACATATTCACATGCACATGATCTACTACAAAAGTAGCAATTTTTGTTTTTAAGAGATAAGGCTTGTAAACTTTTAATAACTTGGGGACCAAATAAATTTGAAGGTGGGCAGCTATTGCATCTTACCTTCCAGAAAGGACAGACAATGATATAAAGAACTATTGGAACACACATTTGAAGAAAAAGCTCAAGAAGATGAATGATTCTTGTGATAGTACTATCAATAATGGAGTCGATAATAAAGACTTGTCTTCATCAAACAAAAACACTAGTTCACGTCAAAACAGCGGCTCCAACAAAGGTCAATGGGAGAGAAGGCTTCAGACAGATATAAACATGGCTAAACAAGCTCTTTGTGATGCCTTGTCTCTTGACAAACCACAAAACCCTACTAATTTCTCTATTGCCGATCTTGGTTATGGTTCATCATCTTCTTCTTCCTCTACCACCACCACCACCACCACCACAAGCAACACTAATCCATACCCATCTGGTGTCTACGCTTCAAGCGCCGAGAATATTGCTCGTTTGCTTCAGAACTTCATGAAAGACACACCAAAGACGACCTTGTTGCCCTCGCCAGTTGCAGCCACCGAGAGGGCTACCACCACGGCGGCTTCGAGCCCTAGCACGACTGAAGAAGGCGGAGAAGGGTTTGATCAGACTCTATTCAACTTCAACTCCATGGATGAAGTTGAAGACAAGCCCAAGCTAATAGACCATGACATTAATGGTCTAATTACACAAGGGTCTCTTTCGTTGTTTGAGAAATGGCTCTTTGATGAGCAAAGCCACGACATGATCACTAATAACAACATGTCATTATTAGAAGGTCAAGAAGTGTTGTTCTAGGAAGAAAAAAAGTTTGACGATTTACTTGACGGAGGAGGAGGCTAAGCTATAAACAAATTGTATAATTAGTACTCTTTAGTTTTGTTTTAATCCTTAATTATGTTTCATATTGCAGTAATTAGGGGTTTTGGAGTCTTAAGTACTTAACTTTAACACGGTTCTCTCTCTTTCTTTTTCAATGTGGAGATGTTATCTTTAATTTTTGTTTTTCTTCCTGTTTGTTGACGTGGAGCTGATATATTCTATCATGTAGTAGAAACTCAAAAGTGGACATCATTTTTATTAATGTAACGTTGTTATATATTGTGGCTCATTTGTTTATACATATTCATGTCACTTTATCAATGTTTATAAATCGATGTCTTCTACAAAGTTTGAGACATGGGCCAAGCTCAACAAATACTTGCAGGGAACAATGCTTGAATATGATGAGATTATTTTTCAAGCCCATTACTGTCTCAGGTATGTAATTTACTGTTATAAAACTTTATATGGTATGTTTTCAAACGATTCCAAAGCTTCTTTTCTTTCAATTCATTTTTTTTCCCATATAAGTTATTTGTATATAAATGATTGAAAATACTCGGTTCTTTTTAGATTGTTGATTTTCTGAAAGCAGTACCGAAAATAACCGAACAGCCGCCACTAATGGTCCTAGAAAAATCAAATAATAGAACCTCATAGCTCAGTAAATTTAGGAAACAAATTTACCTTAATCACCCAATATTTTTATTTAAAAACACATAAACAAAATTGAAAGAAAAAGAACTAAAGCTTTGGATTATAAAACTTAGAAGCTGAGAAGTGAGAACTTCTAAACAAACTTGGAAATTGGAAACAAAAATATCCATCTTTAATTTGTATGAAAATAAGCATGACAATATTCTGAAAACATAGGTAAAATGATATACCCTGTAATTCGTAGGTTACAAAGTTTATTGGAAAACGTCTAAACACTTCAACGTCTAGCTGCTCTTTTTGCTATGAAAAACCTTTCCTTGATTGAGTTTAATTCTTTCACAGCTTCACTCATTGCCAACCGCTTCATAGGAGATTCTCCACAACACCTAAGTCCCACATCCAAAACCAATGTCAAACACTCAGCAAGAGGGAATCCAACTTTGAGACCATTGTGAAGAATCGACTCATCTACAACGTCCAATACTCTCTCTGGCAAAGCTGACGCAATGTAGGTGTGTAGTGTAAAGTTTCCTCCAAATAACTCATTGGTTGGTCGCTTTCCAGTAAACATTTCCAAAAGGAGAACCCCAAAGCTATACACATCACCATGTATTGATGGTCGTCCTCCCATTCCATATTCTGCACCATATTAACAAGATTGTAATAAAAAAAGAAACGAATACACTAATTCTATTTATTCAAACATTTCAGATATGTGATAGTTTTATTTTACCTGGTGCGGCATAGCCGATAGTTCCTCTGACTCCGGTCGAGCTTAGGTGATTAAGGAAGGACTCTTGGTCAAATTTTAGGAGGAGCCGAGCGAGACCAAAATCACTAACATGGGCAGTTAGATCATCGTCTAGAAGTACATTGCTTGGCTTAAGATCACAATGAGCTATAGGTTCATGGCAATGAATATGAAGATATTCCATAACAGAAGCCACATCTATTGCTATGTTGAGCTTTTCAAGAAATGTCAAAGTTCTTGAGGGCCTACGAATCTCTTCCACTTCCTCTTAGTGCAACCACATATCAAGGCTTCCATTAGGCATAAACTCAAAGATGAGAGCTCTAAATTCGTTTCCTTGAAAACCAATACTCGAACAAGCCATCAAAAGTTTCACAAGATTACGATGTCTTATGTCTTTCAAGGATTCACACTCTGCCATAAAGCTCTTCATTGCTCCATGTCTCTGCATGTTGAGAACTTTGACTGCAACAACTTTCGTCTCTGGGGGAAACAATGCTTTAAACACAGTACCAAAACTGCCTGATCCAATCATATTGCTTGAAGAGAACCCATCTGTCGCATTGAGAAGATCTCCATAACTTATCTTCTCATGGAAGACCTCCAACGAAGAAGGAGTTGTATTATTGGTCTGATGCTTCTTCTATCTTTTTCTGAACTGGTGTAAAGAGACTAAAGCTATGAACAATAGCAAAAGCAAAGTCATGCCTATGCTAACCCCGATCACAACTTTCTTCAAAAGAGAGGAATGCTTGCTCTCCATTTTTGCTTCTTGCGCAAGGCATGGGTTTAGTTCAGTTCTTTGATGTCTCCGCATAAATTTTTGTTTCCATATACCAAAACTATACTATAGTTCTGGAATTTTCCTTCTGTTGGCACCTTTCCTTGGAAATTGTTGTTGGATAGATTGAAAAACTCCAACTTGGAAAAATTTGCAAGATATTCAGGTATACTTCCGGTGAGATTATTTTTCGACAAATCAACTCTTCTAACACCCACCAATCCTCTTATATCTGGAATGGTTTCTTCAAAAGAATTTTCTTGCAGATAAAATTCTTCCATCGAGAGGCATTTTCCCAAGGTTTGTGGAAGTTGTCCCGATAAGTTAGTATTCCCAAGTGATAATACAACAAGCTTTTGTAATCCTCCAACATCTTCTGGTAAAGAGCCAGTCAGAGAATTATCTTCCATGATTATGTGTACAAGGGACGGGATTTTCATAATTTCCCTAGGTATAGTTCCGTTCAACTTATTAGATCCAATATATAAATAGAGTAGATAACTACAATTTTCAAGACTGGGAGGAATAGGTCTCGTAAAACTATTGTTGGACAAATAGAGTGTTTCTAACTGAGTGATGTTGCCTATAGAATAAGGTATCTCTCCTGACATTCTATTTGAATCTAGACTTAGATATCCCAATCCTAAAAGCTTCCTAATAGAGGTTGGGAGTGGTCCTGTCAACATGTTTTCAAACAAGACAAGTTTTTGTAGGTTTACGAGATTCCCAATGTCATGAGAAATGCTTCCGGAGATAAGATTCATTTGTAGCTTTAACTCGGCAAGGCTTGTGGACAAATTATCAATGTAGGTAGGCAAGTCACCCCAAGCTTATTGAAACCAACACTTAAGATACGTAGTTGTGTGCAATTGGACAAGGCATCAATGAAACCAAGATCTCCAAAAGAGTAGTTTCCAAGAGAATTACCATGAAGTAATAAGACTTCCGAATTTTGTACTTTCCCAAAGCTCGGAGGAATGCTTCCTATCAGATTGTTATACTCGTTTCCCAACGTTTCAAGAGTAGAGATATTAGAAAGTGTTGTGGGAATGGCTCCTGCGAAATGGCTATTTCCCATATATAGCTCTATAAGGTTTGGCAGCAAAATACCAAAATCAGGTCTTAGGCTACCCGAAAAGCTATTACCAAAGATGTTTAACATCTCAAGTGAAGACAAATTGTAAATGGAAGGAGGAAAAACGCCTGAGAAGCTGTTCAGAGATAACGAAAGAAAAACAATTTGGGACAATTCGTTACTTGTAAAGCTAACTTGCATGAGTGATGTCAAGTTTCCTAGAGATGCAGGGAGCTTTCCTTTTAGCTTGTTTTGACCAAGAAATAAATAAAGAAGCCTTGTTAATGATCCTATTTCCAAAGGAACAGTTCCTTCGAGATAATTTGAGTCTAACTCAAGGTCCATCAATCTAGAGCAATTAAATAGACTGAGTGGAACCACTCCTCCGAGAATATTAAAGCTCATATTCAAGTACTCAAGTCTAAACAAGTTTCCAACTTCTTGAGGGATGGTTCCACCAAAAGAGTTATCAGAGAGATCAAGTGACATGAGAAACGAAAGATTACCAATAGATGGTGATATCACTCCGCCTAATTGCAATCTTCCGAGGTCCAGACCAGTAACTCTTTTGTGTTTGCGACCACATGTAACCCCTTTCCAATTGCAAAGAGGGTATGAATGATTCCACGAGGACAAGACAACTCTTTTTCCTTCAGAAACTCCAGACTTGAACTCAAGCAACGCTTGCCGATCAGTCTCGTCGGTGAAACCGTATGCTTCAAGTAACATGAGAGCATTGAAAGAAAGTAAAATAAATAGTTTCATGATGCTTCTCATTTGTATTATTTTGTTAAAGTATTTATGGTGTTTCTCATATTTTGCAGGAAACTGAATATAAAGGACGAAGCAAATGCATGATGCATTTACCTTGTGGTGTTGCTGCAATTTAAAGAAAAAATAGGATTGGATTCTTGCCGTCCAGACTTTTGCTATCGAAGTCAATTAGTCAACCGTCTAAAATGACAAAAATACAATAACTCATTAGTCTTTTTGACTTTTTTTCAGACATCATGTGGTGGTGGCTACATTATTTTTCCTAGGGGTGGGCGGGGATTGGATATCCAAATTTTTTTTAGTATTTGTGGTTTGCTCCGTTTTTAACGGATATTTAATTTTATGATTTGATTTGCTCCGAAAATATACGGATATCCGGATTTTCGAATATTCCAAAAATTTACAAGTATTTGCAGATATTTACGGATATTTATCAATATTTAGTTTGATCCGTTTAATTTACACAAAACTGAAAATACATTAATTTTTATTATAAAAAAATATTTTTTATCTTAACTATTAAGTGAAAATAACTAAAAGAAAACATTTTATTTTATAAAAATATACCTACAAAATTAAGATGAAGAAAAATATGATATTTTATATTTTAAAATAATACTAACTATTTGAAACTTTAATATTTAACTTTAATAAAAAAAACTTTTGTTGATATTTATTTACTAATATAAAATAAAATATTATCTGTTAACATATTTTAAATTTAAACATATTATTTATTTTTTATGATTGGTTATTTAGTCATTTATTTTATATAATCAAAAAAATAATTGAAAATTTAGAAAGATAATTGAGAGTATATTAATAAAAATTTATAATATAATTGATATATACATGATAATATATACTAATATATAATATATTTATAAAGATACGGATCAGATCGGATATCTGACATTGTCTAAAAACATATTTGTGATTTGCTCCGTTTTGTACGGATACTACATTTTGCTATTTGCTTTGCTTCGAAGCTTTACAGATATCCGGATTTCTCGAATCGAATCGAAGCAAATATCGGTTCAAAGCAGATATAACGGATATTTTACCCATCCCTAATTTTTCCCATGACGGGACAATTAACTTAGTGCTCTCTGGGCTAAAGAGTTTTCTTTCTTGGTTTTGTGTACCCATCTAAACCAGCTTAAACACAAACGTGAAATATTACCATCACACAAAGCAGTCATTAGTTTATGATAGAGGAGGCATGATAGACCAATAAACTATAAACACAGCACCAAAATTAGTGGTGAGCCAATAAAACTGGTTGAAGAGAAGCCACTTGTTGTCTAAATTATGTATATCTTATCATAACTTCTCTTAATTTCCATCGATGGTTTCGACATATACCAAATTGCTTATACATAGTCTTCAACAAACCCATTTACAAGTAGAATGTCTCAATCATTCCGATGAAAAGAAAACATGAAATATTACTAAGACAGTAAAGTAATGTACAAACATTTTCATAGAGCGAACCTCTTGATTCCTCACCGTGCTTATTGGACTGAGTTCAAATTGGAAAAACATTACAATTTGTAGCAGCAACAACAAAGGAACAGCATAGTCTGGGTGGTGTAGTTGGTTATCACGCTAGTCTCACACACTAGAAGTCCCCGGTTCGAACCCGGGCAATGTTTATTCCTTTTTTACTTTTCTATTAGCCCATTTTGAAAGTCTTTTTCTTAAAAAAAAAAAAAAAAACAATAAAGGCACAGCTGAAGCAATATCGTTACAACTTCGTTTACTGATTTGTTTTTGTTTATTTTCCTACAAACACCATAAACAACATGATTTGCTGAAAAGCACACACATTACAAAGTCCATTTAGATATTTGTCAAATCACACTGATGTACAAGTTGCTTTAACTCACCGTTCGTACTGCCTAGTTAATTCAATTAGATCGAGAAGAAAAAGTACACAACCTAAAAGCTCTGTTTGAAAACTTTTCAGGTTTCACTGAAACAAATAAATCAATTATTAAGACACTAAAATGTTTCCTACTACTCTCTTTAAAACTTATCTTGATCATATTGCTCATTACGAAAAAAAAACATAAAACAGAAAAAAAAAACCAGAATTTTGGATTACCAAAAACTAAATAAAATAACAATGAAGATTAGCAATTATATATAGCTGGTAACACACAACATTCATATATTGTCTACAAACAACGTATCATTCACTTAACAATATTTTGCAAGCATAATTATGTTTGATAGAGTAAAAACCACAGATTATGAAAAACAATACCATATCGGCCTCATGTTAAGTCTTTTAAATCGGATGCAAAGTTTTTAGAGAAAACCATAAACGCTTTAACGTCTCGCTTCTTCTGGTTTTAAAGAACCTCTCTCGGATTGAGATTAACTCTTTTGTAGCTTCACTCGCTGCCAAACGGTTAGTCGGAGTTTCTTCACAACATCTAAGTCCCACGTCCAAAGCCAGTGTCAAGCACTCAGCAACAGGGAAACCAATTCTGAGACCATTTTGAAGAATCGATTCATCAGCAACGTCCAATACTCTCTCTGGCAAAGCTGACTTGGTGTAGCTTTGTAGTGTAAAGTTTCCTCCAAATAACTCATGGGTTGGTCTCTTTCCAGTGAACATTTCCAAAAGAAGAACCCCAAAGCTATACATATCACCATGTATTGATGGTTGTCCTCCCATTCCATATTCTGCAACCATAATTCAGAAAAACAACGAAAACAAGATTGAAATGAATAAAGAATATACTGATTTTCTTCATAGAACATTGTAAAAAATGTGATAGTTTTACCTGGTGCGGCATAACCAATGGTTCCTCTAACACCAGCCGAGCTGAAATAGTTGAGGAAAGACTCCTGGTCAAACTTGAAGAGAAGACGAGCGAGACCAAAGTCGCTGACATGAGCGGTTAGATCACCATCTAGGAGGACGTTGCTTGGCTTAAGATCACAATGAGCTATAGGTTCATGACAATGACCATGAAGATAGTCGAAAACGGAAGCCACATCTATGGGAATGTTAAGCCTTTCAAGAAGTGTCAAGGTTCTTCTTGATTGTCTATGAACCTCTTCCACTTCCTCTGGATGCAGCCACATATCCAAGCTTCCATTTGGCATGAACTCATAGATGAGAGCTCTGAATTCGTTTCCTTGGAAATCAATACTCGAACAAGCCGTCAACAGTTTCACGAGATTGCGATGCCTGATGTCCTTCAATGATTCACATTCCGCCATAAAGCTCTTCATTGCTCCCTGTCTCTGCATGTTTAGAACCTTCACAGCAACAACTTTGTTCTGTACAGGGAGAAATGCTTTGAAAACAGTACCAAAACTACCTGACCCAAGAAAATTACTCGAAGAGAAACCATCTGTAGCACTTCGAAGATCTCCATAGCTTATTTGTTCATGAAAGCCTCCCAAATTGAAAGGAGTTGGGTTATGGGTCTGATGGTTCTTCTTTCTTTTTATGAACCAACATATACCTGTGAACAACAACGAAAGCAAAGCTACGCCTACACTGACCCCGATCACAACTTTCTTGCACAGTGCATGGCTTTAGTTTCAACTCCTTGATGCCTCCACACAAATCTTTGTTTCCAAATACCGAAACTATAGTAGCATTCTGAAATTTCCCTTCTGTCGGCACTCTTCCCTCGAAATTGTTGATAGATAGATTGAGATACTCCAACTTAGAAAAGTTTGCAAGATATCCAGGAATCCATCCAGAGAAATTGTTGCTCGAGAGATCAATCTTTTTTACACCCACCAAATCACTTATATCTGGAATGGCTCCATTGAAAATATTTCCTTGCAGATTAATAACTTCCATCGAAAGACACTTTCCCAAACTTTGTGGCAAAGAAGATCCAAAGAAGATCTCCAAGTCGCCCAACATTTTTTGGTAGAAAGCCAGTCAAATAATTATTTGACATGGTTACAGTAATAAGCGATTGGATTTCAAAAATTCCCCTAGGTATAGTCCCATGCAACTTATTATAGTCAATAAGTAAATAGAGCAAATGGCTGCAATTTCCAAGACTCCGAGGAATGGGCCCTTCAAAACTATTGTTAGATAAATAGAGTGTTTCCAACTTAGTGATGTTGCTTATAGAAGAAGTTATCTCTCCAGACATTCTATTTGAATGGAGACTCATATAACCCAACCCTAAAAGCTTCCAAAGAGAGATTGGGAGCGATCCTGTCAACATATTGGTTGACAACCAAAGTGTTTGTAGGTTTATGAGATTACCAATGTCGTGAGGAATGCTTCCAGAGATGTGATTTTTTTCAAGGCTTAAATACCCGAGGTTTGTTGACAGATTGGCTATTGAAATAGGCAAGTCACCTCCAAGCTTATTTTCACCAACATCTAACTCTTGTAGTTGGGTGCAATTAGTCAGAGCACTAATAAACTCAAGATCTCCAACAGAGTGACTTCCCAAAGAATTACCAAGAAATGACAAGAGTTGCAAATTCCTTACTTTTCCAAAGCTTGAAGGAATATTTCCTTTGAGACTGCTATACTCTATTGACAGCTTTTGAAGTGTCGAGATGTTGGCAAGTGTTGTTGGAATGGCTCCTGTGAAATGATTCATTCCCAAAGACAACAATTGAAGGTTTGGTAACAAATTACCAAATTCCATCCTCAGTCTTCCAACCAAACCATTATTCAAGATGTTTAAAAACCTAAGCGAGGATAAATTGTAGATTGCTGGAGGAAAACCACCAGAGAAATTGTTTCCTGGTAATTCAAGTGACACTATATGCGTGAATCTACCTATACCATCTGGAATTCTTCCTTCTAATCTGTTTTCTCCAAAGTTAAGGTATCTTATAGATGTCAAGTTTCCTAGAGATGCAGGGAGCTTACCTCTCAGCTTGTTTATACCAAGATATAAATAACCAAGCTTTGTCAACAACCCTAGTTCTGAAGGAACTCCTCCTTGAAGATGATTTGAGAATAGAACAAAGGACACCAATCTAGAGCAGTTTGACAAACTAGTTGGAATCTCTCCCTCGAGAAAATTAAAGCTCATATTCAAATACTCAAGTCTAAACAAGTTTCCCACTTCTTGAGGGATGGTTCCACCAAAAGAGTTTTCAGAGAGATCAAGTGACATGAGAAACGAAAGATTACCAACAGATGGTGATATCACTCCTCCTAATTGCAATCTTCCGAGGTCTAGACCAGTAACTCTGTTGTGCTTGCACAGATGGAACGAATTATTCCATGAGGACAAGACAACTCTTTTGTCTTCAGAAACTCCCAACTTGAACTCGAGCAATGCCTGCCGATCAGTTTCATTGTTCAAGCCATATGCTTCAAGCAACATGAGAGCATTGAATGAAAGTAAAATAAAGAGTCTCATGCTTCTCATTTGCATTCTTTTTTAAAAATATTTTGTTGTGTCTCTCAAATTTTGCAGGAAACTGAATATAAGATGCGTTTACTATTTGGTGTTATTGCAACTTAAAAAGAAAAATAGGGATAGTTAGTCCCACAACCACGTAGAGAAAGCTCCAAATGGCATGGAATCTTGCCGTCTAGACTCTTTGCTATCAAAGTCAATTAGTCAACCGTGTAAAATGACAAAAATTCATTCGTCTTTTTGAATTTTGCAGGAAACTGAATATATAAAGGGCGAAGCAAATGAAAGATGCATGTACTATTTGGTGTTACTGCAACTTAAAAAAGAAAAATAGGGATAATAATAAGGCCCACAACAACGTAGAGAAAGCTCCAAAATGGCATGGACTCTTTGCCGTCTAGACTCTAGACTCTTTGCTATCTAAGTCAATTACCTAACCGTGTATAATGACAAATATTCTTTCGTCTTTTTGAATTTTCTATAGACTTCCTGAAACTTAGTGCTCTCTTGGCTTTGGGGACTCTCTCTACAAGGCATAGAGAAGTAACGAGGAAAGCTTTGCTATAGCTTTACTGCCACAAATGTTAGGTCAAGGTATTAGCAGTGGCCACGACGTCTGTGGCTTCTACATAGTCTTCAGCAAACCCATTTACAAACATAATTGTACTCTAGTTCAGAATGTCTCAATCATTCCTAGTAGAAGAAAAACTTGAAATATCACCAAGATCATGAGATTAATGTACAAACAATTCATATACCAAGCCAATTGGGAAAACAAATTACAGTTTACCTCTGATTAGGACAGTTGTTTGTAGTACTAACAACAAAGTCACATCTGAAATGGGCAAAAACTCCGTAGGTGAAGCAAAGATAAACCCACTACTACTGCATCCTTTTTTTGATTTGTTTCATTTAATTTACCAAAACAACATGACTTGATGAAAAGCACACACAATACAAGAATTTTCATTCAGGATATCGAAGAAAGTACACTGATGTCCAGTGGCGGAGCCAGCCAAATTTTTTACCGGGGTCAGTTATGTGTAACTAAGATACTACATGGGTCAATTAGCCAATTTTGTAATAAATTACCAAATTTTCTTTTCAAAATACAAGTAATTTGTTTTTTACAGGAATCCACATGGGTCAAATGACCCCCCTCATAAAGAGATAAAGAGCTGGCTCAGCCACTGCTGATGTAAGAACCGGGATAGACCTTACATGAAATTTGATGGAACTAAGTGACTGGCCAAGCGGCACTTTTCACTGGGTTGATTGTTGGTCGAGGTGGAGCTGTGGAACTGTTTATGGAACTTAGACAATTGGCCAAATGACACTTCTTGTCTAAATCAGTGGATAGATGACGGATATTGGTGAATTGAAGAACAATATTCAAAAGTGTGAAAGCCTTTGTAATGAGTTCACAAATCTAATTTCAATAAATCACATACAAAAAATATAGATCCAAAAGTTTACTAAGTAAAAAAATTCATCTAACTTAGGAAAACAAAACAAAGCATAAGTTTTAGAGAGAATTCTCTTTTAATTCTAAAATCTGTATATATACAAAATGATTATAAAGAAAGCTTTTATAAACTTATACAAGGTTAATGAATTAATAATTACAATATTTAAATTATAATAGCTAAATCAATTATGAAGAATGTGATCATAGAATTATTGATAATCTTGGAGCCCATTGTGTGATTGCTTCGCCAAATCTCCAAAAAGATAAAATATTTAATGGAGGTATGATATTGTTTTCTTCTCTTCCTTTTATGGCAATTAACGTGTAAAACCATATGAGAATCTTCTACACCGTTTTAGAAAAGGAAACCACGTTCTCTCACTAACAAAGAGTATTCACACTTCAGAAAAATAGCAATATGCTGGATATTTTGGTTTCTTGGCACGTAAAATATGTTGTAAATTAGGTTCTTGCACTTTAAGACTGCATCACAAGCTGCTTTAACATTAACATTCACCGTTTACACGTTTTCACAGGTTTTAATGAAACAAATAAAAATTGTTAAATAAATTATCAGCAATTTAGCACCCTAAAAGCGGTGGGCATTCTGGTTTATTTTCGGGTTTGGTTTGGATTCGGTTCGGGTTCGATTTGGATTCGCTTCGGTTTGATTAGTTTAGTTTTTCTAAAGCTCTAACCAAACTCAACCAAATTAATTCGGTTCGGTTTGGTTTAAACACAGTTCAGTTTGGTTCGGTTATAATTAATTTGGATTTGTTTAATTTGGTTATCAGATTGAAAAACAAAACCTTATATAAACATAATATAATGTTAATATCAAAATTAAAAACTTATTACTTTGAAACCATGAAGAATCAAGCAGAAAATAGATGAAAGAACTTCGGTTTTCTTTATGAATGAAACCTAGATGCTTAGATATATAACATGAGTTTTAAATTTTTATTTTGAGATTTGAGAATCAAAGACAGTATTTAAATAACAGTGTTAAACTGTTAATTGTTAAAAATAATTAATACCATTAATTATTAATAAATTATTAATTAAGAAAATATATTAGGTTTTAGTTCGGTTTGGTTTTAAACCAAACCGAACCGAATCATTCGGGTTGACAGAAATCTTAATCGAAATATTTTGATATAGACTTTAGTTTGGTTTGACTCGGTTTGGGTTCGGTTGATTAGGATTGGTTCACTTCGGTTTGTCTTTTTTGCCCACTCCTACCCTAAATTGTTCCCTACCACTCCCTTTATAACTTATCCTGGTCATAGATATCATCACTGATCACTAAAGCATAAACACAGTTTTTTACATTAAATATTACTCGCTTACAGCCTAAGTTCCGGACTAAAAAGATAGCCCATTTCATTGCTTCTACCTCTGTTTCGAGGGCCGAGTTGGTTTGAAGCAAGACAAGGACCGTTTTCCAACCAATCTTACCGAGCCAGAGCCTATGTTTCGTGTATGATATATTTTGTTTATATGCAAAAGCAATCTACACTGTCCAATGAGAGAAGAAAGTAATAAAAGTCTTCTTCGCGTCAACGTTGACGTTTACTCACAATTTGATTTCATGTACCGGCATGTGACTCTAGGGACGACATGGTAGCGTCATATCCAAACAATGCACTTAAAACAACCAGTGGTCCATGCTCACTAATACATATTGTAACATTTCGGTTTCGCTAAACCGGTCTGTTATTTTTTTTTTAATGTTTAAAGTCCAAAAGCCCATTAAGTCTATAAGTTATAAAAATTCTAACCCTAGAGTTTCTCTCTCCACTATATAAAGAGAGTTAAAGAATCTGATCATCACAATTCACAGGACACTCAAAGATAGAAACCCTAAACCCTAACCTCCGCCGTTGCCGCTCACCACCGAGGGAGAGAAGCCGCCGTCGCCGTTTGTTTGCGCCGTCTTGCCGTCTCCTTGCGTTTTCTACTTCATGTCGTTAGATCTCTAAACCTTAACCCCTTTGTTTTAGCTGTTCATTCAATCCGTGAAAGGTGAGGATTATCTATGCCTTCCCTTCCGTATTATCTTCCGCGCTTGTCTCTGGTTAAGGATAAGCGAATTCCTTTTCTCCTACAGGTTGCGCTTATGGCGTAACTTGTAGTTGCTTGTTATGTGTTGTGATTTACTTTTACTTGTTTCTGAACATAGATCTAGGACCATGATTAATATTGTTGATTGCTGCTTGGTGTTTGATTGCTTGTGAGAATTGTGGGTTGCATTGCATATAGAGTGTGAAGAGCACAATTACATAGGAGCCGAAAGTGATGCAGTTCCACTTGTCGGATTGTTGGTGTTACGGTAGATGCAGTTCCTACCTAGACATGAGGGCTGTAAGTGATGCAGTTCCACTTATCAGATTGTTTGGGGTTGCGGTAGATGTAGTTCCTACCTATACCGATTGTCGGTTTTGCAAGACTATTTGAGTTCTATTTATGAATGAGTATTGGTTTTTAAATTAAAAGAGTGGTAACTTGGTTAGAAAGTTAAGTGGATGGCACGCCGTCTTATAATGATGAGAGGCGGGTGTTACAAAGTGGTATCAGAGCCAAGGTTACCAGTAAAACCGGTTCCGAATCGGGAGACTGTGTTTTCAAAGTAAAAACGTTTTCAAAAGTTTTAAATGGGGTTGGGGATTTCGCAAAAGTAAAACAGGACACACCTCACCGCTTCACTCTGCTCTCTAAGTTAGTATTTTTGTTATCTTCAGCATTGTCTTCAGTCCATCTTCGTCTACTGTCTTCATCTATGGTCTACATCGTCTAGTGTGCTGTATCTGCATCTGTAGTGGCTAATCGAATCGTAGGACCCGATTTTAATTACTTATCCTTGTGAATAAATGCCACCAAAGGGAAAACGTTTGACTAGAGGTACAGCGCGCCGTGAGAGTGAGGAAGGAACCAAAACCACTTCAACAGGAAGTGTGAATGGAGGCAATACCGAGGGGACTCGTGACAGGGAGCAGGCAGAGGATGCACGTGCTCAAGCCTTAGCCGCGCAACAGGCTTTGGCTGTGGATCAGGACCGTGCTGCCGCCCAAGCTCGAGAAGAGCAGGCGCGTGCAGCTGAGCAACCGCGAGTTGTGGACCAAGCGCGTATTGCAGAGGAAGCTCGTGTGGCTGAGCAGGCTCGTGTTGCTGATCAGGCTCGAGCTGCAGAGATAGCTGCTGAAAGAGAAGAGCTAATGAGGTATCGCGAGAGGTATGGAAATCCTTTTTATGGAGACCTCAACGCGGAAGGAGTACATGCAGGTGCCAATCCGCACCGTGAGGAGCCAGTTGTGGCAGTTCGACCACCCCCACTACCACCTTTAGGTCATGGGTAGGACACGGAGCCTGTATCAACCTATTGGGAGGCTATGAAAAATGTTTGTCTCATGGGGACTGAGATGTTTGGGGGGGAAAGAGTGACCCTACTGCCGTAGACAATTGGAGGAAGAAGTTGGAGAGGAATATTGATGGAGCGAGATGTCCACATAGATACTGCAGAGACCTGGCCGTCTAATACCTGAAGGACGAGGCACCGGTATGGTGGGAAGGTCTTGTGGAGAAGACTGAGGGACGGTATGAACTCACCTGGGATGATTTCAAGACAGAATTCTCCCGTAAGTACTTTCCTCGCGAGGCGATGGAAAAGATGGTGAGTGCATTCCAAGACTTGCGCCAAGGAAGCAAGACCGTACGCGAGTACGAGGAGGAGTTCAATCGTTTGAGGAGATTTGCTGGTCACTACCAAGGAGAGCAAGAGTTGATCCAACTCTTCCTAAGGGGGATGAGGGTCGAACTCAAGAATCGCTGCTCCATTATGAGGTATGATAGCATGATCAATCATGTAGAAACGGCTGCAATGCAGGAGGTTGGTCTTGAGGAGGACCAGAAGTTGGCACACAATGCCCAAGAAAGAACCGCTAAGGGAATGGAAACCTATAACTTGGGATACTGCTAACCAGAAAGAAGGAGCTGCTCCGCCTTGTGTGAAGTGCCAAAGGGTGCATCGTGGTGTATGCAAGGAGGGTTTGTGCTTTCGGTATAATCACCCAGGACACATTGCACGGGAATGCCCAATAGCATTAGCAGTAGGACATTGTAGTCGTTGTGGATGGTTGGGACATCTTGCAAAAGATTGCATAGCATACATACCGCAGCAGGTATGAGTCAACCAGGAACAGTTGCCGCCACCACCTAAGAGGCACGCCCCTGGACCGTATATTCTCATGGCCAGAAATCACGAAGGGGCTGAACCGATTGTTGGTAAGTAACTCCGTCATTGTGGTGCAGTTGTTTAATTTTGTTTGCCTATAGAGTAGAACCCTAGAAGTAGAAGGTCCATTGGAAAAGATCCATTTGAAATTTTGGTCGAAAACCAAGTGGGGGAGAAATAGTTCCATGAATTCGGGGACGAATTTCTTTCAAGTGGGGAGAATTGTAACATCCCAGTTTTGCTAAACCGGCCTGTTATTTTTTTTTTTAATGTTTGAAGTCCAAAAGCCCGTTAAGCCCATTATGTTATAAGAACCCTAACCCTAGAGTTCCTCCCTCCTCTATATAAAGAGAGTTAGAGAGTCAGAATTGTCATCACAATTCCCATAGCACTCAAAGATAGAAACTCTAAACCCTAAACCTCCAGCCGTCGCCGCCCACCGCCGAGGGAGAGAGAAGTCGCAGTCGCCGTTCGTTTGCACCGTCTTGCCGTCTCCTTGCGTTTTCTGCTTCTTCTCGTTAGATCCCTAAACCTTAACCCCTTTTGTTTTAGATGTTCATTCAATCCGTGAAAGGTGAGGATGTATCCATATGCCTTCCCTTCCGTATTATCTTCCGCGCTTGTCTATGGTTAAGGATAAGCAGATTCCTTTTCCCCTGCAGGTTGTGCTAATGGCGTAACTTGTAGTTTCTTGTTGTGTGTTGTGATTTACTTTTATTTGTTTCAGAACATAGATCTAGGACCACGGTTAATATTGTTGATTGCTGCTTGGTGTTTTATTGCTTGTGAGAATTGTGGGTTGCATTGCATATAGAGTGTTAAAAGCACAATTGCATTAGGAATCGAAAGTGATGCAGTTCCACTTGTCGGATTGTTGATGTTACAGTAGATGCAGTTCCTACCTAGACATGAAGGCCGTGAGTGATGCATTTCCACTTATAGGATTGTTTGGGGTTGCGGTAGATGTAGTTCCTACCTATACCGATTGTCGGTTTTGCAAGACTATTTGAGTTCTATTTATGAATGAGTATTGATTTTTAAGTTAAAAGAGTGGTAACTTGGTAAGAAAGTTAAGTGGGTGGCACGCCGTCTTATAATGATGAGAGGCGGCTGTTACAAAGTGGTATCAGAGCCAAGGTTACCAGTCAAATTGGTTCTGACCCGAGAAAACACAGTAAACACCTTTTCAAAAGTTTTAAATGGGGTTGGGGATTTCGCAAAAGTAAAACAGAACACACCTCACCGCATCACTCTGCTATCTAAGTTAGTATTTTTATTATCTTCAGCATTGTCTTCAGTCCATCTTCGTCTACTGTCTTCATATGTGGTCTACATCGTCTAGTGTCTGCTGTATCTGCATCTGCAGTGGCTAATCAAATCGTAGGACCCGATTCTGATTACTTATTCTTGTGAATAGATGCCACCAAAGGGACAATGTTTGACTAGGGCTGCAGCGCGCCGTGAGAGTGAGGAAGGAACCAAAACCACTCTAACAGGAAGTGTGAATGGAGGCAATACCGAGCGGACTCGTGCTAGGGAGCAGGCAGAGGACGCATGTGCTCAAGCCTTAGCCGCCCAACAGGTTTTGGCTGCGGATCAGGACCGTGCTGATGCCCAAGCTCGAGAAGAGAAGGCGCGTGCGGCTGAGCAAGCGCGAGTTGTGGACCACGCGCATATTGCAGAGGAAGCTCGTGTGGCTGAGCAGGCTCGTGTTGCTGAGCAGGCTTGAGCTGCGAAGATAGCTGCTGAAAGAGAAGAGCTAATGAGGTACGGCGAGAGGTATGGAAATCCTTTCCATGGAGACCTCAACGCGGAAGGAGTACATGCAGGTGCCAATCCGCACCGTGAAGAGCCGGTTGTGGCGGTTCGACCACCCCCGCCACCACCTTTAGGTCATAGGTAGGACACAGAGCCTGTACCAACCTATTAAGTGTCTATGAATCACGTTCGTCTGATGGGGACTGAGATGTTTGGGGGAAAGAGTGACCCTACTGCCGCAGACAACTGGAGGAAGAAGTTGGAGAGGAATCTTGATGGAGCGAGATGTCCACTAAGATACCGCAGAGACCTGGCCGTCCAATACCTGAAGGACGAGGCACTGGTATGGTGGGAAGATCTTGTGGTGAAGACTGAGGGACGGTATGAGCTCACCTGGAATGATTTCAAGACAGAATTCTCCCGTAAGTACTTTCCTCGTGAGACGATGGAAAAGATGGTGAGTGCATTCCAAGACTTGCGTCAAGGAAGCAAGACCGTACGCAAGTACGAGGAGGAGTTCAATCGTTTGAGGAAATTTCCTGGTCACTACCCAGGATAGCAAGAGTTCCGACTCTTCCTAAGGGGGATGAGGGTCGAACTCAAGAATCGCTGCTCCATTAGGAGGTATGATAGCATGATCGATTTTGTAGAAACGGCTGCAATGCAGGAGGTTGGTCTTGAGGAGGAGCAGAAGCTGGCGCACAATACCCAAGAAAGAACCGCTAAGTTCATGGAGATCTCAACGCGGAAGGAGTACATGCAGGTGCCAATCCGCACCGTGAGGAGCCGGTTGTGGCGGTTCGACCACCCCTACCACTACCTTTGGGTCATGGGCAGGACACAGAGCCTATACCAACCTATTGGGAGGCTATGAATCACGTTCATCTCATGGGGACTGAGATGTTTGGGGGAAAGAGTGACCCTACTGCCGCAGACAACTGGAGAAAGAAGTTGGAGAGGAATCTTGATGGAGCGAGATGTCCACTAAGATACCGCAGAGACCTGGCTGTCCAATACCTGAAGGACGAGGCACTGGTATGGTGGGAAGGTCTTGTGGTGAAGACTGAAGGACGGTATGAGCTCACCTAGAATGATTTCAAGACAGAATTCTCCCGTAAGTACTTTACTCGTGAGGCGATAGAAAAGATGGTGAGTGCATTACAAGACTTGCGTCAAGGAAGCAAGACCATACGCAAGTACAAGGAGGAGTTCAATCGTTTGAGGAGATTTGCTGGTCACCACCCAGGAGAGCAAGAGTTTATCCGACTTTTCCTAAGGGGGATGAGGGTCGAACTCAAGAATCGCTGCTCCATTATGAGGTATGATAGCATGATCGATCTTGTAGAAACGGCTGCAATGCAGGAGGTTGGTCTTGAGGAGGAGCAGAAGCAGGCGCACAATGCCCAAGAAAGAACCACTAAGGGAATGGAAAACCTATAAGCGAACTTGGGATACTGCTAACCAGAAAGAAGGAGCTGCTCCACCCTGTGTGAAGTGCCAAAGGGTGCATCACAGTGTATGCAAAGAGGGTTTGTGCTTTTGGTGTAATAAGCCAGGACACATTGCACGGGAATGCCCAATAGCATTAGCAGTATGCCATTGTAGTCGTTTTGGACGGTTGGGACATCTTGCAAAAGATTGCAGAGCATACATATTGCAGCAGGTAGGAGTCAACCAATAACAGATGCCGCCATCACCTAAGAGGCACGCCCCTGGACCGCATGTTCTCATGGCCGGAAATCACGAAGGGGCTGAACCGATTGTTGGTAAGTAACTCCGTCATTGTGGTGCAGTTGTTTAATTTTGTTTGCCTATAGAGTAGAACCCTATAAGTAGAAGGTCCATTGGAAAATATTCATTTGAAAGTTTGGTTGAAAACCAAGTGGGGGAGAAGTAGTTCTATGAATTTGAGGACGAATTCCTTTCAAGTGGGAGAGAATTGTAACATCCCAGTTTTGCTAAACCGGCCTGTTATTTTTTTCTTTAATGTTTGAATTCCAAAAGCCCGTTAAGCCCATTATGTTATAAGAACCCTAACCCTAGAGTTCCTCCCTCCCCTATATAAAGAGAGTTAGAGAGTCAGAATTGACATCACAATTCACATAGCACTCAAAGATAGAAACCCTAAACCTCCAGCCGTCGCCGCCCACCGCCGAGGGAGAGAGAAGTCGCAGTCGCCGTTCGTTTGCGCCATCTCGCCGTCTCCTTGCGTTTTCTGCTTCTTCTCGTTAGATCCCTAAACCTTAACCCCTTTTGTTTTAGCTGTTCATTCAATCCGTGAAAGGTGAGGATGTATCCATGCCTTCCCTTCCGTATTATCTTCTGCGCTTGTCTCTGGTTAAAGATAAACGGATTCTTTTTCCCCTGCAGGTTGTGCTTATGGCGTAACTTGTAGTTACTTGTTGTGTGTTGTGATTTACTTTTACTTATTTCTGAACATAGATCTAGGACCACGATTAATATTGTTGATTGCTGCTTGGTGTTTTATTGCTTGTGAGAATTATGGATTGCATTGCATATAGAGTGTTAAAAGCACAATTGCATTAGGAGCCGAAAGTGATGCAGTTCCACTTGTCAGATTGTTGATGTTACAGTAGATGCAGTTCTTACCTAGACATGAGGGCCATGAGTGATGCAGTTTTACTTATCGGATTGTTTGGGGTTGCGGTAGATGTAGTTCCTACCTATACCGATAGTTGAAAGTGATGCAGTTACACTTGTAGGGTTGTTGAGGTTATGATAGATGCAGTTCCTAATTAGACCTAATATGATTGCTTGTTGTGTTTATGGTAGATGTAGTTCCTACCTAGACCTATTATGATTGTTTGTTGATTGTTGATTATTGAATAGTTGTGAATGCTTGTTCGTTTAGCTGATGACTAGCGACATGTTTAGGTTGTGATATGTGTGGTGGATCATATGTATGCATTCTCTTGGGTAATCTAAATTATTCATCTCCTCCATGTCCCTTTTCCCTCCTTGCGCAGGTGAGCAGGAGAAGCAAGAGTGATAGGCGCGTGATGGTGGTGAATGGTTCTTTAGTTCGATTTTTGGGGACCTAAAACATTTAGCTTTCTTTTTGAATGGCTTTTATTTTCTTTAAGGATCTATTAAGGTTATTTTGAGTTTAAATTCGGTTTTGCAAGACTATTTAAGTTTTATTTATGAATGAGTATTGATTTTTAAATTAAAAAGTGGTAACTTGGTTAGAAAGTTAAATGGATGACATGCCGTTTTATAATGATGACGGGCGGATGTTACACATATGTAACATGATACCTGAGAGGAATACAATAAAATAGAAGAAACAGTTTCATGCTTCTTATATTTTGCAGGGAACGAACAAAATACAAAATGACGATGGTAATGCAAATATACATAGGAAGCTGCAATACTTTCCCAAATAAATGGACTGACTCAAGTACCAACTATAGATAGACAGTTTTTATTTTTGTGCAATGAAAGTTGGTGTTAAGAAAATATTGTAAACCAATTTCACTGATCTGAGAAAGAATCTACTGTATATATATTCACGAGATAGTTTGGGACGGTTCTTATTAGTCCTCTTTAATTCATTGTTTAGAGCTTATAATTTTCCAATTTATTTATTTATATTTTTAGTCAAAAAAAAATATTTTTTAAATCATTTTCCTTTTCTTATATATTCTCAGTTCGACCGTTCCCGATAGTTCACAACTACACACATTATGAAACAAGATGATGACTCTTTTGCATAACTTCCATTTCGCACCTCACATTTCTTTAAATTACAAAATCTCCTCTTTTCCCAGAGCATCTTTTTATCCAACGTTCGCTTTCCCACTACGAACAATCAAATCTCCTGCAATAATTTGAGAATGGATTCATCTGAGAAAAACTCAGGTACGTAACAATGGTGTTCCCAGATCGATTCCACTCCGTGATCTTCCGTAAGATTCTGACTGCTGGATGTTAGGATAATGACTATTATTCTTTAGAGATAATCTCAAATAGATTTGATTTGATCAGTATAGATTATGATAAGATCAAATCTCATATACTCTGTGTATAAATACTTCCGTAACTCTTCATTATCAATATATTGAAATATCTCTATCGTACATGGTATCAGAGCATACGATCTAATTTTTTTCCTTTTTCTTCTCTCTTCACGCAATGGCTTTGACTCCTCCTCCCTCTGCAGCCCCGTTAGTACCTGTTTACGACAAAGCTGATCCTCAAACGCCCCTCATTGGAATCAACATGTCTGCCGTCACAAAACTCTCGGCATCCAACTACCTCATGTGGCGTCTCCAAGTCCGGCAACGGCGCCAAAAACTTGATACACTCAGGTTTTACCCAAATAAAAGACTGCAAGTGCACAGACAATCGCAGTAATATAGATGGGATCGAATCCACAGAGACCAAGGTTACTGGCTATAATTCTTAATGAATGAAGTGGAGCTAAGACAATGTGATGACTGTTGAATGTAATGCAAAACGAAAATGGCAATCAAATTCAATAAAAGATCAATTAAAAACAGGCGTTAGGTAAAGGGCAATTCGCAGGGATCAGATATCATGAACCAAACAATTATTCAGGGAGCAGATAAACACAGTCTTGAACTCAAACATGAATGTATAGCTAATCCACTGTCGTGGTATCAAAGACTCTATCTAACAACCTAAGATTCTAAACTGTCGTTTGAACTTAGAATTGTAAACATGCATTAGCGATCAGGTTCGATTCGTTCATAGATTGCCTTAACATCAGCTTTCGTTGGTTAAGGACAGTCTGCTCATCTATGTTCTTTCAGGCTTTTAAATAAACACTTTTGGTGTGCTAAACAACCTAGAATCAGAAACTGGATAGCTAATCAAGTTTCAGCAATGAGATCAACGATAAATGAAGACAACAATTAAAATAACCATATCTATGTCTGATTCAATAATTCATAATCCTGGCGCCGTTGCCGGGGACCAATAGCGTTACCTGTGAATCTAGGATTGAAGTTTAGTCTAAGATTTACTAACTAGTTTCTTCTTTCACTCTTGTGGATTCAGGTGCATGCATTGAAGAAGTAAAGGTTCTGACAACCTCCTCCTTCTTAACAACCAGGAACTTGCAAGAGTTGAAAGGACAAACAACAAAGAAAGGAAAAAGAAGTCGAACCAAGTCACGATGGATGATAATGTCGACGGTCAGGATTTACCAGAGGGTCAAGCTAACCAAGCTACAGAGCTCCAGCGTATGCAACAGTAGCTGAACAGGTTGCTACAGCAACAACAGCGGTAGCAAGAGCAGCAAGCTATTGGGGATGTGGATACACCTCACACCTTCTACAGGAACAGAGCTGCTATCCGCATACCAGCTATTGAGATAGCAGACTATGAGATAAAACCGCAGATGATTGCATTGGTGAAGCAACATCTGTTCCATGGCCTCTCTGCTGAGCTTCCAATGGATCACATTGAGAATTTTGAGGAAATCTGCAGCACAACAAAATCGAATGGAGTACCTGCTGACTTTCTCAAATGCAAGCTCTTTCCATTCTCCTTGGCTGAAAAAACACAGAGATGGCTTAAATCCCTTCCTCCTGGCTCTTTGACAAACTGGAGTGAATGCAAAGCAGCATTCCTGGACCACTTCTACACCAAGTCCAAAACTGCTGTTTTGAGGAACAAGATCACCACCTTCCAGCAGCATTCAGGAGAATCTTTCTGTGAAGCATGGGAGAGGTTTAAGGAATACCGCAGAGAGTGCCCTCACCATGGGTATTCAGATGAGCAGTTCCTAAGCATCTTCTATGATGGAGTAGAATGGGAGTTCAAAAATAATCTCAATGCTGCAAGCAATGGAGATTTCATGACCAGGAGCACTCAGAAGGCATATGAGCTGATTGAGAACTTGGCTGCAAGTTCTAATAACAGATGCCCTGAGTATGACAGATCAAGAAGAGTCAGCAATGTGGAATCTCAGAAGATAGAGGAGCTGACTGCTCAAGTTAGTCTTCTGCTGAAGGCAAATCAGAAGGGAGGACAGAATTGTGAAAATGGATCTGATGCCTTTCTTTGTCAAGATTTTGCAGAGGAAGAGAACTATGAGCTGCAGGAAGTTAGCTATGTGAATAGCCAGCCATTTATGCAAAACAGGGGGTTCAACCAGAACTACAGAAACCATCCAAACTTATCCTACAGGAGCACAAATGTCAAAAATCCACAGGATCAAGTCTACCCTCAGCAGATGGTCAACCAGGCGCCTCAGTTCCAAGGAAAGGCATATATGCCAAATGCTGGCGCCAATGGTACTTCCCAAGGGTTTTCAGAACAGACAGGAATGCAGAACCAAGGATTTCAGAAGAACTTCTCTCAAGGTTTTCAAGGAAATCAAGGCTTCATGCAAAATCAGGGTCAGAACAGATTTCAGAGTGGATTTCAGCAGAAACAACCATTCAACACTTTTCAGTCTACAACACCAACGCCCTTCCAAGCCTCTACAAGCTCTACAGGAGGTTCTCAGGATGAACTCAAGACTCTTATGCAACAACTATTGGTCAACCAGCAGAAATCTTCCCATGAGATCAATACCAAGGTTGACAACATGTACAATGAACTGAATGGCAAGTATGAAGCTTTGAACACTCATGTGAAGAAGCTAGACACTCAGGTAGCTCAAACTGCTGAGGCAATCAAGAGACCACACGGTTTTCTTCCAGAGAAAGGTGAACAAAATCCAAAAGAGTTTGTGAATGCCATTTCACTCAGGAGTGGAAAGGTACTAGAACCTGTGTCCCAAAGAGGAGATGTGGCTGATGTTGTGACTGATCCAGAAGGGAGAATGACAACAGAACCTGAGGAGGACAAGAACACCACAGATGGACACACTGAAGTAGAGAAAGACCTGCTGCCGCCAGCCAGAGTCTATGTCCCAAAGGTTCCTTACCCTACTCCTCCAAAGAAGTCTAGGAAGAACCTGGAGGAGGCAAAATGCAGGGAGATGGTAAATGATCTAGTTGTGAAGCTTCCTCTAGCTGATGCAATCCAGATGATGCCTGCAATGAAGAGATACATGAAGAGCCTAGTAACAAGCAAGATGACTGGAGAGGAAGACTTCATCAAAGTAACAAAAGATTGCAGTGCTGTTCTCCAAAACAAAATACCTAAGAAGTTGGATGACCCTGGGCGTTTTGTTCTCTCAGTGCAGATTAGAGCAATGACTTTTGCTTGTTCTTTATGTGATCTGGGCTCAAGTGTCAACTTAATGCCATATTCAGTAGCTAAAAGACTTGGATTCACAAAGTTTAAGCCAACAAAGATCTCCTTGGTTTTTGCTGATAGATCTGTAAAGCTGCCAGTTGGAATCCTTGAAGATCTGCATGTGAAGGTTGGCATTGCATATGTACCTGAAGATTTTGTGGTACTTGAGCTAGATGAAGAACCAAAGGACCCTCTCATCCTAGGGAGACCCTTTCTATGCACTGCTGGAGCCATAATTGATGTCAGAAGTAGGAGGATAGACCTTCATCTTGGAGATATCATCATGAAGTTTGAGATGGATAAAATACTGAAGAAACCTATGCTTGGTGGGTAAACCTTCTCAGTGGATGACTCTCTAGAAATTTCAGAGGATGCTGCTGCAGAACTTATGGTACAAGACCCATTGGAGATTGCCTTAACACAAGTTACAAGTGAACATGGATTTTTGAACCAAGAGGCAGCTGAATATGCAAGAATGATGGACTCCAGCAGAACCATAGAGAAAATGGTCGCCCACCTCAGTCTTGATGGAGCTGAATGTGCACATCCAGCAAGGACCCAACCAAAACCACAAGAATCCACGTGGAGTGAGCTGAAAGCACCAAAAGTTAAGCTCAAAACACTTTCTGAGGGGCTAAGGTACGCCTTTCTTGGTCCTAACTCCACTTATCCTGTCATCATCAATGCTAAACTGAACAATGCTGGAACTGCTTTGCTTTTGTGTGAACTTAGAAAGTATCGCAGAGCCATAGGTTATTCATTAGATGACATCACATGAATTTCACCTGATCTTTGCATGCATAGGATACATCTAGAAGATGAATCAATGACTTCTATAGAACATCAGAGGAGGTTAAACTCAAATCTAAAAGATGTTGTTAAGAAGGAGATAATGAAACTTCCAGAAGCAGGAGTGATCTATGATATTTCTGACAGTAGTTTGGTTAGTCCTGTCCATGTAGTGCCAAAGAAAGGTGGTGTGACAGTTGTTAAGAATGACAAAAATGAGTTGATTCCAACTAGAACTGTTACATGACATAGGATGTGCATAGATTATCAAAAGTTGAATGCTGCAACTCGTAAAGATCATTTCCCTTTGCCATTCATTGATCAGATGCTTGAGAGATTGGCTAACCATCCTTACTACTGTTTTCTAGATGGTTATTCTGGTTTCTTTCAGATTCCCATACACCCAGATGATCAAGAGAAAACCACATTCACTTGTCCTTATGGCACTTTTGCTTATCGCAGAATGCCATTTGGCTTGTGCAATGCCCCAGCCACCTTCCAGCGCTGTATGATGTCAATTTTCACTGACTATATTGAGGACATAATGGAGGTTTTCATGGATGACTTTTCAGTCTATGGATCCTCCTTCTCTGTTTGTCTTTCTAATCTGTGCAGGGTACTTCAGCGCTGTGAGGAAAAACATCTTGTGCTGAACTGGGAGAAGTGTCACTTCATGGTGAGAGATGGGATTGTTTTGGGACACAAGATTTCAGAGCAAGGCATTGAAGTGGACAAGGTGAAAGTTGAAGTAATGATGAGCCTGCAACCATTAACTTCTGTCAAAGGGATCATAAGCTTTCTTGGGCATGCTGGGTTCTATAGAAGGTTCATCAAGGATTTTTCCAAGATAGCTCGCCCTCTAACTCAACTGCTATGCAAGGATGTGAAGTTCCACTTTGACAATGACTGCCTTGAGGCCTTCCACACAATCAAATGAGCACTTGTCAGCGCACCAATTGTTCAGCCTCCAGACTGGGAGTTGCCCTTTGAAGTAATGACAGATGCCAGTGACTATGCAGTAGGAGCTGTCTTAGGACAGAGGAAAGACAAGAAGCTTCATGTCATTTACTATGCTAGCAGAACCCTGGATGATGCACAATGCAAGTATGCCACAACTGAGAAAGAACTTCTTGCTATAGTGTTTGCTTTTGACAAGTTCAGACAATATCTTGTGGGGTCTAAGGTGATTGTGCATACTGATCATGCTGCTTTGAGATACTTACTGACAAAGAAGGATGCCAAGTCTAGGCTACTGAGATGGATACTTTTGTTGCAAGAGTTTGATCTTGAGATCAGGGACAAGAAAGGAGTTGAAAATGGGGTTGCAGATCATCTCTCTAGGATGCATGTAGAGGAATCAGTTCCCCTGGATGATGACTTTCATGAAGAGCACGTGTATGCCATCAGCCTTGGAGACGTGGCTGCTGTTCATACACCACCTTGCACCACAACACACTCCACAATGCCTTGGTTTGGGGACATTGCAAACTACCTGGCTGCAGAGAAAGAACCCGCCGGTTTTGTTGGGTACAAGAAGAAGAAGTTCTTAAGAGACATCAGACACTACTTTTGGGATGAGCCTTTCTTATACAAACAATGTGCTGATGGCGTTTTCAGGAGATGCATACCAGAAGAGGAGGTTCCAGGCATTCTGTTTCATTGTCATGGTTCCAGTTATGCAGGACACTTTGCTGCCTTCAAGACTGTCTCCAAGGCTTTGCAAGCTGGTTTCTGGTGGCCAACAATGTTCAAAGATGCACATGCCTTTGTCTCTAAGTGTGATTCATGCCAAAGACAAGGCAATATCAGCAAAAGGAATGAGATGCCTCAGAACTTCATCTTGGAAGTGGAAGTGTTTGATGTGTGGGGCACTGATTTCATGGGACCATTTCCATCCTCTTATGGGAATAAGTTCATTTTGGTTGCAGTAGACTATGTGTCTAAATTGGTTGAAGCAATGGACAGTCCAACTAATGATGCAAAAGTGGTCTTGAAGATGTTCAAATCAGTGATTTTTCCAAGGTTTGGAATTCCTAGAGTTGTGATCAGTGATGGTGGTTCTCATTTCATCAACAAAGTTTTTCAGAGTTTGCTGTAGAAACATGGAGTCAAGCACAAGGTGGCCACGCCATACCACCCCCAAACAAGTGGCCAGGTCGAAATTTCTAACAGGGAGATCAAAAGCATTTTGCAGAAGACTGTGAACACAACTAGGAAGGATTGGTCTGTCAAGTTGGATGATGCTCTTTGGGCATATATGACTGCTTATAAGACACCTTTAGGCACGACCCCATTCCACCTCATCTATGGGAAATCATATCATCTTCCAGTGGAGTTAGAGTACAAAGCAGCATGGGCTGTCAAGCTGTTGAACTTTGACATCAAACCTGCCTTTGCAAGAAGGCTGATACAACTGAATGAACTGGATGAGATCAGATACATGGCTTATGAGAACTCTAGGATCTACAAAGAGAGAACTAAAGCCTACCATGATAAGAAGATCATTCCAAGGAGCTTTGCTGCAAATGACCAAGTCTTACTTTTTATTTCCCGCCTGAAGCTGTTTCCTGGGAAGTTGAGATCAAGATGGTCATGCCCTTTCACAATTAAGGAAGTGTGCCCTTATGGAGCCATTGTGCTTTTGGACCCACAGGGGAAGGAGTTTGTGGTCAATGGTCAGCGACTCAAGCCATATCTTGCTGATACCGAAATCACTGAAGGGGAAACCATTCCCCTAAGTGATGCACTTCCAGCCTAAAAGGCAACCAAAGTCAAGCTCGAGACTTAAAACAAGCGCTTGGTGGGAGGCAACCCACTGGTAAGTGTATATATTTCGTTCCATACTTTTTTTCTCTAACATTAGTTTTAGTTTTCATGTGTCAAAAAAAAAAAAAAAAAAAAAAACAGATCGACCGAGCCATAAAGGGATCGATCGATCCCTCTGGACGAAGTTTCGCCCGAGAGACATTAGATCGATCGGTCTTGAACTGGACCGATCGATCGGGAAGCTGGAAATTCACCCGAGAGTATTTAGATCGATCGGTCTGTATCAGATCGATCGATCCAATGAAGGCAGAACGACCCGTGAGGATTTAGATCGATCAATCCGTATTCGGATCGATCGATCCGTGGCCCAGGTAAGCCCACAATCCCCGTTTTTGATCAATTGTTGGTTTTCTTTGGTTTAGTTTTACTTAATCCAAACCGAGAAAACAAGTTTTAAAACATAAAAACATATCATTTTCGATCAAAAACCCGATTTTTCTCTCTTCTCCTCTCCCCCTCGAGTGTTCTTGGTGATTTTGGGAAGAATTTTCAAAAATCCATAACTTCTTCAATTCTTAACGGATTTCGGTGATTTTTGGGTCCATTCTGCTTGATTTTTCATCCTCTATCTGTTTATCCAATCATCTCACTCGATCTGCAAAGGTATGACACTCTTTCACCACTTTTTCAATTCTCCCTAAATTGTTGAAGGTTAAAATATTTGGGTTCTTGAGAGGTTTTGACTGAAATCGTGGCTCACTATAGTGTTCTAGGATTGAACCCGACCCTTTCCATGCCTTAATTTGCTATTTTTAGTGATTTGACTTGAGCTTGAAAATTTTCATGGTGAATAGTGCAAAATTGAGTTTATTTTTCAGGACTGATCTGAAAATTTGTTGCTTGATACTGTTACTGGATTGTTTATGCTTCATTGCCTCATTTGGTTATTGATTGTGTCAACCATTGTTCCAGTTTATCAAGTTCCTGGAAATATTGCCTCTTTCTTTGAGAAATTTTGGATGAATGTGATATGTTGTTTGTTTTTGCAGACAATGGTGAGGGCAAATGATTCCGCCGGATCCAGCAGGAAGCAACCAACATGAGGCTCGAAGGCACAGCAGCAACAAAAAGGCAAATCTGTTGCCGTCTCCTCAGCCCGCGCTACAGAACCAAATGAGGATGAAGAAGTGTATTTCAGCACAGCTCCCTGGCCTCGCCCTGACGCCAGGCCTTTCGTGTTGTCCAGGCTTCCGAACAATGTCACAGTGGCTCAAATCAAGAAGTCACAATGCTACGTGAACCGCGGGCGAGGTTACCTGTGGAAGGATTACAATAGCGCCTTCTACAATGGGCTGCTGAGGGTTAGTCTTGTACCCACTCGGATTGTGGATGCTAGGACTCTGTGTCGGATGATGATCAAAGAGGATGTTTATGAGATGCTCGAGCAGATGGGCATGGGATGGATTGCATATGACCACTACCCCCTCTACCCGGAGCTAGTCCGTCAGTTCCTTGCTTCCGCAGAGCTCTATTTCACGGATCCCTTGTACCCTGTTGCTAGTGAGGGAGTTCTCACATACCTTCTGCGAGGTGCTCACTACGAGATCCCCATTCCTGCCTTATGTGAGCTGTTTGGATTTGATTCTAGGCAGGAGCTATGCAGAGTCCCGACTGACTTTACACAGATCACTGAGTTGTGGCCAGTGATTGGGACATGTCCTTTTGAGTCTCGAGAGGCCAAGCTGACGTTGATCAGGAACCCTGTGGTTCGAGTGGTTGCTAAGATCTTAGGTAACATCATGTTTGGCAAGGAGGAGCCAGGTGCTTTGAGGAAAGATGAGCTGTTGATGCTACATTACGGGTTGCCCTCCTTTGCCAGCAGCATTTACAGCCTACCACTACCACCGGTTCTTCGCACGAACCTTGAATACTTGTTTGCTCATGTCCTCATCGGGAAGAAGTTCAGAGGCCTTACCACTTCTACATCTCGGACTGAGGCGATTGGTAGCCTTTTGACTCCCATTTTCAGGTACCATGATATTGATCTTACTTCCACAGAGAGGATTGATACACCCCGGCTCCTCAATGAGGAGCATTTCAGAGCCAGCGGAATCCTAATGCTAGGCTACAAGTATCAGTTTCAGGACAGGGATGGTCGGAAGTTGTACTGCCAGCTTCCTAACAACGACATCACCACTCTTTCTTCGCGGGCCAACTTGGAGTTCTTACCTGATGCTGTTCACTTATGCCCGAACCCGACCATGGCTTCAGTTTCTAGACGCAGAGGTAGCTCATCTCGTTCTAGCGCCCACCCACCGCACTATGAGGATGCTCCTGCACCAGACACATTCCCTCAGGACCCTTTTGCTGCATCTGCAGCCTGCCAGTCCATGGAGTCCCTCTTCCTTCCTTATGCTGGTCAGTATGACCTTCTTCCCCTTGCTCCGGATGTTTCAGAGGCAGACCAATGGGCTTGGATAGTTGATTCTCAGCGGAAGAACAACTCCATGATGCAGAGGATTTGGGGAGCTTTGGCGAAGCTCAGCTGTCCACGACCACCCTCTTGTTTCAGGGCTACATAGACTAGAGATGACACAGCTGCTGAGGAGCCAGATATGGATGCTGATGACGAGGAGCCAGATTCCGAGGATGTTCCCCCCCTCAAGCGCAGACGCAGACGTGCTCACGGATAGACCCAGAGTGCTACTTCAGAGAGCGACCATTGAGAGTAGTATCATTTCCCTTGTTTCATATCATTTTCCCTTTCATGTAATTTTTGCTTTTGTCATACTCTTCTTTTGATTTATTTTCAAAACCGAGACGGTTTGAAGTAAGTCTGGGGGAGAGTATTCGCTGGTACTAATGCTCGTTGCTTTAGTTTGTTTTTTCTAGAGTCAGTCCAAGATGTTTTATTGAGTCAAAACTATGTTTGAATGTCATGGATTTTTCTTTAACTAACCGCTCTACATTGACACTTGAAGGACCATTGCTACAACAGTTAACCGCAGATTCTGTTAAGTAGAACGCTAAAAGTGGATCAACATAACAGAGAAAGTTCACGTTCCTGGAGAGTCTGAAGGATCCAACGTTGACTCCGCCCTAATGAATTTCGAAATTCTCTTCTTGGGGCTTGGCATGCATTGAACTTGATTCCTCTTTCAGCACTAATGAAGATAAGTTTGGTACAGTCTCTTTGATCTCCCCTTGTAAAAAAAAAAAAAAAGAATGACTAAGTCTAAGAATGATGCACTCACGAACCCGTCTCCTAACAAGGAACACAAGTAGTAAGCACTCTTGAACCTATCTCCTCACAAGGAACACAAGTAAAGAGCAGCACCATTTCTTGAGCTACAAAATAAAAGAAAGTCGAAAAAGAAAAAAAATGAGATGATGCCCTCAAGTAGGGAGAATCGATTAAGGGGAGAGAAAATAGGAGATTTATACTGGAGACTGTCTGATTTGGAGCTTGGAAGGGAAAGAATCTGTAAGTTCTTTGATCGATATTCCCTCGACTGAGACAACACAAAAATAACTTGAAGGGGTCAACAATGGAGAGCTCAGATTTCTCTAAGGAATGCTGAATGCATCTAGGATGATTGCTAGACTTGCGGTATGTATACTGACACATTATCTAAAGTTAGCTCTGTAGCATGTGGGTTCAAGGGTGTTGATAAAAAAGGTGGGGTTTGAGAGAGTTCATGACTTCTATGTTTTCAAACCTCTTTTCCTTACTCAGTATTTGCTTGAGGACAAGCAAAATGCTAAGTCTGGGGGAGTTGATGTACTATGATTTTACTGATTTCTAACTGGTTTTCAAAGGTTTTTATCGAGTCTTTTTAGTGTTTTTAGAGTCTTTGCAGGTCAAAACACGTTTGGATGGATTCCAAGGCAATGCAAATGAAGAAATGAAGAAAATGAGCAAATTCAGTCTTTTCCGGAGTGCAGATCGATCGGTCCTATATTGGATCGATCGATCCAAAGGAAGCGAGGAGACAAGGTTTTGCCCGAGAGATTTTAGATCGATCGATCCAGAAGGAATCGATCGATCCACAAGCCGAAGATTTCCCCGTGAGATTTTAGATCGATTGATCCCACACTGGATCGATCGATCCGCTTGGACGAAGTTTTCCCGAGACATTTTAGATCGATCGATCCAGGAGGGACCGATCGATCCGGTGAATCCAAGTTTTTCCCGTGAGTAATTAGATCGATCGGTCCACTTTGGACTGATCGATCCGATGTCTTAGCCACCCGGTTTGGTCGCACAGAAAAATAAGGAAATTTCGGTTTTGCCTATTTCGACTTGGTTTTCCATAATTTTTCATCTAGCTCGTGTCTAGACCTATAAAGACTTATTTTCAGCCATTGTTTAGGCTACCTTTATTTTTCTATTCAGATTTAGAGCTTTTGGTAATTTGTGAGTTTTGGGGAGACAATCTTTGTACTCTGCATCTCTGAGAAGATTTCTGAACCCCAATTGATTTCTATTTTATTATTTATGAATTTCTCTTCATCTCTTTGCTTTTCTTCTTCTTCCATGTCTGAGTAATCCACCAGTTAGGTTTAGGGTTTCAATGGGATTATTAATTATTGAATCAGACATAGATAGGGTTATTTTAATTGTTGTCTTCATTTATCGTTGATCTCATTGCTGAAACTTGATTAGCTACCCAGTTTCTGATTCTAGGTTGTTTAGCACACCCAAAATGTTTGTTTAAAAGCCTGAAAGAACATAGATGAGCAGACTGTCCTTAACCAACGAAAGCTGATGTTAAGGCAATCTGTGAACGAATCGAACATGATCGCTAATGCCTGTTTACAATTCTAAATTCAAACGACAGTTTAGAATCTTAGGTTGTTAGATAGAGTCTCTGATACCACGACAGTGGATTAGCTATACATTCATGTTTGAGTTCAAGACTGTGCTTATCTGCTCTATGAATAATTGTCTGGTTCATGATATCTGATCCCTGCGAATTGCCCTTTACCTAACGCCTGTTTTTAATTGATCTTTTATTGAATTTGATTGCCATTTTCGTTTTGCATTACATTCAACAGTCATCACATTGTCTTAGCTCCATTTCATTCATTAAGAATCATAGCCAGTAACCTTGGTCTCTGTGGATTCGATCCCATCTATATTACTGTGATTGTCTGTGCACTTGCAGTCTTTTATTTGGGTAAAACTTGAGTGTATCATCATTACTGGCAGCTGCTCCATCACTGTTGCTCACATTATCACTGCACTGTCAGCTCGATTTTCTCTCAAAGATCTCGGTGAACTCTCCTACTTTCTTGGTATTGAAATGCACCGTACATCAGCAGGACTCCGTCTTACACAACAGAAGTATACAACTGATCTACTATCTCGGACTACGATGACCGGAGCCAAGCCTGTCATCACTCCGATGTGCTCCACTCAGTCACTTGTTAAAGCTGGTGTTAATCTCTCTGATGAGGAAGCAAAGGAGTATTGGACGATTGTTGGCAGCCTTCAGTACCTGTCTTTCACCTGTCCGGACATTGCTTTTGCTGTGAATCGGCTGTCTCAATTCATGCATTGTCCAACAACTTCACACTGGGAAGCTGTCAAGCGTGTTCTTCGCTTCCTTGCAGGTACTGTCACTCATGGCATCACTCTTCGTGCCAACTCTTCGCTCACACTTACGGCCTATTCTGATGCTGATTGGGCCGGTGACAAGGATGACTTCTGTTCGACAAATGCTTACATTGTGTATCTAGGCTCTAATCCGATATCATGGGCATCACGCAAGCAAAAAGGTGTAGCCCGCTCATCAACAGAGGCAGAGTACAGGGCTGTCTCTGCTGCTGCTTCTGAAGTCAAATGGCTATGTTCGCTTCTCACTGAAATGGGCATCTCGCTTCAGTCTACTCCACTCATTCACTGTGACAATGTCGGGGCGACATACCTTTGTGCTAATCCTGTCTTCCATTCTCGCATGAAGCACATTGCTTTGGACTACCATTTTGTGCGCGAGCTGGTTCAGAGTGGTAAGCTTCGGGTGTCTCACATTTCTACCGTTGATCAGCTTGCGGATGCTCTTACTAAGCCACTGCCACGGGCCCAATTTCTCGATCTTGCTGTCAAGATTGGAGTCACCTCCGAAGCTCCATCTTGAGGGGGCGTGTTAGGATAATGACTATTATTCTTTAGAGATAATCTTAAATAGATTTGATTTGATCAGTATAGATTATGATAAGATCAAATCTCCTATACTCTGTGTATAAATACTTATGTAACTCTTCATTATCAATATATTGAAATATCTCTATCGTACACTGGATACTAAAAATTTATTGTCCAACAGCTTTTTAGTTTTGATTCCATTATAAGTAATTTTAGCAATGTTGAATCTATAATATAAAAGAAGGCTAACTCTCTCCAGCTGAGTGTCACGTCAGCACTGGAGAAAGCGCCACATGTCCTCATATCTATATTATTAAAAGAAATCTAAAAAAAAAACCGATGCTACCGACGAAGTCTCTCTTCCGATCAATTTCTAAGCTTCATTTCTATAACACCATCATCTTCTTCTACGACAGAATCTCTGGTTTTTCAGGTGAAAATAACCAAACACTGTCATCTTCTGGAACCCAAAAAAATCCTATAACTCTCCAATTCAACTCGCCATGAGAAATCTCCCTTTGCATTTTCTAGATTGGGGTTTCCGATGCGACTCATTCCTGAAGCCCCGACGCATCTTCGGTCCTCTGTTCGAATGCCATCTAAGAAATTAGCTTCATGTAATTCTTCAATGACTCAAAACCCTTTGATTTTGCTTTATTGAATCATACCTCCCTCACTCTCTTTACATACTGCCGCTTCTCCGGGAAACGGACGGACCCATTTAAATTCACAGATTAAGTCCGATGCTGCTTAAAAACCTCAATTCAGTGCTTATGCTTCACAATTCAGTGCTTGTGAAAGACAAAAAAAGGCTCCACACTGAGGGGTTTGGGCTTTCGATGAACGTAAGAGTTTTGCTTTCTTCTCAGATGCAAAAAATTGGGAACTCAAAATTTCAAGTATTGTTCTGTGAAAGATGATGTCTTTAAATTTGTTCGCAGCGAGGATATTAAATTGAAACAGCAAAAGGTGTTATTGAAGATGGAGACAAAAGTCTCAGAATCAACAACCCACACTTGAGAGATGTTAGTTTGGGTTCGCTCACTTTACCATGTTAGTTTGGGTTCGCTCACTTTACCAGTGTATTGGAGAGCTCCACATTCATCCCAATAATGAGGTTAGTTGGTTTGATGTTTTCATGAGGATATGAACTGTAATGTTATCTGCAAGAGTATTGGATTCAGATAAAACCATAGCTCTTTTCTTAGTTTGCTATACGGATATAATATGGTGAACAAGAAATCTAGGGAGGTTAACTATAAGTGGTCTCTTTGCAAATTTTCAGCTTCACTAAATGGTAATTACAGAAGTTATGAACTTTGGTTTTAAATTATGGATGGCTGCAAAATGAGAAATCCTCATAAAGTTTAGCTTCGCCAATACTATGTCCAGCTTAGCTTATTATAGATTTTCATTAGATTGTTATGAGTCCAACATTTAGAAAAAAGATTCTCTAGCAATTTCGGACACCACCAATTAACCATGTATTTTTCTCAAGAAATCTTTAAACATCTGCACAGCCACAATCAACAGCAGCAAATGGGACAACAAATCTTATCCTATGAAAATAGTATTATATTTGCCACATTACAGCAACTTAAATTTCTTCTCACCACTTCAACTTTGTAACCATATATCCTGGTCCATTTTTCCTTTTAAAACATATTTTCTCAAATAACATATGTTTCTAGGTTTCATAATTACGGGAAAAGGGCTGTATCCTCAATTACAGAAATGACAATTTACATAATAAGATGTACATAGTCATTTCAAGCTTCACACATTCTTTATTTTTCAATCAAGAAAATAACTCTCCCCTAAGGTTCATGTGGTTCTTCCCATCATGACTTCTCTTACTTTTGTGGCCTTCTATTTGTTATTTCCCAACTAAATATGTATTTCTTAATATTGATTGTTGACTCCCACTAAAATTTCATAATGATTATACCGACCTCCTTTATTGTCCTATAGCTCCTTCGTACCTCAGTGAATCTCATGAAGCACTACAATATTCAGTTGAAGTTTGTTCACATAAATGAACAAGCTCAAGAGATAAGGGAGGCTCCCCACCTTCATCTTCAATATTGTCAGTTTTACACAGCTGTTGCTGCAGCCACTGGTATTTGTTGTACCGGGCAACTCTTTACCTTCTCCCAATCTCTTAAAATAATTAAACGGTGCCATCCTTACAAGTTCAAAAGTTCCCTTCCATGAATGCCATTATTTGAGGTATTAATTCTATATCGGTTAATAAAATAGTATAAATACTACTTTTCTCCTAGACATACTCGCTTAAGCTACAATCTATGCCATTATTTGAGGTATTAATTCTACATCGGTTAATAAAATAGTATAAATACTACTTTTCTCCTAGACATACTCGCTTAAGCTACAATCTCCCAAAAAAAGGCTTTGCAAACTTACATTACTCTTACTATACTATCGTCCCAATGGCTTCTTCCTCTCAAAACCTAGGTCCTTACGTCACCTTTGATGAGTTATCTCTCGGCCTAAACCCGCAACATGTTGTTGGACGTGTTATCAGATCGTGGGATGTGCGTAGTAAAAACAATGGAGACCAATTCATGGGAATCTCTATGGTCATGCTTGATGAAAAGATATTTGGTATTTGTTTAAATCTATGTATTTTGTTACATTTTATCCTCTATTCATATTTTCTGTTTCGTTGGGCCATATCCGGCTTGGTAGTCCACACAATTGTCCCTCTACCTGTTTTTAACAATTATAAATTAATTGTTTTACCATTGCGTACGCAAAAAACTCTCCTACTTATGTTTTATTACCCAAACTAGGTATATAATTCGCGAGTCTGTATTAATATTTTGGTTTATTTTTTTTAGCTATTATCTTTAAATTATTAAAATTATATATATTTGTAGAAATTTTCATTTATAAAAGAAAAATTAATATATAATGTGTAATATATCCTATTTTATTTATAAATTTTTAAAAACTATTAGGTAAAATGATAACAATGACACCTATCGAATTATCTAACTTTTGACGTACATATACAATTGATTTAGAGAAATATAATTTTGCTAAGATTTTGGTATTACTTTCTGTTTTCCATAGAATTTTTATAGTTCTTTTTTTCTTGAAGGTTTATATGTTCAAATATTTAGCTTTTTTATTGAAATTCTTATTGATGTTGTATACCACTGTATATATAATCCATGATTCATGTTAATTCGTTGATTCGCATTTAATTTTGTTAGGAAGCTGTAATGATCATGCAAAACTATTTTTTCTTTCTCCATCATGTCTTCCAAGAGTTTTATGTTATATTTTTATTCAGTTTTCATTGTTTTAATTGTTAAATCGAGTTGTTGTAGATTTTTTTAAATTGATAATTGATAATGGTTACTTTTTTTATACATATATTTTTAATTGTTAATTTTTTATTTAACTTTTAAAATTTTAAACCATATTAACATTTTCTGATTTAAGAAATATGTTGATTTGCATCAATCAGATTGAATTTACCTTTTTTGTTGGACATTATTTGTTAAATTAAATTTTAATGTTTTAATTATACTTAATAATTTTTGGTTTGATTTAAAAGCTGATGTGGACCAATTAAATCAAGTTCTTCCGTCCTAATCATACTTAACATTTTTTTATTTAATGAATATGCTGATGTGGACCAATCAGTTCGAGTTTTTTAATCCTATGTGGACGCCATCAATGCACTATACCATCAACTTTTATATATTATACTAGGTATATAACTCGCGCTACGCGCGAGTCCGTATTAATATTTTGGTTTAAAAATTATATATATTTATAAAAAAAGATTATTTATATAAAATAATTTAATATATAATGTGTAATTTATCCTATTTTTATTTATAAAATTTAAAAAACTATTAAGTAAAATTATAACAATGATACCTATCGAATTATTCAACTTTGACGTACATATACATTTGATTTAGAGAAATATAATCTTGCTAAGGTTTTGGTATTATTTTCTGTTTTCCAAAGAATTTATATAGTTCTTTTTTTTCTTGAAGGTTTATGTGTTCAAATATTTACTTTTTTATTGAAAGTCTTATTGATGTTGTGCACCAGTGTATATATAATCCATGATTATGTTGATTCGCATTTAATTTTGTTAGAAAGCTGTAATGATCATGCAAAACCATTTTTTCTTTCTCCATCATGTCTTCCAAAAGTTTTATGTTATATTTCTATTCAGTTTTCATTGTTTTAATTGTTGAATCGAGTTGTTGTAGATTTTTTAAAATTAATAATTGATAATGGTTACTTTTTTTATACATGTTTTGTTAATTGTTATTTTTTTATTTAACTTTAAAATTTTTAAACCATATTAACATTTTCTGATTTAATAAATATGTTGATTTGGATCAATCAGATTGAATTTAATTTTTTGTTTGACATAATTTGTTAAATTAACTTTTAATATTTTAATTACACTTAATAATTTTTGTTTGATTTAAAAGTTGATGTAGACCACTTAAATCAAGTTTTCAGTCCTAATCATACTTAACATTTTTTTATTTAATGAATATGCTGATGTGGACCAATCAGATCGAGTTTTTAATCCCATGTGGACGCCTTCAATGCACTATGCCTTCAACTTTTATATATTATACTAGGTATATAACTAGCGCTACGTGCGAGTCTGTATTAATATTTTGGTTTATTTTTTTTAGCTAATATCTTTAAAATTATTAAAAATTATAGATATTTATAGAAATTTTCATTTATATAAAAGAATTTAATATTTAATGTGTAATTTATCATATTTTTATTTATAAATTTTTAATAATAACAATGACACCTATCAAATTATCCAACTTTGACGTACATATACATTTGATTTAGAGAAACATAATCTTGCTAAGATTTTGGTATTATTTTCTGTTTTCCATAGAATTTCTATAGTTCTTTTTTTCTTGAAGGTTTGTGTGTTTAAATATTTAGTTTTTTATTGAAAGTCTTATTGATGTTGTGTACCACTGTATATATAATCCATGATTCATGTTGATTCGTATTTAATTTTGTTAAAAAGTTATAATAATCATACAAAACTATTTTTTCCTTCTCCATCATGTCTTCCAAAAGTTTTATGTTATATTTTTATTCAGTTTTTATTGTTTTAATTGTTAAATAGAGTTATTGTAGATTTTCTTAAATTGATAATTGATAATGGTTACTTTTTTTTATACATGTATTGTTAATTGTTATTTTATTTATTTAACCTTTAAAATTTTAAACCATATCAACATTTTCTGATTTAATAAATATGTTGATTTGGATCAATCAGATTGAATTTACTTTTTTTTGTTGGACATAATTTGTTAAATTAACTTTTAATGTTTTAATTATACTTAATAATTTTTGGTTTGATTTCAAAGCTGATGTGGACCAATTAAATCAAGTTTTTTCGTCCTAATCATACTTAACATTTTTTTATTTAATGAATATGCTGATGTGGACCAATCAGATTGAGTTTTTTAATCCTATGTGGACGCCCTCAATGCACTATGTGATATATCATGGTTTTTAACCATGATATAAGTCCTTTTTATTGAGTCTTTTTGGTCTTTTTAGAGTCCTAGAAATGTCTTTGCAGGTTATAGTATGTTTGGAGCATAACTGGAGATATTGGAGCTTTTTGGAGCATTGCAAGTTGAAGCCACAAAGTATCCATCTCGGGAAGAAAAGTATGCATATGGGTGACGCTCGTCACCAACCTGGTGACGCTCGTCACCCAGAAAGGAAGGGGTCGTGGCTGTTTTCTAAAAGATAGAAGATTATTTGCAGTTTTGGCCCAGAAGTTCTAGTATTTGCAAAAAGGCTCCAGATCGTGTTTTAGCTTGTATATTAGGTTTTTCAGCCATTCTTTTGGCATATATCTTGTATCTTATTATTTTAGAGAGCTTGAGAGAGAGATTTGTAGAAGAGCTTTTGGAGAGACAAATCAGACTCCTTCAGAGCAGATTTCGAACTCCTTCAGATTTACTTCATATTTCTTTTATGCAATCTATTCTTTTCATGATGTTTTCTCAAATCACCATGTCTGAGTAATCTGCTAGTTAGGTTAGGGCTTTTTCAAGGGTTGATGAAGAGATTGTAGAATTGCTATATGTTAGGAATATCTTATGGTTTTTCATCTCTGCTTGCTTTAAACTCGAATTTCTGAGACACATCATCTAGAAATCCAAAAATCATAGGTTGTTAAATATATGTGAGAGCATTATTCATAACCTGAACTAGTATTTGATGAGCAAAACAACTTAGTGCAAAGAGATTTGGCTTAGGAGTTTTGTAAACAATTGAATCTGATCATTCCTGCATGCTTAGGTTGTTAGGGTTTGCAACGAGATTTGAAACTCTATGATTTAGGCATAGATAACTTCTGCAATGAGAATTGATTAGTTATACATCAGTGATTCATGTTTAAAACGGTTCTTAATCATTCCTGATTTCATGCATTCTACATTCTTGGATTCAACCTGCGAACTGTCCTGACTTAGCGCTTTTAGTCTTCTGAAACTTAGATCATCTTACAAAAATCGTTTGCTTACTTTTATTTATTCATTCGCATTACATACATTATATTCTGCTTAGCTTAATCCAAACCTACATTCGATAGTGTAGTCTGCATTACTCTTTTGGGATTCGATACCCCTTGTACTACAACTGCTTTTGCTGTGCACTTGCCGTAGTTTTATTTGGGTAAAACCTGAACTCTATCACTATGCCATCAACTTTTATATATTATATGATGTTTCATACGCTTTCCATCGTTAACAATTTATAATAACAGGTCAAAGAAGAAATCTTCCCGGACTTGATTAACCTGCTAGATGACCTCCTTGGAAACACACTTATTTTCCATATCAAGGTCACCGCGTACAATCATTCAGCAAAGAATCGCAGTTTCAAGGTTGCAAAAATAACTAACGATATGGGTCATGTACAAGTGAGTTCGACGTGCTCCCTAACACTTACACTAATCACCTTTAATTTTATTCCCGTAAATATTAAAACACACTTTCTGCTACAATTTACCAGCCCAATTTCTCGACGGTCACCATCCGACAGAGCGAAGCAGTTCGTACAACAAATTACAAGTTCGGCAATAGTACAGGTGCAGGAGGATCGTCCTTTACCATTCCTGCCTTCAATACCACTAGGCACAAGAAGCACTATACTTAAAACCATGACGTCCAAGACATGAGCATTCAACCAACTTCATTTCCTGGGAATCATCTATCCATCTATTTCTGGCTTTCTGCAGCTTTCTGTTTTACTACTTTTACTATTTCTGCTTTCACTGTGCCTAAGTTCAACTGAAGGACACATTGTTTTTCAATCGTATAATTAAGAAATCATTACCCTACCCTACTTTGTGTTCTGTAAAAATGACTGTCAAATCATGCATTCTCCGCTCCATACATACAACACCTGTCCATGGTTTCTTATGCCCAAAGAAACACATAAACCAAACACATACATACAATGAACCTGCTATTCTCTACACACGAAATGAAAATAGCTTTGTGTGTTCTTAATTTTAAATAATCATAGAGAATGCCATACTAATATTTCAAATCTCACCCACAGCCACAATATTTCTCAGATTTAACTGTATGTTTTCAACAATATAATCTAAAACTATTAACTTTAAATAATCTCTAATGATATATACATATCAATAATAATAAATTAAAAACATAAATTAAAACATAAATTACAAAACAATTTGTATCATAAATTCTGACTAATCAAAATTAAAATAAAAATAAACTAATATAAACATTTAAAAATATTAACAATAAATATATTCTACGCGTAGCACAAGTACTCACCTAATTATCTAATAATGGTCTCTTTTCTTTATGATCATCAATCCTTTTCTTTCATTTGTGTGTTCTTCAACTATTCATGAAGTAATTAAAATTTATTATTACAACCATAGCTATAATTATAATTGTTTTGTCTTTTTTTCAAATAAATCATTGTAGCTATTTTGTAAAATAGTTTTGCTTTATGTTTCCGAGCAGCAGCTTCACAAAACGGTTTTGACATTCTCGATTGATGTGTCAACCACTAAATTCTCCAGATTTAAATATTCATGATCTTGGACTTTTCAGTGCTACCCAAGCATTATAAAATAAGGTATGTCTGAAAAATGTTGAAGAGCTTATTAATACGGTAAATACGTCTTTTTGAAGAAAACACGACAAGAAAGATAAACCATCTATATTATTAAAACAAAATCATTATTTTAAATTAACCTTTAATTACTGTATTATTTATAATATATGCCATTAAATTTATGTAGATTCATTAATAGTAATTTAGTTTTATTATTAAATTGTTAACAAATACATTAAATTAAATTAAATTATTTTAGTTTGTTAACAGATAATATCAATAAATTATATCTGATATTAATAAAATTTAAATTAATTAATTTTGAAATTATTTTAAAATCTTTCATAATATCTTAACATAACTACCACATATATATATATATGGCATAAATAATTAATATAATTATATATTATATGATAAATTAAATATATATTATATTATAATCATTATTTCTCTATAGTATTAAAAGAAAAGCATTACATTAAAATGTCTAAAAATTATTATGGTATTTATTAAATATGATAATTTATAATCAATAATGAATATATAATCATTATTTTTTAGTTACATATATACATACTATGAAAAAAATATTATGTAAATAATTTAGTTTTTCTGGTTTGTTAATAATTTTTTGCAGAAAATTATGGGTTTGCGGATTTGATAAACACAATTTTGTAGCTTTTACGGGTTTTAAAAATTTTAGCGGGTTTTATAAATTTTAACAGAAAATATAGTTTTCCGAGAAAATGCCGGTTTGACAACAAATGTGCTTTTGTAGATTTAACAGAAACACATAATTTTTAAAATTTGATCGTAAATAACGATTTTGCAGATTTTACAGGGTTTAGGGGAAAACACGGGTTTACGAAATGCGAATAACGCAATTTTGCGGATTTTTTGGGTTTTACAGGTTTTAGCTAGAAAATGTAGTCATACATGAAAATGCGGGTTTGTGAGTTTGGCAGAAACACATGAGTTTAAAAATTTGGTTGTAAAACATAATTTTATGGATTTTACAATAATACAGAAAACACTAATTTTTTTGGATTTGGCGGAAAACGTGATTTTGCGGATTTTACGAGGTTTACATGATTTTGCGGGTTTTATAGGTTTTGATGAAAAAATGTGGTTTTGTGGATTTTATTGAAAATGTAGGTTTGCGGGTTTGACGACAAAATGCAATTTTGCAGGTTTGACAAAAATTACTTAATTTTAGAAATTTAGCCATAAAATACGATTTTATTGGGGGAAAACATAATTTTTGGTTTTATTAAAAAATGTGGGTTTACAGTTTTGGCAGGAAAATACGGTTTGATGGAAAATGCTATTTTTACAGTTTCTATCAGAATTTTCGGTTTTGGTACAACAACGTGATTTTACGATTTTGCGGGAAAATGCAGTTTTTTATTTCGATAAAAAAAATGGTTTTGACAAAAAACATGATTTTGTGGTTTAAATTAAAAGATATTTTTATCTGTTAATTTTTGAGATTCAAATGCTGCATCAAATCTCTATTTTTTAGCATTTTAAATATCCAAATTTTGAGATATTATAAAATTTGTATTCAGATAAAATATCCATAAACTGATTTAAAAATATTTAAAAGAACAATATTTGAGAGCATTTGCAAGTATCTAGAGGCGAAAACAAACAAAGCCTAAGAATCTTAATTACAAACAAATAAAATCTCTTTTGCATTATAAAACATAATATTTTAAAATATTTGTTATAAAACTTAACAAAAAAATCCGTTAATCAAAATATTTTTTTTTATAAAATTAAGCTTAAATAATTTTAAGAACATAAAACCATAATGTTAAAATGGTTTATAGAATCTAATAAAAAATTTCGTTTGGACCATAATTTTAGATTTAATAATATAAGCTATTTTTTGAACAAAAGTTTACTATAAACTAATTTTTACTATTACTAAAAAAATATTTTATAAAAAGAAATACGCGCAAATGCACAGTTCCAAAAACTAGTATTTTTAAAAATTTGCAACTTTGTATGCATAAAATAATGAAAATTAAAGGGTCTAATAAGTAATAACTATAAAATCCCACACATAAAAAAGAAGCGTTGGAGCGAGAGGATCATCTTCCAAAGCAAATAATACTATAGTATAAAATGTGAAATAACAGCTACATGTGTAAGTTTTGCTTCTGTTATGTTGTTAGCTTAACATTATTGTCTATCGAATTCTTCTTTATCAATAAACATTCAATACTCTTTTATTACTTCCTTAATTTATATGATTGTTTATGAATAGTTTCTACTAGTATTGTTGATCATACTATATAGCAAATATACACTCATACACGAGGAGCCAGAAAACATAAAGCAAAACTATTTTACAAAATAGCTACACCCATGTTTTTATACAAATGCAGAGCATATTTTATAACAACACCATCTTATTCACTCAGGAAAACAAAAACGCAAACACAACTGATTATGAAACCATTAAGACTTTAACCTCTCTCGGATTGATATTAACTCCTTTGTGGCTTCACTTGTTGCCAACCTGTTTGTGGGATATTCTTCAGAACACCTAAGTCCCACATCCAAAACCAGTGTCAAGCATTCAGCAACAGGGAATCCAACTATGAGATTACTATGAAGAACTGATTGGTCTGCAATGTCCAATACTTTCTCTGGCAAAGTCGACTTTGTGTAACTGTGTAGGGTACAATTTTCTCCAAATAACTCATGGGTTGGTCTTTTTCCAGTGGACATTTCCAAAAGGAGAATCCCAAAACTATACACATCACCATGTATTGATGGTTGTCCTCCCATTCCATATTCTGCAACCAGAATTCACGAATACAAGATTGAAATGAACAAACTAATATGCTGATTTTTGTTTTTCTTAGGACATTATAAAAGTGTGATAGTTTTACTAGGGGCGACATAGCCGATGGTTCCTCTAACGCCAGCCGAGCTGAAATGGTTGAGGAAAGAATCTTGATCAAACTTGAGGAGAAGACGAGCGAGACCAAAGTCGCTGACATGGGCGGTTAGATCACCGTCTAGGAGGATGTTGCTTGGCTTGAGATCGCAATGAGCTATTGGTTCATGGCAATGAACATGAAGGTAATCCAAAACAGAGGACACATCGATCGCTATATTAAGCCTTTCAACAAGTGTCAAAGTTCTTGAAGGTTTATGAATCTCTTCCACTTCCTTTGGGTGCAGCCACATATCCAGTTTTCCATTAGGCATGAACTCGTAGATAAGAGCTCTGAATTCGTTTTCTTGGTAATCAGTACTCGAAAAAGCCGTCAACAGTTCACAAGATTGCGATGCCATATGTCTTTCAAAGATTAGCATTCTGCCATAAAGCTCCTCATTGCTCCACGTCTACTTTGGCTGCAACAACTTTGTTCTCCACAGGGAGAAATGCTATGAATACAGTTCCAAAACTACCTGAACCGATCAAATTGCTCGAAGAAAAGCCATCTGTAGCATTTCATGAGAAGATCTGCATAGCTTATCTTCTCATGAAAAACCTCTAATGTGGAAGGAACTGGATTACTGGTCTGCTGATTCTTCTTTCTTTTTCTGAACCAAATTAGCGAAACTGAAGCTATGAAGAACATGAAAAGCAAAGCTATGCCTAGGCTGACCCCGATCGCAATCTTCTTTAAAAGAGAAGAATGCTTTTTCCGTAGTGGTGGTGCTTGCATAAGACATAGCTTAAGTTTCAACTCCACGATGTCTCCACATAGATTTTTGTTCCTAAATACTGAAACTATGGTAGCATTCTGAAATCTTCCTTCTGTTGGCACTCTTCCCTCGAAATTTTTAATTGATAGATTCAGATACTCCAACGAAGAAAAGCTTGCAAAATATCCAAATATACTTTCAGAGAGATTATTGTTCGAAAAATCAACTCTTTTAACACCCACTAATCCTTTTATATCAGGAATGGCTCCTTCAGAAGAATTTCCTTGTAGATAAAGTTGCTCTATTCCGAGACATTTTCCTAAGGCATCTGGGAGTTGTCCTGATAATTTATTATCTGCAATAGATAATGTAACAAGATTTTCTAGTCGTCCAACATCTTCAAATATATAGTCTCATGATTTTCATTTCAAAAAAAAAAAAATCATCTACTCTTTTTCTAGGTTAACATGTTTCGGTGTTTCTCATTTTTTGCAAGAAAGTGAATATGAGGGATGAAGCAAATGCAAGATGCATTTATCTTGTGGTTGTGGGGTTAATGCAACTTGAAGAAAAATAAGGATGGGCTCTTGCCGTCCAAGTCTTGTTACCTAAGTCAATTAATCAACCGTCTAAAAAATAAATGGATAGATTAGTCTTTATGACTTTTCTAAAGACATTACTTGCAGGAATCAAATGCAAAATACCTTTACCTTGTGGTGGTAGTGTGCAACTTCAAGAAAATTGGGTGAAGTACATTAATGGCTCCTAACGACATTTGCAAGACTTTTCTAAAATCGACTGACACTGTACATTTGCAAGCCAGCTTTTATACAAAGACAAAAACATTTTGCTAGTCTTTACGACTTTTCTAAAGACATCGTTGATTTATGATGAAATCGACCAATTGACCAAGTTTCATGTCGTATTAATGCCAAATAGTTTATTTGCAATAACATAGCAAAATTTTAAAGGTTAGAAAATGTAATCAGTGTTTCTTTGACGTCAACGCTTACCCACAATTTGACGTCTCATCGGTAGATTGTCTCTTTAGTGGAAACAACAGTTATTTTTTCATTAAAGTCCGAAGCTTATGAAAACACAACTTGTGCAAGACCACAAGTGGAAACAGAACATGACAAAAAACAGAGCACATAATAATGTTTGCAAATTCTTAATAGTATATTTCTGTAGAGACATGTTAACTTGGTGTAGTTAGATTAGTAATTAAGGTGGATAATTACTGATTACAAAATATTAAAGCTCATGATAGGAGTATACAAGTTTACTTAATTATAAGTCATATGATTTATTAGGGATAATATCTCACATCGGAAGTTGGAAGAGTATGTACCAATCCACTTACTGCTAATTGGTTTTAGGTTGTAAGTCCATGTAACTTAACATGATAGCAGAGCCCGATTCAAACAATCTAACCTGATCCATAATCGATATGTGATCCAAAGATGGTCCGTCAATCCTTGCCTAAACATTAACGAGATTAATGGTCAAAGTAGCCCTCGTCTCGAGGAGGCGTATTAAGGATAATATCATATCCTATTTACTGCCAATTGGTTTGAGGTTGGAAGTCCATGTAACTTAACATGATTATATATGATTGAAACATTTATATTTTTCATCAAAAGTAAGAAGTTTACGAAAAACAACACAAACCAGAGAAAACAGAGCAGAGTGTAAGCATGTTTCCTAATTCTGAATGATATTGTCACTTATTTTGACTGAATGGATGAAAATATAATTCACTCCCAAACGCAGTATGATTCATATCTTGACCTTTTAACTCCAACATATATCGCTGGTAACGATAACTCATCTTTCTCTCCGCGTTCTCTTCCACCACAAGTAACCTCTCAGGTATAAACTTGTCTGGATCTTTGTATGTGGTTGGATCACGCATTATCCCGTAAGCATTCACGAAGATCTTTGTCCCCGATTTTACATCGTACCCATTGATCTTGATGTCTCTGTTGCTCTCTCTGCGTAGCAATGGCCCCACTGGATGAAGTCTCAATGTCTCCTTGATAGCTGCTTGCAGGTAAGGAAGCTTCTGCAAATCTGATTCTTTGATTAACCGACGCGTGGCTCCTAAAACCGATTCGATCTCGTCTCTAATCTTTGTCAAGATATCTTGATGGTTGATTAGCTCTGTCATTGTCCATTTTAAAGGTAAGTTGTGTCTAGGCTCGCCATGAACAATTCCTAATGTACAAGAATGTTTCAAACGAGGCTGATTCTAACGAAAGCTGAAGAAAAAAAAAAAAACAGATGAAACAAAATCTTACAAGGAGCTTTAACATAGCAATACAATAAAACCACTCAATCACAGACAAACACATTTTCAGCTCATACATCATTATTTTCCAGAATAGTATATAAGAAAAACAGAACCTGAAGGTTTCATTGCAAACAAAAAGATAAAGACAAACGCAGGAAGTTTAAGCAACATCCATGTTTTCAGACAAACGCAGCATATTTTATAACAACACCATCTAGGTCACTCAGGAAAACAAAAACATAAACACAACTGATTAGGAAAGACAATACTATATCGGCCTCAGTTTAAGCCTTTTATGTGAGTTGCAAAGTTTATAGAGAAAGCCATTAACACTTTAACCTCTGGTTGTTCTGCTTGCTTTAAAGAACCTCTTTCTGATTGATACTAACTCCTTTGTGGCTTCACTTGTTGCCAACCTGTTTGTTGGATATTCTTCAGAACACCTTAGTCCCACATCCAAAACCAATGTCAAGCACTCAGCAAGAGGGAATCCAACTATGAGATCATCGTGAAGAATCCATTCATCTACAATGTCCAATACTTTCTCTGGCAAAGCTGACGCAATGTAGGTGTGTAGTGTATAGTTTCCTCCAAATAACTCATTAGTTGGTCGTTTTACAGAGAACATTTCCAAAATGAGAACCCCAAAGCTATACACATCACCATGTATTGATGGTTGTCCTCCTATTCCATATTCTGCACCATAATTCACGTACGAGTACAAGATTGAAATGAGAAAATAATATAGACAGATATTTTTTTTTCATATGACATTAAAAAAGTGTGATAGTTTTACCAGGTGCAGCATAGCCGATGGTTCCTCTAACGCCAGCCGAGCTGAAATGGTTGAGAAAAGACTCTTGATCAAACTTGAGGAGAAGACGAGCGAGACCAAAGTCGCTAACATGGGCGGTTAGATCACCGTCTAGGAGGATGTTGCTTGGCTTGACATCGCAATGAGCTATAGGTTCATGGCAATGAACATGAAGGTAATCCAAAACAAAGGACACATCGATCGCTATGTTAAGCCTTTCAACAAGTGTCATAGTTCTTGAAGGTTTATTAATCTCTTCCACTTCCTTTGGGTGCAGCCACATATCAAGGTTTTCATTAGGCATGAACTCGTAGATAAGAGCTCTGAATTCGTTTCCTTGGAAATCACTCGAACAAGCCGTCAACAGTTTCACAAGATTGTGATGCCTTATGTCTTTCAAAGATTCGCATTCTGCCATAAAGCTCCTCATTGCTCCACGTCTCTGCATGTTTAGAACTTTGATTGCAACAACTTTGTTCTCCACAGGGAGAAATGCTATGAATACAGTTCCAAAACTACCTGAACCGATCAAATTGCTCGAAGAAAAGCCATCTGTAGCATTTCGAAGATCTGCATAGCTTATCTTCTCATGAAAAACCTCTAATGTGGAAGGAACTGGATTACTGGTCTGCTGATTCTTCTTTCTTTTTCTGAACCAAATTAGTGAAACTGAAGCTATGAGCAACATTAAAAGAAAAGCTATGCCTAGGCTGACCCCGATCACAATCTTCTTTAGAAGATAATTTATTATGCTCAACAGAGAGTGTAACAAGATGTTCTAGTCCTCCAACTTCCTTTGGTAGAGTGCCAGTCAATAAATTATGTGGCATGCTAAGAGTAAGGAGGGAAAGTTGCATAATTTCTGGAGGTATAGTCCCATTCAACTTATTATACCCAATCTGTAAATATAGCAACTGTCTACATTTACGGAGGCTTGGAGGAATAATTACTTCGAAACTATTGTTGAACAAATAGAGTCTTTCTAACCGAGTGATGTTGCCCACAAAAGATGGTATCTTTCCTGACAATCTATTTGAATAAAAACTTAGAAAACTCAATTCTAAAAGCTTTCCAAGAGAGGTTGGGAGTGGTCCTATCAACAAATTTTCTTCTAACCTAAGTGTTTGTGGGTTTATGAGATTCCCAATGCCATGAGGAATCATTCCGGAAATGTAGTTTCCTCCAAGTTGTAATGTTATAAGCTTCGTGGATAGATTGGTAATGGAAATAGGTAAGTCACCCCCAAGCCTATTGTGATAAACTAGTAATGTATCTAGTTTGGTGCAGTTAGTTAAACCACTAAGAAATTCAAGATCTCCAGCAGAGTAACTTCCCAAAGAGTTATCATGAAGTAGTAAACTTTGTAAACTTCCTACTCTCCCAAAACTCGTAGGAATACTTCCTGTCAAGTGGTTTTGACCCATTTTCAACATTTGTAGATTAGAGATATTGCAAAGTGTTGTTGGAATTTCTCCAGTGAGATGATTATTTTCCATATATAACTCTCGAAAGTTTGGCAGAGAATTACCAAAATCATGCCTCAAACTACCCGAGAACCTATTCCCAAAGATATTTAACAACTCAAGTGAGGATAAGTTGTATATTGCGGGAGGAAAATCACCTGAGAGATTGTTCTCATATATAATAAGACGCACCATCTTAGTCATTCTAGCTATATCATCTGGCAATCCTCCTTCTAAATTATTATCGTTAAAGCCCATATCTCTAAGTGATGTCAAGTTTCCCAAAGATGAAGGTAGCTTTCCTTTCAGATTGTTTCCAGCTAGATCTAAGCTAACAAGCTTTGTCAGTAACCCTATATCGGAAGGAACGCTTTCTCCAAGAGAATTTAGGTTTAGGTAAAGATTCAACAATCTAGAGCAATTGAATAGACCGACTGGAATACGTCCTCCCAGAAAATTCAACTCCAGATCCAAGTTTTCAAGTCTAAACAAGTTTTGCACCTCTTGAGGGATGGTTCCACCAAAAGAGTTATTAGAGAGATCAAGTGATATGAGAAACGAAAGATTACCAACAGATGGTGATATCACTCCTCCGAGGTCCACACGAGTAACTCTCTTGTGTTTGCGGCCGCATGTAACCCCTTTCCAGTTACAAAGAGGGAATGAGTGATTCCATGACGACAAGACAACTCTTTTGTCTTCAGAAACTTGAGACTTGAACTCAAGCAACGCTTGTCGATCAGTCTCGTCGGTGAAACCGTATGCTTCAAGTAAGATGAGAGCACTGAAAGAAAGTAGAAGAAACAATCGTTTCATGCTTCTAATATTGTGCATGAAAGTGAGTATAAATTAATGACGAGCAAAATGCAAATGGTGGTATGCAACTAAAAGAGGAAATACATATAGAGACAAAATCATTTCACCTACTCTTTCAGTGATGCAAGACTTTTCTAAATCGGAGCAAGTTCAGTCAGTAGTCAACTGTCTGAAAAGACAAAATCATTTCACCTACTCTTTACTAGTTTTCTACGGACATAATGGCGCCAATGGGTTCTCGAAGAAATCGACCTTTGACATTATTGTCAAATAGTTTTGGTCTTTGTTGGAACATTTGCAATAACATTGTAAAGTTTCAAAGTGAGAAAAAATAATGTTTCTTCAGCGACGTTGGTCTTTTTTGGCTGTTTCATTATTTGTTGCCCCATGATTATGTAGACCAATATTTGACATACCGTTTTCAGAATTTCATAAGGTTTCTAGAAACTTTTTTTGACTCAACGGAAAGGTCTCCGTACATGCAACAGAAAAAAAAAAACACACTTGTAGAAAAATCAAATAAACAGAACCTGACAGCTCCAAAAATAAAATAAACAAATAAATTATCTTGATCATACATTAATTCAAAAGAAAAAAGCATAAACAAAACTGAAAGTACAAAATCGAAACGTTGGATTATACAAATTAGACGCAAAAATAAATTAAGGACAATCATAGAGTTGGTTACACAACATTCATCTTTTTTTCTGCAAATAAACATAGCATTCCTTGAAAATTTCTGCAAACATAGAGAAAAGGAAAACCATCTATGTATACATCATCAAGACGATTTAATGATATATATGTATAGGCCTCAGAATGAGCCTTACTTCGTGTACTTGTGATTATTGATTAATGCTTGTTATCCATTAAAAAATGTTCAGTCATATTAGATGTTAAGCAAAGTGATTAAGGACTAGTGATTTGAGAAAGAATTACTATAAAATTCACGATATATGCTTTATGACGGTTCTTATTAGTTTCTTAAATTCAATGTTTAGCTTAGAATCCCAATATTATTTATTAGAACTAGTTACATCATAGTTACAAAAAACTAGATGATGGCCGCGCATGGCACAGACAATGAATATTCGTTAAATTTATTTTTCTCAACACATTTAAAAGCTAAATTTAGCTATGAGAAATCATAGAAGTTTAAGATAGTTATAACGAAAATAAGTGATCATTTAAACAACATATATCATGCTAGCGTATGTTTTTGAAATAGCACTATTGGTTCTCAGATGATATCTTTTTAAACATAAAAAGTAATTAACACAGAGATTTTATAAGAGTTACGTAAATCGAACCCTTACTAATCGTCGATATCGATGTAGTCTTCCTCTTCGCCCTCATGCCCATACTCACTCAGTCCAATCCTATTCAAAAATATTTAAGCATAATAATTACAAGAACAGTTGATCATTATCACGCGATCTAAATATTTATTTGCAAAAACGAATTCTTATCTTACAACAAATCTCGTAACTCATATGCCTCTTGAAGATCAGGATTGAATTCAAAACTCTTGAGACACCGAGATGATCAGTAACATGATATTCCTCTACAAAAGGTTGATACTCAACATAAGCCAAAGATCAATAATAATTCTAAGATAATAGCATAATTGTCATACCTTTGCATACAACGACACGCCAGTCACTTAACACACAAATGACTAATTGTTCTGTACTATAACACCACCTATCGTTGAACTCAATGACCAATTTTCCGTGTGCAAAACACTTGATCATCCTATCACTAAAACTATGTTAGACTGAATTGTTCCGTACTGTAAATATTTTGAATATAATAGAAAAACTAAATAATGACTTACGCATCGTCCGTTAGTGTAAACTCAATCCTTGCTGTCATTTTGGACTCAAAATCTTGAAACGAACGGTCTCTGACAACCCGAAGTTCGCCAACAGTTTCAACGGCACCAATTAAATCTGTAAGCGTTATTTCAAAACATAAACGCTTGTAAGACCTAATTATCGATTCGAAATCATAATGAGAGATTCGTAAGAAGACTTACCAACAAGATAATTTCATTGAAAGTTTCCTAGGTAAAGATTCTCATAACTAAGTAAATGCAAATGTGGATCCTTTCCCTTATAGAAATCACCAGTTTTGAGATCTCCCAAGACTTTAGTTCTGGAATCAAACTCAATTCTACAGCAATTTGTTGTCACTTGTCTAACCGATCTCGCTGAGACCACACTGAAACTTCTAACTCTTTTCCATAGGCCTCCCTCATGGAGCCTCTCTGAAAAATAAGGAACACACTCCTCGTGTCCTACTGTTGCTTGAATTTTTGAACCCTAAAACATTTGTAACATTTCTTAATTAAAAAGTCCAATCTGAATCAAAGAAAGAGAAAAAGCGCAAGCAAAAACGTACTTGATCATCAAGCAGTATGAAGTGAAGAACATCACCAGCGTCTGGTACCAGTTCAAGCCATCTTTTATAAACCATAACTCTGATAGTCCAATCCGTTCTTGAAGAACACAACTGACTAATTTTAGTAATTCCAGCCATTTTTAGGATTTTAGAGAACAAAAATCGTTAAAGATATTACTACTTTTTAAGTATCGGAAATATCACAACGTACTTCTGATATGAACTGATTACGGCCCTTGTTTCTTGAATATAGCAAAGACGTAAGTAAAAGACAAATACCGATAAGCTAAATTGTCAAATATTGAATCATTATGCATGTATCGAATAAAGGTAAAGAAAAGAACGGTTCAGAGCTTTCACTATTGACGACAGTTTACATTCTTCAAGACAGGATTTAGTCATTAAAAATACGTTAATCTGTAAAGTAACGTTTGAAATTCAAAAATATTTCAATAGCGCTGGTTAGAACCTGACTACACTAAGGCCCAGTACAATTTCTAATCCAATAACATCATACAACTTTAAAGGCCATGCTTAATCGGACAAAATGTCTGCTAAGTTTGTCTATAAAAAAACCAAGAGAGATATGTAATTAAACGAAATGAGTGACCATATAACAACATAGGAAGTCTACAAAAGTTTCATAAACAATACTATTCAATATAAGTTCTCAACAGAAGAAGATAATATACAGAAGTTAGAGTAGATGTTGCATAAATTAATACATATTAATTGTCTATATCGAGATAGTTTTGTTCTTCTTCTGCATTTTCTTGTTCACTATCTCCAATCCTATTCAAGTGTATAGAAACAGAGCAGTTACGACAACCATTGATCATTGTCGTATATTATAAATAATTTTTTTTAAAAAAAACTAAAACTATCTTACATCATATCCTGTAACTCAAGTGCCTCTTGAAGATCAGGGTTGAACAAAACCCTTGAGATACCGGCATGATCAGAAACGTAATATTCCTCTACAAAAAATATCGACATGGTTAAACATCATTAAGTATCACGATTTGCTAAAGTATTAAACAAATGAGCTTGAGATGGTTAGAGATCATTTGTACCATCGCGTATAACGACTCGCCAGTCATTAAGACCATCTCCAATGTATTTCTCCATTTTATACTCCAAAATAGAGTAACTCTAATAGAGTTGTGTTTTGCTCCAATGTATATATCCATTATTTACTCCAAAAAGGAATATTCTAAATAGATTCTTATTCTATTTTATTATTAATACTTTTTAGTTTTAAAATTTATAAATAAACCCTACTTATTTTATTGTTTACAATTTCTTTCAAAAATTATAAATTAAATATTTATTAAATAATGAAAATTACATAATATCACAAAAAGCATATGTAGTTTTATTAAACATTACTATTACTGAAATTTTTATCATTAATTTTTTGTTGTCTTAAATTTACTTATATTGTTTATCTTAATTTCAGCACTTATTATGTATTTTTAAGTTTATTGTATTTTGCAATATTTTTTAGGAACAATTGTAGTGCTTATATATTCATAATTATCAGTTTTATAATATTTATAAGTATTAAATAGTATAAAACATAATTATTTTAAATCTAAAGGATTAATTTGCAAATAAAAAAGTTCAACTCCAAAATGGAGTAGAGTTTAGATCTACTCCAAATATGAAGTAGAATTTAGGTTTACTCCATTTTGGAGTTGAAAATAGAGTAGGGTTGTAGATGCTCTAAGAACACAAACGACCAACTGCTGTTCATTGCAACAACACCATCTGTCGTTGAACTCAATAGCCAATGTTCCATGTGCATAACATGTTATCATTCGTTCACTAAAACTATATTAGATCGAGTTTCTCCACATCATAAACTAAGTAGATTTATTACCAAAAACTTAGTAAACACTTACGTTTCATCTCTTAATGTAAACTCAATCTTTGATGTCATTTTTGTCTCAAAAAATTCAAACGAATGATCTCTAACCACCTGAAGCTCGCCAACCGATTCAACAGCACCAACTATATCTGTAAGTATTATTTCAGGAAAAATATATTTAAAATAGGATTGTTGATTTAAAATTATAATGACCAATATCGAAGAAGACTCACCAACAGGACAATTTCGTTGAAATTTGCCAAGGTAGAGATTCTCGTAACTAAGAATCTGCAAATGTGGATCGTCTCCCTTGTAAAAATCTCCAGTCTTAAAATCCTTCAAGATTCTAGTGTTAGATTGAAACTCAATCTTCAAAGAATTCTTTGTCATTTGTCTCGCCGATCTCGCGGCTACTACATAAAAAATTTGTATTCTTTTCCATATCCCTCCCTCATGAGGCCTCTCTAAAAAAAAGGAAACATTTCCTCATTTCCTACTGTTGCTTGAATTTTCAAACCCTACAACATATAAGTTATTTTTAACAAAGAAAAAAGCAAATTGAAATAATCAAAAGCAAGCGAAAATATAGCGAGAAGAATTACCTGATCATCAAGGAGACTGAAATGAAGAACATCACCACCGTCTAGTACTAATTCAATCCATCTTTTATAAACTATTACTCTTATAGTCCAATCAGTTCTTGAAGAACCCAGTTCACTAATTGCTGAGATTTCTTCCATTAAAAATCTCAGAAAAACAGACAAATATATCGTAAATATCTTATTCTGTTCTGCTACGAATTGACTGCGCCCTTCGTTTCTTTATAGTAGAGTCTCGAGAAGAATGCGGATACCGAAAAGATACATTGTCAAATTTCGAATCAGTGTTCATGTATAGAGCAAATGAAAAGAATCAAACGGTTCAGAGTTTTTGCTATTTGTGACAGTTCACATTTCTAAGACGTTTTTGAGTTATTAAAATTCAGTAAATTAGAATAGTAACGTTTCATCTAATATTATTTTCTAGAACCTGAAAATTATTTGTCACCAGGCCTACCGTTTTTGCTTGATCTATAAAAAGGGCAGAGCCCAAACGGCGTGTTTTTGTATTATCTGTCTATTGCAGTTGTCATGAATTGTAGTTGGTCCAAATCAAGACATAATTAATAAAAAGCTAAAAGCTTGTTCCATGCGTCAAAATTCAAATATAATATTGGGAATAGACATTACCATTTCCATTTAGTTTGTCCAAATTTATAAACAAGAAAAGATACATAATGACTCCACCAAGAAAAAACACACTCAGACTAAAATATAAAGAAAAACCATCCTTTTCCACGAGTCTTTAGGTTCTTTGTGTATGGCTATCTCGAACCACATCTTGCAGTGGAAAGCTCTTCATCAGATTGTATCCTGCAAGTAGATCTATTATATTAGTAAAGATACATCAGGTAATGTAATTACAATTTCTGAGTACTGTAATATTACCTATCACGAAACCGCCGAATATCCGGAATGTCAGCATTGAAAATAAACTCACAATACTTTTTTTCTAGTGATGACATTAAAAGTACCTATCACAGATAACTAATACAGCAATTTAATCGAGAGTACTCTATTGTAATATGTGAACAAAATTAACTTTATGTAGCAAAGGAATACCGTCATAATTTTTATTGATATTCCACCACCTCAGGATACAGATAACTTCTACATCGTGACTTTGTTTACATTGCAATGCAAAATCTTCAGCCAATTTCCCCATAGCATAACACTCGATCACACGTTTTCTAGATAATAAAATGTTCTAACAATCAGAATCATTGATATTGTTTAGCTTGAATATTCAATTTATTTACCTGTCATCTTGAAGCTCAAAAGGAATTATAGCGTAATTTTCTTGTATCTTTGCATCATCAAAAATCTCGAGCTCACCAACATTCACAAGAACACCTATTAATTCTGTAGAAATTAGGTAGTCATATTTTGGTTCTTCTTTCTTACTGTTTATCATAATCGACTCTATTATTTATGAACGAAGAAGTTACCAATACTACACGTGTCATCCAAACGGCCTCCAAGAACATTTCCAAAATCAGCGAATGATAAAAACAGAGAATTTAAACGTTCGCTGACCGAAAGAAACATTGTATTGGTAACGAACTTCACCTTAAAAGGGTGCCTTACCACACGAGTTATAGCATTCGAAGTCTTAACAACAAAACCACTCAAAAGACTCCAAACGACCTATTATAAGGTCATGTTCAAATAGATGGATATATTTATGTCCAATAGAACCTTGTATCTTAGACCCCTGAAAATAATCATGCAATATTCAAATAGGACATGAAAAACCTTATAATAAATAAAAATAAGAAACAGTTAGTTACAATTTCGATCAATAAACTTACATGGATATCAACAAAGATCAGCTTTAGTTTATTTCGGCGATGTCTATCTTTTTCATGCCATTTCTTGAGCAGCATAACATCAAGAGCAGGTTCGACAACCAAATGATCTATTTCAGAAACTTTTAAAAACTGCGACATCTTAAAACAACAATGAGAATCAAAAATATTGAAGTAAAACAGAGAATTTTTGCGATGAAGAACTATGGCAAGTCACTTTATCAGTAAATAAGATAAGAGAGGGGAAACAGTTCTCAGAATAAACATCGAGTATATCGGCCATTAGAATATTATTATTTAGGTATACTGTATTCGTAACATCGATCGTCTATAAATTGCAAAAACCGAGGTATATGTTTGGGAACATATAACTTCATATTACTGATAAATCATAATAAATTGTTCTCTTTTAACAGCCATTAAGCCTAAATTTTTTCGAGTTTTACGAATTCAGCCCAAATAACGTAAATAATAGAATACAATTTTCATGTCCTTATATAAAAAATCTCTAAGTATTACACGACTTTCAGAAAAGAGAACCCTAACTCAGAGTATAACGAATGACAATTCTACCAATCCACTTACCCAAGTCGAATATGGCTAAAACAAAACTCGAAGGCTGGATGGACGCTAATCGTGAGAATTACGAAGCGATGCGTTATCTCTACACAGAGTTTCCAACCAAGTGGGTTTGGTATCAAAGGATTAGAAAGTGGCTCCTTCGTAAACGCGACAGAAGAAACAATGTTCCCTATGATATACAATTTTCAGACGTCCCTGAAGAATCTGGTGAACTTTTCTACCTCAAAACACTGCTACATGTACGAAAAGGACCAACGTGCTTCGAATATATCAGAACAGTAGACGGTGTTACATACCCAACGTTCGCGGAAGCATGTATTGCAGTACGATTAATAGAAGCACCCGACGTGTGAGAGAAAGAGAAGAAAGATAAACACACCTATATTATATTTTGGGTTTTAATGGGTTTTTGATTATTTATTATCCGTAAGCTTTTACTTAATACCTAAGATAATTATAAGTTAAGGTTTTATAAGTTATGGTTTTTTCATATTACTGGGTTTTATTTTCTGGTTATATTCATTCAATAAATAATAATATACTGAACTAAAAATTTTTAGTTTATTCAATACTCGTAATTTGAGATTTTTATATCTAATAGAACAATATGTAAATCATATTAAGCTGTAATATAATTTTATAATAGCTATTTTTTTATAGATAATATGCAATTTGAAATCATATTGCCATATGTATGACTTGTATACTATGTTATAATTTCTGTGTTTAGAGAATACTGATGTATAAACGTAAAATCAACCATTACTTAAATATAGTATTTATTAAGAATGATCACCGAAGCATAGTTATAAAATATAGAATTTAAAGCATAATAACACCTTAAAAACAAAAAAAATAACAAAATCTAGATAAGAAGTCCTATTAATTAGTGTATGTTAAATAACGAATCACTTTGTTTGCTTAGCAAAAACATCATGTGATGGAGATCTCCATGCAATGACGAACACCATCTAGTCTGTTACTTGTTCAGCAAACTACATATCAATATATTATACAAACATAACATCAGTAAGCCACATATAAGCCACAGAATTCATAAAAATTAGAGGATCAACATAAAGTTATATGATATACTCACTTTGATCTGAATTCTTCGACCTCTGTAATAGAAGGGTTCAATAAAAATTGCATTGGGCCAACTGCTTTTATAGTCACAACTCCTAAAACATTTGTTTAGCTATAACATGGTTTTCCAAAAAAATATTTATGGATAAATAGAAACATTAAAAAATAAGTTAAGATTATACCTGCATGAACACTGATAACACCCCATCGAATCACACAGACAACAGCACCAGCACAACAGTCCAACCATTTCTTAAAGAAACCGACTGCTATCTCATCAATGAACTGACACTTCAAACGAACATTGCTACAATCAAAACAAACTATAATCAAATAAGAGTTTAAAAATTATACATCAATAACCAAATACCAATAGTAATAGCCAACTTTGTATTTTTCATCTCGAATGTAACAGTTCCACCAGTGATACTCATATCAAGTACATGCCCACCCCACGTGTTATATCCTTTAACATTGACAACCCGACCAATTATATCTAGAACAAAACATTACAAATCAATAACCAAAGCAACAAAAAAAAAAATTATATGGACGTAAACTTACCAACTAAGTAATCGTCGCTCTGAACTCGATCTAAGATCATACGAAATTCAACAAAATAAAAAAAATTTCTAGCACAAAAAGTTTATCGCTGTTCATCGATAATCGTTGGTCTAGAAAGAATATTCTACTAAGATGGGTGGTAGCATGATATTTTCTAACTTCATCTACTACCACGAATTTTCATAGAGTAACCTACACGCCTTCGCTCCAGAGTATAGAGAAACGGTTATAGTGCAGAGCGGGTATCGTACCCTGTATCCAAACACCCTATCAACAAATTGTAAATATTTATTAGCATAAATATGATAACAACGAAAACATAAATATCACGAAACTGTGAACAATACCTTAGACCAACCCCAATGCACACACCATAGGGTCTGAAAAAGTGTTCCAAAGAATAAAAATGAATAAAAAAATAAAACTGGTGTCTTAATATTAAGACCGAGATCTAAAATTGGATCTTTTGTTTGATTTAAGAACGGTGACGTGTTCTGTTATCATTAGATGGCTAAAACAAAACAATAAAATAAAAATAAAAAAAATTCTCAAATCATTTTTCCGTCTCTCTCTTTGTCTTCATCTCCCTTCGTCTTTCCTCTTCCTCTTCCTCTTTGCATGCGATCGAATCAGTGCCTGAAAATATTGAAGAATGAAAAGGATACACAGATTAAATAATTGAACCAATTCTCTCCTCGATTACTCGAGTCCGGGCAAATTCGGGTAAGTAACCAAGTGAAAATTTTTCATTTGTCTGCATTTGAAATTGATGATCTTTGGATTTGGTAAACCAAAATATGCGATTAATTAGTATTTTCAAACGCATCAATGAGTCTGTGTTTCACTCATGGATTTGGATTTCTTTCTGAGGTGGAGCATGTGGTGAGAGAAGAGAAGACAGTGGCTGCTTATGTTTCCGTTGAGATCAGACACATCTCGGTACTCCGTCGCTTCCGGAATTTTCCAGATCAATACTGGAGTTTCTACGTTTCAGCGGCTTGTCAACACACTCGGTACTCCCAAGGACACGCCGGAGCTCCGGGAGAAGCTGTAAGTTGAAGAAATCGAAACCCTTAATGTCGTTTTTAAGTTTCGATTCTAATTGATTTGTGGGATTCGGTTTATTTTGGATTGAAATTGTTTAATTGGCGTAGGTACAAGACACGATTGCATATTGGGCAGCTTGTGATCCAATTATTCCCGTTTTGCAAAACATCCAATTATGCTGTCGAGTATCGTGGAGGGAAGACTAAAGAGGAGAAGAGCGTTGATTGTTATGGACGCCAAAATAAGGATTAGACAGAAGGAAGTTGAAGAAGACGAGGAGAGAATGCAAAAGAAACGTCTGGAATCATCTTTTTGTAGTACAAGTACAGTGGTACGTGTTTTTGTAGCCAAGTAACAAGTACAATGGTACGTGTTTTGTGATGATGACGATGATAATGATGATAGTTCTTGGTTGGTTCGTGTTTGTGTAGCCAAGTAAGAAGATTGCAGATGCTAAGCTTGCAAAGGACTTTCAAGCTGTGTTGAAAGAGTTTCAGAAAGCTCAACAAACAGCTGCTGAAAGAGAAACAGCTTATACTCCTTTCGTGCCTCCATCCGCCACTCCTTCTAGGTAACGATTGTTCTCATGGGTTCATTTTACATTCAGCTCAGTTCTGAATCAAGAATGGGAATTGCATGTGTGGTGGTCTAAAAGCAAAAGCATTACTTTTTGAATTACAAGTGTGATGATGTTAAGCCAAAAGTTTCACTTCGTGAATTGTTAGTCTGGTTTTTAAAATTATGTTTCTTATTTTTATTTGTCTTGGCTTCGATGTGATAGCTATACAGCGAGTGAGGAAAAGGTCCCGGAACAGAGGGCACAAGTTATGGAGTCAAGAAGGTTGGTGATATAATGAAAAGAAAAATCTTATACACATCTCTGTTCGTTTTTGTGAAGCAACTTATCTCTCCTCATGATTGATTGTTGCAGACAGGAGCTTGTGTTGTTAGACAATGAGGCTGTGATCAAAGAAAGGGAGAGTAAAGGAAGAGTCTTTGCATTGCAAGACGAACCTGAGGTAGCTCGTGTTTGGTTACCAAACAGCGATTCACCTGGTTTAGCAATGGCTCGAGCTTTTGGCGATTTTTGTCTCAAAGATTACGGTTTAATCTCAGTCCCAGATATCAACTACCACCGCCTAACAGAACGAGACCATTTCATTATTCTTGTTAGCGATAGGGTAAATACAATCCTTCAACCTTCCATCGCTTGTCACTAAACTGCAATTTTTTTTTTGAAAATATTGTTTGTTTTAATTGAACGGTTTTTTCAGATTCTCTATTGCAATTATGTAATTTCTATGTTTCTATGTATTTTATTTTGAAAATGTTTTATGTTTTAACATAAGTTTTAATTTAAGTTTATAAATTTTTTTTTTTTTAAAGACACCCATCAAAATGTCTCTATTGTAGGATTAAAAATAACCAAATTTTGCAAAGGGTCTTAAATACCTAAATATTATAAATTAATCATTAAGACCCTTTCCAACGGTGTTACCATTGGGGTTGCTCTTATCGTTACTCAGAATAACCTCCATTCTTTTACCGCTCGGATGTGTAGCATGTGTCCAGACATGCAATATCTTTACCCTAATCGAAGACTCAAACATTCCAGGATGTAAAAGGGAAACAACTGATCGAGGCCTAACATTTTTAACAGGTGCATCGCGAATAGGGTCAGGAAGAATTTTTACCATATTCAAGAAACCGACTCTCAGACTTGATAGGGGTTACAGGACAAGCAAGACGAACAGCGTTTGATTTTTTTGTATCGACATCTGGTTCATAATCAGTATCTTCGTCGATATCAGAATCAGAAGTATAACCATCGCTATCAGAACTTTCGTCAGCAGAGTCGTCAGGGCACCCATCACTAACTACCTCTTCATCAATACCTTCCAAATCATCATCGTCATCTTCGTCATTGTCCACATCATCATCATACTTAAAATCCTGATCCATATCATAATCATCATCACTGTCATCATCTATGGATGAGGCCCCTGAGGATGTATCCATGTCGAAATCATCATCACCAGCAGTAACTATATTTTTTATCAAAGAATAAAGTTACATATAAGATACTTATGCAAAAGTATTATATATACTCGAAAGATAATACAGTAAGCAATATTTCATTACCCTGGATAAACTGGTACATCGTATTATATTCTCGATATTTATTCTTAGAACAGTGGCAAGTCCCCTCCGGCAATAATTCTTAACAAAAAATAATTTTAGTTATGTTTAGACAATAATAAGAGCATGTGAGTACCAGAATTAAAGTTACAAATCAGTAATCGATTACTATATTCAGAAAAATACAGATAAAGAACCATTCCGTGAGACCAATGAAAGCTAGTTTTCCGAATGCATGCAGAACAATCAATCCAGGATGTGTTTTTATAGTGGACATGAATTAGGGTTTCTTAAATATCCAAATATTCACGGGATAATAACTATAAATTATAATATCTATATTGTTTAATTCATATATATCTATATCATAATATATGAAAAGTATCCAGTTATTTTCTATAATATACCAAACTCTACAAAAAGAATAAGAATTTCGGGAAGTTTAACATTAGTATTTGATATAAATAGTAAAACTTATTATTATAGAATATTTGGTTTATTTTGTAAACTATTAAAATAGGAATGATGTTAATATATTGTATCACGACTATGAACTTTTTATAACGATAATTTAGTCACTACTAACTTTAAATAAAGTTTAAGCATGTTCATACAAACTATAAGCATGTTCATACAAACCAAGAAGTCTTATAAAATAATATGGACCAAGGATAATATGATCGAATTAATTAATAACATGATAATATATTTCCCCAAAGAAATTGATTTTTAAATCGTTGGGCCGAAACAAATTATTCTCGTTTATATGTATGTTTTTGGGCCAGTGATTACTCCTTTGTTGGCCCAAAACAGACGATATACTAAGACACTTTTCTAACTCTTCGGTTTCCTAACCAAACAAAACTTAGATCTTCGATAGATCTTATTCAGATAAAACCAAGTAAGTCCTAGATATGATCCATTGTTACTTGGTACAAAATCGTTCGATTCTATGTTATATATGGAAACATCGAGATTGTTTTCACTTAAAAGTTTCCAGGATTGAATTTTCAATTTCGGTCTCAAAACCTTAAACGATGCATATATACAGAAGAGGTAGCATTTCATTGATTCTGTAACATAATTTGTTTTATTTGGATTTGTTGTTCATCATCGTGTAATCGGATTAAGAGAAGTACATCATTTTTAGGTATATGATTATGGAATTGTCTGACTAAACTATTTACAGGTTTCTTTTAATATAAAATATATATATTACATTACCTCATACATAAAACTTATAAAGCAATAGCAAGAATTAAACTGAACAAATTATCGTCCTCATTGCCAAAAAAATAAAATTGTTTCAAAAATATAAATCCATAATTAAAAGTTAACCACAACATAATATTTTAGAAAAATATAAAACAATATCTTAGTCAGAGTCTTCGTCATTGCCATTCCTGAAATAATAAAAACAATATAAACAGTTGGTTTTGAGAACTATGAATAAAAAGGTAAAGCACAGTTTAAGCTTTATTATACTTACAATGCACGCTTAAACCTTCTAGCCTCGGAAATGTCTGGATCATACAAAACCCTCGATGCTTCTCCAGCATCCACCAGTTGAACATGTTCTATATAAAAGGATCACATATTAATCGCTAAATAAAATGGTACAGATTAAAAATATAAATTAACATCAAAATTTATATGTAAACATACCTCCAACATTGATAACACGAAAATCACCTAGGACACAAACCATGGTATTCGAGTTAAAGTTCCACCAATTCTTAGTAATTTCAAGTGCAAGTTTTCCATGAGCAACACAACTTAAATTTGTCTCTCTGTAAGAAGTAAACGTAAATATTCACAAAAATAGATAACTTTTAGATGATTCAGGATAAATACCGAAATAATACCATCCATATATATTCATTCGACTTTAAATTAAAACGTACTGTGTGTTATGGATAACAAATGAGAGCTGGCATGTGTTGGCAGGACATAAAGGCCCAAAGTCAGAATCTTTTACTTTGACAATATCCGTAAGCATAGATACCCGACCTAAGACATCTGAAAATAAGACAAAAAAACTTAATCTATTAACTCATCATTAAGTACACAAAAATATCTAACTTAGAAACAAAAACAAAAATACTTACGAATTGGTACATCATGATTAAATCTTCCATTGATAACATCATCGAAACTTGTGAATTTCATGTAGTGTTCGTCAGTTACATCATACTCCTTCCCCACGTCAGTGTTATCGAGTAGACGAATTTTCCACTTACAATCAACCAAACGATTAACTGTCTCCCTTTCAAAGACCGTAAAATGATGTAACTTAAACCATTTTCCAACAATTAGTTTCGTTCTATATAGGGCTGATTCCGGAGATCATCGCATATAGCATGGATTTTATAACCCTACCAGATTTTATTAAACGGTAAATTAGACAAACATACAATCAGAAGTTAACTAAAATATCAAAAAGGATGAAATAAAATATACCTCTTCATCGACGAATATGAAGTTTAACACTTTGGTTTCATCTTGAGAATGGGATTCCCAACACTTAAAAATCATGACACGGATGTGCCAGTTAGATCTCCACTGATTGAGATCTTTGATATTGTAAAACAAAAGATCCATCCTTAACAAAAATCTAAAACTGACAGTTTTAAAGACAGGATAAAGAGGTAACAGGTTTCGGGTGATAACATCTGTTCTTATATGAAATATCATTTATAGAGTTTGAAGAATCAGGGTTTTCGATGACATCGAAACGATGCATCTCAAATTGAAAATTTGAACTCTCATCGAACCTATTAACGAAAAGACGTAAATGATGCCTATTAGAAAAACATAAAAATATTATATATCCATATATGTATCTATTTCTGAAAAGATCATCATAATTACTAAAACTATGTCCAATAAAATAAACTATTTCTGTAAACAAAATAAACAAAAAGTAAGTATTAATATAACGGTTCTATTATTCGTTTCATCCACAGTTGATGCTTATTTTAAGCTTTATATAAATTGTATTAATTTCATAAAATGTCTATACGATCAGGAAAGCATCAATTGCATAAATATGTGAATTGGTGAAAAATTGGGCGTGCGGATGATCACACATAATTATTTAGTTATATAATGAGGCCAAATAAGAATTTATGATCCTTATATTGACTTATTAATCATTGAATTTTTGTATGTATTTTATTCCAGAGTATGTTTAGTAATCTCTATATTTATTTATAATTTACAGTACTCAAGTTTATAGTTATTATCAAGCTTAGAGTAATCAAATTAATAACAATGATATGACTAATGTAAAGATTAATCAATGTATATAACATCAAATCACCAATGAATAAATGAATACTCATAACGAAATCAGCAATTAAAACTCTTTATATATAACACCATAAATAATTTTATTGCAGTAATTGTAAATGCTTGAATTTTAATAAGGTATGAGAAAGTGTTTATGCTGTATCCTCAGCGAATGATCTTCTAAACTCATGGACTTCTGTAAAAAGTGGATCGATAAAAACTTGTGTGCAATTACACGCTGTTGTTACAATCCAAACACCTGCGCATAATAGAACAAATATTTCAGTTAATTTTTAAAACATCGTGAATTGAGGATAACCTCTACGAAATTCAATCCTCGCAAATCTGATGACACCAATAATGTTTTCTCTATGGATACCTCCAAACGAAAAAAGAAACTCAGAAGCATAGTCTCCTGTTAAACAACATGGTATATGACAATCCCTGTCAACATATAACATATCAAAATCATAGTTAGGAATTTTTATTTTTAGGAGTGTACCTATGGTTCACAAAATCAAAACATATAATTTTTTTTTCTGAAATCATCAAGGAATCTTTACGCTGTAAAAAAATTCCGACGTTTGTAATCCTCCCAATCAAATCTAAACAACATAATAATTATTATTAGATTCTATCAAAGATAAGGATTACGAAACATGTGTTTGTATATACATACCAACAGATAAATCTGGATTGAGATCTCCATTTTTAACATCCTCAAAACGAACAAAAGCAAAATCGCTCCTTGATATGTTATTGTATGTAATATAGCATTCTGTGTGTTCAGTGAATTCAATAACAAACGGATGCGGCACAATTCGGAACGATCTTTCTGCTGGATTCAAAGCAAAGTTTTTGATAAAGATCCAATTACCCTCTAACATAATATTAGCAAAGTTTCTGATATATGCATTCTTAATAATTTCTTGAATTTTATCACCCGGTCCAAAAATATAAAATATATCAGTCGAGGAATGGTTTTATATAAGAATATTAACATAAAAATCATAAGAGTCGTCTTACGTTTATATCAACTAATATGAGTCTAAGGGACTCGTTCACCCCGTACATATGATAAAACTTTCGTAATATTTTCACTTTGACGTTCCAAACATACTTCGAAGGATCCAGCTGCGAAACACCAATCATGAAAGAACTATATGCTCGATGTATAGAAGCGGAAAGAAGATGAGCCATTTTTCCAGATTGATAAAGTCTAAATTGAATGATTATGAAACCACTATATATAGATATATAAACCTCGATAAGTACCAGTTCTAATAAAAGTTAAATTTCCTTTTATCAGACCGCCATAGTATAACATTATTTAGAATTATTTTATAAGTAGAAATTCTCATAATAAACAATAAACTTCATATTGCATATATCAACGACATACATAATATATGTCTATCTATATATTTCCTCAATAATGAATAAGAATTATCATGAATGTGCCATCATAGCGCTTATAACCGACATAATAATCTAAAACAACTATTTCAACTAAAACCCAGTAATCACTAAAAATAAGATATATTCCAATTTCGAAACCCAAGTCACAGTGAACAACCACCCACAATCCAAATCCTAGAATTCCCCACACGGTCCTGGTTATTGAGGAATACTGCAAAAACAAAAAACACACAATAATTTAATAATATATCTTAAGACATGTGTACATAGCAAGACAACATATAATTTACTTACATTGCACGAAAAACATTGATTTCAGGAATTTTAGGATTGACAAATATGAGAGTAGGATACGTAGATGTAACAACCAATTCACCTGAGCACAAACCGAAGAAAACTATAATAGATAAAGATGTAATGCTATTTTATTACTAAAAATATCGCAGTACGTATATAACCCACCGTTAAAACCAACGACTACCGCCCATCGAATAACACATATGACATCAGCAGAAGGCCAACGCGACCAATCTCGATAAAAACTCAGTGCCAGCGACCCCGACAATTCACATCTAAGCAGTCTGTTCCTGAAACCAACAAATCAGTCTTTAAAATTATTAGATAGTAATGACACCAACAATACTAAATAACAATGACACCATGAACAATAGATAACTACGTAATTCAACCTGATATTCTGGAGATAAAGAGAGATAGATTTCAAATGCAACCTGTCGCTGCCATTTATGTCGACACGATTACCACGTCAAATTTGAACTTGAACAACTTTACCAATTAAATCTACAATATTTTAGGAAAAATATAGGTAAATTTATAATATATAAAGCTAAAAATATCACTAATTTAAATAATAATCTACCAATAACAACACAAACTAACCTATTTAGTGTCTAGGTTTATTGATGTGATCGTATATCCTTTCAAACTGAATAAACTCATAATAATTATTATCACACATACGCAGATTTGGATATACAGTAGTAGATGCATGCAAGATAATTTTATTCATGTAGGATGTATAACCAAACTCGCCATTGGTCTCCACAATGGCGAACCGACGTATACCAAACCAATCCCCAACAAATAACCTACTTGCTAAATCATGACTTTCATCAGTGATCACAGAAACATGAATTTTCAATCCCTGCATCATTATCAGAAACAATTATAATAAGATTCAATAAACATATTGTATAATTAAACAATAAACGCAAAATATGAACTAAAAACCTGATCATCTGTAACAATTAACTCCAGTGTTCTGTGGACGGTACATATGCTTATTGACTGCCACCACTTACGAAGAACCTTCACAAACATAGACTGTGTATAACTCACAGCATCATCGTTTTTCTGAAAGTCAGTTAGGTCTGTAACGACACATACATCTGTCAAATTATTGCATTCATCAGAAGAGTAGCGACACTCCACACAACTAACACCACAAACCAATGACTGCACTGTATACAACCAAAACTCCATAAATTAATATTATAAAGAGATATATAAAGTGCACACTATTTACAGAGATAGGTGAATATCAGACATTTACACAATTAGAAAACGATAAAAAGAATAAGAATACCGATAGATTCCAACGTCAAAATACAGGATGACGATCAGACTCTGTTCCGGAGACCATTCTCTATCAATCTCAAGAATGCAGCCACGGAAATTATCTAAGCTTTAACTTCGTGTTTATATACACATCACAAAGACATGTCAGCCATAATTATGCAAAACCCTAATATCGATATACACCAACTTGTTATCCCGAAATCTATCACTGAAGTAACATTAACATTTTACCTTTTTCTAAGATACTAATTTTATTTCGGTTATTAAAATACAGATAGATATATTATTAATAACAGTTTCATAATATTATTCATATATTATTCAGATAGATATATTATTATTAATAACAGTTTCATAATACCCAAATTCTAAAATCTAAAAAGGACAAATATAAAGTCGAAGAAACGTTTGTTATAAAAAAAATACCCAAACTAATTGCAATAACAATATAGACTAAATGTTATCAAATACTTCATTGTAGACAACATTAACCGTCTTGCGCTGTGGTTTCTTATCCTTTCCAACCATAAGAATCTTTAGACCTGACCTAGAGGTAACTCTCGAAATTGCCACATATAACTGGCAATGGCTAAAAACTGGTCTTGGAAGATATAATCCGACTTTTGAGAGTGTCTGACCTTGACTCTTGTTTATAGTCATGGCAAATGCTAACGCTATAGAAAACTGTTTTCTTCTCATTCTAAAAGGAAATCTTGTTTCAGGTGGGGAGACAAATATCCTAGGAATTAAAACCTTCTCACCGATATTGTCACCGGGTATCACTTTGGCTTCAATCACATGATTTGCCATTTGTGTAATTAATAACCTTGTACCGTTGCATAAGCCGTGCTTAGGGTCAAGATTCCTTAGAAGCATTACTGGAGTACCTACTTTGAGCTTTAAACAGTTATTAGGAAGTCCAGATACCTTGACACTGTTCAAAAACTCTTCGGTGTAAACCATATCGGAAGGAGTCGTAGAATCATCGTCATCAACAGTACCTACCGATTGTATTTCAGGATCAGGAGTATGATCGTACTTTGCATCAGTTTTGTCAATACTATCCGAGCTCAGATACACCTTCGCATCACCTATATAAAATGTACAGAAAACAACATCAGACATTACTCTCGTACTATCTTTATACATATCACTAATTGGAATTATCGTACCTGGAAGACATGAAAGCATGTAGTCGTTAACTATCTCAACATCTAGATTAGTTGGACTCAGGATTGCACGATCCCGGAAGAACTTTGGATCTCGTTTGGAAGCAAACGAATTTCCGTATACTTCTGTTATGATAGACCTGATAGGATCATCAGACTCGGCTACTAATAGATCTTCCGGAATATCAATCTCTATACTCTCCATCGATATTCTTGTCCATATTTCCCTTACCAATATCTAGAATCCACTTTGAAAATGCTGCAAGTTCCAACATCTGCTCACTATTATCACCGGTAATAAGACGCATATTTCGAGTAAGCTTCAGCACTTTACAGAAAGGCCAAAGACGGGACGATGAATTAAGAGTCGCGAGAACAATCTCGACCCTTCCACCATTAGGAACAATAGGCAATATCTGCCTGAAATCACCACCAAATACGACAACTTTCCCACCAAAAGGCACATCAGATTTCAATATATCACGCATTGTGCGATCCAAAGTCTCAAAACAATGTTTTCCCATCATCAATGCCTCGTCCCAGAAAATAAGTTTAGCTGCTTTAATCAGATCAGCTAGGTGCGAATAAGCTTTAATAGAACAGGAAGTATAATCGTTTACAACGATAGGTATGGAAAATCTAGAATGTGCCGTCCTTCCTTCTTGTAAAAGCAATGCTGCAATACCACTTGATGCTACATTGAGTACAATATCTCCATTTGATCGTAATGCAGATCCGAGTATACTCCATAGATAAGTCTTACCGGTACCACCCGAACCATAAACAAAGTACATTCCTCCTAGGTTATTGTGAACTGCATCTAAAACTTCATCACAAACTCCTCCAGTATACTCCAACTCATTGTATTTCTTAGCCAAAAATTCACGATCGTAACTCATTTCGTCCCGAATAAGAGGATTCTCGCTTGAGTCAAAAGAAAGCTCATCTGGAAAAGGTATTGACTTATAATTAGTTAATGAACTACCACTACTACGCAAAAGTTTCGCGATTTCAACCAACGCCAACTCGCGTAGCTGCTTCTTGCTTAAAAAGAATTCTACATAAATCAACAAACCAAAATTTAGCATATACTAATTAAGTATCAGCTCATGTTATTTTCATCTCTGACGATGAATAAACAAAACAGCGAAGTACCTTGATCATGCCTCTTTTTCTCTCATAGTACAGAAGATCCTCAGAGAGAATATCACACATTGCATTCCACATACGCACAGGTAACTCGACACTATGTGTAAGCAACAAAACGACGAATAAACGCCATAAGTATTTACCAGATAACCAATAAAAACCTTCAGTTATAGCATCAATATACTCTTTATCATCGTCCAACAACTTTAACTCATAACATGCATGCTTGAAGTCCTGACAGACTATGCCATTAACTGTTTTTATCTCGTCGAAATTTTTTGGACCCTTAACAACATTAAGCAATATCTGCAAGTAATAAGGTTCACCAACGGCAGATGGGATAAAAGTAATCCTACCAATAGCAAAACCCCTCTTTCTTGGTTTCCACATACGATTTCGCTGATCCCACACATATTGGGAAGGTATTTCAGAATATGTCAACTTCCTAGCAGAAGGATCTATTTTATTACAATCCATCCAATCCATAAACGTGGTTTTACCGGTACACTCACGTGCCAACACCTCGTCAGCTGGATCATCCTCATTAAAAATAACCTGTTGCTGTCCAGGTAAATGAAAAGGAAGTTTCATTACTGCTGTTGTGCGAAAAGTAGTGGGGAAAGCTAATATCCGCCATGTAGACTCACAGGTTGAGATATACCTATTTGTCACAATTTCAATAAACACTAATAAATATCAAACTGAACCAACGGAATTAAACATATAAATACAACATCAATAAAACATAAATATACCTGCAGCTAAAGTGTTTCTTAATCTTGTCAACCTCATCTTTAGTTTCTATAGTCGCCATAACATAATCAGATCCCTTGTTGATATACTTAAAAAGATACTTGACCGAGCGCGACTGTATGCACGATTCAACATTAATATGAGTCTGGTAACGTAACGATAACTGTTTGTTGTATGGCACAACATACCCATTATCACAATTAAACCCTTTCTTAGTAACGAACCAGCCATCATCACGTCTTTTATATTTGGGATAACCAACATCATCTATTCTTGTAACATCAGCAAAAAATTTAGGAAAATACTTAGTGCACTTCCCATCTACCATGCATACGTTATTTTTATTATAGGGACCACATGGTCCATGAATCATTGACTCACCTACAATTTCATACAACACAGGCTCAAGAACCTTGTCAGGAATTTCAGCACTTATAATCTTATCTATATCCTCTCCAGTGGGCAATTTATTGTTCGGATGCATAAAAAGAACTATGTGTGCATGTGGAAGACCCCTCTTCTGAAACTCGATTGTGTATATGGTTGTTCAAAAACATAAAACCCAATAAGTTCACGTATATAACATATCGCTAAAACCACATCATCATCAAAATAAAATAAGAATAAATACGATGACTTAAATATATCTATAAATATAGTAAATGCATACGTACCAGAATTAACTGCTCCTAATATGGATTTCTTATTCAGCTGATACATTAGATCATCGAGTTTAATCTTGAAAACACGACAACAGATATCCGGCCTATCTTCAGCAATTAAATTATGCCTCTCCAAGTGCCTCGTTATTTCAAGCCATTTAGGATTACACGTAACAGTGATAAAAAGGTCAGGAAAACCATAATATTGGCATGTAGCCATAGCATCAAGGTAATGCTGTAACAAAAAACGCGAACCACCGGTAAACAACGAAAGTATGAAAATACGGCGTCCCTGAGCAGATAAATCCGAAACTCCCTTATCAGACTTTTCTTTTATTGAATAATAACTCTCTGACCGAAGCTACTGTTGGTTAAAAAAAAGATACTGAAGTCTATTAGTCTCAATCATGGTAAACGCATCCACCAGAAATTGCTGGTATAGCCTACCACACATAAGGATAAGAGGAGATTCGCCATATCTTTCTTGTATACGATATGCAAAAAACTCGCGCATGGTAATTGTTGTCCTTTTTCTACCGGAAGTATCTATGAATCCAATATCAATCCCCAATCTAAATCCATCCTCACCGTAAGGAAACAACAAAGGGTACTGCAGTGGCAAATAAGAAGGATTCAATTCGCTAATCCGTTTCAGATCACCACTCCTAGTCTCTAAAATAATATCACGGCCTTCAACATCAGGACTAAAATCATTAGGAACTAAAGCAGCGACTTCATTGGCAGTAGGCAGATTATTAGTCCGTCCATCAGTTGATCTTGCAGAAGTTAGAACTACTTTCATATTTGGCACTTCAGTACTGCATGCAATTTTATCACGAGCCATCATGAACGCTTTAACCTGACAATTATGCCTATCTAACATACGCTGAATCATGATAACCACAGTTTCTCGCAAACCACCCATTTTTCCCGTTTTTCTTGCATGTAAAAAAATAAGGATTATTAGACATATTACTGAAAATAGTATATAAATTACTAAGACATGGAAATAAGAAGAAATACCCATAAGCAGCTATACGATTTGCAGCTTCATTCTCTGTATCATGTATATAAAGTGTAAGAAAGATGGGGCTTCACCTTCCATGGGCAGTATAGATCCTATAGAGTGATAATTCTCACCATATATTTTAAATAAATAAGGGCCTTTGCCGTTATTCACATAATGATCAACTTTCCCACCGAGAGAGGCAAACGAAAACATCATGTTGTAAGCTCTAATGTTTTCACGAAAATGCTGTCTTAACTCAATTGTGTTATAAATCAAAGAGAGAAGCATTTTAGGTGGGGTCCGAAGGAGAGGAAGCGTGATCTTTCCTTGAACGCAACATAACGAAAACGAAGGTGCACCAAAAACTTGACGTTTTTGGTACATTCTCCAGCCCACAAATAAGCTCTACAATGCTGACACACGTACACAAGATCGCCATCATCATAATAACCTACGTGATATTTTTATACTTATAAAACACAAGTCAGTCAGTAATTCTAAAAATGACAAGTGTCTTTTATAAATTTATTATTTTTTCGTTTATTAAAATCAATTAAATATTTCTACTTTAATAAAAATATTTTAGAGAATAATTTAAAATTAGTAACTGCTTGCCCATTACTAATACAGTTACTATCTTCAACCATGATCCCCATCTTTTTTTAAATAATTGAACATAAATCAGGAAGATGAAGATTAACCATAACGCATATTATAAAGCGGTTTTGGTAGAACAATCGACATTAATATGGTGAAGAAAAAAAAATTTCAGTCATAGATTGTAGATCGTTATTGATGTTTAAAATAACAAAGAGGGAACTATTTCTAAAATCTAAATCAAGTTTAAAATAAATAGGAAAAGGTAAAGTTATAGGTTTTAAAAATCTTTGTTTAGGATATTATTCGATTTTAGTTTTTAATTGATTGAAAGTTTTTAAATGTTTACTTAATATTTACATTTAAAATATATATATTCACTTATATTTATTGCTATGCAGTAGAAGAAATTTTTATCATCAACTACTGAATTCATAAAAGAAAAAAATTAATAATTTTATCAAAAAAAATTATTAATTGTTTTTTTCGGTGCATAGCACCGGGCACACACTAGTAATAGTATAATCCAGCAATTAGCTCTAGTGAAAACCACAACAAAAATAAATCTTAACTGAAAATGACAAACTTACCACTATCAAGAAATCCAGGCTCGATGATTCCGTTTATATCTGCCCGAATAGGAATGTTCTGACGAACTATTTTATTATTCTTCCCTCGCTTCTTTACTTGCTTATTACCACCATAAAAATCATTATCTGATTCATCCTCATAGTAGTCATCCTTTTCTGGCTCAGATTCAGTAGCAACATAGCATAATAAATCTTCCACATTATTTAGAGCGTGACCAGCGGCTATAAAGCAATAACATAGAAAACAAAGTCACATAACCAAGAACGATAGGCATTCCAGTAAATAATAACCATAAAACTAACCAATTACTCTCTGTTTGCTTCTTTTCTCTTTAAGTATTGCCATGCGCCTTCGCCTTGTCAACTTAGAAGCCAATTTTCTTAAATTTTCATCATACTCGTGATTTATATGATGATTTTGTGAAGTCGCAGAAACAGCTGCCGCTATTGCCGCACAAGAAGGAGCATAACGTTCTTGCCTTGTTACGAAAGCTACAAAGTTTTCAAAATAAAAATACAGATTAATCCTATAAATTTTGTAAACAGAGAACTAATATAATGATTAAAGATATAGATAGTTGTAAAACATACGTTGTAGAGCCGATCGAGGTGGTTTATAACTCTTTCGCTTATCGGTGATCATTTTTGAAGGCATCTTTTGATAAGCAAAACAATATAGCAAACCAATTTGCAAGTTAGGGTTTTATATCTATAAATATGTTGGATCTAGATGTAAAATGAACCGATAATACTTATTGGATTTTTTTTTTGTAAATTTATCTTAGGTATCTCAATAATTAATATATTTTAGATAAGAATAAACTAAAATATATCAATGCGACTTATCAAAAGCATCAAATAATTGACGTTTTGTGAAAAGATAATATCCAATACAAAACATTGAAAAATTATCGAGAACGCCTACTATGAACATTGTTATTGCAAGAAACCTTATAAAATAACTGGCCATTATTTGTATAATATTGTATATTATTTCTTAATGATTTTGAACTGATATGTAAGCCATTCTTATTTACCAAACCAGCAGTTACCAATAGTCCGACCACCGAGAGCATCACGACTACAGAGTATATAAATTAATAGATTAGCAAATAAAAAAAAGACAATGCAAAGCCTAGAACAGAAACAAATAATAAAACAGAAACATGCACATCTCCTGAAACTCACGAACATCATCGTCGAGAGGATTGAACATGAACTCGGAACATGGGTAATGAGAACGCAAAACAACTTCTTTATCGTCAGCGCCTACATAAAACCAAAATCGCGCAAGATGAAACACCATTATAAACTTGAACACAATAATTATTCATGTTCAAACAAAACCAAAAATTTCTCACCTATACCATTGGATACCCTCCAGAATCTCAGGACACAGACTATTGATTCACAAAGATTTTGTTCGTAAGCACGAACAAAATTCCTAGCAAAGGTTCCTCTGGCGATGCAAGTGACCACACCCTCCTTCCTAAAATAATTTTTTTTTCTAATTAGACAATAAAACACGACGAATGTACACTGACCTATTATAAAAGATGAGCAAATTACAAATGAAATTACCTCGCATCGCTGAGTTTGAAACGAATAAAGCACAAGTCTTCTTCGTATGCGTCGTTGTTAATATCCTGAAGTGTTCCAATTCTCACAATGGTCTCCATAATATTTGTAAGATTTCAATTCATCACACATGCAGCAATTGTAATACCTAATAAATATATCCCGGAAAGTTACAGCAAAAAAAAAAATATATATCATACCTATTAAAGAACCAACCCCAAATTCTCAAGTGCGAATATCAATCATTCGACGACAGTTCAAAAAGAGTCCAGGAGGGCCATCATCGGATCTCTTAACTCTAGTCGAAGGAAAAAACTGGATCTTTTGTTCGTAATCAGACAAAACCACAGATCCACACTCCCGCCTCACTTCAAATCTACAAAACTCATACCAGGAACCTTGCCGAAAGTAGTTTTCAAAAACCAGCAGTCTATCTGGCATGATAGTCGCCGAGATATGGGTTCTCTAGTCAAAAATAAATTTCCATAAAATCAAAAATTAGAGCAAGAAGATCTACATGCAAGGCGAACTAAAATTACAATTAAAATATGCAAATTATTACCTGATCATCACAAAGTATCAGCTCCAAAGTTCGCCCAAAGAAGTTGATCTGTTTCCAAAAATGGAGAACCTCAACAGTAACTGACTTTTCAATATATCCAATTCGTAAACCAGAAAGAGAACTCATGGCGAATTGTAGAAAGATGATTTCAAAAAGGAAAGAGAAAAGAGCAAGACCAGTGGATAAAAAGAACCCTACATAATAATATATAGAATATCTGAACAGGCACCAATGATTCCTCATAAGAAACCAATACCTTTTCAGCTGCACATTCCTTGTCTTTATTTATGATCATCTCGAGACGAACTGGGCCCAATTCAATGAATAGTTAATTAACACCAATAAATCCACATCATATAAAAAAGTAAAACTTCTAAATGGACCACATCATCTAACAATAAAAGTCAATGCATATTCATGAAGCTAGGTTTTTTTAGTGCTCAAAATAGATAGGAAGCTGCATACAAACATCCACTATTAAAAATTCCATCAATGTTATGATTTTAATATGATCAAAATATATACTGGATTTACAAATGTTCAACAATTAGAATTAACTGTTTCCCCACTATTAACATATGCTATATAATAATGATCCTTAGAAATTGCAAATTAGCATATAACTATGGTTAAATTTTCACAATAGCAATATTATCATCGTAAGCTATGTAAAAAATATTTTCATAAACTACAATCAAATGTATTATTCGTTAACAAACACGATATTCCAAGTTATAAAGTAACATAATAATGAAACACAATCTTACTATTAGCTATAATTTTATATGCAGACTATATAACATCTAGATAAGAAATTTAGCACATATTAAAGAGCCACACATAGCCATTCATAAAATAACCAAATTGATTATTTACCGTAATCTAATATGCAAAAGTAATCAAACTATAAGACACAAAAAAATACGACCACGCAATGCTTAATTTAAAAGTTTAAAATTCTACAGCCGTATAACCCGACTGAAAATAATAACCATCTTAAAGAACAAAACTAAAAACAACAGAATTCCAAAACATAGTCATAAGAAACCGGATAGTTTTGGTAATAACACCAATACGCGAAATAAATAATTTAATACATAGAAGCTGTGGAAGAGGCTAGCATCCATCCATGTTGACTACATAGCCACACATAGAATGATCGAGGTAAATAGTACTACGCACGAAGAGCCCTACGACTGCAAGACATAAAATAAATTATCAGTATAACGATACTCGTTTATGCATCAAATTTAACAATAAAACAGAAAATATAGACTTACATATCACCAAACTCTCGGACATCATCATCAATATGATCAAACATAAAATCAGAACACGGATTCTGAGAATGCAGTACAACCGATCTCGTGTCAACGCCTATTTCAAAATACAATATAAATTCTCACAAGCTAGAAACTCTCTAAACAAACAATATAACATATTAATTATAACACATTAATTCGTACCTTTTCCTTCGGATACCCGCCAGAACCTAAGCACACAGACAACGGCTTCATGGTTGTTCCGTTCATATGCATGAACGAAATCTCTAGCAAGAGCACTCGTTGCAATACACACAATCACACATTCCCTCCTAATATACAAAAACAATTAGGGATTAAATACAAAATAACTAAAACAAAAATGGCATCAAGCATTAATTTAGAACATTATGAAATATCATAACCTGGCATCAAGAAGCTCGAAACGAACATGACACAAATCATCCTCAAATACGTCACTGCTAATACACGAAAGCGTCTCCATCCTTAAAACTGTTCCCATAACATCTGAAATTAAATTCACAAACAATCAGAAAATTATTATAATTCTAGAACCCAAATAAACCAACAAAATATAAAATTTAATAAGAAATTACCGATTAAAGACCCAGCATCGAATTCCCTAGTGCAAATGTCAAAAAACCGACAGCAATTGAGAAATAGTCCAGGAAGACCATCCGCAAATCGCCTAACCCTTGTCGACTGTCGAAACTGAATCATCTGGCCGTAGAAAGACACACTAACATAACCAATCTCGGGTTTCACATCAAACATGCAAATATCATACCACGAACTTTGCTCAAAGCAATTATTAAAGATGAGCCATTGATCGGGCATAATAGCTACCAAAATCTGAGTTCCCTATTGTAAAATCGAACATGCAAAGATCTAATCAAACAGATCCAACCGCAAAAAGTGAATAAAATGAAGAATCTATATAAATTTTTTTACCTTATCATCACTAACAATGAGCTCCAAAGTAGGACCGAATGAATTGACTCGCTTCTAAAGACAAAGGACTTTGACACGGATTACCGAATCAGTGTACCCATTCCGCATATCAGAAACAGGAGATATGACCGATGAATACAATGCCATTGAACTATTTATTTATGTGGTAATGTTTGAATACGGCGATGAGAAGAGAAGAAGTGGTTTTTGAGCAGCTCTAAATTCGGAGTTATAAAGCAACTGTAAGAGATATCAAGCCACCGAGAAAAGGATATTTAAATCAGCTTCTTATTAAAAGACACCCACATTCCAACATGTTGTCGGTATTATCAATTTCGCTAACTAACTTGGGCCCAAGTACATTGGGAAAAGGTGCTTATGCTTTACACCAGACAATGGTAACATTTTGTTTGTTCAAATCTAACCAACAAAACATCGACACTAATTATTTCTGAATATAAATCTAAATATTATAGCAACCATTATAAATTCTAAACTATTTATCGCATAATACCAATAGAGTAAGTTTGTACGGCTCATTTTCCAGTAAGCATCACAATACTATAATCAATATTAAGCAATACAGAATATTTATTTAGATCAGAAAGTTAAGAAACTATACACGGAAGAAAATATTATAAACTATAAGGATAATGATTCGAGAACAACAACAAATTAATGTACCTAATGTACACACAAAACATGTCCGAAGAATGAACGACATGCTTAGTAATTATAGGCTATTTTCTTTTCTCAGCCTCTTAACCAATGCCGATTCCAGATATAAAAAAATGTCAGGAAAATAGTTATATTTGTTTCAATATAGCATCAATTTTAGTTTCAAATCAAGAATCAATTACTTGAGTTCCCTAAGACTATGCTCGTAAGAAATCGTAAACAATTACATTTAACAAATATATGTTAATATATATGTTAATAGTATTCATACATTTATTAGATAATCTCACAATATTATAAATCTTATAGATCATTATATTACTAAAATCATATAAACATATTCTCGATATTGAGATTCCAAAACAAACGGTATAACCTCTAAATATAACTCCAAGTCGTTTCATGTGGCACAATCCATGTATGCATTACACACACGCACCACAAATAAAAAAATGCAAATGCTTGATATATAAGAAAAAGCCCAAATACCTAACAAAACGAAAACATCACAACTATAAGTCCTTATTTGCAATGATAGAATTGCGAAGATCATCAGCTTCTTGACAATGAGGCTCCAAATAAATTTGCAAAACACCACGAATCGTCGAAGCTATGAGACCACCATTATATCGTTCAATCCTCACTAACCGAACAACATATATAATAACATTATGGATGCATTTGCTCAGACTCGCAAGAAAGTTAGCAGATAGATCACCCCCCCCCCCCCCCCCCCCCCCCCCCCCCCCCCAGCAACACTGGTAAACATACACCCCTGCAAAATACCATATACAATATAAGACATGCTAACCACAAAATAATATTATATAAATAATTAAAATTATAATCAATTATTTCAAAAACAAAACCTTTCATTCTGAAGTTCTAGATATATATCACCGAATCTGTTTCGGTGATCCGTCAGACTATCAACATGGTTCCCAACGCTTGCAATTTGTCCCATTACATCTATAAAATAGGATAATCACATATTATGGATGTAGAATAAAATATGCAAAAACACAAATTTCAAAATTTTCAATTATAACATAAAAGTGAACATACAAAGCAAAACAATATCTCACCAATGCAGACTTTTGATTCACGTAGGCCACCAATGATCGATTCCAAGGCAACACAGAGAAATAATAGGAATTATCCCCCGACGATTGCTTAACAAACACAGTTCTCTTTCTACATTCAATCCTAAATGAATGAAGAGCGTATAATAGATCACCAGTAACGGATGTAAGGTCAAAATCCATCAGAACAATTCAATCACCTTCTACGATAGTTGCAACAAACAATTCTTTGAAAACTTCGTCCAACAACGCATGGATTCTATCACCCTAACCAAATAAGGTTTGAAAAAAAACTTATCAATTACCAACAACAAAACCACCATAATGGACAAAATAAGAATATACAAAACTAACCACCATAATAGACAATATAAGAATATACAAAACTATCTTACCTTATCATCAACTAATATCATATTACACACACTTTGACCATCATTAAAAGTTGTGAAGATTCGAAGAACTTTAACCATAATATCAGCCACAGAATTCAACGGTTCAAGATCTGCAACACTGAAAAGAGCCATAATTTGTGAGCAAAGAACAATATATTTTTTCTTTCAATCTTTCTCTCTCTATATATATATCGAACTTATTTTACATATATCGTTATAGTAAAGAAACAAATAAAAAAAAAAATATTCCGTATATTCTAGATATGTTCACACTTATCTAGACTTGGATTGAATTAAACATACCAGTGCTTGTCTGCATAAAATAGTCTAATATATAGCTAATCTACACTTAAATCAAATTATCGGCACTCGTTTGCATAATACAAACTAATGTATAATAAAATTAATCAATCATATAGTGAACAGTAACCTATATAACTATACACGAAAGAATTATTTTATACTCCGAAATAATATAAGAGTATGTTATTATAAATATGGAATTATGGACACACTAAAACCAACTTAGATCAAACGTCAAAAGAAGAGACGAACATTAATATATAATACACCATCACATAAAGTTCATAGAGAAGACAATAGTACAAGCAAGTTTTAAAACGAAATTTAATTTCTAAAACCGACATCATCTGGGCCAAATTCCTCAAACATATCGACCAAATCATCTCACATCATCCTACTAATCCACACAGGCTTATCGCCACCACGCACCCATATCCTCTTCAATGCACGCATCTGGTCTCGGTACGACGTTCAAGCCATCAAATTAAATTGGGTCCAAACAGTCAAAGTTTGTCTTGGATCCCACATATTTTTATGCTATAAACAAAGAAAAGAAAAAGTTATAAGAGTATATAACCATATAACGGTTTTTGTTCTAGTGTGCTTTATTCCAAAATCTGTGCTTACCGCGAGGATGGAAAACCACTATGTCTTATAATGGACAGGAACCAAGCGGTACGTCGGCCACGCATGGTGCCAATTGCGTTGAACAATCCCTTTGACCGCGAGAAAGTGATTGAATATGAACCACATAACAGTGGTTTTGTCAACCCAGATACCCGCACCAGGGTATAGAACCGACAGATTTTCCCGACCAGCAGCGTTAAAAATCGCTTCAGTATCTCTGAGAATCTGCCCCGTCATGGGAGGAACAATGTCCATGTCGAAATGTTGTAACAGAGAAAATCAGATGAAATATAAAATTTAAGAGAATCCGATATAAAAGAAAAAAAAGAAAGGAAAACGAAAGGTTACGTAGAATTAGTCATGGTTTCGCGGCAAATATACATTTAGCGGCAAATCCCAATTAACTTAAAGTTGCCCATATTTCAATGTTAATCATAACCCATAGCCTCGTAACCCTCATCGTATAAAAGTTTCTGAATTACTTATCGTATAAAAATATCTAAATTATTTTAATAGATATAAGCGATCAAATGATAATCGCAATATAAAAATCACAATTACTCTGACCGGCAAAGTCATAAAAATAATGAAGCTAAAAGATCATCCTTAAACGAAATCACCCAAAACTCTTAAAACCAAAAACGAATAACAAAAGCCCATATATTAATGCAAGCATCATTTGGTATCCAATCTCTTCGGCGAGCTATTCTTAACCGCATTTCCAGTATCAGCCAAGCTTCGCTTGAGAGAAGCATCAGGTGAAGCCAAAAAAGAATCACTCGAAGCTTCAATTGCACTGGAGTAAGTTATCAGAGCCTACAACAGTGATGTATCCAAATTAACGAACCATTTAATATACAAACATAATAATCTGACACACAACTTTAAACTCACCCGTGCATGAAACGCCTCAAAAAACTTAGAAATTAAGTCATTATCATTTGAGAATCTCTCAACCACATAAGAAGACGTCTTCTTAGCAATATGTTTCTCAGTTACTGAAATCTTGAAAAGCATATCCTTTCCAACCAAATTCCTAATAACAAACGGCATTTCCGGATCATCCCACTTTCAAAACAAAAAAGTTTGATGACACAAAACATAAATAAATATATAAAGTATACAAAAAACGCCTCCAAACAAAAACATACATCATCGACAGGCTCATATAACTCCTCTGTCGTCTTATCAAAAAACCTAGCCGCCATCTTATCAAAGAAAGCAACTTTCGAAGGAGTCCCTTCCGAATCCGCCACATCGAGTATCATAAAGTAGCTAAGTATATAAAGTAAAAAGATAATGATTAGAACACTTAGATAACTATAACCGATACAGAACGGAAAAGCCAAATGTTTATCAATAATACCTTGCAACCACAGATGAAACGTCTGAATTACACTCATTACACTTCCATAACGGCAATCGCTGACTATCCACCTTATCGGGGTAAGGAAAAACCGTCCTAGTGCACTTCTTACAAGCAATATAATACCACTTGCCATTGTTACCAATAGAGATGATCCTAACCATAACAATACACTTCCCAACCTACGACAACATACAAAACAACACCACTAAATAAACCAAGCAGTGACTAACGAAAACCAAAATAATAATATACTAAACAATACCTCAGTTGATTCGTGTACAGATCTCAAAGACTTCCAAGCAGTCTTAACGAAGAAATCATCATACACAGGCAGAAGGACATCCGTTGACTCAAAGTCATTAGAAGGCTCAAGACTAAATTTATCAGCAGATAACCTAAAATAATACATATAAAATTTATTAGATAAACAGAATCTAACAAAACAACAGGATACAAAATTATACGAATACAACATATTGGCCAAAACAAACATACCCATTAGTAAAACTCTTCGCAAGAGCCGTGTTCGGATTAAACAAAATATCGGTCGAACTATAGGAATTAGAGATACTAATTTCACATACATTCAAACATAAATTTTAATAAAATTGTTCCAAAAGGATATTGTATATTCACCAACACAGCAAAATTACATTAAACAAACCTCTGTATTCTCTAATGCATGCACGTCTAATGACATACACAACCACAGTGTCAGCATGTGCAGCTACATAATCAGCCATTGCCGTAGCGTAATCATCCCATAAAGTGCACGTCAAACGAAGATCACTACAGGAACATCACAAAACAACCACATATAAGTAAGAATCAAAAATAATAAGTATACAAACAAACCAGAATATCATACCTTGTATCACGAAGAGTAAGTTTAAGCCTCATACTGATTTTTCCGTGTGCCATAACCTGATCAATAGTTCCGAGACTAACGACCTGACCTATGACATCTAAAAATATAAATTTATACTTAGTAATCATAAGGATACATAAGCAACATAAACATATGCTTTCAAATACATACCAATCAAGTATGACTTATCCAAATCAGTAGACAAAATCTCATCAAACGTCCTAAAATATTTCTACGGGATAGTTTTCGGAAAATCACGACAATCACTCAACTCAGTGGTGTTATAAAAATAAATTTTATAAGGATGACGACTTGTCCGATATTCATTCTTGTACTCAACAACCTTGAATGTATCCACCAGGTATACACTACCATATAGCAGTTTATCCTGAAACTTCTTAACACATTTCTTATCAAGAGTAGCATGTATGCGCTCACCCCTGATAATTATTTAAGAGTGTTAATCGAACATATATTTAATAAGTTGCATCACAGTAGGCGACAATAATTTGATCAGAAAAAATCACAAAAACTCACATATGCATCAACGAACATGACATCCATCATCATCCCAACTCTAACCCAAAGTTTGAGCACACAAACATTTATCTTATAGCGATCAGTCTGTGGAGTCAAATCTTTTACGTTAACCAAAAAAGCAGGCTTTCTCTTGAAAATAGACATTATCCAAACCGAACAATGTAAAGCCTCTGTGTAAATATCAACCTAGTAACACAGAGCTATCTGTAAGCTCTCTAAATTAAAGGGAATTTTTTGATCGTGTTCCTTGGTATCCTATAGCCAAAGTTGCGAGATATATATATATATATATATATATATATATAACGAAAGGGCAACAACCCTAAACAGTTACATCATTATCACAAACCATTTAATAGCAAATAACAACCAAAAAGTTAAGTAACCAATTATGACAGACGTAGACTTATAGTATATTTCCCAGAACATTATATATATAAGATATATATCTCGAACATAGTTATATAGTATTTTGTAAACATCTGTGATAAATGGCAAACATGCACAAAGCAACAATATCAGTAAGGATGAATATTTGAATAAATCTTTAAAATATATATAAGGCACGATACAGCGTATTTGTCAATCTTCCACACAAATAATCTGTTATCTTAACATTTTACTTGAAATAAATATTCGCCATTAATTATAACCGACATCATAAGAAATATTATATTTCCCAATATACATTACATATATAAGACTGATATCCTTAATGTTAATATATTTAACTTATTTAGAGAAATCCGATAAGGATAACACTTCAAAATAACAATTTTGATAAGGACAAAGGCTTGAAAAATATTAATATATATAAATAACACATGACACATAATATACTTGAGATCTTGCACGACATAAAATACGTTGGAGGAGATATTACAAACATCGTCGCAACTAAGAAACGTCTTAAATATCATATAGTCTGTGCCGAAACAAAATGTCTATACGTCATCACCTCATGTTAGCATTTATTCTTTTTGATGATAATACGTATACCCATAAACCAAACACATAACATTTTTGGAGATATCCGATAAGGACAAATACTCAAAAGTAACTTTTTCGATAAAGCAAAAGATCATAACAAATCTGAACATGTATATAACACATATCATAAAGTTTTATCTTGCATGACACAAATATTATTTAAGTTATGCTACATATATCATAGAGTGTTCATCCAAACCAAATCTCCGTATGCCAGAGACCATGTTAATATTTTCGCAGTTCCATAAAAGCCACGACAAAAACTCTACGAAGCCAATACGATGAGTCTCATCTTTTTCAGCCACAATCATATAAGCAAAAAACAACACATAACCATACTGTACAAATTATGCTAAAATAATTATCGACAATGGCATACATATTGAGACGGCAAATCAAAATCTTATATATTAGGTAACAAAAAAAAAAAAAATTCAGCCAGAGACCACATAATAAAAACACATAAACGCGAAACCCAACACCACATAATATTCGTTATTTTGTAAGAAAAGGTCGCTCGACTAATCCCAAATCATAACAGATTTCAATAGCCGCAGCAAACGATGGATACAAAACACCATTAATCGTTCTGATATCTTCAAAACACATTGGTCCTCTGACAACAGCTAACAACCTCCCGAGGTAATAGAGCTCACCACTCTCTGGCTTCACATAGGGAAGTCGTACCGCATTTCTCCTAGGTCTACAACGACGTTGCGGTAGCCATTTTCTGATATTCCAAGCCAAACAAACCAAATCGGAAATTCAGTATACAGAAGATGCCTCGACTCTGGATGATGTTTGTTGTATTCCACCAACCCTGAAACTGAGACATCTGAAAATAATATCCAGTATCAGGAGGCAAAAAATCTTCCGAGAAAATGATGTCCTGGTTCCTCGGTAGATGGAAAGGCAGGATAGTCATCCGAGTATGCTTACTGTATAAAATAAAAAAATTAAGATACACAAAAAAACCAACACCGTAAGCAGCCGAGAACATAAACTAAGATATAACTATAGAGCCAATATATCCAAAACGAAAAACAAAGGAATAAACAAAGGAATAAACAACATCAACAGAAAGAACAGCATATTAAACAATAAGTTGTGATAACATACGATGAATCAAAGTGTAAATAAGATAAAGAAGCAATACCTTTCCTGCAAACTGAACTCACGACCATCAGCAACCATAAGCCTGGAATCTCTATCACCAAAATGAAACGGTGGAACATAATCAATTATCCTCTCCTGCAAGCTACCTGCGACACAATGAAAATCCAAAAGTCAAAATCAGAACCGCAAGAAACAAAACATAATGCATGAAACAAAAACTAAACCCTAAAATATGACACACACGTCAATAACCAAATTAAAAACCGATGCAGTTGTCTAGATGAATGGGATATATGCAAGTATATATAACTACTAAAATTCTAGGGTTTTCATTTTGTAATATAGTTTTGAGAGTCCATTGGATACAAATTTCAAAAAAACCCATCTCATATATCATATGAGAATCGGTTTAAAAATTTAAATTACTATAATCGTTTTCAAATACGAACCAAACCAAACCAATAGATTTAAAATCGCAAAATTTCCACCAAGGGCAGAAGGTACTAACTCCTCTGAGAGGAGCTATGATACGTTTTTCACTTTGCAAATAATATATTAGATTAGTATTATAAAATATAATATTTTATCGTTCATAATATAAAATACATATCATCTAAAAATAATTATAAAAGTTTTTAAAAATTAACTATAGAAAAAACACTAAAGAATTTTTTATAACCAAACAATTTATAAAAAAATTTACTATTGTATGTAAAAATTATTTAATCAAAATATATATTAAAAATTTATAATTTATAGTCACGCGCAGCGCGAATGAAAAACTTGGTAAATATATATTAGATGCTTAAATTTTATAATAAATCATATACATTAATTTTATTGAATAACACAATTTTATTCAGAAATCAATTATTTCAGTAGCTCATATTATTATAAATAAGATTTTAATTTTCTTTTGTTTTTATCAAAAAAATATTATTTTATTGATTATGATTATCTAAAAACAATTAAACAAAATTTGAAATTTTATAGATAATTACAAAACTCAGTTGTAAATATATATAACTAAATTTTTTGTTTCAAATAAAATTTAGTATTAAGATTCAAAATATAGGAAACTATATTTTTAATATTAAATAAATAATTTTAATTTATAATGATAAGAATATTATTTATATTAATATTAATTTACAATCTGAATTTCGCACTACTTGTAACTTTTTCACCAAGACATGAATATTTAACTTAATTGAAGTTCGACTTACGATTGAAAACATGATTTTTATTTCATTTATTATTTTAATTTTGAACTTTAAATGATAATAAAATTGAATTATGACTTTTGAAGAGAAAGCTAAACGTCAGGCGACATAAGTGACACTTGAAGGACTTCCCAAACAATCTTGAACGGTTAAAAAATTGTCTCAGTTCTCGACGTTATATAAGAACCGTTGGATACAAATTATTATGTTTCCAATAAATCAGCTGGCATTGGCAAAAGATTTTAATGATGGGATTTATTTATTAAAAAAAGCAATTACACAAACCTTAACGTCACTTGATTTGCATCAGTAGTATTTTACAAATCTAGAGAAACAACCAAAATCACCAGTGACAAGAGAAGTAAAAAAGAATATTGCGTCTCTTAAATCTCTGTCTCTTCTCTCTCACTCTCTCTCCCAATGGCACCGAAGCAGGCGAAAGAAATTGAGAATCTTACCATGGTGTCTTCAAGTGAAGAAGAAGAAGTGTCTGGTTCATGTGGTGAAGAGTCTGTCTCTTCTGGTGAAGAAGACAACCAGGAGAAGCCGAACAAGATGAGTGTTGTTGTTCCTCTCGCGACCAAGGCAATCCCAGAGAGCTCTGTTCCTTCGATTGAAGAGGAAGAAGAAGAGTCATGTGATGAAAAATCTGACACTTCTGGTGAAGAAGACGACCAAGAGAAGCCGATACAGACGGATGTTTCTGTTCCTGTTGCGACCAAGCTAAGGCCAGAGAGTTCTGTTTCTCCTCCGGAGAGCTCGAAGGCCAAGCGCTCTTTGGTGAAAGAAGATGATGAGGTTAAGAAAAAGAAGATGAAGAAGTCAAAAATGGATAAGCAGTTGAAGTTGATGGAAACAGAGGAAGAGGTTAAGAAGATTTCTGGAAATGATGATGAGGTTAAGAAGAAGATGAAGAGGTCAAAGACAAAGGCAACGGAGGAAGACGTTACCAAGAGTTCTGAAGATGATGATGTGTCTAAGAAGAAGAAGAAGAAGAAGAAGAAGAAGAGGTCAAGAACAGAGGAAGAGGATTATGAGGTTAAAAAGAAGAAGATGAAGAAGTTAAGAACGGATAAGCAGATGAAGTTGATGGAAACAGAGGAAGAAGTAACGAAGGTTTCTGAAGATGATGGCGAAGCTCAGAGAAAGATGAAGAGGTCAAGAACAGAAGAAACAAAGGAAGATGATAAGAAGATATCAGGAGATGAGAAGAAAAAGCAGCATTTGTTTCAGAGGAAATTCAGTGAAGAAGATGAACTAGCTTTGCTGCAAGGCATTCTTGACTTCACCTCTACAAGAGGAGACCCATTTAAGGATATGCATGGCTTTTGTGGTTATGTGAAGAAACTGATCAGTTTCGATGCCAATAGAATCCAGATACAAGCCAAAGCTCAAAAGTTAAAGATGAAATTTGTCAACGCTGTGGAAAGGTCTCTTGAAAAGGGAAAAGGTGGAGAAGACAAGCTTGTGTTTTCGAAAGATATCCATCAGCAAGCTTTTGAATTGTCGAGACAGATTTGGGGAAACGATGGTGTTTTGCCTTCCAAGTCAAGGAAGAAGCTTCCAAAAGACCCTAAACCAGAGACAAATGTTGTAAGCACTCCACTATCTTCTTCTGATAGAGAGATAGTGTCTTTCTTAAAGGGAGAGAATGCTACATTTTTTGGTTTAGATGAATCTACCTTGCTTGCGCATTGGAATATGGTTGTTGAAGGACCCAAGAAGAGAGCAATGGTGGAGGAAATGAAGAGGATCAAAGCAATGCAAATGGAGTTATTGTTAAAGAGGATTGCATTTGTGGCCGACACAGCGAATGTGATTTTCAAAGAAGACAATGCATCTTCTTCTGGTAATTAGGTGGACGATTTGGTGATATAAACTTGGATTTTGGCGGCTTTAGTTTATGGTGCATCTAAGCTTTATGAAGCTAATTATATCGTTTGTAATATTTTGTGTGTCCTCCTTTGGATAATTGGCTGGGCATAAGATCCTTTCTTTAGTTTTAATTACTATTCTCGTTGATATTTTGATTTCAAGATTTGATTTGCATAAAGTTTCCTTGAAGCCGACATGCTAAAATTGGTCTAATCTTTTTTTTTGGCATCGTAAATTATATTTATGAAATCGAATTTACATTGTCACGTTGATATCCATCTTGAATACAACAAGGTATATTGTTGTTATGATAAAGAAAGCTGTTTCCGTCTGGTATGCGAGCTTTTGATACGATATCTAGTACTGTGTTTGCATCTCTGAAAATTGGTCTAATCTTAAATAACAGAAAAAGTTTTAATAAATTTTAGACGAAAACCACATCCAAATGTAAAAATAAACACGTACTAAAAATAGCTTCACTTCTATTCTAAATTTGATATTAAATTCTAATTTAGAATAAAATTTACTTTAACTTTATTCCATTTTTAATTTTAAAATAAAGTAATACTATTTTTGTTTTCAAATTTAAAATCAACTTTTTATTTAATTCTTTAAATTCTGAAATAATTTTATTTTAGGATTAATAAATTATTATTTTTGATAATTTCTTTTATTAATAATTATAAATATTTATATACTTTAATCTATTAAATTAAAATACAAATAATACTTAATTAATTAAAAATATAATTAAATAATTAAAATTAAAAAATAGTAATTTTTGGAAGCAAATTTCATAATATTTATGTGGAATATGTAATCGTTTGAATAGCAGAAATGGATCTCAAAACTTCATTGTTTTGGGGATAAGTGGTATGCGATCCTTATGATAACTCAAATTTGATCTATAGAAAGAACAAGAGTTAATGAGTTTAAAGAGAGATCTTTTATTAAGATAACCGGAGCTCGATAGTACACGGAGGTTTTAGGTCGTCGAAGTAAGACGGCCGACCTAAAATAGTAATGAAAGTAAACTCAAGAGCTTAGAACTGTAGAATAGCTAGTTTGTCCTAAGTCTCGAGAGATGATTTTCGGATCATCTGAGAAGTCGAAGACTTCCTCTATTTATAGTCGATCAGGTCGGTCTTCTGAGATAACTACGTATATCCATAATAGGAAAACTTCTTTGCCGATAAGGCCAATCTTCCGTTTTTTCCGGATTTAGTTCAATAAATGGAGAATTTCCATTTATTACGCTGACCTGAGTATTCTCTGGGTTTCCTAAATGGGCCGGCCTGAGTTTATATCGAACTTCTAGAGATGGTATGAATCTCATCTCTAAGAGTAAGCCCCCCCCCCCCCCCCCCCCCCTCCAGTTCAGCAAGTGAGGGCGCTTGGTGAATTTTAAGAGAAGTAGCTCGGCATGAAATGAGATCGGCCACTGCATAAGTAAGAATATAAAACGAAATTTTACCTTCAGTTTCTGGTCGTCGATGAGATCATGCTCAGATCATCAACTAGGCGTGAAAAGCTCCCGCCAAAAGTTATCTAGGCTAGGGTAGATCTGCTTTGCAGAACTAGGTTTGACACATGTCAAACGCTAGAGGAGGAAAGCAAAGAGGCCAATTAAATAAAATGAGAAGAAATTCAAACAGTCGCCAAAGTCATGATGACTCTCGATAACCGTCCACATTTCTATATAAATAGGGGATGCTTGACTCATAAATTTTCACTTCTGCATTCTACCAAAACTCTGTCAAAAGGTACTCTCTTCTCTCTCTTCTTTGTTCTTTATTTTTTAGACTTTCTGATCAGATCTCCGTCGCACTTCGTTCAAACTCCGCCGTTTGATTTCTACGATTTGCTCAAAGCCACTGCCAGGGTTTATCATCATGAGCAAAAGTTTGAAGATCAGAGAAGGTCGAGAAAAAACAGGTTGGCTCAAGCGAAAGCTAATGAGGTCAGCATTTCTTTGAGTGAGTTCCTCTAGATGTCAAGGGACGACCAGGCCGTAAGGGGCCGATCAAAGGGAAAGGAGGTCATCGTTGAGAGAGCAGGGTCAGATCAGTCTTCAGACGTGAGCGACCTCTCTACGCTGGATCGGGAATTCCAGGGGCGTGTAAAGGTGAAGAACCAACAAGCGGCAGCGGATCGATTTCACGCCGACCAGATCGGGTCTGTTCGCAGATCTGGGGAGACATCTTCCAGACTAAAGTTCAAGATTCCCGAGCTACGTGACGAAGCTGAGGAGAGAGGTGGATCTAACGAGATGAATATTTCAGACGAACTGAATGCCATCATCATGGAGGATAAAGTCAACCAGTTCGGCATCATTGACATGAATCCTCCAGTGAGGAAAGTCAATAGATGAAAAGGGAGAAGATAGTCAAGCTGATCTGCGACAACGCCCTAGGAGTGATGCCGACCAAATCCACTATGGAATCTCTGATTACACTGAAGGAGGAATGCGAAATCGGCCCTGAGGTGATTTTTATGTTCCCGAGCCCATCAGAGCGACCATGGGATGCACCAAAGGGGTGGTTCTGCGTCTACGAATGTTTCCTCAGGGAGTTTCACTTGTGGTTTCCCTTTTCGAATCTCCTACTAGAATTTGCCGACCACAAAGTGATTCCGATCTCCCAATTCTCCCACTCCATGATTCGTTTGATAGTGAGTATGCTGGTGATGGCGATCAAGCATGATATTCTACTGCGTCGGGCCACCTTTGATGCGATAACGAACACCAGGAGAACTAAGTTGAAACTGAGGAACCGGGGTTCGTATTATACAACCATGAAGACAAAGTTTAACGTCGTCACTGGCGGTCAAAAGTCAAAGATTAACGACTGGAGGGATCGATACTTTTTTGTATTGATCAACGAATTCTCCGTCGTCGACCGAGATGTGCCAATTCAAACGAAGTGGGCGGAGGTCATGGCTAGAAATTTACTTGCCTTTAAGTCTAAAAGTCATTGATCATTGTAGCTTTTTCTCTCCTTTTTGATCGGTTTTCTTACTTTCCAGATAACAGACCCCTTCCGATAATCGATGATCCACTAGATATATACGATATCTCCGAGCGGTTCTTGACAATTAGTGCGATCACGTGGCCAGAGATCACAGAAGAAACGATTGAAAGGAAGAGAGGTTAGCTTTGCTTTACTTCTGGTCGAGGTGATAACCGAAACGTTTTATCAACTAATAATTTTCCTTGAATTGTTTTACAGCTGCTCTTCTTCGTCGTGAAAACCTAACAGAAAAAAATGAAATCCCGTTCATTCAAGGATTTATCTGCCGACCTGGAATCGGCTTTCGGGTCGCCAGGTGTCAAAGAGCCCGAAAATCTCGTATCGGTGGCATCGCGTCGAACGTGTCAAAGGATTGCACCGGGGATGATTCTGCTAAGGCCAAGAAATCAGCCAAAAAGAAGGCTGAGAGGGACTTGGCTAAGGACAAGAAGGCGGTCGATAAGAAAACTGCCAGAAAGGCGGAGAAAGCTCGGAAGGAAGTCAAGCTGGAGGAGCGTAGGAACGAGGACGCTCAAGATCAGGATTTCGAGGAGGAAGACGGCAGCAGGGAGGGCAGTCCTGCTAATTCGAGAAAGATGGGCCTGGAAGAATTTCCTGAGGCCTCGCAGAGATCAAAGAGATCTCGAGCTGAACAGGATCTTCGTCCGTTCGGGTTCTCGTACAACTATCGGGGAGATAGTCCAATTGTAAACGACTCAGTGTCCAGCCTGGATTATTTCCTTTGACGGACCCTCGCAGCTTCATTCGCAGCGATGCGATTGCACGTTTCGCGCTTGACCAAACCAAGGTAAAATCATCAAATGCTCTCTCTTACCAATCTTTTTGAATGTGGACATGGTTCGTAACCTTGAGGTTACGCTATCCTCTGTAATCGCTTTGTCTTTGAAATTTTTTAATAAAGATCTCATTCTTTAAATTTCATAATTGTTAATCACATAAATCTATTGGTGATTTTCTGGTTCAACACACAATCTAGAAGAAGAAATTAATTTTGTTATGGTGTGTACGCAAGCAAGTATATTCAGCAGGACTTACTGTAACTGCCGAACAATATTTTAAAGTCGTGTTCTTTTGCGTAAATAGGACCATTATTTTGAAGTTGCAGACTTATTGTAACTGCCGAACAATATTTTAAGCCATAATTGTATGGATTTATTATTATTAATCGGGCCTTAAAGGCATAACTCATGTAATGATAGACTAATTTATGTAGTTTAAACATGAATTAGTCTCTTCTTAGGCTATGGGTCCCAATTTTGTGTAAAGACATGACTGCTTAAACACTGATCCCTCATTATGTAGGATGAATTTTCTACATTCATATGACCGACTATCCTACTTTATATAAAGTTATGTACACTTATAAATTTTATGTGTTTTAAACTTATGTACAGTTGTAGGTAAACTTATGTACAGTTGCAAGCAAACTAATGTAGCATTACATAGACTTAGTTAAACCTAATGATAACACAAGTGAAAACATAATTATGGTCAAATCAGGCTTAAACACTGATTACAGGTGATAACATATAAATTCATCTTAAGTAGCAGACTTTTGTAGCTTACATAAACCTTTGTAGCTTACGTAGGCTTGTCAATCTTTAGGTACACTATATCTCTAAACATAATGACAGCAGACATAAAAACTAAAATATCTGAAACCTAGCAAAAAATGTCTTCATCTTAATAAAAGGTAACTTTTTATACGACAGCGAGTAAAATTGCCTTAACACATTTTTTCCAGTGATATGGATCTAAGGAAAGGAACAACAAGGATCTGTAATTGTGGGGCAAGCACTATCATACTAACGTCCACAACGAGACAAAATCTAGGTCGGAAATTCTATCGTTGTGGTGAAACGTCGGGACCTAATGACGTGCGAAAATGGTTAGATGATGCTAATGAAGAAGAATTTATTGTCTTGGTGCAAAATCAAACATCTCTAGTACCAGGCATGACCGATATTAAGTCCGAACTCGAAGGGATGTAGGCTAAGATATCAGAGATTATATCTCTCATCGAATATGTGCGATTGATAGCTTGCTATAGTGTAGTGTTTTAGGCTGCATTTCATACTTTCCTTTGTTTTTGCATATTTTCTTAGCATTTTAGTCTTTGTTGCATCTAGAAGTAATATTACATGCATATAGCTTAGGATTGTATACATGTGCATGTTTATGGTGTATTTCAGGTGTATTTGGAGGTTTTGGAGGTAGGAAAGGAGATTGGAGCAGCAGGCGTTCAAGAAAATGCCATAAGAAGAAGTCTTGCAAAGTTCTGCGTCTATATCGAGATGGAGTATCGAGCTGAACACATGTGGAGTATGTCTGACGTAAGCCAGTATATGGAGAAGAGGACTTGGACGTAGACTTCAAGATGGTGGTTCACATCTAGGTGGCATGTCAAGCAAGGACGGCCGTACGAGCCGATTCGGAGATACATGACATATCGAGTCACAGCATCGAGCAGAACATCCGGTGCCCTGCCCGATACAACCCAAGATCCACTTCTTCGCGATTAACAGACCAAGAGAACAACCCGCATCACGGAAGACACGCATCAAGGTGATGCATCAAGCAGGACATCTTCCATACAGCCCACATCAGATCCCCGCGTTGACCAAGATTTTTCTTTGACCTTATCCAATTTTTTAAGGTTTTTCCCTTCTTTTGAGTCTAAACTATAAAAAGGAAACCACAAAACATTATACCTTATGCTATCTTTTATCTTTAGGCGTATCTTCTCTTAGTTGGCGATGTCTTTAGATCTTTGTAAACTCTTTATTTTCTTAATCAATTCTTGCATTTTATGTTTTAGATTCTTGTGTTCTTGTTCTATCTTGCTTGCATCCTGGTAACTTAGCTTTTCTTTCTTCTAATTTTGCATTTGTTTCATCTAATCATGTTTAACTCTAATTAGATAGGTTTAAACATAATTAGTGAGTGGTTCATCAAAGATGGTTCTAAGTAGGAAAAGTGGTTTTTAAGAGTTAATTAAGGGTGTTTAGGCTTGTTTAATGTTAATATCTATTTTTTCCTTCTCTTGCAAAGCTGTTGATGATTAGGAAGCATCTCCTTTTCGATTAAATATGATATTGTTGATGTTGATGATTCACTTGAGAGCTTGATGTCTTGTTTTTTCACATGGTTCACTTATTTCGCTTGATAGTTTATTATTGCTTGTGTTTCCTTTGTCTTGTGACACCAAAATTGACAGTTTGCTATGCTAGATGATTCGCTTAGTGCTAAATAATGTGTGATTCATGAGTCTTGCTTGATGGGTTGATAGTTTGCATCAAAGAACATTCCTTTGTTTGAAATCTAATGCATTGCTTTAGTATTGTTTAGGTTTCGCATATACTGAGCATAAGGTCATGTTCTTGAATTGTTGAGTTGCTGCTTAGGTCCCTAAACAATCCTAATCGATGATAGACTGACTATAATCATTGCTTGAGAGAGAGATGTTTACTTTGATTAATGCATCTTTTAGACTATTGTGGTTCTTTCCTTTATGCTCATGAGTTGTGTTGATAATAAAATATAATCTTTCAGGCAAGTAAAGGGGAAATGAGGAATGGGTTTAATCTCGCTATAATTGCGTGAAAAGTGTTCCACTCAAAACCCGTTAGGACCATCAATTTTCATTTAATCTGACTGGTGTATGTTCCGTTATTAATAGTTTTACATCATAGTTAATTTTAATATAGTTATTAATATTTTTTGTTAATAAAATGTATTTCATGTTTTTGACTGCTATAAAATATATATGATCGATCATACTATATAGTAGAAAATTAAATATACTTATAGAAGCTAAAATATTTTTTGAAAATGTTTGAATCATAATATTACAAATCAAAATCGTAAGGTACATATTGAAGGATAAAATTTAAATAGTTACATAGGTCTCACTTGTTGAATTTTGACGTAAAAAATTATATTAAATATTATACTTATATTTATCTATTCTTAAATTTGAATATAATATTTATTCATACAATATTAAATCTTTTTTGTATGAATGTAAAATCATTCAACAAACAAAAAAAACTGTTTTTACAATGTAATATTCTGATTTTGAAGGTACATATTGAAGGATAAAACATTATATTAAAATATTATACTTATATTTATCTATTCTTAAATTTGAATATAATATTTATTCATACAACATTATTTCTTTTTTTGAATGAATGTAAATTCATTCAAACTATAAAAACCCGTTTTTAGATCAATATATAACTTATATTTAGGATTAAATGACTTTTCATATTCTATTTAAGTCTATCCTAATAATAAATATTAGTTATTATAAAAATGAAAATTAAATGATTAAAGAACATAAATTATAAAAAAACGAAATAAGAAAATTAATAAATTAGTTGATGATGTGTCATAATTTTAAGATATGTGTTCATGAGGTGGCATCATAAGAAGAGATTTTATTCTCATTTATATATATAGATTACAAAAGAAAAAGCTTATAATATTCTAAATATTATGTTATTTAGACATTAAATAAAAGTAAATGTTTTTATGTTTGTTTTAATAGATACAAATACATATTAATTATTTGTTGAGTGAATTTGTTCAAAATACACAATTGACCAGTTTCTTAACTAAAAGAATGTGATTGCATTATTAGTTCTTTCACTTAATTAATATACTTCAGGATAAACCAATCATTTAGATTTAAGTTATTTACAGAAAATACAAATTAACTCAAAATCGCTGATAACATTATTATTAGTTATAAATTACATTGTTAACCATCGGTTTTGTATAAACGAAGCTGTTCATCCAACAATATTGTTCATTTTGTCCTTCAACTTGTGATTAACTATATAATTAATATGAAACCTAATATTATGGCATGATAACATATTGATATATACATAATGTTAAGCGACATATAATATTTATAACATAATAACATATTACACATTCACATAATATTAATATTTGCAACATGCTGAAATGTTAAATATTTGAATAATAATTGTATTAGCGTAGAAAAATAACAGATATAACAATAATATCAATATTAATGTATATGCTATATTAAGGTTCTAATTAAACAAGAAGAAATATTAAATTCCTTATCATACCTTACAAAATTACATTATTTATAAGTAATATATTGTAACTATGATTCATTTCCATTTCTTATGTTTTAAAGAAGAACTATAGAGTTAAAATATCACCTATCAAATTTGAAAAGTAATGAAACTATAGAGCCTTTGATCCAAAGAGGAAATCTTCTGAAGCATCTATAGTTCTTTATAGAGCTTTTAATCCTGTTTTCTCAAGCATCTGTAACCCATATACATGTGATTCAAATAGTGTTGGAGAGATTCTGTGTTGCTTCAGGACAAAAAGTGAGTTTAGAAAAATAAAAAATTTATTTTATGAGAATGTTACTAAAGAACTAGGGAAGGAGATGAGTGACGAGAGTGGTATTCAGTCAATGAGGGAGTTAGAAAAATATTTGGGTATGCCGATTCTAGAAAAGTGGATAAATAAAGAAACGTTCAGAGATGTACTCGAAAAGATTTCATCACGCCTGGCGGGGTGGAAGGGTCGACTTTTGAGATTTGCTGGCAGGTTAACACTTACCAAGGCAGTTCTTACATCTATCCCGGTCCACACCATGAACACCATATCATTACTGATATCAACACTTAAAAGGTTAGATAAAATTACAAGATCCTTCCTATAGGGGAGTACCACAGAATAGAGGAAACAACATCTCTTTGCTTGGAAAAGAGTGTGTTTATTGAAAGAGAAGGTGGCCCGGGGGTTTGATTGGCAAAAGATATGAACACGGCGCTCCTAGCAAAGTTGGGTTGGCGAATGCTTAACGATCAGACAAGTGTCTGGGAAAAGGTATTGCATAGTAAGTATAAAGTTCGAGATGTTCAGGATATGTCATGGCTTCAAGTGAAGGACAATTGGTCATCAATATGGATAAGTGTGGGGGTGGGAATAAGAGAGTTGGTAATCACGGGGCTGCATTGGGTGCTGGGGGATAGAAGCAACATCCTGTTTTGGAGGGATAAATAGCTCTTAAATGTGCCACTAATGGAGTTAGTAGTATAAGCAATAATGGAGGAGCCTTTGGATGCTAGTGCTCGGGATCTATGGAGAAACAGAATTGGATGGTTGATCAATTAAATTGATCCTTATATCTTTACACATACTCGCTTGCATTAGCGGTAGTACTTTTAGATAACATCACAGGAGCCAAAGACTTATTGTCCTGGGGAGTTCACAGTGATGTCTTCCTATACCTTCCTTATAGAGATCACTCGCCAAAACAGAATATGCAAAAGATGTTTGACCGGGTATAGAAGGTTATGGCACCAGAGCAAGTGAAGGCATTTCTCTGGTTAGTTGCAAATCAGGGAATAATGACCAATATAGAGAGATAGAGAAGGCATCTAAGTGACTCATGCATCTGTCAGGTGTGCAAGGAAGGTGATGAGTATATCAGCCATATACAGCCATATACTGCAAGACTGCCCTACCATGGCCAGAGTATGGAACCGGGTTGTACATACTAGGAAGCGCATGTTGTTTTTTCAGAAGTCATTCTGTAGTGGCTTTATGATAATTTGAGTGATAATACAGAGGTGGAGGGCAGTTCATGGTCTACAACATTTGCAATGGCAATATGGTGGGGATAGAAATGGAGATATAACAATGTGTTTAGGATAAATGGGAAATGTCGTGATAGGGTGCGAATCTTCAGGGATCTCTAAATAGAGGTTTCACTTGCCTATGTAAATGTGAAAGGAAATGGTAATGCGCCTGAAAGGGCAGTGAGGTTAATATCGTGGATCCCACCTCTGGATGGATGGGTAAAACTTATCACAAATGAGGCGTCGCATGGAAATACAGGGCTTGCAACAGCTGGAGGAGCCCTTAGGGATGAATTTGGGAACTGGTGTGGAGGGTTTGCGTTAAATATTAGAATATGTTCAGCATCATTAGCAGAGTTATGGAGAGTCTACTATGGACTGTTCATAACATAGTAGCGTAGAGCTACTCGTCTAGAGTATAAGGTGGATTCAAAGACAGTGGTTGGGTTTCTTAACATATAGATAAACGATTCACATCCTTTGTATTCCGTAGAACACCTATGATGAGGCTTTATATCAAGAAACTGGATAATCCGGATTACTCATCTATACAGGAAGGCTAATCATCTAGGAGATGGATTAGCAAACTGCGTATTTTCATTTTTTTTTCTCCTATCATTAGTATCATTACTCTAACGGTCACAAGTTAAAATCTAACTAATCACCAATAATAATACAAAATTAACATAATAGAAAGTATAATAATAAATAATACATAATAAAAATCGATAATAATAATATTAAGTTACAGTCATAGTGTTAAAATGGACTGTCCACGCTCATTTGTACTTAGGCAGTATTGACCATTTTAATTATGGATAAATAGTGACTATGTTCATAAACAACTATAGTAACGACCTTGTCAAGATGAACATGTCCATAAACACCCAATTTAAATTTATTTTAACTTTTATTCAATTACTATATAAATTAGTTTATTTTATATAATCGTAATTTTACAGTTTGACCAAAAGTATGAAATTTTATAGTTTTTAACAGGAAAAAAGGATTTTGCAATTTTACTAAAAACAAAAACTTAGGGGGTGTATTTAAAATAGAATTTAGAGTGATTTGTATTAAAATCATAAACCCTTTGTTATTGAAACATAAATTTTAAAAAGTTGTTTAAAATTCAGTGTTATTGAACTAATAATTTGAAAATATAACTTCAAATTCACTGTTATTGGAAATAATTTAAGTAGTGGATTTTAAGAAACTTGGAGTGACTTTAAGATGTTTTGATGGAATTTCCTAGTTAACAATATAAGAATCCAAATCTCATGGTTTTATGTGGAGTTTGATATAATTTTGATATCAAATCATAACAATTTCTATAATTCAACCAAATCATCTAAAAACTCATTAAAACTCAAATCCTTCCAAAACATTTCAAATGTTAAGTTGAATACACCTCTCTTAGTATTTTGGATCGATCAATGTTTATATTGTCCCAACCTATTTTGTTCGTGGATACCCAACTTAGCTTAATCTTAATTTTTATTCAATTATTACATAAATTAATTTATTTTATTTATTTAATCGTGATTTTATAATTAAAAAAAAAACACAATAGGATTTTCGGTCGACCAATATTCCACACTATCTAACCTGTTTTGTTCATGGACAAAGTTAGACTTAACCTATTTAAACCTGCTTCATATATGAGTTTGTCCATGACCAGTCCATGGCAGCCCTTCCATTTTGACAGCTCTACTTTCTTTACTCTCATCTTCTATTACAATCACCACCACCATCATAGACAATAACCATCATGAACATTGTTATTGTCAGCACAATAATCACCGCCATCATTATCCATATCATCGTCGTCAACATTATTATTGACCGTTATTAATACTATCCACAATCATTGCTAGAGACGCGTTTATTATACTCTCTTAAAGTCCTGTCTAAATCAAGACCAGCTCGTTTGATTATTTAACAAATCCCTAACCCTAGAGATTCATCAGAAAAGACAATTTTCAAGATAAAAAAAAATATTTGAGAAAATATAATTAGAAATATCTCAGAATCACTACACATTTGGAGAAGATTTAAATCTCTATTAAATTTCATCTATTTAATCCTTCTATAAACGAAGTACAAATGGCTTGATCCATTTTAAGTGGTAAGTACGCAGCTTTTCTTAAGATTCAACAATAATAAATAAATAAATTATAATTTAATATTCTTTTAAACCCACAAACTCTTTATTTTTATTAAGTGTAACTTTAATTATTACAATCATCATTAATGTCTTTTTTTCATTGAGAAATGAAAAAAAAAAAGCGAAAGTGATAAACTTAGTGTGAGATCCAAACCTCACACCAAAGTTTTATGGAAATTTCAAGTAGGAAAAAGAGGATTAGATCTTCTATAAGTCAAAGATGAAATGTAAGATCAAGAATAAATTGGATTTTTGATATTAATCGGATGATCCATAGATTACACAGAGATCTCTGAAAAAGATGTATAAAGTGTGAACTAAGTATTGTTAGATTACAAAGAAAAATGTGTTTAAAAGTAATAAGTATGTTTAAGAATGTGATCGTGTCCTCCTCTTGAATGCCCCTATCCTCGTTATATCTTCTTTTGTTCGACTTCTTGAAAATCTCGATGTATTTTAACTTAACAGTCTCTAGATATCTCAGATCAAACTGTTTCATGGATGAGACCGAATAAATGTGTTGACTGATTCTTCACCAAGCTCGTAGTTTTACGATCATATTAAGAGAAAATTGAATTACGTTACACTAGTAGCTCGTCGACTGATAAGGTAAGTTTCAAACTCTAGACATTAATCCTATTACTTATGAGTTTTTTAGATAGACTGAATTTGTAACAAATCCAACACCAACACTTGTGAAAAAATTAACAAAATATCATATACTGTTTATATGAAATAATTTACTTTATTGTTTTTTAATTTCCAAAACTTTAATCCTCCTGCAATGTAAAAATTATTCATGTAGGATGTATAACCAAACTCGCCATTGGTCTCCACAATGGCGAACCGACGTATACCAAACCAATCCCCAACAAATAACCTACTTGCTAAATCATGACTTTCATCAGTGATCATAAAAACATGAATTTTCAATCCCTGCATCATTATCAGAAACAATTATAATAAGATTCAATAAACATATTGTATAATTAAACAATAGACGCAAAATATAAACTAAAAACCTGATCATCTGTAACAATTAACTCCAGTGTTCAGTGGACGGTACATATGCTTATTGACTGCCACCACTTACGAAGAACCTTCACAAACATAAACTGCGTGTAACTCACAGCATCATCGTTTTTCTGAAAGTCAGTTAGGTCTGTAACGACACATACATCCGTCAAATTATTGCATTCATCTAAAGAGTAGCGACACTCCACACAACTAACACCACAAACCAAAGACTGCACTATATACAACAAAAACTCCATAAATTAATATTATAAAGAGATATAGAGATTGCACACTGTTTACGGAGATAGGTGAATATCAGACATTTACACAAGTAGAAAACGATAAAAAGAATGAGAATACTGATAGACTCCAACGTCAAAATACAGGAAGACGAATCAGACTCTGTTCCGGAGACCATTCTCTATCAATCTAAAGAATGCAGCCACGGAAATTATCTAAGCTTTATCTTCGTATTAATATATATAAACATCACAAAGACATGTCAGCCATAATTATGCAAAACCCTAATATCGATATACACTAACTTGTTATCCTGTAACCTATCACTAAAGTAACATTAACATTTTACCTTTTTCTAAGATACTAATTTTCTTTCGGTTATTAAAATACAGATAGATATATTATTAATAACAGTTTCATAATATTATTTATATAGATATATTATTATTAATAACAGTTTCATAATACCCAAATTCTAAAATCTAAAAAGGACAAATATAAAGTCGAAGAAACATTTGTTATAAAAAAATACCCAAACTAACTGCAATAACAATATAGACTAAATATTATCAAATACTTCATTGTAGACAGCATTAACCGTCTTGCGCTGTGGTTTCTTATCCTTTCCAACCATAAGAATCTTTAGACCTGACCTAGAGGTAACTCTCGAAATTGCCACATATAACTGGCCATGGCTAAAAACCGGTCTTGGAAGATATAATCCGACTTTTGAGAGCGTCTGACCTTGACTCTTGTTTATAGTCATGGCAAATGCTAACGCTATAGAAAATTGCTTTCTTCTCATTCTAAATGGAAATCTTGTTTCAGGTGGGAAGACAAATATCCTAGGAATTAAAACCTTCTCACCGATATTGTCACCGGTTATCACTTTGGCTTCAATCACATGATTTGCCATTTGTGTAATTAATAACCTTGTACCGTTGCAAAAGCCGTGCTTAGGGTCAAGATTACTTAGAAGCATTACTGGAGTATCTACTTTGAGCTTTAAACAGTGATTAGGAAGTCCAGATACCTTGACACTGTTCAAAAACTCTTCAGTGTAAACCATATCGGAAGGAGCTGTAGAATCATCGTCATCAGCAGTACCTACCGATTGTATTTCAGGATCAGGAGTATGATCGTACTTTGCATCAGTTTTGTCAATACTATCCGAGCTCAGATACACCTTCGCATCACCTATATAAAATGTACAGAAAAACAACATCAGACATTACTCTCGTACTATCTTTATACATATCACTAATAGGAATTATCGTACCTGGAAGACATGAAAGCATGTAGTCATTAACTATCTCAACATCTAGATTAGTTGGACTCAGGATTGCATGATCCTGGAAGAACTTTGGATCTCGTTTGGAAGCAAACAAATTTTCGTATACTTCTGTTACGATAGACCTGATAGGATCATCAGACTCGGCTACTAATAGATCTTCCGGAATATCAATCTTATACTCTCCATCGATATTCTTGACCATATTTCCCTCACCAATATCTAGAATCCACTTCGAAAATACTGCAAGTTCCAACATCTGCTCACTATTATCACCGGTAATAAGACGCATTTTTCGAGTAAGCTTCAACACTTTACAGAAAGGCCAAAGACGGGACAATGAATTAAGAGTCGCAAGAACAATCTCGAACCTTCCACCATTAGGAACAATAGGCAATATCTGCCTGAAATCACCACCAAACACGACAACTTTCCCACCAAAACGCACATCAGATTTCAATATATCATGCATTGTGCGATCCAAAGTCTCAAAACAATGTTTTCCCATCATCAATGCCTCGTCCCAGATAATAAGTTTAGCTGCTTTAATCAGATCAGCTAGGTGCGAATCAGCTTTAATAGAACAGGAAGTATAATCGTTTACAACGATAGGTATGGAAAATCTAGAATGTGCCGTCCTTCCTCCTTGTAAAATCAATGCTGCAATACTACTTGATGCTATATTGAGTACAATATCTCCATTTTATCATAATGCAGATCCGAGTATACTCTATAGATAAGTCTTACCGGTACCACCCGAACCATAAACAAAGTACATTCCTCCTAGGTTATTGTGAACTGCATCTAAACTTCATCACAAACTCCTCCAGTATACTCCAACTCATTGTATTTCTTAGCCAAAAATTCACGATCGTAACTCAGTTCGTCCCGAATAAGAGGATTCTTGCTTGAGTCAAAAGAAAGCTCATCTGGAAAAGGTATTGACTTATAATTAGTTAATGAACTACCACTACTACACAAAAGTTTCTCAATTTCAACCAACGCCAACTCGCGTAGCTGCTCCTTGCTTAAAAAGAATTCTACATAAATCAACAAACCAAAATTTAGCATATATTAATTAAGTATCAGCTCATGTTATTTTCATCTCTGACGATAAATAAACAAAAGAGCAAAGTGCCTTGATCATGCCTCTTTTTTCTCTCATAGTACAGAAGATCCTCAGAGAGAATATCACACGTTGTATTCCACACACGCACATGTAACTCGATACTATGTGTAAGCAACAAAACGACGAATAAACACCGTAAGTATTTACCAGATAACCAATAAAAACCTTCAGTGATAGCATCAATATACTCTTTATCATCGTCTAACTACTTTAACTCATAACATGCATGCTTGAAGTCCTGACAGACTATGCCATTAACTGTTTTTATCTCATCGAAATTTTTTGGACCCTTAACAACATTAAGCAATATCTGCAAGTAATAAGCTTCACCAACGGCAGATGGGACAAAAGTAATCCTACCAATAGCAAAACCCCTCTTTCTCGGTTTCCACATACGATTTCGCTGATCCCACACATATTGGGAAATTATTTCAGAAGATGTCAACTTCCTAGCAGAAGGATCTATTTTATTACAATCCATCCAAGCTATAAACTTGGTTTCACCGGTACACTCACGTGCCAACACCTCGTCAACTGGATCATCCTCATTAAAAATAACATGTTGTTGTCCAGGTAAATGAAAAGGAAGTTTCATTACTGCTGTTGTGCAAAACGTAGTGGGGAAAGCTAATATCCGCCATGTAGACTCACATGCTGAGATATACCTATTTGTCACAATTTCAATAAACACTAATAAATATCAAACTGAACCAACGGAATTAAACATATAAAACATCAATAAAACATAAATATACCTGCAGCTAAAGTGTTTCTTAATCTTGTCAACCTCATCTTTAGTTTCTATAGTCGCCCTAACATAATCAGACCCCTTGTTGATATACTTAAATTAATACTTGACCGAGCGCGACTGTATGCACCATTCAACATTAATATGAGCCCGGTAACGTAACGATAACTGTTTGTTGTATGGCACAACATACCCATTATCACAATTAAACCCCTTCTTAGTAACGAACCAGCCATCATCACGTCTCTTATATTTGGGATAACCAACATCATCTATTCTTGTAACATCAGCAAAGAGTTTAGGAAAATACTTACTTCCCATCTACCATGCATACGTTATTTTTATTATAGGTGCCACATGGTCCATGAATCATTGACTCACCTACAATTTTGTACAACACAGGCAAGAACCTTGTCAGGAATTTCAGCACTTATAATCTTATATATATCCTCGCCAGTGGGCAATTTATTGTCCGGATGCATAAAAAGAACTATGTGTGCATGTGGAAGACCCCTCTTCTTATATGGCTGTTCAAAAACATAAAACCCAATAAGTTCGCGTATATAACATATCGCTAAAACCATATCATCATAAAAAAAAATAAGAATAAATACGGTGACTTAAATATATCTATATATATATAGTAAATGCATACGTACCAGAATTAACTGCTCCTAATATGGATTTCTTATTCAGCTGATACATTAGATCATCGAGTTTAATCTTGAAAACACGACAACAGATATCCGGCCTATCTTCAGCAATTAAATGATGCCTCTCCAAGTGCCTCGTTATTTCAGATCATTTAGGATTACACGTAACAGTGATATAAAGGTTAGAAAAACCATAATATCGGCACGTAGCCATGGCATCAAGGTAATGCTGTAACAAAAAACGCGAACCACCGGTAAACGATGAAGGTATGAAAATACGGCGTCCCTGACCAGATAAATCCAAAACTCCCTTATCAGACTTTTCTTTTGTTGAATAATAACTCTCTGACCAAAGCTTCTGTTGGTTAAAAAAAGATACCAAAGTCTATTAGTCTCAATCATGGTAAATGCATCCACCAGAAATTGCTGGTATAGCCTACCACACATAAGGATAAGAGGAGATTCGCCATATCTTTCTTGTATACAATATGCAAAAAACTCGCGCATGGTAATTGTTGTCCTTTTCCTACCGGAAGTATCTATGAATCCAATATCAATCCCCAATCTAAATCCATCCTCACCGTAAGGAAACAACAAAGGGTACTGCAGTGGCAAATAAGAAGAATTCAATTCGCTAATCCGTTTCAGATCACCACTCCTAGTCTTTAAAATAATATCACGGCCTTCAACATCAGGACTAAAATCATTAGGAACAAAAACAGCGACTTCATTGGCAGTAGGCAGTCTGTCCATTAGTTGATCTTGCAGAAGTTAGAACTACTTTCATATTTGACACTTCAGTACTGCATGCAATTTTATCACAAGCCATCCTGAACGCTTTAACCTGACAATTATGCCTATCTAACATACGCTTAATCATGATAACCACAGTTTCTCGCAAACCACCCACTTTTCCCATTTTTCTTGCATGTAAAAATATAAGGATTGTTAGACATATTACTGAAAATAGTATACAAATTACTAAGACATAGAAATAAGAAGAAATACCCATAAGCAGCTATACGATTTGCAGCTTTATTCTCTGTATCATGTATATAAAGTTGTAAGAAAGCTGGGGCTTCACCTTCCATGGGCAGTATAAATCCTATAAAGTAATAATTCTCACCACATATTTTAAATAAATAAGGGCCTTTGCCGTTATTCACAGAATGATCAACTTTTCCACCGAGAGAGGCAAACGAAAACATCATGTTGTAAGCACTAATGTTTTCATGAAAATGCTGTCTTAACTCATCTGTGTTATAAATCAAAGAGAGAAGCGTTTTAGGTGGGGTTCTAAGGAGAGAAAGCGTGATCTTTCCTTGACCGCAACATAACGAAAAAGAAGGTGCACCAAAAACTTGACGTTTTTGGTACGTTCTCCAGCCCACATATAAGCTCTACAATGCTCACACACATACACAAGATCGCCATCATCATAATAACCTACGTGACATCTTTATACTTATAAAACACAAGTCAGTCAGCAATTCTAAAAATGACAATTGTCTTTTATAAATTTATTATTTTTTCTTTTATTAAAATCAATTAAATATTTCTACTTTAATAAAAATATTTTAGAGAATAATTTAAAATTAGTAACTGCTTGCCTATTACTAATACAGTTACTATCTTCAACCATGATCTCCATCTTTTTTTAAATAATTGAACATAAATCAGGAAGTTGAAGATTAACCATAACGCATATTATAAAGCGGTTTTGGTAGAACAATCGACATTGATATGGTGAAGATAAAAGATTTTTCAGGCATAGATTGTAGATCGTTATTGATGTTTAAAATAACAAAGAGGGAACTATTTCTAAAATCTAAATCAAGTTTAAAATAAATAGGAAAAGGTAAAGTTGTAGGTTTTAAAAATCTTTGTTTAGAATATTATTCGATTTTAGTTTTTAATTAATTGAAAGTTTTTAAATGTTTACTTAATATTTATATTTAAAATATATATGTTCTCTTATATTTATTGCTATGCAGTAGAAGAAATTTTTATCATCAACTACTGAATTCATAAAAGAAAAAATTTAATAATTTTATCAAAGAAAATTATTAATTGTTTTTTTTCGGTGCATAGCACCGGGCACACACTAGTAATATTATAATTCAGCAATTAGCTCTAGTGAAAACCACAACAAAAATAAATCTTAACAGAAAATGACAAACTTACCACTATCAAGCAATCCAGGCTCGACGATTCCGTTTATATCTGCCCGAATAGGAATTAACTGACGAACTATTTTATTATTCTTCCCTCGCTTCTTTACTTGCTTATTACCACCATAAAAATTATCATCTGATTCATCCTCATAGTAGTCATCCTTTTCTGGCTTAGATTCAGTAGCAACATAGCATAATAAAGCTTCCACATTATTTGGAGCGTGACCAGCGGCTATAAAAAAATAAAACATAGAAAACAAAGTCACATAACCAAGAACGATAGGCATTCCAGTAAATAATAACCATAAAACTAGCCAATTACTCTCTGTTTGCTTCTTCTCTCTTTAACTATTGCCATGCGCCTTTGCCTTGCCAACTTAGAAGCAAATTTTAATAAATTTTCATCATACTCGTGATTTATATGATGATTTTGTGAAGTCGCAGAAACAGCTGCCGCTATTGCCGCACAAGAAGGAGCATAACCTTCTTGCCTTGTTACAAAAGCTACAAATTTTACAGTATTTTGTAAACATCTGTGATAAATGGCAAACATGCACAAAGCAACAATATCAGTAAGGATGAATATTTGAATAAATCTTTAAAATATATATAAAGCACGATACAGCGTATTTGTCAATCTTCCACACAAATAATCTGTTATCTTAACATTTTACTTGAAATAAATATTCGCCATTAATTATAACCGACATCATAAGAAATATTATATTTTCCAATATACATTACATATATAAGACTGATATCCTTAATGTTAATATATAACATTTTTAGAGAAATCCGATAAGGATAACACTTCAAAATAACAATTTTGATAAGGACAAAGGCTTGAAAAATATTAATATATATAAATAACACATGACACATAATATACTTGAGATCTTGCACGACATAAAATACGTTGGAGGAGATATTACAAACATCGTCGCACCTAAGAAACGTCTTAAATATCATATAGTCTGTGCCGAAACAAAATGTCTATACGTCATCACCTCATGTTAGCATTTATTCATTTTGATGATAATACGTATACCCATAAACCAAACACATAACATTTTTGGAGATATCCGATAAGGACAAATACTCAAAAGTAACTTTTTCCATAAAGCAAAAGATCATAACAAATCTGAACATGTATATAACACATATCATAAAGTTTTATCTTGCATGACACAAATATTATTTAAGTTATGCTACATATATCATAGAGTGTTCATCCAAACCAAATCTCCGTATGCCAGAGACCATGTTAATATTTTCGCAGTTCCATAAAAGCCACGACAAAAACTCTACGAAGCCAATACGATGAGTCTCATCTTTTTCAGCCACAGTCATATAAGCAAAAAACAACACATAACCATACTGTACAAATTATGCTAAAATAATTATCGACAATGGCATACATATTGAGACGGCAAATCAAAATCTTATATATTAGGTAACAAAAAAAAAAAATTCAGCCAGAGACCACATAATAAAAACACATAAACGTGAAACCCAACACCACATAATATTCGTTATTTTGTAAGAAAAGGTTGCTCGACTAATCCCAAATCATAACAGATTTCAATAACCGCAGCAAACGATGGATACAAAACACCATTAATCGTTCTGATATCTTCAAAACACGTTGGTCCTCTGACAACAGCTAACAACCTCCCGAGGTAATAGAGCTCACCACTCTCTGGCTTCACATAGGGAAGTCGTACCGCATTTCTCCTAGGTCTACAACGACGTTGCGGTAGCCATTTTCTGATATTCCAAGCCAAACAAACCAAATCGGAAATTCAGTATACAGAAGATGCCTCGACTCTGGATGGTGTTTGTTGTATTCCACCAACCCTGAAACTGAGACATCTGAAAATAATATCCAGTATCAGGAGGCAAAAAATCTTCCGAGAAAATGATGTCCTGGTTCCTCGGTAGATGGAAAGGCAGGATAGTCATCCGAGTATGCTTACTGTATAAAACAAAAAAATTAAGATACACAAAAAAACCAACACCGTAAGCAGCCGAGAACATAAACTAAGATATAACTATAGAGCCAATATATCCAAAACGAAAAACAAAGGAATAAACAACATCAACAGAAAGAACAGCATATTAAACAATAAGTTGTGATAACATACGATGAATCAAAGTGTAAATAAGATAAAGAAGCAATACCTTTCCTGCAAATTGAACTCACGACCATCAGCAACCATAAGCCTGGAATCTCTATCACCAAAATGAAACGGTGGAACATATTCAACTATCCTCTCCTGCAAGCTACCTGCGACACAATGAAAATCCAAAAGTCAAAATCAGAACCGCAAGAAACAAAACATAATGCATGAAACAAAAACTAAACCCTAAAATATGACACACACGTCAATAACCAAATTAAAAACCGATGCAGTTGTCTAGATGACTGGGATATATGCAAGTATATATAGCTACTAAAATTCTAGGGTTTTCATTTTGTAATATAGTTTTGAGAGTCCATTGGATACAAATTTCAAAAAAACCCATCTCATATATCATATGAGAATCGGCTTAAGAATTTAAATTACTATAATCGTTTTCAAATACGAACCAAACCAAACCAATAGATTTAAAATCGTAAAATTTCCACCAAAGACAGAAGGTACTAACTCCTCTGAGAGGAGCTATGATACGTTTTTCACTTCGCAAATAATATATTAGATTAGTATTATAAAATATAATATTAGTTAATATAATATTTTATCGTTCATAATATAAAATATATATCATCTAAAAATAATCATAAAGGTTTTTAAAAATTAACTATATAAAAAACACTAAAGAATTTTTTATAACCAAATAATTTATAAAAAAATTTACTATTGTATGTAAAAATTATTTAATCAAAATATATATTAAAAATTTATAATTTATAGTCACGCGCAGCGCGAATGAAAAACTTAGTAGATATATATTAGATGCTTAAATTTTATAATAAATCATATACATTAATTTTATTGAATAACACAATTTTATTCAGAAATCAATTATTTCAGTAGCTCATATTATTATAAATAAGATTTTAATTTTCTTTTGTTTTTATCAAAGAAATATTATTTTATTGATTATGATTATCTAAAAACAATTAAACAAAATTTGAAGTTTTATAGATAATTACAAAACTCAGTTGTAAATATATATAACTAAATTTTTTGTTTTAAATAAAATTTAGTATTAAGATTCAAAATATAGGAAACTATATTTTTAATATTAAATAAATAATTTTAATTTATAATGATATGAATATTATTTATATTAATATTAATTTACAATCTGAATTTCGCACTGCTTGTAACTTTTTCACCAAGACATGAATATTTAACTTAATTGAAGTTCGACTTACGATTGAAAACATGATTTTTATTTCATTTATTATTTTAATTTTGAACTTTAAATGATAATAAAATTGAATTATGACTTTTGAAGAGAAAGCTAAACGTCAGGCGACATAAGTGACACTTGAAGGACTTCCCAAACAATCTTGAACGGTTAAAAAATTGTCTCAGTTCTCGACGTTATATAAGAACCGTTGGATACAAATTATTATGTTTCCAATAAATCAGCTGGCATTGGCAAAAGATTTTAATGATGGGATTTATTTATTAAAAAAAGCAATTACACAAACCTAAACGTCACTTGATTTGCATCAGTAGTATTTTACAAATCTAGAGAAACAACCAAAATCACCAGTGACAAGAGAAGTAAAAAAGAATATTGCGTCTCTTAAATCTCTGTCTCTTCTCTCTCACTCTCTCTCCCAATGGCACCGAAGCAGGCGAAAGAAATTGAGAATCTTACCATGGTGTCTTCAAGTGAAGAAGAAGAAGTGTCTGGTTCATGTGGTGAAGAGTCTGTCTCTTCTGGTGAAGAAGACAACCAGGAGAAGCCGAACAAGATGAGTGTTGTTGTTCCTCTTGCGACCAAGGCAATCCCAGAGAGCTCTGTTCCTTCGATTGAAGAGGAAGAAGAAGAGTCATGTGATGAAAAATCTGACACTTCTGGTGAAGAAGACGACCAAGAGAAGCCGATACAGACGGATGTTTCTGTTCCTGTTGCGACCAAGCTAAGGCCAGAGAGTTCTGTTTCTCCTCCGGAGAGCTCGAAGGCCAAGCGCTCTTTGGTGAAAGAAGATGATGAGGTTAGAAAAAAAGAAGATGAAGAAGTCAAAAATGGATAAGCAGTTGAAGTTGATGGAAACAGAGGAAGAGGTTAAGAAGATTTCTGGAAATGATGATGAGGTTAAGAAGAAGATGAAGAGAGTCAAAGACAAAGGCAACGGAGGAAGACGTTACCAAGAGTTCTGAAGATGATGATGTGTCTAAGAAGAAGAAGAAGAAGAAGAAGAAGAAGAGGTCAAGAACAGAGGAAGAGGATTATGAGGTTAAAAAGAAGAAGATGAAGAAGTTAAGAACGGATAAGCAGATGAAGTTGATGGAAACAGAGGAAGAAGTAACGAAGGTTTCTGAAGATGATGGCGAAGCTCAGAGAAAGATGAAGAGGTCAAGAACAGAAGAAACAAAGGAAGATGATAAGAAGATATCAGGAGATGAGAAGAAAAAGCAGCATTTGTTTCAGAGGAAATTCAGTGAAGAAGATGAACTAGCTTTGCTGCAAGGCATTCTTGACTTCACCTCTACAAGAGGAGACCCATTTAAGGATATGCATGGCTTTTGTGGTTATGTGAAGAAACTGATCAGTTTCGATGCCAATAGAATCCAGATACAAGCCAAAGCTCAAAAGTTAAAGATGAAATTTGTCAACGCTGTGGAAAGGTCTCTTGAAAAGGGAAAAGGTGGAGAAGACAAGCTTGTGTTTTCGAAAGATATCCATCAGCAAGCTTTTGAATTGTCGAGACAGATTTGGGGAAACGATGGTGTTTTGCCTTCCAAGTCAAGGAAGAAGCTTCCAAAAGACCCTAAACCAGAGACAAATGTTGTAAGCACTCCACTATCTTCTTCTGATAGAGAGATAGTGTCTTTCTTAAAGGGAGAGAATGCTACATTTTTTGGTTTAGATGAATCTACCTTGCTTGCGCATTGGAATATGGTTGTTGAAGGACCCAAGAAGAGAGCAATGGTGGAGGAAATGAAGAGGATCAAAGCAATGCAAATGGAGTTATTGTTAAAGAGGATTGCATTTGTGGCCGACACAGCGAATGTGATTTTCAAAGAAGACAATGCATCTTCTTCTGGTAATTAGGTGGACGATTTGGTGATATAAACTTGGATTTTGGCGGCTTTAGTTTATGGTGCATCTAAGCTTTATGAAGCTAATTATATCGTTTGTAATATTTTGTGTGTCCTCCTTTGGATAATTGGCTGGGCATAAGATCCTTTCTTTAGTTTTAATTACTATTCTCGTTGATATTTTGATTTCAAGATTTGATTTGCATAAAGTTTCCTTGAAGCCGACATGCTAAAATTGGTCTAATCTTTTTTTTTGGCATCGTAAATTATATTTATGAAATCGAATTTACATTGTCACGTTGATATCCATCTTGAATACAACAAGGTATATTGTTGTTATGATAAAGAAAGCTGTTTCCGTCTGGTATGCGAGCTTTTGATACGATATCTAGTACTGTGTTTGCATCTCTGAAAATTGGTCTAATCTTAAATAACAGAAAAAGTTTTAATAAATTTTAGACGAAAACCACATCCAAATGTAAAAATAAACACGTACTAAAAATAGCTTCACTTCTATTCTAAATTTGATATTAAATTCTAATTTAGAATAAAATTTACTTTAACTTTATTCCATTTTTAATTTTAAAATAAAGTAATACTATTTTTGTTTTCAAATTTAAAATCAACTTTTTATTTAATTCTTTAAATTCTGAAATAATTTTATTTTAGGATTAATAAATTATTATTTTTGATAATTTCTTTTATTAATAATTATAAATATTTATACACTTTAATCTATTAAATTAAAATACAAATAATACTTAATTAATTAAAAATATAATTAAATAATTAAAATTAAAAAATAGTAATTTTTGGAAGCAAATTTCATAATATTTATGTGGAATATGTAATCGTTTGAATAGCAGAAATGGATCTCAAAACTTCATTGTTTTGGGGATAAGTGGTATGCGATCCTTATGATAACTCAAATTTGATCTATAGAAAGAACAAGAGTTAATGAGTTTAAAGAGAGATCTTTTATTAAGATAACCGGAGCTCGATAGTACACGGAGGTTTTAGGTCGTCGAAGTAAGACGGCCGACCTAAAATAGTAATGAAAGTAAACTCAAGAGCTTAGAACTGTAGAATAGCTAGTTTGTCCTAAGTCTCGAGAGATGATTTTCGGATCATCTGAGAAGTCGAAGACTTCCTCTATTTATAGTCGATCAGGTCGGTCTTCTGAGATAACTACGTATATCCATAATAGGAAAACTTCTTTGCCGATAAGGCCAATCTTCCGTTTTTTCCGGATTTAGTTCAATAAATGGAGAATTTCCATTTATTACGCTGACCTGAGTATTCTCTGGGTTTCCTAAATGGGCCGGCCTGAGTTTATATCGAACTTCTAGAGATGGTATGAATCTCATCTCTAACAGTAAGCCCCCCCCTCCTTCCAGTTCAGCAAGTGAGGGCGCTTGGTGAATTTTAAGAGAAGTAGCTCGGCATGAAATGAGATCGGCCACTGCATAAGTAAGAATATAAAACGAAATTTTACCTTCAGTTTCTGGTCGTTGATTAGATGATGCTCAGATCATCAACTAGGCACGAAAAGCTCCCGCCAAAAGTTATCTAGGCTAGGGTAGGTCTGCTTTGCAGAACTGGGTTTGACACATGTCAAACGCTAGAGGAGGAAAGCGAAGAGGCCAATTAAATAAAATGAGAAGAAATTCAAACCGTCGCCAAAGTCATGATGACTCTCGATAACCGTCTACATTTCTGTATAAATAGGGATGCTTGGCTCATAAATTTTCACTTCTGCATTCTAGCAAAACTCTGTCAGAAGGTACTCTCTTCTCTCTCTTCTTTGTTCTTTATTTTTTAGATTTTCTGATCAGATCTCCGTCGCACTTCGTTCGAACTCCGCCATTTGATTTCTCCGATTTGTTCAAAGCCACCGCCAGGGTTTATCATCATGAGCAAAAGTTTGAAGATCAGAGAAGGTCGATCATAGTCGATAAAAAACAGGTCGGCTCAAGCGAAAGCTAATGAGGTCAGCATTTCTTTGAGTGAGTTCCTCCAGATGTCAAAGGACGACCAGGCCATAAGGGGCTGATCAAAGGGAAAGGAGGTCATCGTTGAGAGAGCAGGGTCAGATCAGTCTTCAGACGTGAGCGACCTCTCTACGCTGGATCGGGAATTCCAGGGGCGTGTAAAGGTGAAGAACCAACAAGCGGCAGCAGATCGATTTCACGCCGACCAGATCGGGTCTGTTCGCAGATCTGGGGAGACATCTTCCAGACTAAAGTTCAAGATTCTCGAGCTACATGACGAAGCCGAGGAGAGAGGTGGATCTAACGAGATGAATATTTCAGACGAACTGAATGCCATCATCGTGGAGGATAAAGTCAACCAGTTCGGCATCATTGACATGAATCCTCCAGTGAGGAAAGTCAATAGATGAAAAGGGGAGAAGATAGTCGAGCCGATCTGCGACAACGCCCTAGGAGTGATGCCGACCAAATCCACTAAGGAATCTCTGATTACACTGAAGGAGGAATGCGAAATCGGTCCTGAGGTGATTTTTATGTTCCCGAGCCCATCAGAGCGACCATGGGATGCACCAAAGGGGTGGTTCTGCATCTAAAAATGTTTCTTCAGGGAGTTTCACTTGTGGTTTCCCCTTCCGAGGCTCCTACTAGAATATACCGACCACAAAGGGATGCCGATCTCCCAATTCTCCCACTCCACGATTCGTTTGATAGTGAGTATGCTGGATGGCGATCAAGCATGATATTCCGCTGCGTCGGGCCACCTTTGATGCGATAACGAATACCAGGAGAACTAAGTTGAAACTGAGGAATCGGGGTTTGTATTATACAACCATGAAGACAAATTTTAACGTCGTCACTGGCGGTCAAAAGTCAAAGATTAACGACTGGAGGGATAGATACTTTTTTGTATTGATCAACGAATTCTCCGTCGTCGACCGAGATGTGCCAATTCAAACGAAGTGGGCGGAGGTCATGGGTAGAAATTTACCTGACCTTAAGTCTAAAAGTCATTGATCATTGTAGCTTTTTCTCTCCTTTTTGATCAGTTTTCTTACTTTGCAGATAACAGACCCCTTCCGATAATCGACAATTAGTGCGATCACGTGGCCAGAGATCACAGAAGAAACGATTGAAAAGACGAGAGGTTAGCTTTGCTTTACTTCTGGTCGAGGTGATAACCGAAACGTTTTGCCGACTAATAGTTTTCCCTTGAATTTTTTTTCAGCTGCTCTTCTTCGTCGCCAAAACCTAACAGAAAAAATGAAATCCCGTTCATTCAAGGATTTATCTGCCGATCTGGAATCGGCTTTCGGGTCGCCAGGTGTCAAAGAGCCCGAAAATCCCGTATCGGTGGCATCACGTCGAACATGTCAAAGGATTGCACCGGGGATGATTCTGCTAAGGCCAAGAAATCAGCCAAAAAGAAGGCTGAGAGGAACTTGGCTAAGGACAAGAAGGCGGTCGATAAGAAAACTGCTAGAAAGGCGGAGAAAGCTCGGAAGGAAGTCGAGCTGGAGAAGCGTAGGAATGAGGACGCTCAAGATCAGGATTTCGAGGAGGAAGACGGCAGCAGGAAGGGCAGTCCTGCTAATTCGAGAAAGATGGGCCTGGAAGAATTTCCTGAGACCTTTCAGAGATCAGAGAGATCTCGAGCTGAACAGGATCTTCGTCCATTCGGGTTCTCGTACAACTATCGGGGAGATGGTCCAATGGTAAACGACTCAGTGTCCAGCCTGGATTATTTCCTTTGACGGACCCTCGCAGCTTCATTCGCAGCGATGCGATTGCGCATTTCGCGCTTGACCAGACCAAGGTAAAATCATCAAATGCTCTCTCTTACCAATCTTTTTGAATGTGGACATGGTTCGTAACCTAGAGGTTACGCCATCCTCTGTAATCGCTTTGCCTTTGAGATTTTTTAATAAAGATCTCATTCTTTAAATTCCAAAATTGTTAATCACATAAATATATTGGTGATTTTCTGGTTCAACACACAATCTAGAAGAAGAAATTAATTTTGTTGTTGTGTGTACGCATGCAAGTATATCCAGCAGGACTTACTGTAACTGTCGAACAATATTTTAAAGTTGTGTTCTTTTGCGTAAATAGGACCATTATTTTGAAGTTGCAGACTTATTGTAACTGCCGAACAATATTTTAAGCCATAATTGTATGGATTTGTTATTATTAATCGGGCCTTAAAGGCATAACTCATGTAATGATAGACTAATTTATGTAGTTTAAACATGAATTAGTCTCTTCTTAGGCTATGGGTCCCAATTTTGTGTAAAGACATGACTGCTTAAACACTGATCCCTCATTATGTAAGATAAATTTTCTACATTCATATGACTGACTATCCTACTTTATATAGAGTTATGTACACTTATAAATTTTGTGTGTTTTAAACTTATGTACAGTTGTAGGTAAACTTATGTACAGTTTCAAGCAAACTAATGTAGCATTACATAGACTTAGTTAAACATAATGATAACACAAGTAAAAACATAATTATGGTCAAATCAGGCTTAAACACTGATTACAGGTGATAACATATAAACTCATCTTAAGTAGCAGACTTTTGTAGCTTACATAAACTTTTGTAGCTTACATAGGCTTGTCAATCTTTAAGTACACCTATATCTCTAAACATAATGACAGCAGACATAAAAACTAAAATATCTGAAACCTAGCAAAAAATGTCTTCTTAATAAAAGGTAACTTTTTATACGACAGCGAATAAAATTGCCTTAACACATTTTTTTCAGTGATATGGATCTAAGGAAAGGAACAACAAGGATCTGTAATTGTGGAGCAAGCACTATCATACTAACGTCCACAACGAGGCAGAATCTAGGTCGGAAATTCTGTCGTTGTGGTGAAACGTCGGGACCTAATGACGTGCGAAAATGGTTAGATGATGCTAATAAAGAAGAATTTATTGTCTTGGTGCAAAATCAAACATCTCTAGTACCAGGCATGACCGATATTAAGTCCGAACTCGAAGGGATGTAGTCTAAGATATCAAAGATTATATCTCTCATCGAATATGTTTGATTGATAGCTTGCTATAGTGTAGTGTTTTAGGCTGCATTGCATACTTTCCTTTGTTTTTGCATATTTTCTTAGCATTTTAGTCTTAGTTGCATCTAGAAGTAATATTGCATGCATATAGCTTAGGATTGCATACATGTGCATGTTTATGGTGTATTTCAGGTGTATTTGGAGGTTTTGGAGGTAGGAAAGGAGATTGGAGCAGCAGGCGTTCAAGAAAATGCCATAACAAGAAGTCTTGCAAAGTTCTGCGTCTATATCGAGGTGGAGTATCGAGCTGAACACATGTGGAGTATGTCTGACGTAAGCCACAGTACATGGAGAAGAGGACTTGGACGTAGACTTCAAGATGGTGGTTCACATCTAGGTGGCATGTCAAGCAAGGACGGCTGTATGAGCCGATTTGGAGATACATGACATATCGAGTCACAGCATCGAGCAGAACATCCGGTGCCCTGCTTGATACAGCCCAAGATCCACTTCTTTGCGATTAACAGACCAAGAGAACAACCCGCATCACGGAAGACACGCATCAAGGTGATGCATCAAGAAGGACATCTTCCATACAGCCCACATCTGATCCGCACGTTGACCAAGATTTTTCTTTGACCTTATCCAATTTTTTAAGGTTTTTCCCTTCTTTTGAGTCTAAACTATAAAAGAAAAACCACAAAACATCATCCCTAATGTTATCTTTTATCTTTAGGCTTATCTTCTCTTAGTTGGCAATGTCTTTAGATCTTTGTAAACTCTTTATTTTCTTAATCAATTCTTGCATTTTATGTTTTAGATTCTTGTGTTCTTGTTCTATCTTGCTTGCATCCTGGTAACTTAGCTTTTCTTTCTACTAATTTTGCATTTGTCTCATCTAGTCATGTTTAACTCTAATTAGATGGGTTTAAACATAACTAGTGAGTGGTTTATCAAAGATGGTTCTAAGTAGGGAAAGTGGTTTTTAAGGGTTGATTAAGGGTGTTTAGGCTTGTTTAATGTTAATATCTATTGTTTCCTTCTCTTGCAAAGCTGTTGATGATTAGAAAGCATCTCCTTTTCGATTGAATATGATATTGTTGATGTTGATGATTCACTTGAGAGCTTGGTGTCTTGTTTCTTCACATGGTTCACTTATTTCGCTTGATAGTTTATTATTGCTTGTGTTTCCTTTGTCTTGTGACACCAAAATTGACAGTTTGCTATGCTAGATAATTCGCTTAGTGCTAAATAATGTGTGATTCATGAGTCTTGCTTGATGGTTTGATAGTTTGCATCAAAGAACATTCCTTTGTTTGAAATCTAATGCATTGCTTTAGTATTGTTTAGGTTTCGCATATGCTGAGCATAAGGTCATGTTTTTGAATTGTTGAGTTGCTGCTTAGGTCCCTAAACAATCCTAATCGATGATAGACTGACTATAATCATTGCTTGAGAGAGAGAAGTTTACTTTGATTAATGCTTCTTTTAGACTATTGTGGTTCTTTCCTTTATGCTCATGAGTTGTGTTGATAATAAAATATGATCTTTCAGGCAAGTAAAGGGGATTTGAGGAATGGGTTTAATCTCGCTATAATTGCGTGAAAAGTGTTCCACTCAAAACCTGTTAGGATCACCAATTTTCATTTAATCTGACTGGTGTATGCTCTGTTATTAATATTTTTACATCATAGTTAATTTTAATATAGTTATTAATATTTTTTGTTAATAAAATGTATTTCATGTTTTTGACCGCTGTAAAATATATATGATCGAGTATACTATATAGTAGAAAATAAATATACTTATAGAAGCTAAAATATTTTTTGAAAATGTTGGAATCATAATATTACAAATCAAAATTGGAAGGTACATATTGAAGGATAAAATTTAAATAGTTACATAGGTCTCATTTGTTGAATTTAGATGTAAAAAATTATATTAAATATTATATTTATATTTATCTATTCTTAACTTTGAATATAATATTTACTAGGTGGTTGGCCCGCACATATGTGCGGATATAATTTGTTTGATATACATAGTTAATTGTAATATTTAAATGTTGATTAATTTTTTAAAACATTGGTATGTTTGTATATATATTTTTTTTTAATATTTCACAAACTTCTTTCTGAAACCAATGTATTTTAAAACTTTTTATTTTTATAATGCTTGTAATAATATATAATCATAAATATAAAAGTTATGTTAAATAATAATTGTTGGAATTGTTTGCGGAAGTTTAGAGTAAAGAGGATAAATGAGTGAAAACATGAAGAACAAGAGAAAAGAGTTAAGGATGATTATTATTCCTTAAGTTAACCATTACAAATGTTGATAAGGGTCTATTTATAGATATAGACCTTGTGTATAACGGCTACAAGGGAAAGGGACACAAAGAATAAACAATTGGTGATGGTCCTCACGGTGAAAGTGACAGCTCCTAGGGATCCCCAACGTTCATAAGCTTTAAACCAGACATGTGATCTTATCTTCCTTGCTTCCTTAGACATGTGACCGTTGGTGTTTATTGACTAAGGCATGTATTCTTCTTGTATTTGACCGTTGCTTCCTTGTACACTACTCTTGCCTTCTTAGTGTAAACTCCTTCCTTGTATGCCACGATTCTCATCTGTACGGACACTTCCTCTAGACTGATCATTTTGACACTCCCCCTCAAGCTTTAACCATGGTGAATGGTAGAGCTTGGAGCCATGAATGATCACCTCATTAAAAACCTCAATGTAGAAAACCTCATGGGACAAAACTACATTGAGGGAAAAAGAGTATGATCTCCATGGCTAGGTGAGCTCAAGCTGAGATATCAACGAGTCCCATCCTAGAGTGGATGAACTCGCTTGTCTTCTGGTTGACTGCCTTGGTGAAGATGTCAGCTAGCTGATCTGAACTCCTTGTATAGCACGGTAGAATGACTCCAAGTTGTACTTGCTCCCTGACTTTATGACAGTCCACCTCTATATGCTTGGTCCTTTCATGGAAGACCGAGTTGGATGCAATGTGCATAGCCGCTTGATTATCACAATGCATTGTGATAGGTGTGCTTGTCTCACATCCGAGGTCTTTGAGGAGGTTTCTTAGCCACATCAGCTCGGTTGTTAGTCTCCTCATGGCCCGGTATTCAGCTTCAGCACTAGAGCATGCTACCACGTTTTGCTTCTTGCTCTTCCAAGTGACTAGATTCCCTCCAATGAATGTGCAATAGCCAGTAGTGGATCTTCTGTCTACACGGTCTCCTGCCCAATCTGCATCACAGTATCCTACTAGCTCTGAGCTTCCATTGCACCCCATCCAAATGCCATGACCAGTCGTTCCTTGAACATAGCTGAGAATGCGCTTGACCATGCTCCAATGATACATCGTTGGAGCTTTCATGTATTGGCTAACCTGATTCACAGCAAAGCACAAGTCAGGTCTGGTTATTGTAAGATAGATTAGCTTACCAACCATCCTGCGATATTGTGTGACATCTTCAAAGGGTTCATCCTCTAGCTCCCCCTTTCGGTCCACTTTGTAGCTATCTTCAAGAGGGGTTTTAGCTACTTTATCTCCAAGGTCTCCTGTTTCACTCAACATATCAAGCATATATTTTCTTTGTGAGAGAAACAAGCCTTCTTTAGATCTACACACTTCGATACCTAAGAAGTATTTTAGTTCACCTAGATCTTTAATATCAAAAACAGTTTTTAAGTAGTCTTTAGTAGCTTGAATGTTTACCTTGTCATTCCCAGAGATGATTATATCATCTACATAGATGAGAATGACTACTATACCTTCTCGGCTGGTGAGAGTGAATAACGTGTGATCCGCTTCTGATCTGTTGAATCCCCTATCGAATAGAACTCTACTCAACCGGTGGTACCAAGCTCTTGGCGATTGCTTGAGACCATAAATCGCCTTTCTCAGCCTTAGTACTTTGCCATGGGCAACCTCTTTGTCTACACCAGGTGGTGGTGTCATGTAGACTTCCTCCTCAAGCTCTCCTTGTAGAAATGCATTCTTCACATCCATTTGCCAAAGATCCCATTCCAGATTCACGGCAAGTGAGATGACAACTCTAACTGTGTGGAGCTTCGCCACTGGTGCAAAGGTGTCTCCATAGTCTTCTCCATAGGTTTGAGTGAATCCTCTTGCTACTAGCCGAGCCTTATACCTTTCTATTTCCCCGTTGCTTTTGTATTTGATAGTGAAGACCCATCTTGAGCTCACGGTTTTCTTCCCTTTAGGCAATGTAGCCTCATCCCAAGTGTGATTCTTCTCCATAGCACCCCTTTCCTCACTGATTGCATTCCGCCATACCTCATACTCTACTGCTTCTTCGTAAGATCTAGGTACCTGACCTTGCTCCAATGCTACTAGGAAGGCTTGGTGCTCCTTTGGAAACTGAGCGAAAGAGCAAGTTACTTGAGTAGGATGAGCTACTGCATTGCCATTGTAGTACACTCTGGTGTTAACCCAATTTGATGGATCCTGCCTTTCCCTAGTGCTTCTCCTTAGGGCTGCTGGAGCAGGAGCTGGAGCCGGAGCTTGTTCTGCTTGTTGTTGTAAGCGCTCTAAGCGTTGACTCCTTCTTAGCGGTACAACGTGAGGAGAGGAGCTAGGGTGTTCCGGAGACCGAACTGGTGTGGGGCTTTCCAAGTTTGCTTCTGCTTGATCATGAGCATTATCTTGGGTCTCCAAGTTTGCTTGTTCCTCATTTCCCCCCTCAGGATCAACAGCAGGAGCACTAGTAGGTATTGTTACCCCAAGGTGGTCTAGGATGAGCCGTAAGCTAGCTGCCCTATCAGAGGTAGAGGTAGATAGCCCTTGTAGGTCCTCCCACGGTTGTTTGGCATAGAAGCTTTCTGACTCTAAGAATTTGACATCATGAGAGACTATGACCCGGCGTGTATCATGGTTGTAGCATTTGTACCCCTTTTGGGTAGTAGAGTAGCCAATGAACATACACCTCATGCTTTTAGCTTCCAGTTTTGTTCTATGATCCCCTGGAATAAAGGCAAAACACACACAACCAAAACACTCGTAAGTGATCAAGAGAGGGTTTAGTTGAGTTGAGTACCTCATAGGGTGAGGAGTCATGGAGAACTTTGGTAGGAATTCGGTTGATCAAGTAGCAAGCTGTAAGAACAGCATCGCCCCAAAACCGCTTTGGTACATTATGTTGAAACATCATGGATCTCGCCACCTCCATTAGATGTCTGTTTTTCCTCTCAGCTACACCATTCTGTTGAGGCGTGTAGGGGCAGCTAGTTTGATGAATGATTCCATGTGAAGTGAGATGTTCTCTGAAAACATTGCTTGTGTATTCGCCTCCATTATCTGATCTAAAGATCTTAATCTTGGCATTAAAATGGTTAGTGATATGATTTTGAAATTTTTTAAATGCCTCAAAGACTCTATCCTTGGATGGAAGGAGAGTTACCCAAGTATACTTAGATTTTTCATCTATAAAAGTGACAAAATATTTGTTTTGATCTCTAGATTCACATGGGGATGACCAAACATCTGAATGCACTAAATCAAAACATTTTTCATAGATAGTAGATGACTTGGGAAACACAGTCCTACAATGTTTTCCTAAGATACAAGCCTCACATTCATCATTTTTAAAACTAACTTTAGGTAACAAAAGACTCAATGCACGAGCATGAGGATGACCTAATCTAGCATGCCAAATTGCATTATTAGCAGAAGCTACAACATTATTAGAAGATAAAAACTTAGTGTCTTCAAGAACATAGAGATCATCCTTAGTAGTCCCTTTTCCAAGCATTCTGTTGGTTTTAATATCCTGAAAACATACATCATTAGGTCCAAAGATAGCAATACAATCTAAATCAGTTGTAGCTTTCTTAACAGATAACAAATTAGAGGTAAAGGTTGGCATATAAAACGCTTTAGATGATCTATCAAAGAGTTTTAAATCTCCTATTCCTTTAATAGGCACCTTTTCTCCATTAGCAATCTCAACATTTCCTACTGTTGGCTTTAGGTTACTAATCAGATTTAAGTCACTAATCATATGATGTGAAGCGCCTGAATCTACAATCAATGGTTTAGTCCTAAGAGTATATGAAGAACTATAAGAGTTACCATAGTGCTTCATTACATGAAAGGAGGTACCAAGAGTGTTACCGGATTCCTTAAGCGCTTTGATCAGTGCATCTAGGTCTGATTTTGTCACGAATTGAGAGGAGTTAGCTGCTCCTTCTTCTCCAGCGGTTGTCTTAGATGATTCGCCCTTATGAGTGGTATTCTCGGCGGCATAGCTAGCCTTCCCTTCCTTCCACTTGCTAGGCTTGAGATGTGGGTGAAGGATCCAGCACTTGTCTTTAACATGCCCCTTTTTCTTGCAATGTTCGCAGAATGAGCTCCTCCTTTCTTCAAACTGGTAAGCGCCCTTGTTGGCTGAGACAAGTTCCCCCTTTCCTCCAAATAAGCCGAGTGTGTCCTTGCTCCTTTTGGATTTGAGAACACACTTCTTCAAGGGTTGGCAACCGTTCTGCTCTAAGGAGGTGCTTGATGAGGTCATTGTAAGTTGAGCTGAGGGTCATGAGCAGGCCAAAGACTTTGTCTTGCTCTCTTCTGTCGTTCAGGACTTGAGGGTCAACTGTGCTTGGCCTTAGCATCTCCAGTTCTGCCCATAGTGCTCTGAATCTTCCAAAATGTTTAGTAAACTCCATATCTTCTTGCCTTAGCTCATTGATAGCCTTCTTGACTTCAAATACACGGCTGAGATTGGAGATGTTGCCGAATACTTGCTTCAGAATCCCCCATAGCTCTTTGGCGGTTTCACAGTATGAGTAAGCCTCCAAGATTTCATTGCTAAGGGAGCTTTGTAGAAGAGCAAGAACGGTCTGATCTTCCTTGTACCATTGGGTCTCTTCGGCTGGGACAATGACGGCTCCGGCGGCTGGTGGTGCTGCTCTAGGAGCATCGCTTGACACATGACTCCAAAGACCTCTTCCACACAAGGCGGTTCTTGTGGTTCTTGACCACAGCAAGTAGTTCACCCCTTTGAGGGTCACTGGTAAAGCCAATGGCTTGTTGTTCTCCAAGGCCATGTTTAAGATACTATGGACCGTTGGGCAAAGCAAGGAACCGCTGGGTAAACGGTTTTGGATGGTAAATTAGAGGTGATTAGAAGGTGAGCGAATGAGAGTATGGTGGAATGAGAGTGGTTGGGGCGGTTTAGAGAGTGTTTAGGAGTGATTTAAAGCAAAGAAGGGTGATTGAGAGCTATGGACCGTTGGGTAAAGATTAAGGATTTTCTGGAGTTTTGAAGGAGTGAAAACCGAGAGATGAAATCAAGAGGAGAGTGATGAGAATCAAAAGGTTGTAGTCCAAAGATCTATAAACCGCTCTGATACCATGTTGGAATTGTTTGCGGAAGTTTAGAGTAAAGAGGATAAATGAGTGAAAACATGAAGAACAAGAGAAAAGAGTTAAGGATGATTATTATTCCTTAAGTTAACCATTACAAATGTTGATAAGGGTCTATTTATAGATATAGACCTTGTGTATAACGGCTACAAGGGAAAGGGACACAAAGAATAAACAATTGGTGATGGTCCTCACGGTGAAAGTGACAGCTCCTAGGGATCCCCAACGTTCATAAGCTTTAAACCAGACATGTGATCTTATCTTCCTTGCTTCCTTAGACATGTGACCGTTGGTGTTTATTGACTAAGGCATGTATTCTTCTTGTATTTGACCGTTGCTTCCTTGTACACTACTCTTGCCTTCTTAGTGTAAACCCCTTCCTTGTATGCCACGATTCTCATCTGTACGGACACTTCCTCTAGACTGATCATTTTGACAATAATTAAATTCTTATAATATTTTTTGAATATTTCTAAAATATGCTTTATTTCTCTTACACAATCTATAATATGATTTTTTGCGTCTTACATAATATGAATCTGCAAATACATATATAATATATTTTAAGTATATAATTTTATTGATTTATTACAAATTAAACTGAAATAGTTTTTACCATTTTTACTTATTCCTAAGAGCGGATAGATGGTTGGCACGCATGTGCGGGTATACCAACCACTTCACTACACTTAGAATAGATAAAGATTATTAAAAAATATAAATTGTATAATAATTAAAATAAAAATTGTAATCAATCTTAACAAAATACATGCACGAAAAAGTTTGCATGTGACTTCAACCAATGTACAATTAATATTTATGTATGTCGACGTATTTGTAAAAAAATTGAAATATGGATCTTACGTGTTAAAAATTTTTTAAATAACTTTTAAAACAAAGAGCGAGCGATTTATTTTTATATACTTCTATTTTTATTTCTTATTCATATTGTTTCATCTTATTATAATTTATTCTTTCGTTTGGTTATTTTTCAATCATATATATATAATTTTATTTTTATTTAAAATATGATAAAAGATAAGATGAGATGGTAACAAAGTTATGTACATATTAGTAAATAACAATAAAAGGATGATAAAAGTTATAGAAAAATATATGATCCTATTAATATTATAAAATAATAATTAGTATATATTTTATTCATTTAGTAAATATTAGTTTGAAAAGAAAAATTATTTAAAATTACGTTTTAAAAAAAAGAAAAATCAATAAAAAAAGTTAATTTGTTTTTATTTTAACATTTTATTCTTTAAATTATTTTTATCATGATTTCACTTTATTTAAAATTGTATTATTTAATAATTTGTTTATTTAAAACTTATTTAGATTTTATTTATATATTTTGTAAATTAATAACTTTCCGAAATAAAAATATATCATACTTAAAGTATTATTAACAAATATAATTTTTACTATTCTATTGGATAATTTAATATTTGTTTTTGTTTTTATATGAAATTGTAATATATATATGTATATATTGTTCAAACAAATTCGTAATTATATTTTATGAAATTATGAATATATGTAAAAAATTGAAATTATAATTGCTTTTATTTTTTGTTAATTTAAATTTATTAATTTTAGTGTTATAAATATAATTTAGTTTATTTATGTTTTAGTTCCATAATTTCTATAATTTTAGTTCAACCAATCAAAACATTTTGTTTATTTTAGGGAGTTTGACATATCACATTTACATGTCATCAATTAAAAGCACTAACTTTGGTTGTAGTGTTGACAAATCAGCTATTTTCAATGATGTTACTTCTCAAATAATATGTAGTGGATTCATATAATATTAAATGTTTTTTGAATGAATGTAAAATCATTCAACAAACAAAAAAAACTGTTTTTAAAATGTAATATTCTGATTTTGAAGGTACATATTGAAGGATAAAAAATTATATTAAAATATTATACTTATATTTATCTATTCTTAAATTTGAATATAATATTTATTCATACAACATTAAATCTTTTTTTGAATGAATGTAAATTCATTCAAACTATAAAAAACCGTTTTTAGATCAATATATAACTTATATTTAAGATTAAATGACTTTTCATATTCTATTTAAGCCTATCCTAATAATAAATATTAGTTATTATAAAAATGAAAATTAAATGATTAAAGAACATAAAACATAAAAAAACAAAATAAGAAAATAAGAAAATTAATAAATTAGTTGATGATGTGTCATAATTTTAAGATATGTGTTGATGAGGTGGCATCATAAGAAGAGACTTTATTCTCATTTATATATATAGATTCAACCAATCAAAACATTTCGTTTATTTTAGGAAGTTTGACATGTTACATTTACATGTCATCAATTAAAAACACTAACTTTGGTTGTAGTATTGACAAATCAGCTATTTTCAATAATCTTACTTTTCAAATAATATGTAGTAGATTCATATAATATTCAATCTTTTTTGAATGAATGTAAAATCATTCAACAAATAAAAAAAACTGTTTTTACAATGTAATATTCTGATTTTGAAGGTACATGTTGAAGGATAAAAAATTATATTAAAATATTATACTTATATTTATCTATTCTTAAATTTAAATATAATATTTATTCATACAACATTAAATCTTTTTTTGAATGAATGTAAATTCATTCAAACTATAAAAAACCGTTTTTAGATCAATATATAACTTATATTTAGGATTAAATGACTTTTCATATTCTATTTAAGTCTATCCTAATAATAAATATTAGTTATTATAAAAATGAAAATTAAATGATTAAAAAACATAAAACATAAAAAAACGAAATAAGAAAATTAATAAATTAGTTGATGATGTGTCATAATTTTAAGATATGTGTTGATGAGGTGGCATCATAAGAAGAGACTTTATTCTCATATATATATATAGATTCAACCAATCAAAACATTTCATTTATTTTAGGAAGTTTGACATGTCACATTTACATGTCATCAATTAAAAGCACTAACTTTAGTTATAGTGTTGACAAATCAGCTATTTTCAATAATGTTACTTCTCAAATAATATGTAGTGGATTCATATAATATTAAATCTTTTTTGAATGAATGTAAAATCATTCAACAAACAAAAAAAACTGTTTTTACAATGTAATATTCTGGATTTGAAGGTACATATTGAAAGATAAAAAATTATATTAAAATATTATACTTATATTTATCTATTCTTAAATTTGAATATAATATTTATTCATACAATATTAAATCTTTTTTTGAATGAATGTAAATTCATTCAAACTATAAAAAACCGTTTTAGATCAATATATAACTTATATTTAGGATTAAATGACTTTTCATATTCTATTTAAGTCTATCCTAATAATAAATATTAGTTATTATAAAAATAAAAAATTAAATGATTAAAGAACATAAAACATAAAAAAACGAAATAAGAAAATTAATAAATTAGTTGATGATGTGTCATAATTTTAAGATATATGTTGATGAGGTGGCATCATTAGAAGAGACTTTATTCTCATTTATATATATAGATTACAAAAGAAAAGCTTAAAATATTCTAAATATTATGTTATTTAGACATTAAATAAAAGTAAATGTTTTTGAGTTTGTTTTAATAGATACAAATACATATTAATTATTTTTTGAGTGAATTTGTTCAAAATACACAATTGACCAGTTTCTTAACTAAAAGAATGTGATTGCATTATTAGTTCTTTCACTTAATTAATATACTTCAGGATAAACCAATCATTTAGATTTAAGTTATTTACAGAAAATACAATTTAACTCAAAATCGCTGATAACAGTATTATTAGTTATAAATTACATTGTTAACCATCGGTTTTGTAAAAACGAAGCTGTTCATCCAACAATATTTTTCATTTTGTCCTTCAACTTGTGATTAACTATATAATTAATATGAAACCTAATATTATGGCGTGATAACATATAGATATTTACGTAATGTTAAGTGACATATAATATTTATAACATAATCACATATTACACATTCACATAATATTAATATTTGTAACATGCTGAAATGTTCAATATTTGAATAATAATTGTATTAACATAGAAAAATAACAGATATAACAATAATATCAATATTAATGTATATGCTATATTAAGGTTCTAAATGAACGAGAAGAAATATTAAATTCCTTATCATACCTTACAAGATTACACTATTTATAAATAATATATTATAACTATGATTCATTTTCATTTCTTATGTTTTAAAGAAGAACTATAGAGTTAAAATATTACCTATCAAATTTGAAAAGTAAAAAAACTATAGAGCCTTTGATCCAAAGAGGAAATCTTCTGAAGCATCTATAGTTCTTTATAGAGCTTTTAATCCTGTTTTCTGAAGCATCTGTAACCCAAATACATGTGATTCAAATAGTGTTGGAGAGATTCTGTGTTGCTTCAGGACAAAAAGTGAGTTTAGAAAAATTAAAAAATTATTTTATGAGAATGTTACTAGAGAATTGGGGAAGGAGATGAGTGACGAGAGTGGTATTCAGTCAATGAGGGAGCTAGAAAAATATTTGGGTATGCGGATTCTAGAAAAGTGGATAAATAAAGAAACGTTTAAAGATGTACTCGAAAAGGTTTCATCACGCCTGGCGGGGTGGAAGGGTCGACTTTTGAGCTTTGCTGGCAGGTTAACACTTACCAAGGCAGTTCTTACATCTATCCCGGTCCACACCATGAACACCATATCATTACTGATATCAACACTTAAAAGGTTAGACAAAATTACAAGATCCTTCCTATAGGGGAGTACCACAGAATAGAGGAAACAACATCTCTTTGCTTGGAAAAGAGTGTGTTTATCGAAAGAGAAGGTGGCCCGGGGATTCGATTGGCAAAAGATATGAACATGGCGCTCCTAGCAAAGTTGGGTTGGCGAATGCTTAACGATCAGACAAGTCTCTGGGAAAAGGTATTGCATAGTAAGTATGAAGTTTGAGATGTTCAGGATATGTCATGGCTTCAAGTGAAGGACAATTGGTCATCAATATGGATAAGTGTGGGGGTGGGAATAAGAGAGTTGGTAATCACGGGGCTGCGTTGGGTGCTGGGGGATAGAAGCAACATCCTGTTTTGGAGGGATAAATAGCTCTTAAATATACCACTAATGGAGTTAGTAGTATAAGCAATACCGGAGGAGCCTTTGGATGCTAGTGCTCGGGATCTATGGAGAAACAGAATTGGATGGTTGATCAATTAAATTGATCCTTATATCTTTACACATACTCGCTTGCATTTAGCGGCAGTACTTTTAGATAACATCACAGGAGCCAAAGACTTATTGTCCTGGGGAGAAACACAAAATGGGGAGTTCACAGTGATGTCTTCCTATACCTTCCTTATAGAGATCACTCGCCAAAACAGAATATGCAAAAGATGTTTGACCGGGTATAGAAGGTTATGGCACCAGAGCAAGTGAAGGCATTTCTCTGGTTAGTTGCAAATCAGGGAATAATGACCAATATGGAGAGACAGAGAAGGCATCTAAGTGACTCATGCATCTGTCAGGTGTGCAAGGAGGGTGATGAGTATATCAGTCATATACAGCCATATACTGCAAGACTGCCCTACCATGGCCAGAGTATGGAACCGGATTGTACCTACTAGGAAGCGCATGTTGTTTTTTCAGAAGTCATTTCTGTAGTGGCTTTATGATAATTTGAGTGATAATACAGAGGTAGAGGGCAGTTCATGGTCTACAACATTTGCAATGGCAATATGGTGGGGATAGAAATGGAATATAACAATGTGTTTAGGATAAATGGGAAATATCGTGATAGGGTGCGAATCTTCAGGAATCTAGAAATAGAGGTTTCACTTGCCTATGTAAATGTGAAAGGAAATGGTAATGCGCTTGAAAGGGTAGTGAGATTAATATCGTGGATCCCACCTCTGGATGGATGGGTAAAACTTATCACAAATGAGGCGTCACATGGAAATACAGGGCTTGCAACAGCTGGAGGAGCCCTTAGGGATAAAGTTGGGAACTGGTGTGGAGGGTTTGCGTTAAATATTAGAATATATTCAGCATCATTAGCAGAGTTATGGAGAGTCTACTATGGACTGTTCATAACATAGTAGCGTAGAGCTACTCGTCTAGAGTATAAGGTGGATTCAAAGACAGTGGTTGGGTTTCTTAACATATAGATAAACGATTCACATCCTTTGTATTCCGTAGAACACCTATGATGTGGCTTTATATCAAAAAACTGGATAATCCGGATTACTCATGTATACAGGAAGGCTAATCATCTAGGAGTGGATTAGCAAACTGCGTATTTTCTTTACCTTTAGGCTTACATTTGTTTGATTCAGTTCCAAATGATGTGATTTTGATTATGTTAGAGGATGCTAATGGGTCTGTGAGACCATGGTATGCCTGTTTGTAGTTCGACTATAACGTCTTAATAAATTGTGGGATACGATCTTTCAACCAAAAAAAAAAAGTTGGAAAGAAACAATAGTTTTCGTTCTTTTATTTTTTCATTTTTTTTCCTATCATTAATATTATTACTCTAACGGTCACAAGTTAAAATCTAACTAATCACCAATAATAATACAAAATTAACATAATAAAAAGTATAATAATAAATAATACATAATAAAAATCGATAATAATAACATTAAGTTACAGTCATAGTGTTAAAATAGACTGTCCACGCTCATTTGCACTTAGGCAGTATTGACCATTTTAATTGTGGATAAATAGTGACTATGTTCATAGACAACTATAGTAACGACCTTGTCAAGATGAACATTTCCATGAACACCCAATTTAAATTTATTTTAACTTTTATTCAATGACTATATAAATTAGTTTATTTTATATAATCGTAATTTTACAGTTTGGCCAAAAGTATGAAATTTTATAGTTTTTAACAGGAAAAAAGGATTTTGCAATTTTACTAAAAACAAAAACTTAGGGGGTGTATTTAAAATAGAATTTAGAGTGATTTGTATTAAAATCATAAACCTTTTGTTATTGAAACATAAATTTTAAAAAGTTGTTTAAAATTCAGTGTTATTGAACTAATAATTTGAAAATGTAACTTCAAATTCACTGTTATTGGAAATAATTTAAGTAGTGGATTTTAAGAAACTTGGAGTGACTTTAAGATGTTTTGATAGAATTTCCTAGTTAAAAATATAAGAATCCAAATCCCATGGTTTTAAGTGGAGTTTGATATATTTGATATCAAATCATAACAATTTCCATAATTCAACCAGATCATCTAAAAACTCATTAAAACTCAAATCCTTCCAAATCATTTCAAATGTTAAATTGAATACACCCCCCTTAGTATTTTGGGTCGATCAATGTTTATATTGTCCCAACCCATTTTGTTCGTGGATACCCAACTTAGCTTAACCTTAATTTTTATTCAATTATTACATAAATCAATTTATTTTATTCATTTAATCGTGATTTTATAATTAAAAAAAAACACAATAGGATTTTCGGTCAACCAATATTTCACACTATCTAACCTGTTTTGTTCATGGACAAAGTTAGACTTAACCTATTTAAACCAGCTTCATATATGAGTTTGTCCATGACCAGTCCATAGCAGCCCTTCCATTTTGACAGCTCTACTTTCTTTACTCTCATCTTCCATTACAATCACCACCACTATCATAGTCAATAACCATCACAAACATTGTTATTGTCAGCACAATAATCACAGCCATCATTATCCATATCAACGTCGTCAACATTATTATTGACCGTTATTAATACTATCAACAATCATTGTTAGAGATGCGTTTATCATACTCTCTTAAAGTCCTGTCTAAATCAAGACCAGCTCGTCTGATTATTTAACAAATCCCTAACTCTAGAGATTCATCAGAAAAAACAATTTTCAAGATAAAAAAAATATTTGAGAAAATATAATTAGAAATATCTCAGAATCACTACACATTTGGAGAAGATCTAAATCTCTATAAATTTTATCTATTTAATCCTTCTATAAACGAAGTACAAATGGCTTGATCCATTTTAAGTAGTAAGTACGCAGCTTTTCTTAAGATTCAACAATAAATAAATAAAAAAATTATAATTTAATATTCTTTTAAATCCATAAATTCTTTATTTTTATTAAGTGTAACTTGAATTATTACAATCATCATTAATGTCTTTTTTTCATTGAGAAATGAAAAAAAAAAAAGAGAAAGTGATAAACTTAGTGTGAGATCCAAACCTCACACTAAAGTTTTATGGAAATTTCAAGTAGGAAAAAGAGGATTAGATCTTCTATGAGTCAAAGATGAAATGTAAAATCAAGAATAAATTGAATTTTTGATATTAATCGGATGATCCATAGATTACACAGGGATCTCTGAAAAAGATGTATAAAGTGTGAACTAAGTATTGTTAGGTTACAAAGAAAAATGTGTTTAAAAGTAATAAGTATGTGAATGAATGTGATCGTGTCCTCCTCTTGAATGCCCCTATCCTCTTTATATCTTCTTCTGTTCGACTTCTTGAAAATCTCGTCGTATTTTAACTTAACAGTCTCTAGATATCTCAGATCAAACTGTTTCATGGATGAGACCGAATAAATGTATTGACTGATTATTCACCAAGCTCATAGTTTTACGATCATATTAAGAGAAAATCGAATTACGTTACACTAGTAGCTCGTCGACTGATAAGGTAAGTTTCAAACTCTAGACATTAATCCTATTACTTATGGGCTTTTTAGATAGACTGGATTTGTAACAAATCCAACACCAACACTTGGGAAAAAATTAACGAAATATCGTATACTGTTTATATGAAATAATTTACTTTATTGTTTTTTAATTTCCAAAACCTTAATCCTTCTGCATTGTAAAAATTATTCGTATGATGTATAACCAAACTCGCCATTGGTTTCCACAATGGCGAACCGACATATACCAAACCAATCCCCAACAAATAACCTATTTGCTAAATCATGACTTTCATCAGTGATCACAAAAACATGAATTTTCAATCCCTGCATCATTATCAGAAACAATTATAATAAGATTCAATAAACATATTGTATAATTAAACAATAAACGCAAAATATGAACTAAAAACCTGATCATCTGTAACAATTAACTCCAGTGTTCTGTGGACGGTACATATGCTTATTGACTGCCACCACTTACGAAGAACCTTCACAAACATAAACTGCATGTAACTCACAACATCATCGTTTTTCTGAAAGTCAGTTAGGTCTGTAACAACACATACATCCGTCAAATTATTGCATTCATCAGAAGAGTAGCGACACTCCACACAACTAACACCACAAACCAAAGGAGATGAATTTATCAGCTACCAACCAGTAGCTACTGAGTAAGTACACGTTTCACAAAGAAGCAAAACCTGAAGTTTGTGCAGACATCCATGAAGGCTTTGCGCTTGTTCTTTGCCTACAAGCCAACAGTCATCACAGATCAGTTGAGGAAAATTTCTTATTCACATATAATGTAATATTTTGCTCTAACTAAAAAAAAATTAGTAAAATCAAAATTAAAAATTTTATATTTTCAATATTTAATTTAAAATAAAAAATTAATTTTGATTTTACTAATTTAATATTTTAGTTAGAAAAAAATATTCTTTTATATATGAATCAGAACGTAATCAAAATTTTTAATAGTTTTTTTTTTTTATGTAAAATGTATTAAAATCACAAAAACGGAGGGAATATATTTGAGTTCGACTGTTCCTCTCTTCCTGATTCTATGAAACAATATGATAACTCTTTTGCATAACTTACATTTCGCACCCCACGTTTGTTTAAATTACAAAATCTCCCCTTTTCCCAGAGCATCTTCTTTATCAAACGTTCGCCTTCCCACCAAGAACAATCAAATCTCCTGCAACAATTTGAGAATGGATTCGTCTGAGAAAAACTCAGGTACGTAACAGTGGTGTTCCCAGATCAATTCCACTCCGAGATTTTCCGTAAGATTCTGACTGCTAACTACTTTCCCGGTTTCAGCTTGCGCACAGCAGAGGATCGTGATTCCGAACAGCCACAACGAGAAGCTCGTGGGTCTGCTTCACGAAACAGGGTCAAGAGAAATCGTGGTATTGTGCCATGGATTTCGATCCAACAAGGTTGGTGTGATTTAGCTGATTCGGTCGATTTTGATTCAATTCATTCTTTCTTCTCACTTACCCTATGAATCTGGAATCGAAATCAGTGTGATTCACCAACTTAAATCTTCAAGCTTTATTTTTTTCTCTCTGGTTACTCAGCTCTTGTGGTGACTGAGATCTGATATTTACTCGATCCATTTACAAATCATAGGGAAACTCTGTGAGATAGTGAGATGATTGTGATGAAGTTTTTGCCATTAGTAGCTCGGAATCTTGGTTGTTTTGGAACTTTCTTCGTTTTTTTGCACATAGAGTTAGAGAGAGAGAATGGGTGAATCTTGATTGTAATCTATATGAATGTTGAATGCAAACTTCAAATCTGTTGAATCCAGAGAACTCCTCAAGCTGTTTGCTTTATTCCAGTTAGATAGTAAGACATCAAGGGGGTTATCGTTACATATATTGGTAGGAGTTTCTTATGGATTAAGTTGTGTTTTGGCCTATGAACTTTATGCAGAATAACCAAATCATGAACAATGTGGCTGCTGCTATAGAGAAAGAAGGGATCAGTGCTTTCCGTTTTGATTTCTCCGGGAATGGGTATGTTTCTCTTTGCTTTGCCTTATCATTGATCTTCTTCATCGGTGAAGAAGAGAATGTGGATTGTGATTTGGTTTTTTGGGGTTCCATTGTTGCAGAGAGAGTGAAGGCAGTTTCTATTATGGTAACTATAACCACGAAGCCGATGATCTACGTTCTGTTATCCAATACTTCTCTAGCATGAACCGTGTGGTTCCTATTATTCTCGGGCACAGTAAAGGTAATTAGGACCCGTTTTGATCTTCTGCCTTGACATGGCAAGCGACTCTCTCAGCTTATTCTGACGAAGCTCAACTTTCAAATGCATAGGAGGTGATGTTGTCCTCCTCTATGCCTCAAAGTATAACGATATCCGCAATGTAATCAATCTCTCGGGACGTTATGATCTGAAAAAGGGCATAGGAGAGCGTCTTGGGGAAGATTTTTGGGAAAGCATTAAGCAACAAGGATTCATAGATGTTAAAGATGGTATTTGTTATATAAGCTTTTTTGGTTAGATTATCAAAAAAACTCTAGTGTCTCTCTATCAATGTGCTCTGGTTGTTGTTTTACAGGAAAATCAGGGTACCGTGTGACCGAGGAGAGTTTAACAGAAAGGTTAAACACTGATATGCACGAAGCTTGCCTCAAGATCGACAAAGATTGCAGGTGAGATTTCGCAGAGTTCTCTTGAAACTCATATCGCATGTTTGGGAATATAAACAAAGCCATGATTGATGTAATGGCATTGTCGGCAGGGTTTTGACGGTTCATGGATCGGATGATGAGGTAATAACAGTGGAAGATGCGAAGGAGTTTGCGAAGATCATACCGAACCACAAGCTGGAGATTGTGGAAGGAGCTGATCATTGCTATACCAAACACCAAAGTCAGTTGGTTTCAACAGTTATGGAGTTCATAAAGACAGTGATGGTAAAGAACAACTAGTCTTTTTTTTTTCTTGGAGAAATGTTCAGACTTCAGATACATTTTACATACTCACATCTTCTACGCTTAAACCCACTTCTGGTTTGTGTTTTTGGAAGCACCATAACAACACATGACATGATGTAGCAAGCTGCTTTAACATTAACAACGAAGATAGTAAAACATCCACAGTTCCTACATGGGTCTGTCACTTGTAGACTTGTAGTCTTGGGAGAGAAAATTCAAATTATTTGGATCATAAACGTATCTTGGTCATCCAGATTTACTAAACCTCATATTGATCAGTAATAATCACCCAAGGAAGAGAAAGCATAAAAACACGAAAATTCAAATAAATGGAACATGATTGGATTAGCAATAATAAAGCTGGTAACATAACATTCATACATTGTCTGCAAATAACCCAAGCATTCATTAACAATATTGTGCAAGCATAAGGATATGTTTAATAGAGGAAAAAAAAAACACCACTAATTATACCGGCCACACTTTAAGCCTCTTAATTAAGTTGCAAAGTTTGTAGAGAAAACCATAATAGCGTTTAATCTCTGGCTGTTCTTCTGGTTTTAAAAAATCTCTCTCTGGTAAAGATTAACTCCTTCATGGCTTCACTCGTTGGCAACCGCCAACCGATTCGTCGCAGATTCATCACAACACCTAAGTCCCACATCCAAAACCAGTGTTTGTGAAGAGAGGGACAAAGTTCATGGTGACAGATGACCTGATCATTACTCCTTCGAACTCAGCCTCAATCTTGGGAATGCTGAAGGATAAAGAGATCCGATTAGAGGATGTCGAGTTTCGAGTGATCAGTATGAAAAAAAGAAGAGGTAAAGCTTGTCAAAGATTCTTATTTGATTTCAAAATAACATATTTTACCAAATCCATTGATCCTATATATATGCATTTGTAGGTCATCAGACTATTGGGAGCTTCATTGGTGACATTTTCTGCCTTAAATGCTGGTCTTCTAGCTATGGTATCAGCTTCAACAAGTGCTCCTGGAAGCCTTTTTTAATAAGAAGCCGATGATTGAGACTTGAGGAGCGATGTTTAACCCGAAACTTCAAGTTCTTGCTAAAGTTGTCAACCTTTTGATTAGCATCTGATTGTTTGAGTTGCTATAGTAGTTTCTTGGACATCTCTACTTTGTCTAATCTTTTCAAATTTTAGCTACTAGCCATTTATTGTTCTTTTGAGTTTTTGTTAGACGTCCAACTTTAGCCTTTATGAACTAAATATTTTCCATATTTTTAAGGAAAGGTGGTGTTGACAATTTAAAATGGTTAGCTTAAAACCCCTAGTTTTCTTTTTTCTATTGCGATGGGTTTTTGCGTATTTCAAGCTCTTTGTATATGTTCCGAACATAAAATCTCTTTAGAGTTTTTATCAAGGGAGCTGCAAGCAGAGTGACACAGGTTATTTATTTCTACTCAATCTTTCGAAGTTTTGTGGTTATTTCAAAGGGTCGTTTCTGGTTTATTGTATTTAATGTCAGAATAGAATTGCATGTTTTTACTATCATGTGTGTGAATTACTACTCCATCTTTGAATTATAATGGAATGTTTGTGTGTTGTTACTATCCTTTGGGAAATTTTGCTTTTTTGTTTAATTTTTCTTCCTTCATCTTCTATAGCTTTGAAAATGGCTGAAACTTCTTTGGAGCACAAGTTTACTTTGAGACTCGTCGTTGATGAAGAGAAGAAGAAAGTCATTTTGGCAGAGGCTTGTAGTGACTTTGTTGATGTGCTCTTGAGCCTTGTGACGCTGCCAATGGGCACCATTGTCAGATTGCTTGAGAATCATCGAAAACAAGAGGTTGGTTGTTTAAGCAACCTCTATAAAAGTGTTGTGGAGATGGGCACTGATGATTTTGAGACCGAAGCATGTAAGCAGATGCTCCTTTGTCCGAGGAGTGTGAGGGATGTCCAGTGCAAAAGGCTTAAGCTCAACTTACACCCTACCGAGGGCAACAAGCTGTTTGCGTGCCGTACTTGGATAAGCTGTAAAAACGTGCAGTAACTTTAGCTCTTCTAGATGTCAATGTGGAAAGTTGATGAATCAGGATGTTCCAGTAGCAGGAGCAAAAGTTGTAGACAACATAGAAGATGGAGTATTTGTTAGAGGCAGGTCTTCATTCATCATAACTGACGACTTAAAAGTGGCAGTTAGATCCACTGACCTTGTCTTGAGAAAGCTCAAATCCGTAGGCTGTGGCGATTTCAGTAAATTTGAAGAAAGGCTTGTTGATATCGGTTTTGAAGAGGTACTATATGAATCTGCGTCTACTCTTTATGCTCATCCTCTCACTATGTCTTCTTGGTCTTGATATAGGTTATGACTCTGCTGCAATGTATCTTCTCCTCAAATGCTCCCTTGACGGACACGTTCTTGAACAAGCAAAGCCCACAAGGTGTGACCAAGACTTGCGAAACGCTGAGTTCATATATGGAGAGAAACGTAGAGGAATCCGAAGCTGAACCGAAAAAAGTTATAACTCTCAGTGCCATCGTGAGGAAACATGACATGAGGGTTTTGTTTGTTGAGTGCGGAGAAGACTTTGTTGACCTTCTCTTCACTTTTCTTGCTCTTCCGCTGGAATCTGTAGTGGAGATCTCTGGTGACAGCTCCACTTTTGGGTGCATTGGAAACCTGTTCAAAAGCTTCCAGGCCTTGAGTGCCACACAAGTTTCAGCATCCAAACCCTTGCTCCCTCACTACTACAGATGTCAGAAGCAGCTGCTCAACATCACCACTGCGCAGCGTCCGCCTTATCAAAGAACGAACTCTCTGGTTTTGATTGATCCAAAATCTCATGGAAGCGATCAGCCAACAGAGAGTAGTGGATTCGTGAAGAGAGACACCAAGTTTATAGTATCAGATGATCTGATCATTACACCGATGATCTCCACCTCAACCTTTTGCATACTGAAGAAGTTGCAGATTGAAGCAAAGGATCTCGAGGTGCAAGAAATATGCATCAGCAAAACACAGGTATATATATGATATCTATTCCCTTTTATCAAGTAGAAGAAACATTTAATGATTCTCCCAGCTAAAATTCTGATTTTCTCTAATCAGGCGACAAGTTTGTTGAGAGCTTCCTTGGTGACAACCTCTGCACTAAACGCTGCCTTATGGAACATGACTTTGAAGAATCCAAAGGAAGAGGCTTGAAGAAACCCATTGTCCATCTTTTTACTATCTCTGTTCTTTCCTTAGACACAAGTGTTTTTAGGAACTTGTTGGGTATACTAGATATGTCTCCAGAGATTTTTTCTTTTTCTTTTTTAGTTATTCAGACTTGACAGATTCCCAATTTTGGAGAAAGTATTTTTACAGCAGTGATGAGCAAAATTACAATCGCTCTTCGGAATCGTTAAAATTGTGCACTCAAGGAGAAGTTCAAAAGGCGTCTACTGGTTTGACGTTTATGACTCTTTGGTATTGATGAACAGTTATTATTCCTCTTAATTGTGGAGCCGCTAGGGTTTGAATATATGAGTGTAGCTCATGCAGTTTAAGAACTAAGAAGAAGTGGCTTTGAAGTAACATTTCTGACCTATGATGGCTGAAATTTCAGAGGAACCAAAATTTACCTCGAGACTTGTCGTTAATAAAGAGAATAAGAAGGTCGTTTTGGCTGATGCTTGTAATGCAAAAGCTGATGCAAGAATCGATAACAAAGTGAAAACTGATAAGTCTCTCATAAATGATTTGTTTTGCCCTATTTTTTCTTTTTCTTTTTGACATAATTTTTTGTATTTTTCGATGTTACATGCTCTAACATCATGCTATGACAAATGCAATGCTTCAACTCAATTGGTTATTGTTAACCATTTGATTGAGGCGGGTACTAATCCACAAATGCCCTGTTATGCTAGACTCAACTCTCAAAATGTGATGAAAAAAAAACAAATCATGTGTATAGACATATTTGTTTAAATTTGCTATTTATAATCTCATTACTAAATTTTTATTTTGCAGCAACCACTTAAAATTACAATTCATCAAGAAGTCGAGTTCTAATAACTAACCGTTTAATTGAGGCGAATACTAATCCACAAATGTCCTGTCATGTTGAATTCAAGGTAAGATGAAAAAAAAACATATATGTAATAGATATTTATTTGAATTTGCTTTTTATAATTTTATTATTAAATTTTTATTTTGCAACGATCACATGAAGTTGCAATTCATTATGCAGTTAAGTTCAGACTGTTAGGAGCTGTATTATGACCATAACTTATTGAGTTTTTTTAGTTTTTAATTTAGTGTATATATTCATAAAATAATAAAAAAAATCAAATTATTTCAAAATAAAAGTGGGATTAAATGTAAACTTATCCACAACAAATATTACCTAATAATTATTATTCTTTTGCACAAAGGTTGTATATTTTTCTGTTGTGTCTCCCAAAGACCTTTGTGAACCAGAAAAACATCTCCACTATGATTAATTTGAACCACATCTATGTCCAAATAAAATTGCGACTCTAATCCCTTCTTCCTGGCTAACTAAAAGACATTCTCATTACAAAAAGCTTGAGTTAAAGGTATAGATTGTTACCTAGATCTGTAGCAAATATCACATCTCACAATTCTCCCAATTGAATATAGTATGAGAGAAATAATGTATTCTATTGAATCCATGATGAAATGAAAGTGATAACAAAAAGAAGAAGAAAGTGAAAGAAAATGATTAGAAGAAGATCAATGTAGCCATTTTTTTGCAAGCGGCTAATTTGCGGCCACACTCTCAGATAAAGCAGTAAAAAGCTTAATTTCAGCAGCCTTTAAATCTTCGTAAATTGAGGCTGTAAATAGAGTAAATAAAGTTGCTGGATAAGCTGTAGTAAATGGCAGATATGCTAAAATGATCACGGGATTATTCTGGTTGAGCTCTTTTATATGAATACATATCTTGTTCACCAGGTCGATTTGGGCTAATTTTATCTTTTTCTTTAGTAGTAAGTCTGTTTCACATAAGAAATATAAAAAGTAATTGAATCAAACTGGGCCTGAACAAAAATATTTAATTATTACCTTGATGGATTTTGCATCTGACCTTTCTTACCGAATAAGAAGAATGTATATGTGTTTCTCCAACTAGGCCCGTGACGTTCAGAATGTTACAAACTTCCTCATCAGAGCCCATTGCATAAATATGTAGTGTGGCCCAATAGTAGTCCGTAAGAGGTTTGCCTGTGTCGATAGCGGATAATTGCTTTCTGATATCTTTTACAAGATCACTCGGCTCAGAAAGGGTAACTGTCTCCAGATCCATAAAACACTCAACTTCTGTTTCTTCGGTGTGTTTCTTGTTAAACCGTTGTGGTCGCTGACGGCTTCTGACTATTTACAATGGCTTGGGTATTTAAATTCACAGTACCGTCCGTAATAATTTAGAGGCTTCAAGCAAATTAAAAATTTGTGGCCTTATATTTCTACTATATATCTAATTCTATTGATAAATTTTTGTTTATATTTCAATTACACTATAATGTTATTTCATCATATACTTTTAATATATAGGAAAATAAATCAACTCAATTATCCAAGTATTTCAAATTATATAGAAAAAACACTATACTAGTATGGTTTTTCATAACAATAGAAAATACTAAAACAATTTAATTTTACATTATGTAAAACATTATGAAAAATATAAAATGGTAAAATGAAAAGTTTAGATAACTTATATATTTAATATTTAGAAATGTTAAATTATAAAAAAAAATATTTGTTAATGATTAAATGGTAAAAGTAAGACTAAAAACTGAAAAACAGTTAAAATAGATGTAATTATGAAATAAAATAAAAAAATATACAAAATATTATACAGATCATGATACTAATTAAATTACTAATCGAATCGTGTAAAGTAAAAATAGAAGTGAAATTATTACACTATATTTTATTATCTCATTTTTAAGTGTGGCCTCTAATTTATCAGATAAATTTGTGGCTTGAAGCACATGCTTCATGTGCCTTAAGACAGGTCTGTAAATTCATCATCCTTGTGATCATCTTTCCGATCATCATTGTCATCATCATCGCCATCATCTTCCTGGTTTATTCTATGGAGCGGGATCCTATAACTATTGGATATTAAAGATAAAAAATTTCAATACCTACAACCATGCAGTCAAGTTCCAATTGTTAGGAGCTGCATTGTGGTCATAACTTGCTGAGTTTTTGGTTTTTTAATTTAGTGTATATATTCACAAAATAAAAAAAAAAAACAAAATTCAAACTATTCCAAAATGAAAACGGAATTAAACCTTAACTTATCCACAACAAATATCATCTTTTGTTTTTACACAAATCTATAGATATCACCACGTATTGATGGCTGTCCTCCCATTCTATATTCTACAACCATAATTTACAGAAATACAATTGGACTGTTGAAAGAATTTACTAATTTTCACCACTTAAACAATACAATTGTGTAATAATTTTACCTGGTACGGCATAACCAATGGTTCCTCTGACACCAGCAAAGCTTAGTTGGTTGAAGAATGACTCTTTATCGAATTTCAGGAAAAGTCAAGCTAGACCAAAATCACTAACATGGGCTGTTAGATCATCATCTAGAAGGACATTGCTTGGCTCCAATACCTTTGTTATATTCTGATAGTAGTCTAGTGAGGCAAACCAGAAACGAGTGATATCACTCCGTCTAATTGCAAACCTCTGAGGTCCAAACGAGTAACTCTTTTGTGTTTGTGGCATGTAATCCCTTTCCAGTTACAGAGAGGGAATGAGTTATTCCATGCAGACAGGACAACTCTTTTGTCTTGGGAAACTTCAGACTTGAACTCGAGTAACGCTTGCCTATCAGTTTCAATAGTAAAAAGTTTCAATAGTAAAACCATGTGCTTCAGGTAACATGAGAGCGTTGAAAACCAGTGCAATCAACAGTGTAACGCCCCGACCGCTCCTACCGGTGAGCATACCTCCAACCTCTCTGGGGCTTGTGGGCCCATCCCTGTCCGACCGGTGTGTTATTTTTCCCAGAGCCCAACCAAATTATTTACTGACCCTACAATCACCACATGATTTGTCCCCGTGTTTTAGCCTCACTCACACGATTTTGGGAATCACTTCCCGAAAGATCACCCATTCTAGTCCTTCTCCAGCTCAAGAACGCTTAATTCTGGAGTTCTCTCAGGTCCACTAACCGAAAAGTTAAGTGAACTTTGGTGACATAGGTAGCCAAATCAATCCATTTAAACTTATTCAAATGGGTCGGGCCCGGGTCATTACAATTCTCCCCCATTAAACAGGAATTCGTCCCCAGATTCTGATCTCGACAGTGTGAGCTATAACCCCCAAACCCTAAGACAGTCTTCTGGGACAGAACCAGTTTGACTAACCTGGCTCTGATACCACTTGTAACACCCCTGGCAGCCCCTACCAGCGAGTCACTCATCCTTCTGTCCGGTTCATAGGCCTCGCCCCTATCTGATGGCCGGTGCGTTATTTTTCCCGGAGTTCAACCGACTTATTTACCGACCCTGCAATCATCACATGATTTTTCTCCGTGTTTTGGCCTCAATCATCACATGATCTTTCTCCGTGTTTTGGCCTCACTCATATGGTTTCGGAAATCACTTTCCGAAAGGTCACTCATCCTAGTCCTTCTCCAGTTCAAGCATACTTAACTCTGGAGTTCTCTCAGGTCCACTAAAAATTTAAGTGCACTTTGGTGACATAGGTAGCCAAATCAATCCATTTAAACTTATTCAAAAGAGCCGGATCCAGATCATTACAGACGCCCTCAACTCATGCGAACCCTAGGCGAGAGCCCCAAAACGCGTTGCACCGGAAGATCTTGGAATGTAAGGTAATCTCATTCTCATCTCCAACACAGAATCAATGGAAGAGGATCCTGAAGAAGACCTGGAGAAGAACCTCGGATATGAGCTGTTTCATGAAGCTGATGCACCGCTAAGTCCCACGTCGAGTTTCAAGTCCGCCTACAAAACTTTATTGCTAATCTATTAGGTTCTGTTTTTTTTGTATATTTTCTGAAAAGCAATGATGTATGGAGCTGAAATTGTGTTTGTATGTGATTGAGTGGTTTTATTGTGTTGCTATGTTAAAGCTCCAGCCTTTGTTTTACCAAATTTATGTGGTTTATCTATTGATAATTATAAATCAATTTGTGAAATCCTTGCTATGTTGCCAATAAATAAAAGTTAGACAAAACCATATCCATTTGAAAAATCATAAATGTTAAATCATAAATAAAAATTAAACAGAACAATTTACTCAATTCACAGTATAGACAACACATGTAATGATATAACCATGTATATTATACAATTCTAAGTAAATTAATGATTTGAAAATATATATCATACAAAATTTGAAAAACTATCCGAAACAAACAAAAATGCTTAAATTATATGATATTTAGGACTTCTTAGGACCGCTTAAGGCCGTTTAAAAAATGTTGCTAATCCCCAGCGTTTAGAAGGCAATCCCCAGCCACTAATTCAATTAACTAATTTTGTTCTTCAATAGGTTTGGTTACCTTTTCTTTTACTCTTTGAATTTTACAAAGTTGTTGCAAATAACTATTTGGCAATAATCAATTGGTCGATTTCTTGACAAACCCACGGTGTGATATAGATAAGTCATAAATATTAAGACATGCTTTGCTGTTTTAGACTTATTGACCTATTGACTTAGATGGCAAGAGTCTAGACGGCAACTGTCCATACCATTTTGGAGCCAATTTATTATCCCTATTTTTCTTCAAGTTGCATTATCATCACAACTCCACAAGGCAAATGATTTTTGCATTTGTTTCGTCCCTTATATTCACTTTCCTGCAAAGTATCAGAAACACCCACAAGCTTTTAACCAGCAGAAAAAAATAAAGAAAAAAATAAAATAAAGAGAGAAGCATGATACTGTTCCCGTCTCCAATTTTCAGTGGGCCTTTTTTTCATTCTTCGGCTACACCTCAGGCCCAAGCGAGCCCACCTCCCTCTTCTAACCAAAACGCACGTGTATTGGCGTATGTATCTCCCTAGAGAAGCTAAAGAGAGAGAAGAGAGGAAGAGAGAGCTCGTGTTAAAGGAGAAAGAAGGACGGGAGAGAGAAGCCGCCGCCAACGTCAGCGTAAGGAGCCGCCGTCGTTATCGAATCACCACCGGCCACCACAACACCATAGCGAGTCACTTGTCACCGGAGGGGTAGCCACTGTCACCGTAGGGATAGATCTGTAACTGCGAGCCCCACCGTGAAGTTTAAGTGTACACCTTAGATTTCCTTGCCCAGCAAGTCATCCCCACAACAACAACGTTCAGCAGGCTAAGGTGAGGGCGGATCTGATTCACTTTCCCATACGTTTTCTTATGTTGTATCACATTGAAATTATGGTCGGAACTTCATAACAAATGTGAGTTCGTGTTAAATCAAATGGTGCTTAGGATTATGCGAGCAACCATAATGTAGACATGCACCACGACACAACGTAAACTAGCATAATCCTAAGCACCATTTGATTTAACACGAACCTATGATCTCAACGATGCGTTTTACCACTCCTAAGCATTACTACACGGCATTACATGTTACGCCTACCAACGTACAACAACGGGAAGTTCCGACCATAATTTCAATGTGATACGGAGAAGTTCCGACCATAATTTCAATGTGATACAACATAGGAAAACGTATGGGAAAGTGAATCAGATCCGCCCTCACTACGGCTGAACGTTGTTGTTGTGGGGATGACTTCCCGCGCAAGGAAATAAATGTACACTTAAACCTCACGGTGACAGTGGCTACCCCTCCGGTGACAAGTGACTCACCGTGGTGTTGAGTAGTGGCCTTGTGGGTTTTTCTGATACTTTGCAGGAAAGTGAATATAAGGGACGAAGCAAATGCAAAAATCCTTTGCCTTGTGGAGTTGTGATGATAATGCAACTTGAAGAAAAATAGGGATAATATATTGGCTCCAAAATGGTATGGACAGTTGCCGTCTAGACTCTTGCCATCTAAAGTCAATAGGTCAATAGTCTAAAACAGCAAAGCATGTCTTATTAATTGAATTAGTGGCTGGGGATTGCCTTCTAAACGCTGGGGATTAGCAACATTTCTTAAACGGCCTTAAGAAAGCGGTCCTAAGAAGTCCTAAATATCATATAAGTTAAGCTTTTTTGTTTGCTTCGGATAGTTTTTCAAATTTTGTATGATATATATTTTCAAATCATTAATCTACTTAGAATTGTATAAGATACATGGTTATATCATTACATGTGTTGTTTATACGGTGAAATGAGTAAATTGTTCTGTTTAATTTTTATTTATGATTTAACATTTATGATTTTTCAAATGGATGTGGTTTTGTCTAACTTTTATTTATTGGCAACATAGCAAGGATTTCACAAGTTGCTTTAACATTATCAACAGATAAGCCACATAAATTTAGTAAAACAAGACTGGAGCTTTAACATAGCAACACAATAAAACCACTCAGTCAGAGACAAACACAATTTCAGCTCATACATCATTATTTTTCAGAAAATATACAAGAAAATCATAATCTGATAGCTTAACAAGAAATTTTTGTAGGTTTCATTGCAAACATAAAGGTAAAAAAATAAACGCAGGAAGTTTAAGCAACACGCCAACACCCATGCTTTTAAACAAATGTAGGGTCTGACTGGTATGTCAGATGAATAACAGAATAGCGGAATAACTGAAAAATTACTAACGGAATGAACTAAACTGAATAATATTTTAGCTGAATAATTGTGAAACGCTGAAAAGCTACTTTTAGTAGATTAATCACGTTTTGTTTTTTTAGTTATATTTTTAACATGCTAGCGGAATCACGTTTCAAAAACATAAAAAAACGTGAAAACGTGATGAATAACATGAATGGTAAAAAATAATAGAATCAAGTTTCCAAAACGTGAAAATGTGAAAACGTGAAAAAACTGTACACCATTCAAACCCGTAGCATATTTTAAAACAACACCATCTTGGTCACTCAGGGAAAACAAAAACATAAACACAACTGATTAGGAAATAGAAATGCAATACTATGTCGGCCGCTGTTCAAGCCTTTGAAGTGAGGTTGCAAAGTTTGTAGAGAAAGTCATTAACACTTTAACCTCTGGTTGTTCTGCTGGCTTTAAAGAACCTCTCTCTGATTGAAATTAACTCCTTTGTGGCTTCACTTGTTGCCAACCTGTTTGTTGGGTATTCTTCAGAACATCTAAGTCCCACATCCAAAACCAGTGTCAAGCACTCAGCAACAGGGAAACCGACTCTGAGACCACTGTGAAGAACTGATTGGTCTGCGATGTCCAATACTTTCTCTCCCAAAGCTGACTTGGTGTAGCTGTGTAGTGTAAAGTTCCCTCCAAATAACTCATTAGTTGGTCTTTTTCCAGTGAACATTTCCAAAAGGAGAACCCCAAAGCTAAACACATCACCATGTATTGATGGTTGTCCTCCCATACCATATTCTGCAACCATAATTCACGAATACAAGATTGAAATGAGAAAATACTATATACTGATTTTTTTTTCATATACAAAAGTGTAGTAGATTTACCAGGAGCGGCATAGCCGATGGTTCCTCTAACGCCAGCTGAGCTGAAATGGTTGAGGAAAGACTCTTGATCAAACTTGAGGAGAAGACGAGCGAGACCAAAGTCGCTGACATGGGTGGTTAGATCATCGTCTAGAAGGATGTTGCTTGGCTTGAGATTGCAATGAGCTATAGGTTCATGGCAATGAACATGAAGGTAATCAAAAACAGAGGCCACGTCAATAACTATGTTAAGCCTTTCAAGAAGTGTCAAAGTCCTTGACGGTTTACGAATCTCTTCGACTTTCTCTTGGTGCAACCACATATCAAGGCTTCCGTTAGGCATAAACTCATAGATAAGAGCTCTAAATTCGTTTCCTTGAAAATCAATACTCGAACAAGCCATCAACAGTTTCACAAGATTACGATGCCTTATGTCTTTCAAAGATTCACATTCTGCCATAAAGCTCCTCATTGCTCCACGTCTCTGCATGTTTAGAACTTTGACTGCAACAACTTTGTTCACTACAGGGAGAAATGCTTTGAAAACAGTTCCAAAACTGCCTGAACCGATCAAACTGCTCGAAGAAAAACCATCTGTGGCATTTCTAAGATCTCCATAGCTTATTTTTTCATGGAAGGCCCCCAGAGTCGAAGGAGTTGGATTATTGCTCTGAAGATTCTTCTTTCTTCTTCTGAACCAACGTAGAGAAGAAACTACGAACAACACCAAAAGAAAAGCTATGCCTACACTAACACCGATCACAACTTTCTTCAGAAGAGATGAATGATTTGTCCCTAGTGGTGGTGTTTCCACAAGGCATGGCTTTAGCTGCAACTCCCTGATGCCTCCACATAGTTTTTTATTCCGAAATACCGAAACTATAGTAGCATTTACAAATTTTCCTTCTGTTGGCACCTTTCCCTCGAGATTGTTAATGGATAGATTGAGATACTCCAACTCGGGAAACTTTCCAAAAAAATCAGGTATGTTTCCAGATAAATGATTTCTAGACAAATCAACTTGTCTAACACCCACCAACCTTTTGATATCTGGAATGGATCCATCAAAGAAATTTCCTTGCAAATACATAGCTCCCATCGAGAAAAAATTTGCCAAAGTTTGTGGGAGTTGTCCTGATAATCTATTGTTCCCAAGTGATAGTGAAACAAGATTTTGTAGCCGGCCAACATCTTTTGGGAGAGAGCCGGTCAAGGAATTACTTTCCATGCTCAGGTTAACAAGGGATGTGATTTGCATGATTTCAAGAGGTATAGTTCCACTCAACTTGTTGAAACCCATATGTAGATATCTACAATTACCAAGACTAGAAGGAATGGTTCCTTCAAAACTGTTGTTGGCCAAGTACAGTGTCACTAACTGACTGAGGTTTCCTATAGAAACCGGTACTTGTCCTGACAAACTATTTGAATGCAGATATAATTCTCCCAATCCTAAGAGTTTCCCAAGTGAGGTTGGGATTGGTCCAGTCAACATAGTTTCTGACAACCCAAGTGATTGTAAGCCAATAAGATTCCCAATGTCATGAGGAATGCTTCCAGTGATGGGATTACTTCCAAGATCTAGTTTAGTGAGAGTCCTAGACAAGTTGGCAATGGAAGTTGGTATAGGACCCCTGAGCCTATTACCAGCAACCTGTACGATCTCTAGTTTGGTGCAGTTAGTCAAAGTGCCAAGAAATTCAAAATCTCTAGAAGAGTAACTTCCTAAAGAATTCTCGTAAAGGGCAAAGAGTTGTAAATTCTGTACTTTTCCAAAGCTATAAGGAATACTTCCTATCAAGCTATTGATCCCCAGTGCCAAATTTTTAAGTGTCGAGAGGTTGGAAAGTGTTGTTGGAATAGCTCCTGTGAAATAATTACTTCCCAAAAACAATGTTCGGATCTTTGGTAGCAGATTACCAAGATCAGGCCTCAGTCTACCGGAGAAACTATTAACAGAGATGGATATGACCTTAAGTGAGGACCAATTGTAGATGGGAGAAGGAAAGTCGTCTGAGAAGTTGTTCATTGTTAATGAAATATAAACCAGTTGAGTCAGTCTAGCCATATCATCCGGAATTCCTCCTTGCATATTGTTATATGGCAAGTTATGACCCTTGAGAGATGTTAAGTTTCCTAGAGTTGCAGGGAGCTTCCCATTCAGGTTGTTTACACCAAGATCTAAAAAAACAAGCTTCCTCCATGTTCTGAAGGTACATCTCCTCCAAGATTATTTGAACCTAAACTAACCCTCAACAATCTAGAGCAGTTATACAGTCGGACTGGGATCCCTCCTCCCAGGAGATTTAAGGCCATAGACAAGTTTTCAAGTCTAAACAAGTTTCCCAACTCTTGAGGGATAGTACCACCCAGAGAATTTTCATCGAGATGGAGTGATATGAGAAACGAAAGATTACCAATAGATGGTGATATCACCCCGCCCAGCTGCAATCCTCCCAGGTCCAGACGTGTGACTCTCTTGTGTTTGCGGCCACATGTGACCCCTTTCCAGTTACAGAGAGGGAGTGAGTGATTCCATGAGGACAAGACAACTTTTTTATCTTCAGAAACTTTAGACTTGAACTCCATCAACGCTTGTCTATCAGTTTCATCGGTAAAACCAGGTGATTCAAGCGGCATGAGAGCACTGAAAACCAGTAAAAGAAATAGACTCATGCTTTTCATATATTGCAGGAAAGTGATAGTAGAAGGGGACAAACAAAGTGGCAAATGAAGCAACACTTAAAAAAGAGGAAATACATAGAGGAAGATGCTAAGACTTTATCTGAATGAAGCAAGTCAAGTCAACGCAGAATCATTTCACTAATGAATTGACGACAAGTTTCGTGTTTTGTCACTGCCAAAATAGTTTAATTGTGGTCTGGACTTTTGAGAAATCAACGCACAAAAAGACAAAGACCTGCATTATCTCTTCGTTTTTGTTTTTGTTTTTGGATTTGGCGTTTATACAAACATAATCAGGTGAATAAATGATCTTTGTTTCCAAACATTAAAAAAATAAGATTAAGGTAGAAATATGCAAGATACTGTATGTAGGTATATGCCACAAGTGTGAGATAACCGACCCCAATCCTCTATTCGATTCCAGTCCCGGTTTAGCTTCTAGTATACCAAACCTGTTCGGATTTCTTCCTTCCTTAGATGAAAACCGAGAACAACTTCAACATCAAGTACCACATAAGAGCAATGAAATAAAGTAAAGAAAAACCGTCTCATGCTTCTCATATTTGTCAGGAAAAAAATTGATTCAAAAGTTCAAAAACCGATTGAACAACAAAATTAGTAAACAAAGGTTTAAACCGGTTCATGGATCGGATGATGAGGTAATACCAGTGGAAGATGCGAAAGAGTTTGCAAAAGATCATACCGAACCACAAGCTGGAGATTGTGGAAGGAGCTGATCATTGCTATACCAAACACCAAAGTCAGTTGGTTTCAACAGTTATGGAGTTCATAAAGACAGTCATTGTGTCATCATCATCAATAGTAGCGTTGAAACATTCCAAGTTCCTAATATGGCAAGTAAAGCAGGAAGAGATGAGAGTTGTTCATGGTTTTGCAGTTCTCATCCTTAATATATAGAGAGAGTACATGACATATTGTTCAGAAGCACCAAAATGACTTATAATAATGAATTCTATAAATTTTCTAGTACTAGTAGTACACTGGTTTCCTATGAGCACGCAGATAAACTTTAGCATATTTCATCTTGAAATAGCCAGATACAGTGTCCAGTGCTTTCTTTCCCTCAGAGACTAGTTCATCATCATCTTTCTTCACATCACCAAGAGTAGCTTTCACCCTCGATCTACCAAGCTTCTTCAACACGCCTTCATCCTCGGAGAACTTCATCACAGCACCAAGACCACGAGCGTCTATCTCATCTAGTATCGGTTTCAAGTCTTCATCTTTTCTCAACTGCGCCATTCCCTCAGAAAGGTGCTTTGATGCCTCAGGGCTTGCGTAACTCTCCAGCTCCTGTTGCCAGTAATCACGAAGGCGCTGCCTCACTCTCAAAAATTCAGGGTTTCTCAAAGCGTTGCTGTACTGTTCTTGGAGACAGACCCTCCTTGTGGTATTAATCTAAAAAACTCCTTAGATAGCTGGATGAATCCAGGATCGTTGCTTATGTTATCACCCGTTTGCTTTGTGATTGATTCTGAAGAAGCAATAGTTCTCTCTAAACTTGAAGCCATCGGGATATAAACCCTAAAATAATTCGAAGCGAACGAGGAAGAAGTAACGCGCACACACACAAAAACCTAATCTTTCTTCCCACGACAAGTATCGATTCAATATATAGAATATATATATGAGATATAATCGTAATCTCAATATTTAGTTGTGTGAATAGATAATAACTCAGTATACGTTGTTATCCTAGATCTCTGTATCTATCTTGGATGCTCTCTAATCGTGTACATATACTGTGAGTCTTTCTTTAACTTCCTTTTGCAATTAGGTATTTTTCCTTATTAATAGATTTCTGTATGTGTTCATTCAATCAAAATTTTCCAATTTGGAGATATAATTAGCAGAATTCATATTTATTCAGTAGACTTTGCAAGATATTGCATCAAAAAATATCAAAACGATGGAAAAATAATCATAAATAATCAAGACTGTACATATAGTGCCATGAGAGCTCTGTGTCAACAACATTTGGGAGTAGACAAGTAAACATTTAACAGATTCAGAGAACACAAACATACGAAGAAGATGATAAATATATATATGAAGAAAGCATAAGTAGGTGGAAAGTTCTTACAGCCAAGTTCAGGCTTTATTCAGGTCTTATAGCCTTACCGGAGAATCATTACCGGGAAGGATATCAGACTAATGTTGGGTTTGATATCGGCTGCTCCGGTGCAACGGCAAAGTGAAGTCCCCTGCGTTGAGGCACACCACCACCGTGTATCATGAAGGCAACTTCCGCGGCAGCTAGAGCCGCTGCTTCCTGATAATCATAGAAACAAAAGCGGTCCACTTCTTGTTAGTATTTTAACAGAGTTTTGATACAGAGAGTGTTAGTGTTTCGTGTTAAGCACCTGTCTTTGCCTGCGACGTTGTAGTATACCAATGGCCCATGCCATGATGTAACAAGGGAGGAGAAAACCGGCGGCGCGAAGAAGGAAAAGCTGTTGACAACCAGAGAGAGAGAGCAAAACCAAAAAAAGAATCAAATCAAAGGTTAACAAGAAATACAAAGAAGTGTGCATACAGGGACCGTATTAAAGTAAAGATGTTCATACAGAGAAGAAGGCAGTAGGATCGTCCTCGTCATCTGAGTTAGTTGTGAGGTTTAGCGCGTCTCGTAATAGTAAAAGTGCCATTAGCTGCCATTACAGACATTAGTATTTGCGTTAGCATCATACGAGATTAGGCTCTGAAAACAAGAACACTGAGGAAAAGGGTTAAGCTTACGATGAGAGCAGCAGAGCGACAGAAGGCGGCTCCGCTTGAGTTAGACTCGGAGTACTCGTCATAGTCTGCTTCCAAGAAACGGCGCTCTGCTGCAGCCATTGCCAGAATCCGTGGATCGCTCAAGTCCAAGGGAACTCCGTTCTCCCAATCGTCACTATTCAAAATAACAGAAAAACAAGTTAGAGAGAGATGAGGCTGAAGAAGAGAAGGAGGTGATCACACAAAACGAGACAAATACCAAAATATGCAAAGTTTAAGAAAGTACATATAAATATGAAGACTTTTCAAAAGTGTTATCTTTCTCATGGTGTTACCAATAAAATAAACCATCATTAAGAATCTTACATGCATAGATAATGTCAGTTATCGATACCAATCACAGCAAACTGAGTACGAAAACTTACCCAATGTGAATTATAGTTTCATCAGGAGGAGGAGGAGGAGGTGCTGTATATCCATGTTGATAAGGCTGTTCATCAGAAAGAAAACAAAAGGAACATTTTTACAAATAGTAATCGGCATTCTCTTGTAGTTATAAGAGCGATAACACAGATGGCATAGATAAGTCCCAAGAAGTGATAAAAAAAAAACAATCAAAAAATCAAAATTCAGGAGAGGTGTGTAACATAGTAACTACAACAGTACCACAGAGATGAATATTTGCATTTGTGGTACCTTAAAAAGCTATGAACTTAGATTGACATAAAGATACAACAGACAGATTCATGTTCATCATCCAAAATTTAAATACAATTTGCATTTTGCGGCACCTTAAAATCTATATACAATTGACAAAGAAAGATACATTTTTTTTAATAGCAGATTATATTGATTACCTGGTGGCATATTTCGCAGGTTATGTCGCCTTTCTCATTACACCAACGCTGAACACACTTGCGATGAGCATACTGTGTAATCAAAATCCATGAGGACATATTCAAACCAATATCAACAAAAACAAAGAAACAATCAAACACAAATGGGTTTTTATAAAATAGTCACATAAACTACCTTCAAACTGCCATTACAAGCACAGGGAGCTTCCAAGTTCTTAGTGGTATCTTCCTCCTGGCAAATACGGCACTCAACAGATTGGAGAAACGGTTCCTCTTCCGCAACACCATAGTACTCCCTCGCTTCCTCAGCTTCATCCACAGACGAAGAAGCCAAGTCTGTGACTTGAGGCCTCGAGCTTTCCCCAGAAGAAGAATCTGAGGACTCTGAATCTTTTTGTGAGTTCAGGCTCTCAGCCGTTATGAGACGATCGGTACATAGACTCAGATGATCGGCCATTACTTAAAACTTAGCACCAAATTGATAGAATGTTGTTTGATCTGTAACAAGACGCTCCAATACTTTTAGAATCAAAAATCAAAAAAAAACATTTCTTGAATCGATAACCTAAGAACATCACTGAAAATTTCCAGAAACAAAAATATTCTAGAAATGCGGATAACAAAAAAAAGGGTTTGATGCTTCATATAATTTCCCAGGAATCAGAAATATACTAATCGAAAAAGCCCCAAATTTCAAAAACAAACAATAATGATTCGATCTCCAGAATGAAACCCTAATGTTCTACAAATGAAAAATCCAATCGCAGAAGGCAAAATTGAAGAATAAGCATTTTGAAGAAGATTATAATAATCGAGTAGAACAACAACATTACCTAGAGATGATTCTGGAATTGAAGGAAGAAATGATAGCTCTTTCGAAATCTGGAACCTTTTAAGCTCAAACGAAACTCTTAAAATTCGTGTTTGTGTTTGTTTTTGTTTCCGTATTCGGTCTGAGAAAAATCAGATAAACTTAATCTTTTAGCGCGTGTGTATAAAAAAATATCTCTCATACGTGTAATAAGGATTGAAAGAGGTTCGGTTTGTACGAACCGGAGCTTTGGAGCGTGGTTAGATAACGTCCGTTTAACGGCTACTTAAGAAAAGCGCTTGTAGAAATGTAGATCTCTCGTCAATTTGACCAAACGGTAACGGAAGTCGTTGGGTTGGAATTATTACATAAATGTTTAATCAAGATTTTCATCCAAATCAGATACAGGAATTAATTAATTGGTCCATGTAATAATTATGAGCTTAGATATCTATCATACAGGTATAACGGCTGAAAAAGAATTTATTTTACACAAATTAAATGTATTTTACTTGCTTTCAATAATGTAGACTAGGGTAAGGCAAATTGGACCAAGTTGCAGCTTTTAATTTAAGTTGAAAATCTAGACGTTCCCTGATTTCATACGAATTAGTTTGACTTTGACTTTTTCCTCTTTGGCAAATTCGGAAATTAATTTACTCATACTTAAAGTAAGTAAAGTGACTAACCAACAACTAATTATGTAGTATGTACTTCATTTGAAGCAAACCGGTTCGGTTTGAAGAAAACCGAAATCATGTAAAATCTATGTCGCTTACCGGTTTATCTTGACGTCGCTCACTCGGAACGCTTAAGCCCTAACCATCGAAGAACGAAAGCTTCAGACGAATTGAAAATGGTGGAGCAAGAAGAGATTGTTGATTCAGCTTCTGCTCCGGTTAACCCAGAACCGGAAGAAGACATGGAGCTCGAATCAGAGAGAGAGGAGAATGGTGAGGAGAACGGAAGTATCCATAAGAAGCAAAAGGTTGAAGAGAGGTCTGTGGAGGAAGAAAGACTGGAGAAGAAGACTGAGGTAAATGGGTCGGGTCGGGTCAAGCTTGGTCCCAAGGAGTTCGTTTCCTCTGTGGAGATGTTCGATTATTTTAACAAGTTGTTGCATTTCTGGCCGAATAATCTCGATCTCAACAAGGTAAGGAAATGTGGTTTTTCATCTCCCGGGTTTCAGATTGTAAAAGTTTGCATTTTGCTCATACCATTGTGGTTTGTGGATAATCAATATTATGATTTGGTTAGGAAGATGATTACTCGAATATGATTATAATCCTGTTTTAGTGGAATTTAGATACTGTGGGATTAACCATTGAGCTGTGTTATGTTCTTCACGGATGATATATGCTTATAAAGTTTGCAATTTTTTGCTTATACCCATTGTGTGAAAGTGAAACATTTGCTGGAAACTGCAATTCTTAAGAGTGAAAACTTTCATATGGCAATTTGGCAAATTAGTTGTATAAAAACTCAGAACAATGTTGTATGATTTAGTTCAATTGAGAAACTGTGGGATGATTTGTTTATGTTATGGTTAGACTATTCAAGTCGGCTCAGGGACTCAAAACATTTTCATGGTATGCTAAAATACATTTGATTGAAAGCGATCTTTGATTCTTGCAACTGTCTTGCTTTGATTTCAATACCCTCTAATGTTCAGCTTTTGTGTATCCCCTATGAACATATATATATTGACATATTGTTCTTGGTTAAACATCTCACAGTATGAGCGGAGGGTGCTACTGGATTTGGTGAAGAAGGGTCATCCCGAGCCCGAGAAGAAGATTGGAGGAGGAATCAAAGCGTTCCAAATCAGAAACCACCCGGTGTGGAAAAGCCGTTGCTTCTTTCTGGTGAGGGTAGATGAAACCGCAGATGATTTCAGCTTCAGAAAGTGCGTCGATCATATCCTCCCGTTGCCGGAAAACGTAAAGTCTCCCAAATCTAGTGGTGGTGGTCGTGGCGGCTATGGTGGACGAAGAGGCCGAAGGGTCAGAAGATAAGAGTGTGTTTGTTCCTTCTTTGCTTTTTTGCATTTCTTAATTAGAATTTAGATAAAATTTGAAATCTCCTAGCTCTCTTTTTTTTCTTTTTTGTTGTATGATAAAAGCTCAAAGGATATGATGTTTGTACTTTCATTAATCTGACAAAGAGAGATTACGTTAGACGTAAAAAGAACATTCTTCTTGTACTTATCAAAAAAAAAAACGTTCTTCTTGTAGAGAACGAAAGGAGTATATATATATATATATATATATATATATATATATATATATGTACATAAACGAAAATTACTTGGTATTTGATGGTTTCTCTAAACCTTTTATAAGAGAAAACAACAATACATATACTAATACGAAATAAGAGAAGCCTAAAATTAGCCAAAAGAAATTTCTAGCAACTTTTTATGGATCACCATAAGAGACGTGCAACACAGATTTACACACAACTATATAACTCCCTACTATACGTAAGAATTTTTGACAATTGTGTCAAGAAAAGAAAAAGAAAAAAAACAATACAATAATGTCAACATACCATTTTTATATCCTTTCGATCATCGTGATTTCCCTCTTACCTCTACATGAGTGTATGTATATGAAATATCCATCATTTATCATCATCATCATCATCGTTGTTATGATCATATACTCAAACTTTTCCATAGTTATAGTTTGTTTTTAATGGTTTTGTGGGTACAATATTACAGGTGCTGCACCCCCGGGGAGTCTTGATCCATCATTCTGCTTGCACGTTTATTGCAACGAACAAAGAACAAAAAAATGTTATTGCTGTTTTGGAACACCGAAGAACATCTGTACTCCTACTAAAGCAGAATGTGCGTCTGCCTGCAAGCGTCCACTACCAGGAGCATGACTCTGAAGAAAATTGAAGAGTGCGCATGTGTACCTGATAAATGAAGCAACTTTTACATTTATGTTTATCGTAACTATATTATATCTTTGGTTAGCATTTTAAAGTGTATGTAATGTAATGAACATCATTATAACTTTTCTCTCTTTAAAATAAAATTATCATTAAGATTTGGGAGAAAGATGAATGTGACCAAATGTAGCAACGACTGCCATTAAGCAGCAGTATTTTTCTCGACGTAGCTACTTTCATCGTTTTCAAGAAATGTTGAGGTCCATGGGCAGCAGCGACGACCACCTGATTTCTCTGATCTTATCTTCCACCGGAAAATTACATCTCCGGCAGATTCACGCCGTCTTACTCCGCACTTCATTAATTAGAAACTCCGACGTCTTCCACCACTTCCTCTCCCGTCTCGCCCTCTCTCTCGTTCCCCGAGACATCGATTACTCGCGTCGGGTTTTCTCCCAAAGGAGTAACCCAAGCGTCTCTCAGTGCAACACCATGATCAGAGCTTTCTCCGTCAGCGAAACCCCCGGCGAAGGGTTTCGCTTGTTCCGTTCCCTCAGACGGAAAACCTTCCTTCCCGCTAACCCTCTCTCGTCGTCCTTCGCCCTCAAGTGTTGCATCAAATCAGGCGACTTGCTCGGCGGTTTGCAGATTCACGGCATGATTCTCAGCGATGGGTTTCTCTCCGACAGTCTTCTCTTGACGACTCTAATGGATCTCTACTCCACCTGCGAGAAATGCAATGACGCCTGTAAAGTGTTCGACGAAATTCCCCACAGAGACACCGTTTCTTGGAACGTGCTCATCTCTTGTTTCCTGCGTAACAAACGTACACGAGACGTTCTGTTTTTGTTTGATAAGATGGTGAGAGACGTCGACGGATGTGCGAAACCAGACGGTGTGACATGCTTACTAGCTCTACAAGCTTGCTCCAGCTTAGGCGCGTTGGATTTCGGTAAACAAGTTCATCACTTTATCGACGAGAACGGGCTCGGTGGTGCTTTGAACTTGAGCAACACTCTTGTTTCCATGTACTCGCGGTGCGGGTCTATGGATAAGGCTTACGAGGTCTTTCGTCGAATGCGCGAGAGAAACGTGGTCTCGTGGACGGCTATGATCTCGGGTTTAGCCATGAACGGATTCGGGAAAGAAGCCATTGAAGCTTTCAACGAGATGTTAAAGCTTGGAGTCTCTCCAGAGGAAAAGACACTCACGGGTTTGCTCTCCGCGTGTAGCCATTCGGGTTTGGTCGATGAAGGAATGATGTTTTTCGACAGACTAAGGAGCGGCGAGTTTGTGATAAAGCCGAATCTACATCACTACGGTTGCATCGTCGACCTCTTGGGACGTGCTCGTCTACTCGATAAAGCCTACGGTCTTATACAGTCGATGGAGATGAAGCCGGACTCAACCATATGGCGTACGCTGCTCGGGGCTTGTAGAGTCCAAGGAAACGTGGAGCTTGGGGAACGTGTGATCTCTCATCTTATCGAACTCAAAGCCGAAGAAGCTGGAGATTACGTTTTGTTACTCAACGCTTACTCTTCCGTTGGGAAATGGGAGAAAGTGACTGAACTGCGTTCGTTGATGAAGCAGAGAAGAATCCACACCAAACCAGGATGCAGTGCCATCGAGCTACAAGGAGCTGTTCATGAGTTTATCGTAGACGATGCTTCGCATCCGCGGAAGGAAGAGATCTATAAAATGCTTGTGGAGATCAATCAGCAGCTGAAGATTGCTGGTTATGTGGCGGAAGTCACATCGGAGATGCACAATCTTGATTCAGAGGAAGAGAAGGAACATGCGTTGACATACCATAGCGAGAAGCTAGCTATTGCCTTTGCGATACTCGTGACTCCACCAGGAACAACCATTAGAGTGACCAAGAATCTCAGAACCTGTGTTGATTGCCATAACTTTGCAAAGTTCGTGTCTCGTGTTTACGATCGTGTCGTGATCGTTAGAGACCGTTCCCGTTTCCATCATTTTAAAGGTGGGTTTTGCTCCTGTAATGACTTTTGGTGAAAAAAATCTGCTTCAATGTCATGTATCAAAATCTTCAAAACTGAAGCCTAATACATTCTTTTATTCTACAACAAGAAATTATCTCGCCGATGCAAGAAAGATTAAACAAAACAAAGCAAAACTCCAAAATGATCAGAAGAAAAATGGTTATTCCGCTTGAACGAGAAGAAGCATGTCTTTTCAGATGGAAAATCAAGATTCTAGTTAGCAGGTTTGTTTGCAAATGCAACACCTTTCTCGATGCTGGCTTTGAGTTCTGTCTTGAGAGCTTCTAACGCCTTCTGCTCATACTCAGTGAGCCCTTGGAGGTCAGACTCGATCACAGCTTCAACTCCGTTCTTCCCGAGCTTGATCCGCGATGCAAAGAAAGGAAGATCCGTAAGACCTGAATCCACAAACGAGCATTCGTAGACATCTCCATCTCCATCAAGAGCACGTAGAGACGACTCGACGAATCTCGCTGCAGCATACGCCATCGACAAAGTCGCTGAACCTGCACCTGCCTTAGCATCCACAACCTCTGTTCCAGCGTTCTGAATCCTGACAGTGAGTTCTTGGACCTCTTCATCAGTGAAGTTGACAGAAGGTTTGGTTTTCGAGAGAATAGGCAAAATGGTGATTCCGGCATGGCCACCAATGACCGGAACATCAACATCTATGAGCTTAAGGTTCTTCTTCTGAGAAACAAAAGTGTTTGCCCTCACAACATCCAATGTAGTGACACCAAACAGCTTCTTGGGATCATAGACGCCTTTCTTCTTCAACACCTCGGCAGCAATCGGTACAGTGGAGTTAACCGGGTTGCTGATGATGTGGATGAAGGCGTTAGGACAGTTATCAGCGACAGCCTCGACAAGCGTTTTCACAATGTTGGCATTGATGTTGAAGAGGTCGTCTCGGGTCATACCGGGCTTTCGCGGTACACCGGCGGGGATGACCACAACGTTCACATCTTTCAAACAGTCAGCTAACTCGGCCGGTCCGGTGAAATCACGGACTTGAGAAGGAGTGTTGCAGTGGCTCAAATCAGCAGCGACTCCCTTGACATTGGCGATATCGTAAAGGTTAAGAGAAGAGACTAAAGGAGACATCTTGATGAGAAGAGACAAAGGCTGACCAATCCCACCAGCAGCACCAAGAACAGCCACTTTGTAAGAAGCGTTGATCTTGAACCCATACGACGCCTTGTCAGCTGTTTGGGATTTCATTACAGAACCGCGCAGAGCTGCCTTGCTGAAGGAAGAGGAGTCTGGTCCGCAGAGCAGAGAGGTTGACCTTAGACCGATGAAACTAGTGACTGAGTTGAGTTTCACAACATTTGCCCTCGAATGTGGTAAATAGCTGGATCTAGACGACGAGTGAGAAACAGTTGATCCAATTGAAAACGACGAAGCTGCTGTTGCTGCCATTTCTTTACCCTGTTTACACAAATTACAGGAAGAGTGAGGAAGATTGATTCATATCACTGAATCTGAGACATTCAATCAGAGATACCAAGCAATTCGTTGCACTTAATCGAAGAAGCAGAAACCCTAAACTACGAGAGAGAGACGTAAACCAGATCGAAATTGTAACAAACGATTCAGATGAGGCAATTGGTAAATCTAAGAAATTGAAATCCAGTTATGATAGATATTAATACAGTCTACTTTAGAATCGAATCGTATAGAACATAAAATAAGAAGAATCCAGAATTGAAAGAGAGAAAAAGAAAGAAACGAGAAATCGAGAATCTAACCTTGGAGAAAGCTCAAGACGGTTCGGTAGGAGTTGTGTTTCGATTTTGCTATGTTCGCAGGCTTTTCGAGGGTCGAGTGAGTGAGAGAGAAAAGCAAATGAGAGATTAGGTAGGTTGGTGACGAAGTAGGCAAAACAAAAAAAAAACTTATTTAAAATAAAATTAATTAATATAGAGAGAAAAAAAGAATTTGATTATTACAGATCTCCTCTGTTTGGCTGTCTCGTTGGATCCGCCAAGAGGTGTGTGTCTTTTAGTAGTGTCCGTACGACAGCCAAACACGGCGTTAACCTCATTTTTCCGAGATACGATTTAACATTTCTGCTTCTAATTTGCTTTCAACAGTGCAATTGTTAATTACGCTTGCCAACTCAATAGCCAAGTCTTTTTCTCAACATTAATTCAAACTCATTGTGAAATCGCAAACAATTCTTCATAATAGATTTAAATTCTTAAAAGCGGTGGGAAGAAACACCTTAGTTAGGAACACAACGGTCTTACAAAAAAGTGTACACAACATGTTAATGGTAGGTAACGCCTTCACCTTCAATAACCTGTCCAATGCGATATGCAACATAGTCGCCATTCTCAACTTCTGCAAGTATCCTCGAAGCAGCTTCGGGACTCACAACCATAACCATCCCAATTCCCATATTAAACGTCCTTCTCATCTCACTGTCTTCTATACTCCCACACTATATAATACAACCAAACAATTAATCATACATTCTACAAAGAGATTAGTTAGGATCGTTTTGGTTCATATGCTATATCTATGATTCTCTAATTACCTCTTGGATAAATTTGAACAAAGGTGGAAGTTCCCAAGCACCAGTGTCAATAACAGCACCCAAACCATCCGGTAAGACTCGGGGGATGTTGTCGGTGAAACCTCCTCCCGTTATATGAGCTAGCCCTTTCACTCCTCCTTTGTTGATAAACTCAAGTAACTGTGAAAATGGACTATAGTTCTGTGATTGGTACAACAAAATGAATAATGAACTATTTTTCTTAACCATAAAAAAAACACACAAACCTGTTTCACATAAATGACAGTAGGTGCCATTAGAGCTTCACCAAGGGAAACTGATCCACCAGGAAGTTCATCTTTCAGCGAAAGAGCGCTTTGAGCCACTACCCTGAAAACGATTTACCACAGTTAAAATAACTTTGCGTGCCAATAAAAAACGAAAAAAACCTCTCAGATTATAACTAACAAACATACATTCTTGCCAAAGAGTAGCCATTTGAATGAAGGCCACTAGAAGGAAGACCGATAAGAACATCACCAGCCACAGTGCTTTTCCCGTCTATAACAGAATCTTTATTCACTTGGCCTATCGCAACCCCAACGAGATCGTACTCGCCTTTAGCATAAAAGCCAGGCATCTCTGCAGTCTCTCCTCCTATGAGTCCATAGGTACAACCGGATTGCTTACAACCATCAACAATCCCTTTAATGACCTACAAACAAACAAACAACGAGCTGAGCACACAATGTTTGCAATTTCAACAATTAACCCCTAACGCAAGAAAGATCAAAGATGAGTGAATGAATATGATGATATACCTTTTCTGCAAGGTCTACATCGAGATCACTAGTACCATAGTAATCAAGGAATCCCAGAGGCTTCGCACCACAAGTAACAATATCATTCACACTCATTGCGACCTGAAAGTGAAAACCACCAAAAAGTAAAAAAGTAAAACCATGAGTGATCGAGTGTGTTTGTTTGGGGGGGGAGTAAGAAAAACAAAAGTCACATATATGATTTACCAAGTCGATTCCAATGGTTTCATGAATTCCGGTCTCAAATGCCAACTTAAGTTTAGTCCCTACACCATCCATACCTAATACGACTAATGTATCACCTGCTCAAACAAAACAAGACAAAACTCTCAACATTCAGGTGAATTTTTCTAGTTTTTTTTTGTATAAATGTACCTATTGGAATGCCACCACTGAATCCGCCGATCATGGGAGCCATCTTTGAGATTCTTGTAATGAGCTCAGTCCCAGCATCGATATCCACACCGGAATCTTTGTAAGTGAAGCCATCGTCTTTCTTCGACATTGATAAAACACAAGACGCGATTCTTGTTCTTCTCGTCGTCTGAGGAAAAACGACCGTTGACAACGGTCTCCGTGACGATGCTACGGAGGAGAAACGGCGGTTTCCGTTGAAGGACGAAAAAGAAGTTTTGATGATCTGGGATTCCATGCCCCTGAATTCAACAATCTGACAGGAAGCTCAACGTAATTAGCATTGGGGAAAACTTTGAAGCCAACAATAAAAGAATAAGAGAGAAATTGAAATCTAAGAAATTGAAATCCAGTTATGATAGATATTAATACAGTCTACTCTAGAATCGAATCGTATAGAACAGAAAATAAGAAGAGTCCAGAATTGAATGAGAGAAGAAAAACAAAAACGAGAAATCGAGAATCTAACCTTGGAGAAAGCTCAAGACGGTTCGGTAGGAGTTGTGTTTCGATTTTGCTATGGTCGCAGGCTTTTCGAGGGTCGAGTGAGTGAGAGAGAAAGGCAAATGAGATTAGGTAGGTTGGTGACGAAGTAGGCGTAAAAAAAAAAAAAACTTATTTAAAATAAAATTAATTAAAAGAAACGACAGACTCACAAAAAACTGAGACGACGTCGGAAGGCACTGAGTAGCTTTGGTATCCAGAGAGAAGGAGGGAAGCAATAAGATGTCCGAAGCGGGAGAAGAGGAAGCTGATAAAGAAAGAGGGCTTTTAAAACCCTAGTACCCCGTTAACTGTTTTTTATCAACACATAAGTTTTTTTCCCAGACAAAAGCAAAAGCAAAATTAACTTTTTTTTTTTTAATTCATTTCATTACCAAAGTACAAAAGAGTTGTGAATCTCACTAACATCTTTTACAGATAGAAAGCTGTTACGATCCAAATACTGGAAGCTGTGGGCCTTTTTTGGGTCAGGGGAATTGAAGCCAACAGATCAAAGCCCAAGTTATCCCTAACTCAATTTAATTACTTTTATGCCGTTATCTCTTACCATTGTGTATTTAGGAAACTGGTTTTGCCTTAGTACGATTATCACATTATTGATCAATCTAATATGCAGTGTGATTAGGATATAGATTCGCATCTTTAATGGTTATGTTCCTCCAAACAAAGAGGTAACAAATACCACATCTTGTGTTGTGCATTAGAGATATATATATATATATATATATATATATATATATATCATTGAAAAACAGAGCGGGTTTAAGTTTCCATGGTTATTCATTAGATCGGCCTTTGATTTCTCGTCTTTTCTCGTCTCTGCATTTGCACTGTGGCCTCTCATTGTATATGGCTGTATTATGCCTGAACCAAAAGCTTATGATCCATGATTACAAATGGTTTTAAACTATTTGATTATGCAGGACTGTGGACCATTTAAGGAACCAGACATGGAAAGTGGCTTCTCATGGTGTGGCAATCCTATTGGAAAGTGAGTAGATACCAAAATAAAATGACATTGAAAATGCTCTTAGACAATGATTAATGCACAGCTTTTGGAAAGCTTTAAAGAAAAAAAAAAAAAAATAAAAAAAATAATGATGTGGCAAACCTGAAAAGTAAAGTCAATTCTCTGAACACAGATTATAGGAGCGGCTCTTCGATGATGTAGCAATATCTGATTCGTCAATTTTTTTAATAATATAAAAATTTTAAGAGTTTTTTTCTGAACTCTCTGATGCGGATGCTCTTATTGTCGTGATTTAACAACTACTTCCTTCTTTTTTATTTGTTTAATGTTTTAAGATTTATATTTGTTTTTAAATATTTGATGTTTTAGCTTTTAGTTGATGTATTTAGTATTATAAGACAAGTATTAATGACAATATCTTGGTAAAGAAAGATGAAAAGTCAAAAGCACTTTTACGGTTGTGCAGATAATTATGAAATAATATTATGAAATTTTATTTATGTATAACCAAAGAAGGAGTACTCTTCAGTCTTACTTTACTTTATCATCTTAGAGAGTACTCTTTTTTTGTAACTGTTATTTTCATAAAATCAATGTACCAAGAAGATAATAAAAAGAAAATGTAAACTAATTAAAAAACATAGATTACTCTCCATGATGTTTTTAAGAAATTGAATAACCCAATAAAATTATTAATTAAAAACATAGATTACTCTATCACATGTATCAATAGCAAAATTTTTAGAACAATTTCTTTCTAAATTTATATATCTAAAATGTAAACTATAACATGTATACAGATCATAGTAAATCATTAGAAGTAGTATATAAATATATATCAATAATACAAAATACAATAATTAAATTTTTAAAAAGACACAAAATACCTGAATTCATAACGGAAGAATTTTCTGGTTCTTCATGAACTGCAACAGGTGCACCATTCTCTAAAGAAACAGATTTTCTTGGTGGACTTTTATTCAAATCAAACAAAACTTCTCTTTCGTTATTTTGAAATGGTAAATTTAGATCAAAATTATGAAAATCTATAGATGAGTTTTACTAAACGGTGTAAATCTAGATTCATATATATAGAGGATTAGTGAAACGTTTATTTTGGTTTTGGGTCCAGTTTTAAGTTGTTTTTGTTGAACAATGAAAACTGTGGCTCCAAATTTAATTTTTTTACAAAAATTAAAATGTCCTTTCAGTAACCAACTTCTTTTGTGTATGGCGAAGTAAAGAGTGCAATAGTTTATACTGCACTAATTAGATAGAGAAAATAGTAGTATTAAAATATGGAAAAGTCACAAAAAATAATTAAAAAATAAAAAGTGAATCAATGTAAAAATTTGTCTTAAAACATCAAACAAATAAAAACGGGGGGAGTATATCATTATACTTTATTTCTCCAGAAATGCAGAATACCTTTTGAATCTTGTTTTACTTTTTATTAGTTTTGTTTATAAGAGTTCATTTCTTAAGTATATCACCCTAAGAGTTTGAGACCAAGAGATGGTTGCAATTCGCGTCTTCTCACTTCGATTTTCTTCCAAAGCCTGACTAGAACTCCGATAATACATCGAATTTCATTTTGTATCTAAAGCCCAAGAGGCCAAGATGCTACTGATAGAATCTAATTCTATCAAAGGGATAAAAGAGAGAGATGATCGAGAAGAGAATGAAGTAACAGAGACAGTGACAAGCAAGAAAGAATTACCTCACCTAAATCACGTGACATCCTATCACTGATGGGAGGTAATTTAAGAGAGTCAAAGAGAAAAATTCGAATCATCAACTTGTGTAGTTCTGGTGGCATTTTTTTACTGCACTAATTAGATAGAAAAAATAGTAGTATTAAAATATGAAAAAAGTCATAAAAAATAATTAAAAAATAAAAAGTAAATCAGTGTAAAAGTTTATCTTAAAACATCAAACAAATAAAAATGGAGGGAGTATATCATTATACTTTATTTCTCCAGAAATGCAGAATACTTTTTGAATCTTGTTTTACTTTTTATTAGTTTTGTTTATAAGAGTTCATTTCTTAAGTATATCACTCTAAGAGTTTGAGACCGAGAGATGGTTGCAATTCGCGTCTTCTCGCTTCGATTTTCTTTCAAAGCCTGACTAGAACTCCGACAATACATCGAATTTCATTTTCGTATCTAAAGCCCAAGAGGCCAAGACGCTACTGATAGAATCTGATTCTATCAAAGGGATAAAAGAGAGAGATGATCGAGAAGAGAATGAAGTAATAGAGACAGTGACAAGCAAGAAAGAATTACCTCACCTAAATCACGTGACATCCTATCACTGATGGGAGGTAATTTAAGAGAGTCAAAGAGAAAAATTCGAATCATCAACTTGTGTAGTTCTGGTGGCATTTTTTTTGGCGGGGGAGATTAAGATTTGAAATCTAATTGTGACAACAAATAGTTGAAAGAGTAGCTCAATACTTATTATTACTATGCAAAGATGTCCACAGTTTTGACTTCTCATCGCAGGAGGAACCAGAGTTACACTTCTGAACACTATTATTGAGGATGGTATTGCAACTCAAAAGGAAAAAGGGTTGAGTCAACGGGAGATATGGTTCTATGGAGATGCAGCGAAGTCAAATTTAAACCCAAGTTTAACTCTAAGCAAACTTGGCACCTTTTAAGAGTAGTAACACCAATAAGGGAATGGCATAATTAAAGGAGTGTGGTTCACTCACGCAACTCCCAAATACTCTTTTACGACTTGGCTAGCAGTTCTCGGTAGGCTTTCGACGGGGGATCGAATGCAACATTGGAGCACAAGCGTAAACACCTCGTGTGTCCTCTGTCCTGAACTCATTGAAACACACAGTCATTTGTTTTTTGAATGTAGTTGGTCGTCCGCGGAGATCTGGAATGTACTCACCAGGAGAATTCTTGGATCGAGATATACAACACAATGGAACCAAATTCTTCAACTGCTAACTGACGAATCACAAGGTCATATTTGTTATTCCTTCTTTGATATGCATTCCAAGCAACAATCTACTCTATTTGGCGAGAGCGCAACAGTAGAAAGCATGGGGAACCATCTACTTCCCCAGGTCAGGTGGTGCAGTTCATAGACAAGCAAGTGAGAAACCGTCTCTGTACGATACCACGTATGCAAGACATGCGCTATGAGGAGGGATTAGAAACTTAGTTTTTATACCATTGATATGATCTCTTAGATAGCATAAAAACTCGGTCACAAATATTGTAAAAAAAAAAATTTTGGTTTGAATAAATTTTACATTCATTCAAAAACGAAAAATTATCACTTTAAAAGAACCAAAAAATCAGCCAACTAAAAAGAAAAGGAACAAATCAAGTAATCAACCATTAAACCAACTATTCAGCTCACTTAACTTGGTACACACACTTTTTAAGCCAAAATTTCTCCCGATTTAAGTCATTAGGCTCATATCATTTACACCCATATATGCTTAATTATTAAAAGCATCTCCGGATGTTACAACAACTGTAGAAAATATAAAGTCCAATCATCTATAGACTCCGATGTTAACTAACTTAATTCATAGTCAGTAATAAACTAATAATAATCAGACGTAGCTTACATAGACATAAGTTTATCGACTATAATTATATTAAGTGGTTTTTGTTCTTTATTGTTTATCTATTAGCAGTCGACAACGCATCCTCTTCCACGTGGCAAGTGACGGTTGTTGGCACCCGAACCTGGGTAATCGTTTAACTCCATTGCCATCCTTTCCTCTACGTCGTTCTTCACATCCTAAACAAATAATTATAAAAAAAAAATGTAAATAAAATTTTATAAAAAATTAATTATTACCTTACAAGAATTAATAAAGATGTAACTTGAGAACCAACCAGTAGTGTATCTGGTTGAGGTAGGTAAATTTGGTCGGGCCTCTCCATCAAACTCCCGAGTCCTTCGTACGTACACAAGAAAGAAATAATATAAGTTACAAACATCATTTGATGAAATATTTACATAAAAGAAAATGAGATGAAGTTCATACTCGAAGCATTGGTAGGGAAGAAGAAGAAGAATTGCGAAATAGTTATAAAGAAGATGACGAGGAGATGGAAGAGAGCTTTGTTGGCCATTTGACGATGATGATTTATGAAAGAAAAAAATCAATATATCAAAACCTTAGTTTTGTTGTGAGTTTTGTCTTGTGCTTTGAGTTTTTGTCTTTGTTATGGTTTCTTTTATAGTTCTCTTCTTCCAATTTGCGCATTTTTATACTATACTTATGGTGGAATGGACTTTTATTAATCATTAATTAAGAAAATTGGTGAAATCAAATATGGAAGTTTTTTAATCTGGTTTTCGTATTAAACCACCAAAATGTCTATCAACACAACAATAACACAACACAACAATAACACAAGTGTCTCTCCATAGCTTGACACATCAGCATTTTCAAGTTTTTAGAAGATGACACTTCAACAAAAAAAACACCAATAAAATCATTTCATTAATACAAGTCATCAATTTATTTTAACTTTTAAATTTAAACCCATTAGAAACTCAAATATTTTTTATTGTTAATTTTAATTTTATTTTTTGATCAAGCTCAAGCTCAAATAATAAATAACAGCAAAAATTAATATATTTTGCCAAACCGAAACTCAAATAATAAATAACAGCAAAAAAAAATTAAAATTTCTAACAATGTGTTTGCTTGATAGAGACGTATATGATTGAAGAAAGTGTAGACTCATCATCAACTATTCTTCTGTAACAACAATGCAAAAAGCGTTATGTTATAAGAAGCTCACACATCAGCAAAAATTTGAACCAATAAAAATATAACAATAATACATATTATTTACACACTAATAAAATCATTTTACTATTTTGCTGACCCATTAAAAAGCCGAAAATTTACAAAAAAATGGAAGTCGAAAGCAAATGAGGAGAAATTCAGACCACCACAGCTTGAAGATTCGCATTTTCCACTGGTTACCGAGAACAAATTTTCTTGGGTTTGGCGGGAATAGATAATTTCTTGGTTTTGGTAGAAAAATGTGATTTTCAGTTTTGGTAGGAAAAACATAATTTCTCGATTATGGCGGAAAAAAATGAATTCTTGGGTTTGGCGAAAAAATGTGAATTCTTGGTTTTGGTGAGAAAAAAAAAATTGATTTTGATGAGAAAATGCGAGGGAAATGCAACTTTTCAATTTTGACGAAAAATATGATTTCTCGGTTTTAATAGAAAATGTAATTTTTCGTCTTTTGATGGATAATGTAATTTCTTGATTTTTGCAAAAAATTGTAATTTGACAATTTTGGCAGAAAATGCAATTTCTCAGGTTGATAGAAAAACAAAGTTTCTCGATTTTGGCGGGAATACACAATTTCTTGGTTTTGATGGAAAATACAAATTTTCAGTTTTTGACATATAATTTGATTTTTTGGTTTTCGAGGAAAAATATGATTTCTTAGTTTTCACGGGAAACACAATTTCTCAGGAGATAATGCAATATTTGGTTTTCGTGGAAAATTGTAGTTTATCGGTTTTGGTAGGAAGACGGTATTCTTGATTTGACGAGAAAAAATAATTTTTTCTTGTTTTGGTGGGAATAGACGATTTCTCGATTTTTGCGGGAAAATATTTTTTTTGGCTTTGACGAAAAAATACTATTTTGGTTTTTGCAGGAAGATGAAATTTTTTGGTTTTGGTGAAAAAACTTGATTTCTCTGTTTTGACGGAAAAACACAGGTTCTCGCGGAAAAATGTGATTTTTGATTTTTGAGGGAAAAATACAATTTATTTATTTTGGTAGGAAAATGAAATTTCAGGTTTGACGAGAAAATAATTTTTTTTTTTTGTTTTGGAGGGAATAGGCGATTTCTCAGTTTTGTGGGAAAATAAAAAAAACTTGTTTTGTTGAAAAATGCAATTTATCGATTTTTGTAAAAAGATAAAATCTCTCTGTGCCAAATTTTTCAAGTTATAATATGTTTATAGTTACCAAAATTGAAAAGTTCAGATAGAACTTTCTATTTAGTTCTAAAGTAATAGTAATGATTTTGATATGAATGTTATTGATTATAGTTTGGTAGTTTTAGAAACATATGTTTATAATAAATATTTGATAAATAAGTAAATTTTATAATTTAAAATAATTATATTAATTAATATTTTTTTAAATGACAATTTGCTTTATATAATTTCAAATGAGGATCAAGTAGCAATTTAGTAGAGAAAATAAATTATATTTATCATTAGCATGAACATACTTAAAAATGTATTGTTATATTCTTACATATACATTTATAGATAGTTAGTTAAACAAATTTGATAGTAGATTATAATTTAAAATAAAAATAAAAAATTAATGATATATAATATTTATTCAGATTTAATACATATAAATACATAACTTAAGCTAATAAAAATAAATATAATACTCATTTACATTATAAAAATAATTTTATTATACTAAAAATATATATAAATCTAGAAAAATATTCTGCAGCGTAGCGCAGCTAAATATCTAGTATACTTGTTCAAGTATGAACCATTTTCTTTTCAAAAAAAAAATTCTCTTTGTTCAAGTATGAACCATTTTCTTTTCAAAAAAAAAAAAGTATGAACCATTTGCATATGTATAATATGAACCATTAGAAAATAGAAACATCTAGAGAAATGATCGATGGTGGTTAAAGTTGTGGAATTGTGGGAGCCAATGGGCATGGCTACTTAATTACGCGTGTCTGTTTATAATTAGTCATTGACAAATGAACCTTCATGGCCTACATGTGCTTTAAGAAAGTTCACGTTTAATTTGCTTTGTTACTTATAATTATCGAACATATATATGTACACTACACACGCCTATGAGACTGTAACTTTGGTTCGGTTTTGTGCTGTGGAATTTAACGGAAAAGATAATAACATAATGAAGCTCTATATACATTTCTCTACATTAAAGTTTCTTGAATGTGAAATGAGTTAAACTGTATAACAAGACTCAACTTTTCTTCCGTATATAAAGATTTTTAATTGATAATGTTCACATGAAATAAATAATTGTATTCACTGTTTACGTAGTCTCGTCAAAATGAAAATGAAACCAGTATTTAATATTATATACAACAACAAAAAACTTAATACTATTATATAGATAGATATGCAATTGTTTGTATATCGTGGATCCATTTTTTATTATCTCCACATATTTCATCCACCGTCTGAATTTTATGATTATCAAATATTATATACATTTAATAAAAAATAATCTCACAATGCGACCATTAAAGCAAAGCTATGTGAATACCAAATTTTGCTTACTTTCCGAAGATACTATTAAATCTTTAATGGTCATCCCTATAGTGGAAGATAGCTAAGCACAGACAGTACTGAAAAACATTTTCAATTGTGTGATCATGTTAATAACGTATAAATTAGTAATCCATTTTAATAAAGCTAGAATATATTGTAAGTGTAAATCTGATACATGCTTGTCAAAGTCACGGCACTAACTCTAAGTGATGTTTTTTGATCACTTCACGAATTTGGCTTCTATAGTGGCTAATCCATCATACCGCTTATTCTTTACATATTACGCCTATACGGTACCTATAATTTTATATATTTACAGCTTTTTGTACATTATTTACAAAATCAAACCTCAGATATTAAGGAATTGTAAAATTATATATTTGGAACTATTGATCGCTTTTGCTAACTTGTACATATATAGTACATTCTGGAATCTCTAATCGATGTCCGAAGAAAAGCTATTGCTAAATTCTGAAAATTATGGATTGATAAAGAGAATGGGCAGGAGAGAGGTCATACATGTATATTTTTTTAGTGTAGTTAAACTGTTTTTTTTAATCTCAGTCCACTTAGTGATATATAGCTTTATGTACATATGCATGCACTGCTTTTTCTGCAAAATGTCAAAATAGATCGCAATGTCGACCAAGCTTACAAGCACAATTGCAAAGATTTGTGTTCTTGTAAAGTTTCCCTTTTTGTATATTAAGTCAATAAGAAAATTTATTAAAAGTCAATAGTGGGTTTTGCTTATCACATCACACCTTCTCTCTAAGTTTCCCAATATAATAAATTAATGGATTGATATTTATCATTTCGTTTTCCTTTTTGTAATTGATATGAAAGTTCCAACCACTAACCAGTGCCGGCCTTGAATAAAAACAAAGCAAGCAAGTGCTTCTAGGTGCTTAACAAAGCAAACTAGATCTAGTTTCCAAAGTAATTTACCAAGTTTAGGAAAAATTGATTTGATGTAATGGTTTTAGCCCTCAACACTTTTGTTAGAGGTAAAGAGTTCTAAGCTTGATCATCCAAAATTTGTTTATTCATTAATGTGTCAAAATTTTGTTTGTGTGTGTTTAAACCTCTTTTTTTTACCAAAGCTTAGTAAAATTTAAGTGAAATAGTTCAAATATCATTGGAAGAATGATATCTAGCCAATATTGGTTTATCTCTCAAGTCTCCGAACGTTCTCATCCTGTCGTCACATCGGAGGCCTTTCTAAAGATCAAGCATCGATCTGGTCAATATTTTATATGGTTAAAATTTAAAGATGATACATTAATCGTTGATTTCCGTTCCAAATGCAAAGTCCTCAAAACTCATATGTTTAAGAATGATACAATAATCGTTGATTTCCGTTTCAAAATGCAAAGTCTCCAAAACTCATATATTTCTGCATACATCTACCCCAATCTCCGTTACCAATCCAATTCACCACTTCTTATGGCCCATTGATATATATAAAAAACCGTTTTTAACCCTTTTTTTTACCTTTTTAAACCCAACCCCCATATAAGTACTTATAACAATCACAACTGATAATTTCAACTGATAATTTCAACAATCACAACAACATTCTTTCACGGGAACAAGAACAAGATGATGGCTTGGCCGAAGAGAGATATCCAGAATCTTCTGGAATCCATTAATGGCGGAAACACCTTTGAGACAGCCAGCTACTATGCGTTGGGTTCCCGGTATACTCCTTCACAGTGCAAGGAGATGTTCCAACATCTAGACATGAAGGTAATTGTCAATAAAAACCAATTGTCAATAAAAACCATCACAACAGTGTGTTTTGCTGCCTTTTATCCCAAATTCAGAAGGCAATCAATTAGTTCAAACCTGTCAAATGCACATCAAAATTAATTACATGATGGCGGATCTTGTAATATATTGGTGTAGTATATTTTTTTCCATTGTTGTAAAAGGTTATAAATCAAAACTAATAAAAATTGAAAATATTTGATAATCAAATGGTACAGAAAACGCACACCAATCCCAATCCAACATGAAAATGCAATTTATTTGTGTCACATCTGTAAATTTAACTAAATTAAAATTATTTTATTTTTTTTTAAATACTAAATAAGTAATTTATTGAGAAAATCAAATTATCAAAATTTATTAGTTGGTATTTTTGGCAACCAAATACAAGGATGATGAGTTTTGGAGTTTGCTCAAACTGGTGAGAGACATAGTGTATCACTATAGAGACCTTTAACCTAATACCAAGGTCTATCCCTAAATTCAATTAATACTTTTACACTTGCCACAAAAATTTCTAAATGAGTTTTTGATATCTCAGATAATTATTGAAATACAATAGATGGTTTCTTCGCCTACTTGGATTGCACCTTCTCAAACTTATTTATGAAAATATATAAATTGGTGAGAGATAACTATAACTGCCATTTTTTTCCAAATTCAGAAGGCAATCAATTAGTTCAAACCTGTCAAAGGCACATCAAAATTAATTTCATGATGGCGGATATTGTAAAAGGTAAAATCTATTGGTGTGGTATATTTTTTACCATTGAAGTAAAAGGTTATACATCAAAACTAATAAAATTTAAAAAGATTTAATAATCAAATAGCACTGAAAACGAAAATGCAATTTATTTGTGTTACATTTGTAAATTTAATAAAATTAAAATTATCCTTTTAATGTTTAATAAATAATTTATCGAGAGAATCAAAATATCAAAATCTATTGGTTGGTACTCTTGGCAACCAAATACAAGGATGGTGAGCTTTGGAGTTTGCACACTAACGATAAGAAAACCCTAACTGAACAGCAAACCCTAGCTTAAACGCCGACACAAAACTGTTAGCCATAAATCATTTCTAATACGATCGTGAATCCCTAACCTCGGTACTCAACCAATCAGCAACTGTCCATCACTAAATGCAACAAACGCGAAGTTACCATGATGACATTTTCGCGTTTGTTGCATTATTTATAAATTTAATTACTTTTACATTTACAACAAAAATTTCTAAATTAATATTCTCTTTGTTTCAAAATGTAAGTTGTTTTGGATAAAACACACATAGACACGTTTTATTTTTTTATCTTTTTTAAAAGTTAATCATTATTTTGTTCATGTTTGTTTTTTACTTTCTAACTTTTTAAATTAAAATATTATTATTGTTTGCCTAAAATCTATAAAACAACTAATATTTTGAAATAAACTAAATCTCTAAAACAATTTATATTTTGAAACAGAAAAAATATCTCAGATAATTATTGGAACAATGATCTCTTCGCCTACTTGGATCTCACCTTCCCAAACCTTTTTATGGAAATGTATAAATTGGTGAGAGATAACTTCAAGACAGATGACAAATACTTAGGTCCTTGGGTTCTACCCCTATAGCCTATAGGTGATGTCTCATTCAAACATGATTCAAAATTGGTGATGAGCACTTACATAGAGTGCATGGAGTTTTGGAGAAGTGAAAGAGAGACTAGGTACGCTAAAGACTCTTGCAAAATGTTACTATTGTTAAGTTTGGTGGGATTTTCCTAGTAACATTCCAATTATAAGATTGTGTTTTGAAGTCATTGAGGTCTTATTCCTCAATTTTTTTTTTTTTATCATTTTAGGAGTAGTGTGCTTTGTAAACACGTTTTCTTCATTATGAGTTTTCATATTCTAAAAGAAAAATTAAAATTATATAGAGTTTTTCCTTTTTTCTTTTCTTCTATACACCTGAATCTGAATTAAATTAAAAAGTAAGGAAGACTTGAGTTAGTATAAATTTTTACATGCAACTAAATTTTGTAGAAAGAATTATTCGATTTGTTTTTTGTGTGAGAATTTGATGTATAAGTGTGTGTCTATTTTTTTGACAGTTGATTGGTGATGTAGATTCCACTAGTCTAGAGCAAATCACCAAACAATGAACATTTAAGAGAAGGTTTGAATCTTTAGATCCAAATTTGGACATTTAAATGGGCTTTTAAGATGGTATGTGAACTATATTCTCAATGTGGAATCAAACGTTTAGAATTTGGATTTTGGACATGTGGAAGAGAGTAACAAGGGTGTTTAGGATTTAACCCATTTTTGACTTTTGATAGAAGTTGGGTTTTCATATTAACATAATTTGTTTTACATGGGAAAAAACCTTAAAAATACCTCAAGTTATTTTCATTTGCCAAAAAAATACCTCAACTATTTGGATTCCTAAAAAGAAATTTAACTTATTTTTCGTTGCCAGATTAATACACAGAGATTCAAAATTTACAAGTTTACAATGTAGATGTTAACGACGTCAGCTCAGTTAACGGAAACAATAAACAGTATTTAATATTTTAAAAACAAAATGGGTTTAATTAATCCGAATTTGCACAAAACCCCCCCTAAAATTGAGTAACCTTAATTTCATTTCATTTTTCCCAAATCGATTTCGACTCCTCTCTTCTTCTTCTCTTCGATTCTTTTCACTCTCAATTCTCACTTCCTTACGGTGTTGTTAAATGAAATTGAAACGAAGCAATTTGTGAAGGATCGATTACGAAGAAGATGAGGTACTCTGTTTATCTCTCTCTATCTCTCTCGCTCTCTCTCTATCGAACTGTTTTTTCCTTTCCTTACGAGTTTGATTTGGGATTTGATTTTGAGTTTGATTGTAGGCATAATTATCGATTTAGTATTTCGTATTTGTTTGATTACACATTCTGGGCTAGGGATTTTCGAATCATTACATTGATTTTGTGTTGCAATTGATATTGTGCAGTGATACTATAAAAATCAATCTGCATTATGGAGGAGCAATGGAGAAGAAGGAGAACAAGTTGACATATAAGGGATGGGCTTTGAAAAACGTTATCACGATCGACCCAGATTTCATGACTTGGTCGATGTTTGATGCTTTCTGTGAAGACAATGGACTTGGGCGCGGTTTAGTGGAGAAAGTATGGTATAAGCTTCCGCAGGAGGATATGGGTTTAGTAAGGATGATTTCTGAGCTCACTTCAGATGCACAGATTAGTGAGATGTGTAATCAAGCGATCACAGTAGGTGCAGTTGATATCTTCATTGAGCAACGCCTTTCTGCTAGTACCAATAATGGTGAAGATGGTGAAAATACTAGAATAGATGGTGAGAATGTAGGAGGCCAAGATGATGGAGGACAGTGCAATGATGATAGTGATATTGGGGATGATCAAGCTCGTGAGAATGAAGGGGATCAAGATGATGGAGGACAGTGCGATGATGATAGTGATATTGGGGATGATCAAGCTCGTGAGAATGAAGGAGGCCAGGACGAAGGAGAAGAAATTATCGAAGAAGGAGGAGATGACATTCGATTTCAGACATTTATGAATGAAGTACAAAATGAAGAAGTTGACGGATTGGGTGAGTTGAATGATAATCTTCCTGCACCTTCTTATGCAGCGATTGATGAACTTGTTGTTGATGATGAGGCTGAATTAGAGAGGCAATGTAAGGATGCTGAAGAGCCTGCTCCCGCTCTTGACACAGATGATGAGTGGGAAGATTTCAATAGGACTGAAACTGCAATGTCAAGAATGAGGTACAGCAAAGACAAGCCACCATACTTGTGGTTAATGCAGACTTTTAAGAGTGGTGAAGAGTTCAAAGAGCAGCTGTTGCGGTATGTTCTGAAGATAAACTTTGATGTGAAGTTGTGTCGATGGGAGAAAACCAAGTTGGCGGCAATTTGTACAAAAGAGAAATGCAATTGGAAGATATATTGTTCTGTGGAGAAACCAAAAGGGAAGTGGATGGTGAAAACATATGTGGATCGTCATAACCATATGAAGAGTAGCAAGGCTAAAATATTGAAACAAGGGATAGTTGCGATGTTATTCAAAGATGAAGCAAGAAGAAGACCAGGAATTAAGTGGACTGACATCAAAGACGAGATCATGATGAGGTATAATTTGTCTGTCTCTAAGTGGATATGTTCGAAAGCAAGAAGAATAGCTCTGGATATGGTTATTGAAACTCAAAAGGAACAGTTTGCCAAGTTGTGGAATTATGAGGCTGAACTCAGGCGTACAAATGCGAATACAAAGACAGAGATTGTGACGATTCCTCGCGATGATGGTAAGCTAGTCTTTGACAAATTCTACATCAGTTTTGAAAACCTTAAAAACTCCTGGAAGCGTTGTTGTCGACCTATTATTGGTCTAGATGGAGCCTTCATGAAATGGGAGCTTAAAGGTGAGATTTTGGCAGCTGTTGGCCGAGATGCAGATAATAGGATTTATCCTTTTGCGTGGGCCATAGTTAGAGTGGAGGATAATGAGTCTTGGGCTTGGTTTATTGATAGATTGAAGACAGAATTAGACTTGGGATTAGGCAATGGATACACTGTAATATCTGATAAACAAAAGGGCTTGATAAATGCTGTGAAAGATCTCCTTCCTAATGCAGAGCATCGACATTGTGCTAGGCATATATTCGCCAACTGAAAAAAAGTGTATGGGATGATTGAGTACTTCTGGGCAGTGGCAAAAAGTCCATGTAAAGGTGATTATCAGAATAATATAGACGCTTTGAAAGCTTTTGATGAAGTTGCATACAAGGATTTGCTAAAAACAGAGCCGCATACTTGGTGTAAAGCCTTTTTCAGTTCACAAGCAAGGTGTGATGATGTTTGTAACAATATGTCTGAGAGTTTCAACAGAACAATCAAAGAAGCTCGCAAGTTGCCATTGATTAACATGCTTGAGGAGATAAGGAGGCTTGCAATGTCGCGTATATCTCGGAGGAAAGAGATGACAATGAAGTGGGAAAGCAAGTTTCCACCAAACATAATGGAGATCTTTGAGCAAAATCGCACTGAAAGTGAGGTATGCAAGGTGCTTAAAAGTAGTGAAAGCTTGTATGAGGTTGTTGAGCAAGATTGTAGCTACGAGGTTTGTCTTCCATATAAGCATTGTGCTTGTAACCAATGAGATATCACAGGAATACCTTGTCGCCATGCCATTCATGTCATAACAGAGTTGAACCGTGATCCAGAAGAGTGAGTGGTATTTCACATTGAGTTGTTTTAGATTTTTAATGTCTTACTTTATTAACTCTTTTCCTAATATAATGTAGCTATGTCGATGACTACTACTTGACATCTAAGTGGCAAAACACTTATAATGACAATATTAAACCGGTTAATAGTGAGAGACTGTGGGAGAAGCTTGACAAAAGATCCGATTAAAGTACCTGAGAGAAGGAGAATGCCAGGACGTCCTAAAAACTACGATAGGATCAAGGAGGCACATGAGTCAAAAACTAATCCAACAAAGGTTATTAGAGAAGGAAGAACGATGACGTGCAGAAACTGTAAGCAAACGGGTCATAATAAGAGCACTTGCATTCGACCCCCTGCGGTGGAAACTACTACCAAACGAAAAAGAGGACGGCCTAGAAAGCAACCGGTAATGATATATAATTAGTGTATATCCTTTATTTTGTTCAATGCATGTAGTTGGAGCATACACTTACTGTGTTCTTCATTTTATAAAAGGATGATGATCAATGGAGCATTCAAAATGCACCAAAGAAGAAGCGAATTACTAAAAGCAAATCAACTCCAGCTCCAACATCTTCAGAGAATGCTCAAAGCCAATCTACACAGAATGCTCCAATTTTGACTCAGAATTCCCAAAGCCAATCGAATCCACCTCCAGTTTCGACTCAGAATTCCCAAAGCCAATCGAATCCACCTCCAATTTTGACTCAGAACTCTCAAAGCCAATCGACTCCACCTGCAACTTCTGCACAAGATTCTGGTGCTGCAGCTGAACCAGCTCATCATGGTCGTGGTCGTCCACGTGGTCGTGGCCGTGGTCGTACCCGTGAGCCGCCAATTCTTAGAGGTTATGGTTGTTATATTTCTCCTTACACTGGTCGAGTTTTTGACGTTTGGAGATCTACTGCTAAAGATATGAATGGTCCTACTCCACGACCACATGAAGACCCTTAGGAACTTTTGAGTTTGGCTTTTGTATGATCCTTATTAAGTATTCGTATCTTGGCTCTTCTTTTGCTTAAGTAATCGTTATGAATTTAGCACTTTTATTGGTTTGAATTGGCAGTATTTACTGTCTTGCTTTGGATTTTGGTGTGTGTCACATTTGACTATAATTTTCAGAATCTATCTACGGTTATTTACACTCTTTCGATTGCCTTTCTTGTGTTTTGTTTGGTAGTTTTGTTATCTGCAATTACGATCAAGACAGAACAACCATTGATTAATATTTTACAACCAAAAAACAGATTAAACCATATTCAAGGCAACTATTACGAGACACCAGAACCCGACCACAAACTCAGAACAACAAAACAACTACTACCGAAGACTAGAATGCCAAAAACCACACAACAACAAGCATAACTAATCGTCCCTCTAACATAACTAATCTTCCATTTGACTACTTCTTCACCATTGTCAAGATCATTGCTGTGACAACATAGAATCCTCCCCATGAGATGACAACAAATTGTCGCAGCAGTTTTTCCCTTTCTTTCGAGGCCATGGCTTCGTTCTGAAGTTTCATTCGATCTTCTGAAATCCGATTCCACACATCTGTATCGACCACAGTTGTGTCCGACTTCACAACGCCTGAATTGACCACAGTTGTGTCCGACTTCACAACTGCTCCACTTAAAATTTTCTTATTCAGAGCTCGAACAGACTCTTTTAGGGCGTTAATTTCTTGATATTGTCGACGAATCTGATCTCTTGCCTCTAGTAAGCTCTCTTTCTGCCACCCATGGGGTTTATCTTTATCCGGCCATGTGAAGAATCCATGAGCATCGCATTTGTAAAACTTCTTTCTAGGATTATCATCTGTCCATGACTTCAACTTCACCGTCATTCTGCCGCAGCGGCAAAGAGGCCCCTCCATCTGGCTGTAGCTCCGGTTAAACAAGTTCGCATCTGAGCCGCCAGAACTTTGTCCTCCTTCCATTCTCTGTGGTTCTCTGATTTTGACGATGGATGAAAGAGGAAAAGAGACCACAAATTGAGATCAGAAATTACTCGTTAGGAAGTGAGAACTGAGAGAGAACTGAGAGAGAAGAGAAGAAGAAGAGGAAAAATGGCGAAATCGATTTGAAGAAAATGAAATTAGAGTTATTCGATTTTTGGGGGTTTTGTGCAAATTTTGATTAATTAAAGTCATTCATTGATAAAACATTAAACACCGTTTACTGTTTCCGTTAACTGAGCTGACGTCGTTAATATCTACATTGTAAATTTGTAAATTTTGAATCTCTGTGTATTATTCTGGCAACGAAAAATAAGTTAAGTTTTTTTTGGAAGCCCAAATAGTTGAGGTATTTTGTTGGCAAATGAAAATAACTTGAAGTATTTTTAAGGTTTTTTCCCCTCTCTTTTACATGCATACGTAAGAAATGCCTATAAAAATATGTAAATTGTTTTATTCGCAATGTCGACATGGAACTATAAGAATGTGGTGAAAGAATATATAAGTTGAGCTCCACATGTTAAATCTCACAACGAAAGATGTCCTGTTTTTACATATTGTATTTGATTTCTAGAAAGCCCGTAGTGTGTGAAGTAAATAAAAGTGTTGCTTAATTAATAATTATATGACGTTTGGTTATTTTAAAAAAATATTGACGTTATAACAACAACAACAACAACAAAATCCAGCTGAAAGTGTATCTATAAATTTCCATTTGCACTTAAAATTTTAGAATATTTCCGAGAACAATAACTCAATAAGCATAAATTTTAATGCCATTATGAAAGATGAAAAATCGTTTTAAATTCTGATCAAATATATATTGTGAGCCTATTCAAAAAAAAAAAAACCAAATACTAACCTATATACGCAGATGGAATTTTATTTTTAACACAAAAAAATAAAAATACATTACTCTGAAGAAATTCAACATTTGTAAATTATTGTTTTCTTCTATAAACGATGAACTTCTAAATTGGGCTTTTAATTGACATTATTCTTTGAAGAAAGCCCATTTGACTTTTTGTTTCCTTATTCTGCAAAAGCAAGAAAATGTCTGGAGTATTTTTGGATTCTAATTTCTACAACTTTTCCGTTTATCCCCTCTTCTTTCAAAAGCAAAAAAAGGTCTGTAGACTGAAGTATTATAGTATATATTTTTTTTCCTTAAAAATGGTAGAAAACATATGTCAGTTATCAGCAAAAGCTGCTAAAATTCGTTAGTTTAGTTCACCATATTTTTTTTACCATTTAAAAATTGAGAAATTAGCTGATATAACCAAATAAATGACTGAAATTCATAAAATAATCATATCAAATTGGATGTTATTATATTGTCTATATCTTCTATAATATATACAAAAAAACTCTTCATCTAATAAATTACACTATTATACTATACTTAGTTGGTGTAGTGTATTATTAATAGTTCTACAAATATACTATTTTTATATCGTACTATATTATCACTCCGAAAACTGACTCCACACCGTATGGATATCTGCTAGCCTCTCATCTTTATCGATCATCATCTCGTGAATTCACTCTCATATGAGACATCCTCCAATGCAAATTTCATACCTGTAAATATCTAAAAAATGAATTAATATCTATACTATACTATATTATATTAATTCATATACTACACTATATTAATTTTATCGTATAAGAATATATATTAAAGTATAGTCTGATTCTATAATTGGAATCCTCAGTACTATACTATCTATTTTTTAATCTGATTGTATATTTAGAATTCCAAATAGTATACTATTTTTTTGTTTTAGCCTAATGATAGAACAATCAATACTTCCTTCGTTTTATAAAGAGTGTCATTTTGGCATTTTTTTTTGTTATATAATAAGTGTCACTTTAGGTTTTCAATGCAAAATTTTAAATAAATTATCAGTTTTATCTCTACTATTTTAGCTTATTAATTATAGAGAAATAATGATTTAGTATATAAATAAATGGTATAACAGACAAAAAAATATCAGAATGACGTTTTTTATGAAACAGAGGGAGTACATTTTTATTTAAAATAGAATGGCTTTTTAGTCTTTTCTCTGTAGACTATAGTTACTTTTTATATTTTTTGAATAACATAGCTATATTCTTCGATTTTTTTTCAAATATGGTTAAATTGCAAATTAACTCTTAAAAGTTCAAACCGTTAATGCAATTATGCAAAGATAAGAAATACATTTAAATATCAGCGAGCACAAAAGTAAAAAAATACACTGTTAAGATGCGATGACAGTGATGCACGTGGAGGGTGGCGATTAGATCGACAAAGAGAAAGACATGCACCTTTTGTTGAAATCTATGCGCAGGTGTGACAGGGGCCCACCACAAAATCCAACGTGGCAAAAGGTAGACTTTGATTTAGATCCTCCGAAAACGCAACTTGGTTAAAAATCAATTGTACAATGTGGCAGAGACCTAAGAAACTTTTTGTTGATAGCCAATGGTTTACCGACACGTCCTTGAATCCAACCTTCCTTTGCTTTTCCTTATCCACACGTACAAACTAACTGGTCCGATACCAAATCTTGCAATCTCTTTATCTAAAATTTGTAAGGACTTTTGTATATAAATTTTAGAAAATTATCAAAAACTTTAAATAGTCTATTTTCAAATCAAATTGTGACATTCTTGGTCACTTTTATTTCTAAGTTGTCTCTAATTCTCTTAGTATTGTGTTTGCTTTCTAAGCATGTTTTAATTTGTAACTCAAAATTTCTTGTTTTCAAGTATAAGGAGGATTGTGTCTTATTTAAGAGCCATATAGTAAAAAAACCTATTGTAACTTCGGAGCCATTTCTAATAAAATCGCAAAGTGTTTCCAAATTATAAACTTATCTAGGAACTAAAACTAAATATTAAAAGAAATAACTAGCTAATATGAGCTGAGTTCCTCACTTTTTCCTTTACCTAATTAGTTTGATTGTCAAATATTCACCAGATCATGCATATATATATATATGTATATATATACCCCCACTTCTCATTTTTGTCCATCAAATTTTGGTAATGATTTATTTTTGTAAGTTTTTTCTCTATGTCATTATATGTGTCATTAACTTAGTCTTGTTCGCTAATTTACGGCAAATTTGAGGAAAAAAAAACAAAATCAAAATAATTGGTTACTGTATGGTTGATAAATTAGTCAAATAAATGTGTGACAAAAATTAAGAGAACAAAAAAAAGGGAAATTATGCGAATAATCCACATAAAAAGGTACGAATTATTATTATTATTATAACCCGACAACCCGACCCGGTATTAATGAGGCAAAAAGGAAAATATCAGAGGCCACATAAACTTGTGGCTGAGAATTCAATTGTGATGCTGACGTGGTACCCCCTTTGCTTTTATACGGATCTAAATCCCTAATTTCAACAATTCACCTCCAAAATCTCATATCTCCCAAAATATTAAAAAAAAAAATCAATTTAACAGAGTGAGAAAGGGGAGAGGAAACAGATACTGCACGAGCTTCCTCGCTTCTGTTTTTGGTTACTCGAGAAAGAAAAAAAAAATGATGATGGAAAGAAGAGATCCAGCTATTAAGCTCTTCGGGATGAAAATCCCTTTTCCGGCGGTTTATGAGTCGACGGTGGCGATTGAGGAGGAGGAAGAGGAGGAGGTGATGGAGTTGAGCGGCGGAGATGGAGGAGAGGATAAACCAGCTGAGAAGGTATTGATTGATTTTGCTTTGTGTTCTTATAGTGATCGAGAAAATCGATTACAAGTAGTTCTCTCTGTCTCTGAATCCACAAATGGATAATCTTTTGTCTCTATAAATCTCTGAAACTTTATACAACTTTGACTCGAACACTTGAATCCTCTGTTTCGAACTTATATCATGTTGAAGATTTTTGAACTCTGGGTATCTTCATTCATTTTGGATCTACAATTTGTGTGATGAGCTTCATGAGTTTTAGAGATTCTGGGTTTTGATGAAAAAGAGTACTATTGAAGATAATTATTTTTTGTTTTTTTCTCATTAATTTAAGAACAATTGTTTGATTCTTCCTCTAGAACTTTCTTCAGAGACTCGTTTGTTTATTCATTAGTCCATTACAAGTGTTCTTAATTAAATATTTTTATCGCCTTCTCTCATAGGTAACTTCAGAGTTAGTATTAGATAAGAACAACAACAAATGTAAAGACAAGAGTCATGACTCCAAACCCGAGACCATGGACAAAGAAGAGACGACATCAACAGATCAGATACAGAGCAGCGACTCGCCTGAGGAGGACGACAACAATCAGCAGACAACAGCAGACGGCAAAACCCTGAAGAAACCAACCAAGATCCTGCCATGTCCGAGATGCAAAAGCATGGACACCAAGTTCTGTTATTACAACAACTACAACATAAACCAGCCTCGCCATTTCTGCAAGGCCTGTCAGAGATACTGGACAGCCGGAGGCACCATGAGGAACGTACCCGTCGGTGCAGGACGGCGCAAGAACAAAAGCTCCTCCTCTCATTACCGTCACATCACCATCTCCGAGGCTCTAGAGGCAGCGAGGCTCGACCAGGGCTTGCAGGCGAACACCAGAGTCCTGAGTTTCGGCCAACAACAGCACGCTGCTCCCATGACAACACCCGTGATGAAGCTAAATGGGGACCAGAAGGTCCCAAACGGAGCTAGAAACGGGTTTCATCACGGGTTACCGGATCATCAGCGGGTCGTGGCTCGGGTTGAGAATGGAGATGATTGCTCAAGCGGCTCCTCTGTGACTACCTCAGTGGATGAATCAAGAGCACAAAGCTGCAGAGTTGTTGAACCACAGATGAACAACAACAACGTGAATGGTTACGCTTGTATCCCGGGCGTTCCATGGCCTTACACGTGGAATCCGGCGATGCCTCCACCGGGTTTTTACCCTCCACCGGGTTACCCAATGCCGTTTTACCCTTACTGGACGATCCCAATGATATCACCTTCACCGCATCAAACCACGTCGCCTATGAGTCAAAAGGGTTCAAGTCCAAACTCTCCCACTCTCGGGAAGCACTCGAGAGACGAAGAAAAGGACAATGAGACAGAGCGGAAACAGAGGATTCTTGTCCCGAAAACGTTGAGAATAGACGATCCTAACGAAGCAGCAAAGAGCTCGATATGGACAACGTTAGGGATCAAGAACGAAGGGATGAGCAAAGGAGGTATGTTCAAAGGGTTTGATCACAAGACGAAGAGGAATCACAACGATAAAGCAGAGAACTCCCCTCTTCTTTCTGCTAACCCTGCTGCTCTATCAAGATCACTCAATTTCCAGGAACGGGTTTAGAGTTAATATACTTGTGTGTATATATGTATGATTCGATGTATAGAATGTTGTAGAATGATGAGGTTTTGAGAATCAAACTCTTTTTCTTCTTCCTCGTGATCATATCCATCCAAGATGTTTTGTACTGTACACTATCGATTTACCTTTTGTTTTGGTCTTTGATTTTTTTTGTTTCACTTTTTTTTTCCTTAGTTTCTTTCTTCATTTGTCAAAAAATGTTGGAAGAACATTAATGGTAAAAAGTTGACATTGACCTTTGTTGCGTTGGCAATTCAACCGACACTCTTCTCTGAGTCTTCTTACTTGTTCTTATCTTCACCATATTTTTGAAGGGTTTAATCTTGAATAACACCCACTTTGATAAATTTTTAATACAAAATAAAACACTCACTTTAACAATAACATCTTTCAAACATGATTTAGAAAAAATATGATATTTTGTTAAAGTGAATTATCAACTATTGAGAAAAAGAGATTATGTTTGAATTTGTTATTAAACTTTGTAGGAATTTATGAAATAGATTGAAATACATTTATTTATCTAAATTTATCAATAGAGCCATACTTAGTACTTTAAATTGTTTTTAGTTTGGATATAAACAAAAATTCTTGGATAATTTAGTTAAGCCAATCATGACAATTTGTTTTTTTTCCTAAGATTTTTTGCACAAAAATATGAGTACCTTAGATTTTAGATGCAAAAATATAAAGAAAATTGAATGGTCCCATTCCACGTAAAGACAATCAGGATTTATTATGCTGAAAAAGTTCTTTTTATTTGTATCCTTTTTAATTCCTTTTTGTATTTGGGATATTGATACTGAAAAAGATGGGTCACTATATGTTTTTTACGATTTTTACTTTATTATTTGGTCTGTGTCCTCGAAAGCAACTTAGATATTTTTCAGAGTGCCATAACAATTTTTAGCCACACGAATATATTTTTATTTCATTTATGAATACTAAATAGTAAATACCATGGCACACAATATTAGTATCAGTCTTTTTCTTGTAGCGGCAATATTATTATAATCCTTACAAGTAAAGGTGTGTCAAGTTGTTTTTCTTCTTTTTGAGTAATACTTTTCTTTTCTGCCTTTTTGCATCTTGTGGCAAAGCAATTTTGTTCCTTTTTATTCCCTACCTTGCATTAAAATTAAATTCTTATTATAGTTTTAACATTATAAACAGATTTTTTCTTCCTTTTTTTTGGTTGAGACTTGAGAATACAGATTTTTCTTTATCCGAACGCCTTTTCAACCGCAAACGCACCCGGCACCACTATAAATGAAGACACGCAGAAATTGGGCCTACCTACTTTTTGTTTAGAGGGTTTGGAAAATTAACAAGTACTTGCTTTTTTGCAAATGGTTCCAAATATGAGACAACAACGTCGTTAAGATGTTTAGACCCATAAATCAGTGATTAAAAAGCTAAGAGAAATAAATTCCTTTTTCATGTTTCTGTTTCTGTTTATATATAAAAAATGGAAGTATTCCAAATCAAAGAAAAACAATTAACTAAAATTAGGCATCAATTTTCGGAGCTTTTTTGCCCTTTTTTAAAGACTTTCGAAATGTTAAAGGTTCTACTTTATTGGCTAGGCTCCTTAATTAAATAACTACTTTGATTTGATTGGCAAGCTAATCTTATTATGATATCATAAATTTTGAAAAAAGGAAAAGAAAATGAAGGTATGATGCATCTTGGTTCTTTACAAGCATATTAACTCAAGATAGCTAGATGTAGAGTAAAAGCATTCTGTTGGCTTGATTTATAGAGTCGAATCTGTTAATTTGTATTAGTGTCACTCATGTGTTACCACTTGAATATAAATCCTCTAAAACATATTTACTCTATTTTATAAAGAGTGTCACTTTGACATTTTTCACAAAATTTAATAAAAAGTTTCTTTTATCTTTTATAAATATACTAAATAACTTTCTATTTTTAATTAATATATTAATATAACAAAGTTAAAACTAGATTTTTATTTAAAATTTGTATTGGAAATATAAAACGACACTTTTTGTAAAACAAAAATAAAACTATAAAACGATATTTTTTATGAAATAGAGAAAGTATATTATTCAAATAAAATAAACAATTTATAAAACGGAGGAAGTATATTGTTCGAGTAAAATAAACAAAACTTGTTTGCAGAATGTGTTTTTCGAACGTGGTTTTGGGGGCATACATAGTGAAAGCACTCGTGAGAAAACAATTTCAAGAAAATCTTGAAATCAACCACAAATGTATATACCACTAAGAAATAGAACGGTTTCATTGGGATACATATGATTTAGTGTTGACTTTTAATGATCAAAGTAAAACCACGGCAAGAATTGGAAATGGGAGTCAACCCTCCACTAAATACATCTAGATAACCTAGAAATGCTTCCATTTATCACACTTTCAAATCGATATATATCGTTGTTTTTTTAATCAACTATACGTTGGTTCATTTCTGTTCTCTTCTTTGTAGTTTGTAGTTTAAAGTTTGCAGATGAATCTTTAAAAATATATATATGATGAAAGATTATACTCAATCATGTAAATGGTATACTGACAAATCGTTGTCGAGTTATGCAATATTTACATAAACCGCTAGACTGATTTTGATTAAACCAAATATATAACTTACATGAGCTTTGGATTATATATACGTTTGTGTACCAAAAAAAGACAGTGAGAATACTCTTCCCAATAGGTTTTGGGCTATATTGAAATACGAAAACGATACTAGAAGTAATCTTGCCACTAAATTCGATATCACCTTCAATGTAATTTGAATTCATTTAAGAGAGGACGTTTTACATTTTATAAGTGTCATTAGTCTGAACTTAAATAATTGAACAGCACTCATCTTTTCAATGTGTGTCAAAAGTCCCGCTGTCTCTAATAGGAACAGGTTCTATCAGCTTGCAATTGTTAATTTGTATTTTGTGGGATATTATGAATTAATTATTATAATTGATAACTAAGGCGAAAGAGTTATTAAGAATACTAATTAAGCGAGAAAATGAAAGGCAAGAGAAAACTTTGGTGAGTAGATTTTCCATAAGGACAAAAAAGGGCCTTTCCACACAGGAAGGCATCTTCTATGATTCGGACACGTGTAAGCAACTTTAAGCTCTCTTTGAGGAAGACCTGACACGCCTCAAAAAGATAAGCAAAACAATGTTGTATTCTTTCTTTATTCGGATGTTTCAGGTAAAAAGTGACATGTTGTAAATAACTAAATAACTACTCCAACTATACTCACCTTTCTTATTGAAATGTTTTATTGTAACTAAATTTTTTTTTATCTCCAACTATTTCTTTTTATGTTGCTCATAACTTATTTTATTAAATCAGAACACTAAGTCACTATATAGTCAGGGAAAAATAGAAGAAGTTACTTTTGATTCGAATTTATATACTCGAGAAAAAAAAGACATAGAGAAAGAGTATATTTTCTTGGAAAAAAAACTCAAAAAGCTTCAGTTAAAGATAAAAAGAGAGTCCATAAAGAAACAAAGCTACTTTCATTTGAATATTGGATAATGGATGTAACAATTATACGTTAAAAAATTACAAGTAGAAGAAATTTTCGAAGTAAAAAATTTAATAGAAAACCCATCGGTAGGAGTGGGGCTAGTAGTTAAACGCAGAGGTTAGTTTTGTTGCGCTCCTAGTTCGAATTTCAGTAGGAGAAAATTTAAACTCGCTCTTATCTCTGGCCCAAAAACTTTGGCCCGAAATCCCTTGAAATTTGAAAAAAAAAAATTTAAATAGAAAAGCTATATTATATTTTAAAAAAGAATTACTGCATACGTAACTCAGATAAGAGAGACTGACAAAATTTACAGGTTTTTGTTGAAGTAAAAATATTGAGAAAGTCTTCATTTTCATTATAATCAATAGGTCTTCCGAGCAAAGTACGAAAGAGGAATTGAATACAAATGACTGAATCCTGCATCCATTGGACTCAGGCGCGTGTTGTACATTTCCGTAAGCTGTAAGCTAGGTCTATATTAGAAATTTGTTTCTTCAGATACTTTAGAAAAAGCATGATGCACTAAATTGCTAACGTTACAGGTAGATGATATCTTCCTCCTGAATATCATACTTTCCAGTTAAAAATACATTTCAACGGAAAAAAGAGATCACTACAAATTCAAATAAATATCTGTTTCGAAAATTAAGATCACAATCAGATCTATCAAAATAAGGGAAAACGGCCAATAGTACCTGCACTACTTCTAGTGTAGCGATTTAATACCTCCACTATTTTGGTGTGCGTTTTAGTACCCGCATTCAATAAATTTTGAAAATACATACCTGCACTCGGCCGATACACCTTGACCAAATTCCGTTAGTCAACGTTTTCCACTCCATTAACGGTGATGACTAAGCTGCCAGCTCCATGCATCCGTGGAACAGTAGCGAAGACGACGTCGTATTGTTAGTTTAAGGATGCAATTTTTTTTCCTCAAAGGGACGTCATTTTGTGTTTTGGGCTGATTTAAAGTTGTAGCCCAAAGATTTTGGGTTTTGGTTGAACCAAAGACGACGTCGTATTGTCATTTGGTAAAACAGACGAACAATCACGATTTCATCTTCTTCGTCGAGGGCGATTTCACGAGACATAGAGAAACCTTGGCAATTTCATCTGTAAAAGTAGGTGTCTGGGTCATCAAATCTAGTAAATTCCGAGTCTAATCGAGTTTGTGGGACTCAATCCATCAAATAACGAGGTAATGTATAATTTTAGGGTTTTTATTTTGAAATTGAATTGAATTTATTTAATCAGTGCTTTTTGATTTGTTTAATCGGTTCATTCAATTGTTTAATCGGTGCTTTTTAATTGTTTAATCGATGCTTTTGTATTGGTTAATCAAATGATACTATAAAATTCATCTCTTCTCTCTAAATTCTCGTTTTTTTCAAAAAATTTCAGTGATGTTTCAGATACTTTGTTTATCATCAACCATGGAGGAAATTTCGAAACAAGTGAGGATGGTACGACTTATTACAACGGTGGTTCTATTACTGAGCTTCTTACACCGGCGACTGCATTGTATAGAAGCTTGCCCGTGAGTTTGTATGGTCAGAGAGTGTGGTACAAAATGCCGTATGAAGATTTGAGTGAGCGTAAGGTCTTGTGTAATGGTGTAGACAACTTCTCGAAGATGTGTGAGGCGGCTATGTGGTGCAAATCAGTAGAGATATACATGGAGGTTGATGCAGACTATGGCGGAAGAGATGACAGTGTTGAAGAAGGAGCTAATGTAGGTGGTGAGAGGATAGAGGAGACAAGAGATAACGAATGAGCTAATGTAGGTGGCGAGAGGGAGACAAGAGATAATGAAGGAGCAACAAATGAGATGTGTGATGAGCAAGCTTGTGTAGAAGAAATAGTGGCCACATTTGTTGATGAAGAAGAGAATGATGACTACTAAAGAACACCTCCTACATCGCCTCGCGAAGGAGAAAATAATGAGACGGTTCAGTATGATGGCTACAGAAGAGGAAGTGGAGAGCTCAAGATTAGGCAAGTCTTTGTAAGCGTGGCTGAATTTAGATAGGCTGTGTTGGAGTATACATTAAAAGACGGTTGGAATATCAAGTTCACAAGATGGACAGCTAAGAAATATGAGGCTAAGTGTGGTATCGAGAATTGCTCATGAAGAATCTACTGCTCTTATGAAGAATCTGTTTCCCAATGGATGGTTAAATCATTTCAAGAGGAGCATTCGAGTTATAAGGATCAGCGTTGTAAGATATTGACAGAGAGTGTCATATGTGGCATGTACATCCATGAGCTGAGAAACGATCCTCTACTGAAGCCTAAGACTATGCAAGAGAGAATCCATGAGCGCTACAATGTGGCACCTTCACTTGATCAATATCGAAAGACAAAGACGAAAGCATTGAAACGCATTGAAGAAGAATTCAATGAACAATATGCAAGGATGAAAGACTACCGAGATGAACTTCTAGAGTAAGTTTTCGAGATAAAATTAACAATGAACAATATTCTTGACTATATTCTTCTGCTTTAAATATCTTATGATTGGCACAGGACAAACTCTGACTCCACGGTGGAGCTTCTGACAACGTTTAGAGAGAGTGGAAATGAGGTGTTTGATAGTTTTTACATGTGTTTTGCTGGACTGCGCAACACATGGAAGGAGCATTGTCGACCAATCTTCGGGATTGGTGGATGTTTCTTGAAGTCCAACGAAAAGGGACAACTCTTGGCAGCTGTTGGCAGAGATGCAAACAACCAAATCTACCCTTTTTCTTGGGCTGTTGTTCAAGTAGAAAACAAAGAAAGTTGGATTTGGTTCATTAAACATCTCAAGAAGGACTTAGATCTTCGAAATGGTGATGGATTCACACTTATATCAGATAGGCAGAAGGTAAGTTTCAATTATTTCGCTTTGTAATTTCAATGATTTGGCTTTGTAGTTTCAATGATTAAGCTTTGTAGTGTTAACAAGTTTCGTTGTATAATTTGCAGGGATTACTTTATGCTGTGAACCAAGAGTTACCACATATTGAACATCGAATGTGTGCGAGACACATTTATGGAAATATGAAAAAGGTGCATTCAAAAAAGCCTCGGATGAAAGGGTTATTTTGGCAAGTTGTAGAGAGTTTCAACATGGCTGACTATGAAGCAAGTTTAAAGAAGTTGAAGGAGTATGATATTGATGTCTTTGACGCCTTTATGAGTAGGAACCCAGAGAATTGTAGCCGAGCATTCTTCAAGACAACGTCCTGCTGCAAAGATGCTCTGAATAATTTTTCAGAGTCATACAACAAGGCGATTGATAAGGAGCGTTCAATGCCATTAATTCAGAGTTTGGAGACAATGAGAAGACAAGCGATGGTGAGGATTGACCTAAGGAGGAAAAAAACTAGTAAGATGATTGGCAAACATAGTCTGAAAGTTGGTTTGATGATTGCTGAAGAGGATAAAGAAGTTAAACATCTCAGGACAGTCCCTGGACGCTCAGGCATCTTTGAAGTTGCGGAGAGGGGTGAAAGCTACACGGTGAATATGAAAGAGAGGACATGTAAGTATAGGATATGGGATTTGACAGGGATACCGTGTCGCCATGTGCTGTGTGTTGTCTTTGACAATAAGAAGACATACAAGATAGAAGACTTAGTTTCAGATTGGTATTTGACCACTAAGTGGCAGGCGCAATATATTGATTCCATTGAACCTGTCAATGACATTAAGTTCTGGAAAACATGTGGAGAAACAAGACTAGAAACACCAGAAAGAGATGTACATAAGGGAAGGAAAAGAGGTCCAGAGAAGCGGATCAAAGGTGTTAATGAGTCACCAAAGAAAGGAAAAAAGGTGACTCAACATGGGCGCACAATGCATTGCTCCCGATGTAGTATGGCTGGACATAATGTAACTAAATGTCCAAATATTGGAGTCCCATCAAAGCCTAGGTCAAAGAAGCTAATAGAGACATCATAGGCTGAGACGATGACAGTTGATGATGGGCCGATTTCTACTCAACCAACACAGACATCAACTCAAGAATAGCCTTAATGATGAGGTGAGTAAGTACTTTCTAAGAATTTGGATTTTGTCTTGCATTGTGATAGGTGTTGGTTTCGGATTTTATTGCATATAATTGTTGCTGTTATTGTGAAATTGATGCATTTAAGTGTTGCTGTTGTTGTTGTAAAATTGATGTTGATTTTGGGTTTTGCAGGTTTAGCTTACAAAACCAAGAGTGGAGAAGATAGAGAATGTTTTTTGGAGTTTTGGACTGCTGGTTTTTGGCGTCAGAAGATGGAGAAAGTGTTTTGAAGTTTTGGACTGCTTGTTTTTGGCATCTTTGACTGCTTATTTCGGCTATTCAATCTGTTTTTTGGACTACTTATTTTGATATTTTAGATTATTGATGTTGTCAAACATTTGTGATTTTATTAGGAGTCATTGGTTCAATCACATTTCATCAATAGTCATTGCTTCTCAAAACACAAAACTAACATATATCATTCCAAAATATTCAACAAGAAGCAACTAAAATCCATTATCATACATTAAAAAGAAGCAACAAATTGTCATATTACATCACAAGAAGCAACTACAATCCAGCATAAGAAGCAACAAAATGTCATCTTAAATCAACAACAAGCAACGAAAATTCATCAACAAGAACCAACCATCGACATTCAACTAACCGAGAGACCACCTAAAACCCATCATCTTACATCAAACACTCACCAACAAAGATCTACGCCCAGAACCAGTACGCTAAAGCAATCACAACAACTCCGGACATGACCATATTCTTCAAGAAATGGATCTCTCTGACAGTTTCCTTAACGCCTTTCTCACACCCTTCAACCACGTTTTTCATTGCTCCAATCTCCTTTTCAATCCCATGAACAATGCTTCTCCTGTCTTCTATCTCTTTCTCAAGACCATTTAGTATTTCTTCGCCAGTTCTTCTCTCAACTTCAAACTTCACAATCGTTTTCTTCAACTCTTCAACCTCTTCCACAATTGATTCATCAACCCACTTAAACAAATGGAATTTGTCCTTACATAACATAAAACGTTAATCAGTTAATGTTCTTGGCACTGTCTACTAGTTTAGATACTACTAAGCATATCTAAAATGCTTACATTTTCGGATCGATGTGGGCAGCAAAAAAAAATCTCCCTGGATTTTTTACAGTCCCTGATGTTCTTATCATAGATGATTCTCCACACCTACAAGCATTGGGCATGCCTCTAGACCCTAAAGGAACACCACGGCTCCAACTTCCACCAATCCCTAGAAATAATCCCATCGATTTTCAATTCACGATTTTTGACTAAAAGTATGAATATTTTCAATAATCCGCGTCTACAAGTCATTTCTACAATATAAACATACCTGAAGATCCCGATGATGCATTGGATGAACTCGCCATTGTCTTCTCTTCTATTTCAACCCTAATTCAGTTCTTCCCCAAATCAATTGTTCTTATTCAGAGCTCTTCGAAGAAGAAGAGTATGTTTCTTGTTTGCAAAACGACGTCGTTTTGGTTTTTTGAGAAACATAAAAAAAAATCATCTGGTCCAAATCATCATTGTTCCCGTCGAGTTAGCGTGGTTAGTTTGGTCCGAGTCATCACTATTCACGGATGTTCTAACGTTGACTAACGGGATTTGGTCAAGATATGTATCGGCCGAGTGCAGGTATGTATTTTCAAAATTTATTGAATGCGGGTACTAAAACACACACTAAAATAATAGAAGTATTAAATCGCTACACTAGAAGTAGTGCGGGTACTAATTGGCCGTTTTCCCATCAAAATGAAAGCAAGGAGACATAACAAAACAATAATGGTTCGAGATTTCCAAAGCTTTGTGATTCTTTAAGACATTATTTTTCCATTCCTCGAGGTTTTATAATTTTTTCTATTGTTGGTTATAACTTACATGTGATAGCCCGAAACTGCAATTCTTTCACCCTAGATTCAAAGGATAAATGTGAAATCCTACGTACCAACAATCCTATCTTTGATGTGAATACAGGCATATGGAAAACGCAAACTTTTAAATACAAAAAATCTTGTAATTTTTATCATGATTTAATAAAAAGAAATTATCGTTGTTTCCTTTTCCTTGGCACTATAAGAATACAGGTGTTCCTTGACATGAAGATGAATAGTGGCGGTAATTAAAATCTCTTACGTATTCAAATCCTAAAAAATAAAAATAAATAATCTATACTAAATGAAAGTACTTGTTTGGGACTCTAGAGAGTGTCCACATCAGCAAAAAAACTTTGCCTAAAATGATGCTACATCAGATGAGTTACAGAAACTGCAACCCTAAGCTACGACAACAATCCTCCGCCCAAAGCACAATGCCTCCCAGTTTGCCATATGATATAACTTCCTGAAAGTCCAACCGTTCTACATTCCATCCATTTAATCACTAATTCTTGATAACATCAACACCCATCTTAAATTTAACCCATCAATCTTTTACTCTTCCTTTCTTTACTTTCGATCATCGCTATAAATCACATCCAGCAAAAGGAAAACAATGTTTTTCCCACGCTTGATTCCGTGACGGACCTTTCATCGTACCTTCATCATCTCCTGTCATCGCCTAGAAGATTCATCCGCTACCTAAATTTAAATTTACTTTATTTTTTCTTTCTAAAATGACATTTTACTTTCTGCAGAGCACTTATGGACAAAGAAGAAATTCGGGTTTTCAAAACAGAGCAACGATAAACTGCTCCCAGAGTCTATGCGTTCAACACGACATAAATCAACAACAGGTAAAACATGCTTTAGTGAAAAGGCCATTTGCTTTCTTTAGTTATTTGCTTCTAGAGATTGATTTTAAGTGACACCATGATATATACTGATATCATAATGTCAGATCAATCTTACTAAGAGAGCGATGACAGGTTTGAAGTACAATGGAAGCTAATCGAATAGATCTAACTCGCTGAAAGCCAAATATCTGATTTACTAATCCCCATCTGAATTATATATTACCACAAAATTTTGAGTGAATTGATAGAGTTCTAAAGATTAAATGATTGTGAATATGGATGATATATGTGTGTTGTTTGTTCATGTCAAACTGGTCGGTCTTTATCTTCCAGCTCTCTAAATCAACGATCACCCTTTGATGGTGTGGTGATCACACTTTTGTATATAGATTGTGTGATGTTTCATGGCTCTTTTGCTTGAAGGTGCATTCTATAAACCATATTAATTTAGATGCTGTCTGAAAAGATTTGTCTGCATTGTCTAATCATCTTAATTGATTTAGTTTACAACTTTGAAGTTCCATTAAAAAGTAATATTTGATGCTTTCACCTTTGATTTTTTTTCCAGACCAATACATTCGAAGAACAAAGAAGAGAAACTATAAATACTCTGGTAGACTTCACTCATGTTACTACAACCAAAGAGCAGTTCTATGAGTGCGGTTTAATATACTTTATCAAGAAATAATTTTGTTTTACTTAGTACAATAAGAGGCCAGACAAAGAGTCATTAATTAAAGCTTCAAATCAATAGGAAAAACAAACGGAGGTAGGGTAATGTAACTTCACTGACTTTTGACTATATATATGTTCTTCTTTCTTCGCTTTGTTGTTGACTCTATGATTCGAACCGTACAAAATGAGCTGAGAAAAAGCCTGGCAAGATGAGATGTATCCTTGCTGGGGAATTGAGCGCTCAGAAATGATCAGTTGCATAAGGCTTTTTACGCATAGAAAGGAACAGCCATAACGATGAGTAAAATGGAAATATGGGGGAACAAATAGGTTCATAATGTAGTATTTTAGTTCCATATCCTATGAGTTTATTCACGATCCAGCTGTCTACACTTTCGGCAAGGTGATCCAGCTGTTTAGACTTTTTGTAAGGTGATTGAAAGTTTGGAGATGTATTTTTACACTATATGTATAAAGACTCCCTGGATTTTCATTATTATAGTGACAGGTTAAAATATTGATGCAATTTCCAATTTTAAATGCTGTCATCTTAGTGCAACTAACAACGTCCATTCTTTCTTCTCTAACATACTATGTTGTTTTTTACTTATTTATACTGTAGTTTGATGATACGTCTTTGGTCCAACTTACGTAAGGGTGTGAATCATTTCAAGGGTAGTGTGGTGGATCTTATGTTGGAGAGACCATTGGGAGAGTTGCTCGTGGAACTTCTGTAAAAAATAAAAACCAATGCATTCATGAAATGAGGTGTGTTAAGATTCTCATTCTGGTTAAATAGTATTGCGAGAAAAGCATTAATACACATATAAACTTTATTCATATATCATTCTTATGTTTGATACATTTTTGTGTGTGTGTGTGTGGGTGTGTGTTTGATACATTCTTTCATCTTTAACTTTGTTAATCTGATGAATATTAGATATTACCTGATAGTGTCAGAGATTCATAAAACTCTTTCAACTTTGCTTTCTGATAGGTACCTTTGTTCTTCGGTCATCAATTCATAACGAGTTGGATCTTTGTCAGAGAGCTCTTATTCAGTCTTCTTGATAGTTTGTCTCCGTTTTTGGCTCTTACATATGGCTTCATGCAGGTTTGCAAAGTTTTAGTCATTTCCATGATGATCATTCAACTGCTTGAATCAGTTATACGCGCAAATATAAAGAGGATAACTCAACCTTTCCAATTGATTGAACGGGCTGTTGATATAATCTTTGTAGTCACAATTGGATTACACCAATTTTTTAGACTGTAATATATTGTAACTCATGAGTTAGCAAAGCTGTCTGCATTGCGAATAGCTTCTATATGTTGCCTACGAATACCATAATATGTTGTCTTTTCAAATTAATGAAGTCGTCTGACTGTTATGTTTTAGTCCATATTTTTAGTTTTAATTGTTTAAGCAGTTTTTAATCCATGTCAGAACACATGAAAACTACCATACAATTTGAACTCATATTGTTATGCTACAAATAGTCAAAATGAATAATTTATGGCTGGACCATTTAAAACATACGTATCTATTAATATTTTAAAAATAAAACACATAAAATATACCTACCATTTATTTATGAGTTTATGTATAGTCCTTATATACAAAATGAAAGAAAAACTAAACAAATAAAACTACTAGGTATTTATCCGCGCTATGCTGCGGGATATTTTTTCTAAATTTTTTATATATTTTTAGTGTAATAAAATTATTTTTATAATATAAATGAAGTTATGTATTTATATATTTTAAATCTGAATAAATATTATATATCTTTATTTATTTTTTTATTTTTTAAAATTATAATTTGCTATTAAATTTAGTTAGCTAACTAATTATAAATGTATATATAGGAATAATATAAATAAAAATAAAGCAATACATTTTTAGTACCTTCATGCTAATGATAAATGTAATCTATTTTCTCCAATAAATTGCCACTTGATCCTCCTTTGTAATTATATAAAGCAAAATGTCATTTAAAAAAGATTTATTAATTAATATGATTATTTTGAATTAAAAAATTTATTATTTATTTTATTATAAACATATGTTTCTAAAACTACCGAACTATAATAAATAACGTTCATATCAAAACAATTGTTATTGCTTTAGAACTAAATAGAAAATTATGTTTGAACTCTTAAAATATCATTTTAGTTAAAGTTAAATATTTAAATTTTGGTAACTGTAAACATACTTTAACTTGGAAATTTAGCACAAAAAAATTTCATCTTCTTACAAAAAATCGAGAAATCGCATTTTCCGTCAAAACAAAAAAACTTCATTTTTCTATTAAACTGAGAAATCACTCAAAAAAATTATTTTCTCGTCGAACCTAAAACCTAAAATTTCATTTTCCCGCGAGAACTTGTGTTTTTCCACCAAAGCCGAGAAATTACGTTTTTCACAAAAAAAAACAAAAAAATTAATCTTCCTGCAAAAACCAAAAAAAATTGTATTTTCCCGCCAAAATCGAAATTTTTTTTTTTCCTGCGAAAACTGAGAAATCGTCTATTCCTGCCTAAACAAAAAAAAATCATCTTCTATTCAAACCCAGAATCACGATTTCCTACAAAAAAAAAAACTACAATTTTCCGCGAAAACCATTATCTCCAGTGAAATTGTATTTTCCCGCGAAAACTAAGAAATTATTATGTTTTTATCGGTTCAAATTTTTGCTGATGTGTGAACTTCTTATAACATAAGGCTTTTTGCATTATTGTCATGGAAGCATAGTTGATGCTAATCCTACACTTTTTCAATCATATACGTCTATCATATACGTCTATGTCAAACAAACTAATAGCTTGAATTTTTATTATTATTTATTTGTTGTTATTTATTATTTGGATTTAGTTTTGGCAAAAAAAGAAAACAATGATTAAATTGTTTTATTTATTTTTATTTATTATTTGAATTTGACTTTGATATAAAATAAAATACTGGTTTTTTTATTTGCTGTTATTAATTATTTGAGCTTCGGTTTGATAAAAAAATAAAACAAAAATTAATAGAAAAAATATTTAGGTTTTTAATGAGTTTAAGTTTAAAAATTAAAATAAGTAGATGAGATATATTAATAAAATGTTTTGATTGGTGATTATTTTTGCTGAGGTGTCATGTTTATAAAACTTCAAAAAGCTGAGGTGTCAAGCCATGGAGAGACTTTAGTATTATTTGCTGTGTTGATTAAAAGATCTTTTGAATTTGATTCTTAACCGGAAGAAAGAAAATGCCAACTCAAAAATCAAACATCAATCTTATATTTAGATCTTAAATATAATTAAATCAATATTATTTTTTGGCCTAAAATATATTTCCAAAAATAAAATTAAAAACTTTACTTTGTTCAATTATTTATGTACATTACTCTCCACCTACAAAGATAGTAAAAACTTGCAGATAAAAATACCCGTAACCCCTAGTAACTAAATATAAAAAGTTAACGGGGGTATTAGGGTTTTAAAGCCTTCTATCAGCCTCCTTTCTTATCAGCGCTCTTGCTTCTCTCACTCTCTCTGGACATCAAAGCCACACTCATTGCCATGGCCATCAAAAAGTTAACGGGGGTATTAGGATTATGAAGACTTCTTTTTCGTCCCTTGACACTGCCTTCACCTCCAATTCCGTCAACCGAAACCGTTTCTCCTCCGTAGCATCGTCACGGAGACCTTTGTCGACCGTCGTGTTTCCTCAGACGACGAGAACAACAAGAAGGTTATCTTGTGTTTTATCGATGTCGAAGAAAGACGATGGCTTCACTTACAAAGATTCCGGTGTGGATATCGATGCTGGGACTGAGCTCATTACAAGAATCTCAAAGATGGCTCCCATGATCGGCGGATTCAGTGGTGGCATTCCAATAGGTACATTTATACAAAAAAAAACTAGAAAAATTCACCTGAATGTTGAGAGTTTTGTCTTGTTTTGTTTGAGCAGGTGATACATTAGTCGTATTAGGTATGGATGGTGTAGGGACTAAACTTAAGTTGGCATTTGAGACCGGAATTCATGAAACCATTGGAATCGACTTGGTAAATCATATATGTGACTTTTGTTTTTCTTACTCCCCCCCCAAACAAACACACTCGATCACTCATGGTTTTACTTTTTTACTTTTTGGTGGTTTTCACTTTCAGGTCGCAATGAGTGTGAATGATATTGTTACTTGTGGTGCGAAGCCTCTGGGATTCCTTGATTACTATGGTACTAGTGATCTCGATGTAGACCTTGCAGAAAAGGTATATCATCATATTCATTCACTCATCTTTGATCTTTCTTGCGTTAGGGGTTAATTGTTGAAATTGCAAACATTGTGTGCTCAGCTCGTTGTTTGTTTGTTTGTAGGTCATTAAAGGGATTGTTGATGGTTGTAAGCAATCTGGTTGTACGTATGGCCTCATCGGAGGAGAGACTGCAGAGATGTCCAAACTTCAGATGCCATGGTTGCTCGAGACACCAAAGGCTGAATTGTGGGTGAGATAGCACCGATTAGTGAACTGAAGATCAGTCGATCTTGACGTTTCCATAGTGTGAATGCAGGGTTGATGCTGATCTCTGCGCCTTGCGTTACTGTCGGAGACGGGACTTCAACGGAGCCATCAAGGTGGTGGAAGAGATCATATCCATCCAACAGTGCATGGATCTAAAGACTCCATATAAGGTGGTTGGAAGAGGTAAGTTTTGTCACTCCTGACATGTTTACCGTAAGTAAGTTGTTGGTTGAGGAAATCGTGTCTGTGAGAATCGGGGAGGAAGTGTTTTCAGAGGTTGACATGATAGTATAAAGTGTTTAGAAAAGAAAAAGAAATTTAGGTTTTTGTGATCGGCGGCTCTGATACCATATAAGAGTATCGTTCTTCTCATTCATGAAACAGAGATTACAACTATATATACAATGGTAGAACGTAAAGAATCGGATATCGCTTTACATAAATAACTCTTTGACATATCAATCATTGATATGATTGTATCTCCTTGATACATTGCATCGTTACTGATACCTTTGTCGATCGTCGTGTTTACTCAGATGACGAGAATAAGAAGAAGTGCGTCTTGTGTTTTATCAATGTCGAAGAAAGATGATGGTTTCACTTACAAAGAATCTAGGACTGAACTCATTAGAAGAATCATTAAGAGGGATCCTAAGATAGGCGAATCCAGTGATTGCATTTTAATAGGTATATATTATATTAAAAAAAACTGCAAAATTCAACTGAATGCTGAGAGTTTTCTGGTGTTCGTTCTAATGAGTATTGCTTTTTTTTTCTTGTTTTTTTTTTCAAGAAGGTGATAGTGATGGTTCTTTTGAAGTAATTAAAATGGATGCTGTAGTGCCTAAACTTAAGTTGGCATTTGAGGTGGGATCCCATGAAACCATTGGAATCGACTTGGTAACAAATATGGGACTTTTTGTTGTGTGCATTATTTTATTTTTCGTGACTCCCCCAAACACACTCATGGTTTTTACTTTTACTTTTTTGGTTTCAGGTTGCTAAGATTGTGAATGATATTGTTGCTTATGGTGCAAAGCCTGTGGGTTTCCTTTTCGTTACTACTCCTCTCGATGTAGACCTTGCAGAAAAGGTATATATCATTGATGATTCATTGCTTCTTCATCTCCTTGATATTGAGATGTTGAAGAACAAACATTATGCTTTTGCTTTGTAGGTCATTAAAGGGGTTGTTGATGGTTGTCATGAATCCGGCTGTGAACTCAAAGAAGGAAAGGTATTTCTTACAAGTCATACCCAATTCCAAGGCTCTTGACAAATTAAGTTAGTAAGTTTTCTTTTTAATTTTTGGTTGGTTTTAGACTGAAGCATAGCTGCCCTACGTTTATGCTGAGGGAGAATACAATCTCTTGGGGGTGTGCACTAGGAAAAGTGAAGAAAGATTCTCTTATAGACGGGAAAAACATTGTAGCTGGAGATGTTCTTATTGGTCTTCCTTCAAGCGGCCTTCATTGCAATGGTTTTGCTTTAGCAAGAAGGTATGTTGTTGTTAGTGATTATCTCTTAGGTTAATGTTAGTTAAATTATTTTTTTACATGAGAATCATTTTTCAGGGTATTGGCTCAAAGTGGGTTGTCGCTTAAAGATCATCTTCCTGGTGGAACAATTTCCCTTGGTGAAGCTCTAATGGCACCTACTGTCATTTATGTGAAACAGGTTTTTGTTTTTTAGTCAGAGAATTTTTTTTACATTATCCCATTTGTTGTACCAATCACATAACTATATTCACATTTTCACAGGTACTTGACTTTATCGACAAAGGAGGAGTGAAGGGGTTAGCTCATATAACAAGAGGAGGTTTAACCGATAGCATTCCCCAAGTCTTACCGGATGGTTTGAGTGTTGTTATTCACACCGATGCTTGGAACTTCCACCTTTGTTCAAATGGATCCAAAAGGTAACTACTAGAGAATCTTAGATAACATTAACAAAACCAATGGTTATACAATATAGCTTCTATAAAATGATCATGCTTATAAATTTAAAATTTTGATTACAAAATTCTAATTCCAAGTTAATTTTTTGATCTAGTTAATTTCTTTATACATTGATATCTATATAAATTATAATAAAATATTTATCATAACTTCTTCTTTTTTTCATTATTATATAGTGTGGAAGTATAGAAGACACTGAGATGAGAATGACGTTTAATATGGGAATTGGGATGGTTATGGTGGTGAGTCCGGAGGCGGCTTTGAGGATACTTGGAGAAGTTGAGAATGGCGACTATGTTGCATATCGCATTGGACAAGTTATCGAAGAAGCTTTCACCACGAAACCGTGTTTTTCTACCAAAGCCGGGTTTTCTCGCCAAAATTACAAAATCTTATTTTCTCGTCTAAACCACAAAACTATTTTTTTTCACCAAAATCACAAAATCAAGTTTTCTCACAAAAACCGTATTTTTCAACAAAAACAGCAAATCCGTGTTTTCTTACCAAAATCACAAACCTGATTTTTTCAACCAAAACCACAAAATGGTATTTTCCAACCAAAATTGCAAAATCGTATTCTCCAACCAAAAACAAAAAACCAGCTATTTCTCAGCAAACTTGTGAAGTTGTGTTATCCTGCCAAATCTGCAAAACCGATATTGCTTACAAACCCGCAAATTATGTTTTTCATGTTTTCCAACCAATATTGCATTTTATGAAACACAAAACTAATATAACATATAGTTGGGGGTTTTTGTTGTTGCTTTACAGGAACGAGCTTAACTACTAAAAGGCTGAACCGTCGGGAAAACCTTTATTTTAGTATCCCTAATCTTTAAGAACATGTTGCTAGGAAGTGTCTTTAGCAACTATGTTGTCTAGGTCTTTCAATGTATGAACTAGATTTTGGACCCGCGCATTTCTTTTTATAAAATATTTTTAGGCCATAGCAAAAATCGGTTTATAGTAAACTTTTGTTCAAAAGAAAAATTAGCTTATATTATTGAATCTAAAATTGTGGTCCAAACAGAATTTTTTTATTAGATTTTATAAACTATTTTAACATTATGGTTTTATGTTCTTAAAATTATTTAGACTTGATTTTATAAAAAAAAAAAAATTTAATTAGCGAATTTTTTTTGTTAAGTTTTGTAACAAATATTTTAAAATATTATGTTTTATAATGCAAGAGAGATTTTATTTGTTTGTAATTAAGACTAGGATATTGGTCCGCACGCATGTGCGGGCATGAACAATTTTAAAAATGTAATTATCTAGATACAATATTTAAATCCATCTTAGTTTTTTTTTTTGTAGTTTATGAAACTCAAGGTTAGTGTTTTGAATTATAAGACTTTAAATTTAATAGTAAAATATGATCTAATTTTAACTAAACATTTTGTTATAATAAAAAGGTCATTTATATTTTGAGTAATTAAATTTAGAAAACACAAAAATTATTTTTCAATGAACAGGTTTTGTAAAACCTGACCCGCTATGTTAAAAGGTCAAATGGGTCAAACCCGTAGATAGTTGGTTACCTTCTTCAGATTTGCGGATTAGCCTGCAAATTTTATCTTCTCCGTCTTTTTTTATTTGAACAAACATTTTTCATTTTCTTTGTCTTCCTATAATCTTCTTCAATTAAAGCATTATTTCTTCAAGAATTTCCTCATTGTTGGTCTCGATCTACTCATCTGTGTGATTTTTCTACTTATAATTTTATCAAGTGGACTCTACAAATAATTGCAAGACCATCTCCACTTAAACAACTAACTCTATTGCAAGACATGTTTCAGCAAATGTTATATATAAAACTCCGTTTACTGTCCTGATATCTTTGAAGCATACTGGTACTCTTTGAACATTTAGCAACAGAAAAGCTCACTATATTATTTTAAAACTTCGGGAACGCTGATATCGTAGGAAACATTATTTTTTCTGTTGCGCAGACGAGAGAGCCACTTCTTAATTTTTTGATGCCAAATCCATTTGTTTGGAATTCAGTGTAGCGATAAAACCTTGCTTCATTACACTCATGATTGGAGTCTATCCAACCTTCAAGTTTCATTTTAGCCATATTCAATTTAGGTAAATGGATTGGTAGAATTGTTATGTCCGCACTTTGAGTTAGGGTTTGATTTGTTTGATACTCATGTATATTTTGATGTTTTTTTATATAAGGACCCGAGTATGTAATTTTTTTTATTACATAGTTATTTGGGATGAACATGATTTTATATGGATCTTTTGGATTTTATTAAATGGACATTAAACTTTTTTAATAATGTAGAGGATTATAATTTTGGTTTTTCATTAGATGCACGTTGATTTTTTAGGATATTTAACGTTTGTTAAGAAAAATAAAGTAGAGAATTATTAAATCAAAATCGTATATTTATATTTGTTATTATTTTAAACTAAACTAATTTTAAATTTTGAATGTTCTACAGAAGATCACAATAATATCTTATTTTGTTATTATAATTTTTCTAACTAAACTATGTGAAAACATATGTGCATGTATTCCATATGAATATAGTATTATAATATATATGTAGATATGTATACATATGGAAAGTTACAGTGGTCTACGACAGAGCTATAGTAAATTTTATAAGTATATAATATAGTATTATCTACAGTATTATAATATATATATGTATTAAAATAATAACGTTCAGCCCAAAATTCATCTACTATTATCCATATAGACGAATAATAATATCAGGCCATTCGTAGTGCATCCGGCGAATTATTCCAGATTTAGTTATTAGTAAATTAAATTTTGTTATCTAATTAATTTTTTTATTTATGAAAATATCATAAAAAAAATTTTTGCCATGTCATCAACCACATGTGTTAGTAAATGTCATGTTACAATTACATCATCATTACACATCATCATTTCTATGTCACATTTAAATAGGGTAGACAAATGATTTTAACCAATCAGATTAAAACAAATCAGCATTTTTCATTAAACTACATTCTCAATTAATAGGTAGAGGATTCTTAGGCTTTGTTTGTTTTTGCCTCCAGATACTTATTTGGATGCAAATGCTCTCAAATATTGTTTTTTAAAATATTTTTAAATCAGTACATGAATATTTTTTTCTGAATACAAATTCTATAATATCTCAAAAATTGGATATTTAAAATGCGAAAAATAGAGATTTGATGCAACATTTGAATCTCAAAAATTAACAGATAAAAATATCATTTAATTTAAACAACAAAATCAAGTTTTTTTTTGTCAAAACTATTTTTATTATCGAAATAAAAAGTCGCATTTTCCTGCAAAATCGTAAAATCATGTTGTTGTACCAAAACCAAAAATTTTGGTAGAAACTGTAAAAATAGCATTTTCCATTAAACTGTTTTTTCTGCCAAAACTGTAAATTCATATTTTTTTAACAAAACCAAAAATTATGCTTTCCTCAACATCATAAAATAGTATTCTATGGCTAAATTTCTAAAATTAAGTAGTTTTTGTCAAACTTGCAAAATTGCATTTTATCATCAAACCCGTAGACCTTTATTTTCAATAAAATTCATAAAACCATATTTTCCGTCAAAACCTATAAAACCTGAAAAAATATGTAAACCTCGTAAAATCCGCAAAATCACATTTCCCGCCAAAACCACAAAACACCCGTGTTTTTCCATAATTTTATAAAATCTATAAAATTGTGTTTTACGACCAAATTTCTAAACTCATGTGTTTCTGCCAAACTCACAAACCCGTATTTTCTCGCTAAAACCTGTAAAATCCATAAAATCCGCAAAATTGCGTTATTCCTATTTCACAAACACGTATTTTTCCATTAATCCGTAAAATCTGCAAAATCGTGATTTACGACCAAATTTTAAAAATTATGTGTTTATGCTAAATCTACAAAAGCACATTTGTTGTCAAACCGGCATTTTCTTGGAAAACTATATATTTTCCGCTAAAATTTATAAAACCCGTAAAATCTACAAAATTGTGTTTGTCAAATCCGCAAACTCATAATTTCCTGCAAAAAAATCATTAACAAACCAGAAAAACTAAATTATTTACATAATTTTTTTTATAGTATGTATATATGTAACCAAAAAATAATGTTGTCACATTTCATAAATACCATAATAATTTTTAAAATTTTTAATGTAATGCTTTTCTTTTAATACTATAGAGAAAAAAATGATTATAATATAATATATATTTAATTTATCATATAATATATATAATTATATTAGTTATTCATGTCATATACCACAAAAACCTATGTTTTTCCATAATTTTATAAAATCTATAAAATTGTGTTTTACAACCAAATTTCTAAACTCATGTGTTTCTGCCAAACTCACAAACCCGCATTTTTTTTTGCTAAAACCTGTAAAATTCATAAAATCTGCAAAATTGCATTATTCGTATTTCGCAAACCCGTATTTTCTAATAAACCCGTAAAATCTCTAAAATCATGATTTACAACCAAATTTCAAAAATTATGTGTTTCTGCTAAATCTAGAAAAGCACATTTGTTGTCAAACCGGCATTTTCTCGGAAAATTATATTTTTCCGCTAAAATTTATAAAACCCGCTAAAATTAATAAAACCCATAAAACCTACAAAATTTTGTTTGTCAAATCCGCAAGCCCATAATTTCCCGCAAAAAAATCATTAACAAACCAGAAAATCTAAATTATTTATATAATTTTTTTTTCATAGTATGTATATATGTAACCAAAAAATAATGATTATATATTCATCATTGACAATAAATTGTCACATTTCGTAAATACCATAATAATTTTTAAAATTTTTAATGTAATGCTTTTCTTTTAATATTATAGAGAAGAAATTGATTATAATATAATATATATTTAATTTATCATATAATATATATAATTATATTAGTTATTCATGTCATATATATATGGTAGTTATGTTAAGATATTATGAAAGATTTTAAAATAATTTTAAAATTAAATTAATTTGAATTTTATTAATATTAGATATGATTAATTGATATTATCTGTTAACAAACTGATATAATTTAATTTAAGTTAATGTATTTATTAACAATTTAATGATAATACTAAATTACCCTTAATGAATCTATAAAAATTTAATGGCATATATTATAAATAACACATTAACTAAAAGTTAATTTAAAACTAGGCTCATTAAGCAAAACCTTTATCACCATCACTGCCAGCGAGTGAATAAACAGCTTCCTTATATTGTGCCTACACCAGTCAGAAGAAATAATAATTTACTTGAACAACATTTCAAACACAAATGTTCAAAAAAAAAAAACATTTCAAACACGCAGACAAGGGTTAATACAGGATTACGCGTTTACTTGCCTAAACTAATGTGTGAAACTCAACTCCACAGGACAGAGTGAAAAAGGTATGTTTTCTAGAAGAAAAATAACCATGAAGAAACAAAACTACTTTGAAATTTTTCATTTAAATATTGGAATAATGGATGTAGCAATATTTACGTTAAAAAAATTACAAGTAGAAGACATTTTCTAAGTGAAAATACAATAGAGAAGAACTAAAACAGAATAGATATATTAAAGACACGTAACTCAGATAAAGAACTGACAAAATTTACAGATTCTTGTCGTAGTAAGAAGATGAAGAAAGAAACTCTTCATTTTCAATTTCATGAATAGATCTTCCGAGCAAAGCACGGAAGAGGAATCGAAAACAGATCACTGAATCCTGCATCCACTGGACTCAGTCGCGCGTTGTACATTTCCGTAAGCTGTTAGCTCAATGAGGTCCATATCACGGCCTACACAGTTTTATTTGTAACGAACAGTTTAGGATCAAAACTTAGCTATACTTTCTTTATACAAGAGACTGAAGGATACTGCAAAAAATTACCAGCAACTCGGCAGTAGGAACTCCTCTGGATAAGCTCGGCTCTGGAAATATCTGTTTTATTTCCCTTTGATCGATTTACCTTTGCCTGCAAACGTAGAAACGAAACAAATTTAGAACCCTTAAACGGTAATTATAAGCTAGTTGAAACTTCTCGTACGAGTAAGCTGCATACCTGCAGAACCTGACAGTTTTCCAGAGTGCTCTTGCCACCCTATAAACATTAGAAAATAGATTCTTCAGATACTTTAGAAGAAGCATGAGGCACTAAATTGCTTAACGTTACATGTAGATGATGACAATCAGATCAATCAAAATGAAAGCAGGAGACAATAACAATAATAGTTCCAGAGTTCCTGAACTTTTTAGAGACAACTTTTTTTTCCATTCCTAGAGGTTTCATAAGCTTTTCTATTGTTTGGATTATCTATCCTACCAACAATCATATCTTTTGATGAGAACGGGCAAAAAAAATTAGATACAAGAAGACTTATATAGAGTTCATCAAAGTGTTTTGACTTTAGACATCGTTCTGTCACCAACATGAGAGCACAAGAAAAGAAATCACTTCCCTTATCTCTCAGATGCCAAATCAAGAATGCAAACAGCAGAAACATTGAAACTCGAAACCTCAAATTCCAAATTAGCAAACACATTTCAAAAATTGTGTTGAAATGACTAAGGATCAATTTTTTTCTGAAATCACAGAACAGAGCCATCAAGTTCCTATACCAAAATCACCTGTATACGTTTCATGAAGTTTGAGCTCAATCCTAAACTCTAAATGACTAGAGTGAGAGTAGTAACCGACCCAGAAGAAAAAAGACAGGACCTTGGAGTAAGGAACGATGTGGTCATAATCATGGCACAAGCATCCAGGACAACCTACGAGCTTCCTAAACACAATGTTCCCTAAGTGATCTCTCCGCCAACGCTCAGGATCTCTCCCTTTAATCTTCTCCGCCTTTTCCCAGCATTGCTGCTTCACGCTGTAAGGGAAGCTCCTCGGCTCCGGATTCGGGTCATCATAACCCGGCCCGGAAAAAAGACCCGTCTCCTCTCGGTCGAGTAAAGTGGCCGAAGTTTTAAGCTTTCCACCGCGGGATTCGCCGGAAATCCGGTTGGGTGACCCGGACGAGACACCGGGTCGGGTCTTTGGTGGAGAAGAAGATAAGGCTCGGTTTCTTCGTCTCTGCTGCTCTTTGCCGCCGCCGGGTTTCATCGCCGGCTGTTGTACTCTGATGGTTTCTTGTTGGTTATCCGAATCGAAAGAAGAGTTTTTGTGATTTAATTTGACGAAGAAAATCAAAAGATTACAGATTCTTCTTGAGACGATTGTCGTAGGCCAATCCATTTCTTACTCTCTTAGGCCCATAAACAAAATATGTATATATGTGTCGACATGGGCTCGTTTATTATTTACTGAAGATGTTTGAATTTAGATATTCGTAATTTGCTATCTATAAAGATAAGATGTAGACATCGACAGGAAGAAACTTTGTCCCTGTTATTGAGATGTTAAATTTAATTCACATGACTTTTTCGGCAAAAAATTGATATATCTATAGGTTTTACATTTCAATAAAAAAAAATCAAAATTTTTTGGTTACACATATCTTCAAAATTCTTTTGTTTCCGTATTCCAATTTATCAAGTACCAATATATATCCAGTATTGATATTTCGCTTGAGTTTCCGTTATATATAAAAAAAAGTAACAACGTGTTAGACTTAAACAAGAATACAACGTGAATTCCTTAACACTAACAACGTGGTTAGACTTAAAATAAAAATTTAGAATACAACGTGACTTCCTTAACACTAAACTAGAAGAATAATTATGTTTTCAACCAAAAAGTGATAGTGGGTTGGAAAATGAATTAACAAGAAGAAGAATCTCGATATTTCCACATAGCGAAACAATCCAAAGGGGTCGGTGAAAGGAACATTATAATTAATTGAAGAATAACGTTACCGGGAAATTGCATGGAAATTTCCATTAACTGGAATCCAAGATAAGAAAAGATACTCTCACTCAATTTTCTCTATTTAGTTTCAATTTTTTGTTTGTTTCTTCTTAGGTACTATGATGAGAAGTTGAGAACGTCTTTTCTGTTCAATCATCAAAAGTAAGAAATATTAATAAATTAAAAATCAGATGTATATACTAGAGAAAATTCTAATTCAAAACGTCATTTCGAAGAAAGATGTAAAATTAATGATTACTATTATAGATATTGTTATTTTAGTTAGGATAGTTTTTAATTGATGGTGTTTGCTAGTTATTCTCTTTAGATATACAATATACGAAAATATATTTGCGGTGAATTTTTAAGCATTTTTTAAAATAATTCCATATTCCCTTATCAAGATTTGTGGTAGCTTCTCAACAATTTCCGTAGAGACTTCTTCCGCAGACTTTATGAGTAAGCTTTGTTTTGGTCTTCCTAAAAAATTTACTTAACTAGAATTTGTTAGCACGCACCTCTTATAAAACTCGACGATATGCTCAACACACAGGTTATCCATTCTTTGAAACCAAAGCGAGAGAGAAGAAGAACAAAACCTTTATAAATTTTTGTTTATGGTATTCCACACACATAAATTCAGTTTAATATGGAGGATTCATCTGTTCTTAGTCCAATCTCTCTTCTCACCATTGCCACCTTCTTGTTCATTCTCAACCTCATGATGATAATCCAAGACTTCTCTTCCTCTTTTCCCTATCCTCTCCATATCTTCTTCTCTAACGCCTACATTCTCTTCGCCCCAACGGGAAACAAGAAGCAAAATACGAAAGAGCTCCCGATCGTAAAGAAAGCTTTCGTCCAAACTCAAGTAGATAACAAGATGTCGGTGGAAGAAGTGAAGGCGATGATCGATGACTCGGAGGCTTTATACGAACGTTTGGTAGGAGAAGGGGAAGAGTACTTGCTTGAAAAGAGTGAGCTGATGGGTAAGGAGACTATGAAGAAGGCGTTTAGATTGTTTGATGAGAATCAAGATGGGTTTATAGATGAAAATGAGTTGAAACATGTTTTGTGTTTGTTAGGATACGATGAGTGTACAAAGACCGAGTGTAGGAAGATGATTAAGGTTTTTGATGAGAATAGAGATGGGAAAATTGATTTTTATGAGTTTGTGAAGCTCGTAGATAAGAGTTTTTCTTGAAAGAGATCACCGAAACGATAATTAAATTATATTAGTGACTACTAATTGATGGCATGACTCGTTTAATATACTCCCTTTTCTTATTTTATCGTCGTCTAATAACTTATTTATGTTTATGTTATTCATGGTTCTGTAAATTTACAAGAAAGTTATAAGAATACAAGAGGAATAATAGTATTCCATACGAGTTGACTAAACAAGGAGCTAGAGTAATTACAATAACGAATATTCAACATGTATGACTTGGTGTGGTGGTTTGTTTTGCATGCTGTCTTATTAGTTCTATATTATAAAAAAGAAATAATCTTAATCTAAAATGTAACCAAAACAAAAAAAAAAACCCCTTTAAATTGTCATATCATTCAAATTAATAACGGTCAAAAATAGGTTGTAAACGATGCAAACTCTGGTTTTATTTCACCGGTTTACTCTTCGTCATCGATTTACCAAATCAACCAGGACCGCTTGTGATTGGGCTGTGAAGAATTGGATGTTGGCTAACAAATGGCCCAATAGTAAACCTGTAAAATTGCAAAAAGTTTGGTTTAAAGCAAGTCTCGATCACATCCGCGAATCCAAAGAGTAAATAGTGATTAAGGTCACGAGTAGTTTTCAACAAATCAGAATGTAAACCAAATTAGAACCAAATCATACTAATTCCAACTTTCTTTTATGTTTTACAACCAGAAACTTTGAGAATTCACATTCATTTGGTTTTTACTTTAGTTATCATTTCTATAGTTCTTTCATATTTCTTAGAACATATATATGCTAAAGAAAATAAAATACTTCCCTATCTATATAAGATGATTGAGAATAGTTTGCAATATAAAAAAATAGTTTGCAATAGATTAATAAAGCAATGTTAAAAAAATATATATATATAAGATGATTGAGAAAATCGGATTTGGATTTTTGGTTTCCCTTTCTGCCATTTTAGTTCCACTTGATTGGCTGTGGAGAATTCTCACTCTAATATAATAAGCTTCATCCTAATTAGTGAAACGTGGAACAACAGTAGACCCCACACTATCTTATTCCGACCAATCTCAAAGAACATAAAAATCCTGTAAGATACGCTACCAAGATAAACCGATAAGCCTTTATCTCCCCTCAAGCCCATCTCATCCGTCTAATCAAGCACGTCATCTGATCCAACGGTGGAAACTCAGACATTAAACCACAGCCACAAACTCATCTCACAGCAACAAAAAAATCTCAGAAGAAAACGAATAAACTACAAATCCCCAAAGTCTATTTCTTCACAATCATCTCCAAACACATTTTTCAATCTCTTTGATTCCAATCTATTCTCTTCAAGTACCGGGTTCTTGAGTGGGATCGGGTGTAGAGAAAATGGCGACTGTCACTACTCAAGCCTCGGCCTCGATTTTCCGACCATGTACTTCGAAGCCAAGATTCCTCACCGGTTCTTCCGGTAGATTGAACCGAGAATTGTCGTTTAAATCTATCGGCTCATCCTCGAAAACGGCGTCGTTCAAGGTTGAAGCTAAGAAAGGAGAATGGTTGCCCGGTTTGGCATCGCCTGGTTATCTCAACGGCAGGTAATTTTACAAACTACATCAACTTTGGTTTAACACAACCAAACTAATAAGATAATCGATTTCGTTAAGTGAGGTAAATCAATTTGGTTCGGCTAGATTAGACCTGATCTGTTTGATACCGATTTAGTTATTGTGTATGGTCAATTTTGGTTTAAGATGACCGGACCAATTGGAGAAGATTAGGTTTGATTGGATCTGTCCGGTACCGGTTCAGCTAATGGTTACTTTTAAACATATTGCAGCCTTGCCGGTGACAATGGATTTGACCCATTGGGACTAGCAGAGGATCCAGAGAACTTGAGATGGTTCGTCCAGGCAGAGCTGGTCAACGGAAGGTGGGCCATGCTCGGAGTCGCCGGCATGCTCTTGCCGGAAGTTTTCACTAAGATCGGTGAGTCACCATTAACATGACCTAAAACAGTTTGTAACACTTTTTCAAGAACTGAACACAAAAATTGTCAAAACTGTTTGTAGGAATCATAAACGTTCCGGAGTGGTACGATGCCGGGAAAGAACAGTATTTTGCATCGTCGTCGACATTGTTCGTGATCGAATTCATCCTGTTTCATTACGTTGAGATCAGAAGATGGCAAGACATCAAGAACCCAGGAAGTGTGAACCAAGACCCTATCTTCAAGCAATACAGCTTGCCTCCAAATGAAGTTGGTTACCCCGGAGGAATCTTTAACCCGCTTAACTTTGCTCCCACACAAGAGGCCAAGGAGAAAGAGCTCGCAAACGGTAAGCCTAGAGAAAGTTAATCCGTTATCTTTCTACGCAAGAAAGTAAATAGTTCAGGGTTAAAAGGCTAAATATCTTTTTGTTGTTGTTGCAGGGAGGTTGGCAATGTTGGCATTCCTAGGGTTTGTGATTCAACACAATGTGACTGGAAAGGGACCATTTGAGAATCTGTTGCAGCACTTGTCTGACCCATGGCACAACACTATTGTCCAAACCCTCAGCTAGAGAATTAAAGACAGACTTATATGAATCTCATATCTCTCTATCTATCTATCTTCTGCTACTTTCATGTCTTTTTATGTGTGTTGCGTCTTAGAGTTCTTGGTTTTTGAGCATGAATTGTGTTGAGTCGTTGTAGCGCAGTTGAACAAATTTAAAAATCTTCAATGTACAGAGGAACTAAATTAATCAAGATTGTGCTACTCGTTAAATTCAAACATATTCATGTGGTACAGTGATACACATCATAACCTACGATCCCACTCTCTTCAAACATTTGCAACAAAACTCTAGAGTTTAAGGTATATGGTCTCTAGATATAGACAATCACTACCCCCAAATCGCTACAAACCTTCAGACACAAGTAGTACACACCTAAAAGAGTAGACATCATTAGTGTTGTTAAGCTCACAAGCAGGCTATTTGCTCTGTTTTGTTACTGTCCTCTGGACCGTTGAAACGCCGTCCACGAATTTTGTTCGGAAGAGAACATTAGCATTGTTGAACATTCCTTCTTTAAGTGAAACTACGATGAACTGAAAGAGACATCATAAAAAATGTAACACATAAGCTTTCTGATTTTCGGAATCATGGGAATAGCTACTCACTACAAGATCAGAGAAACAGAGAAATCGTGTGACCTGTGAATGCGGGAAATGAGCTTTGATCATTCTTCCTATGTTCTGCGTGTGGCTAAGATCCAGAGCTGCATCAACCTAATGAACCAAAGTAAACGAATTTATCTTATCCCCTTTAAGAATGTCATCAAACTTGAAAAGGTCATGTGATCATGAACATTTCAAACTGGAAAGCCAAAACAATCCATAGTCAACTGATTTATAGAAATGGAAAATCCAGAAGTACCTCATCTAAGATATAAAGAGGAGCTGGCTTGAAGAGAAGCAATGCCAGGATTAAAGATAGTGCAAGAAGAGATCTTTGCCCTCCACTTAGTTCTGATAGAGACTGTTTCCAGACACTTCCAAAAGCAACACGGACCTCAAGACCATCAAGGAAACTACCGCCTTCTGGAGGTTCTAGCTTTGCCATGGTGCCAGGTAGTAGAGTTGAAAAGATGGAACCAAAATCCCTGAAGATAAGGATCCTAAGTGTAAATATCGCAAAAATGATCTCGATATGAAGCGAATAACATGGTTAAACAAGAAAAGAAAACTCTATAAGCAACTCACTGATTAACTTTAACCCATGTAACTTTCAGTGTTTCTTTTTTCTTCTCATCAAGCTCCTCGATCACTTTCTTGATTTTGGATTTGTCAGTCTAAGAAAAACAAAGAATCACACAGTTAATTAAAGAGCGTAAAGCTGTTAAAATTTGTCGCACAGACCCTGCAAAACTAACCTCAATTATATTTTTCTTTGAAATAAGAGCATTGTATTCATCTTCTGCTTTCTCAAACATAGCCATGACCTTCTTGTTCACTCTTTTCTCAAGACTTCACAAGAGAAATAAATAGCAGGAAAAGAGATAAGCAGAGATTTCTCACTTAGTTACAGGGAAGAAAAAAGAATAAAAGGAAAGCATATTCCATTTATATTGCATTGCATGAGTGTGAAGATTATATTGGTTGCAAAATTAATTCTATGAGAATCCTCGGAAACATACTTTGATTGATCTGCCTGGAGCCTTTCAAGTTCTTCTCTTGCTTTATAAGGATCGCGGGATTCGAAATCATAGTCCGTCCCTCCGTTTCCAAAAAGCTGCTTCTCAGATGTTATCCATGTATGCTTCTCAACAAGTTTGTCTACCTTCTTAGAACAATCCTTCTGCTCCATCTCCATCCTTGTTACCTAATCAGAGGAAAAATTTCGCCCATGTCAAGTGAGCATTTCCTTAAGATGTAGAAAGTCAGTAAATAAATACTTAATATACTTCTTAACAACTAGTAGAGTTCAATTTTTTATTACAGTCGAATACTTATATCCACCTTTATTCCACCAAACATCAAGTCCTATTTCAACATCAAGAAGTTAAAGCAACTAAGTAAACCCAAGACATCTATCATTAAACACAAGAATAATGCATGTGTTCAACTGATACCAACTTCAGAAAAAGAAGAAAATCGTAAGAAAATACCTCGTTTTCCAACTTCTTTTTCTCAAGCTTCATGTCAATAACTCTCTGCATAAATGTTTCCTGGTCTGCGATTAAACCACTTATCTGCGTATCACATTCCTTCATCTTTGCATGTATCAACTTGAGCTCAGCGAGAGACTGATCGTGATTTTTCTGTATGGCATCCACCTGCAGGGGAAACACATTCACAATCACACGTATTTATATATTGTTCAGATTTAAAAGAGATTAAGAGAAACAATTGTAGTACATTGGCTCGTTGTTTGTCCACATCTGAAGCCAGAGTGCTAATTTGCGTCCTCAATGAAGTTAGCTGGCTCTCTAAGGATAACTGTTCCTGCACCACTGCTTCTTGCTCCATCACAAGCCTCTCTCTCTCGTTTTCATGACCCTATGAGCAAGAAGAACCATAGAGAAAAAGCTATGAAGCCACTTACTTAAAGCAGGATAAACCAGGATCACGAACAGAATTGAAGAAGATCAGTTGCAGAGTCAAAGTCTTTGACTGATCTGGAGTACCTTCAGATCTTTTGAGGATGCTTGAATACGAGCTTTGATAGTTTTAATATTCTTCTCCAAGTCTTTGAGTCTTCCCTCTCTGTTTTTATCATGATCTTTGATGGATGTTTCTAGCGTGGAGACAGTATCAGCACAACTTTTATAACGACCTTCCTTCTCTTTGATTTGGGATCTCATTTCTTCAAATTCTTCTTCCAGTTTTTTCACCGCTTCACCAAGCTATAAATACAATTGGCAGAAGGAAGAGAGACTATTAAATGTGTAGATAGAAAATGGAGATGTGTGGAAAAAAGAAGATGCAAAATGGAGATACGAAACCTTGTGATGCTCATTCTGTTCAGCCCTTTTTAGAAATAAGGATAGGTCATACATTTTCAGCTCCAACTGTGCTTTCATATCTGTGAACTTCTTTTGAAGAGGCTGGAGCTCTTTGATCTGCATTGTTAAGATAAACCATCAGAGTTTAAGTGCTTTACAAAACCATAAAACTTAATTCTAACAAGGAACTATAAGAGAGAGCCGAGAACAACGTTCAGTGGGTGCCTTCACAAATATATGTGAGAAACCAATAAATCCTAGAAAGACAAACATGAGATGAAGAGACATCTAAACAAGGTTCAAAGTGTCAATTTCAGCAGCTCAGATTATATTGTCTTTTAGATCACCAATGAACAAACATGAGCCGCATGTTTCCATTCTAACCTGAAGAAAGTGTATATGGTTTGTGCTTCAAGCGTTTCGGTAGAAATTCTATGATGTCTAACTCATCTGTCAAACCTCAAAGTGTCTTTTTCTAAAAGGAAAGCAATAGCTAATGAAAAATTGAAGACATTTACCTTGGCTTCAATTTCATACAACCTTTTCTGGTGTACTTGAAGTTTTGTTTCAGCCTCTGCCAGATCATGGAGTTGCCTTAGCAGATCACCTCCACCCCTAAGACAGAAAACACACACAAAAAAACACGACGTTTTTGGTCAGTTTTTCAGTATTGCTGAAATATATCTGTATGAAATCAGGGACATTAACGCCACCAAAGATCTAGAGGTCTAATATAAAGAATGACATACTTGCGACTTCCACCAGTAAGAAGACCACTTGGCTGAAATATATCACCTTCAAGTGTCACAGTTGGAGTCCGAATTTCCCTATTAAAAGCAACCTGCCGAACAAGCATTTGAGGGAAAATTAAAGAATGAACCATCTAAAGAAAACAGAGAAGTGTTGCCATCGAAATATAGGTATCTAATAGTAGAGAAGATAGTAAGGCAAAGAAAATAGGTCAGAAAAATGCATTTGTAAACCAACAAAGCGATCAAGTTTTGAGAAAAAAAGAAATTATTTGAGACCCATAAAAAATTGAGAGCTCTCCCTCTGCTAGACACCACAGCCAGAGAGGCTAGACAGTTTTATATTATAAATAAGGAACTGAGTTCCTCTAGGTTCATTCCATTTATATAAAGAAAACCGATGTATTCCATTTTTTACTCTAATCAGAGAGAAGATTGAATTATAAGACTATATAACAAAAGCGCAACTGAAAATGCATGTCAAGTAAGGTTGTTATTCAAATAGCTTCGAAAAACAAGATACATCTCTACAACATCCTCCACAAACACAAAGTCAGAACACACGTACTCTAATGTGTGAGAAATACTTACTTCCTTTGCCACATCAGTAGTTTTGCAAACAAAAGTGGAACCAAAAACGAATTCCATAGCATTCTGCAAAGAATTGGAGAATGTCAAACGAATATTAATAGTCATGGACTAACGGAAGCAGTCTGTCCGTAACTAAATGCTCTAAAACTACATAAACAGTGGTTACACAGCTCATAAATGTGATGAAATGTTTGTCTGCATTGCATAATATAAATTTATCAGAAATGTAATAAACTAATGAATGATGCAAATGTATTAGCAGGTAACCGACGCACCTTTAATTCTTCGCTATAACCAATTAAAGAAAGTGCCAATTCCGCGTTACCCTTCCCAACCTACAAATTAATAGAAAATCAGCAAGGAACAAAGAAACAGGAGTTGACTTTGGCAATAGAATAAAAAGATCCACATACCAATCTAACAGTGGCTTGCTGCACTCTAGGTGGAACTAAGTGAGGCTGAATTTTATTGAGAGGAATAATTGTAACACGTCTCCGTAGATCACCCTTTTGAAGGAGCTGTTTTCCAGTATCTTCTGTGTCTACAACAACATTGAATAACTTCCCGCCAGCAGTAACCTGAAAAAAAAATAGTCACCTTAGAGAACTCAAACGATCCTACAATGTATAATGATACGATAATAGCTTACTTACCTCCAAAGCTGTCATTGAGGACCTATCATTCACTTTTATCAGTTTTGCAACCACACCTTTCACCTTTGATCGATCAAAGTTCTTCACAGGATCGCGGTACGTAAACTGAACATTTGCTAATTGAGCTGACAGATTACGCACTTGATCTTTCAGCCTTTGCCCAACTTCAAGTTCCGATTCTCGATCCTAAGAGAATTTCAGTCAAAGATGTATTATTTATGTAACAAAAGAAGGAAAGAAAATACAAAGAACAAGCATGCTAACCTTCTCCAATGCTTCCATCTGACCCTCTTTATATGGAAGAGAATCAAGTGCACTTTTCACACTTTCGACATCATTTTTTCTAGAATCAAGCTCATTTTCCACTGCAACAGCTTCTTCTCGCTTTGACATTAACTGGGACTTTTTCTCTTTTAGCTCTTTTTCACAGTGACTAATTTTGGTACTTAGCTGCTTCAACTCCGTTTCAGCTGTTCCAACAGAAATCTTTGCATCACGTAGTTGATCTTCGAGGCATTTATCTTCGTCTCCACTACTCTTACCAGCTAGTACACCCTAATTATCAAGGGACCTAAATCCAATTAACATACAAGACAGACTAAGGAAATTTGGCAGTAAATATAGATTTTTCCTTAGTAATACTACCTGGTGTTCTCTTTCACACTCTTCCAGTGTGGTGGAAAGTTCCTGAAATTCTCGTTTTAGATCTGCTGCTCCTTCGTCGGACTTCTTCAGAGCAGAAGCTCTCTCTTCTACAGATTTCTTCAAATCTTCTATATTATGAACAATCTGGCAACACCAAAAATTGTCAGAAACCGTTCATAATCTATAACAGTTCCAAGCCAAGTTAAGACCTGCCAGCTAACCTTTTCAGCATTCTTTTCTTCGCCCTGAAGGGTGTCTTTCATATTATTAAGCTTTGATAATTCACGTGTGGCTTCATTAGACAGTGAATCCACTTTGTCAGACAAAGTTTTTACTTCTCCCCCCATGCTAGCTTCCCTTGCCTGAGTCAAAGCATTAACTTGTTTCTCCAGCTCCGATATTTCTCCCTGCGTCTTTTCGGTCTCTTCGTCAATACTTGTCATCTTCGTCTTCATTTGTTCAACCACTTGGAGAGAGTTGTCTCTAATTTTCTCTGCTTGAACATATTCGAAAGCGATACAGAACCTCTTTAGCCGATCTAGTTCCGCGTTACCATTAGCCCACTGCATGTACTGTGTCTTTTCTTTCCTCAGCTTCTCCAAAGCCGGCGATATCTCATCATCTAGGAGCTTATTTATCTCGTCGACCTTGGTTTGCTTCTTCTCTAGTGTTTTCAGTGCAGCCTCTTTCTTGTTTTCGTACATCCTCGTACCAGCGGCTTCTTCAAGCATTGACAAGATCTCCGGAGGTTTCATGTTCAAAACTTTGGTGATACGCCCTTGCATAATCAGGAAATGAGGATTGTTGACGTTAAGCTGCACCGAGTGGAAAAGGTTCTGGACTTGATTTGGTTGCGCAAGCTTCCCATTGATCAAATACTTGTTCCTCCCACCAACTACAATCTTCAGAGCCAAAGACACAAAGAAGAAGACTCTAATCAGCTCTAAGCAAAATTAAAACTTGAGAAACCTTTTTCACCATAGCCTTATAACATAGTCTAGATCAAAACTAACATTTGGATAGAACTTAAAAAGAAGCTTCTCATTTCAACCAGAAATTTCTAAGCTTTTAGAGCGAAAGAGAAAGACCTACTTGTCTAGTGACGGTTATCTCCGAATGTTCTTCATAGCCGAGAGGACTCTTATTCCTCTCGGAGTTATCGAATGTTACGGACACAGTGGCTTTCGTAATCCCAGCTTGTCCTTGCTTGTAGACGAGCTCCTGAAGATTAGCGGCTCGAACATGCTGAAGATTAGTGATACCCAGAACGAAGCATATGGAATCGAGGATGTTCGATTTCCCGGACCCGTTCAGACCCGTAATCGCGTTGAATTGCGGGTCAAAACCCGGAACCACCGTCCTCGTCGCGTATGACTTAAAACCCTCCAAGCATATCTCTTTTATGTGCATCCTCTTTCTTCTTCTTCTTCCCCCAAATTTACCCTAGAAAAGCGAGATGAGAAGCTAATCACATGAACCCTAGAAACGAAGTTCCATCAATAACCCGGAAGACGAAGAATCACAACAAGCGTAATTCCGAAATTGAATTCGCTGCTACGGAATCTAACCGTTGCAGTGACGAATCTGAACTCTACTTTTATTTTATTTTATTTTTAACTAGGTACGCTAAGCTGCGGAATATAATTCTAAATTTCCTTTATTTTAAATTTTTAAAAATATTTTTTTTATAATATAAATAAATATTATACTTATTTTGTATTTAGCATAAATTTTATATTTGTGCCTTGATTGTTTCTCCATCTAGATGGTTCATTTGAATAAAAATAAAAAATTTCTTAGTTTTATAACAAAATCGAAAAACATTCAGATAATGTATCTGGATGATTTTTTAAAATTTAGATAAATTTATGAGAATTATTTAGAGACAAAATTATTGAGGATGATTTTTTAAAAAATTTAAACAAATTTATAAACAAAATTAGACTATTTAGATGGAGATATTTCATTCTAAAATAATAAATGACTAAAATATTATTAAACTTCAAAAAACAAAAAAACCTAAAACCCCATTAAATCATATTTTTGATAAAATCAAGAAAATAATAAAATTACATTTTTCAACAAAACCATAATTTTTTTTAACAAAACTTAAAATCACATTTTCCAACCAAAACGAAGAAATTGAATTTTTCCGCCAAAACTGAAAAATCATGTTATCCCGCTGAAATCATCAAACAGCATTTTTCCGCCAAACCCGAAAAATTTCAATTTTGTGCCAAAATCGATAAATTGTATTTTTCCTGCCGAAACCGAGAAATTGTATTTTCCCGTCAAAAATAGAGAAATCGCATTATCCTGCCAAAACTAAAAAAATTGTATTTTCCTTCTCAATTCGAGAAATGTCATTTTCATGTCAAATAGAGAAATCACGTTTTCTCGACAAAATCGTCAAATTACATTTTTCGCAAAAACTATAAAATTATGTTTCCCACAAAAATCGAGAAATCACATTATCCATCAAAAACTGGAAATAACATTTTCCCACCAAAGCCGAAAAATTGCATTTTCACATCAAAACTAAGAAATTTTATTTTTCCATCGTAACCGAAAAATTTTGTTTTCATGTCAAAACTGAAAAATTACATTTTGCCCAACGAAATCATCTAATTGCATTTTCCCGCCAAAACTTTGAAATTACGTTTTTCCGCCAAAACCGAAGAATTACATGTTTGTGCCAAAAATAGAGAAACTGCATTTTCCCGTCAAAAATTGAAAAATCGCATTATCCCGCCAAAATCAAAAATTGTATTTCCCCGTCTAAGCCGAGAAATGTCATTATTCCATCAAACCAAAAAATTTTGTTTTTCTGCCAAAACCGTCAAATTGCATTTTTCCGCCAAAACCAAAAAGTTATGTTTCCCACAAAAATAAAGAAATTATAATATCCTTCAAAGCGAGAAATTGCATTTCTCATCAAAATCGAAAAATCGTATTTTCCCGTCAAAACCTAGAAATTTTGTTTTTCCATCATAGCTGAGAAATTTTGTCTTTCCGTCAATACGAGAATTATCGTTTTCCGGCCAGAATAGAGATTACCTTTTCCCGTTAAACTAAGAACTTTCATTTTTCCACCAAAACTGAGAAATCGTATTTTTTGTCAAAACCGAGAATTTTGTTTTCCCAAGAAAATTCATCTTCCTGTCAATACCAAGAAATTTTTTTTTCTCGCAAAAAAAAAATCATATTATTCCGTCAAAACCAAGAAATTTCGTTTTTGTGTCAAACATAATTACAAAACTATGAAGTAATTTAGTATTATTTATTTGTGTTACTAAGAGCATCTCCAGCGGTTAACAACCCTTAGAGTATCTAAAAGATAAAGGATATTAATTTTTAAATAATAAAAAAATCTATATTAATCATAAAAGAACACATATTAAATGAGTTTGTTAAAAAGCTTACAAACGTTTCTTATTTAACCAACTTGAGAAACGATTTCTCTCTTTTCTCTTAACTTTTATTATTATATTAATAAGAGATAAGAAACCAACGATGGAGATGGTTTAACATTCTTTATTTGTTTTCAATTTGTATCTTTTAAAATGTTATATTTTTGTTTGTTTTTTTAACATCTTTTTATATCTATTATAGTTAGGCGTAACCAAAAAAGAATGCAATATAGTTCTCCTATAATTCATTATCTTTATTATAATTATATTATATTTTGTTCAGTTCAATGAATATTAGACTACAACTCAACTTTTTTACCTTTTTGTGATTATATGCAAAGCATAAAACTGTAAATACAAATTAATGTAAGTTTCTATTAACTAATCGAATCAAATTCAAGTATATTGCTAACATATTAACATGTTCTCTTGGCTCAAATGAACCAAGATGACCTTAAATTTTGACTGATCTTACACCTTTTATTTTAAGATGCTAACATCTGAACTCAATCCTTAGCTTTGATTAGTTGCACCAGTTTGAAGCAAACTAAGTTTCTTCTTTACAATTTTTCTTTCAATTTCTTACCTTCTAACATAGTAATTTAATTATAAAAGATTGTAAAATATGTTTGATGAAAAATATTAAAAACCCAAAATTGAAAAATAAATATTTTGAAAAATACACTTTCTCCATTTTTGTATATAATATTTTAAGATTATACACAATTAAAAAATCTATTATAATAAATTTATAACCTAATTTATTATGAATTAAAGTTTTTATTTAATTATTAATATAAGAGTAAAAAAATTTATTTAGCATCAATTCTTTCATAAATTTCTGAAAACATCATATAATTTAAAACAAAAACCCTTTAAAATATCATATAAAAAATGAAGGGAGTATTAAATTAATACTACTACTACAATAACCAGATCATATTTTAAATTGATAAACAAGGAAAATATAAAACAAATTAAATATATACTTTAATTTCTGTAATAGTCAGTAGCTTATAGATTAACTAAAGTCTATCATTTTCTACAGTTGCTGCTCGGGTTGGGAATCTTTCAATTATTATTTACCAGATCATTTGCACTTATTTTTTTTACATTTCTGAAATAAAAATTATTCATATTTGATTCTATAATTTGTTATAAATTAAAGATCCAAAAGTTTTCACAAAAAAAACTGAAATTGTTTTTAAATGAGCATTATTTAAAGTGGATTTATTTTTAGGAGCAGAAAACTCTAGTAAAGAGAAAGAATAGAAGAGAAGAAAGAAGTTTGAGATTGTTTTTATTTTCTTCAGAATAAAAAACCAATTCAGCACACACATGCGTGGTAGTAATAAAAATACTTTATATATTCCAAAATAAAAAAATTATCTTCTTAACGAAATAATTATTGAAACGCATACCTAATTTAAATTCAATAATTCAACTCTAGCTCTACATTAAAAATAGTACATTCAATAAAAATAGTATTTTAATCAAAAACAATTTTTTAAAGATATTTATAATAATAAGAAAATATATACATTTCAGTTATTTTGCAACAACAACAAATATAATATGCAACCTTTTAGTAATTTATAATTTTAAAAAGTATGTATTTAATTTTAATAAAATAAAAATATCTATTTATTTTAGGCTTTTGAAGACTATCATTTGTTTGGATTTTGATTAATGGATTTAGTAAAAAAAACAAAAATCAGCATATAAAATAATCTGATGTGTATTATTGAAATGTTTTGATTGGTGATATTTTTGCTGAAGTGTCAGCTTTAAAAAGTTTGAAAAATCTGATGTGTCAAGGAGAGACACAAGGGTTATTGTTGTATTGATTTCTTTTGTGAAGATTATCTGAAATTGAATCATCCAAAATTTTGGGCATTTCGGTTTGGTAGCAAAAGAGCGGGAAACTGAGTTTTCTGTAACCCTACCCTAACTTTCCAACACATCTAGAAGGTTCCACGCTCGATTTCTATATTCCCCTTTGGTCGAGTATCCCTCCGAGCCAATTAGAGTATCTCGTTTTCTCTCTGGGGACTCTTAAGGATTAGGATAAGATAATATAGCTGGTGGGAAAATCTCAACAATGGCGCTCTCGACGTTTCCTTCTCTTGCTCGTCGCCTCACGCTTTCACTATTGGGACTCTTAGCTTTAGGATAAGATAATAGCTGGTGAGAAAATCTCAGCAATGGCGCTCTCGACGTTTCCTTCTCTTCCTCGTCGCCTCACGAGACGCGAACCAACTCTCACCGTGATTCACCGAAACCCGGCGACCTTAACCGTATGTAAGTCTATCGCTAATTCAGAACCGGCGGTTTCACTCTCGGAACGGGATGGATTCTCAGCGGCAGCTCCTACCCCTGGAGAGAGGTTCTTGGAGAACCAACGAGCTCACGAAGCTAATAAAATGGTGAAGAATGAGCTCAAACAGGAGAAGAAGAAAAGGAAGGAATCGGTTGTACGGAAAGTTGTTGACACCTCCTCCGTCTCATGTTGCTACGGATGCGGAGCTCCGTTACAGACCTCCGACGTCGATTCTCCGGGATTCGTCGATTTGGTTACTTACGATTTGGTATGAATTTTACAGTTTCGAGCTTCAGAGCCTCAAATTCGTTAGTTGATTGGTGAATTAGCGGTTTCTTCTCATTGAAATGAAAAGGGTGAATCGAAATTGAAATCATTGTTATTGCAGAAGAAGAAACATCACCAGTTAAGAACCATCATCTGTGGAAGATGTCAGCTCTTGTCTCATGGATATATGATTGTAGCAGTTGTTGGCAATGGAGGATACGCTGGTGGAAAGCAATTCGTATCTGCTGATGAACTCCGAGAGAAGCTTTCTCACTTGCGCCATGAGAAGGCTTTGATTGTAAAGTTGGTGAGTTGATGCAGCTTCTCTTCTCTATTATATGTCCTAATAAATCATCATCATTCTGTATGGTTTAATGCATTTTTTGTTCACTTGATTCTCTACCAGGTTGATATTGTTGATTTCAATGGTAGCTTTTTAGCTCGTGTCCGTGACTTAGTTGGGGCTAATCCGATAGTACTAGTTATAACTAAGGTAAGGCTTCTAATTTCTAATTTTCGTGACTACTTCATTCATTTCTAATTTTCTCTGATCATTTGTACTGTTAGATCGATCTCCTTCCAAAAGGAACAGATATGAACTGTATCGGTGATTGGGTTGTAGAAGTAACCACGAAGAAAAAGCTAAAGTAGGTATCAAGTTTACTACGTTTGTTACTGTTTTAATGTTTCTGGAGCTAGTGTCTGATTTAGATGGATGTAACTTATGACAGTGTCTTGAGTGTTCATCTCACAAGTTCCGAGTCTCTGGATGGAGTTAGCGGAGTTGCATCAGAAATCCAGAAGGAGAAAAAGGTAGCATATGCTATACACCGTTATATTGTCTTGACACTAATGCTTACATATTTCTAGTAAAGCTTGTTTCCTTTATCGCTCAATATCGGATAAAATAACCTTATATTCATTTATCTTCTGCAACCTAACTTCTCCATCTCTGTTTTGGTTTCAGGGACGAGATGTCTACATTCTGGTATGTGCATCCGCAATTTTGTCACCAACAAAAAAAGAAGAGTTTTACTTACTTCATAGCTTAACGTATCTTAAATGAGAGAGGCAGTGCTTATTTAAAATCATGTTTCTCTGGTTTGATTTTCTTTTATGACCATTAGAACAACAAAGACTATACTAAACTATTCTATATGATCCACCAACTCATAAATTTGTTTACTTGAGATAGAGGCTGTACTTTTATGAATTTACTTCTTTGACGGCCTGGAACTATTTATTCATCATTTCTTCATGCTTTCATAGGGCGCTGCTAACGTAGGGAAGTCAGCATTCATCAATGCTTTGCTGAGTAAGTAATTTGTTCTCCATTGTGTTTAGTTATCTTAGTGTTTTTTTTCTGGGTGCTGCGTTAGCTTGATTTCTAGTAGGGCCAATTTCTCCAGGATTTAGTCTGCATCTATGAAGAGAGTTTGAGCTTGATTGTCTATATACTTCATTGTACAGAAACAATGGCCGAGAGGGACCCTGTTGCAGCAGCAGCACAGAAGTACAAGCCTATTCAATCTGCTGTCCCTGGAACCACCTTGGGTCCAATTCAGATCAATGCCTTTCTAGGAGCAGAGGTATAAACTTAGACCTCCTTGAGATTCTGTAACTTCTTCCTGTTATTAAACAAAAGTATTCATTACGCTAAGAGAATACCGTATTACCACAGAAGTTGTATGATACACCGGGTGTGCACCTACACCACAGGCAAGCAGCTGTTGTTCATTCAGATGATTTACCCGCCATTGCTCCTCAAAATCGGCTCAGAGGCCAGTCTTTCGACGTAGGTCTACTAGTTTTACAGCCTGCTAAAAACTATATCACCGTAGTATCAGTATGAGGATTTTAATTTGTGCTTTGTTCCTTACAGATTTCAACATTAGAAGAGGAAAACTATGATGATGATCTTGGCCTTTCTGTTGAAGCACTCTTACTATTACAGAAGTCTATGTTGGAAAAACAGTGGAATCTTTCGTTTGAGAAGACTGCGACAAGTGAATCCCCAAGCAAGAAGAGGACCACTCGGAAGAAGATTCCCGTCACCCGCTCAGGGATTTCAGCTCGGCAAAGGAGAATCTGTGCTAAGAAGAAAACTAAGATGAGTCATGTTAGCGCAGTTTCAGAAGTTAGTAGTGGAAACCAGGTTAGAACAGTGATCAATTCAGAGTTGTTTCAAGACAATCGTGTGAAGGGTTATGTGAAGGGTGTGATAAGTGAAGATATGCTTAGTCACGCGGAAGTCGTGCGCTTGTCGAAGAAAATCAAATCCGGACTTCGCCTTGATGATCATAAGTCAAGGTAAAATTTTATTAATAATATTAACTTGAGCAGAAAGTATTAATAATACAAGACTAATCATTTGTCTAGTTAAACATTAGATTGAAGGATAGATTAGGCTGTGAGCCTTCCGATGAGCAGCTTGCAATATCCTTGAAGATATCTCGGGCCGAGCTTCAGGCATGGTTGATGGAATGTCATCTCGCGAGAGAGAAGTTGGCTATGAGCAATGTGCGTTTGGTTATGTCTATTGCTCAGCGTTATGATAATATGGGAGCAGAAATGTCTGATCTTGTTCAGGTAATTTCCAAATCTTGTGCTTTTCTTTGTCATCTTTTCATGAACATTTTTTATTAAAAAAGATGTTTGTTTTCATACTATGAAGGGTGGTCTTATCGGACTTTTGCGGGGAATAGAGAAATTTGATTCTTCCAAAGGTTTCAGAATCTCAACTTATGTATATTGGTGGATTCGACAGGTGAGGTTATTGCTTAACCTCAGATGTTTGATGCTTTGTGCTTGCCAACATGATTAGAAAGCAAAATATGACATTTTGGTGCTCTTTGTTTTGAATATTTAAAAAGGGTGTGGCAAAAGCATTAGTGAACAACTCAAGAACCTTGAGGTTACCTACTCACCTGCATGAAAGGCTCGGTGTAATCCGAAATGCGAAGCTTAGACTTCAAGAGAAAGGAATCACACCCTCCATTGATGTAAGCATACTAATAACTCTCAGAACAAATTCTGGTTTCTCCTGTCTTAAATTTTGCATGCTTATAATAATTTCTCTTTCCAGAGGATAGCAGAGTCTCTAAACATGTCACAGAAGAAAGTTAGAAATGCAACAGAGGTGAGAAAACTAGTTTTTGATTCGTCTCCATTTCGTTTTCGAGAACCAATGCATGCGTATTTGCTTTCATGCTCTTGCACTTGGAAAATTGCAGGCTGTAAGCAAAATATTTTCCCTAGACAGAGATGCATTTCCTTCTTTGAACGGTGTCCCTGGAGAAACCCATCACAGTGTGAGTCTCTTTTTTCCGTTCCTCTTCAACAAAGCAACAGTTTTGGTTTTCATTAAGTCTCTCCTCTCAAGTATGTTAACATTTGGCTGGTTTTGAAATAAATATTTTCAGTACATTGCGGATAATCGTTTGGAGAACAATCCGTGGCATGGATATGATGAGTGGGCACTCAAGGTATAAAAGGCACACATTTATAGATTTTCATACTTGTTTTATGAAGTTGAGGAGGATGTTGATGATATATAACTGCAGGACGAAGTAAGCAAGCTTATAAGTGCAACACTTGGAGAACGGGAAAGGGAGATCATTCGATTATACTATGGTCTAGACAAAAAATGTCTCACATGGGAAGACATTAGCAAACGGTATGTATACAATCTTTAAGTCTCTTCTTGATCAATTGTTGCATCGATTTTTAAACTGTTTCCCTGGATAAAAAAATTTGCAGGATAGGATTATCGAGAGAGAGGGTGAGACAGGTGGGGCTTGTGGCGCTAGAGAAACTAAAACACGCAGCGAGAAAGAGGAAAATGGAGGCAATGGTCCTCAAGAACTGATTTTGTCTTTTGTACATGTTTATTACATCAAAGCTATAGAGAGCGGTTGTGAATGTTTGTATATATACAAGGAAAAAAGGGAAGACTCTCTATCTATCTTCCTTGCTTCTTATGTAAATTCAGTTAAGAAACAACACAGTGATGCCTTGTCTATTTGTTAATCACATTCATCTCCTTCGTATTATATTGTCAGAGGTAGAGAAACACTTTAAGCCAATTTCACTATATAACTTTTTAGTACATTTCTATGATGTAAACAGTTTTTGGGTTTTTTTCTTCCAAGTAATAACCTTCTTGGTTGATTACACTCTACACCAGGATAACAGTATCTGTTTTGAAATATAATGTGTTTAATGAATACATGTGAACTGTTTTTTTTGTTTGTCAAAGTGACAACTGTTTTGAAATCATGATAGTATTTCAGGAACAAATGTGAACATCATCGTGTTTTTTTTAATTAAATAGCGTTATATCATTTTGTCAATGGTAAAAATCGATTTTTGAAATAATGATTGAAAACAAAAACCGTGAGCGGCAGGATTCGAACCTGCGCGGGCAAAGCCCACATGATTTCTAGTCATGCCCGATAACCACTCCGGCACGCCCACAAGGACAATAATCGACTACTAAATCAACATTAATAAATTTACGACGTTGTGTCTGAAGGAATAATGTAGAGAGGAATGTGGAGAAGAGCGGGAAACTGAATTTTCTTTAACCCTACACTAACCTTCCAGCACATCCAGAAGGTTCGTATCTCGATTTCTATATTCCCCTTGGTCGAATAAACCTCTGAACCAGTTAGAGTATCTCACTTTCTCTCTCGGGAGGGACTCTAAGGCTTTAGATAACATAATAGTAGCTGGTGGGAAAATCTCAGCAATGGCGCTACGGACACTCTCGACGTTTCCTTCTCTTCCTCGTCGCCTCACGAGACGCGAACCAACACTCACCGTGATTCACCGGAACCCGGCGACCTTAACCGTATGTAAGTCTATCGCTAATTCAGAACCGGCGGTTTCACTCTCGGAACGGGATGGATTCGCGGCGGCAGCTCCTACACCTGGAGAGAGGTTCCTGGAGAACCAACGAGCTCATGAAGCTAAGAAAGTGGTGAAGAAAGAGCTCAAAAAGGAGAAGAAGAAAAAGAAGGACGAGGTTGTACGGAAAGTTGTTGACACCTCCGTCTCATGTTGCTACGGATGCGGAGCTCCGTTACAGACTTCCGACGTCGATTCTCCGGGATTCGTCGATCTTGTTACTTACGATTTGGTATGAATTTTATAATTTCGAGCTTCAGAATCTCAAATTCGTTAGTTGCTTGATGAATTGGTGGTTTTCTTCTCATTGAAGTGGAAATGGTAAAATCGAATTGTATTGCAGAAGAAGAAACATCACCAGTTAAGAACCATCATCTGTGGAAGATGTCAGCTCTTGTCTCATGGACATATGATTACAGCAGTCGGTGGCAATGGAGGATATGCTGGTGGGAAACAATTCGTATCAGCTGATGAACTCCGTGAGAAGCTTTCTCACTTGCGCCATGAGAAGGCTTTGATTGTCAAATTGGTGAGTTCATGCAGATTTTCGTCTGTAGTATATGTCCCAATAAATCATCAACATTCTGTATGGTTTAATGCATTTGATTCTCTCCCAGGTTGATATTGTGGATTTCAATGGTAGCTTTTTAGCTCGTGTCCGTGACTTAGTTGGGGCTAATCCGATAGTACTAGTTATAACTAAGGTAAGGGTTTACAAATCTTGCTACTTCTTCAATCATTTCCAGCTTTTCTCTGATTAGTTACTGTGCTTTGTACTGTTAGATCGATCTCCTTCCAAAAGGAACAGATATGAACTGTATCGGTGATTGGGTTGTAGAAGTGACCACGAAGAAAAAGCTAAAGTAGGTATCAAGTACTCATCTACTAGGTTTGTTAGTGTTCTAATGTTTCGGGAGCTAGTGTCTGATATAACTTATGACAGTGTCTTGAGTGTTCATCTCACAAGTTCCAAGTCTCTGGATGGAGTTAGCGGAGTTGCATCAGAAATCCAGAAGGAGAAAAAGGTAGCATATGCTATACACCGTAAAGCTGTCTTGAGAATTGGTGTTTTCTTTATGGCTCAAAATCGGATAATATAACCTTTCTATTCATTTTTATCTTCAGCAACCTGACACCTCCATCTCTAATTTTGTTTTCAGGGACGAGATGTCTACATTCTGGTATGTGCATTCTCAATTTTGTCACCAATCAAAACAGAGTTTTAGTTAGTAATTCTATAATTGACGGACGCAAGTTATTATTTTTTTGGTCAACGTATCTTAAATGAGAGAGGCAGTGCGTACTGAAAATCAATGTCCGCCGGTTTTCATTTTCTTTTATGACCATTACAGCAACAAACTCTACACTACACTGTTCCATATGAATCCACCATTTCGTAAAATTTGTTTACTGGAGATAGATGCTGTGCATATTGAAAACAAACTTCTTTGGTGGTCTGGCAAATATATTCATTGCATTATATCTTCATGCTTTCACAGGGTGCAGCTAACGTAGGGAAGTCTGCATTCATCAATGCTTTGCTAAGTAAATCCTCTAATCTCCATTGTGTTTATGTCACTTGCTGTTACGGTTTGCATCTATATAGAGAGTTAAATGAGAATTCATTATACAGAAACAATGGCCGAGAGGGACCCTGTTGCAGCAGCAGCACAGAAGTACAAACCGATTCAATCTGCTGTCCCTGGAACCACCTTGGGTCCAATCCAGATCAATGCCTTTCTAGGAGGAGAGGTATAAACTGAAACCTCCTTCAGATTCTATAACTTCTTCTCCTTATTAAACAAAAGTATATTCATTATGCTAAGAGAATACCATATTACCACAGAAATTGTATGATACACCGGGTGTGCACCTACACCACAGGCAAGCAGCTGTTGTTCATTCAGATGATTTACCCGCCCTTGCTCCTCAAAATCGGCTCAGAGGCCAGTCTTTCGACGTAGGTCTACTAGTTTTACAGCCTGCTAAAAACTATATCACCGTAGTATCAGTATGATGATTTTATTTATGTTTCTGTTGCTTACAGATCTCAACATTGCCAAGTCAATTATCAAGTAGTCCCGAGGGTCAGAGCTTGAACGGTTATACATTTTTCTGGGGAGGTCTCGTCAGGATTGACATCTTGAAGGTAACATTAATACCAAATTGCGAAATTATGTTTCACAGTGGATATCAGTTTTCGAAAATCAATACATACTTGACTTATCTCAGGCTCTACCAGAAACGCGTTTCACATTCTATGGACCAAAGGCTCTTGAGATTCATGTAGTAGCAACCAAAACAGCAAACGATTTTTACCAGGTAAGTTTCTTACACCATCAATATCAACTTCATTGCTAGTTCGAAGAAATGTTTTATTTACTTGGTACTCATTTGTTATGCAGAAAGAACTTGGTCTGCTTCTCACGCCTCCATCAGGCAAAGATCAGATTCAGGAGTGGAAAGGGTTACAATCTCACCGTCTACTCCGAATTGAATTTAACGATCCCAAGAGGTGAGAAAATAATCGCTATCCTCTGTTCCTATCTGTCTTTGGTAAAACAAATGTTCTTCACCAAACATAACTCATTTCTTTATCAGGCCGGCTAGTGACGTGGCTATATCTGGATTAGGATGGATTTCAATTGAACCAATCCGCAGAACACGAGACTCTGAGCCGAGAGATCTGGAAGAATCAGAGCATGAGATACGTCTTTGCGTAAGTGTGCCAAAACCAGTTGAAGTGTTTATCAGACCAACATTACCCATTGCCTCTTCCGGTGCTGAATGGTATCAGTACCGTGACTTAACCGACAAGGAAGAAGAAGTAAGACCCAAATGGTATTTTTAAAATTTTTGTTTTTACTTGCAAAATTATCGGTTTAGCTTCAGAAACAAGAGTTGTATGTAACAAATCGGTGAAATAGTAAAACAATTTGTAATGAAATCTACTAAAATTAGTATTCAACAAATTAAAACATCAAGTCAACAACATTTCTGAAACTGAAAAAAAACTCTACATCGTAATCAACATAAATAAAGATATGAGATGCATAAGTCATTATACTCCAGTGGCATCTCCGGTGGATGAACCACGGTCATCTTCTGGCGGAACCACCAAGTTGTCATACACTAATGCAGCCGTGGCTCCTCCGAGCAATGGCCCGACCCAATACACGGCTTGGTTCTTGAAGCTTCCGTAGACCATAGCCGACCCAAAGGCACACGCCGGGTTCATCGAACCTCCAGAGAACGGACCAGCGGCTAGAACATTGGCACCCGCAACAAACCCTATGAATATCGGTCCCATGGCTAAAGGCAAACCTCGTCTCGGATCATTAGCCGTGAACACGGTATAGACCAGGACGAACGCTAAAACACCTTCGAGAACCGATGCTCCAAATCCCGTCATTTCTCCGGCGATCTTATAGATCGGAACGTGCTGAGAGATTCAAACATAGACATATAAAACAACAAATCAAGACAATAAAAAGTGATTTGTGTAAGGAAAATGGTAATTACCTGTTCAACGACGGTGACTTTAATGACAAGGCAAGCCATAACAGAGGCAATCATCTGTGCGGTCCAATAAAACATAGCGGTTGGAACGCTGATTCGACCAGCAACCGCCATCCCAAACGTGACCGCAGGATTCACATGGCCGCCAGAGATGTTCCAAGAGATGTAAACCGAAGAAGATAACGCAAACGCATTCGCAATCGCCGGCATTAATACGCTAAACGGACCCGTTACATCACCCGCCATCAATTTCCCTGTTAAACAAAAATCGATTAATCAAAGATAAGTTCTTGGTCAAAAGAGAAAACTAAGAAGAAGTGTGAATGTATACTTGAAGCCATAACGGATCCAACGGCTGCGAGGACGAAGAAGAAGGTGGAGATAAACTCGGAAACATAACATCTAAACGCATTCATACTCACTACTCCTTGTAACTTGCTTGATAACGATGTTGGAATCATTCTTCTCATCAGTCAGTTTCATTCAATAATCATTCTCTGCGTTTCTTCTGTATGTTGCTAAATCTATAAATATATTAAGAGGAATGGTAACGACTTCTGATGAAAATTAAATTTTAAAAAGTATTAACCGTCCCAATACAAACGGGTTTACTGGCGATAGTGATAGTGGGGGGGAAGTTATTTACAGTTATCAAGTTTTATGAATTTCAGAAATGCCCCACGTAGATAAATTATACTTTTTCATACCCCTAGTTTTATTTTATTTCGATTTGACCCCTAAATAATATAAAATAGAAATGTGCGTATATATTCAAGTGAGTCACGTTTGCTACAAACATACATGATACATCCTTATCTCATCACATCTCACGATGGCCAATTCCTATACCAACCGGCCCAAGCTGAAACCAAACCGCTTATACCGAGTGTAACCGTGTGGTTACAAAACGGGTTTGGTTCAATTTCGGCCAATGCGATAATCAAATCCGCAATGTTAGCCGAGATTCCCATCAATCTCATCACTATATCCCCCTGAATCTCCTTAATCTTTTCGCCAGTTTCTTCTTTCGGCTTATCATCAATCGAATACCGGAGCGTTTTCAAGGATTTGAGTCTCTGCCTTATGAAAATGCAATCAATGACGATAAAGAAAACGTAGCCAAAAGATTCACCAAAGGCCGAGATGAAACTCATTCTCTTGGCGATCTTGGGGTCTAGTGTACCGATTCTTGATAACCAAAGAAAGTGATCAAAGAAGAAGTAAACCATCTCTCCCGAATTGGCTAAAACCGCCAAGAAACGGATCATTGGGGTTGCTCCGGGGTTTCGTCTCAGCGCATTGAACCCCGTGAGAGATCTCCCGGTTCTGTTCCAATGATTCGACCATATAAGTTAACAACGAGTGTTATTGTAATAGTATTAGACAATATGAATCGTACTAGCGACTGTTCATATCTGCTAGTGATACGATTTTGAATAAAGTCATAAACCAAACATTTCATTTCATTTAGTAGATTATATTTACGATTTATGCCACTGTGTAGATAAAGTGATAAGAAAGGTGTGGGGACCTGAAGGCTTTGCGGCTGAGACCGGACGCAACCTCCCACTTCTTGAACCTCTCAGCCGCGTCGGGTCGTGTGGCTTCGACGTGCCAACAGGCGAGCTTTGAGACGTATTGGAATGTCTTCACAAGCTTGTCTATTCCGTCTCTCTTGGCCAAGAACACCACCAGCTTGTCCACCGTGTCCAAAGACATTGCTAACGGCGGCGGAAGGAAGGGGAAGAGGAAGATGAAGAGGAGTTAGTGAGGGGAAATAGATGAAGTTCTTGAGACGATGAGGAACATGTAAGCCACAAGCTAGTGGCGTCTGTGCTCGAAATAATCGGCTCTTGTGTGTTGTTTGTGTTTGAGGTTTGAGTTTAAGATGATTGCTTTGTGGTGGTTACTACTTGCTCTTGTTGTCTCATGTTTGAGATTAAAGTTGGGATAAAAACAAGATCGTCTTAAATATGTGTGGAAGAACTTTCACAAATATTTCCCTGAATTGTTTTTTCTCTTGTTTTACAAAGATCTTTTCTCTCAATTATTTATGTCTCCTGTAACGAAAATGAAGATTTTTTCTCTCTGTTACAAAATGATTGAGCGTTGGAGAATGTGAAATGCTAGAAGTGGATAAGTATATAGGGCGATTGTCAAATGGGCTTGATTTTGGGCCAGAATCCTTGTTTGGGCTCGGAAAGCTCTTATCTTAAATTGTGTAGATAACCAAAGAAATGGTTGCGGACATCTTGACAAAGAAAAGGATCATGATGAACTCTCTCATAGTTTCATTTTTTATGTATCTTTGTGTATTTCTCAAGCATTGCATTATAATTACGTTACTTCTCAATAATCTTAATAAAGCAGATGTAGTAAAAGAAAATTGTTATGGTATGCATAAGAACAGAAGTATTAATGTTATGCATAAGCATGCAACAATTCGACAGGACTCAGGAAGCATGCATGATGGATAATACGATCATGTGCATGATAACCTCAATCAAAGTCTATATATGTATTAAAATTTATATATGTGTGTTTTGAACTAATCAGACTTTTTTATCTTTTTTAACGGGCAGTTAATTAATCCAGTGATTAACAGCGGTGAAAGGCATCACATCATACGCGTACAGACGTGTACCGTGTTCGAACGTCCTGGATGGTCAGACTTTGGCATTTTTAAACTAACAAAAGGAAATTTATAGAGAGGAAACTCAAAACCAATCGTTCTTCATAAAACAACAATGGGGTCATTTGTATCGTTATCGATGTGTCACGTAAGAGGACACATCATTTTTTTTTTAAACCTAAGGACACATCAAGTTAGCCACATAATTGAAGATGGATAAAATAAATATTTCTAGTGGTTTCTTCGTTTTTTTTCTCGATAATCAGTTTTGTTCATATGAATGAAACCAACAAAAAGTAAATAATCCTTATCCTTTCAATCTTCATCTGTGTCTGCTTTTGGAATTGGAGAGACTCTTCCAACATTGGGCAGTTCACATTGGCCCATATATATAATAAAAACAAAACAAAAACATTTTACTTCATGATTTTTTTTCAACTAAAAAATTATTTGATGCTGCTTTTATATCTTCTTGTATACGCATGTTCTATATCCTACCATGTCGACCAACAGTATTTACCCATAAAGTTTAAGATTATTCTAAAATAACATTTTTAAATCTTGTTATTATTATTAAATAATGATGTGTTATAGAACTATAACTTATTGTATAATGTTTTTGTATATTTCTATCATTTATTTTATTTAAAACATTTTAAGGATAATTGGTACGTAAGTTTGTTTTCATTGTTTAAAATTAAATCATTTACTAGTTTTTTGTCAGGTTTATCATCTCGTTATGGTACTAGACTACTCGTACTCTCAGCCCAAGAATAATGATGTTTAAAAAAACATTAAAAAACAAGCATATTATCGTAAATTGGTTTATTAATCAAAAGAAATTCGCTAATTATTTTTCGGCACTGCAAGTTTAAGTACCGCTTGAGGCTGGTCTAAATTCGGTATTCTATCCTGTTAAAAGTCTTGTAAAGTATTTTTTTGTCATATCAAATCTCAGCCCTAGAAATATAAAAGTGTATGCCATACTAGCTGGACTTCTCCATACAGTCAATTTTCTTGGTCACAATCCACGTTAGAATATAGTGATGTGCATCGTTTATTATATTTTGTTTCTTATGAACATCTTTAAAATGGAAGAAATATATCATGTGGTCATGAAATTCGCAAAAGAGTATAAACGTCTAATGAAGTCACAGCCATATATGTGGATTACTTGGATTTATATGTCGAAGTTAGTGATGTGCCGCTTGGATTTATTAGCAAAATTCTGAATAACAGAAAATGAGACGCAAAAGAAGTATTAGTTTTTGTTTTCCTTTAATTTTAAAAAGTCAACTTGTTAACGATGGCTAATTTCTTCGAGAGAAGAAGCATCATTATTCCAAATCTGATCAAATATGATATCTTTTAAAAGTTTCGTAAGAAAATATTATGGGACGAAGGTTTGTTATTTGTATGCTTTAACAAGCTGATGATTTCGGTAACCTAACTCTTTTTATTTGTCAGCTGTTACATCTGTAATCCAGTTTTCATTGGTATGATGATGCATGAACGTTATACTACCACAAACCATTAAGCTATATTATAATCGTTGTTAACCAATAATTCGATCTATATATATACTTTCATGATCGTTTTCAACATTAGACTTAATTAAGATGACTTGGGAAAATGCATGTCAAAACTGGAAAATAAAACTTACAAACAATGAATTGGTCCGACGTCAATACCATAAATGTTATTTTAATATTTTTTTCTGTAAAGTCTATAACTCACATGTTACGGCAACAAATAGTAGGAGTAGTAGTATTAAACCACTAGAACATTTGAACAAAAAAATAAAATCGTAGCTTGTATCAAAGATTATCGTAATATTTAATTAAAATTTTGTTGAAATCAGATTACAAAACTAATCTCGTATATTCTTGTATTTCTCTTCTTTTTATTCCGCAATTTATTTCTCCTGGCATTGTTGTATTGGAGAAGTTAGAACATAAAGTTAGAACATAAAGTATGACCTAACTAAGATTTGTTAGTAATTTAAGCGGAAGCTCGTGTCTAGTGTATGACACTAACCCAATTTAAATAATCGAATAAACACCACGTCGTTTCGAACCCAAGGCTAGCAATTCATTTCAGACAAGTTGCTTGCCATGTCATCATATTCCGTACTGAAGACGTGGCATCAGTGTGGGCCCCGACAAGTTGAGAGGATATCCACTGCACGTTAAGTATAATTCCTTGGGTATATGCGAATATGCCATTTTTCCTCTCAATTAACGCGCGCGTTCTTGACTTCTTTAAATTACGCAAATACCCTTATCTGGTTTTCAAAACTGTGACTGGGCCCCTCTATAACTTCGTTGTAGTTTACCGAAAGTACCCTTTTTGCATCGGTTTTGTGTAAGTCGTCAGAATTGGAGAAACGGCGTGGCACGTGGGCTGCCATGCCCACGGATTGCATTTTGCAGCTCTTATTTACATCACCATTTGATCACATTCCACCATATCCATATTCTAAAGTATTCACAAAATAAAATAAAATTATGCATAATGTAATTGATAAGCTATGTAAGGGGGTAATGGTTATTCTTTATCAGAAAATTACAAAATCATATCCATTGTTTCTGCTAAAATTCGTTTATCTCTGTAGACTTCTCGTATGAGTATGACTCTTGTATGTATGATTCGCGGTTCAAAATGCATTGAATCGTGATTTCGGACATGGTATTATTATCAATCATATATACTGATAACTATTTACTTGCTGAGGTAAATAAAATTGTATTTCAACGTGGATAGTGCATAATTGTAAGTCAACGAAAGAAAATAAAACATTTTAGAGTGATTATACAGTATGTCAATGAGGTCATTATCACCGATAATTAATACTTAGGGCCGAGGAGATACGTATCGATCTTTTCCACTGACTGGACTTTTTTTAGACAACAACTTCTACGTAGCTATATGAAGTTATGAACTAATACAAGTCTCTAACTAAATCTAAAAAGATAATTTGGCTAGGAAAAAAAAAATGAGTGAGAGTGTTGATTAGTTCTAGGGTTTTTTTTTTTTCTTTTCCAATCGGTCTTCTTTTTTGTTTTTAGTAAGCAAGCCAAATTAATTAACCTTTTAAGTTTTTGACATGTAAAAATCAAATATATATATATATACATCACCTAAGATTTATATCGTACATGCAAACAAGGGCTTCATATGTAAAGAAAGTATCATAGTTATTAATTTCTTATGGATTTCGATTGTCTTTTAGTTTAGAACTCCTAATTTAATAATATGACTCAGATCACCAATCATTTAAGAAGAATACCAGCACTAGAATATTCCACCAAAAAAGGTGACAAAGATATACAACAACTTTACATACCAAATATCCCCTATATATTAAAAGAGAAGCATTTTTAAAGAGAAACCTTAAATTTGTAGAATATTACAATGGTGCTATTTTGCTGATGTGTCAATCTCATATTCATTCTCAGCTATTTTTTTTTTTAAAAGACTTAAATTACTAGACTAATTACATGATATGTCATTGTATATTTTAGATCCATAAATATGTTATATATATTTTTTTAATGAATTCAAAGGCAATAATATTAGAATTAATAATTTAATAAAATAAAATTTATTTAATACTAAATATAATATACACAAAATTTATTATATAATATTTTTAAAAGACTATCCATATATTTTTTATTATAAATTTATAATAAAATATATAATATTTTTTTAATATTTACTATTTTTATCATTCATAGTAAAATATATAATACTTATTTATGCTTACTACTTTTAAAAAAAAATATTTTTATTGATTATTTATAAAACAAAATTCTTATAAAAATAACTGAAAAATTAAAAAATAATATTTTATTTTTCTCAAATTCATAACAAATATATAACACTTTACTAATGTTTACTACTTTTATTAGAAAATATTTTTATTAATTATTTATTAAAAATATTTTTATAAATACGACATAATAATTAAAAATAATATTTTATTTTACTCAAAAATATGTTTATTAATTGTTTACGAAAAATATTTTTATAAATACAACAGAATAATTAAAGATAATATTTTGTTTTCTCAAAAATCAATCAAAACAAATAAAAGAAAATCATAATGATTTTATTCACATATTGTTATAATTATAGCATGCATGAAAATAACTGTAAAAACACATATAATATCCTTTAACAATTCATAATAATATATACAAAATATAAATTAAAAATATATGTTATTTTTATCACAAACATCAATTAAAAAGAAAATGATGAATTTTCAAAATTATTATGATATATATTATTTAATATTCAGATTATACTATATAAGGAAATATGATATATTGCATTATGATTTAATATATATATGATTTTTAGATGACAAATATGGTATATAGCATTATTACTTACTTTTTTTTGGCAAGAGATCATAATATGATAATATCAATATTAATTGTTTATTTTTTTAATTAATGTTTGATTTAACATATATAGTATCAAATTTTCAGCAAGATTTGTTCATGTTTTTTTTTCTTAGTTTGTCTGTTTTAAATCAATCAATTTAATTACTGTAAAAATTCTATAAATTGATAATATTGTGATTTCAATATTTTTTTAATTTATAAAATTATCAGTTTGGAACTAAATAAATTATTTATTAATAATTAATTAAAAATTGTATTTGTTTTAAAAGTTAGTAATATCTTTAAATACTTCACTTTTAAATTATAGATAGACCATAACATTATTTCAATTTAAAAAAAAACAAATCATTATATATTCATATTTTAGTAAATGATCATAGTTATATTTTTATATAAGATTATTTTATGGTAATTATTAATTTATGATATTAATGGACCATATATTTATATAGATTTTTTTAAAAAATATTATCTTATCGATTTGTATCATATTTTGAATAAGTCCAATTTGGGACTAAGAAAATGTTTTAATTTATTTAACTAATAATATTTAATAGATAAATAACAAACTACTTAACTAATAGTATTTAATTATTTAAGAGTCAAAATTAATTAAATATGTACATAAATTGTATATCCAAATTTTGGACATTGGTGAAAATAATGAATAATATTATCAATTACAGGATATTGAAAATCTGTTTGGTAACTTCATATTTTTTACCCATCTATATCATGTGTTATGCATGCTACTTAATTTTTAAATTAATATACATTACTATTACATTATCTTTATATAATATAATATTATATTTATATTAATTTAATTATATTATATTATATGATTTTAAAATTATATTAAATATAAATAAATAAAAATTATTTTACTCCGTACAGGATGCGGGTTATTACCTAGTATATATATTAATAATACAGATCTATTGTGTAAACATGTTTAACATATTGATTTCTATTTTTAATCCTTTTGTGTCAACCGAAAATACTAATCAGAATAGATTTTCCCAAACAGACTCAACATATCTATAATACGAATTGGGTTTGGCAACTTTTAGTTCGGACCAATATATTGATTTTTCAAAGGGAATTTATTTCAAAGCATTAGTGTGTGATCCACGCGTAACATGGAATTTTACACTATTATTAAAAGAGTTAATAATATATAACATATTATATTATTTAATTATTAATATTTTATGTTAGGTTCATAAATAATATTTAATATCAAAATTTGAATATACATATTTAAGAATGAAATTTAAATAGTTACATATTTAATATTAGTCTCATTTGATAACTTTAAATGTGAAAAATTATATTCAATATTATACTTATATTTTTCTATTTTTAAATTTGAATTGAATGTTTATTCATACAATATTAATTTTTCTTCATACATGGCTAATATTTTTTAAATATATTTTGCATAATATTAATCTTTTTTATAAAAAAGTTTTATACGAGTAATATTAATTCAAAATGCACTAATTTCTCTTTCTCTCATAAATGTAACATACAAAAAACTTTGACGTAATTTTAATTTAACCTTCGCTATCTTTCCTATAATTCTTTTTTCTCTCGACCTTTTGAATGTGTTTTCATTAGTGTAAATGTTGTCGAATTTTTATAAGACTTTGTCTATTTTCTATTCGAAAATTATGTCGAATATGCTCTCTAAAATTTTGAATCTCATTCGCTTAGATACTGAATTCTAACAATTAAAATATATGTTTTTGTTTCTTTCTTATAACCTATATAAGTTTATAGCATATTTTTAATTAATATTTGTTGATAGAAAAAATCAATACTTTTTTCTCTCTAACTATAAATATGATATAACTATAATAATTAAAATAAAGTTTCTTTACATTTACTTAATATTTGTTATTTTTTCTATAATTCTCTCTCTTTCTTTTTAGTGTAAGTGTTGTATTCAAAACTTTGTCCATTTTCTATTCGAAAATTATGAAAATTATGTTGAAATGCATTTTAGAATCTAATTCACTTAGACATGAAATTCTAACCACGAAAATATATGCTTTTGTTTCTTTTTTATAACATATATAAGTTTATAGCATACTTATAAGTTATAAATAATTTTTGTTAACAAAAAATTAATATTTTTGTCTCTAACTATAAATATAACATAACTACAATTATTAAATTAAAATTTCTTTAGATCAATAATATATAACTTAGTTTTTATGATTAAATAATTTTTCATATTCTATTTAAATTTTATTACACTAATAAATATTAATTATTATAAGAATTAAAGATTAGAAAAGATAAAACATAATAAATCAAATATATATATATATATATTAATAATACAGATCTACTGTGTAAACATGTTTAACATATTGATTTCTATTTTCAATCCTTTTGTGTCAACCGAAATTACTTAATCAGAATAGATTTTCCCGAACAGACTCAACAAATCGATAATACAAATTGGGTTTACCAACTTTTAGTTCTCACCAATATATTGATTTTTCAAAGGGAATTTATTCCAAACCACTAGTATATTGATTAAGTAAGTTTGTAAGTGCGTTGGCGTTTACGTTCCCCAAAAACAATTTTAATACATCAGTTGAGATACCAATAATTTAATCTACACAGAAAATGATAAGTTGAGTACAATAATAGATGTCGCCGAGGTAGAGGAGAGGACCACGCATTTCTTATTGAAGGCATAATTAAAAAAAAAAAGATCTACAAATACTAGTACATTCGTACCAGATTATTCGCTTTTAAACATGCCCAATGATATTATTCGCGTATAGAAAAACTTTGCTCACGTCATGATTAAAGTAGGTAAAAACTGTTACTTCTTTTTTTTTCCAACCACGTTAAATTTGTATAATGTCGGAAACCATATTAAAACTAACAAAAATAAAGTTATGATATCTATAATGAAATGTAAAAGTAAAACTATGTGGCCTCTACAAGATACCGATGGATCCTTCCCGGACTCTGAGTTGGCCATCACTATCCATCAAGCCTCCCTGGTTCATCAGCGATCAGCTTCCCCAAACTTTTCCTCCTCAAAAAGGCAGAAGAAGAAAAAGAGAAAGCTGTTTGCTCGAAATTCACCAATCTCCCATGATGGTCCTCCCCTTGCTACAGGGGACCACCACCTCCACTAAATCATTTTTATGACAGATACATTTTTTTGGAACGTGCGGGGTATAAACAATGTATCAAAGCATTATTTTCTTGTTACTTGGGTAAATACTAGGTAAATAATTTTTGGAGCTTTTTTAGAAACGCACGTCAAGAATCGAATAAAAACCATGTTTTATCATCTTTTGGACCGGATTGGTCATTGTTATCAAACTACTATCATTCAGATTTGAGGAAAATCTGGATTATCTTCAAGCAGCCTACTATAGTTTCTCATCTATTCTCTGATTCTCAGTCGATAACCTGTGATGTTACCCTGGAAGATGGATTTACTTTTGTCTTCACCGCTCTCTAGCATCAAATGTCTCAGAAGAAAGAATTCTCTTTTGGCAATCCCTCCATAATACTATGGTTTCTTTTGATCTGAGCACTAAGCCATGGTTGGTTTGCAGGGACTTTAACGAAATTACAGGCCTTTCAGAATCTTCAAACCAGAACGTTATTTCGTCTTCTCCGGATATGAGACATTTTGCTGAGTGCTTATCTGATTTGGGACTTACTGACATGGCATCACAAGGTCCACGATTTACTTGGTCGAATCATCGGCCCTCTGATCTAGTGGCAAAAAAATGAGACAGATGTCTAACTAATGTGAACTGGCTCTCCTCCTTCTCTTCTAGTCACTGTACTTTTGAGCCGTCAGAGTTTTCTGATCATACCCCGTGTCACATAAAACTTTTCTCGCCCCTCCGACGTTTGGTATGCACCCCTTTAAATTCTTCAATTTTATCTTGAAGCTGCCATCTTTTCTTCCGTTTGTTAAACAGGCTTGTGAGGGAACCAGAGCACCGGCAAGGAACCTGAGGGATTTCTGTTATAATCTCAAAAGCCTGAAGCGACCTATAAAGACTCTTTCTCGAGAAAACTTCAGTGAAATTAAAAGGAGGGTACAAGATGCATCTCGGGCCCTCAAATCTCTTCAACTGTTAGCGCTTCAGAATCCCTCTGCAGGGGCTTTGGATCTAGAAAGACAAGCTCGTGAATTGTGGATGTTACTCCGTCAGGCTGAGGAAAGTTTTTTCAGGCAACGGTCTTCTATTAAATGGTATGAAGAAGGAGACCAAAATACTAGCTTCTTCCATAGAGTGACTCAAGCCAGAAACGCTTCAAACGCAATAAAATACCTACTTAGACCTGATGGCTCCCGCTTTACCTCGCTTCAAGAGGTCCATCTGATTGCAGAAAGACATTTTGCAAATATCTTGTGTTCAATTAAAAGAGATTATTGTCCGTTTCTGGCACAATACCTTTCCCGCCTGTTTCCCACTGTTTGCTCCCCACCCCACCAGTCAATTCTCACTGGCGTTGTTTCAGGAGACATGATCAAAACAACGCTGCATCGACTCTCTCTGTCTCGTACTCCATGTCCAGATGGTTTTACGGCAGAATTTTTCAGAGCTTCTTGGGGTATTCTTGGTGCTGAGCTGATAGCTTCAGTACAGGATTTTTTCGCTGCATCCTTCATGCCTACATCGCTTAATGCTACCTCCCTGGTGCTTATTCCAAAGTGTCGAGGTGCAGATTCCATCAAAGAGTTTCGACCCATCTCCTGCTTAAATATTATTTATAAGTTCATCTCCCGCCTCCTAGCCGATAGACTCAAGTGTATCTTGCCGGCCTTCATTCTCCCGAACCAAACAGCGTTTGTGAAGGATCGCTTACTCATGGAAAATGTGCTTCTGGCCTCAGAGGTTCTTCAGGGCTATCATAAAAGAAAATATATCCCCCCGAATTACCCTAAAGGTGGACATTTCAAAGGCGTTTGACTCGGTTCGATGGGATTTCATCTTATGCGCCCTGGAAGCATATTGTTTACCTTCCTCCTTCATTGGTTGGGTAAAGGCTTGCGAATCTTCTCTGAGCTTCTCCATTAGTATAAATGGAGTCTCCTTAGACTATTTCAAAGGAAAATCAGGTTTGCGCTAGGGAGACCCTCTCTCCCCGACGCTATTTTTTATGGTCATGAATGTGTTGTCTCTGATGCTAAATAGGGCTGTGAAAGATGGAATTTTCGGATACCATCCAGGTTGTGATTATCTCCAATTGACTCATTTAGCTTTTGCTGATGATTTGCTTATTTTCCTGGATGGTTCAGAGGTCTCTCTAGCTGGGGTTTTTACAGTGCTTTCCCAAATTGAGAAGATGTCGGGATTGTCGGTAAACATCGACAAAACTTCCATGTTATGTTTTGGAATTCTACCTCAAGTCTTGGAGAATATAAAGAGGCGTTTTTCTCTGTCCCCGGGATCCCTTCCGGTTCGCTATCTTAGTTTCCCCCTTTGCTATAGGAAGCTCACAGTAAAAGATTGTGATCCTTTGATCTCTAAAATCCGTTTGAAGCTTAATAGTTGGTTGTATCGCCCTTTGAGTCTGGCCGGTCGCCTCCAACTACTATCCTCAGTCTTCACATGTATTGTAGGCTTCTGGTCCAATGCCTTTTCATTCCAAAGAAGGTAACTAAGATGATCAATAGCTTGTCAGGCTCTTTCTTGTGGCATGGCTGTTTGGATAAGCCTTTGGGTGCTAAAGTTGCTTGGTCGGAACTTTGTTATCTTAAGAAAGAAGGAGGTCTTGGGATAAGAGCTATTTCCTCCTGAAATGAAGTCTTCGGTCTCAAAATGATTTGGATGCTGTATTTTAGATCAGCCTCTTTATGGGTTGCATGGATGAGAAATAAATACATGGCAAAGTCTACTTTCTGGTCCTTTAAGGAGGATAATCCGGCCATATCTTTGATGTTTTAGGCGACTTCTAAAACTCAGGTCGGCAGCTCTATCTTTCTTGAAGATAAAGATTGGAAATGGCAAAGACACTTTCTTCTGGTGGGATCCATGGACACATTTTGGTCCCCTCATCAAATTTTTGGGTCCTCTATCTCCGACATCGATGGGTATTCCTCTAAACTCGCTTGGAAATTACTTGATTACAGGAGCCTATTGGTGCTTGCCACCTGCCAGATCGGATCTTCAACTACAACTGCTGGTCTATTTATCCACTGTTCTCCATACTGCGCACAACGACAAGCCGGGCTGGTTCTTAAGTGACAAGCCATGCTCGCGTTTCAGCTCAAAGGAGACTTGGAATGCTGTCCGACTTTCACGAAAAACGTAATCCAACCTTAGACAGAGTTACCTCTTGGGGTCTGGATGTAGAGCCTATTTGTTTGCTTTGTGGTGCTACAAAGGAATCCCGAAATCATATTTTCTTTGAGTGCCCCTACTCAAAGTCTATTTGGGAGGCGTTGACTCAAAAATTATTGCTCCCTAAAGCAGTTCCCTTTGCCTGGTCATCGGTCTTGACGAGACTTTCCTCTTCCTCTACTACCGCAACTCAGCATCTGGCATTAATTCAAGGTTGGAAAACTATGATCTACGAAATCTGGAAGGAGCGAAATCGCCGATACCATGAGGGTCTCTTGCTCCCTTTCTCTGCGGTTTTTCAAAAGATTCTGAAAGTGGTGTACCTCAAATCCACCGCTTTGAGGAATAGAGGATCAAAGCTTGGTGAGCCTTTGATGCTCTGTTGGTCAAATCGCTGACTTCTTTCAATCGTGCTATCCGGGTTTCACTGATCTGATTCTATATTAGCTGCTGCTAAGTCCATCCCCCACCTCTCTTTTGTATGGCTTTTTCGATTCTGCTTGTATCTGTTGCTTTAATTTTTAATTTAATAAAAATTCTTTAACAAAAAAAAACTATATGGCAAAAATCTATTCCCTAGCATTTTTCAAAAAAAAAACTTAGCAACATTTTATTTTTGTCAAACAAAACCAAAATCCAGCAAAATTTGATTATATATAAAAAAGCATATAAATGTTTTAACATGCAAAATGGATGGAGTATGGAAGGAATCCTTTGAATACTCAGGATTAGGATGATTTTGTCAAAGAAATAGAATACTGTGTATTTTAATGGATATAAAAACAGTTCGCCAAAGTATAACGGTTCTATATTTAGAGTTGGAGGTTTTGATATGGGCAATGCACAATATGCTTGATGGAAGGAGATTTGAGCTCATCTTTCTTACAGACTGTTCCGACTTGGTGAAGATAGTATCTAATCTAACGGAGTGGCCAGCATTTGCATTATATTTGGAGGAGTATGAGACAAGCAGAAGAGAATTCGTTTTTTTTACAATAGCTCATATACCATGCCCACAAAACATGAAGGCAGGTAATTTAACATGGAATGCTGGATCATGTCTTCACCAATTAGACTATGTAAACTCAGTCCCATCGAATTGGTTCGCTGATTTGTTATAGGAAATTGAAACTGTTGTAAAAAAAAAAAAAGTATATAATAATAAAATTAATTGCGTAGAGAGGGGACAAGGGAGGCTTTAGGTGAATCACGCAGGAAATAACCTCCGTTCATTTGGCAACTAGAGACCGCAACTGGTAGGGGTTAAATCGTACTTCAACATCCGAATCATACTGTATTATTTGTAGTGAGAAGGGTAAGATCGTAATAACAAGAATCGTCGGGAATAAAAATCAATTGTTTAGTTCCATCGACTATTGAGCTCAAATGCTATAAACCCGTCGCCGTTGCTTAGAGCTCAAAAGCGTGTCGAAGCCGCTTTGCATCTTCAAAGGCAATCTTCAAAATTTTCATATCTTTAAACTCTCAGTAGTAGCCAGTCTCTAGAGAGAGAGAGATACATACAGAGCTCGAGAAGAAGCCTCTAGAGAGAGAGAGATAGAGAGAGAGAAACGTTTTTTCTTCAGAGCTTGACGAACGGATAAAGGTAAAAGAAATTCAGATTATGTTACTGTTTCTGTTTTTTTTCTTTTTCTTTCGAAATTGAAAAGATTAGTTTGAAAGCTTTTGCAATCGAGTCAAATCTCGGTTTATAGTTTTCTTCTATTTTCTCGGGAATTTTTTTGTTTACCGATGGAATATTCCACGGATTGTTACAGTAAGAGGAAGTTTTCAAAATCTTGATACGTGCGTCTTCATCGTTAGATCTATTTTCTTCATCGTCCCCAAGAGTTTTTTTTTTTTTTTTACTAGCATTTTCTAGATTCGAATCTCAATTGATTCTGTTCTGTTTTATAATCTGTATTAAAAACCAAACTTGTAATTTGAATATATCAACAAAGGATGGCTTTGGTTTTAGCATGATTAATAAAAGCAATTAAGTATCCACATAAAGGCTCACGAGATTTGAGGCAACAAAAGATAAATTAAAAGCTCACGAGATTTTTTTTACTATTTATTAGTTTGAGGTTTCGGTGAATTTTTTCAGGTTCTGTAAGAATATTCGTTTAAATATACCAATTAGAGGTCATAAATTCATTTTAAGGTAACCAATCTGATAAACTTGAGCATAATAAATAATTAAGCAATAAAAAAAGTGAAGAGAATTCACCTCTAAAAGTGTCCTCTTGAGTGTTTATAGAGACACTGCAACAATGATCTGTCCCTAACTACGACACGTTGTAGAGATTCTCCAGAAGTAACCTTTGTATAACGCCAAGAGTAATAATTATGAAGATTTTTCTACAAAAAAAAAAACAGAGTATAATTCCATTTGATAAATGGAATCTTCTTCTTAAGATTTTACTAATTTTTCATAATATATCTTATCTCAGGATTTATCCTCAAAGAGAGAGAGAGAGAGAATTGAGAAAAAAGCAGTTTTCATGGGTTCTCTAATGCAATCTGAGCAAGAGATGGAGAAGAAACCAGTAGGGATTCGATTCTTGGAACGAATCAAAGGCTCAAAGCTCTCTTACAACGCGTATCAAGCGATAGTCTTGATCGTGACGTTCCTCGCTTACGCAAGCTATCACGCCGCAAGAAAAACAACAAGCATTGTGAAGAGCGCGCTTGATCCACAATCTCCAGATACAGGGCTTAACTCACTCCTTTTGAGATTCACCTCGTATCGATCAGCCGGAAAAGAACAAGATGACGGTGGTTGGGCTCCGTTCAACGGACCAAACGGAACGGTTCTGCTCGGTGAGATCGACGTTGCGTTTCTTGCGGTGTACGCTTTCGGGATGTACTTCGCGGGACATTTGGGAGATAGGATGAACCTGAGGATATTCTTGACCGTTGGTATGATCGGAACCGGTTTGTTCACTTCTCTGTTCGGCGTCGGTTATTGGGCGAATGTTCATAGCTTTTACTACTTCTTGATCATGCAAATGCTCGCTGGTCTGTTTCAATCCTCTGGTTGGCCTTCTGTTGTCGCTGTGGTTGGAAACTGGTTTAACAAGAAGAAGAGAGGATTGATCATGGGGATATGGAACGCGCACACTTCCGTTGGGAACATCACTGGCTCGTTGATCGCTGCTGCGATGCTTAGATATGGTTGGGGATGGTCTTTTGTGGTTCCTGGTGTGGTTATAGTCTTGGTCGGGCTTGTGAATTTCGCTTTCTTGCCTGTGAATCCGGAGACTGTTGGAGCAGAGAGAGACGAGGATGTTGTTGGTTCCAGTGAGAAGATCGGTGACTCTGTGAATGTCCCGTTGCTATTGAGCTCGTCGGATTCCGAAACCGACGACAAGAAACGGCCTGTTGGGTTCATCGAGGCATGGAGGATTCCGGGAGTCGCGCCGTTCGCGCTTTGTCTCTTCTTTGCTAAGTTGGTCGCTTACACTTTCCTCTATTGGCTCCCTTTTTACGTTAGCCACACAGGTAATTTTTTTTTTCCGACAGCAATAGCACAAATAAATAATAATATTTTATTAAGTTCAGATTATGTGACTGATAACAATTTTTTGTATGATGATTTTGCAGCGATTGAAGGAGAGTATTTATCAGACGAAACAGCGGGAAATCTTTCGACAATGTTCGATGTTGGAGGTGTGGTCGGAGGGATCATGGCCGGTTACATTTCAGACAGGATCGGAGCAAGAGCTATAACAGCTGCGAGTTTCATGTACTGCTCAATACCAGCTCTGTTCTTCTACCGGAGCTATGGTCACGTGTCGCTATTAGCCAACGCGTCTCTCATGTTCTTGACGGGAATGTTGGTTAATGGGCCTTACGCTTTGATCACAACGGCTGTTTCAGCCGATCTCGGGACGCATAGCTCGTTGAAAGGAAACTCAAGAGCTTTGGCTACAGTGACGGCTATAATCGACGGTACGGGATCCGTTGGAGCGGCAGTTGGACCGTTGCTAACGGGTTATATATCGTCGAGGAGTAGCTGGACCGCGGTTTTCACCATGTTGATGGGAGCTGCGTTTGTGGCTGGACTGTTGCTTACGAGGCTTGTGATGGCTGAAGTAGCGACTAAGATAGCTGAGTCTAGACCGTCGGAGTCAGTGTGTAGATCTCCCGTGGACCATCAGGGTCTTGTGCTAGAAGTGTGACCAACTTTGAACGCTATTTTAGTTGCGTTTGTAAGTTGTGTTTTTTTTTGTATTAAAGAGGGAAGACTCGGGACCGGAGTTTTAGGTCAAGATTTGGTCTATGGGGGAATTTGTAAACATGTAAACTGTATTGTGAATGTACATAAATTAATATATACTATATATATATATATTGTTCTTGATTTGATCAATTTATCCAAGAAGAATGTCATCCCTTGTAGTTAGATAGTATTGGAATGATAGAAGTTATCATTTGTACATAAATTGGAATGTGATCTGTATTGTGAATGTACATTGGTTTTTGCAAAAATTACAAATAAATCCGAAAAATTCTCCAAATTTTGTTAGAAACTTCAAGTGATCATTTCATGATAGGAGTTCATTGGTTAACATAGTGTTGATAATCGAGATTAATAATATGTTTCGATGAGCCGTACTGAACTTCAGGGTTAGTCTAATATTCAACGTCGGGTCTTTTTTTTTTTTTGGCTGTATAATAATTAAAATATATTTAGAGGTTTCCACGCTAACATGTTTTACCAAATATTTTCTTTTTTTACAAAGTTTAGTGTCATGCAATTTGGCCAAAGGGTTCTTATAAAATATGTGAACACCTAAACTTCTGATCAAACAAGTGGAATTCATATTTATATGAACTAAAACATTATATAGACATTGTGTGGGTAAAATGTATAATCTACTTTAATTATCGTCATGGTATATTATTGGAATTAGTGTCAGCCCTCTGTTTATAATATAGTTAAATCTATGATTCGGAGATTAAGGACCACAGCTTCTGATTTCAGATATTTGATCGTGGTTTTAGACCACCCCATTTGATTACTGATCTGTTTAATAATACTAGCATACAAGTTATAGACTATCTAGTGTTGTCGTCTTCTGGTATTTTATACATGGACCACATTCAGAAACCATTACACAGAGAGTATTTGATAGGTTTGGTTAAATATTCATTTATAATCAATCAAATTAATTATTCAGATCCCACTAGAAGCTGTGCTTAATTATGTATTACAATGACGTTCGAATTCTCTGGATTGAGAAAATTTATGATTTAATTTAGAAAAACTTATACTGTTCTTGTAAAACTTAAAACTTGCTTGAGTTTAAAGCTAATATAAATCAAAACTCTTAAGGTAGTTTTTCCTTTGTTTCCACATTATTTGAATACTTTTATTCTAATATGTACTCGTTTTTTTTTTTTGAAATTCGAATAAATCCGTGTTTGCATTAGTCACTATGTGGAGGCTACATCTTATAAAAACCTGATCCATATATTGATAAAATAGTAATTTCCATTGAATTATATATTGTATAGATTCTTTAACAAAAAAAAGAGTAATTTACACATTAATAAGAGTAAGACTGATTATATATTTGCTCCAATTTCAACGGAGCACAAATAGTTTATTTATGTAAATATAGGAGAACTGCATTATATACGAATTTTTTTAATCACGTTAACATGAAGATCTTAAAAAAGAAAAGTCAAAAATAAATAATCCATACTATTATTTGAAAGACATTTCAATATTTAAACATTTTTTATGTGGTATATTATATATAATGCTATTAGTTTTTTAGCTTTTTCTTAGAATTTCATTAGGAGTACTTTTGTCATAGATTTTTGGCCAAATCTTAATTATTATTTGATAAAAAAATCTGATGTGTCATCACCTTAGCAAAAGTTAGTGTAAATTAATGGTGATATGAAATTGTGACATGAAAATGTGACATGGTAAATTTCCTAAAATAAATAAAACATTTTGATTGGTTGAATTATAATTAAATAAATTATAAAATTATAACATAAATACACTAGATTATAAAACTAAAAAACTAATTAACAGAAAATAATAGTTACTATAAATTTCAATTTGTTTTGACATATATTCATAATAAATTGCCTCAAAAATGATTACGAAAATTTTACAACCAATATATATTTTATATTTTAAATATAAAAATAATAATAGATAATCCAATAAGATAGTATATACACTATATATTAATAATGTTAGGAGTATGATATATTATTATTTGTAAATAATTTTTAACATTTTTATATTATTTTTTTTTCTGAAATTTGCGTAGCTTACATTTCTATCTCAAGATATCTCTTATCCTTTTTTAAATAAATTAAAAAGTTTATATCATACTCATATACAGTCTCATTGTAGATCGAAAATTTAAGATCAGAAATAAAACACAATGTAACTGGATAAAAAAAATTATAAATAAGAAAAAACAAATATGAATAAGAAGTAGAAGTATAAAAAATCTCTACAGTTTTGTTTTTCTATAACACTCTCAAACTTTGTTTTACGGAGTCATTTAAAAAATTTAAGAAAGAAATTTTATAATAAATGCATGTGTGGCTCAAATTTTATAATGAATACATGCGTGCAGACCAACCATAACAAATTTATTTTATTCATCATACCAATTCTTCAATATTGGACAAAAATATGAGCAGAGAACTAGCGGAGAATTTTATAAAATATAATTTCATAAATTTTATAACAAATATTTTTATTATGAATTTTATTTGATATAAATAAACATATGAATAAGAAGTAGAAATAAAAGTAAAAATGAATCTTTACGACTTTGGTTTTCTGTAAAATTCCCAAGCTATGTCTTTGGTTTAAAGCATCTCTCACCCCCCTTTATTTTAAATCTTCTAATTTAGAGGAAAAATAACGATGTTATTTTTTCTTATATAATGGGAGGAAAAAGTAATAATCTTTCTTTCTTCTTTAAAATAGAAATAGGTTAAAGATAAATAAACCTATATTTTAGAGGAAAAAATAAAAAAAATACATTGGAGATGATCTTAATATTTAATATATTATTCAAGGTTAAGAAAAAAATATGAGTCAAAGAAGACAAAATAAAGAATAATTTTGATCGATTTTATGTTTTCATTTTGAAATATTTAAAAATATTATCTTACACATATTAATTCTTTCATGTGTATATATTTTTCAACATCTTAAAATATTATTTCATGTATATATTATGATCCATTATATATAAAATTAACACATATATCAAAGTTAGGAACAGAAAAATTCTTATTTTGTAATATAATAATTAAATATTAAATATATTATTTTACACCTACAACCATACACATATAAGTTTAGGATCCGGCTTGTTTAAACACTGTGGTTACAGAGAGTTTGTGGAAGCGAGCAATTGCAGGCTATAAAAAATTTGATGAAGAGATGAACGGAGTGCTACTGGAAAATTTTAAAGAATAAGAATTCACAAAATTTTATTGAGAAACCATATATCATAAAATGCTGAAAAATAAGAAATTTTGGTTAAATACGAAATGATAGAAACGGTTTTCGTGATTATTGTTAAACACAAAAAACTGTATTGTGTAAAATCATAACCTTTGCAAAAAATATCAGAAAAACTAATCAATGCCTAAATATTACAATTCACTTATTTATAACTCATACCTACATGCATAAATATACATATTTTTTTATAAAAGAAATCAATCATACATTATAAAAATATATATTACAAAACACATATTTTGATATTTTATTTTAAAGCATAAAAGCCATATTTCAATTTTTTCACAAATATACGTGTAGATATAAATATTAATTATGCAAAAATCAAATTCGCATGCAAACTTGTCGTGTATACATTTTCTTAATCGATTACAGTCTAATTTTAATTTTAGTTATTAGTCAATTTATATCTATTAAAAAAAATCTCTACATGTCCTAAGAGCGGTGAGGTGGTTGGTATGCACGAACGTGCGGACCAACCATCTACACGCTCTTAGGATAAGTAGTGATGGTAAAACTCATTTTGGTTTATTTAGCAATATGTCAAGGAAAAATATATATTTAAAATATATATATTGACAAGAGTATATTGTGCAAAGGGAAAAAGAAATAAAATATAGATAATATTCAAAACATATTATAAGAATCTGGATTAACGTTTTTTATCTTCAATTTTTATTGAAATCTATAATATTTTCCATTTGATTTATTATTATTTTTAATTATTAAATATTTATATAATAATATTAATACATAATTAATCATATACAAATAAAGTATATTTAATATAAAATATTAATCATATATTTATCATATAAAATATTTTATAGTCCGCACACGGTGTGGGCCGATCATCTAGTCTGAATTAAATACATTCATATATAATAAAATTTTCGTTAAACTGTTTACTAATCACTACTAATTTACAGCATATGATTAATTCAGATTAATTTCATCGTATAATTAATCTATCAAAAATATCAATATCGAAGGCATGGAATAGTTACCTTCATATGTTCTTCCCTCTCTATCAAGGTCTTCATGTCTTACCGATGTAAATGCTCTATCGAAATCCTGTGAATTGAACGAAACAATTGAAATTTTAGACCTCGACCAAAGTATAAGATCTATTCACTGTATTGTATATGTAACAACATTCTTTTAATCAATTCACCGTAATCTAAAGGAGGAATTAACCATTGATCTCTCGGCATCTCAAACTAAATCGATTCAATGTGATCAAATTATACTATCAAGTGACCTGTTGTGACATCTTATCAAGTTCTAATACCTTTTCAATCAAGATTTTTCAATATTAAGGAGAAATTAAAAACTGAACTTTCGGCATCTAAAACAAAATCGATTCGATGTGATTAAAATCTACTATCAAGTTCCCTGTTGTTACATCCTATAACCAGTGAAAAATATGCAGAGATGAATGCATATAAGTTCTAACACCCTTTCAATCAAGTTTTTCATTCGAAGGAAGAAACTATATTTTGGACTCTCTGCATCTCATCCTCGAAGATTTGTATTCATTACTTATATACTAACAATTGTTTTGTCTTATATCGTATAAACTTATATGAAGAGTAATGTTATGTAACAATGTGTAATGAATCCGTGTTCAGGCAAAGATAATGGGACATGACCAACTTAAAGATTCATTTCATCTCAAAATATGAATTTCTGTTTATTTTTCCAAGAGGTTGTTTGGTTCCTGCACTGATGGGAAATCTCATAAGAACCTATATCTGACGTTTCGATATCATAACAATCTATTAATATATTTGGAAGCCCTAGAACGATCCACCTGTAAAACAAGTTAGAGTCTTCATTGTTTTAGTTGTATAAGATAGAAATGTCTACGATTTCTTCTATTCAAAACCTAGGAGAATGGAAGACGGATTGGCGAATTTGTGTGAAGATTTACAGAAAATGGAAAGTAGTTAGGGGTGGTACTGAGGTGCTACATTTCACTTTTTTTGATCAACATGTAAGTAGATATATTATATGTTGTTTTTTTTATTTCTACACCGTCGCTAATGTGTACTAATTACATGTTCCATTGTTGTATTTGACAGAGCAATAAAATTCAATCATCGGTTGAGATGATATCTTTTGTTGATTGCTTTGATAGCGACTTATATGAGGGAGAATGGAAGTTTATCAACCTTTCATAGTTTAAAATGTGACATCTCCTACCCGCTTAACTAGGATTACAAAGCGAATAATTCTTGTGAGTAACACAGTGGTTAGGGAAACGTACCCACGTTCGAATGAACATTTCATGAGATTCACCAGTTTCGGACATCTAATACCTGGATCTTGGGATAATAGGAGCTACCCTGTTGGTATGTATTCCTTAGTCTATTAATCCAGCTTCATGTTTCTTCTACTTAAAATTATCTTCTTTGTTTTTTGTAGATGTTGTAAGTATTGTTGATCATGTTGGAGAGCTCGAAATTGTTTCATCTCCTCATTCAGTGGATATAAGTATATGTCAACTGCAGTTTCGTCTCAGAGATACATAGTATTTATTATATTACAAAGCTTCATTTTAAGTTGATTCATGTAACTATATTTTTATATTATCAATGTGTGTTTTCATTTGTTACCATCGTTTAGGGATTATGAGGTAGAATTTGTTGCCAGCGGGGAGATGGCAATTGATTTCTATGAGTAATGGAACCAAACTTATAGTGCAGGGGAATTAGTTATTTGCGTTTTGAGTGATTGGCGAGTACATGATGATGGATTGTTCTATATATCACCGTAATGCTGTTTATACGTTTTCTTATTCATATGCTTCTAATTTATTAAATTTCTGTAATACATTATCTTTTAGCTGTTAAAGATTAATGAGGTATCTCTAGGTTGTGGTTTGATCTGCAGATCGATGAAGTTAATGAAATAAAGAATATCATGTAAGGATATTTTTTTCTGTTCTCTGATGTCATTATACTTCAATCTTACTTTGATTATGTGGTCCTAACTTTAGTTTATGCAGAATTAATCAAGTAGATGAAGGTGTAGTTGATATAAGCGACGAAGATGACGATGATGGTCATAACAGTAATCATTGAAGTCATCATCAGTTCGACTCTAGAATATCTTAGAGCTTATCTACGTTCTTGAACTCTATGTTTTATGAATTCTTAAATTTGTGTTATTTTTTCTGGTACTTTAAATTACTAGATATTTTATTTTGGATAATGTTTTTATTTGATTTACCTAAAATTAGTTTTGATAATGCGCAAATGAAATAATTAGTATATAGTATAGCACTAAAATCAGTCCCAAATACTGTATAAATCTAACCTGCAAGTTTCTCTCTATAGCCCAAATTCCGAATAGATTTATAAACCTGTCCATACAAAGATGACTACAATAATCAAACCAGTATAAAATATCATAAAACATAGATATAACATAGTTATAACAAAATAACAGATATAACTATCATAATAAATCTTATCTCAAAGAAACTAATTTTATAAAAGCTTCAATAGTATGGATCTTCCATCGGTTTTATGAATTCTTATACCAGCTTGAATATTCGATATTACGATACTGTTATCATATTCCTAATATCTGTTATTCTGTAATCAATTTGAAATTAGTTTTCTTAATCAAATCTTTCCTAATAAATGAAATGATATACTGCCAGTAATGTGATATAATCACTACGAAACTAACCGATATTATCAAATTTGGAAATATCCATTAGAATAAGATCTGTTAGTTTTTCCTTGAATTTCCATTCACTTTTGGATATTAAGTTATTATAGGTTTGATTTGATTTACCGAGAATATTTTGTTTCTATGAAAACTTTCAAACCTAATTCTCTCTAATATATATAGTCAGTCTTCACTTTCATGAAATGAAGAACATCAGATGTAAACACATAGAGGATTAAAAAGAATACGACTTCAATGGGCATTTCAAACATGATCATGTACCTTAAGGATGTCAAACCTTTCAAGTCAGGGTGGCGTGTGCAGGTTAAAGTCTTGCATTCATGGAAGCAATACTCGATTCCACAAGGAGAATCACTAGAGATGATACTAGCAGACGAATCAGTAAGTACCAAGCTGAAAACATTTTATAACATTTTGTTTAAGTATTTAATATATAGACATCTCTTAACTATATCTGCTATTGTAGGGTGTTAAAATCCATGCGTCGTGTGAAAAAAATTTCTGCACACGGCTTCAGAAGGAGCTTCCTGTTGGAGAGTGGAGAATTGTCGAGAATTTCTCTTTAACTCCTTCTTCTGGACAGTACAAACCTACAGATCATGCTTACAAGATGTCCTTCGTCAGTGGAACATCTGTCACAAAGTCAAAATTGAAGATAACTGATTACTTTTTCTCTTTAACCACGTTTGAGCAGATACTAGGATGTAATCTAAGAACTCATTTTTTTGATTGGTAATTGCCTATTGTTTTTGTTTGATGTTCTTTTAAATTTAACGTATAGGTTATCATTAATGTTTTTTTACATACGATTTCAGATTTCATTAGCCAAGTCGTTGATATTGGTGAAATTGATACTGTCCAAGTCAATGGCAAAGACAGAAAGAAATTTGAGTTTCACTTAAGAGATACTTGGTATGGTCTAACTTTATTTATTTACAATATATCAGATAAGTATTTTATGTTTGATTTTAAACGTCAGGACCTTCGCTATTTATCTATAGGGATGAAAGATTGAATGTTGTCTTTGGGGAAGATATGCTGAACAAGTTAGATCAGCTTGCGATGAATCCTTATATGGAAATGTTGTTTGCGTACTTAGGTTTGCAAAAATTAATTTCTTCAGAGGTTAGATATATACTCAAGCTTCAAAATTTTAAGGATACTATTTTATCGCAATAACCTAAGTGTTTACCTTCACTTTGGCAACTCTATAGGAGATCTTCAGATCACAAACACTTTTGATACATCGCTCTTGCTTTTAAACCCTCTGTTGCATGAAGTTGAGAAGTTTAAGGAAAAAAGAGTATTATATTAATATCTGGATATTGAACATTTTATTCTAATGTGTTCATAATTTTGTTTGATTTTGTTATTATTTGATTATGAAGGTTACCACAGGGTGGAATTCCATTAACTATACTTGAACCTACTGAGAATAGAATTTTCCAGAAAAGAAAGGAGGATAACTGGGCTCTCTTTCCTCAACGATTAATCAAGGATATAGTTAACTCTCATGAGGTGAGACTATCTACAATATATTAAGATTTTACAATCAAATATGATTATTCCAGAGAAGGTAGTTTTATCGTTCACCTGAGATTATTGATACTAAGGATATCTGTCTTTTAAGTTTTTGGTACAGATTGAGCATTACAAAGTGTTTTTTACCATTTCCGGTAATGATACTGATTGAGCTTGGTATTATTTTGGATGTGGGAAATGTCACAAAAAGGTTGAAAAAGCGATAACACATCAGTCTAACTCGAAAAAAGTTATGTCTAGACCTTCATTTTACTGTTCTAAGTGCAAAGAGTACACCTCAAACGTTCAAGTGAGGTATTCGTAATTGTATAAATTAAATAACGATTAATTGATGTGTATACCAAACCTATGATCTGGTAGTTTCGATAAATATTATTAATGCAAAGAGAAAAATCTAACGTTTGCAAAGGTATATCTATTTCTGATGATTCGTATAATAACTATTATGCTTAGTCAATCTTATTATTTTGGTCCCGCGATATTTATTTGCATTTTTTTTAGGTATAAACTGCATCTCACTGTGATGGAAGAGACTGGGATATCAAAATTTATGCTCTTGGACACTGTTGCTATGGAAGTTGTTGGTCATTCAGCTACTAAACTCCTAAATGGTTCATTTCAAGAGGTTTTTGATTTTTATCCTCTATTAGTTTTATATATACAATTCTTCATTTATATGTTAGATATATGATACTATTCGTATATATAAAATATCATTTTATTTTTTTTATTTCTAAACGGAAGATCCAGCTGATTTACCTATTGAGATTACCAGTGTTGTTGGAAATTTTTTTGTGTTTGAAGTTTGTGTTAAGAGGGAAAATATTTTTGGTGGTTTAGAATATTTCAAGTGTTCTAAGGTTTCCAACGCTCAGGGTTTGATAAAGGAAGAAGAAACCACTGATCCTGGTAGTAATAATAATATTGTTGTTACTATTATTTCGGGTGATGAAGTAAGTTGCCATCATTTAAACCATTTTACTTAAAAAGTAATATTTGTCTATAGTATTAATACATTTTTGTTTTGGTGTTTCAGATTTCTGTCCTTGAATCTGAAACTCAATCAAATTTAAACTCGACTCCTTCTTCTAAGTGTTCGTCTGAAAGTATTGGTGAAGTACCACCTGATCTGAGTTCTACATCTAAGAAGCCGTGTCTTAAAAATGTTAAGCTTGAAGATAAAGGAAGTGGACAGAAGGACATGTCGGCAATAAATGTGGAGAAGTTGGAGTTTGTCGAAAGAATAGATTGTTGAAGTATTGCTAAAGTTCTACTGAGTTGTTTTATGTACTCTTCAGATTCATTTGTATTTTGGAGAGGACTACTTTGTTTTGTTTTAGTGCTTTTGTTGTTTCTTTGAAATTCGAATCATTTAGTCTTAATAAAGTTACCTTTTGATTCATTGAGTTTTTTTTTATTTTTCTTTCTTCTGATGATTTCATAATAGTCATACTATGGCAGTTGTAGATATGTACTCATTAACCTTTAGATTTGCATATTAACGGCCTGCAATCTCCAAGATATGGGCAGAAGCTATTAGAAATGCCATTTTTTGGACCTATTTGAACCTGTCATATTAACATTATCAGATATTTGGAAGAAACTGTAAATGGTTTATGGTTAATGTAAAATGATAGTAGCTTGACTAACTTAGTTTCTGTTCATCATCATTCTGTACGAACACTATTTATTATATTACCAACTCCTTTATAAATCTTATATTACATTTACTACTTAACTTGAATTGGAAGATGATGACTTGAATTACGTATATCTATTCATTTTCAGAAACTAAAAGATTATCGGATTATAACTATCCTTTAAAATTCCGTAAATCACTGCATGTATCAGATATATTCCTTTTTCTGATGAATATCTATCATTTGAGATCTTCCAAGTCCACAATTACATATGAGATGCAGTGATTTTCAGAATTCTAAAGGATAGTTATAATCCGATAATCCAATGTTTTGTAGTTATTTACTATAGATGTTTATTAATAGAGTTTATTAGTACTCTTTTTAGTATATTGATTTATTTGCTAATTAGTAAATGCAATATTCATCTCATAGTAAATCTCGGTAATACTAACATTTTATACTTGATTTGTAATCTTAGCTTTCAGTATCATTCTACCAGATAACGATCATATTTTTCTTTATGATGTTGCAGCGAAAGAACTACTAAGGGTCTTCAAAGTTTAGTTTTCCCAATATATGGAGTCTATGAGGGAAGGTACTCAGGAAAATGGTCTTCCCTCCCTCCATCAGACCTAACCCAAAACAATTCAGTTCCGGTTTCTAGAGTTTTTGGTAGAGTACTACAAGATATCACCAACGTATTTGATTCAATCTGTCTTTGATTTTCCCAACGTCTCGAACCTCTTAATGCAACTCCAAAAACACCTTCAAACAAAATAAAACAAACTTTCCGTAAGTCTTTATGGTATTACTTGCATGTTTGAATTTAGATAGATAAATATGAAAAGGCGGAGATAGCATCTGCAATTTTCATCAGACTATGATTATCTGTTTAGGTTATGTCTCTGACAATATTGGTGAAACTCAGTTCGTAAAGAAAAAACGTGTCACTGAGTTGAATTTATGTAAGTTCTATTTCTTTATATTTTCGTTGTACTAGAATCAAACATGACAATATTGGTTGTTTTAAAAAACTAACATATTTCTGTTCTTGTATTAGTAATCAATGATAATATTTCTGGACTAACTACGATGCAAATAAGTGGTGTTCGAGATTTCAGAGCAGAAAATAATTTCACCAATATTGACTTCTCACACATTGCATCAAGTTCATCATCAATAGGAAAAGTGAATAGATCAACCATTGTTGAATTTGATCAAGAAAATTAGGATAAACTTGAATCTGATGACGAATGTTTTTCCGGACTAGATGAGTTTGAGTCCGGAGATATCTATCTAAGTTATTTAAATTCACTACATATATATCTGTTTGATTGAGTTATATATATTTATATTAATGTTCCAATTTTATGTATACTATTAGATAAAGAACAAGATGAACACGATTTTGACTGTAGTAGTGATGATAGTTTCGAAGGAGAATCAATTACCACAGATATCAGAGAAGAGGTGTCATATAGCGGAGAACAAAATGAGAGAGTTAAAGAAGTTGCTTCCTTTATGAAACATTTTTTCCGTAATATGAGTCGATATCCTAAACTTCCAAACAAAAATAATACTGGTAAGTTCCTTATTTCATAATTAAGTTATGAGGCATTTAGTATACAATACTTTAATTGTACCAATAAACCTCTTATATGTTATATTGATGAAGGTGATCCTACTTATGAGTGTCGACATTGTGGGGCTATTATGTGGTACAGTGATCGTATAAACAAGAGTAGGAGGTGTCGAAATCCTACATTCACTCTATGTTGTTTGCAAGGACAAGTGAAGTTACCATTTCTAACAGAGCCTCCCGACATATTAAAGAAGTTATTTAGAGACAATGAGAAACGCAGTAAATATTTTCAAAAGAATGCAAGAGCAACCAACATGGTGTTTTCATTTACTATTCTTGGTGGAAAGGTTGATCGGTCTGTTCAGAAAAGTTACAGGCTGAAAATGTTAGTTATGCAAGGTGAAAATTACCATCTTATGGGAAGTTTAAAACCTCCTGGAGAGAAAACCTCAGCTTTTTCACAGCTTTACATTGTTGATACTGAAAATAAAGTTGATAACAGATCCAAAGTTTTGAGGTATGATTTTTTCAAGGTTATCTATTTATCTTTAATTTATGATGCTAACTTTATATCAAACTATGTTTCAACCTATAATATTGGCAACTAATTGTATTTAACAGGAGCAACTCTAATAGAGGAAATGAGGGAAAGAAGATTGACCCTTTACAGAAGGAACTTATTGATTTGCTTATCAAAATGCTTGATGAAGTAAATCCTCATGTTCGTAAATTCAGGTCGGCTAGAGAGAGATTTGACACAAATCCTGATGAGACTTTCCATATGCGAATAATTAGTGATCGTCTTACAGATGGTCAGACTTATAATATTCCATCAGTTTCTGAAGTCGCAGCATTAATTCCTGGTGATTTTCAGTTGGGAATGGATAAGTGTGATATTGTTTTTCAATACCAATGTGAAGGACTTAAAAGAATTTCAGAGATTCACGTGAGTTATCTTGCATTTCAATATCCATTAATATTCCTATATGGTGAGGATGGTTATAGGCTTGGTATTAAGAAAGGGAACACTGGATCTTCTAAAGTCAGGAAGAACAACCAAATATCTATGAGGCAGTTTTTTTCATTTCGACTACAAGAAAAGAAGAATGAGTGTCATACTCTACTATATTCTAGGCGTTTGTTTCAGAAAATTTGGGTAGATGCGTATACTATGGTGGAATCTAATCGACTATGTTACTTAAGATGCAATCAGCCCTCTTTACGATCTGATAGTTATCATTCTATCAAGCAGTCAAAAAATGCTGGAATCATTGATTTGGATAACCAAGGAAAAGAAATTATGTTACCTGCAACTTTCACAGGTGTCCCAAGATATATGAAGAATAACTATCTTGATGCAATGGCTATATGTGAACACTCCAGATCTATTCATTACCTTTACATGCAATCCTAAGTGGCCTGAAATCACAAGGTATCTAGAGAAGCGGAAGTTGAAAACTGAAGATAGACCAGATATTATATGCAGGGTTTTTAAAATGAAACTTGATTCTCTGATGGATAATTTAACGAAGACGAAGCTACTAGGCAAAACTGTTTCATGTAAGTGTTACTTATTATTTTGTCTTTTCATATGAATATATATTTGTTTTGTAGTTATCTAAGTTCGTCTGCTATTTATTTCAGCAATGTACACCATTGAGTTTCAAAAAAGAGGTCTACCACATGCTCATATTTTGCTTTTCATGGATGCGTCATCTAAAATGCCTAAAAGCTCAGACATTGACCAAATTGTTTCTGCAGAAATACCAGACCCTAATGAAGAACCCGAGCTTACGATGTTATTTAAAGAGACGATGATTCATGGTCCTTGCGGAGCTGCTAATTGGAACTCACCATGCATAGAAAATAGTAAATGTTCAAAGTTATACCCAAAGGATTATACTGAGGAAACTACTGTTAACAGAGAAGGATTTCCAGTATACAGGAGACGTGAGATACCAAATTAATTCATCGAGAAGAATGGTTTTAAGTGTGATAACAAATATGTTATTCCATACAACCAGAAACTGGCTTTGTTATACCGAGCTCATATTAATGTCGAATGGTGCAATCAAGCTGGTTCGATTAAGTACTTATTTAAGTATATTAACAAAGGCCAAGACGTTGTTGCTGTTGCTTTCGAACCACCGGGAGAAGGTGGAAATGAGCCAATTAGGAATGATATCAAAGACTTCTTCGATTGCAGGTATTCACATTACTACTTTGATTTTTATAGATGTTTTTTCACTAATAGTATGGATTAGTGTCTGTGTGATAATATATTTTCAGTTTTCTAGATATGTTTCTGCTTGTGAAGCTACGTGGAGGCGGTTTAAGTATCCAATACATTTTCGGTCTACACCAGTTGAGAAACTAGGTTTTCATCTTCCTGGTATGCAATATGTTGTTTTCGACAAGAAAGAGAAAGTTCAGAAGGTTATAACTCGGAAACTCATCGAGAATACAATTTTTTTAGCTTGGTTTGAACTGAATAAGGTTGATTCATTCGCTATAGGGAAATTGTATGTGAAAATTCAAAAGTTTTACAGTTTTGACAGGAAGAAGAAACAGTTCAAAAGAAGGCTCACTAAGGGTTTTAGTGTGGGAGGGATTAATTTATTCCCCGTAAGATGGAAGATGCTTAATATCTGTGTGTGTTACTGAACGTTAAGAGGGGTGCTACCAGTTACGATGACCTCAAAACATATAATGGTGTCCTGTATCCTGGCTATAAGGAGGCATGCTATGCCAGAGGTTTATTAGAAGATGACCAAGAGTATATTGATGATTTAATAAGCAGAAGTTTCTCATCAACTCCAAGTTTTCTACGTCAAGTTTTTTGTGTCATGCTCAGTTTATCACAGCCAGATATAGTCTGAGATCATACTTGAGAGATACTCTCTGAAGACATTGAGTAAAATAGGAAACAATTTATGAATAGGCCTGGTATGATTTTGAAAATTCTTTTGAATTGAGCAACATTCGATATTCTTAATAATATGTTATATCATTTATACAATATTTCTGATACGTAAGTTTGATCTTTATATTCTATTACTGGTTTGATATTAGATGACGATGATAAGAAGAAGTTTACCCTTCAAGAAATTGAGAAGATCATGAGAAGCAATGCAACTTCATTATCAAACTATCCATCTATGCCTAAAGATTTTAGAGATAGTATTGATAATTCTAATGTTTTGATTTCTGATGAGAGGAGCTATAACTGTCAAGAAATGTATGCAATTGATGATAGAGACGTGTTAAACCTAACTGAGGAGCAAAAGAAAGTTTATAATGAGATAATGGAGGCTGTGAATAAGAAACGTGGAGGTGTGTTCTGTATCTATGGTTTTGGTGGAACTGGTAAAACATTCTTATGGAAAATTTTGTCTGCTGGAATCAGATCTAGAGGAGAAACTGTGGTCAATGTTGCATCCGGTGGTATCGCTTTCCTTCTTTTACCAGGTGGAAGAACCGCTCATAGTAGGTTTGGAATACCTATAAATCCGGATGATTTTACTACATGCTCATTGACACATGGTTCAGATCATTTCGAGTTAGTGATGGCAGCGAATCTAATTATTTGAGACGAAGCACCAATGATGAACATGTACTGTTTTGAATCTTTAGACCGAAGCCTCTGTGATATTATTGGCAATTCAGAAAAGAAACCTTTTGGTGGAAATGTTTTTGTATTCGGGGGTGACTTCAGACAGGTTCTTCCAGTAATACAGGGAGCTGGTAGGGCTGAAATATGTATGGCTGCTCTGAATTCATCATATCTTTGGAAGCATTGCAAAGTTTTGAAACTCACAAAGAATATGCGTCTGCTTTCTAATATCAAGAGGCTCAGGATCTTGAAGAATACTCGAAGTGGATATTAGATGTTGGAGATGGAAAAATTTCAGAACCCAATTATGGTGATGCTCTTATAGAAATACCAGAAGAGTTTCTTATTATGGACGCCAATGATCCGATTGAAGCAATTAGTAGAGAGGTCTATGGAGACATTGCTTCTTTACAAGAGAAAATGGATCCTAAATTTTTTTAAGAGAGAGCTATTCTTTGTCCTACAAATGATGATGTTTGTAGAATTAATGATTATATGCTTGAAAAGCTCTCAGGTTAGTAACTTATTTTGAATATTTATTTTGATTATAAATTTTGATTATTTTAGACGATAATCTTTGTCTAACAGAAGGTTAAACTTTGTTTAGGTGAGGAAAAAGTCTACCTAAGTGCTGATTCAATTGACCCTACAGATATAAGCTCTGCCGGTAACGAAGCTTTAACTCCTATTTTTTAAATACTGTTAAGGCTTCTGGATTACCCAATCATAGTTCGAGGCTAAAGATTGGTTGTCCTGTGATGTTGTTAAGAAATATCGATTCAATGGGAGGATTAATGAATGGTACGAGATTGCAAATTACACAGATGACAGACTATGAAGCTAGAGTTATAACAGGAGTAAAGGTTAACTAAAGTTCTTATTCCTAGGTTGTTGATAACACCTTCCGATGTTAGACTACCCTTCAAGATGCATAGAAGACAGTTGCCTATTGTTGTTGCTTTTGCTATAAAAATTAATAAGAGCCAAGGCCAATCATTATCTCAAGTTGGAATTTTTTTACCTAGGCCAGTGTTTTCACATGGACAGCTCTATGTGGCAATTTCTAGGGTAACGTCTAAGAGTGGTTTGAAAATCCTAATTGTTGATGAAGATGGAAAGCCACAGAAGAAAACAATGAACGTCGTATTCAAAGAGATTTTTCATGACCTTTGATATACAATGTTTAGCTACCTTCAATCTAGCGTATCCATGTAACACTTCAAACGGATGTTGATTTTCTAAAATATATATAATTATTCTTTAGACTTAATGCAAATGATTTGGTTTTTATCTTATAATAATTGTTTTCCAGTCATGTTATTATCCATAAGTTTGATATATTGCTTAAAATTGATAGTTGCACTACATCAAACTGAATTAAATAAACAAATTCACTACTTAATTGATTTTATCGTGGTGTATATTTATAATGTATAACTCATTATTTTTAAATGAGTCATGGAAAGTGATATTAACTTAAGCAACACTTTTTCATATTGAGGGGATTATTTATATTCCTTTTCTTCTTAGGAATTAAGAACCAAACAAGAATTTTTAAGTTTTTACTCTAACAGATACATTATTCTATGACAATGAATTTACTTTTTAGTTAGGACACTTATTTAGCTAGAGAAATGAATGTAGTTTGATAGTTTACCTTTGATTACTCATGTCCTATGATCCGCGGGTTCATTTTATCCACCAAGTCCCACTTTTATGCATTCGAAAGTCTCCTGATAATGGAAATCATTTTATGAAATCAATAAAAGTTATACAACGAGTAATATATGCTGATGAGTATGAAACAACTAATGGAACTTTGATATTAAGATCGAGTAAATATTTAAGGGATGACATGCTATATATGAATATATTCTTATATATTTGTTTATTTTTGTTTACAATGATAGATCTTTTATTTATACTGTTTATGTATTTATGACGAGTATATCAGAAATAGATACATATATGAATGTCAAATATTTTAATATTATATCGAGAGGCATCAATTACGTCTTTTCAATAGATGCCCCTTGGTTCATTGATAATTTGAAATTTGAATTTAAGATGCATCTTTCGATATTATCGAAAACCCTAATTGTTCATACTCTATATATATGACTTCATACATTAAAGTGATTTTATCACCCGAAACCTATCACTTATTCTCTCTGTCTTTTAAACCGTCAATTTTATTTCTGTTAAGGATGAATCTTTTGTTTAACAATATCAAGGATTTAAATCAGTGAAGATCTAACTGGCACATCCGTATCATGGTTTTTAAGTGTTGGGAATCCCAATATCAAGGTGAACCGAAGTGTTAAACTTCATCTTTGTCGATGAAGAGGTATGTTTTACTTGGTCCTATTTGATATTGTAGTGTTCTTTTAGTAATATGTTTGTCTAATGTAAACTTTAATAAAATTTTGTAGGGTGATAAAATCCATGCTATATGTGATGATCTCCAGAACCAGCCTTATTACAGAACGAAACTAACTGTTGGTAAATGGTTTAAGTTGCATCATTTTACTGTCTTTGAAAGTGAGGCAGTTAATCGTTTGGTCGACTGCATGTGGAAAATTTGTCTACTCGATAACACTGGCGTGAGGAAAGAGTATGATGTAACCGATGAGCACTACATGAAATTTACAAGTTTTGATGATGTTATTATTGGAAGATTCAACCGTGATCTACCTGTTCGTAAGTATTTTTGGTTTTTTCTAAGTTTAATATTTGTTTACATAATGATGAGTTAACATATTATTTTTTCGTCTTATTTGTCAGATGTATTGGGTAGGATATCTATGCTTACAGATATTGTTAAAGTAAAAGATTCTGACTTTGGCCCTGTGTGTCCTGCCAACACATGCCGTCTCGAATTTGCTATTCAGAATACACAGTACGTTTTAATATGATATTTAGAATTGATATTTATGCATGATCTTAATTCAGTAGATATCCTGAAGATTTTTTATGTGTTGTATCTTTGTTAATAATTAATTTTGGATTTCACAGAGGGACAAATCTAACTTACGTTGCTCATGGAAAACTTGCTCTTGAAATTACTAAGAAATGGTGGAACTTCAACTCAATATGGTTTGTGTCCTAGGTGATTTTCGTGTGGTCAATATCGGAGGTATGTTGTAACATATAATTGTTGATGTTGATTTTGTTTTTCTAAAGTGTACACTTTTAGCAAGTTAAATGTTATTTTTTTTATATAGAAAATGTTTGTCTGATCGATGCTGGAGAAGTATCAAGAGTTTTGTATGATCCAGGCATTTCTGAGGCTAGAAGGTTCAAGCATGCATTGTAAGTAGTATAAATGTTCATCCGAATTTTTACCTTTTTCAATCTTTGATTCTTATAACCAATTACGTATGTTAATTTTCATTCTTTCAGAAATGACAATGATGAAGACTCTGAATAAGATATCTTTTCTGTTTCACTAATTCCCATCAGAAAGAAACTTTTTTTTAAAGATATTATGTTGTGTTCTACCTTTACTTATTGATTTCAATATGTTGAACAATTTAATATTTTCGGGGATAAGAACTACATTTTATTCAGTTTATTTCTGTTGTTACTTTTTAAGTAATTTGTTGGTGGTTCTGTAATATAAGTTTTTAATAATTAAGAAAAAACCTAATTCATAGCTAATATATAACAAAGTTCTAGAGAGATTTGATACCTACAATGGAGATGGGCAATTTGAGAGTACCAACGTCGTTAAATATTGAACCCTTACTTGATCTTAATGATTTAATTGTAACCTATAATAATCATACAAATTTGAGTTAGCTGTACGCCAATTTTACATGTATGAGAAAGAAATATTTAAAACCATCTTACCAACATATGAAATGACAATTATATTGGTCTCTATTTCATATTGTTTTTTTGTACCTCTTCAAATGTTATGTTAGACCTACACTTTTCAATGAAACAAAGAAAATTAGCCAAACATTTTACTTAGAAACTGAAATATACATAAATATGTATATACTCTTATTGACTGAAAGTACCCATCTTTATGAGTGACTTAGATTCAGGTCTTCTCGCGTCATGTACATCTTGGAATGTCATATTTAACCTATATTTATTCAATGAGGACAAATAAACTTTTAGTCGTCTTAGAATGTTGATATAGTTTTTATTTTGATGTTGAATACTTATCTGATATAGTGATGTCGTGACATCCAAATGTAAATTACTTCCTTCGACAAACTCCAAGACATGTTATGAAACACAGAAACCTAATAAGAAGGAAATTTATGGAATTATACTCGAAATTAAAATTACAAAATGTAAGGTAATTGAAGGTTATTTTTATTTTTACCTTTGATTAACTCCTCTTCGTTCCTTAGACAAGTCCTTCTTTCGAACCTGCAAGAACAAATTTTCTGTTAATCCAATTTTTTAAAATTTAAACTATTTTAACTATCTGAATCCGATTATCGGATAATGAATATGATATCAAGAAATATAATATTAGGTTTTGTAATCAATGAAATACTACTTCGTTAAGATGTAATGCATGGTTTAAGAATTCAAAGTCCAAAATTAAAATCAAATCTGGAAATCAAATAGTATTAACAGTCTCGAGCTTTTTATATGTGGCATAGAATCGATCAATTTTTAACCCAATAACATAAAATCATTTATAAAACTTACTTGGTTTTGGACAAATCATCGGAGCTTTTCCAAGGAATTTGTAGTCTCGACCCGTCAATAATCATCGTCTCCTGAGGATTGGAATTTGATGAACCAATATTTTGAGCAACGGCGGAGTGTTGTAAATTGTCCGAACAGAATCTTTCTGAGATCTATGATTTTTGTTGGTTTCTCAATCGATTCAGACAGGAGTGTGGTGAGGAAAGCGAAGAGTTAGAAAGAATGAAAACTTATGGATCTCGTGGATTTGGGTCAGGAAACGAGAAATTAGTGGTCCAAATATAATGTTATACATATAAACCCATTAATATAAACCAAAATATTTGTGTACGCCCAATTGTTTAAATATAAATTTAAGTAAAAAAATCTATTATTATTTTATGATTTTTTTTTTAAAAAAAATTCTAAAATAGAGATAAAATGTATTAGAGTGTTTTATATATATATATATATATATATATATATATAAATAAATAATAATTTATGGAAGAATTCTTAAGATGCAATTTTAAATGACTTATATGTAAAATCATTTTTAAGGTAACAATATTTTGAACCCATTATATATGATTGTGGGTTTTAATATCTAAAAAATGACTGTTCAATGTTGAAGTCCTTATAAAGTTATATAATGAGGTCAAATATGAATTTCTGATTTTCAAATGGACTTATTATTTTGTAGTATCTTATAAATCATATAATGTTTAGTAAATCTCTATCAAAAACAAAAAAAATAATAAATCATTATATATGATAGTATCTGTATATAATACATAATTTGAATAATTTGATATCCACTTTTAGAAATAATTGACCAAATGGATTAAAAATCATTTGATAAAATGTATACAATCATCAGATATTTTATATATTCAGTTACTAACCATCTTTTTTTTTTTGTCAACAGCCTCTTCTCTTAGAACGTTTGGGAGATCTAAACCGGTGGAGTTGAGTTTACATAATGCAAAGTATAAAGGTAGTCGCAGGCGCTCCGTGCCATCTTATCTGCCTTTGTATTTTTAGTGCGTGCGATATACGAGATCGAGAAAGATGTGAATTCCTTCTTACTTGTCTCAAATTCTTCCAAATGCGAAGCGAAGGCCGGTCATTCCTCGGGGTTTGAAACCATCTTCACCAGTTCGGAACAGTCAGTGACGAAAGCCATCGTGAGTCTTCTAGCGTCGAGCATATTGTGCATCACCCATATTAGGGCTTCTAGCTCTGTCTATAGTGGGGAGATGCTTCGTCGTACATTCTTTGCCCCCATCAATATTGTGTCTTCTGTTGAACCTGGACAATACCATCCTAACCCAGCATTCTCTGCTGTCACCTTCCATGATCCATCTGTTTGACATGTCAATCCATCATTAACCATCATCAATGTTTCTAGACCATCTGAGTATGCACCTTGCTTGGTTGTGTGTTCTCCCTGAACGTCATCATGTTGGCTAGAAACCAAGCCACCGATCTGCTTGTGCTATTTTTAGAATTTTTCTTGGATCTCTGTCAATGTTTCCGTAAATTTTATGATTTTGTACTTTCCAAATATACCATAGTAGCCATGAAAATACTTCCATATCCTCCGAATTTAGTGATTGCCAAAAAATATGAGTAATATTTGTATATAATGCTGATGTTGGAAAAACCATAAATGGTGTCGGTATTACCGAGAGTGCCCACACTTGGAGTGCCGGTGGACATTCGAATAGTGTGTGATTTATGGTTTCCCGCTCCGCTCCACATCGAGCACATTGTGGATCACAATGCATTCCTCTATATAGATGGGGGTTTGAAACCATCCGGAAAGTAGTTGCCAGAGAAAATGTTTCATTTTAGCCGAGCATATAACTTTTCATGCATAACCTTGTAGTTTAGTTATGTCTGGTCCATAGGACTTCATAATGGAACCATTATTCTGAATATCCTGCAGAAGATTATAATCTGATTTAACCGAATATCTCACCGTTTTTGTATAGTACCATATTTGTGAGTCTGGTCTATCTGCCGTTGTCGTTGGAATTCCATTAATATTTTGAAAATCCTCTGGGACAATGAGCTGTTTAATTAAATGGATGTTCCTTGTTTTAGTCGAAGAAACAAACAAAACTTTTACTCTTAGGTCAGAGTATAAATTATACCCCTGACATTATGGTGACATCGGGCAAGTAGCCGGGATCCACGGGTCATTCCAAACCGAGATGGAATTCCCTGATCTGACTTTTTTAATAAGTTCTTTCATAACCAGAGATCTAGCTAAAATAATGCTCTGCCAACCATAAGAGGTAGAATAGGATCATATAGAGTCCAAAGGCCCTCCATTCCGATAGTACCTTCCTTTGAACACTTTGGCAAACAGTGACTCAAGATGATCAATAAGTCGCCAAAACTGCTTAGCCAGTAAAGCCGTGTTAAAATTCCCAATTATCCTAAAACTCAGACCCCCATCCAGTTTGTATTTACATAATTTCTTCCATGTCAACCAATGCATACCCTTGCTCTATCCATTCGTGCTCCACCAGAATTTAGCTACCATGCTTGTTAGTTTTTTCGAGATAGTTTTTGGTAAATGGAAACATGACATAGCATATGTCGGTGTCACTGAAGCAACTGATCTGATCATAACTTCTTTTCTTACCTTCCAGAGTAATTGGGAGGTCCATCCATTTATCCGTTTTTGCTGCCGATCAAATAGAAAACTGAAAATCTTTGTTTTAGCACCCCTAAGCTTTCCGGTATTCCTAAGCAGTTACTAACCATCTTGATAATCAGAACAGAATAAAGTTTTATTTTATATTTTGTTTATCATACTAAACCTTATATTATAAATATATATTTTATTTAAATTTAAAAATTATATACCCGCGCGCCAGTGTAGTCATTAATTCGTACTCACATACTGTAATTGGATTTCAACCAATCAGTTTTTAGTTTACTAACAAATTTTTAATTGGGTTTCAAAAAATATTAAACCCAAAATGTTTTTTAAACAGAGTTAGAAATGAATTTCAACTATGGACCAAATATTTTGCTTGTTTACCTTTATATTTATTGGTTAATTGTGTGGATTTCTCGTTCAGCTTTCTTCTGTACTCTTCTCTCACATATTACATATTTATATGCATAATTGTCGGGAAGATATAGATGGTTGTATGTATCATAAATGTTTAATTTTAATGTTGTGTTCATAAACGTTTAATTTTAATGTTGTGATTATTCGACCCATTGTTCAAACCTGGATTATTATGGTTAATAGGTAACTCTGATTAAGATTACTCTATTTTTTGGTTAAAAGTAATATTTTCATTTTTTTAAGAATCAATATCTATAATAAAATGTTTGAAAATTATAGAATAGTAACTTACTAATTTCTTAACTGAAGTTTATAACTATTCAGTTATAATAAAATAGTGAATTGTTTTTAACTAACCAACCCACTAATGTTGACAAAAAGTTAAATCTAGTCAAAATTGATTTTTTTTTAATGTCGATCGATATATTTTAAATCAGAGAGTTTAAAAAACTAAAGTATCCAAACTAAATAATAACATAATTCATATGTCATTTTAGTATGGAAGGTTTCGACAACTCCCCATATAATAGATCCAGTTTAGATAATTGACATAACATGGAAAATTACACTAATAACAATTCTTCCAGTCCATATTAAATGTGCACTATTGTTACGAAAAATACTAAAGTTAGAATAAACATTTCAGTTTAAATTGAATTTAGTTTGATTTCATAAGTTGAGAGAGTGACTTTATGGTCAAAATTAATAATCTTATTTATTTATAATTTATTAGTCATTATTGAATTAAATATTGATAAAATAGTAATTTATGCGTTCATGATTGATTATATATATTTTCTCCAACTTCAATGGACCCCAAATAGTTTATTCATGCCAATATATGAGGACCATTTTGTATACCAATTTTTATAATCAGGTCAGCATGAAGAACCTCAAAAGGAGAAGTCAAAAATAAATAATGTAGCCATTAATTCGTACCCACATAATTGGGCCTCAACCCTCAACTAATCAATTTTTAGTTTACTAATAATTTGTTAATTGGGTTTAAAAAAATACTGAACCCAAAATATTTTTTAAATAGAGTTGGAAATGAATTTGAACTATGGACTAAATATTTTGTTTATTTACCTTTAAATTTACTAGTTAATTGTGCAGATTTCTCATTTGGCATTTTCTTCTTTAATCTTCCCTTACATGTTACATACTTACATGCATAATTGTTTGGAAAATGTAAATTGTTGTATGGATCATAAACATTTTATTTCAATGTTGTGTTCATAAACGTTTTAATTTCAATGTTGTGATTAGGAGTGTCAAACAGGTCGATGATCTGCGGGTTCGACCCGTTTAGGTCCGCCATGGGGCGGGTGCGGACACAATATTCCTGAACCGTTAGGTAGCGGGTCTCGCGATTTTGTCCGTCACAGTTTCCGGGTTGGGCGGGTTAAACCGTCACGGGTTTGCGGTTCAGCGGGTTTGCTCCGCGGTTAACATCTTTTGTGTAGTAAATTAGCGATGTATGGACCATCTTTTATGCAGTATGGTTTACGATACTCTGTTTTTGAATATATTGTAAATTAACGATGTTTGCTGTTTAACAAACCGTATTTTCTTAATAAAATTCTTAATTTTAGTAAACCATATGGTTTATACATACAAAAGCAACAAAACCAAATCATAACAATCATAATTATACCCATCGTGATATTGAAAAACAAATCTTAAAACCCTAAACTCTTTTTTTCAGAAAACAGAGCCACCATCCACGAAAGAGACTAAGAGAGACACCAAACCAATCTCTGTTTTTTTTTTTAAATATAAACGCTTTTTGATTAACAATCGAGAAGATCAATGGAGAAATTTGTAAGTATATTTGTTTGATCAAACTAATAATGGAGATCAATTAAACAAGTTGTCCAAATCGTTAGTTACAAACTAAACAACGTTGTTTCTTTCTTTTTTTACAGAATTCAGAGACACAGAATTCAGAGACACAGAATTCAGAGAGTTTCAGATCAGTGGATTTTGAATCTCAGAGACTTATTGATCAGTTAAATGCAGAACAACAAAGGTTAGAGGAAACAGAGTCTTTAAAGGCATCTGGTCATGGTAAAAGCTTTGTAGTTGATGTTGAAGATGATGATAGAGTAACATCATCTCAAAATAGAAAGAGAAATCAGCATTTAGAGGGAGATTCGGTTCCTGCATCAAACAAAAATGGAGCTGCACATGAGGCTGAAGGTGACGATGACAAAGGAAAGTCATATGAACCAAAGAAGAAGAAGCAGCATTCAGATGTATGGCCACATTATTCGGTGATAAGTAAGGTTGAAAAATCGGGCAAGACTGTAGAGAAAGCAGTGTGTAAACATTGCAATAAGGAATATGCTCATGAGTCACACAAGAATGGCACAACCACTTTAAGAAGCCATTTGGAGAAGTGCAAACTTATGGTTAGAAATAGTGATATTGGTAAGATGATGATTAATACAGAAGCAAAGTTGCAAGCACGAAAAATTGATCATTTCGTTTTTCGTGAGATGGTAGCTAAGTGTATTATCCAACACAATCTACCATATGCATATGTTGAGTATGAGAGAGTTAGATCAGTGTGGAAGTATTTGAATGCTGATGTCAAGTTCATTACTCGAAACACGGCAGCGGCTGATGTCTACAAGTTTTATGAGAATGAGACAGCAAAGTTAAAGAGAGAGTTAGCTCAATTTTCAGGAAGGATTTGCTTCACTTCTGATTTATGGACTGCTATCAGACATGAGGGTTACATGTGTCTGACAGCACATTACGTGGATAGCAATTGGAAATTGCAGAATAAGATTCAAGTTTTTTGTGCTTTTCCGCCTCCGCAAACTGGTACACTTTTAGCTATGGAGCTTCTTGAAAAGTTCAAGGAATGGAGAATAGAAAAGAAAGTGTTCTCTATAACTTTAGATAATGCTACTAGCAATGATAATATGCAGGAGATTTTGAAATCACAACTTCTGTTGCGTGATGATTTAATGTGTGGAGGAGAGTTTTTTCATGTTAGATGCTCAGCTCATATTCTTAATCTCATTGTTCAAGATGGGCTGAAAGTGATTGGTGATTCTTTGAGTAAGATTAGGGAGAGCATCAAATATGTTGGAGCTTCTGAGTCTCGTAAAAATCTGTTTGCAAAATGTGTTGAAAGAGTTGGTATAAAATCCGAAGCTGGCTTGATATTGGATGTCACCACTCGATGGAATTCGACCTACCATATGCTTGAGAGGGCGATCAAACATAGAGATGCTTTTGTGAATCTGAAGATCATTGATGGAAAAAACTACAGGTTTCTCCCAGCAGAAAATGAGTGGCGTGTAGGAAAGATGATTTGCGATTTTCTGGAGCCTTTTGATGAGATAACGCATTTGATGTCAGGTTCGACTTATCCCACTTCAAATTTGTATTTTATGCAAGTTTGGAAGATTCAAATTTGGTTGAAAGATCATGCAGTTCATAGGAATGAGGTTATTAGAGGAATGGTTGAGGTTATGCAACTGAAGTTTGACAAGTATTGGAAAGAGTACAGTGATATTCTTGCAATGGCTACTGTGTTTGATCCGATATTCAAGTTTACACTTGCAGAATATTGTTTCTCAAAACTCCATAAGGGAACTTATGAAGAAAAGCTGAAGCATTTGCGTGAAAAGCTGACTACTCTTTTTGAAACTTATGAGAGTAAGTTCAAGTCTGTATCATCTTCAAAAATGTGTGAAACTGTTCAGCAAAAGCAAGCTGAGGAATGCAAAGAAGAAAGAGGAAATTTCATAAACTACAATGTAAGTGATTGACTTTTATATAGATGTTTGATTTTCATACAGTATTGGCTTATATGATTTTTTTTTTGTAATGGAACAGGGTTTCTTTGCCTTTCGCAAATCAAATGTTGCTGTTAGTGGAAAATCATCTTTGGTATTGTAACCGGAGGAACCACCTTTGGACCCAAAGAATTATAAGAGTTTAGATATCTTGACCTATTGGAAAGATAACTCTCAATGTTTTAGAGACTTGGCTGCGATGGCTTGTGACTTTCTCAGCATTCCTATCACAATGGTAACTTCAGAATCATCTTTCAGTATTGGATCTCGAGTCTTAAACAAGTACAGAAGCCGTCTTCTTCCAAAAAATGTTCAAGCCTTAATATGCAGCCGCAATTAGTTAAAGGGTTTTGAAGCATATGAAAATAGTAATCAAATAGTTTTTCACAAGCTTTGAAATTGCATGTTCATAAATTATATACTAACAATCTTTGTTTGATATGCATAGAGGAGGATGAAAAATTTGATGGTGAAGAAGAGACATTACCTTCTTTTGAATCGATTGTTGATGACGATTGATTATGATTGCTATTGATGAAGAAATTTGGATTTGTTTCATCAGGTTTATCGGATTTTTTTCATTTAGCTTGTTGGATTGTTGCTTTTCAGTTTTCAGTTTTGTTTCAGTTAGCTTTTTGGATTGTTGGTTTTTACGATGTTTAACTTTCCCACTTCACAAAATTGAGTTGTGAGTTTTGTTACATTGAGTGCTTTTCATTTGAGTTCTTTTAGAAAGAAAACAGAGTGATTATATAGGATTTTGGCGTGGCGTTCCTGAACCAGAGACCCTTTGACCAGCTTATGTTTATCCTCTATTTTGCAGTTCTAAGCTGGTTCCATGTGTCTTTGGTGTTAAATTTCGATATGCTTAAATAGAATTACTGCAACTCTAATCATACTTTTAAGTCCCAAAATAATCGATTTGTCTTGTCTTGATGTTGTGTCAAATATGTCTCCTTAGGATTTTTTCAGCTTAGCAACAAGAACTCAAATATTAGCAAGTTCGTTCTCTAGATACACATCTTTTGTTTCGACTCTTCTACTCTTCTTTGTAGCTCCGCATCTCTTTCTACTTTCTCAGCAAGAGCAGCTTAAAACAATGCTTCACGTTCCTTCCTCATGCTCTGTTCGCTCTTCACGTTCCATTGAGCTGTCTTGCTCTTTCCTCTTTACAAGACTCTCTCTCTTTCTTTCCATTCCTCAGGTTTCCTGTCTTGCCTCATGGCGTAACTTCACAGTATTGAGGTGTGAGTTAAAAACATGCAGTCTTAGGAGAAACCTGCAAGTTTTAAAAACCTGCAATTTTTTAAAACAGAAACCTGCAAATCTTAAGAGAAACCTGCAAATTTTAACGGTCAGCATGTAAGCGAAAGCCTTAATTTAACATCTTTGGACTTTATTTGGCTTTAGCAATGTGAGAGTGTGGGTATTGATATCGATCATGTGTTGTTGTTACCCATTCTTGCAGTTGCTGTTGAAATGGCCAGAGTTGCGAGTGAGGTGAAAGCTGGAGACATTAAGGTCCTCTTTGTGAAGCCTCTCGTCTACATAACCCGCGGGTTGATCAGTATAACCCGTACCCGCGCGGATCAACCCGCCATAGTCCAGAGAAGAAGCGTGACCGCTGCGGTGCGGATCATATGGGGCGGGTTCACCCGTTTTGACACCCCTAGTTGTGATCACTCGACCCAATGCTCGAACCTAAATTGCTACAGTTAATAGGTAACTGTGATAAAAAAATATTCTATTTTTTTGGTTATAAGTAATATTTTCATTTTTTTAAGAATTAATATCTATAATAAGATGTTTGAAAATTATAGAATTGGTAACTTACTAATTTTTTTAACTGAAGTTTATAACAAAATAGTGAATTATTTTTAACTAATCAAACCACTAAGATAGACAAAAAAAATCAAATCTAGTCAAAACTGATTTTTTTTTTTAATGTCGATTGATATATTTTAAACCAGCGAGTTTAAAAAACTAAAGTATCCAAACCAAATAATGACATAATTCATAAGTCATTTTAGTATGGAGGGTTTCGCCAGCTCCCCAGTTAATAGGTCCAGTTTAGATAATTGTCATAGAATGAAAAATTACACTAACAACAATTCTTTCGAGTCCATATTAAATGTGCATTAATGGTACGAAAAACACTATAATTAAGGTGAACATTTCAGTTTAATTTATAGTTAGGTTTAAGTTCAGTTTGATTCCACAAGTTGACAGAGTGCCTTTATGGTAAAAATCAATAATCTTATTTCTTTATAATATATTAGTCATTTTCATTTTCACCAATGACTCTTATGATTTGATGTTGTACTCACCGCGAACGTGTCATCATCGAGAAATAGGATTACATCTCCAAAATCCCCAATCTTGGCATTTCGTGGATTGATTACCGCATTACGTGGTCCATCTAGAATGACGTGGAAGAACCAAAGCTTTAGTAGTTGATCATGCCACCAGTCGCAAAAGATGCAGAAATGTGTCCATAGTCCAGACCAACTGCAGACAACCAAGTCGACTCCCGATTTCTAGCTGAAATCCATGTATGTTTTTGACCAAAAGTCGGAGGAGAGTGACCACTGTGAAAGACTGAGCAACCAAAACGTTGTATAGGAGTGTTGATAACAACGATACTGTGATGTTTTTATATAATACCAATAAATAAGATACTCATAGTTTAGAAAAAATATAATATATCAATTAAAAAAAAAGTTTTTAATGAGCCTCATACAAAAGATCAAAAAAGCATTCTGGGCAAATGTCACAAACTTTTTGCAATCCATGAAATTGTCCCTTTTAGTATTGTAGTAGAGAGACGTGAGCCATTTCTTCGACAAACAAAGAGAAAAGAAAAGAAACCCATTTAGTCTTTTATCAGTCAAAAATCGTTATATATATGATTTTAGTTTTAATTACTTTCTGTTCATTTTTCCGTTTTTTTAAATAAAAAATAAACAACATTATATTTAGTAGCATCCTACATTAGTATATAGTAGTAAAAGTAAAACATGCAAGTCTATTTTGCATATATTTAGTAACATCTTATATCCCATTATTATTTTTATATAGTAAAAGGGAAGTACTGTAAAGTAACATCTTATAATTATGTGTGGGGAAAGTATAAATTTCGAAGATGTAAAGTCCAATTTGCAGAGTTTTGGGGGTATAAATTTCGAAGATGTACAAATAAGATTCGAGAAAAAAGTCATTTTAAGCACAAATTTTCAAAATTCGACCATTTAAAGCATAGACTTTCACAAGGGTAGATCAAAGAACAGATTTTTCGTTGATTTTTAAAATAAATCCTAAACTTTTGTTAATTGAGCCGTTTTAGGCACTCCGTTAAGTCCATTAACAGCTCAGTTAGACAGCGTTAATTGTTGATTTGCTCCGACGTTAATGTAAAACGACGCTGTGGTGAAAAACATAAAACCCCCAAATCAGAAAATCAAATCTCTAATTCCCAATTCTCCTCTCCCGATTGATTCTTCTCTTCTCTTCTCAACTTTTTTCTCTCCCGATTCTTTTCTTCTCTTCTCTTTCTCGATTTTGGAATTCCTTCTGTTCTCTCTTTTCCTAACTGATTTGTTCTCTCTTTCTCTTCTGATTCCGATTTATGGATCCCAGTTCCGACCGTGGCTTTCCTTTGAAATGTGTGTAGATTGGACGCAATCATCTTAACATCAAAGACACAAGAGAATCCAGGTCGGCCTTTCTTCTGTTGCATTGGCAAGAGAGATGTAAAAAATTGGACAAACATAAGAGAGGTAAGATTTTGCTACTGTTTTTGTTGTTTATATTTTTAGTTCGTAGAAACCGTTAGAAGTAATGGTCATTTATTTATTTTTGCAATAGGAGCATTTGTTTAAGTGGGTAGAAGAGGCTGTCTTTGAAGAGGTTGAAGATGGTAAACTAAAGCTAGGAAGCATTGAAACTGAGCTTTGCAAAGCGAAATCCGAGGTTCAAGAGTTAAAGGCTTTCACTGAGGAATTAACTGAGGAGATAGTGTTGAGCAAAATGGAAATAAAAAAGTGCAAGAAGATGAACACATTGTGTTGTGCGTGGTTATGCCTCATGACCATTGTCATTATCTTGATTGTGGTTAATAAAGCAAAGGAGATAAGATTTGTTGTTGGTTATTAGGGTGAGGAGAGTGATATATGTAGCTTTCTGATTTGCGAATTTTTAATGTAGTTCATGTATGATTTGAATCTATGGTTTTTGAGACAAGTTTATATTTATGGCTGTTGTTTGTGACTTTCAGATTTTTTAGGAGAATGAGTTATGTTTGGTATGTGATGTTTTTGGTGATGCTATAATAGTACAAAATCGAAAGCAAGAGACAAATAAGAAAAAGAACAAAGATCATGAGATCACATTACATGTTTGGTCACGAAATCATGTTACATAATTGATCATGTTCATTAAGATTTTGATACAAAGTACAAGAAAAGAAAACAACAAAGTGGTTCTATCAAAATACCAACAAAAAACATGAATCATCACTGAAATGTCAAACGATCCCATTCAAAAAAGCCTAAAATAAGTTTGTTTGATCACTGAAACCATGATTGCCAACCTTGAGATCCTTGTCGCTGTGATCCTTCACCTTCAGATCCTTGTGCTTGTGATCCACGGGCTTCTTCTTGTGAAACTTCTTGTGCAACTTGTGGAATTGATTGTGCTTGTGGCTGTGCTTCTCCTTCCTGTTATTAACGGGAGTATAATTAAACTTGAATGCTAACAATGACACTAGACAGCATATATAAAGGCAAGAGATGATTAAAATGTATTTTATATAATAAAAATGCAGTCTCTCATGTTCAAACTTGAATGCTAACAATGACACGATGATTCAAAAATCTTTAACTACATATGTTCAAACCAATACCATTTACACACATGAATGCTAACAGTGAAGCTAAAATCTTTAACTACATGCTTCCACATAAACGATAATGCATAGAAGATAAACGATAATAAATAAATGCTGAATGAATATGAGAGTTGAATAAGAGAGTGAAGCCTGATTTTTTCTTGGTCGACCCTTTGGTTTTTTTGTTGGAGGCTGCACCATCGGATTTTGACAAGTTTGCTTGTTGTGTCCTTCTTGCAAACAGTTTGAGCATGTCATTATCCTACGAACACGTGATAATTTGTCATTACTTGAAGAAGCAGTCTCGTTTATTCCTCTCTTCCTTGCATAGTTACTAGGTCGACCAGGATTTCCTTTTCTCCATGGTGGGGGCAAAACAGGTAATCTGTTTAATCTTGACCACAGTTTCATGCCTTGTACAGGCGCAATACCATCCATATATGTTTCACGCCACTTCTTTGTTGTGTAGAATTCATTGACATAGTCTTCAACCTTTTTTTTCTTTGCGATGATCACATGTGCAGCATGAACACAAGGAATACCAATCATTAGCCACTTTCTGCAACCACAAGTTAGCGTGTTCATATCCACACGATAGCCAACACCATTCAACTCAACTTCATGTAGATCATTCCTTGCCATATGTCTGATACAATGCTGCGCCCCTGCTATCATTTTTTCTATCTCAGTGTGAGCTCTCTTGGTGAATTCTGACTTCAATCTATTTGCAATAATAGATCTCTTCTCATTCCGATCTATACATTGTCGCCTAACCTCTTCTAAGAAGTCTAATAAAGGTTTTCTCCTTGCTTGATGAATGGTTCTATTAAAAGACTCGCTCAGGTTGTTCAGAATATCATTGCAAAACGAACCAATCCTAAAGAAAGCTCTAGACCACGATTCGGGATTAATCTTTAGAAGAGAGGCAAATGCATGAGGATTGTACCTCTGTAACGCATCCATATGATCTCTGAATTCTGATATCGTGTAGCTGCGTGCTATTTTCCAGAACAGCGTTTGTAGCTCTCTATCATGATTGTCTCTCTTCCAGTTCTCCATAATGTGTCTAGCACATTGCCTGTGCTCAGCTTGTGGAAGAATGGTCCTCACTGCATTCACAATGCTCTGCAACGTCATACAAAACACATGAGATGAGTACAAAATAGTTAGAAGCATCAGACAAATTTTTAAAAAAGTTTATAAAAGCATCAGACAAGATTCAAACCCGATGCTTGTCTGATATGATTGCAACATTTGATCCTTCGCCAAGATTCAAACTTTCACCGAGATGCTGAACAAACCATTCCCAATTTGGATCATTTTCTACTTCGACAACTGCCCAAGCGATTGGCACTATCCTATTATCTCCATCTCTTCCAACTGCAGCTAATAAATGGCCTTTGATATCCCATTTCAGAAATGCACCATCTATTCCTATGATTGGTCTACAAGTTCTTACCCACGACTCCCTTTGTGAATTAAAACAAATATAACATCTATAGAACCTTTGTTTGCTCCCTATAGTAGGCCCTGAAATCGTCTCTATCTCAAACTTGGTGTGAGGATTTGTCTGAAAAATCTTTGCCTGATAATCTCATACGCGTGCGAAATGAGCTTCATGGCTGGCTTTCTTTTCCTTCATAAGTTTTGTCTTCGCCTTTCCACACTGATCATCACTTACAACTAAATTGTATTCTCTCACAATCTCAGCAGCCATCTCTTGCTTTGTAATCTTTGGATTGACTCTCAATCTTTCTGAAAACAGCCATGCGATTGTAGACCTCTTCAACATCTTAGAGTAACCCGATCGGATGCATTTATGTTCGTTTGCGTAAACCTTAATCTGCATCTTGTGCCTTCTCCTCTCATATGAACAATAAACTCTCCACGGACAAGAGACCTTAGTGTCAGCACACTTTGCACCGATCTTCATAGCTTGTGAACTGTACAACTTCACATCATACCGAGTTTTCAGAGAATACTTGAGAACGGCAAGCTTGAAATCTTCTGGTGAGTTATAGGTTTTTCCCAATGCTAGCAGCTCATCAGGATCTTCAACCTCTCTTCGCCTTTCCTCTTCATTCTCCTCCTCTTCCTCCTCATAATCAGATGACAACAGATCGGGAATCCTTTCATCATCCCATATATCGTCTCCATTATCTGCGTCACTCCCAACTTGTATATCTTCCGCTGCTTCTCCGAAATGCTCTACTAAATCCTCACAACCTTCTTCTACTATCTCAATACCCTCTTCTTCTTCACGCTCATCAAAATCATCATCACGAACATCTGCGCCGTCGAAATCGTCGTCTCTGTCTCCAACATCAGGCTCAACTTCAGGTTCAACCACAACTTCAGGTTCAGCTTCTTTAGATGCAGATTTCGAACTCTTGCCCTTCTTTCGTTTTGATGTGGGCATAATTATGCAGAAGGAGCAATCGAAAGGAGCAAATAACAACAAGAAGTTTGATTTGGAGGAGAAGAGAAGAATCAATCGGGAGAGGAGAATTGAGAATTAGGGATTTGATTTTCTGATTTGGGGTTTTATATTTTTCACCACGGCGTCGTTTTACATTAACGTCGGAGCAAATCAACAATTAACGCTGTCTAACTGAGCTGTTAGTGGACTTAACGGGGTGCTTAAAACGGCTCAATCAACAAAATTTTGGGATTTATTTTAAAAGTCAACGAAAAGTCTGTTCTTTGATCTACCCTCGTGAAAGTCTATGCTTTAAATGGCTGAATTTTGAAAATTTGTGCTTAAAATGACTTTTTCAGATTACTAGAGATTGTTCCGCGCTACGCGCGGATTTGTTAAATATTCTTTATTTAGATTATCAATATCAAAATTGTTTAAAATTTTCTGCTAATTCTCAAAAATAAAGTTTAATTTTAAAAATTTCAAATAAATATAAGTGGCAAAAATCTAATAAACAAATTAGATGACTATAAATATATTTAGTGAAAACAAATATATCAACTAAAACCCGTTAAATGACAAAATAGAATGAGAAAATGTCAATAGCCAAGAACAAAAACAGAAAATTATGCTGAACATTCTAGATGCCATTTTAGTATATTTTGCAGTAGTTGACATTTGAAAAAAAAATTATTTGAAGAAAATGTGAATTTTTTTAAAACTATTTATTAAACAAATTTTATAGAATTTTGATACAAATATAAGAGGAATATGCAAATTACCATATATAAGGAGGCATTGGTATAAAAGAACAATAAGCAATCAAGGTTGAAAAACCACCAAGCAAAGACTTGTAAATGACTAAATGTAGATGTTACGACCATGTCATCGTATTTGGGCATCATTGTTGAGCATGTCTCGAAGCCAACGCGGATCATGTCTCGCAACATATGATTAGGATCACTGATCTGCAGTAACATTTGTACCTATAGTGCATAGGTATGTGATTTAACATCCAAAAATTAAAGGACTACAGAAGATTGAGAAGACCAAAAGTGATAAAGAATCCACTAAAAACAACTGAACTTGTAATTATGCTGTATCAATATAATTTACAGACCTTAACAAATATACACTCATCTTTATGGGACGATGACCATCACACAACACAACTAAAGCATAGAAAATTAAAATGTAGATTCACCGTTATGAGAAGTAAAATATACAATGTCTTTTCACATAAGTTTTTTTTTCTTTGGTTGCAAAATTGTAGCTTATACAATTACAGCAAGTAAAATGAAATAAAATTCTAACTCAACTTAGATAACCGATCAATGGAGTGTTTATTCTTGGATCCTCCGAATCAATAGTTTGGTAATTGGTTTGAAGATGAGCTGGAGAGATTTGCTTCCTTAGGCTTTTGGTTAATGCATTGAGGAATAATAGAGTGATGCTTCTTTAGGTCCTAAATAATATTTACCCTGAATCTGTTCCTTAACAATTGTTTCTCCTGAAAGCTTCTGCTTGGACCCACTGCCACCTTTTATCCTATTCATGGGCCAATATATATGCTAAATAATAAGCATTCTACCCCTCTAGTGTTTGAGAAAGTTGATTGATATATCTACGACTGTGTGCAAGAACTCTCGCTTTGCTTAAAAAGTTTGATGGAACTTATAGTTTGATGGAACTTGTACAGTTATATTTCACCAACATTTGGTTCTACTTTATGTAAAAGAAACATTGTATAACTTCGTTTACATTTATGCAATTAACCTTACTAATCAAAGGAAAACGTTATGAAAACAAGTTTACAATTTCTCGTTGATTTTCACTTCTTTGTTCTTTTTGACTTTGCATTCTGAGTGTATAAATATTTTTTTTTTGCACTTAAACCTAGAAATGAGAGTTAGTGCACCATTATTAGAAAATAAAATCAATCTCCAATATTTGATAGATTCCTTTACGTATGTACGATAGTTTAGTTCTTGAGAAGCAAGTAAATGGCTCCCATATGCAGCAATGATATACAATATAAGATTGTTAATGTTGATAAAAGCTAAGGTACATATATTTTTTGTTAATTTTACCTTAACGTAGTATAACAGCGATCTGGAGAAGCTGAAGTTCTCCAAACAATTAATCTCTGATTGATCCTCTACTTATTTTTAAAAGACTTTCTATATGTTCCAATCAAATTCGATATTGTTAAATAGAAAATAACAAAGTTATAAAACAAAGGACATGTCATGAGAAAGCAAGAGATGATAAAGCTAACAACCTGGGTAATACATGAGTCATGATCCCGTTGAATCTGAATTTATGGAAGACATTAAAAGTTACGACTAATTAGTCTGAGAGTTATAATGATAAAATATGAAGATGGAAAACTTAAATTTAGAGGAGATTTGACATACAAACCACTCAGCGTATTTTGAAAAGATACACTTATCCTTGTTTGGGTAGTCCTGTATGAGTTTACCTGATTTCTCCTCCTAGACGGAATGCATTGTAGAATTTGGAAGTGAAAATTGCATTACAAACTGAAGTGGAGATAATAAAACTAAATCCATAAGTTATCTCACGGGATTTAACCATAGAACATGAATGGAACTTTAAAAAGTGATTGTGGCATTATGGGAGACGATAAGTTTAGGGTTGAAACTCTGATTTAATTAAAGATATTTAGTATAACGTTTTTTGGAAAAGCAGAGGAGACATATTCCTTTTTTTTTTTTGTAAACAGTGCTTAATTGAGAATTTAAAATGCTTAATTTATATTTAGAAATCACATTACTGATTTTATTTAATTTCTTAAGAGAAATAGAACTGACATGACATGTTTTTAGAGAGTTTGATTTGTTGATGTGGCTAGTCTAAGGAGTCCCAAATAATTTCTTTTATTTAGTACTAGACTAGATTTTAATCATACGTAAGAGCAAAGGTAAAAAGATTCACAAAATGTGAGCTCAATTAGTGGATCTAAAGATAAGTCAAGGACGGAAAACTAAAAACTTCTAAGTAATAGGAGGACTGTTTGTTAAACGCTTCAAGTCTTTCGCCTGTTTCCAGGTTCTCTCTGGCTCCACGCGCCGCCGCGAAACAACTTAGGAAAATCCATAACTCGGCGGACGTTGAGAAAGCAGAAAGCTCAGAGATGCAAGGAATGTGGATCCAACTATGGAGGAAATACGGCGATGGTTAGTACAACAAGTTCGAGAGTCTGGGATATGATCGAACCTTACCGTCGACGGTCGACCCAAAACCTTCACAACTCTGGTCACTATCTATGTCGCCGCCTTTTTCACCAAGACGACGGCGACTCAAAATCCCCGGCCGATAAACCCGCCGTGGACGGCGGCGATCCTTACCCTTCACTTCTCAAACCTACCGCTGACGAATGTCGAGACGTAAGGGACGCTTTGTTGTCTCTCCATGGGTTCCCTCCCGAATTCGCCAGATACCGCCGTCAGAGACTCCAATCATTCTCCGCCGTAGATGGTCACGATGCACCGTATGCGGTGAATTCGGAGCCATTGGATGCAGCGAAGGAGGAGAAGAGTGAGGCTGAGGAGAGTGTGCTTGATGGGCTGGTTAAAATTCTTCTTTCCCAGAATACAACTGAGACCAATTCTCAAAGGGCTTTCGCGTCTCTTAAAGCTGCATTTCCGAAATGGGAAGATGTAAGCTCTCCGAATTTCATGTTTATTTTAGCAAACCGTTAGGTTTTATTCTGTTTCCAGGTCCTGAAAGATTTGGGAATTAATAAGGTTTATAGGGTTTGTGAGGTTTGGTGATTCATGTTGATATGGTTATGGCTTTGCGTTAAGGATTGCTTTACTTGAGTCCTAAATTTGTCGATATAAACAGTTGTTCTTTTAATCATATCATTTAAGCATGTTCTTGGAAAATTTGGGGGAATTTGTGAGCTTACTTCTACTTAAGATACATTATAATGTTTTGTGAAAAAGGGCATCTTCATATTGTTTAATGGAAAAGATTTGTGTTGGTCACTGGGTTGTATATATAATGTCAATATTGTCTCACTTAAATTTTTTTCTCCTCGTTGAGTTTTGTAGTTAATGTGCTTACAGTCACGTGTATTATGTTCCCTTCGATTGCTTTTTTTTGCCATTTTGAAAAGTCTTCTTTTGCAATCCCTTGTAGGTTTTTGCTGCTGAGCCAAAATCAGTTGAGAATGCTATAAGATGTGGAGGATTGGCCCCGAAGAAGGCTGTGTGCATCAAAAACATTTTGAGCCGTTTGCAGAACGAAAGAGGCGGCTTGTGCTTGGAGTATCTGCGCGGTTTAACTGTAGAAGAAGTAAAAACTGAGCTCTCTCATTTTAAAGGAATAGGACCCAAAACGGTAACAGTTTTTAAGAACCTTCTTATGCTAAGAGCTCCTGTTATTCTTTTGAATCAAGATGATTTTTGGAAACTGACATAGGAGGTGTATTGATGATTGACAGGTTTCTTGTGTTCTGATGGTCTATCTGCAGCAGAATGATTTCCCACTAGAGTGAGTGTTTCCATAGTTCTTGTATTTGGTATATGTTTTGTTTGTTACAAGCAGATAAATAATGAGATACAAAACCGATTGAAACAGGTGTTTGAGATCGCAAAGGCGTTAGGTTGGGTCCCAAAAACCGCAGACAGGAACAAAACCTACGTTTATCTCAACCGCGTGAGCTCAAGTTTGATCTGAACTGTCTGTTATATACACATGGTAAGCTCTGCAGCAACTGTAAGAAGAAAGTTGCTAAACCAAAAGCAAAGGCTAAAGAGGTGTTATTGGTTTTTGTATTTTAATGGATTTGAGAATTTAAACCAAATTCAGTGTTGGTTCTTGTATTTTAAAATTTATATTGAAATACAGTGTTATTGGTTCTATGATTTTAAAATCTATAATGAAATACAGTGTTATTAGTTCTATCATTTTAGAATCTAAATATTATAAGGATTTGAGTTTTAATTGAATTTGAATGGATTTGGAAGGATTTTCATAACTAAAATACAAAGACCCAAATACAAGGTTTAACCTTGGTATTTGAGTGGATTTGATTTTTTTCTATTTTGCTGATTTTGAAATCAATAAATTTATCAAATCCAAAGAAGATTTATAAATCCACCAAAATACAAGAACCAATAACCCCTATTAAAGTAGCACTCTTCTGGGGTTTTCTGGTTTAGACCAGGATTAGAAGAACAACACGTTTATTTTGGTTTGGTTCGGTCTTATATCTTTTTTGGCTCTGGTTTGGTCCCTAATTCCTCTCTTGATTTGTTTCTTTTAGGCTGTAACTGATTGTTTAGTTTTATGAATAGGCTGAACCAGAGGAATTTAAAAATATGGAATGCAAATAAATGGAATAATGGCAGTTAAGGGAATAAAATGAAAGGAATAAATATATAAAAAAATATATTAATGGATGAATGGTAACTGTTTAGAGGAATACATTCCATATTGGAATGAAAAAAAAAATGAATTAAAATTATTAGATAACAATAAAATATTTCCATTCTTTACATTCGCATACTTTTTGTTTGGGAATGATTTTTAACTTCATTTCTTTTCTTTTCTCCATATTTCATTGGAATGAAAAAAAAATTATTCCACTCAAATGGTAACATTTTTGTGGAATTCTTATGGAATAGTTCATTCCACATAATTTCATTCCATAAATTAACGTGTACAGTACTGTAAAAAAAAAGGATAACGATTCTTATAACATTGTTATAATTAACCGGCAGATTCTTTTCTTTTTTTTTTCGTAAAACACTGACGAGGTCGACAAGTATCTATACAAATAACAATAAGTTTGCGGTCAAAATGGAACAATACTTAAAATTACAATTTAACCCACATATATTATTGGGATGTTTTTAATTCCTGCGGTTTCGTCTTCATCAAATCTCGGAGTATTGTGAATGTACATAAATTAATATATCCTATATATAAATTGGAATGTGATCAATTTCTCCAAGAAGAAAGTCATCCTTTGTAGTTAGATAATATTGGAATGATAGAAGTTATCCTTTGTACATAAATTGGAATGTGATCTGTATTGTGAATGTACATATCTTCTTCAGCTTAGCTTCAAGGTTACCTTGGTTTTTGCAAAAATTACATAAATAAATGCGAAAAAAATCTCCAAATTTTGTTAGAAACTTCAAGTGATCATTTCATAAGAGTAGTTCATTGGTTAACATAGTGTTGTTACTTGTTAATCGAGATTAATAATATATATCGATGAGCCGTACTAAAACTTGAGGATGAGTCTAAAATTCGACGTCGGATCTTTTTTTTTGGGTGTATATTAATTAAAATATATTTAGAGGTTTCCATGCTAACATGTTTTACCAAATATTTTCTTTTTTTACAAAGTTTAGTGTCATGCAATCTGGCCAAAGGGTTCTTATAAAATATGTGAACACCTAAACTTCTGATCAAACAAGTGGAATTCATGTAGGCATATTTATATGAACTAAAACATTAAATATACATTGTGTGGGTAAAATGTATAATCTACTTTAATTATCGTCATGGTATATTATTGGAATTATAGTGTCAGCCCTCTGTTTATAATATAGTTAAATCTATGATTTGGAGATTAAGGACCACAGCTTCTCATTGCAAATATTTGATCGTGGTTTTAGACCACCCCATTTGATTACTGATCTGTTTAATAATAGCATAAAAGTTATAGACTTATCTAGTGTCGTCTTCTGGTACATATGGACCACATTCACAAACAATTAAATGCACACACACAGAGTAATTGATAGGTTTGGTTATATAATCATTTATAATCAATCAAATTAATTATTCAGATCCCACTAGAAGCTGTGCTTAATTATGTATTACAATGACGTTCGAATTCTCTGGATTGAGAAAATCTATGATTTAGTTTTAGAAAAACTTCTACTGTTCTTTTAAAACTTAAAACTTGCTTAAGTTTAAAGCTAATATGAATCACAAACTCTTTTAGGTTTAGTTTTTATTTTGTTTCCACATTATTTGGATACTTTTATTCTAATAAGTTCTCGTTTTTTGAAAGTCGAATAAATCCGTGTTTGTATTTGACACTATGTGGAGGCTACATCTTATAAAACCCTGAATCATTGAATTAAATATTGATAAAATAGTAATTTACACGTCCACAAGAGTACGACTGAATATATATTTGCCCCAACTTCAATAGACCACAAGTAGTTTATTCATGCAAAATATAGGAGAACCAATTTGTTATAATCAGGTCAGCATGAAGAATCTCAAAAGAATCTTTGTTCGTACCCACATAATTGGTCCTCAACTAATCAGTTTTTTAGTTTACTAGTAACAATTTTTCAATTGGGTATCATGAAATACTGAACCCAAAATGTTTTTAAACAGAGTTGGAAATGACTTTCGATGGAGACTCCAAATAATTTGCTTATTTATCTTTAAATTTACTAGTTAATTGTACGGATTTCTCAGTTGGCATTTTCTTCTGTACTCTTTGCCTTATATGTAATATGCATAATTGTCTGGAATTATGTAGATTTTAGATTTTATATAGATCATAAACGTTTTCAATGTCATTTTTGATCGCATTATGTTCATATTTCCTTTCCTCTTAAATTTCCAACTTCTGTTTAACTTCTTTTTTGTTATTATAAAGTCATCCTATGACATTGCAATATATAATACTTTTGTTTTTCCTTTTTCACAATGATTTCCAATTTTTTTTTCTTTTTCATATTTGCTTCCTTTTTTAGAATTTTAATTTTTCTAATTTTAATTACAGGAAATCTTGGGAGAAAAAAATGGAAAGAAAAATTCATCCAACTCACTTATTTACAAGGTAACGTACTAACGTTTATGTGTAAGCGGTTAACCCTTCAAAAAAATAAAAGTCTACGTGTTCACCGAAAAGGCACACATAATCTTATAGTAACCGTCGCAACCCACTTGCATTATAGAAGTTTCCTTAATTCTACATTGTAAAACCCGAAGAAGAGAGTAAATAAATCATTAATGGGGATTAAGTGTTAAAGAGGATCAACAGAATGAAGACGAAGGCAAAGATAAACTCAGTCTTAGAGAAGAAACTTGAAGAACTCGAGTCTCTACGCGAAGCAATCACTTTTAACGACGATGATCCCAATGTCTACCGAGATATCGAACTCCGAGTAATTTTCGCCAAGACCCTTTTAGCGGCTGAGATTTCATCACGAAGGAATGACATGGAAGGAGAAGAAGTCACCGAAGAAAGGCTGAAACTTGCTTGCATGGCCAAGAAGTTGAACGAACTCGAGGAGGTTTTTAAAGCCAACCTGTTTTTCGATCATCATAATGATTCGGTGATTGAACGGGAAACGGGAAGTATGGAGACTAATGGTGGTGTTGTCGACGGTGAAACCGGTTCGGTTTACTCGTGGGTCGAATCTTGTTTGAATGAAGTTGGTCAAACAGAGGAAGAGGAAGAAAAAGAAGAAGAAGAAGACGCCGAGCAGTGGCCATTGTTTCAAGATGCGTCATCGGAGGAGAAGAAAGAGGTTACGTTTCCGACGGTGGCGGTGGAGGAGGAAGAGGTGGTGGTTAGAGAAGTGAAAGAGAAGAGGCGGTTGGGTTTTAGGACTTTGGTTTGTTTGGGTTTAATTGGTTTAGTGGGTGGGATGATAAGTTTATTAGGTTATAATTGTGATGACATGACAGATGATGGTTTTTTTCTTACCCCTACTTAATTTACTTTCTTTGTTTCGATTTTCACTCTATTATTTGTTGCATTCTTTTCATTTTTGCTACTCATATTTATAGATCGTTTGAGGTTTTTTTCATTGCCACAAGGCCTACAACCACAATTTCGTGTATAAACATTTTTTTAGAAACATTTTACATTAATTAGTCGTTATAGTGGAATGTAGACCGTATGATTTTGCATGGTTTGATAAAAAGGGTATGCATTTTTTATCTAAAATTGTATATAAATGATTTCTATTATTAAATTGTAAGAAAGCATTAGGAAAAGAGAGACTGGAGAGAATACAAGTCATGCTGTGCTACTTTTTTTTTGCGCTTTTGCATCCACTAATAACACCATTGCCGAAAAAGTTAATGCTATGAAGGATGCAGACACATTAATAAAGTACGTAAATTCCTAAAATCTATATTTTTTTTGTCATTTCATTAGACTAATTGTGATGATAATAATATAGTACCGTTGTTTTTGCCAGAGTAAAATAATATGCTTAAATGTACAAAATTTGAAATGATACAAACTCGAAATTCATTAATATAAAAACTTTAACCACTTTATATCGTAACAAAGGATCATAACAATCGCTATTATGAATCAAGCTTCATGGGGCCTGTTGCAGCGGTCCTCGTTGCTCTCTCTGTCTTTTTTTTTTTTTGGGTAAAACTCTCCCTGTCTTCTTTGAAAGGAAATGATCATAGGATATTCCAAATTTTTGGTTACACACATAATTATCTCGAAAATTCATGATTCAAGTAAAAAAGAGTATTAAAATAAGATCTTGATTTTGTGGCTTGGTTGGTTAAAGTAATTAAGATTAAACCTTTTTAAGATTGCACATAATCTACAGAAATTTAATGTTTAATCTTTCCATCTCTGTTTTGCTGCTTAAATTTGTTCCGCGGATGTCCTTTTTTTCCGGATCATTCCGTCTGATTTGAGGAAGCAAAAAAGGATTTACAAATAGACTCTAATATAAAGTTTTATGTGATGACTTCTTCACTCCAAGCTTTTCCTGTAATTACTTTCTTACTTGTGACGATGGAACTGCAAAGTGATAATCTCAGCACTGATGATGAGTCATTTATGAGAATTCAGTGCTAAGGAGTTGCATTCTATTTGTGTGCTTTTCCTTTCCTTTTGTTAACTTACCTGATCCCTGAAGTCTTTTTCTGCTTCATGTTTGTGGGGTAATCTTAGCATTCTTCTCACTGTGTTTTAGGAAATCCATGACTACTTGAAGACTATCTGCCCTGATTTGCATTTAGTTCGAGGGGAGTTTGATGAAGACGCCCGATACCCTGAGAACAAAACCTTGACTATCGGGCAATTCAAGCTGGGACTGTGCCATGGCCACCAGGTTTCAGCTTTTCTTCTCTTTCGCATTTCATGATGAGCATTTGCAGCATATGAATACTCCCTCGTATCATACATACATAGCAGCATACTGAATCTCAATCGTTTGTCTGCTATTTGCAATGCCGTTCCATACAATTACAATTATGTGGCTTAAAGTATATAATAATAAAATTATCATAAAAATAAGAAATTTAAAATAACAATATACTAAAATGATCAAAAATGTAGAAATATATTAAAAATAATAGTAAAAAGTCATAATATAGAAAAAACTTCTAATTATAAAAATCAGATCTTCAAACTTTTTCTTAACAAATTCATTAATAATCAATTTTTTCAACCATATCTTTTTTTAATAGATATCATTGATAATTTATTCAATCTCTCTTGTGTTTGAGAAAGATTTAGATTGTCAAAATTAAAACTTAAATTTTTTGAATCAGATATAGATACAAGTTAATGACAAAATTTGAAGTGATAAAATTTGATGATAAGAAGAATTCAAAGATATGACAATAGTCAGCAAGATTTTTTTTTTTTACATCAAGGAAGATCAAAAGATTTTCTTCTAATTTTATTGCTGAACAGAAAAGAAAACTAAAATTCTGATAAAAAAGAAAAGAAAAAAACGAAAATTAAACATTGAGAGCACTCAAACTAGAGATATAAGAGAGAAAGTTTTCATACTTAACCATATAAGCTTAACAATTTTTGAAAATGTGGCCTAAATGTTTTTTTTTTTTAAATTATGTGGCTTAAAGCCAATGCCTTACCAGCTTTAATGCAGGGACGGGTCTGGCTATTTGTATGATTTGCATGATAATGTAATTAGACTCTTGACTGGCAATATTCAACACATCAAACATCTATGATCGATATACTTTACGTTGTCATATGATGAACAATGATAAAACTGCTTTTGTCTAGATCCCTCTAATATGCACTTATCTTTTCTATTTAAGTTGGACTGTTTGAGAATAATAAACAGAGAAAGTCTAGGATTGGCCAGATAAAAATCCAATGGCTTAAGAAGCTGATAGAGTATACTTGTATTCGAGAATGGAGAGTAAGAGTGAAACAATGAATTGATTGATTGAAGAAGACAATTACAGAATTGTTTCTTCGGATCTCATCACGATCTGGAAGATAATCTTATGACGATCACCTCTAAGCTCATATCGCTTAGTTACAACAACTCAATAATGGCATAAAACCCATACGAACAATGTAAACACATTTTATACTAAATGTCTAATGTACCAGCAAACCGTCTAATGTAACAGCAAACCCTCTGTGACACTCATAGGTTTGCCTCTTCTTGCGATAGTAAGTATTATGTATTTTATCAGAAGCACGCTATGGAAACTCTTTGGGATCCGCTCTATCATCTCCACCGAATCTTTCAGCTGGAACATATATTAGACTCGCGTGGACCAGGTAAGTATATTCTATCGATATATTTGCTGCAAATCACAATACGATCACAGTGATTATCACTCGTATAGAGTGATAAATTACACTAACAACAATTCTTTCGAATCCATATTAAATGTGCACTACTGGTACAGAAAATACTATAATTAGAGTGAACATTTCAGTTTAACTTGATGTTATGTTTAAGTTTAGATTGATTCCACAAGTTGATAGACAATTATGGAGTAACTTTATGGTAAAAATCAATATTCTTATTTACTTATAATTCAATAGTCATCGATCATTGATTTAAATAATGATAAAATAGTAATTTACACGTCTATAAGAATACACTGAATATATATTTGCTTTAATTGCAATGGACCACAAGTAGGTTATTGCAAATATAGGAGAATCACTTTATATACCAGTTTTTATAATCATGTCAGCATGAAGAATTTTAATTAAGATCTTTGTTAGTCATTAATTCGTCGTACCCACATAATTGGGTCTCAACTAATCAGATTTTAGTTTACTATCAGTTTTAAGAATTGGGTATCATGAAATACTAAACCCAAAATGTTTTTAACAGAGTTGGAAATGATTTTCACAATGGAGACTCCAAATAGTTTGCATAACTGTCTGGAATTATGTAGATTTTAGATTTTATATGGACCATAAACGTTCAGTGTCATTTTTGATCGCATTGTGTTCATATTTCCTTTCCTCCTTTTAAATTCCCAACTTATGTTTAGCTTCTTTTTTTTGTTATTATAAAGTCACCCTGCTATGATATTCTGACTTTAGTCAATTTTAATTTTCTTGTCCATAGCTTAATTTTAATTTTCTTGTCCATAGCTTAATTTTAATTTCGACTTTAGTGTTTAATTTTGACTTTAGTGTTATTAATTTTTTGATCGCATTGTGTTCATGCTGTTCTTCTCCATAGCTTAATTTTAATTTTGACTTTAGTCAATTTTAATTTGTATGGCGGGTTGGATTTTTGGTTTATCATATTCTGGGTCGGATCAAAATATTAATAGGGTAATCGCTATTTTATAACCCCGATTTTATGAATTTGATCGCAATTTAGAAGAATTAGCGTTATAGGTGGAATTGGGCAGGAGAAAAAAGTTTATGGGAAAATACGATTAAATGTATTAATTTGGGGGGCAGGGGGAATAAGAGCTTAAAAATTTAGGTGGATTGAAGCAGAAACAGTATCACAGAGGAGGGCATATGCAGTTAACCCTAAAGTTTTAGACCATCTCCAATGTACATTGCTATTTTTCTTCTAAAAATAGAAGAATTCTCAAATAGAGATAGATCCCTCTCCAATGTGTTCCTTTATTTTTTCTTTAAAAAAATATTCTAAGAATTCTCAAATAAAGATAGATCCCTCTCCAATGTGGTCCTTTATTTTTTCTTTAAAAAAATATTCTAATATATTCATTTTGTAATTTATTAGTAATATTTTTTGTTTTTAAAATTCATAAATTAATCTTATTTATTTTATTTTTTACAAAAACTTTTATAAAATTATAATAATATTAAAATTAAATATTTAATATACAAAGAACATCACACTACATCAGTTAAAACATAATATATTTTAATTTATAAATTTATCTACGACTATATTTAAAATGAAAAAGTTTATATTTAATTATATTATATATTTTCAAAATTTTATATTATATATTTAGTCATATTATACATTGGATAGATGATTGTTCACTAAGTATATAAAATTAAGTTGTTAATTAAATTTTTATATTTGTTATGTAAATAAAAATAAAAAGATTTAAAAGTTCAAAGACCAATTTTATAAATATAAAAATTAATCTCTATTATAGAGGAAGAAATAGAATTCCTCCAAATATAGAGGAAAAAAATAGCATTCTCTATTTTAGAGAAAAAAATAGAAATGAGTTGGAGAGACTTTTTCTCCAAACTCTATTTTTTCTAAAATAAAAGTAGGTTGGAGATACTCTTAAAAACGTCATTCATCATAGAAAAAAGGAAGAAATGTCGGTAATGAAAACATATTTCTTTTTAGTATTAATCTTTTTTTTTACAATCTTTTTAGTATCAAGCAGTAAAATATTTTGTATAGTTTTTGGGGTAAATTTCAAAAACATGGGACGCGCTACCTTGCTATACCACAAAATACTTGAGGATTGGTGATATTGTTCATTAAGGCTTAAGCGAATCGTGGGCTGTAAGCAGTAGCCCAGAACAAACGTTAGAGCAAAAAATAAATAAGTGTGAGTATAAGTTTTTCAACTCGAACATGTTATAGCGTTTAAAATTTTAGAAACACTATGAAAAAAACAGGTATAAGTCAAGTATAGTGAAAACACATAAATCGCTTTTTACTGTAATTAAAACTCAATATTCTTACCGGCTTCGGTGTGAGGCTCAAAGCCTTTTCAACTACTTTTTCTTTCCCAAAATAGCAAGTTTGGTGTAGCCCCTCCTACCTCCGACACTCCTCTCGCCGGAGTCCTGCTCAACGCACTCCTATCCCTTACATGTGACGAAACCCATTTTAGCCACACCCCGCTCTTTACCCAACATGTCAAAGGGGGCAAGACTACAACTTTTCTCTTTTGCGTCAACCAAAGCCTTGTTTGATCCAGAAGTCAAAAGAACCCATCCATCCGCGAGGTCACTCTGTCAACACCCGTGAATCTTCCTACATAATATATCTAGCCCCGTGCTAAGAAGTTTAAAACACTCAACACCTTCAAACTAAAAAATACTAAAACCTGCAAAGCTCAGAAATCACTGAAAACGCATAGCGACATGGCAAACTCGACCGAAACCAACCTGCAAATCCATCAGGATGATGACGAGATTATCAATCTCCCCCAAGTGAACAACGCTGCTCTTGTAGCACAGTTCAACCTCAGCTTGGTGGAAATGATGTTCCACCGGGAAGGACAAAGCACAGAAGCACTCATAGCCTTCATGCCAAGAGTTAACATCTGCGATGTTGAAGGACAGGTTCATGGCATAGAGCTGGGCAACTCCCGCTTCCAATTCGATTTTGAGTCTGAAGCAAGCCTGTTAAAGGTCCTCAACAAACGCCCTTGTCATTTCAACAAGTGGTCCTTCGTGCTGGAAAGATGGAGGCCGCATGTGGGGAAAACCTTCCCTAACACCATGACTTTCTGGATCAAAGTCACTGGAATTCCCACCCATTTTTGGATGGAGGAGATCTTTACTGAAATAGAAAACTCTCTCGGTGAAGTCAAGGCAGTTACCGCTAATGCTGCTAAGATCCAAGTCTCTCTGAATGCAGATGTGCCCCTGAAATTCAAAAAACGGGCTCGGTTACCCACTGGAGACATAGTTAGCATAGATCTAACCTATGAAAAACTTTTCAGATGGTGTTTTACCTGTGGCCATATCTCTCACGAGGAGAGGTCATGTCCTCAACTTTCAGAACAGCAGTGAAGAGACAACCAAGCAGCCAGCGCAGCGGCTAGAGAAGGAAACATATTTCTTTTTAGTATTAATCTTTGTTTTTTACAATTTTTTTAGTATCAAGCAGTAAAATATTTTGTATAGCTTTTAGGGTAAATTTCAAAAACATGGGACGCGCTACCTTGCTATACCACAAAATACTTGAGGGTTGGTGATATTGTTCATTAAGGCTTAATCGAATCGTGGGCTGTAAAAGTAGCCCAGAACAAACGTTAGAGCAAAAAATAAATAAGTGTGAGTATAAGTTTTTCAACTCGAACATGTTATAGCGTTTAAAATTTTAGAAACACTATGAAAAAAACAGGTATAAGTCAAGTATAGTGAAAACACATAAATCGCTTTTTACTGTAATTAAAACTCAATATTCTTACCGGCTTCGGTGTGAGGCTCAAGGCCTTTTCAACTACTTTTTCTTTCCCAAAATAGCAAGTTTGGTGTAGCCCCTCCTACCTCCGACACTCCTCTCGCCGGAGTCCTGCTCAATGCACTCCTATCCCTTACATGTGACGAAACCCATTTCAGCCACACCCCGCTCTTTACCCAACATGTAAAAGGGGGCAAGACTACAACTTTTCCCTTTTGCGTCAACCAAAGCCTTGTTTGATCCAGAAGCCAAAAGAACCCATCCATCTGCGAGGTCACTCTGTCAACACCCGTGAATCTTCCTACATAATATATCTAGCCCCGTGCTAAGAAGTTCAAAACACTCAACACCTTCAAACTAAAAAATACTAAAACCTGCAAAGCTCAGAAATCACTGAAAACGCATAGTGACATGGCAAACTCGACCGAAACCAACCTGCAAATCCATCAGGATGATGACGAGATTATCAATCTCCCCCAAGTGAACAACGCTGCTCTTGTAGCACAGTTCAACCTCAGCTTGGTGGGAATGATGTTCCACCGGGAAGGACGAAGCACATAAGCACTCATAGCCTTCATGCCAAGAGCTAACATCTGGGATGTTGAAAGACAGGTTCATGGCATAGATCTGGGCAACTCTCGCTTCCAATTCGATTTTGAGTCTGAAGCAAGCCTGTTAAAGGTCCTCAACAAACGCCCTTGTCATTTCAATAAGTGGTCCTTCGCGCTGGAAAGATGGAGGCCGCATGTGGGGAAAACCTTCCCTAACACCATGACTTTCTGGATCAAAGTCACTGGAATTCCCACCCATTTTTGGATGGAGGAGATCTTTACTGAAATAGAAAACTCTCTCGGTGAAGTCAAGGCAGTTACCGCTAATGCTGCTAAGATCCAAGTCTCTCTGAATGCAGATGTGCCCCTGAAATTCAAAAAACGGGCTCGGTTACCCACTGGAGACATAGTTAGCATAGATCTAACCTATGAAAAACTTTTCAGATGGTGCTTTACCTGTGGCCATATCTCTCACGAGGAGAGGTCATGTCCTCAACTTTCAGAACAGCAGTGAAGAGACAACCAAGCAGCCAGAGTAGCGGCTAGAGAAGGAAACCAATTGCCTCCCCCACCACCCCCACCACCGCAACAACCTGAGCAAGCTCCACTCCCCACAGGCCTACGACGCCAAGAGAGAGAAAACAACACAAATCTCCGGACATCGTTCCGAGCCCACTCCTCAAGCCATGGGGAGGACACGCCACTGAGGCCAAGACTTGAAATAACTCAGCCACAGGAGGCTGTATGGAACCGCCTAGAGCATATGCAAGAATTCGATCTGAAGAGTGCCGGGAACTCCATCAAATCTCAAGGAAGGATCATCGGAAGGTAGATCCTCGTAGGAGCATCCCCCATTGCGGAAATAGCCGCAAGAGTGATGAGAGATCCCACCAGCCAGATATGCTTGACCGCAAGAGAAGATACGAAGACTCCTTTGCGAGACACAACCGAAACACCTCTAGAAACATTGAAGAGGGATCCTTTTCCAGGGGAGATTCATAATCCCGGCCCGAGAAGAACCAAGAATATTCCTCCTCCAGGACCCTCTCCCAAATTCCTGAGCATAGGACACTCCCTCATCAGATTATCGTCGAAAGAAAGAATAGTAAGGAAAGATCAGCCTTACCCTTTGGAAATAATCGCCCTGCAGGCTTCCAAGAAACAGTTTCAGACATCATCCGAAAGTCCAAGCCCTCAAACCAACTGTCTCGTTCACCTCTTCTCACTCGAAGCCGACCCTTCAGGCTATCCCTGCAAAGAAAATCTGGAGAACCCTGAAAAAGGAATAGTCATCGACGGGAGAGAACCGTCTGAATCTGGGAGCACGGCTAAAAGAAGCCTCACTTTCGCAGACCTCCATAACCCTTCGACATGTCCTGCGATGGCAGAGAATGATCACACAAATAACCCTTCTCCTTTAACCACCGAAATCAAGGGAGACAAAGACAAGAAGAAAAGATGGTATGAAATCACCTTGGAAGAGGAGGAAGAAGAAGAACTCCAGCAATCCATCGATGAATCAAAATTGGCAGCTGCCCAAAAAGAGCTGGAGGCGGAAATTGTGAAAGCCAAATTCACAGGCTACGATCCTGCAAGCAAGATGGATCCGCAGGAACCAAACGATGCCCTGACCTTGTACAATACTTTCGCATAAGATACAGGAATAGAAGAGGAGGAGAAGGAGAGAGACTGGAATCAAGATGACGACAGCCTCTACGATGAAGATCTCCTTAGGGATGATGATCTCCTGGGGGAAGATCTTATGTTAGAGGAACACCCACCATCAGGACTGGAGCTATCCGATGAAGTGAACGAAGCTTTTGTGGGAGAAGAAGGAGCAGAACCAGCGGAAGATATCGAAGAGGAGGATGACGAACTTCTCGAGGAGGCAGAAGCTGATGAAGAGGAAATCTTCCTGGAGATTGATGCACCCATGCTCGATTGCCCTCTCCTCCCTCCGTCGTCTCCACAGAAATTACGCCAGAACTCACCGGATAAGAAAAAGGTTCCGGCTAGCCCCATCGTTCTGGGCTTCATCATCAAAAAACAACTGTTGAGCAAGGGACGCTCTTCTCCAAAGCCCAAGAGAGGGAAGGCTTCTGGGCCTCCTCAAAGCCCACCAAAAGACCCATCAAAACAAAAATCCCTTACCCAAATCCCTCCAGATGAGGACATTCACGCAGCTCTACGCCTACGGAACAGGATGTTCTCAACCAAGGAGCCATCGCGTTGCCACCATAACTACAAAGATGAATATAATAACCTGAAATTGTCAAGGGGCAGGAGCTCTCTTGACAAAGCATCACCTAAATGAACTCCAACACTGTTTTACTACTAGTTTTCTTTTTCTTTCAGAGACAAAAAATAGACGTTCCTTCCTACAAGATATGCAAGTGTTTTATGGCTATGATAATTTTTTCACTGTTGAACCAAAAGGAACTAGTGGGGGTTTAGCCCTTTTTTATATGAATGATCCTTCAGTAACCATTACTTACTCGGATGATCACATGATTGATGTAGAAACCACTTTCGAGGGTCACAAAATTTGTATGAACTTCGTTTATGGAGATCCGGTAGTCGAATACCGAGAAAGAGTCTGGGAGAGGCTTATGCGAATGAGTCTAAATCGGTCAAGTGCCTGGCTAATGATAGGATATTTTAACGAGATCACTGAGAACCATGAGAAGAGAGGAGGGAGGAGACGCCAAGAAGCCTCCTTCTTACCATTTCAGAACATGCTGGACAGTTGTGGTATGATCGATTTCCCATTCAAAGGGAACTCTCTCTCATGGGTGGGAAGTCGTCGCTCTGGAAAAGTCAAATGCCGACTTGACAGAGCAGTCGGGAATGAAGAGTGGCATTATTTATACGCTTACTCCCAAGTAGAATACCTAAAACTATGGGGCTCAGACCATCGGCCTGTGCTGGCCAGTAGGAGAAGAAGCTTTCGCTTTGACAAGAGATGGATTGGAAAACCCGGCTTTGAAAATATAATCCATTAAAGCTGGGGAACGGCTGGGAGGCAACCCAATAGGAACTTCCATCAACGTTTATCCTCTTGCCGGAAAGAGATCTCCTCTTGGAAGAAAACTCTGCCTACTAATACAGCAAAACTTATCGAAGAGCTTAAAGCCAGGTTAGATGAAGCCCAAGCAGACGATGGAGCCACTTTAGAGGAAATCGGGGACATTAGGAGGTAACTTTGCCTAGCCTTTAGAGAGGAAGAAACGTTCTAGTTTCAGAAAAGCAGAGAACAGTGGCATAAAGGAGGGGACAAAAATACAAATTACTACCATGCATGCACAAAACATAGACGAGCACGGAACCGCATCATATGCTTAAAAGATCAGAATAGACAGTGGGTGGAGAGCGCAAAAAGGATTGAAAAAGTTGCTACCGAATACTTCCAAGACCTCTTTTCCACATCAAACCCAACTGATTTCTCTGACTCCCTCCGATATATCACTGAGAAAGTGTCCGCGGACACCAACCGAATCTTAGTCGAAAGTCCTTCAACAGAAGAGATCAAAGCAGCAGTCTTTATTATTAACCCAGATAAAGCGCCAGGTCCCGATGGTATGACTAGCTGCTTTTACCAAAAATTATGGCACATCACGGGCCAAGACATAACCAAAATGGTTCGAGATTTTTTTTGAGAAAGGTGAATTCGACCCAAGACATAACCAAACAAATATTTGTCTTATCCCCAAAAAGAATCGACCGAGAGCAATGACAGAATTTCGACCAATAAGCCTCTGTAACGTGAATTACAAGATCATCTCCAAAATTCTCCGCAAGAGATTGAAGAGAACCCTCCCGAACATTATCTCGGATACCCAATCAGCCTTTATGGCTAGACGCTTAATCACAGACAACATCCTATTAGCCCAAGAGAAATTCCATGCCTTGCGCACAAACCCGAGCTGCAAAACAAAGTTCATGGCCATCAAAACAGATATGAGTAAAGCTTACGACAAAGTCGAATGGTGATTCTTGGAAGCTCTCCTCCTGAAACTAGGCTTCTCTTAAAAATGGGTTAAGCTAATGATGTTCTGCATATCTTCCGTATCATACCAAGTATTAATAAATGGTGAAGCCAAAGGGAGGATAAAACCAACTAGAGGACTTCGTCAAGGAGACCCCATATCCCCATTCATGTTCATCTTATGCACAGAGGCACTTATATCCCTTCTTAAAGGAGCAGAAGAAGAGAAATGTCTGACCGGACTACGGATTGCGAGAACAAGCCCTCGGGTATCCCATCTCCTATTCACCAACGAAATTTTATTCTTCTGTAAGGCAGAAGTCCTACAGAGTGTAGAGTTATTAAAAATTATCCAACTATACGGAGAAGCCTCAGGGCAACAGCTGAATGCGGCCAAGTCCCCGATCCTGTTTGGAAATAAAGTCGGACACCTGCTGCGACATGAAATAAAAAGAACTATCGACATCTCCAAGGAAGGAGGAATGAGAATGTACCTTGGTCTCCCCAAACAAATATGTGGCTCAAAAAAGAAAGTATTTGCATACGTCCAAGACCTTCTGAATAATCGGGTTAATAACTGGTCTGCGAGATTACTCTCGAAAGGAGGGAAGGAAGTACAAATAAAGTTGGTCGCACAAGCACTTCCGACCTTTGTTATGTCGTGCTTCTTACTCCCGAAAGGTGTGACAGATAATCTTAAAAGTGTAATTGCCAATTTCTGGTGGAGCTCAAAGCAAAATAGTCGAGGCATACACTGGATAGCATGGGAGAAGATTTGTGTTACTAAAGAAAAGGGAGGTCTAGGGTTCAGAGACCTCCATGATTTCAACATCACTCTCTTGGCTAAGCAACTTTGGCACCTTATACAATTCCCCTCATCCCTTCTGGCTAGGGTTCTGCGAGGGAGATACTATAGACTATCAAGCCCACTTGATGTCCAGAAGTCACACTCTTCGCCGTATGGATGGAACAGTATTTTAGCCGCAAGACCGCTCCTACTTCGAGGACTTCGGAAAACCATCGGATCCGGATGCAACACTCGAGTCTGGACTGAACCATGGATCCCAAATAGACCAGCGAGACCCGCAAGGGGAATCAGCCCAACTTCTGGTAGGGACCCTGATCTACTAGTCCATGAGGTCATGAGAGGTGATACGAGAGAATGGGACACCCAAACCCTCCAGGAACTCTTCCATCCCGAGGATATAGAGCTTATAATCGGGATGAGGCCTAGCCAAACCCTCACCTTGGATGGGTATGCCTGGAATCTCATAAAATCAGGAGCATATACTGTGAAATCCAGCTACGAACTAGCCCAACAATTGAAGACAGTCACCAAGACTACTGTCGTGATGGAACCAAGCATCACCAGCCTTCAAGGACATGTTTGGAAGATCCGAGCACCCCAAAAACTTTGACACTTTATGTTACAAGCCCTATCAGGCTATGGCCACCTGCCAAAGACTGGCTTATCGACATCTAGGCATAGATACGAACTGTCCCCAATGTGGAGACCTGGAAGAAACAATCAACCATATGATTTTTGAATGCCCCCCCCCCCCCCCCCCCCCCCCCCCCCCCCCCCCCCCCCCCCCCCCCCCCCCCCCCCCCCCCCCCCCCCCCCCCCCAGCCCTCCAGGTGTGGGCTCTTTCAGACTTCCCGTCCCATCTGGGCTGCATCCCGAGTGCGTCCCTATATGGAAACTTAGATTTCCTATTTTGGAGGATTGATGACAGGGATCTCCCCTCACCTCAGAGGGATTTGTTTCCTTGGATTATTTGGTTTATATGGAAAGCCATAAATGACAAAGTTTTCAAAGGAAAGGTAACCTCTCCCATGGATACCCTCCAACATGCTCGGGCAGAAGCAGGAAGCTGGATTAAAGCGAATGAAAAGGAGGTGGAAGAAGAGCAGGAAAGGAGACGCAGTATACAAGACTCGATCGAGCCTCTGATGACCCCCCCCCCCCCCCCCCCCAGGTTCCGACCTGCCAGATTGATGCCTCTTGGACCCCTCACGGACAAACCAGTGGCATCGGGTGGCACTTGACAGACTCATCGGGATACACTACCACCGGACAACAAGGATGCAGAAGAAGCCTCTCAGCCCTACATGCTGAACTGGATGGGCTCCTTTGAACATTGACATGTCTAAAAGACCTACAGCTACGGAAAGTTCGCATCGAGACGGATTGCACGGATTTGCTACATATGCTACAGGATCCCGTGGATTGGCCTGCTTTTAGAGCAGAGTTAGATGTGATAGATTGTCTTAGGTCCTTCTTTGAGGTCTGCTTGATTCGTTTTATCCCTTGCAGCCAAAATATCCGTGCTGATGATCTTGCTAAGAGGGCAAGAGCACGAGGTTGTATCTTCTCCTATGTAAGTCAGACTCGGTTGTTAGAAACGAAATCTTCAGAAACCGGAACCACCAACTCAAATTGATTTAAATTATAGATAGATAGTCGACAAAAAAAAAAAACTCAATATTCTTATAGTGACTATAAGTATAGAAGCTAGTGATGATGTTGTCGAAGGTGAAACAGGATTGGTTTACTCGTGAATTGTAACCTTGTCTGATGGAATAAAACATAGTGTTTTTTTTTTCATTTTTGCTACTCATATTAATAAAAAAACTCAATATTCTTTATGTCGATTATCACTCTACTTTTCGTTGCATTATTTTCATTTTTGCTACTCATATTAATAGACCATTTGAGGTGTTTTCATTGGCACTTAAATCATTTTTTTCGAAACATATTTGCATTAAATAGTGGAATCTAATCCGTCTAATGTATGGTTTGATAAAAGGGTAAGGAAAGTCATCTAAAATACTGTATGTATGAGTGGAGAGAATAGACCATGCTGTGATACTTTTTTTTTGCTCTTTTGCATCCATTAATAACATCGTTGCAGAACAAGTTAATGCTATATTGGTCAAACAAAAAAAGTTAATGCTATGAGGGATGCAAACACACTAAGCAGAGTAAAATATTTCCTATCTTGTCAATGAATTTCCATACAAACTTACATTCCTCTTTATTTTATTAGACAAAATATGATGATAGTACTGTTGTTTTTGCTAGAGTAAAAAAATGCCAAAATATACAAGCTTATAAGTATATAAACCCGAAATTTATTAACTAAAAATAAAGATGGACATTAGATTTTTCGATTTGGTTCGCATTTTGTAGATTTCTCTAACCATAGTGGGTTGACATCTTAATTATGAAGAGAATTGTCACGCTTTGTATGTTCTTAATGGAAAAGGGTGTTATTGATAACTTTTAACCGCTATAGCATACAATTCCTATTGTGACCAATCGATAAAACGATAACTCAGAATGAAACGAGAGTAAAAAATTCTTTACCACTTTATGTCGTACTATTTATCTCTTTACGCAAATTCTTACTCTTTTATGTTACCAATTGATATGGAAGATCTTTACCTAAACAACTAGGAAAAAAGTTGGTCTCACGCTAACAATATATCACTTGAAAATAAAACTATTCTTTCCAAACCTTAGTTTTAGTTCAAGGGACTTAATCAAATTCTAAAACCGGACTTGACTTAAATGCAGTCCACCACACCATCACCGACAAAGAAATTTAAGTAACATTGATCAAAAGCTTGTGTTTCAGATTTCAAGCAGGACCTAATTTAGCGTTAGGGCATATGCGTTTTATACCACCGACTGTCTCTTTATATAGAATGATTATGTTGGTTAAAAATAATAATAATATAAAAAGGAGATAAATAAATCAGTAATAGATAAAGAAGTATCAAATACACACATAACACACTGTATAGTCTTTGGAATAGGACATGCTGACTCTCCTCACAACCCTGTCTTGAACGGCACGCCAGTGGATGGCAACCATGAACCGCCAGCGATAAGGCTTCCCACTGTAAACCGGGAAGCAACCGCGGCGCTGGTTATGGCGTGGAACCCTTTCCACCGGACCCGCCACCTCGTGGAAGAACCCGGTCCAAAATTTTTGTACTCTCCATAGAAAACTGTGTTGAGAGCAAAATTGGATCCTCTTAACCAAGGAGACCATCCCAAGGGACTAATCGAGTTGTCTATATAGGTCTTCAAGATCGTGACACGCGAATACGCTTGCCACGGTCGGCCTAAATAGGTCTTGTAGGCTCGAATCACTGGTCTCAAATCGGAAGCAGCGATTATCCTTGAGCTATGAATGGTTATGCCTGTGTTCTGAAAAGGATCACCGCGACCTTGCGCGGTTATAACATTGGCTTGGCCACGGAGAGGGCGTCTGACGAGAATCATGCAGTTTTGAAAGACGACAGCTGCATTTCCGAAGATGAAGTCTATTGTGCCTGAGATGTAACATTCTCTAAAGAACTGACGTTGTGAGTGAATGTAGAGCGTGTCTTGGAATCCATGGATACCGACACGGTAGAAAACAGAGAGGTCAGAGGATGATCGAACCGCCACAGCTTGGCCACGTAATGGTCCTGCCGTGTTTATAAATGTCATGTCCTTTGCTACAAACCGCTGGCCTCCAAATCCTACAATATAGATTGAAAAGGTTCAATTTATTAGTGATGTGGTCTAAAGTTGGAACTAGCTAAGCTATTAAGGAAGGTTTTTAAACCGGCGGTTGCGGAGTTGTAGGTGGTGTAGCCGTGCTTGACGCTTCTACCGCTAGTGATAATTGTTTTTCTTTCGCCGTCGCCAACGAGCATGATGTTGTGGTTATCGTTGCCGACATCAATGTTCTCTCTGTAAACACCTTTCTTCACATATATGACAAATCTTGACTTGATTCTCCGTCTTCCTGCGAAGTTTATCGCGGCTTGGATCGACCGGAAATGGCCGGACCAGTCAAGTGCCACTACTAGGTGGGGTGTCGATTTCGCTAAAGAGGCCGATATAAGTAATCGTCTCTCGTGTCTTGAGACCCAGCTTGGGAAGTATTCTTTGCGGTTAGCTGGACAATCCAAAAAATATATAAATGTGACCGTATTAGATAAAGTCATTTAATACTTAACATGGAAAAAAGGAAAAAAATAGCCAAAAGAAAGTATAACGAGAGGTAGCATCCATGATTAATCTGATTACGTACGTGTAAGATGGATTGTGATAGACGTAAGATATTTACTTTTTATACTTTTTGTTGCATCGAAATTTTAGCAAGATATATTTTATCACCAAAAAATTGACAATTTAATGTACGTACTGGTCGTGAACTTTACAAAAGTACTTATTGATATTTTCGTAGACTACGAATTTAATAGATCACTTGAAGTAATTAATTATATAATACGAATATATTATTTACAATATTAAACAAAATTTCATCTGACAAAAAAAAAGTTCCACCTTCGTGCTTATCATTTCAATTTATTAAATCGAAAGAGAAATCAGTATTAAGGGTGTAATAAAAAGTTTATTTTTAATATATGTGAAAATTTTAGAATGCTAACACTAATAATGAAAGGTAGGTAGCATAATGGTTAATGGAACGTACCAGTCGTATGATTATGTTGCTTCATGAGAACTCCATTGACGGCCAAGCAATTTCCAATCAAATCCGACAAGTTGTTGTTGGAGATCGCCGGCATGACAAAATCCGAGACGTTAAGATCCTCTGAGCCGGACCGGCATGTCTCGATGTTGGTCTGAGCCGTGCTGAGCCACGTCTGTGCGTCGAAGTCCGTACACTTGACATCATCCGAAGCCGCCGGGTTAAGTCCCTGGAGCGTTCGGTTCAGCTGAGCTACCGTGTTTTCAAAGAGGTTTACGCAGTCTGACCAAGCGGCTTTCCTTTGATTGTTGGTGCAGCTCGGTCCGAATTTTACGGTTTGAGCGTGTGTGATGACAGCTTCGTCAAGTGCTATGTGGACCAGCATTCGTAGAAATTCGGACCGGAACCTTGGTGGTCGGTTAATGTTGTTGAGTGGGCTCTTTCGGAAGTAGTAGTTGCATGTCTCAGCGTGTGGAGTTTTGTTACACCACCATGTCATGTCCCCGGAGATAGAACTATTGTTGATCGGAGACGGTGCAACCGCAGGGCCGGTAGAAGGTGGTGAGGCGGTATGAGGACTCGTGGTGGGGGTTGAGGATGGTGCGGTTTCTGGTGTTGGGGAAATATTGTGGTCCCATGGAGAAGGTGCATCGGCTCCGCCGTTGAAGCCACCATCTGATACTGCGGAGGAGAATGGTAGAAGAAGAAATGATGCCAAGAGGCAAATGTGAAAGATGCCTCTAAGCATTTTTTGAAGTTCTTGGCAAGGAGTTTGTATGGGGAATTGGGAAATTTCATGGTGTGATGTCTTAACTAATTAAAGGGATTTTATTTTGTATATTAAATTAATTAATAATTATTATTTTAAGAATTAAAAGTTTGAGTTTGTGTGTATGTACTTTGCAAGTGATTGTTATTGGGGAGAACATGATGATGTGTGTTGTCTTTGCTTGGGATTGTATTCACATGATATCATATCTCATACTCTTATTTAGCAACCTATGATTATAAAATCATATAATATCAAACCTCTCTATAGATGGCTATAATTGATTCCACTATATATTAAAAAAAGATGTAGAAAAAAATGTCAAATGAAAAGAGAGGAGGAAAAGTGACTTAAAAGGAAGAAGAAGAAGATGTGTGTTTTCCAATGTTAAAGTAACCTTCCATGTGCTTTTAGCTCAGTTTCTACTCCTGTAGTTTCAAGCATACGCAAGCTCTTTCAATAATCTTTGTTTTATGTTACTATATAAATTATGATACATATTTTTATATCTGTATTAAAATATCTGCGGTGAATATGCACTAGAGTCTTCCTTGAATCCTGAGGAAAGGTGTTCATACAAAGCCACGGAATTTTTACACTGATCCGGACCGATTCAAATAACGTTTGAATTGTATTGTTAGAACTGAAAAATAAATTAACTATTGAATGCAATTGGATTTGTACGTTCTTTCAGATCTGAACATAGCAAATAAAAATTTAAACTTAGTTCCTACGCAATAGAGTGTGATTTCAATTTTTACATCTCAAACTCTTGTCATGCTGACACACAGATACTTTTTAGTTCTATTAAGCGATAATATGCATGGACGTGCCTAGAGTTTTGAAAATTTTTAGGCAAATGAAGAAAACGAAGAAATGTATACATTATTTTCATTTAGACGTAGTTAGTATGTGATGAGAGCAGAACCAGAGTAAACTGAGCATAACCGAAGTATACCAAGATTGACTTGTTCAAAGTTTCATGGCGGATATGATATTGTGTATGCTCCTATTTTAATGGGATTGTCTCCCACTAATGACGTGTTGTAGTTGTAGGGATTGGCAGTTAGTTTATGTCTTCTTTTTACTATATAAGACACCATTGTATTTTGAACGAAATATAACAGAAAATTGAAGTAACTTATGTTCTTGTTCTTATTTTAATTGTTTTGATTTGTCCTAAAATTGAACACCACCCACTCTTCAGTTCTGATATCAAAATGATAAAGCTCCAATTACACCACTATCTACCATCCCAAAGTCACCTAGGGGAAGTGAAACGCCCTAATCTAGAAATCCGAACTGCATTAAGGATTTGACTCGGCCACTTTATGACCAGTCTTGAGTATTTTTAGTTTTTTTATACTTAGTCATTTTTCAGCGTTTTTACTTAATTTTAGTCAAGTCATTAAAACATAAATGCATAACTTAGATAAAATGGGGTTCAAGCATACAATGAAGGTTCACTAAAGCTAATAAAGTCTGCTATAAGCTATTACATTGTTCTACTTGACTACAGTCTACCCAAGCCTAACATCCTTCATTTTCTGCTTTAGTCCCCCAGTCCATATCAGTTCCCATCACGGGCTAAATCACCTGCATCCATAAAAAGGAGGCATAAGCAACAAAATTGTTTAGTGAGAGCGGTCATCCCATCCCACTTAGTCACAGTCAAGAAATCACAATCAAGCAGTCTATTCAATTAATCAATTTCACACTTAAACAATCATATATATCCGGCTTCCGAGCTTTTACTGGCTTCCGAGCCTTCACTGACTTCCGAGCCTTTACTGGCTTTCGAGCCTTTTCATGGTTTACAAGCTTTACTGGCTTCCGAGCCTTTACCATTATTAACAGAACATAGAATAAATAACAGTAAACAATCATGACAATTCAAGCAATCAATGACTTAACCGAATCTATGCAAGAGAATGACTCTAAACATGTAACTATGGTCGCACACTCACCTTAGTCAATCGACAGTCGCAGATTTGTGAAAACATCCGACGGTTTCTGAACAATCTCTCGGATACAGAACGTTTCTCCTGGATACAGTCAAAGTCTCTCGGCAACAGTTGGAATCACACGGCTATCTCTCGATCGGATTCGGAAACACTCGGATATCTCTCGGACAATTCTCAATCTCTTGGATGAAATCTCTTTCGGTTGTTCTTTCTCTTTCTCTCTGTTTTCTCTCAGATACATAGGCAGAATAATAAAGTTTATGTGGTTTTCCCCAAGTTAAATGATGATTCTCGGATGTAACTGCTTAAAAATCCAATATGTTGCGTTTCAGCCAAGTTTGCAAGTGCCAGTAACCATTCCCACACTTTTTACTCGATCCAGTTGACTTAGCCGGATCAGATAATCGTTCCCATTTTTTAACCGGAAAATTTATCATGGTTAACTGAAATAGCTGGTCTGATTGAAGTTTATCCAAGCAGTTCTCTCGGATATAACCATAACTGTTCCTGCCAATCTTATTTGTGCCTTTTTCTAATACTCCCTCGGATATAACCGCTCTCGCTCGGCTATAATATTAACTTAGCGGATATTTTTATGTTTGGTACAAACAAACACTACAGGTAGGGGTGAACATTTCAGTTTAACTTAAGGTCAGATTTGAGTTCAGTTTGATTCCACAAGTTGACAGACAAGTTATACAGTGACTGTTGGATAAGCTTTGAAGACTTACAACCTAAGTAGCCTATAACAAGTTGGTTTAGGATAAGGGAGGTTGTTGCAATCTTGATAGATTTAGGAGATATCTACTTTTATTGAGAATATGATTAGCATTGTTGTGTTAAGCCTACATCTATGTCGAGCTGTGACAAAGGTGTGAGAAGAGCAATAGCTTGTGTTTAGTTTTAAGAAGTTTCTAAACATAATAAAGAGAGATATTCTTTATATACTTTGTTCCTTAAGATACTTTAATTGGTATCAGAGCTTAAGGCATCACGTTCAAGAAGGAGACTTGATTCTTATCATGAAAGTTCTATACACAGAGATTCACGAAAGGTGAAGCAATGGCAGAAGATAATCCTCCTCTTCTGCGACCAAGGGAAGAGAAGACGATCCCGATTCAGAGCCCTATGCTGACACCTACGAATTACACTATATGGGCAATGAGAATGAAAGTGTTGTTGCGAATCCATAAAGTCTGGGAAGCTGTTGATCCCGGAACGCTTGATAGCAGCAAGAATGACGTTGCGGTCGCACTACTCTTTTAATCCATCTCGGAGGCCCTTATCCTGTAAGTTGGCGAACAGGAATCTCCTAAGGAGATTTGGAATGCGATTAAGACTCGACACCTCGGAGCTGATCATGTAAAGGAGGCACGTTTACAAACCCTGATGTCTGAGTTTGATCGAATGAAGATGAAAGACACGGATTTAATTGATAACTTTGCTGGAAAGTTATCGGAACTAGCAACAAAGGCAGCTTCTCTTGGAAAATCAATTGAGGAGACTATAGTGGGGAAGAAATTTCTCAACAGTCTATCGAGAAAGAAGTATATCCACATCATAGCTTCTCTCGAACAGGTCCTAGATCTAAATACAACAAGCTTTGAGGATATAATCTGAAGGCTCAAAGCTTATGAGGAGAGAATCCTAGATGAAGAAAGCCACAGAGATTCACAAAAAAATCTGCTTTATGCGAACTCGGACGAGCGAAACGCATCTTCTTCAAGAGAGAGAGGCCGTGGAAAAGGAAACAGATGACGAGAAAGAGGCCGATCAAATACGCAAGATCGATTAACAGATCAATCAAAGCCAAAAGAAAAAAAAGATAGGTCGAAAGTGATTTGTTATCGATGTGATAAACCAGGTCACTTTGCTTCTGTATGCCCCGAGAGAACACAAAAACTGCAGGAAGCAAACAAAGTAGAGACAGAAGAAGAAGAAGCGGCTTTATATCTGCAAGAAGTAGTGTTCTCGAATGAAGAAAATATTATACCAAAGAATTACAGAAACGACGAAGGTGAAAGAGGACTTTGGTATCTCGACAATGGAGCAAGCAATCACATGACATGCCGTAAGGAGTTCTTCACGGAGCTGAACGAGAATATACAAGGCAAATTCAAGTTTGGAGACGGATTATGTATCGAAATAAGAGGAAAAGGTTTTATCTTATTTCAGAGTAAGACACAAGAACAGAAGCTGGTCTCAGATATCTATTACATTCCAGCACTTAAGAGCAACATCCTAAGTCTAGGAGAAGCTACGGAGGTCGGGTGTGACGTGAGAATGAGACAAGATTTCCTTACAGTTCATGATCCAAATGGACAACTTCTCGTGAAAGTCACAAGGTCGGCAAACGGGCTGTACAAAATCAATCTCAAGATTGGGAGGCCAACTTGTTTAAAGACTAGTCTAGAAGAAGACTCCTGGAGATGGCACACACGATTGGGACATATAAGCTTTAAGTCATTGTTGCAAATGGTTTATGGATTGCTGGAGTTCAAAAAAGAAAACAGAGCATGCAAGTCCTGTTTGGTGGGGAAGCAAACACGACAATCGTTTCTAGCTGCTACCATGTTTCGAGCTACAAAACCGTTAGAGTTACTACACGTGGACCTATGCGGCCCTATCTCGCCACCAACCATCGTCAATAACAAATACATATTTGTTATAATAGACGATTATTCACGATACATGTGGTCTATCTTGGTAAAAGAGAAAAGCGATGCGTTTGCTAGGTTCAAAGAGTTTAAGAACCTAGTAGAGAAGGACCTCGAGAAGATGGTGTTAACTCTAAGAACGGATCGAGGAGGTGAGTTTACCTCTGGTTAATTCAATGAGTTTTGTAACATGAGTGGGATCAAAAGACATCTCACGGCACCTTACACACCTCAGCAAAACGGAGTGGTGGAGAGAAGAAATTGAACCATGTTGGAGATGACAAGAAGTACCCTCAAGGCGATGAGAGTACCTAACTATTTATGGGGAGAAGCTGTGCGACACGCAACTCACATAATCAACAAAGTTCCAACACGAGCTCTCAAAAACATGACTCCACATGAATGCTTAGAGAACAAGAAACCTCATCTTGAGCATTTAAAAGTGTTCGGATGCTTAGCGTATGCAAAGATAGAATCTAGAAATCTCAGGAAGCTCGATGACAGATCAAGACCATTAGTACATCTCGGTCTAGAACCAGGAACTAAGGCGTATAGGCTCTACAATCCGTCACAAAAGAAAATTGTAGTAAGTCGCGATGTGGTCTTTGATGAGAAGACGAGCTGGAACTAGAATGAAACTAAAGAAGAATCAAGCAGAGATCCAGGAATGTTTTATTTAAGATGGAAAGATGTTGTCGATACAGGAGAAGGACCTACATTGGTCGGTAATGATCAACATGAAAACGATAATGAAAACTTAAGTGATCATGAAGGAGCTGACGATGCAAACGAAGAAGAAGTTGCACATGATCAGCCGATGCAGCAACAACAGCAACCGCAGCAACAGCAACCTCTAAGGCGGTCTACTTGCAAATCAAACTTACCAGGATACCTTAGAGACTACATATGTTACCTTGGTGAGGACTACATTCTTCAAGCCTCCATTGAAAGTGAGCAGCTATTACTCCTAATAAATGACGAACCAAGTTGCTTTAAGGAAGCAAAGGGATCGTTAGAGTGGATACTAGCCTGCAAAGATGAGATCGAATCCATCAACAAAAACAAGACCTGGTTTTTAGTTGAGAGAACAGGAGCGATGAAGATTATTGGTCTCAATTGGGTCTTTAAACTCAAGAAGAATGCGGATAACTCTATTAATAAACACAAGGCGAGACTTGCAGCGAAGGGATATGTGCAAGAGTCAGGTATAGACTTCGATGAATTGTTCGCACCAGTTGCACGAGACTATTCGGTTGTTAATAGCGTTGGCAGCTTCGAAAGGATGGGAGATTCATCACCTCGATGTTAAAACCGCATTCTTACATGGAGAATTAAAGGAGGATGTTTATGTAGAACAGCCCGAAGGTTTCGAGATAAAAGGACAAGAGCATAAAGTATACAAGCTTTCAAAAGCTTTGTATGGTTTGCGGCAAGCCCCCCGAGCCTGGAATACTAAGCTTGATCAAATCTTAAAGAAGATGGGATTCAGAAGTGTGCAAAAGAAAGTGTAGTTTATTGCAAAGAAGAAAGAGAAAATCTCCTTATAATTGCGATTTACGTCGACGATTTATTCGTAACCGGAAGCTCTCTCAAGGCAATCAATGACTTCAAGATCGGGATGTCAACAAGCTTTGAGATGTCAAATCTCGGAAAGCTTACTTACTACCTTGGCATAGAAGTGTATCAAGGAGAAGACGGAATCAAAATAAAACAAGAGGGCTACGCTAGACGAATACTAAAAGAAGCTGGCTTAGAGACATGTAATCCAACTAGAATACCGATGGAGTTTGGATTGAAGTTCTCCAAATCACTCGAAGAAGAAGAGATAGCCACCACGAGCTATAGACGGAATGTGGGATGCTTACGATACTTGCTACACATGCGACCAGACTTAGCTTATTCTGTTGGAGTTGCTAGCAGATATATGTGGAGTCCTCGGAAGTCGTATGGCGAAGCAATGAAGCACATCCTATGGTATCTTAAAGGAACGTTGGGTTATGGTTTGAAGTTTCAGCGTGGAGGCTCAAAAGGACTTGTTGGCTTTAGCGATAGCAGCCATAATGTTGACCAAGATGATAGAAGGAGCACTACAGGTCACATTTTCTATTTTGGGCCATCACCAATTACATGGTGTTCTCAAAAGCAAGACATGGTTGCCCTATCCTCCTGTGAAGCCGAGTTCATGGTTGCAACGGAAGCAGCAAGGCAAGTCATATGGCTTCAAGATCTTCTAAGCGAGATTACAAGAAGAAAGACAGGGAAGATTCTCATCAAGATTGACAATATGTCTGCAATATCACTTACTCGAAACCCTGTATTTCATAGAAAGAGTAAGCATATTCACAAGCGCTATCACTTCATTAGGGAATGCATTGACATGGAGCTTGTCGATGTGGAACATGTACCCGTAACCGAACAGAAAGCGGACATATTAACAAAAGCATTAGCGCGGATCAAGTTTACCGAAATGAGAAGCTTGATAGGTGTTCAAGACATGTCTAAAGTGAAGTCAACAAAGCTTAAGAGAGAGATTGTTGGATAAGCTTTGAAGACTTACAACCTAAGTAGCCTATAACCAGTTGGTTTAGGATAAGAGAGGTTATTGTAATCTTGATAGATTTAGGAGATATCTACTTCTATTGAGAACAGGATTAGCAATGTTGTGTTAAGCATATAAATACATCTATGTCGAGCTGTGACAAAGGTGTGAGAAAGTAATAGCTTGTGTTTAGTTTTAAGAAGTTTCTAAATATAATAAAGAAAGATATTCTTTATATACTTTATTCTTAAGATACTTCAGTGACTATTTATTTATTTATTGTTGTGTGGTACTACCTAAAATGAAATGATGTGAGACTATAGTTACGTAATCATCACATAACATATTCTCCGGATTTTGGCATGCCTTACAATTCAACCACATAGTCGAGTACATCTACTTGGTCGGCGCAGCAAAAGCGAGAAGAGAAGTTGCATAGGATCAGAATATAGCAGTGGGTTAGTCTAAGTGTTCTCGGTTTGATCTTCGAGACAATCCCGTTCTTGGACGTTGCTGGACTTGGAATAATAGGTGTAAATATCCTAGGCTTTGCAGCCAAACTCTCTGTCGAGAGAGGGTCTTTGACTCTTAATACATATGATATATAATTGGTGTGTATGATGGTGGAGTCTTTGAGCTTTTTTCCACAGGTCAAAAATTGGATTATGATAATGACTTCGCTCTTTTGTTTTTGTGAAATTAAGTCTCAAATCCTGTAGATGTAGTCTTCTCGAGGAAATGTGTTCACATCAGCCTCGGAACTAACACTGAGCCAAATAACATTTGAATTGCTTTGTTGAAACGAAACAAAGCAAATAAAGTTTTAAGCTTAGTTCCTACCGATGGAGCGTGGTTTGGATTTTTCTCAAAACTCTTCGGCGCTTCAAATACCACCATCTTATAAACTCTTGTCATGCTGACACAAAGACTTTTCAGTCTTAACATGGACGTGCCTTGAGTTTTTAAAGTAGAAAGAAAAAAGAAATTGTATACATTTTTTCCAGTTAAGCTATGTCTCATTATCATCTAGACGCAGTATGCGTTAACACGAATCCAACGGCTGGGAAAATTATCAGAATGTTACAAACTTACAAAAATGTTATACAAGTTGAAGAATTACAATAATGTAAAACGTCAACATTGATAAAAACTGATAATTTAAAAAAAATATATATAAATATGAAAGACCATCATGCCAAAGAAGCGTTTTGAGCTGAAACAGAGGATTCGCCAATATACTCAGAACGAAGCTGCATAAGTAACCGACCAAGATAGTTGAGCCCTTCCCCCTCGCGGCCACCTCCCCAGAATAGATCGTGCGGTGAAGCTTCCACAAGAACCGATCCAGCGGTCGAGAGCAAGATTGATTTCAAGTGAGGATACGTCGAGAACTTACATTTCAGAGCCGTGTACATTACTTCTATCTTCACATCTTCCCAGTCACTCCGAACCTAAAACATCCATTTAAGCATGTAATGCAGTTTTATTGATCCCTTTAAAGAACAATCTTGAGAGATCAACAAACAAGTGAAAACTGTTCTATTGCTCGAAAACTGGATTCATACCAGTTCAGGGTTCTGTCTCTGCTTTGATCTGCCTATCAGAGCAGCTTCCTCTGGACTTCTCGCCGTTCTTATTCTCTCAACGCAGTCATGCGCCAAAGGGTTTTCGACTCCAACAAACTTGCTTGCCTTGAGGTTTTGGGCAATGAGATTATGTTATTTTGTAAGAGTAAGATACAGTTTACATAGACAGTTGTAGTGTATTATAGTACCTGATAGTAATGCTCCACACTGGACCATGTTCTGTAATCATCACTCTCCTCTCCATAGGGCATTCGAACTGGATGCGGAGAAAAATTCGAGAAGCTTCCATAAAGGTCCCATGTTTTGTAGAAGAATATGATACTAGCTTCAAAGGGGTTAACACTGGGTTCGATCTCGAAAGTTGCTTCCTCTGATGGGATAACAGGTAAAAGGTCTGGTATGGGCTGAAGAAATCCACTGACAAGCATGTCGGGACCAACCTGTAGTTTTCAAGGATTTAGAATAAACCCTTAGAACTAAGAACAAGTATAACTTTTCACGGTGAATGTTTAAGTCACAAAGCGGAAATATCACCTGCTCATAGCAAACATCGATTAGATTCAATGCTTGTGTCATCTCTACCATCCCGAGGTCACCAACAGGGGAAGGCGCTTGCCTCCCACCGATTATTTTCGGGGCAACGAAGGCAACAACCTGAAAAAATCAATTACATTATGAGAACACAAAGACTTGAAAACCTTGATAAGTAACATGCTATAAACACAAGTCTCACAAGCTGCAAGTAATTAAAAGATTTAGCCAGACATATCTAAGGTAGTTATCTATTTTTCTATTGGAAGATATAAGAAAGAGGGTTCGGTGAGAGCCGCTAAAGATTCTCTTTTCTTTGATGTACAAGATGCAAACCAGAAGCTTAAGAGTGTAGAGACTGAGAGAACTCATCCAGTTTTTCAGAATTCTGCTATGATCAATCTAATCTCTAGCCAGATAGAATTGATTTTACTAGGGAACAGATCAAAGAGATTAGACTAAGTCATTGCAGTGAATCTTAGTTTTATTAACAATGAGAATGAAACTACTTGTGTGTGTTAAGTTTTAGTTTAGTCAGATTTTGTATAGACAACGAAAATTGTTGTTTCTCTTTCAATATGAAGATCAAATTTTTGGCATAAGATGACTACAAATTAAGTGTGGAAAATAGTAAAATGGGTTACCTTGTGGATGACACCGGATGATATAGCAGAAGCAGCTAATGTACCACCACACTCCCACAGGATAGAGAGATATCCACGGAGATGGAAATACTCCATAACCTCTCTCGGATTCAACATGTCAAACTCCACAACTTCAACGCCCTTGGACGCAAGAAGCTTCTGGAAACTCTTTCTCGCACCCCTTTGCGTAGCAACAATGGTGGATACCTCCGAGACATCCCATAGATTGGCTTCCTCGGGGAGATCAAGACTCTGACTCATCACAATCCGAGTTGGCGTGTGACCTTGTCCATGTCTTGCAGTCAATCGAGGATCTGCAGTAACAAAATTACATAACTTCCAACAAATATTCTTGTATAAAGATGCAAGATTTTGAGGTACATTATTAATATGTACCATCTTGGCGTACGGTGTTTCCTCCAACTATCACAGCATCGCTTCCTCCTCGTAACTCAAACACTCGGGTTCTAGAGAGTTTGCTACTTATCCATGCTGCATGTCCACTGCTTGCTGCAATCTTACCTATCAATAAACAAACAAACAAAAACGAAAACCGTAAGCTATAAACTTTTCATCATATCCTAGTAACAATCAGAAAACGCAGGTTGACGTAATTACCATCAAGAGTCATGGCGTACTTAAGAACAGAGAACGGAACACGAGAACATGCTCTATGTATCAGAGGAGCATTCACAAGGAGGCAAGACTTCCTCGCATCCTGCGAGAGAAGACGTGAAGTTGCACATTTAGTGAACCTAACAATTCAATCAAGTTGAAGCTGAAAAGCTGATAGATACCTCAAGAACTTTACTCTGAAAGTCTTCTCCAAGAACATTCACTTCAATGCCATGACTTCTTAGCTCACGAATCGCAGAGCCTCTTAGATGTTGCAGAGGATGCCTAATTCCAACAACAACTCGTCCGATTCCTGCCTAATCTATACAATCTCAATTATCAGAGAAAAATTGATCAAATTGTTTACACTGTATGAGGAGAAAATCTGGGAGCAAAGGAGCAAAAACCTGAACAAGAGCAGAGACGGCGGTGTGGTCGCCGTGACAATCACCGGGCTCCATGTTCAGATAAGCCGTGGAGCCTCGGGAAAACTCGCCGGCGGCTTCAACGGCGATGGCTTCTGCCGGTTTAGTGCCCTGTGCGTATAGGTATCCTTCTCCGGCGACTTTCCCGGAGGAAGTAGCGATTACACAGCCGAAATTAGGGTGAGGAGATGTAAGTCCGGCGGACTTCTCGGACAAATCGGCGGCGCGGCGGATGAAGGCGGCATCGTTTGCGTGGTGGTTACGACCGTTGTCGTTGGATGCGAGAGTGGCTCTACAGATTAAGGGAGACGAACAGAGCCGAAATGAAAGAGCCATTTGGATTCAATCGCTGCCTCAATCTGTGTGAAGAGATTCTGGATTTAAGTTAACGAAATGTCGCAAATGTATGTTCATAATCATTTAACTAATTTTGAATTTGCCAAAATTAAACCCACACTAATCATGAACCTCACTTACTCCTCCGAGAAGCCACGTCAGCAACTTGTACGATCAGAAAGTACAAACTCGCTAGCACAAAACGTACAGCGACGGCGGTAACGCGACGGCGATGGAGAAAAAATGTGGCGGATATGGCGCTAGCAAAGGTGAGGAGAGATGGTGGGACCGGCGGATTAGGGTTGGGCTGACGGGTAATTTTAAAAAATTTAAAAGGGTAATTGGTAATTAGCAAAAATAATCTGCTTGAGATCTGTACTCAAAAGTCAATGGTCCAAATTCCAACGAGTGTCGGCGTCAACAACGGTCAACGCAGATCTGTCTTTTCTGTTTTCAGACGTTAAAATGCATATTAACAACGGGGACAAAAGTTTGTAAATTTTTTAACATGAAAACTTTGATACAAGTTTTCCAGAAAACTTTAAATTTCCACGAAACTTTGATACAATTTTTTTTCAAACATTAAAACCAAAAAAAAACATACAACATCCCCAAAAAAGCTACCACGAACATTAATTCGTAGCTCAAACTTTAGTCAAAATATAAAAAAACACATTCGTAGCTCAAAATATATTACGTATAGTAAGAACAAAAAGGTTTTAACTATTAGTATTTCTTAGCGAAGGCATTGATCAAAGCTAAGGCGTTGCTAGTTCCTCTGCCCAAATTCGTGATCCGTGCACGGACTGAGTTCTTGATCCGCCCATCCATGATCCGCCTAGAGAATCCATCGGAGCAAGTGTTGGCATTAGTCAAAGCAGCGCTGGTCCAAGTCTGAGCATTGCTCATATGGAACCAAAACTGGTCACGACCCTTAGCACTTCCACACATCTTCACTTCGTGGATCGACTTGGTCAAACGGTCAACGGTATCACTTATCTCCTCGATGCAGTCCTTGATGGCTTGAACCTCTCGTTTCTTGAGATCCTTGAAACGGGCCAAGCGTGAGACGAAGACTTTCGTGGACTGGGCCTGGCTAACGGTCACGGTGAGTGCGGTTTCGGCTAGACGTCGAGGGCTGGTTTGGATGGAATTTGCGTAACCGGATAGAGAGCTGAAGCATACGGTTGGGTATGTGGTGGCTTTGCAAGAGGCTTGTATGAAGTTTATTGCGCGTTTGGAAGTTCCTGCGGCGGCCGCGGAAGAGGCTGTGGTGAGATCGGTCGTAGATAAGAGGATTAGAAAGAGAGTGTAGAAGATTTGCTTTGCCATTGCTTTGAAGTGTTTTGAAAGATAATTTATTGTGGAGAGGAAAGGAGTGAGTTTTGGGATTTTATAGTGAGCTAGTAATCTTTCGTGTGTACGGTTTTGCTTAGGGTTATAATAATAGATACGTTAATCTGGTTGACCTTGCACAAAGTGGTTTGATTTTTTATCCCATGTAGGGTCTATTATTAGTTGGAAATGACCAGAATTGTTTGGTATTAAACTATCGAGAATGTACTATGGCATTCTATTTTTATTTTCTGTATCCAAAAGGTAACATGGGATTTATAAAATAAATAAATAAAACTCCTAGGCCTTAATTTCGTATATTTCATGATCAGAATCATGAAGATTATGTATCTTTGGGTTTTAATTATGGGAGAGCGAAAACCTTTATATCATTTTAACTCAGGTCCCAAAAAATATTATCAGTCGACAACATATTTGATCGTTAATTAGCCACTAATTATTAATTACAAACGATAAAAAAATGTTTCAATTTCAATAACTAGCAAAAACAAGAGGAATTTGATTGGACCAATGAAGTTATCAAAAATAAAATAAAAACTAGATAGTGGACTTAAGCCTGATATCATTCAAAATTCCAAATTGGAGAGTGAAATGGAACTGGACCAATGACGTTATAAGACTATAAGTACACTCCTAATTTGGCCGGTCCACGTCCAAACAGATGTTACCAAGTTACCAAATTAGGCGGACTAGCTAAATACTGACATACTGAATACTGTATTCCATTTAAAAATTTCAAGAAAATATATTAACATATAATAACAGATCGAGGCAACGATGTTATTGGCAATTGAAATGAAATTTTAGTAGTCTTGGGACTTGGTTTAAACTATTGTTCGCCGTGGGCTCACGACTGCCGACCAAAGATAATGAGTCGAGTGAATTCAACAATTTAAGTTGGGACTTGGTTTCACACTTGTGACTCTCTTTTCAGTTTGTTTTATTTATTTAAAAGTTTCATACTTACCGTTCTTTTGGTCAACTCATACTAAACTAAATGTTCTCTTTTTCAGTCATCAAATTTAAGAGTTCACACTTATCTCAATCCTCTCTTTCAATCTTCAAATTTAAGGGCTTCACACTTGTCTAGCGAGGATGGATGCTATTTTACCTGATTACAAGTTTTAGATTTAAATTTTTAAATATTGCATGATCTTTTTAGTTTATCGTATCAATGATATAAACACAATCACTAATTAAGAGGATAATCTACTACATATTATTTGAGAAGTAACATTATTGAAAATAGCTGACTTGTCAACACTACAGCCAAAGTTAGTGCTTTTAATCGATGACATGTAAATGTGACATGTCAAACTTTCTAAAATAAATGAAATGTTTTGATTGGTTGAATTAAAATTATAGAAATTATAGAATTAAAACATAAATGCACTAGATTATATTTATAACACTAAAATTAACAAATTTATATTAACAGAAAATAATTATTATTATAATTTCAATTTTTACATATATTTATAATTTAATAAACTATAATTATAAAAAAATTTCAATAATATATATATATATTATAATTTCATATAAAAACGAAAAATAATATTAAATAATCTAATAGAATAATAAAATTTATATATATTAATAATACTTAAAGTATGATATATTTTTATTTTGAAAATTTATTAATCTACAAAATATAATAATAACATCTAAACAAGTTTTAAATAAATAAATTATTAAATAATACAAATTTAAATTAAATACAATCATGATAAAAATAATTTAAAGAATAAAATGTTAAAAATAATTTAAAGAATAAAATGTTAAAAGTAATAAAATAATTAAATTTTATTGAAATTGTTTTAAAAAACATAATTTAAAAAAAAATTATTTTCAAACAAATATTTACTAAATGAATAAAGTATAAACTAATCCTTATTTTAAAATATTAATAGGACCAAATATTTTTCTATAACTTTTATCATTTTTTATTGTTGTTTTCTAAAATGTACATAACTTATGTTACTATCTCATCTTATCTCTTATCATATTTTAAATAAAAATAAAATTTTATATGATATTCATATATATATATATATATATATATATACATAAATTTATTTTCATTGTATATCAAAAATTTGAGATCATAAATAAAATAAAAAATAACCAAACGAAAGAATTAATTTCAATAAGATGAAACAAATATGAATAATAAATAAAAATATAAGTATACAAAAATAAAGCTCTCGCACTTTGTTTTACAAAGTCACTTAAAAACTTTTTAACACGTAAAAGCTATATTCTGACTTTTTTACAAATATGCGTACAAACATAAATATTAATTTCTCATTAGTTAAAATCACATGCAGATTTTTTCGTGCATGTATATTGTTAATCTTGATTACATTGTAATTTTATTTTAGTTATTATACAATTTATATTTTTTTTAAAAATCTTTCTTTATTCTAAGTGTAGTGAAATGGTTCGTATGTCCGCATAATGCGTAAAAATGAGAAAAACTATTTCAGTTTAATTTGTAATAAATCAAGAAAAAGTATATACTTAAAGTATATTATATATGTATTCGTAAATTCATATTATTTAAGATGCAAAAAGCATATTGTAGATTGTATAAGGAGAAATAAAACATATTATAGAAATATTCAAAAAATATTATAAAATTTAATTATTATTTAATATAACTTTTATATTTGTGATTATATATTATTACAAGCATTATAAAAATAAAAAGTTTTAAAATATATTGGTTTCAGAAAGAACTTTATGCAATATTAAAACAATATATATATATGCAAACACACTAATATTTCAAAAAAAACTAATCAATATTTAAATATTACAATTAACTATGTGTATAAAAAAATTATATCCGCACATATGTGCGGGCCAACCACCTAGTTTCTATTATTTATATTATGAAGATAAAAAACTACGTTATAGTAATATAGTAGTTTGACTGAAAACTTGCAGATCTAAAAGTAGAAAGATAGATGAATTTAACATTATTTATTCTTGTATGTTATTTTTTATAACAAGTATAATACCATGTGATGTGTTTGTATGTTAGCTTCAGGTTTTGAAACAATGCTATATTTCGAAAATCGGTTTCAATTTTGAAGCAAAATATTAGTGCTATATCTATTTTAAAAAAAAAAAAAAAAAAAAAAAAGCAAAATATTAGTGTTAAAAGAATTAGCATTCCTTGACATTAAGATAATTTTATAAATTGAACATTCTTTACTTTTTTATTAGTGTCGCTTTATCTAAACCTATTGCGATATTAGCGACGGTTTTCGTAAGAAATATTATCAGAAAATAAGGCAAGTCAAAATGCACGTGATGCGTAAACGTGATCCATAAATTTTCGCGGTTACCAACTTACCATACTGCCCATACCCGTCGACACCACAAATTAATGACTTTATATTTTCCATAAAGATATTGTCTCGTCGCTTCACATGTACATGACTCCAACTGTTCATGTGGTCGATCGTGAACAGTGAACTTTTAAAAAGATATTTACTGAAATTCATTTCAGTTCGTTGTTGTTTCATTTGGCTGTCCCCAAGGCCAAGGCCAGTTCTGAAGACTACAAACAAGACGCCTGTTCTCTCTCGTCCACTTATTCATTCACCTAGATCCTTCCTTATCCGACTCTTACCATTAGAGCATGATTAAAAGTTTTTATTATTAAAAAAAACAATTTTTTTTCAAAAACAATTTTCAAAAAAAATAAATAAATTAACTAATTATACATCGCCACATCATCATAAAAGAGATGGTTCTGCAGGCTCTGCGCAAAGAGACGTTCCTGCTTCCCAATCTCGTCATATCTTTTGTTTAGAACTCTTCAAAAAGTCACCATTAATCATGTTCTTATGATAAAATTTTCATTTGAATTCGTCATTTAAAAAAAAAAAATCTCATTTTGAGTTGTATTGATCGCATTGTCACATGTCAATTGTTTAAAATAGGTAATTACATACGTCATGTAGGATGATATTAATTTTTAAATTTGTAGAGACTAAAAGTTTTTCTTTTCAGATTTATGACTATAATGTTTATAAAAAAAATATATTGTCCGAAGAAAAAGGTATTTATGAAAATTCAGTTTGTTGCGTTGTTTCATTATTGTTTATGGCTTTGGGTTGTTTGGTTAAAGTTCTTGCTTATGGAAACTCAAAATTGTCTCCCACAAATTTCACAATCAATCAAAAAGTTTACAGAAAACGTGCTCAAAACGTTTGGGAGACATTTTCGAGCAATCCCCGCCTTTGAAATACGTTGGATCTTGTGCTGCAGAATTGCGAGAGGCTTGATTTATAGCTTATGGTTTTGAGGAAGCGTTAGATCGACATAGAGCAACTAATTTTTCGGTGTTATGTTGATGGATCCTGCTAAAACGAGGTTATAAAAAATTCAAAAGTGGTGTAAGATCAGATCTCATTGTTGCCGTGTGCTAGAAGTACATTTGCACTAGGTCAGACATATTAAAGTATTTTATCGGAATTTAAACTAATTCTCTTAAAATCAGAATAAAAATGGTAAGAATTGATTTTTTATAATTTTAAGGTGAAATTTTATGAAATTCCTTCCAAATGATAAGACTACAGAGTTATTACAAAATTGAATAACATTGACATTTAATAGAACTGGGAAATTGATGAATTAAATAACACTAGAATTTAATGTAATTTAATAGAATGCTTACAAAGACTTAATTCAATAAAACACATATTATAAAAAAATTCATAAAATAGATAATTGTATAACAGTAGAATTGGGAAAAATCTTCAAATGCTACAAGATGGGGACTACAGTTTTGAAGACCGAACACACGATGTACGTCGCCTTCAAAAAAGTCATCAGAGAAAATTTAGTCGTCTGAACATATATGGAATTGTGTAGTTTAATACGGGCAATACATATATAGAATTTTCTTGAATGCCCTTTTTATAAAAATAAAATAATACATTATGCTCTTACTTCATGACGATTTTTAAAGATCTGATACAACTGGTTTTAAATGCAAGAGACTGGCCGGCCTTTTGTGACTTAACTAGTTAGTGGATTATAACTTACCTTCTGGGATTTAAGTTGATTACTTACAACTTACACGCTGAGCTGTTGAGGGAAAGAGAAATAGAAAAGCAAATTTTGTCAATGCGGATGTATTTCTCTCGTTTGATAATTATTGTTTATAACAAAATATCTAAAAAAAATAAGGCATCTTAAGATACGAAGACTTTCTCGGGTCTATATAGTTATATACATGTGATTGGTGAAAGTCATCGCGAGACTTTTTGGGGTCGACATAAACGTATTTTTGTCATAAATATTATTATAGTTCTAAGAGAATTCATTTATCCGTGTAGTGTTTTACGAATTTTTTCAGATGGTATCCAAAATCCTACTTGCTTTGAAACAATGCATGGGCTTTTATAAGCTAAGACACCTTTAATTTTCTTTTGATTTTGATAGAGGGTTTTTGAGAAACACTATTCTCATAACCTCCACTGAAAGTTTCCATTTCGAGTGAAAAAGCAATGGAATCGGATAGTAAGAAACTAAGAATGCATAGGAGGGACATATTACGAAAAATAGTCCTTCTTCACAAGGAAATCAAATCTGAATCCTCCCGTACTCTTCCGTGGAGTAAAAATCCAGTACGGGACGAAAATGTCTCTCTCATCTATTGAAATAAACGCTTTAGATCAAGAACAAAACACATTTTATTGCTTTTGAGAACTGACTCAAAAACTAAAGCTTTCTTAATCTCTCAATCTCTCAAAGCTCGTAAGTTATGCCACATCTTGGCATCTCCTTATATCGATCCTAATACTAAAAGGAAAACTTGCATCTAGATAATTCCTAAATATAGTTATTATCCTAATCTCTTCGATAACCATAACTCAGTAGGATTAGGATATCTTATAACTTAAGATTTCTTCAAGCTTAAGTTAACATTCTCCCCCTTAAGCTTGAAGTCTTCTTTTGACACATCTTGAATCCCAATGAGGTCTCTCATCTCCTTGAACTTGATTTTTCCAAGTGTCTTTGTTAAGATGTTGGCCTTTTGTGCATTTCCGAGAACATGTTCGACCTCCACTTGTTCATTCTCAACACACTCTCGTATAAAGTGATACCTCCTGTGTATATGCTTGTTTTGTCCATGAAACACCGAGTTCTTGGTGAGCGTTATTGCAGACTTGTTATCAACTCGAATCGTCACTTTTTCACATGATCTTCCAATGACTTCAGCAAGAAGTTCTTGAAGCCAAATTGCCTGTTTTGCCGCTTCGGTAGCTGCTATAAACTCAGCATCACACGACGATAGTGCTACGGTTTCTTAGTTCTGCAAACACCAAGTGATCAGACAATCATTGAGATAAAAATATGGACTGTCGTACTTATATCATCATCCATATCCACATTATGACTACTGTTACTATAACCCACTAGCTCTATTTTGTCCACACGTTTAAACATGAGACCATGTGATGAAGTTCCTTTCACATATCTTAGAATTTGTTTCAATGCTGCTCCATGAGACTCCTTTGGATCTTGCATGTATCTACTTAACACACCAACACAATAAGAGAGATCTGGCTGTGTGTGAAGCAAATATCGAAGGCACCCAACATATCTCCTATATTCTTTCTCATCAATACGTTTCTCTTTGTTTGCCTTAGATAACTTCAAACCTGAATCCATTGGTATGTGAACTGTGTTGCACTCCTCGATTCCAGCTTCACTCAAAATCTTAATTGCATATCTTTCTTATTTTAGCATGATACCTCCTTCATGCTCAAATACTTCAATGCCGAGATAGTACATCAGTTTTTCGAGATCACTCATCTCAAACTTAGCTGACATTCCTTGTTTGAACTCAAGTATAATACTTAAGCTCGAACCCATAACAAGTAAGTCATCTACATAAACAGCCACAAGAAGAAGATGGTCCTTGTCATGCTTTCGATACAACGATGGTTCATTTGAGCACTTAGTAAACTTCAATTGGTGAAGAATCTCATTCAGTTTGTTGTTTCATGTCCTCGACGCCTGTCTCAATCCATAGTGCTTTATTGAGTCTATAGACCTTTTCTTTACTTCCTTTGGTTACGAACCCTTCAGACTGTGTGACATAGACCACTTCTTTTAGCTCGCCATGCATAAGTGCTGTTTTTACATCAAGATGATGCATCTCCCAACCATTAAATGCCGCTAGAGCAATAATAAATCGAACTGTTTCAATGCCTGCTACTAGAGCAAATACCTCATTAAAGTCTATCCCATATCTTTGCACATAACCTTTTGCCACGAGCCTTACTTTGTACTTGTTGATGCATCCATCGGAATTACGTTTGAGTTTAAAAACCCATTTTAGACCGATTGGCTTAGCTCCTATAGGGAGATCAACTAGGCTCCATGTCTTGTTCTTCTCTGTGGATGATATCTCTTCTCCATATGCTTCTCTCCACTCTTTCGACTTTATTGCCTCATTAAAATTACATGATTCTTCATTAATCATCATCAGGAGGACGTTCGTTTTCGAGCTCGGCTAGTAAGACATAATCATTCAAATATTCTGGCATTGCTCTCTCTCTCTCTTGTGGATTTTCTTAGTGGAGGCTGGGATTCTGGCATTGTTCTTTTCTTGTGGACTTTCTTAGCGGAGATTGGGGCTGTTCTTGTGTCTCAACAGCCTCGTATTCAATGAGAGGAACAAACTCATCCTCTGCATCAACCTCATCTTCAACATATTCCTCTCCATTCTCCCCTGTTTCTCCAGCGTCATTAGTCCTATTTATGCTATGACCACCGACCTCTCTAAGATCAAATTTGAACGTTCCTGGTTCATTATCATCATCAGCTTCTCTCTCTAAATCGTTCCACCTCTTCCAGCTCTTTTTTTCATCAAACACTACATCCCTGCTTACCACTATCTTACGGCTCGACGGCTCTAACAACCGATAGGCTTTTGATCCTGGTTCTGTTCTCAGATGTATCAAGGCTCGTGATCTGTCATCCAGCTTCTTCAGATGTGGAGTCGTTACCTTGGCATAGCTAATGCACCCAAACACACATAAATGTTCAACATTTGGTTTCCTTTTCTTAAAGACTTCATATGGTGTTTGCGATACTAAGGTTCTCGTTGTGACTCTGTTTATGAGATATGTTGCATGCCTTACTGCTTCTCCCCATAGATAATTTGGCACACTCATATGCTTCATGATACTCCTTGTCATCTCCATCAATGTCCTGTTTCGTCTTTCAGCTATTCCATTTTGTTGTGGAGAGTAAGGTGCGGTTAGGTGTCTTTTGATGCCAGAATTGTCACAGAAATTATCAAATTTATGGGACACAAAATTCTCCACCCCTATCTGTTCGAAAGGTCTTGATGCTCATTCCTGTTTCTCGCTCAACTAGAGCCTTAAACCTCTTGAATTTATCAATTGCCTCATTCTTTTCTTTCAAGAGAAGAGACCACATGTAGCAAGAATGATCATCAATTAGCACAAATATGTATCTGTTTTGTGCAGCCGTGACAGGTGTAATGGGTCTACAAAGATCTTCATGTATAAGCTCAAGTACTTGTGTGGCACGATATGAGGTTGCTTGAGGAAAGACTCGCCTTACTTGCTTTCCAAGCAAACATGAAGAACACATTTCTTTCTCTACCGAAATACTTGGTATGCCAGTGACTAACTCCTTCTTTATCATTGTTTTCATGTTCTCGAAACCAGTATGCCATAGTCTCGCATGTCACCTTGTTGAATCACTTAATGCCATGAGTTGTAGACACCTGCTGTTTTCAGCTTCCATGGTTACCTTGTATAATCGATTGTTTGACCTGTTTGCTCTCGTTAGCAGGTTTCCATTTCGATTGTATAGCGTCAGGTAATCATTTCTCATTCTTACATCACCGTTGCTTGCCCAAGACTTATAATATTGCTTTTTAAGTCTGGTATAAAATAAACGTCAGCTAAGATCTTTCGTTCCTTACAAACAAAATTGATCCTTTCCCTTTTATGTATATACGTGTATCATCTCCAAACTTTACTTTTCCCGTGATTGTCGTGTCAATCTTAGAGAAGTAAGCACGATTTCCAGACATGTGACCGTTGTCCAAATACCAAACATTATCACCGTGTGTCTCAAACTCGCTTGGCTTCACATTCCTCTCATTAAGATACACCACCTCGTGCATCAACAAATTATCAGCCTCTTGAGTGTCATCGTCTCCATTCTCTTGTGTTTCTTGGAGCTTAAGCAATATATCTGGACAATTGGATGCATAATGACCTGTCTTATCACATCGATAGCACACAACTTTGGACTTTTTCCTCTCTTGTCTATTTCCACCGGCTTGTTCATTACCGTAGCGACCTCGTCCTCTTCCACGTCCATAGAATCACGCACCTTGACCTCTTCCTCTTCCTCCAGTATCGTTATCTTGGTAAGATGATGAATCCGAGTTGGCATACATAAGCTTTCCTTGATCATCCTCCTGATCTTCTTCTTCATAGATTCTCTCCTCATACGCTTTTAACCTCCCAACAATGTCTTTAAAGCTTGCTGTTTTAAGATCAAGGACTAGTTCAAGCGCCGCAACAATATATATGTATTTCTTTCGTGGTAGACTCTTAAAGAACTTCTTAACAAGCTTTCCTCAATGTTTTCTCCCAAAGCTGTTGCTTTTGTGGATAATTCCGAGAGTTTTACCAGCAAAATCGTCGATCTTGTCGGTTTCTTTCATCTTCATCTTATCAAACTCAGCCATCAGAGTTTGTAGTCTCGCCTCCTTTACCCTAGCCTCCTTTACCCTATCAGCTCCTACATGTTTTGCCTTAATAGCTTCCCAAACTGCTTTTGAGCTCTCCAGGTTTCCAACTTGTAAGATCAGTGATTCCAGTATGGATTGGAAAAGTAGAGCTTTAGCCATATCGTTTTTGTCTCCGTCATCTGCACCTGTCTCTATGGTTTCCCACACCTTCTGTACCTTGAGTGCTACCTTCATTTGCATGGACCAAACTTGTAGTTGGTGACATTAAGCATCAAACATTGTATAGACGAGGGGCCATTCTCCTTTGGTTTGTTGGTTGCTTGAACAATATCACCCATGTTTTGACTTCACAAAAAGACTTCTCTCCCTTGGTGTTGTCCTCTCCATGATTTGATCAAGCTTTTGACGTAGCTTCTTCGAGTGCTCTGTTTCATGAACGAGTTTCACCTTCACGTTCGAACACCTAGGGTGTTTATTTCAATAAAAGCTCTGATACCAAATATTGAAATAAACGCTTTAGATCAAGAACAAAACACACTTTATTGCTTTAGAAAACTGACTCAAAAACTAAAGCTTTCTTAATCTCTCTCGTAAGTTATGCCACATGTTGGCATCTCTTTATATATATAGAGAGAACTCTAGCTTATTTCCTAATACTAAAAGCTTAAGCTTATAGCTTAGGATATTAGGATATCTTATAGCTTAAGCTTTCTTCAAGCTTAAGTCAACATCATCTTGAAACTTGCGTATCAAGGCTTCCATAAGGAATGAAATGCATGTCTTCGCTCCTCTCGTCTCGGCTGGCTTTCTTCATCATAGCTGAGATTCAATAAACAATCCAAAACTGTATGAATCCTCTCTCAAGAATTCTAAGGAACCTCAAAGGAATACTCGATCGTAAGCCAATTTTTGAGGTGTTTTTTAAAATTTTAATTTTGAGTGTCAAAATATCAGTGGAAAATAAAATAGATATCTGAAATATTCCCACAACCAAGTCAGAGGTGTTTACCGCAGCGTTTACCATACAACAAACGCGGCGAAGACACTATTTGTTGGTCTTTCAATAATAAAAATAAAACCAATGTACTTAATTAAATAACTATTGTTAATTCATCGTCTAAACATATACAGATAAGAGGACGTGGTAAGGCATGTTAGACCTCCTTAATCCTTCTTTTTAATCATCACGTCTAAGTCTTCATCTTCTTCTTAAAGCTGACTAGAAGAAAACTTAGTTGTATCTTTTTCATTTCGACGTATATATGTACTATATCTGTGAATATGGAGAACAACAAAGAGGTGAAGAACATAGCCGATCATCAAGAGCAACATCCTGTCGAAGCTCCTCCGCCCCAAGGTTATTCAACAAAATAATACTAATTTTGTTTAGCTTTTGAGTCTTGAGTTTATCTTCTTCCTCTCTCTTAAAACTCATTGTTGGTTTTTATTTTTTTCTTTTAAGAATATCCTCCTAACAAGAAGTACCCTATAGCTGATAACCCGCTGCAACCACCAGAATCACAGCGGATACCAGTAGAGGGAATAGAAGAAGAGAAGAAAACAAGCTCAGAAATGGACCTAGCTTCGGGCGAGAAGCCCGAAGAATGGTGCTGGTGCGTTGATCCTATTTGTCTCTTCTGTTTTTTTTTTGGTCCCATTCTTTTTCTATGTTTATTTTTTCTTATATGCTAAATTTAATATGTCTCCTCTGTTTATAAACATAACAGCTGTTGTTGTACCTATGATTGTTTACGAGAATCGGTGCGTTGATCACATCCCTCTCCATCTTTTTAGGTCTTTTATTTTTCTCTTATTCCAGAATTAATATGTCACTCTGTTTATAATTTATCACAGCGAATGGTGTCATGCTTTGATTATTGCGACAAACAATAGTAAGTCTCTCTCTCTTTTGTTTTTCTCTAGTCTCTTAATTTTGTTCTTTGTCCACAGTTAATATTTCTCCATGTTTATAAACATCGCAGTGAAAGATGTTGCCGCAGTACACCATGTTTCTTTATCTGCATGTGCATGGTGGTAGTCATCTGTATTTGCATGGATTGCTGTCGCTGTCGTCTCTAGCTATAAGTAATGAAATTTATGCAAAAAAAAAAAGAATTCTCTTGTTCAAGTTTTTGTGTATGCTCGTATCTTGTTTCGCGACGAGTAATGACTTTATATCTGGGTAACTTATGATTTATTGTGATTAATTAACTGATTTAATTGAGTAATTAACAAAAAGCTTATGGATTATTGGCTGTAATTAATACGAGCACCCAAAAACTTGTAAATTTGAAATCAACTAAACTTAATATTTGACCTAAACTCAATCTATTATATAAAAGCAACTCTCAATCTATTATATAAAAGCAACTCCATCGGTTGAGATACTTATTTTGATTTTGTGTTTTCATATAATTTAATTTTAATAAATGAAAAAAACTTGAACCAATCATAAGTATTGAAAAGTTGAGATACTTATTTCAACATCTCTCTTACTTTTGCTTTTTTAATATTATAAATGATAGAACTGCTCTAAGGACTGAATTAAGTCTCACAAGAGCCCCACACATCAACATCTCTCTACCTGACACTTATACCAAATAAATTATCAAAAAAAAAACTAGTATCATAATTTAATGTCATAGTGAATAAGAGTTTGAATCCTCGCAAATCCAAATCCGTCTGAATCCTCTCTCAAGAGTTTTAAGGAAGCTCAAAGGAATACTCGTAAGTCAATTTTTGAGGTGTTTTTTTTTTATTTTTATTTTGAGCGTCAAATATCATTGGAAAATAACACACAAAAAGCTATGAAATATTCCCACACGTTTACTAGAAGTGCAAGAGATTAGCCACCCGAGTCAGAGGTGTGTTCCCGCAACCTTTACCATACAACAAACGCGGCGAAGACACTATTTTTTGGTCTTTAACTTAATAAAAACAAAATTAATGTACTTAATTAAATAACTATTGTTACTTCATAGTCTAATCATATACAGTCATACAGATAAGAGAACATGGTAAGTCATGTTAGACTTCCTTAATCCTTCTTTTTCAATTATCACGTCTACGTCTTCCTCTTATTCTTGAAGCTGACTAGAAGAAAAAATAGTAACACTACAAAAAAGTGGATATTGTTACAAATATTTTTGTCACAATATGTAATTTTTCCGTCACAAAAATTATATTGTAACGGTAATATTACAAATTATTAAAGATCACAATAAAAACGTCACAAAGCCATTTTAGTCATAAAAACGTCATAACATAATGTGACGATTAACAATAGTAACGACGTGCCACCATTTGTAATGATATTAAAACAGTCACAAACGATACAGTTTATGACAAAAAAAACTATCACAATTAGATCACAAGCTGTGACAAAAAATTGTCACATATTTATAATAAATTCTTACTATATTTACGTCACTAATCCGCTATAAATTATGACAAACAATAATATCACAAAATTTGTTATAACTAGTTACTAAATTATAATCACAAAAACACAAATTAGTGACCACAATACTGTTACAAACCCGTCACATTTAGTAACTACAATATAACCACATAATTGTTATAAATTTTTTTTTATTGTAACTATTTTTTTTACTAAAATCGATACAAAATATTTAGACCAAATATTTTTTGTTACTTCAATTCACATTTTTTAAATTAGATAATTAATTAATAAAACAGTAAAACTAAAATATAATAAACCAAACATTATATTACTTATGTCGAAGCAAAGTCAATACACAAACAGAATTTATAAAAAAATAAAGTCTTAATAAAATAAAAACTAAACATTACTTAAGATAAAAAGAAACTAGAATTACTAAATTAGATAGATGATGGACGATGGATGGTTTTAGTAGCTTTAAGCATTCTGATTTGCAAAAGACTCAGCCATCTTCTCCATAGCTTCAAGTCTTTTTTTAATTTCCAGATTTTCTTCATGATTTTGTTTGACTTCAGCTTCCAACTCTTGGAGCCGATTTGCAATCATCTCTGCTTCTTCTGGTTGTGGTTGACTTGAAGAAGCAATAGCAGATGGTACAACAAATTCCTTTAGAGCTCCCAGTCCAAAGACATAGCCTTGTTTAGATGACCCAGCAGCCTAGACAAAATACCAAAAATTGAGTAAAGTCATTAGCTACGTATATGAGCAAGCTACGTATGTTGACAATGATAACTTAAAAAAAAAAAAAAAAAAAACAAACCAGAATCTACTTATACGTGACAACGATAACTTTAACAAAAAAAACAAACCAGAATCTATTTATACATGACAATGATAACTTCAACAAAAAAACCAAACCAGAATCTATCTGCTACATTGTATGAAGACTAATAAAAAACGAAGATCAGATCAACTCATAATAGGTTCCTATCAATAACAAAACTACTTGCAAACATTTGATAAGAAAATCGTAAAGCACTATAAAATTCTGAAATATTACCTTAATATAAATTTCATTTTTCTCACGTTGGTCAAGATTTTCAGCCGTCACATTCCCTTCACCAGAAGATTCAAGCTGTTCCAAGTGTTCTTGTAGATGCTTCTCATAAGTTTCTGCAACCACTCTAGCTCGTTGATCAACATATGTTCCGTCAGGTATGTTCCGTCAGGCTTCTGATTTGCTTTCTTCATCACAGCAATGTAAGAGTGGTCTTCATTGTTTGCTTCCTGTAAACAAAACAATAAAACAAAGTGATGCAATACAATAAACTTCACTATTTATCAGCGACGAAAAAAAAATGTACCAAAACATCTTGAACTTTGGCATATGAACGTGAACCGGATATGTGAGAATGAGGGCCTAAACCATTGTGAGAAGCTCGGGCCTTCTCACTCTTTCCTTTTGCTTTTGGTGTTGCCCAATACAATTGCATAGCGGTCCAATCATCAAACAAAATCCACTCCGGTTTTTCTACTTGTTTCTTTACATGGCTTATCATTCCTAGGAGAGGATAAGCAGCAAGCTTATTAAACTCACTTTCAACTTGATTGTTGATAGTAGGATGCCAATTAAATTTTTTCTGAAAAAGTAAGAATATCAAACATCAAGAATATCATCGAGGCAACATTCCAGGTAGTGTCACTACATAAGCACTAGCGTTTTCATTTCAGTCACGATTATAAAGATCTGTCTAATCACAATTCAGAGCTAAAAAGACTTCAGCCATCAAAACAGAGACTTAATTTTAAAACAGGCTTCATTGATTCAGCTACCAGAAACTACTTGAACATATATATATATATATATATATATATATCCAGCACTAAAACTGACCACATTACTCCTACGGGATACAAGTAAGCTGGGGAACAAAGATTACCTTGAACAGACTAAACCATGTTTGTTTGTAGAAAACTGGCACTCTTTTCCAAGAGTACCATGGTCCTTTGAAACAACTTTGAATGATCTTTCTCACAGCAGTTGATACTTGGGTGTGGTGGTTAAACCTGTTTCATTAAAATAAATAACTTAATGAGTTCTAAATCTCTGAAAATAATCAATGGTATATAGGAAAAATTCTATACCATTTAGCTCCATTTTGTCGACCAGGATGCAGCAAGGGCAAAGTTGTACGATCCACATGTGGCTCTTCCATATCTACACTATGAATACAGATGATAATTGAACTCTGTATTGAATATCAATAAAGCAAACAACACGGATTGAAGAGAGGAATACGATTAAAAAAGGAATACAAATTCAACTATAGATTAACTTCTACAAACGCAGAATTATGTACGATTACCTTCCAATGAGATCTCTGAAATGAAAGACAAACTAATCGCTTCTAATAAAAGACAAGTGACGAAAGAACGGTTTTGATAGGGAGTGGGAAGATGGTTAAATAATTTTGACACTTTTTCAGGGTTTCAATGAGTGGGGGAAATTTTGGCAAAAATTAAAGCGGTTAATGAAATTTTAAGGCTCCTTACGAAAATTTATGGCGGTACATAAAAAAGGTAACATTTTGGTAAATTATTATATTAAATTAATAAAAATACGTTGACTTTTTCATGAAACAGGTTTAAATACGTTAACATACCGAAGTGCAATAGTTCCAGGACGGTAATGAAGGGGCTTCTAGCCTCCAACAGTGGTTGGGGCAGACTTACGTGTAGCCTAAAATTGAAACAAGCAATCATAAAAAAAATCCAACAATGAGGCAAATAAATTACACAGATCAAAATAGTGGAGACTTACCTTAGTAGCAAGCTGCGTCCTAGGGGCCTTTCCTTCTAGTAGACTTGCGAGCTGTTTGCCTGGTGCGGGCCATCTGATCAGTAGCAAACAAATTAGAATGATGATATCCAGCAAGTTGCCATCATTGATTAAATCGCCGTGTTCTGATTTTCTAGTTTCTCTGACCAATTCACGAGCCCCTGAGAAACGAAAGATCACACTCACTTCATCTAGAAACAAATGGAAACAAACAAAAACGAGTCTAAGATAATTTTCATAGTCAACGCAGAGAGCTTCTTAGTTACCGCAATAGCAACCAGCAACAATACCGAAATTAGTAGCATAAGTAACGGGTATATTGTTATGGGCTTTCCTATGTTTTGACAGTAATCCAGCTCCTCCTCCTGCATTCGATAAACCCAAAATCTCAGATCATTCTGATGCTAAATTGACATCCCTCTATGATCCCGAAATCCCCAAGAAATATAAGAGTCAAGCCAATGCAGAAGTTACAATCCTCTAAAACCCTCAGAGGATAGCATAAAACTGAGAGACTAATCCAAAAATCTCAAGATCATCTGATGCTAAATTTCTTGCACTTTCCATCACTCACGGTGCCTAAACCTCTAACCAAATAGAAAAAGTCAAGCCAATGCAGAAGTTACTGTCCACTAAAACCTTCAAAATATGGCATCTAGGTGAGATTCCAATCCAAAAATCTCAGATCATTCAAATGCTAAATGTCGTTTACTTTTCCATCACTTTATAATCCCCAAAAGCAATATAAAAGTCAAGCCGATGCAGAATGTATTCTAATAGTCTAAACCCCTTAAAAGATAGCATACCTTAAGACAGAAATGGTTTGAGAGAAGTGACAACATCAACAAGCGAAGGGTCCAATCCAATTCGACGGTAGATTCAGAACCCCAAGAATCTCGATTTAATCGAGATCAGAAGAAAAGTCGAGAAGGATCAGTAGAGCCGAAAAAAATAATCCTCGGGAAGAGCAGGTGACGAGGCGGTGGTCGTCGTCGTCGATGGGGTCCGGATTGGGTAACTTGGCGACGGAAACGATCGGTGGCGGGGGAGAGCAGGTGACGAGGCGGTGGTCGTCGTCGATGAGGAAATTCCTGTCGGCATCGTTGGTATCGGAGTGACGATGAGCTGTCTGATTTATAATTGATATAGATGTCTATATGTTAGATAAGTTTGTTAACTATGCTGTACACAACAAAATAATTGCATTATCTTAGTGGTAATGGCGACTGTCTGATTAGGAAGAGGAATGCATTTCGATTATTTGAGTCAACATATATACATTTTTTTTTTTTTGGTAAAGCGCCCAATTTGTTTCCTGATTGCCAAATATCAACTTTAATTTTAATTTATTTTTCATTAACTTTTAAGTAGATAATTAAAAAACATATTATAAATTATAATAACTTACATTAAAAAAGAATAGGAAAATAAATTTTAAACACAGCGATCATGCTTTCTTGAATTCCTTGATCCGGATGAATTCTTGCAACTTCGTCAATAAACATTATTTTGTTTAGATCGAATTCATGTTTAATATCTTTCTTAGAAACAAATTCATCTGTGGGGTGAAACTCTCCTCCATCTTCATAAATCGTTTTGTTTAAATCAAAATCATGTTCAATTTTTTTCTTTTGCTTTATCTCTTGAATAACTTGTATTTCTTCTGCTTTTTGATCCTTTTGCATTTTGATCAGTTCTGATTTTTTCCTATAAACAAGAACAAAAAAAATTATAAATCAAATATAAAACTATTTACATCAATTATAACTTAAAGAACAAGATTATAATTTTCTTAAAACATTTTTAAATAAATATTTATTATTATAAAAATATTAAAAATGGATCACAGATAAAAAAGGTTTTCAATTATAAAAAAGAACTGATTTTTTTTTAACATATAAACACATACATACCGTTTAATAAAAAATATAACCACCTAATCTAACACATTCTACAACCTGAAATTTAGAAATTAATCAAACATAAACATATATTCAATACATGACATAAAAAAAAACTTACAAGTTTTGGGATTTGAAGAGGTAATGGAGAAGAATATATGCAAAGTAATTTAGAAAGAAAAACTGAGAGAATAAAATGAAAGAAACAAATAAAGTGAAATAAATATCTAAATCTAAAGTCTATTTATATAGATGAGAGTAAGCTAAAAAAAGTAAAACTCATTCATGTTAGTTCCAGCAATCAAGGAAGATCTATTCAATCCTTTACTTAATCAACAAAGGAAAAGAACGTGTGATATAGCATATTCATTCAATCCTTTCATCAACAAAGATTTATTATAGAAAATAAAAATAAGAAGAAAAAGAATATTGGGAGAATGATAATATTGTGACGATAATGATATATTTGGGTAGATTAATCAAACTTACATCCGAAAGAGTTGCTCTTATAAGATACCATAAGCCGCACACAAAAAATCAGTACCCGCGAGAACTAAGTAAAACTGTTCTTATGTGTTGACCAAATTATTAGCCGCATACTCCCTTATCAACTGAGATTTTCTTCTAGCGCTTAGACTGACCAGCAATGCCATCATCAATGGCTTGAAAGATACCAAGTGCACCACGGAAAGCTTGATAAACCGCAGAAGATGACACTTAGTTTTATCTGTTGCTGGACATTGATCTCTGTTATGTGCGGTAGCCGTCTTTTTTCCCTTAGAAGTTTTCTTATTAGAACCAAATGTCACAGCCTTTTTTGACTGAGAGTTAAACTTGAGTGGCGTTTCAAATGCATCTCCATCTATTAGAGGAACAGGTTTCTCTTCATCTTTTCTCTTGATCTTCTTCTTCTTCTTTGTGTTGTGTGTGAACCGATTGGGTTGCTACCTTATTACATAAAAACTTTGTTGATTTATATGTGGTGGTGCGTATCCTTCAACGCCTTGCGCGGGACCTGTGGTCAGATGTGGGTTCTCATCCTAGACAAGTACGTTACTCTTAGTTCACAAGCTAAACCAAATCAAAACACTTAAACCAAAATTGATTTAAATTGTGTAAGCAACACACTAAAATTAAACCGAAACCCAGCATTAAACCAATATTCACGACCCAAAATCAATACTGCAGACTCATTTAATTATTATTTTTTTACCATCGAAAGAGAATTGATCGAAAGAGAATTGATGATCTTATTTCTGTTGCGTGAAACAGCTTATGACCTGAAGAATTTGTGATCAGCTTCACCTTGGTAGCTGCATTCTTCTTCTTTTTTTTAGCTGTATTCGTTTTTCCTGAAATTCCTTGTTTGAATTTGTTTTTTATATGCAGTTGATTTTGGTTTAGATTTCATCAAATAACCCGGATTTGGCCTTCGTCAAATTTGACACCACCTTACTTCTGAAGCTCCAACAGTGGAGAGAACCTCAGATTACATAATCGCATTAGGTAAACCTTTGAAACATCATGCTTCAACAAAATTCCTTTTTCTGATTGTGTTTTTATTCCTATCAAACACCGTGCCTCACACACACAATTATCCTTTTAAAACTTGCGATTGACACCAATTAATACCCTAGTATAGATACTGACAGGCGAAAGTCTCTTGAAGGAAGTCTATGGTTTACCAAAAACAGTTGAATGTGGGGGGAATCATGGAAAATCACAAGGCTATGGTAGCACTCATAACTGGCATAAACGGAGCATTTTTTGGGAACTGCCATATTGGAAAGATCATAAACTTCGACACAATCTTGATGTGATGCATATCGAAAAAAACTTTTTCGATAATATCATCAACACTTTACTGAATGTGAAGGAGAAAACAAAAGACAACATCAAATCACGACTTGATTTGCAAGAGCATTGTAATCGCAAAGAGTTGCACTTAATGACTGATGGAAAGGCACCAATCCCAATTTTTAGACTACAAGCTGATGCAAAAACAGTTTTTCTACAATGGCTAGCAAAGGATGTTAAATTTGCAGATGGATATTCATCAAGTTTATCTAACTGTGTTGATCTAGCAGGAGGAAAGTTAACCGGAATGAAAAGTCATGACTGCCATGTTTTAATGCAACGATTACTTCCGGTTGCATTTGCTGAGCTTATGGATAAATCTGTATATAATGCACTATCTAGTAAGTATTCAACTTTCTTTATATTACCACCTCTGCATTTTTCTGTTTTTAGTTAAAATAATAAGATCTTGATATTCTTTCTCTACGTAAATGGTCACTTATGCTTCTCATGTTTGATGCTTTTTGATGGTCTTGTTTTAAGATAGATAGTTCTTCTAAATAATTAGTATTTTTAGTGTAAGTTTCAATTAGTTAGAAAAACTATCAAGGTTTGTGGTTTCATTACGGAATATATACTGTACGATCTATTAGAGTTTGCTGTCCATGTGATTGCTTTTTGAATTATAATTGACTTGCATATTTACATTGTTAAATTAAATTCACGTGATGATGCTCTGTTTTTCTTTACTTTTTACAGAGTTTACTCTGTTTTGAGGGCTTGTTAGCCGTGTACAATGCCTATTGATATCACTCATTGGATTTGATTTCTTTCTCTTTATACAAATAAACCAGCGTTAAAAAAAATTAAATTATATAATCTAAGGTTTATGTTTATGTTTCCTGCAACTGAATAATCTAAGGTTTATGTTTATGTTTATGTGATATACTAGTTTTATGTGAATGCTATTTATAGATGATTTGTTTGACTATAAACCTAAATTATATAATCTAAGGTTTATGTTTATGTTTATGTGATATACTAGTTTTATGTGAATGCTATTTATAGATGATTTGTTTGACTATAAACCTAAATTATATAATCTAAGGTTTATGTTTATGTTTCCTGCAACTGAATAGTCGAACCTCTGTTACACAATCTTACCGATTGTTTGTTGGTGGATATTAAATTTTGAAATTATAAACTGTTTATTGGTTACATTATCACAGATACATGTTTTGTTTTATTTTATGTGAAGGCGATTTATACAGTTTGACCATAAAGCCAAGATTATACAATTTTAAGTCTATCTTATGATTGAAACTTGTCATTCATGTAACAATATCTTTTTTTTTGTAGGTGTTAGCTTATTTTTTTGGGATATATGTGCAAGAACTTTACACGAAGATGGTGTTGCGATGTTGCATAAGAATATCTGCATGGTTCTTTGTAACCTAGAGAAAATATTTTCTCCTTCATTTTTTGATGTCATGGAGCATTTGCCAATTCACTTGCCACACGAAGCTCACCTTGAAGGGCCTGTACAATTTAGATGGATGTATCATTTTGAACGATACATGGGACATCTGAAGAAAAAGGTTAAAAATAAGGCAAAGGTGGAAGGTTCAATTGTTGAACAATACATCAATGAAGAAATTTCTACTTTCTGCAGTTACTACTTTGAGCCACACATCAAGACAAAAAGTCGAAGAGGAGATCGACACTATGATGGAGGTAATCAAGAAGATACACATGAGTTTGATGAAATTCCAGATATATTTTCTCAACCAGGAAGGGGCAGTGGTAAAGAAAAGGAGATATGGTTCAAAGATAAAGATCTTTCTATCGCACATACATATATTTTGCGGAACTGCGATCAATTAAGACCATTTGAAAGGTATGAAAAAATAATATGCACATATATACTTTAATTTATATTTTAATATAGTGAGTATAAAACAATGTATTTATTTCCTGTGAGGTTTTATATATAGGTTATTCGATGAGAGCAGACTTGCGGCTAATCCCGAGATAAGCGAAAACAATCTAGTTGAGCTTAGAGAAAAGGAATATTCAAGCTGGCTACAAAAATATGTAAGATTTATTTTTGTTTTAAAAATAATCTTTTGATAAATTTTTGGTAAACTTATATTATGATATGGATTTTTAAAAACAGGTGAAAGATACATGGAAGGATAATTCATATCCAAAATGGTTGCGAACTCTAGTTCATGGTCCAATGATTCAGGTTACTTCTTTGCCAATGTATTTTTGTTTTGGATATGTATTTCATACATATGATTCATATACAAAGTGGTTACTGACTCTAGTTCATGGTTCAATGATTCAGGTTACTTCTTGGCCAATGTATTTTTGTCGTGGTTATGTATTTCATACATATGATCATGGGAAAGACAAAAAGAATGCCAACTATGGAGTTTGTGTCAAAGGTACAACATCTTCTGGTTCAAGTGAAGAACCTGCTTTTTATGGATTACTGAGAGAGATTTTTGAGCTTCATTATCCTGGACCAGTTGATCTTAAATTTGTGGCTTCAAATGTGATTGGTATAATTCAGCCATTGGGAAAGGCATAAGGATAAACAAGTCAGGAGTTGTCGATATTAATGCCAAAGGACGTTATGAAAAATACGATCCTTTTGTTTTGGCTTTACAAGCAGATCAAGTATGCTATGTTCCATATCCACGGATCACTCAGCCAAAAAAAGATCAACACTAGAAAGCAGCAATTATGATACAATCGAGGGGGAAAGTATTGGTCAACCGAAATTCAGACATCACTGCAATGCAACATGAAAGTGATGATTCTATTGTTCAAGATGATTCGTTGAATGTTGAGACACTAACATATCTACAAGGCGAAGCAGAAGATCTTGATGATCCAGAAGTAGTAGCAGAAATTGGATCAGACGTTGAAGATGGAAATTCTGATATCGAATTATCTAGTGATGAATCTGAATAATTTTTGTACACTTATTTATGTCATTTTCTATCTAGACATGCTGCGAAAGCGTTTTATGTTGATTTTCTTTAGTGGTGCTTTGCCTTTTTTTATCGATTTTCGATTTTTGATTTTCTTGCATTTTCCTACAGTATGGAAGACTCTCAGTTTATTGATTTTCCTGCATTTTCCTGCATTTTCATCGTTGAAATCTCTGGGTTGATGTTTCTTCTCTAGGCTCTGTTAAAGGCCCTTGGTGACCGTAAAGGGATTATACATGTTTGGTGACTTCACATACGAGTGAAACATTGTTGGTGTTTGGATGTTTCTGTGATACGGCCACATCTTACCTAATTATTTCACATACGAGTGACCCATTACATATGCAACACCTGCCTCTTTGGCCCCTATCAGATCCATCAGCTCTTCCCTCACAGAGGGCTCCATTCCACGACTTGGAGTTAACCTGAACCTCACACGCCTCCTCCTCACTTTCCCTTACGGATACTCATCCTCGTACACTGAACGCAAGCTCTGCAAGGTCGTGGATTTACTGCTTTGTATCGTTGGGTCAGCAAAATCATCCTCTGAAACCGTCATGATCGAGTTGGTGAGACTCTTCTGGCTACTTAACACCGCCATTCTCCCATCGTAAGATTGACGCTCCGAAGCCGAGGACTGAAGGTCGCTTGCTTCCATCTGGATGAACTCTGCTATGCTCTGTATCAGCTGATTCTCAAAGTCCCCGTCCTCCCGTTGAATGTCCTTGTACCCATACCTCACTATGCACCTGTACATACGGTAAGGCTTTGGGCAAACACGGCCAATGAGGAAGCGTTCCTCAGGGATAACATGAGGCACTGGAACTGATTTCACACAAACAAACACCACAACTTTATGAAATGTCGGGATGTTGGTGATAAAGTGAGAGAAAATTGCAGGAACTCCAGTTTTAAAAAAGTTTCAAATTCTTGTCAACTTACCCTTTGGATGCCTTTGAATATGGTTGCTCAATACTGATTTGATAATCGTTTGTTTACAACAGCTTGCTGGTGAAAACTCTCATCATATTATAGATGAAGAGTGTTTTTGTATTTCTGCATTTGACTATCTCTTTTGCCATTAATATGTATCAAACTCAGAAACTTACTGCAACCTGAAAGGGAGGATTCTGTAATTTTTTGCTAGAGAAATCAATGTTCTGTTTGTATTGTAGAAGAAGAAGATACGTTGTTCATCTGATCCAGTAGTGACATGTAATGTGTAAATACATTATACATCCACTCTTATTCGAAGTTCCTTTTTTGTGTCCTCTTAGTCTTTTCTTTTTCATTTAGGAGATGGTGATATTTTGTAAAAGAGAGTGTATGAGGTGAAAAGAGTTTAATGTATGTGATGCTTCGTATTTTCTGAATAAAAATGCAAAAGTTTTATTTTTACATATGTAACTACAATATTTGACTATTTGAAATTTTTTCTAGTTATTATATACTTTCGGGTTATTTTTAGAATTTTTTAAAAATTTATATATATAATTTTAATCTTTATCACAAAATATTAACAATTATGTTATAATATGTGACAAAAAGTTTAGGTAAGTAAAAAAGTGACTAATTGTGATGCTGTACTTACAAAATATTTGTAACTGTGAGTGACATAAGTTTGTCACAAAAATCATATAATTTAGTTATTAAATTTGGTCACAAATCCGTAAAAATATTTATTACTATATATTTTTGTAACAATTATGGCACGATTAATTATAAAAAATGGTTATTTTTAATTTAGTCATAATATTATGACAAAATAATAACAATTTTATGACTAACTAATTTTGTCACAATTTCGTATGTAAATCATTATAATATTGTGACAAAACAATTAGTTATAGTTTGTTTGTAACAATATTAATTTTTTTTGTAGTGTAAGTCTTTGTGTCCTTTTGGTTTCGACGTTTAAGTGATCGGATATCTCCGTATATCTGCGAATATGGAGAACAACAAAGAGGTAAAAAACATAGCTGATCATCAAGAACAACATCCTCATCCCCAATGTTATTTAACAAAACATATTACTTTTTGTTTAGCTTTCAGTCTTGAGTTTATCTTCTTCCTTTCTCTTAAAACTGAGTGTTGAGTTTTTTATTATTTTAAGGGTCTCCTTCTAACAAAAAGTACCCTGTAGCTGATAACTCGTTGCAACCGCCAGAGTTACAGCGGTTACCAGACGAGAGAAGAGGAGAAGAGAAGAAAACAAGCGTAGTAATGGACCAAGATTCGGGCGAAAAGCCCGAAGAATAGTGCGTTGATCATATCCATCTCTCACCTTTTTTGTTTATTTCGTTTGTTTTCTGATCTTCTTATAATCCAAAATTTATATGTCTCTTTGTTTATAAACATAACAGCTGTTGTTGTGCCCATGGTTGTTTACGAGGATTGGTACGTTGATCCCATCTCTCTATCTCTCTCTCTCCATCCTTTTTGGTCTTTGGTCTTTTATTTTCTCTTATTCCAAAATTGATATTTTCACTCTGTTTATAATTTATCACAGCAAATAATAGACTCATGCGGCGAATGGTGCACCAAACAATGGTAATTAAGTCATTTTCAAAAAAAAAAAAACAATGGTAATTAAGTCTCTTTTTTTTCTCTTAGTTTTGTTTCTTTGTCCACAGTTAATATTTCTCCCTGTTTATAAATAACGCAGTGGGAGATGTTGCCACAGTACACCATGTGTCGGAACCTTCATGTGCATGGTGCTAGTCATCTGGATTTGCAGCGATGGCTGTAGCGATCGTCTCTAAAAGTAATGCAATTAAATATGCAAAAAAAAACTTTTATCTTGTTCAAAATCTGAGCTTGTGTATGCTGTTACTACAAGAAATTATGTGTATTGTATTATTTATTTAATTGACTCTGGAAATGGTGATACTAATCATTTATATTAATATTATAAATGATGCAACTATTTTTATCACTTATATTAATTGATATTAATATATATCATTTGTAATAAGTAATATTAATATTTAAATCACTTAAAATAAATGATATTAATATTGATATCATTTAAAATAAATGATATTAATATTTATTATCAGTTATAATAAACGATAGTATATATTAAAATTTAGAGATATTAAAATTTGTTTTAATTAAAAAAATTGTGTTAATTTTTATAATATTATAAATTTAAGATAACTAATAATTTTATATTTATTATTCTAAGAAATGTATATAAATATATAGATATGATTTAACATAAAAAATCTAGTGTTGATGAATTTCTTTTATAGAGGAGGAAACTAGTACTCTTCATCATTCTTAGCAATGTGAGACAAATAATTTTTTAGTGGAAACTTTATTTGCATCACTTTTATAACTAAAAGAAATATTAGCATCATTTACTATTGATGCTAATGCCAGTTGATCAAATTTTTTACTTATATAACTGATGTAAACTTATATATTTGTGGTAGTTTTCAAAAGTGATATAAATTAATAATGATTTGTATCAGTTTTTTTTAATTGATGTTAATCAAGTTAGTATTAATATCAATTATTTTTAATTGATACCAATCAAGTGAAGATTAATACTCCCTCTGTTTCATAATAAGTGTCATTTGGAGAAAATGTATCTGTAATGTATCTGGATGTATTAAACTCAAAACATATCCAGATACATCCAGTTACAATGCATATATATTTTTTCCAAATGACAGTTATTATGAAACGGAGGGAGTATCAATTAAAAAATTGATGTAAAATTTTATATCTAATATCAGTTTTTAATTAGTGATTCTAAATAAAATCAGTTATTTTAATGATACTGTATAAGTGATGTAATATACCTTTTTTGTAGTGTGTTAACATGTTTCACGTTGAGTAATGTATTTATATCTTGGTAACTTATGAATTAATGTGATTAACGAATGATTGATTTAACACAAAAAGCTTATGGATTATTGGCTCTAATACGACCACACAAAACTTGTAAACCTGAATTCAACTACACTTAGTTATTGACACCAATGACCTAAACCCAGTATACCTAAAGGTTAAGTTAAACAAATCCATCTTCTTTTTTTGTCAACAGCCTCTAACTCTTAGAACAATTCAGATAACCCAAACCGGTGGAGTTGAGTTTACATAATTTAAATTATAAAGATAGTCATGAACACTTCGTGCTAACTTGTCTGCCTTTGTGTTGTGAGCGCGTGGGATGTGTGAGATGGAAAAAGAACTAAAATCTTTTATGCATGTCTCGTATTCCTCAAAGTGTAGAGCGAAAGCCGGCCATTCCTCTGGTTTGGACACCATCTTCACCAATTCGGAACTATCTGTAACGAAAACCATCACTAATCTTCTTGCATCCAGCATGCAGTGCATCGCCTAGATCAAAGCTTCCAATTCTGTGTGTAATAGAGAAATGCTTCATCTAACATTTTTTACCCCCATTAACGTGACGTCCGATGCACTGTCTTGACAGTACCATCTAGTTCTTTTCTTCCTACAAACTAAACAACCCAAGTTTTTATTTTTTTGTCCTTTTGAATTGGCTTAGATGCACTAGAGTGATTTACAGAATTTTTTTTTTATGTTTGGATAACATACAAATATATTTTCAGCAACTAGAATATTTTGTGTTACTTTTTTTTACTTTTGAACATGTGTTTAACCGAAATTGCCCTTAATAAAATGAGGAGTGAAACAAATAAATTAGTTATTCATTGTAAATGTGTCATATGGATAGACGAAAACAACGAAGTATACATGTTAGTATGTCCATAGGAGTGTATCCATACAGATGTCCACGGTGGTTTACAAATCGTGATAAGAGTTTTGGTTATCAAAAGTGAGTGTGCTATATAGATAGATGGAGACAACAAAGTATATATATTATGTTCATGGTGGTGTATCCATATGGATGTTGACAGTGGTTTACAAATTGTAATAAGAGTTTGGTTGTCCATAGTGAATGTGGTCATATGGATAGACGGAGATAACGAAGTATAGATGTCAGTATGTCCACGGTGGTGTATCCATATAGATGTCCAGAGTGGTTTACAAATCGTAATAAGAGTTTTGGTTATCTATAGTAAATATGTCATATAGATAGTCAGAGACAACGTGATATAAATGTTAGTATGTCCACGGTGTTAGTATGTCATACAGATTCTATAACTAAAGGGCTTTTCCATGTATTTATATTATTATGGATATCTATACTCATAATATGTGTGTCATATGGATAATCAGAAATAACAAAATATAAATACTAAATGTTGATATATCTATGGTAGTGTATTCATACTGATATCCGCGATAGTTTATAAATCGTGATAAAAAATTAATTGTCCATAATAATAAAGTGCTCTCATCGCTCAAAATGCTCAAAAAGCTCTCTTAGCTCAAAAGTGCTCTCTAATGCAACAAACCGGACAATGCAAAATATAAAACTGTAGTGCAGAAACAAAACGACGGCGTTTTCGTACTTTAGAGAGAACTTTAATTTAATAATAAAAATAAACCCTACAAGGATCTTCACCCTTACGCATCAAACAAAAGTTGCAGACTAAACGGCAAAATTCATCTCCGTAAAAACTGAGCTGCGGCGAGAACTTTGGAGCTCCGGTAAACTCATATTATATAGTCTAGCTCTCTTCTTCCAATTAACAACTGGAATCGTTTACGATTGAATCTGTATATCTGTGAATTTTGCAGGATAATTAAATAGGCGAGAAAAATAAAAAAACATGGCTTATTCAGCGATGAAGCCCGGGAAGGCCGGTTTAGAAGAATCACTGGAGCAAATCCATAAGATCAGAATCACTCTCTCTTCAAAGAATGTGAAGAACCTCGAGAAAGGTTTGATCTTTTTTGTTTTGGCCTCTTTAATTTGTTGACAATACCAAGCCTCCCTTGTTGCATCATTTGATCAAGTGTAACGAATTGATCAGCTCTCTAGTCCTAGAGAATTTGAGTGTGATAGGATTTTTTTGTTTCGTCTCACTAGTTTTAAGGCTTAAAAATCTATGAAAAATCCCAAATTTTGGGGGAGAAAAACAGAGCAATTGGTATTTAGATTGCTTAAAGAAAGGTTTGATTTTTGTGGGTTGTTAAAGCTCGTTTCATTTGTTTCATTTGTTTTTGGGTTCAGAAATTTTACGAAAATCGATCGCAAATGTGGCAACTTTAGAAAATGATTTTTTGGATTGACGTCTAAAGAATCACTGTACTTTGTGCTTGAGATAAAAGAGTGGATCTAAAATAAAGAACGAAACACTGAATAGTCTATATCTCTGATGCTTGCTTTTGTTTGATTAGTGTGCACTGACTTGGTCCGTGGAGCTAAGGACAAGTCGCTTAGAGTCAAGGGACCAGTGAGAATGCCCACCAAGGTTCTTAAGATCACCACCAGAAAGGCACCATGTGGTGAAGGTACTCTTAAATCATCTTCTCTCCTTCTACAATCTACATGTTGTTATCTCAAGTCTTGCACCTAATGTCTCTTTTTGGAAAATAGGACACTAAGTGTTTCAACTAACAGACTTGATATCTGTTTTTAGCTCTAAGGAAAAAGCTTTTTGCTTTTTTTTTCTGTATGTTTCTTGTCAGTCAAGTCACTTGACACTGTTTCATGGTGGTATTGTATCAGGAACCAATACTTGGGACAGATTTGAACTCAGGGTTCACAAACGGGTGATAGATCTCTTCAGCTCGCCTGAGGTGGTTAAGCAAATCACTTCTATCACCATTGAACCCGGTGTTGAGGTTGAGGTCACTATTGCTGACTCTTAGACAAAACTCTTGTTTATGTTTACAAAACCGCTTCAAAAAAGAATGTAACTTTCTGTCTTTTTTTGGTCTTACATCTTTTTGTTTCTGGTTAGTGCAACCTTAGATTCTTTGGTTTTCTATAGTTTTGAGATGGGTTTTGTTCATCCTCTTTTTTCTCTCATCCATTAAGAGACCTTAATGAACAATTTCACGATCTTGATTTCATATATAATCTCAGTTTCTGACACTAAAGATTATCTTCAATGTGGTTGGGGTTTCAATATCACAGTAGATATTGTTCGAATATATTACCAATAACAACACAAAGTAGAAGTTTCACGTCCATCACAAGAACAAAACCATTATTGGTGAAGATTAGAGATCTTGAACAAATCGAAATGATCAATCACACTTTGAAACGAGGGTTGACATAACGAAAATATAAAAAGCCGAGTACATAGTCAACGACTTCAGGACATACATTTTTCACCAAGAAGATCCATTTCAACGAAGATGGCTCTTCTATGTATGTCTCTCCTCTACCAATACCTTTGAAGATTGCCTTGACGCATTTACTCACCGATTCCGACAGAATAAAATCTGAACCGTACAATATTTTACAATAAAACACACACCAAAAAAGAAGCACATTACTTGGTTAGTTAATGTCATATGTATATAGTTCATGTACAAATCAACACAACAATAACACTAAAATCTCTCTATGACTTGACAATGTTGACACATTAGCTTTTTGAAGCTTTATAAACATGACACCTTAGTAAAAATAATCACCAATCAAAATATTTTATTAATACATCTCATCTACTTATTTTAATTTTTAAACTTAAACTCATTAAAACCCCAAATATTTTTTCTATTAATTTTTTTTATCAAACCCAAGCCCAAATAATTAATAACAGTAAATAAAAAAATCATTATTTTATTTTTTGTCAAATCCAAACTCAAATAATAAATAAAAATAAATAAAAAAATTAAATCATTGTTTTCTCTTTTTTTTGCCAAAATCAAATCCAAATAATAAATAACAACAAATAAATAATAATAAAAATTCTAGCTATGTGTTTGTTTGACATAGACGTATATGATTGAAAAAGTGTAGGTTCAGCATTAACTATGCTTCCATGACAACAACGCAAAAAGTCTTATGTTATAAGAAGCTCACACATCAGCAAACATTTGAACCGGTAAAAACATAACAATTTCTTAGTTTTCGCGGGAAAACATAATTTCACTGGAGATAATGCAATTTTTGGTTTTCGCGGGAAATTGTAGTTTCTTTGTTTTTGTAGGAAAGCGTGATTCTGGGCTTGACGAGAAGATGCTTTTTTTTTGTTTTGGCAGGAATAGACGATTTCTCAGTTTTCGCAGGAAAAATAAATTTTCCAAATTTTGGCGGAAAAATACAATATTTTTTTGGTTTTTGCAGGAAGATGAAATTTTTTGGTTTTTTTTTGAAAAAACGTAATTTCTCGGCTTTGGTGGAAAAACACAGGTGCTCGCGGGAAAATGAAATTTTAGGTTTGACGAGAAAATAATTTTTTTTGTTTTGGCGGGAATGGGCGATTTCTCAGTTTAATGGGAAAGTGAAATTTTTTTGTTTTGACGGAAAATACGATTTCTCGATTTTTATAAGAAGATAAAATTTCTTTGTGCTAAACTTCCAAGTTAAAGTATGTTTACAGTAACCAAAATTTAAATATTTAACTTTAACTAAAACGATATTTTAAGAGTTCAAACATAATTTTTATTTAGTTCTAAAGCAATAACAATGGTTTTGATATGAATGTTATTTATTATAGTTGATAGTTTTAGAAACATATGTTTATAATAAAATATTTGATAAATAAATAAATTTTATAATTCAAAATAATCATATTAATTTATAATTTTTTTAAATGACATTTTGCTTTATATAATTACAAAGGAGGATCAAGTGGTAATTTATTGGAGAAAATAGATTACATTTGCCATTAGCATGAATGTGCTAAAAATGTATTGCTTTATTTTTATATATTTTATTCCTATATATACATTTATAATTAGTTAGCTAACTAAATTTAATAGCAAAATATAATTTTAAAAAATAATAAATAAAAAATACATAATGTTTATTCAGATTTAAAACATATAAATGCATAACTTAAGCTAATAAAAAAATATAATACACATTTACATTATAAAAATAATTTTATTATATTAAAAATATATAAAAAATTTAGAAAAATATCCTGCAGCATAGCGCGGATAAATACCTAGTGTTATTACTAATTTACCTTTTCTATAAAGTGAGGAGTGGTCATATCTGTAGATATAACTCCGAGTAAAACAATTGTTATTTTGATATCCGGATATAGCTCAACTCTTAATGTCTCAAAGAGTCTTACTAAAGCTGCTTTGCTTGCCTAAAATAGTAAGCAAGTAAATATCAATATTGTCAAATGTAAACTTTTGTTTGTATATAAGAAATAGGCAAAAGAATTTTGTTTATCCTATATTAAGAAAACCTTACTGCATAGACGCTTAACAATGGCATAGGTAACTTTGCTGCAGCAGAAGCAATCACGATGATTTTTCCTTTGCTCTTTCGAAGATGAGGAATCGCAAAATAAGTGATGTATGTTGTACCCCAAAAGTTGATATCCTTAATTTATATATACACACATGTTAGATGAAGCACTGAATATAGGGTTTGATTGTTCAATATAGGGTTTGATTGTTGTTTCAGATTAACGTTTCAATTGTTATTGTGGTAAAATATAACAAAATGCTTTATTGTTTTTTTATGTTTATCTTTAGAAAAGTGTAAACGCTAATAAAACCGCAAACGGGGAAGTAAGACGTTGTTTGTGTTGAAAATATAGAGATTAAAGGTTATATATAGAAAAAAGTTGTATTATCAACATATAAGATTTTAACGTGTGAAAAGCAAACGCAAATATTTGCGTGTAAAGCAATGATCAATATGTTCGATAACAAAGTTCAAAACAAAAGGTGTTCGATAACAGCTACGACGCATGCATTTTTTTTTTCTTTTTTTTTTCTGAAGCATGCATTTCTTCTTAATTTATGGATTGTTATTTATTTATTTTTTATGAAACTGGAAAATACATATTAAAAAAAAAAAAAAGAACTCACCATTATAGGATTAGCGTCTTGAATTTGCGTGAAATCTTCAAAGTTAAGAATCTGTGTTATTCCAGCATTGTTGACCAGGTGATCTACTGTCTAGGTATAACAGAGATCAAAAATGTATTTAGAAATGAAAAAGATTTGTTTATTTAAATGCTATTCTGGTATTGTTTTACCCTGCCAATTAATATATAGGTTAGCATAGATTTAGAATTGGTAAATCGGAATTATTTTTTTTTAAAACAATCTAGTTAAAAAGCTATAGAAACTTTTATACTTAATTATAATAATTCATATAAGATCCAATAAAATGACCATACATAATACATTTTCATAGACATTTTTATGATACACATACATAATATTCATATATAACGAGAACTATGTTTATATGCATATAGGTCATGGATAACTATTGCTATTGTGATATAACTAATGCAATCATAATATTGCTACTGCCAAATAAATTACGAATGTAATCATAATATTGCTATTGACCTATTGTGATATAACCACGAATATAATAATTAATAATATTGCTATTGTGATATATAAACTACGTTTCTTATGTTCGAGTACGTACGTTTTCCGAAATGTTGAACCGTCTCATCGATAAACTTCTTGCAGTCCTCAACGTTAGCAACATCGCCAGGTATGATGGTGACATCACCAGATCCTAATTGACGTGATGTTTCGGCTACTATCTCCAGACGATCCTTTCTTCGAGCACCGAGAGCCAAATAGGCTCCTCTCTTTGCATACTCGTATGCGAGTTGCTTTTTTTTTTTTTCCACAATCCAATAAAATAGGAACATAAGCAATCTCTACCAAATAACATATGAGTTTTATGTGGATGAGTGGATTTATACATTTAAAATAGTAGTATAACATGCGTCATAAATTATAAATTATTACAAATAGCGGTTACAGTTTACAACGGATATTGCTCTAACCCTCTAACTCTCTAACTGCTGTCAAACAGATCATTTATGTGGTCGTATAGATACAGAGCCGTGCCAAGGTTAGTAAACGTTATAGACGATTAAAAACAATCTCAATATCGTAGAAAATAGAAATATATAATTATACGAGTCAATAAACAAAATGTTTACCATAATAAGTATCGTTGTATGACAAAATAAAGTAAAAAAAACTAAACACAAAAATAGTTTAAAATTGCAATAGAGATGATTAAGAACTAAATAAGAACAAAGCAATAATTAAAAAAAAATATAGCAAACTTACTCTAATAACAACGCTTTGATGAACTCAATGAAAAACAAAATCTAGAAAAGAGAACGACAAACAGGCAATAGGAAAAAAAAGTCACACAAACCGTTAACCCAAATCTTTCTGATCAGTTTAATCGGTTTACGTTTTTTGCTATTTTTATCTGTGAAGATTGTGATAACTTGATGAACAAGATGGCTTTGAATTTGAGCATGTGTTGGGACCACAAGAAAACTAACTATGATGGTTGTTAATTAATCATGGTTGAATTTATATGGGACGACTTTGGTGTTGGGAAACGGCTACTGCCGCGATAAGACAAACAGGAGCCAACTCCACATGGTCAAGGACGTTCTGTCCGTGTATACTCAAAGGAGAAAGGAAATCGCAATCGCTATTCAAGATGAGATTTTGGCGTTTGAAGAAGATCATTTTGCGGTTGCTTTACTTGGAAAGCCCTAAATGTGGTAACACTATAAGAAGGCTTCGGTGACATGAGAGAGAGTTGAGGGAGAGCAGAGGCACAATGTAGCCGAGAGTGATAGTTGAGAGAAAACAGATTTAGTATAAGCTTTGTTCAAGGTTTGTCTCTCTAGCAATAGAAGTGGTACAGAGTGAGTCTAAGTACTAGTGAAGGGTATTAGGCGGATCACTTGTAACTTCTTGTTGTAATCACTGTATTGAATCTAGTGGATTCCGAGCTTAGTCTCGGCGAGATGTAGCGAGCCCATTTTGGGCGTGAACTCGTTAAATATTTGTGTGTGCTCCCTTCTCCCTTTTTCTTCTCTCAATCTCTCATACTCTGTTTTCTGCAAGTTTCTACATCTTCTCTGTTTTAGTCTCACGTTTTGACACATCAAGCTTCTTCAATCTTGGTCTGAATGGTTTATGCTCTAGTAAAGTGACTTTTAGAGCCATTGAATCCTAACATTATCATTTATTTTTATATAATTGTTATTGGCTTAAAGGTTACGGCAGTTTACGTCATTTAGAAATGTGACATATAAAAACTTCATTATTTTTTATTTAACATTATGTTTCAAAGTAACTTTAATAAAATAACGTTAACCACCTTGCTTTTTTGTAGTGTAACTGATATTTTGCATAACTTGCTAAGCAAATTAAAAGAAAAAAAAAATTTACACTACCATTCAAAGTCGGAAAAGTCATCAGTTAGATCTTTGATCAGACTGTATATAGTAAACAAAAGCACAAGGACGATTTATTATTAGTCTCGAATTGCTTGGTATCGTTGATAAAATAACCTAAGTAAGACCAAAAATTCAAAAAAGAAAAATGATAAAACATCCAAAAGTAGCTAACCTCTCCGATGTCCGAGGACGCTCCGGTGATTAGAACTACTTTTCCGGCTACGCTTTCAAAGCGAAGATGCTTATGAACACAAATTACAAGTTTGATCACAAGATAAAACGGGTAAAAGATGATGAGAAAGATGATAGTAAGAGGAGGAAGAAGAAGATTCAGAATGGTGTTAAGCATATCCATGTTGTTCGTTGCAGTTGTCACTTTTCTATTACAATATTCGTTCACTTTGTATAAAATTCAACAAGAGAAGTCTTTTCTATAGCCACAGAAAATGTAGATGCGTAGGGTTTGTTGGCCCTCATTATGAAGTTGTAGTAACAGCGGACCTCTTGAGTTTGGTCCATTGCATTCATATAAAAAAAAAAAAAAAACAGTATAAAATCCAAATACACAAGTGACAAGACTTTCCACATAAGTAGTCTTTAGCTTAGTAAATTACAGCTCTCAACATGTTTATATTGTCGGGTCTGATTAATATCACAATATTGCCTCAAAGACTTTCTAATTTCACAACAAAATGCTTCACTCACATACTTTTTCCTCTGTATATAGTTCGCGCTAAACCTCTGTTTTCTAACCAACTTAATTAACTGCCAACTTCATCTCTCAATTCAATTATTTTCTCTTTAAACCAACAAAAATGTTAGAGTTAGCGTTTGAGTTGATCGTACCATTTAAGACGGATTAACTTCTTGTGTTCTGTCTCTGCAACCTCATTATAGTCATGATCTCGCTGGTACATCAAACCCCGGTTCCATGGATTCTCAAGATTTCCCGTTTCTCGCCTCCATAGGGTTCATAAGTGCAACATTGCTTCTGCTGATCATAATGATGGTGATGATGATTGAAAGATATCGCTAGTGTTTCATCTCAACAAGAGGCTTTGATCAATGTCTCCAACATTTATGATAAAGATTAGAGCTGTGATGATGATGATTAGAGCTGTCAAATGGTCCCTCCGCGCCCAATTGGACTTGTCCACATGGACCATTTGGTTTTATTAATTGTAACTGATCCATCTTTAATGGACAATGGTCCAAAAATGACCACGCACAATGGACAGTCCAATTTAATCTAATCTTAAATTTCATGTTATAACTTATAACCATTTTAATTTACTAAACACGTTTTACTGTAAAACACCTGATTTAAACTGATCTTAAATTTCATGTAATCAAAATTTTATTTACATTTTGGTATAAATTCATAAATCAAACTGCAATAAAGAAACTTTTATATAGATTGAGTCGCAATCATTGGAACTCAGTTTCGATTAAGTTTTGGAACATCACCAATCATACACAATGGAGATCTTGCTCACTACTCCAAAATTCTCTATGTAAACAAAAGCACCATTCCAACATTCTAGGTCCTCGTCTTCTTCCGTGTTGCTGCGCTTGGTCTTTCCTCTGGTTGATGCTATCGTCGCGCTGGCTCTGTGCCGTGGTTGGCTTCCCTGCTTTGCTTATGTGATCTTCTCCTCTCGGTTGTGAGGGCTTCTCTTCGACAAGTTGTCTCTCGCCACTACTTTGGGCTTATTGTCTGCCTCTCCTCGTGTCGTCTTCCGCGTATCCTAAGTTCTCCAATTGTTGTTGTCATTGCTTCCTTTACCTTATAATTGTTGTTCTTCAATACTTTTCATGTGTTTAGGAGCGTATAAAATTTTAGGTTTAGGAGCATATGGCTGCCTTATAATTGTTGCCATACGCTCCTAAACCTAACCTTTCATGTAATCAAAATTCCATGTTCTTCAATACTTTTCAAAATTTTAGGTTTAGGAGTCTATGGCTCTAAAAATAAAAAGTTTTCATTGCAATAATAAAACACGGTACAAGTTTCATGTGCATCATACGAACACAGACCATTATTGAAGACTAGAAATCTTGGATAAATGGTAATGATCAATCACACTTGCAACAAGGTTTGAGATAACGAGAATTTAAATAGCCCAGTACATAGTCAACGATTTCAGGACACACATTTTTCACCAAAAAGATTGATTTCATCCAAGATGGCTCTTCTATGTGTGTTTCTCCTCTACCAATACCATCGAAGATTGCTTTGGCGCATTTACTCACCGATTCCGACAGAATAAAATCTGAACCAGTCTAAATTTTACAAAAAAACACATAAATTAGTTAATTTCATATATATATGTATATTTATAGTCCATTTACAAGTATTGTTACTAATTACCTTTGCTATAAAGTGAAGAGTGGTCATATCTGTAGATATAAATCCGGGAAAAACAATTGTTATTTTGATATCCGGATTTAGCTCAACTCTTAAAGTCTCAAAGAATCTTACTAAAGCTGCTTTGCTTGCCTACAACAGTAATATAAATATTGTCATACGTAAACTTTTGTTTGTATTTAAAAAATAGGCAAAAGAATTTTGTTTATCCTTTATAAAGAAAACCTTACTGAATAAACGCTTGACAATGGCAAAGGAATATTTGCTGCAGCAGAAGTAGTCACGATGATTTTTCCTTTGTTCTTTCGAAGATGAGGAATTGCAAAATAAGTGATGTATGTCGAACCCCAAAAGTTGATATCCTTGATTAATATACACACAATTTAGATGAAGTATTGAATATATGTTTTGATTGTTGTTTCAGAGTAGCATTTCAATTAATATTCTGGTAAAATAAAACACTTTCTTTAGAAAAATGTAAACGCTAAGACGTTGTTTGTGTTGAAAATATAGGGATTATTTTCTAGAGATTAAAGGCTATATTCTTATTATATGCATATAAGGTTTTAACGTCTGAAACCAAACACAAATTAACATTTGCGTTTGAAGCAATCAACTGTATTCGATAACAGCTAAGCATGCATTTTTTTCTTAATCGACGGATTAATTTTGTTTTATGAAACTTGTAAACGGATGATTTTCAGAAGAAGAAAAAAAGAAGGAACTCACCATTATATGATTAGCGTCTTGAATTTGCGTGAAATCTTCAAAGTGTAAAGTTTGTGATACTCCAGCATTGTTGATCAGGTGGTCTACTGTCTAGGTATAATAAATAAACTGATTAGAACAATAACCATCTAATTAAAATATAATCCCAAAACAAAAAAATAAAGTATTTACAATTTCTTAAGAGATACGTTTAGTTAAATGCTAATTTGGTATAGTTTTCACTACCAATTCATTCATTTATAGGTTAGTTTAGATTTGGGAAAGCGGAACTAAAATAGTAAAATTTGTAATAATTATTTCAAAAACTTAGTTAAAAAGCTATAAAACTTTTTCTGATTATAATAATTCGTATAAAGTCTAATAATGATACATACATAATATTTGTCATAGACATTTATGATACACATACTTAACAGGTTTACCACCGATAACGTTTCTTATATTCGAGTAATGTACTTACGTTTTCCGAAATGTTGAACCGTCTCATCGATGAACTTCTTGCAGTCATCAACGTTAGCAACATCACCAGGTATGATGACGACATCGCCAGATCCTAATTGACGTGATGTTTCGGCGACTCTCTCTAGAAGATTCTTTCTTCGAGCAACGAGAGCCAAATATGCTCCTTTCTTTGCGTATTCGTATGCGAGATGCTTTTTTTTTGTTAAGTCCAACAAAATAATAAGAACATAAACAATCTCGACCAAATATAATAGGTAAGACCAAAAAGTCAAAAATGAAACATGATAAGAAAAAAAAAATAAGATAAAAAGAAATAGCATCCAAAATTAACTAGCAAACCTCTCCGATGCCAGAGGAAGCTCCGGTGATTAGAACTACCTTTCCAGCTACGTTTTCGAAGCGAAGATGCTTATGAATAGAGCTCACAAGTTTGATCAAAAGATAAAATGGGTAAAAGATGATGAGAAAGATGATTGTAAGAGGAGGAAGAAGAAGATTTAGAATGGTATTGAGCATTTCCATGTTGTTCGTTGCAGCTATCACTTTTCTGTTCAAATGTTTGTTTTGGCCCTCATATCAATGGCGGACCTCTGGAGTTCAACCTTCATTTACGTTTCTGCTTTTTTAAATATTGAGTGATTTCTTTTTTTTATTGAAAGAGAAATGTTGAGTGATTTGAAGGTAATCTAATTCATGAATGCTTTCACATGTGGTTGTCGTCTATGCATTTCATGCATCGACCCTAAACATGCATCCAAAATATTCTAAGATCGTTATGATACTCTTATTTCGTAAATACATAAATCACAACCAGAAAAAGAAAAAAAGAGAGAGATGTTTAGATGTTAAACTATGAAAATGATGTTGTAGCTGGTTTTGGGGGGTTAAATATCTTATAGCTGATTTGAAGTTCTAGCTTAACGAGTTCCATAGTCTTCTAAGATAATTAAGAAAACACATTAGAGGAAATTATATCAAATTCCATCAAGGTATTGCAATTGAAAGCCATTTAATTTGTTTATTTTAATATGAAAAGAAGAAGAAAAAAATGTCCACATGATTGATGGTTAGTTGTCAAGAAACTTTCGTACAAATATCACATTACAAGTTTGCTCCATTGCATTCACATAAACTAAAACAAAAGTCTAAAATCCAAATACACAAGACTTTCCACATGTAATCTTTAATAATTTACAACTTGTCTCTTTATATTGCCACAAACAAACTTCTCATGCCAATTTCATATATCTATCAATTCATTTCTTGTCTCTTTAAACCAACAAAAATATTAGAATTAGCGTTTGAGTTGATCGGAGGAGCCACGTCGAATTCGCTTCTCGTGTTCTGTTTCTGCAATGCAACATTGCATCTGCTGATCGTAATGATAATTTAAATATATGAGTATTATTTCATCTCCATTGTCAAACAATCCGATGTCGTCCAGCGGTTAGGATATCTGGCTTTCACCCAGGAGACCCGGGTTCGATTCCCGGCATCGGAGCTTTTTAAAACTTTTATCAATTTCGCGGGGTTCGATAAAATGTTTTAAAAAGTAATAATATTAGTTTATTTATATATAGATTAAAAAAATCAGATTTTATAACTATTCAAAATCAAAATTAATATATTTAAAAAATATAATTTTATGAATATATTATTTTTTTGTGACAAAGTAAAATATATTATTTTTATCTTATTTTCTAATATTTTTTATATTATCCGATAAATATTTATATGTATGTTTTGTTGTATTTATTAAACATGATAAATAATTCTCTTCTTTTGATGTAAATTTATAGATTAAGATTAATAAAATTCAAGATTTGCATTAAAAAAAATAGCAATCCAAAATGATCAAAACCAAAAGATCATTGTTTCATATTAGCTTAACATTAATTAATAGAGTTTTAAAAGGATTTAAAGGATTGAGACTGTTTTATTTTTGGCCGCATAAATCAATTAGGTTAGTTAAAAATATTAGTAGGTTAAACAATCAAATCAATATTAGTTTAAGGAAATAATTATGATTTTTTGTGATTTATGCTAGTTACTTTTTTTGTAAACTGAATATTTTTAAGATATAAATTCGAATTTGAAAATCTATATTTAAAAGAATAAAAATCAATTAAAAACTAGATTATATTAATTTATTAATTTTATTAATGGTAAATAAAGTCTTTTCATATAAGGGACAAAAAGTAATCAACTATCATAACTATCAATCACAGTCCAACTTGCCTCTCAATTAATAATATGATAATTAATAGCAAAACACAAAGTATAATTAAAAACTTGAGTTATTGGGTAAATATGATCATTCACGCTTGAAATAAGGTTTGAGATAACGAAAAAATAAATAGTTGAGCAAGTGGTCAACGACTTCAGGACACACATTTTTCAACAAAAACACCCATTTCATCCAAGATGGCTCTTCAATGTATGTCTCTCCTCTAGCAATACCTTTGAAGATTGCCTTGACGCATTTACTCACCGATTCCGACAGAATAAAATCTGAACCATACTATATTTTACAATAAAACACACACAAAAGTACATAGCTTAATTAGTTAATGTCATATGTATAGTATAGTCTAAAATTATGCACAAGCGTTATTACTAATTACCTTTTCTATTAAGTGAGGAGTGGTCATATCTGTAGATATAACTCCGGGTAAAACAATTGTTATTTTGATATCCGGATTTAGCTCAATTCTTAATGTCTCAAAGAATCTTACTAAAGCTGCTTTGCTTGCCTATAACAATAACAAAGTAATAACAACATTGTCATAAGTAATTTGTATTCTGTATATTTGAAATACGCAAAAGAATCTAAAGAAAACCTTACTGAATAAACGCTTGCCAATGGCAAAGGAATATTTGCTGCACCAGAAGCAATCACGACGATTTTTCCTTTGCTCCTTCGAAGATGAGGAATTGCAAAATAAGTGATGTATGCTGTACCCCAAAAGTTGACATCCTTATAATACAAACAAATTAGATTAGTTAGCTTGTTAATTATAATTTGCGTTTACCATTAGAATCGTCGACAAAATAAAAACAGTCTTGGAGAAAGTTACCCAAATATTTTAGTGCATGCTTTAATCAAAAATATTATGTATTTGTAAACGTTAACAAACGATGTTAGCGGGAAATACTTCGTGTGTGTTCTAAATGCTTTTTTTTAACTCGTAAACGCATATGTAAATTCAATTATTCGTGTAAAGCAGTCGTATGTATTTGATAACTAAGCTATTCGCTTTGTAAATGGATCTTAAGAAGCTTACCATTATAGGATTAGCGTCTTGGATTTGAGTGAAATCTTCGAAAATAACAGTTTGAAAGACACCAGCATTGTTGACCAGGTGGTCTACTGTCTAGACATGATAACTTGATTAGAATGATTATCATCTAAATAAACAAAAAATAGATACTATTTTATTGTTTGTGGCAGATATACATTTAGCTAATTAAATGTTATATATGTCTGTTTCATATATAACGGGAACTATGTGTATTTCATTAGTAATAATATACTACGTACGAGTTTACTCCAGTTCAATTACGAGTTTACCTCCAACATGCATACCCCCAAACTAAGACTTACGTAGACATAGATAATCTTTTCTTTAAGTACTTACGTACGTTTTCCGAAATGTTGAACCGTCTCAACGATGAACTTTTTGGAGTCCTCAACGTTAGCAACATCACCAGGTATAATGATGACGTTACCAGATCCTAATTGACGTGATGTTTCGGCTACTATCTCTAGACGATCCTCTCTTCGAGCAACGAGAGCCAAATATGCTCCTTTCTTTGCGTACTCGTATGCGAGATGCTTTTTTTTACAGCCCAACAAAACAAGAACATAAACAATCTCAACCAAGTATATACTTAAATCAATTAGCTATATATGATGGTTTGTTACAAATAACAATGTACTGTTCACGACTGATGGTCTAGCTATCATCATAGCACAATATAATTGCAAGAACTGACTCCATCCACGACACGACAACTTTTTTTTACCGGGAACAGATAAAAATATTTTAGAAGAATATAATAGAGCAGGAAAGTAATATTTTTATCTAGTCAACAAAAATCAGGTGAAAAGTTGAGAAACAAAAAACATACCAAGGCTAACGAAAGAAAATAAAGGATTTCAAAATTTTTGATTTTTGTTTTTTTTCTTAGTGTTTTGTTAGCTAACAGTTAATTGATTGGTATTTACCTAAAGTGTGATGATTACACTAAAATTAAGCCCAAAAATCAAAATAAAAAATGAGCTAAGATAAGATCATTTACGTTTCTATGATATTTTTAAAACATATATTATACAAAATTAGATGGTGCCAGCTGAAGCTCACCCTTCCCACATGGGACCTCAGAACAAAATCATAGATTTATCAACCAGATCTAATACCATGTGGGATCTATATACTATGTATAGTTATTTCCTTATTGTATTTTAATCAGTATTAGAATAAGTTTATAAATTTTTGAAAGTAGCGATCTATCGTTCATAAGAGATATAGATTTAGTTATTATCATATAAACGATTATCTAGCAGCACATGTGATTGCAAAAGATGAGTTAATCAGTATATATATACATCAAAAATTCCGAAAAATGATACACATGAGAACTTGAAATTATTTACAAAAAGTCCGAACGACTAGTTTAGTCGCTAATTACTTGGTATTGGTCAATAAAAATTTTCATAGGAAGAAAATAAGTATATGAAACATGGTAAAAAAGAAAAGCATAGCATTCAATTAAAGGTAGCTAACCTCTCCGATGCCGGAAGAAGCTCCAGTGATTAGAACAACTTTTCTGGCTACATCTTCGAAGCGAAGATGCTTTTGGAGAGAAATCACAAGTTTGATCAAAAGATAAAATGGGTAAAAGAGGAAAAGAAAGATGATGGTAAGAGGAGGGAGGAGAAGATTGAGAACTGTGTTAAGCATATCCATGTTGTTAGTTTGCAGAACCAACACCACTACTTACCTCCTAACTTTTAATGTTTAAAATGTTGAAACTTTAGAAATTAGCTCTACAAGAGAAGAATTAATGTTATAATAAGAAGATTAAGCATTTCAAGTATCCGGGCCAGGGCGAGTCAATATAAACGGTTTGTAAGCTCCATGTGACTTAATTTTTTTTTAAGCCACCTAATTTTTTATACTATATTTGTGAAACATGTAGTTAGACACATTAATTACATAGTGGTCTAGTGGTTTTAATTCGAGTATATAAAATTAAAATCACTTATTAAATTCTATTTGGGATCGTGATTTACACTTTACACCTAATATCGTCAATGGCTGCCTCCCAATATCAGGAAATATTTTGGTACAAAGAGCAAGAACTTTCAAACTCTAAAAACCAAAATATATTAAAAAAAAAAGTTTAGAAAATAATAAAAAGGTAAAAAAAAAGAGATTTTGCAAAAATGATCAATAAATTCAAGTCAATTGCTAAACTAACCTTCCATTTGCTTTCTCACATTTGCTTTGCAGATGACTTAATCTTATTTGCAGAAGCATCTGTCTCGCAAATTAGGGTCATACGGAATATTCTGGAAAGGTTCTGCACAGCTTTGGGGCAGAAGGTTAGCTTGGAGAAGTCGAAAATTTTCTTCTCCAACAATGTTTCTCGAGACTTGAGTAATTTGATTAGTCATGAAAGTGGTATCAAGGCTACACGTGAGCTTGGAAAGTATCTGGGTATACCAATACTACAGAGGAGGATTAACATGGATACGTTTTGGGATGTTGTGGAGAAAGTCTTGTCACGGCTTGCAGGATGGAAGAGCCAATTTTTGAGCTTAGCTGGAAGATTGACTCTTACCAAATCAGTGTTATCTTCGATCCCTGTGCACACAGTGAGTACAATTCTGCTGCCGAAGTTAACACTGTCGAAGCTAGACAAAATCTCAAGAGCCTTCCTATGGGAAGTACGGATGGTGTGAGAAAGCCACACCTACTAGCTTGGAAACGGGTCTGTGTACCTAAACGAGAAGGAGGTTTGGGGATTCGTACAGCTGTGGGGATGAACAAAGCCCTCATTGCAAAGTTGGGGTGGCGACTTATGCAAGATCAGTCATCCTTATGGCTCAAGTGTTACGTCATAAGTACAAAGCAGTGGAGGGACAAGAAAAGATCTGGACCGTTGTGCAGGGAAGTGCTTCAAGTACTTGGTGGAGCATATTTACAGGGATCAGAGATGTGGTACTTTTAGGGATGACTTGGATAGTGGGGGATGGTCGTCGAGTTTACTTCTGGAAGGACAGGTGGTTGTTGAATGTCCCGTTACTGGAGATAGCATAGGAAGAAGTGCCAGAGCAGCTAATGAATTTAAGGGTCCGGGATATCTAGAGAAATGGGACGGGATAGCTTATACATCAGATAGAGAACTACTTGAGCACTGATACACAGCTACGCTTGAGGGCAGTGGTGCTAGATGATATAACAGGAGCCAAAGATCGAAGATCATGGGGTGAGAATCAGAACGAGAACTTCACAGTGAAGTCAGCTTATACTCTGTTGACAAAGAATCATTCCCCGACACAAAATATGGAGACTTTGTATACCAGGATCTGGCAAGTAATAGCACCAGAGAGAGTAAGGGTGTTTCTATTACTCGTAGTGCATCAAGTACTCATGACAAATGTGGAGCGCCAACACCGTCATCTGAGCGATACAGGAGTATGCCAAGTTTGTAGAGGGGGAGAGGAAACTATACTACATGTGCTTCCTGACTTTCCTGCAATGGCAGGAATATGGCAACGCATAGTCCCCCCGAGAAAACAGCAATGTTTTTTTGCTATGACATTGTTGGAATGGATTCACAGGAACCTCGGAGACTTAGAAGTGTCAGGAAGTAGTAACTGGGCTACGGTGTTTGCAATGGGTGTATGGTGGGGATGGAAATAGCGTTGCGAGAATATCTTTGGCTCAATAAGGAAGTGCCGAGATAGAGTACGTTTTCTGAAGGTGTCCTCAGCTCATGCAAAGATTAGAGGAAACTCAAATAATGAGCAAAGGATACAGATTGGGATATAATGGAAGCCACCATCAAGCGGATGGGTGAAGCTAAATACAGACGGTGCAGTTTGCGGAAACACGGACTTCGCAACAGCTGGGGGAGTGTTACGAGATGAAAGAGGTGATTGGTGTGGTGGCTTTGCACTGAATATAGGTATCTGTTATGTCCCTCTAGCTGAACTTTGGGAGTATATTACGGGTTATATATTGCTTGGGAAAACAGTATCACTCGCTTAGAGATTGAGGTAGACTCGGAAATGGTTGCTGGTTTTTTTACGATAGGGATAAGTGATGGACATCCACTATCTTTCCTAGTACATTTGTGCTATGACTTCATCTCAAGGGACTGGGTAGTCCGAATAAAACACATTTATAGGGAGAAAAACTAGCTAGCAGATAGTTTGGCAAACTATGCCTTTTCCTTACCTTTGGGTTTTCTTTATTTAGAAGCACCACCGGCTAGTGTGGCTCATGTTGTTTTAGCTGATGTTGTTGGAGAAACAAGAGTACGCTCTGTTCCTCAGATGTAACTCGATTTTTCATTGAATAATACTTGAGAGACTTTGGTCTCTCGACTTCAACCAAAAAAAAATTAACCTTCCATTTTACCACTTTTGAAATTAACCAGTTTCTCTCACTTATATCATTATCAGTTCTATTTATTCACGAAAATGCTAGTAGATTATTGTTTTTTTTTTATTTCTGAAATCTATTTTACCAAACAATCCTCATCTTCCTCACTTATTCACGAAAATGTCATCACCATCAATTCAATCAACCACCATTTTCAACCAATTCGAAGCTTTTATTGCTTCAAAGACCCATTTTTTAGCTTTGTAACCTCATTTCCTCTTCTCTTAACCTTCTACTCTTCCATTTTTTTACCATTTTCAGCACAAAAAATCTCTATTCTAAGTTTTTGAAACTTGATGTTCTAATATATTGCCATATTTAGTGATTTGGTCTGGCAGATCGATTGGGCTTGTTTGGTGGTGGCTGGAATCAAAGAAATCGGTGGTTGAATAAGCTAAATATCAGTGATAGGTGATTTATCAGTTAATTTTCGTGAGTTTTCAGATATGTGCCGTGAAAGTAGACTTCTTAAGAAGTCTACTTTCGGTAGTAGACTTCAGAAGAAGTCTGCTGGTCAACACACATGTTAGTTTTGCAATTGACCGTGTGTACCAATTTCTGACAGTAGACTTCAGTTGAAGTCTGCGCCATTTCCTTTGACAACAAAAAAAAAAGTGTAAACTTCAAAAGAAGTCTACGTAAAAAAGGGTTAGTTTTGCAGTTGACCAACCTTTGACTTTTTCGTAAGAAGTCTACTTCTTCGGAGAAGTCTACTTTCAAGTAGACTTCTTAGAGGTTAGTTTTGCAATTGACTAATGTTGACTTTTTCGAGTAGACTTTGCTTGAAGTCTACTTTTCTGAGTAGACTTTGTTTGAAGTCTACTTTCTGAGTAGACTTCAAACAAAGTCTACTCGAAAAATAATTTAATGTTTTGTCAACCCCAAAAGTAACCCAAGACTTCGTTTGAAGTCTACGTTTGAAGTCTACTTTGAAAGTCAACATTGGTCAATTGAATATGTAATAATAAACCCAGATTTACAATATGAACACAAAACAAACAATAAAAGAAACACAAAACCTCAGATTTGCTTACCATCACCATAACTGAGATAGAGAGGATGGAGGATAAAGATGGGTTTGATAGCAAGAGAGGAAGGAGAAGGGATTCATGGCCAGAGAGGAGGTAGAGGAGAGAGAGGCATTTTTAGAGGGAGAGAAAAACTTTATTTTTAACCCAATTAGGTTAATCTCCTTATATATGTAGGAAACTTTTTGGTTAAGTATACTTCTTAAGAAGTCTACCGAAGAATTCTACTCGAAAAGTCTACTTCAGTATATTTTTTTGATTTCGATTTCCGTCCAATTTGTTCTGATTCCTGTCCAATTTGTTCCGATTCCCTCCCAATTTGTTAAAAAATTTTGATTTCCCGCTACGTTTTTTTTAAGTCTACTGAAGAAGTCTACCCAGAAGTCTACTGCATACGTTTGTTTACCCTAAACCCTAAATTAAATATTTTTGATATTAAACTTGTATTAAAACATTAATTTTCTTACCATTTTCACATTTTAAAGTTCAAATAACAATGATATGGACTCTAAATCATTAACCAAACCATAAACTATAATTCTTATAGAATTTGGGTTTACCCTAACAATACCTTAAACTTTACATCTCAAACTCTAACCCTTTTGAACTTTAAACCCTAACCCTTTTCAACCTTATACTTATGAAACTTATAAATTGGTTTATTTTCATGAATTTTATTTAATATAGATGCCAGTTGTCTATGCTTTGGTTATGTTTATAATTTTTGTATCGTAATATTTTTTATAATTTTAGTAAAAAAAAAATTAAAATTTAATTATGTAGTAGACTTCTATAGTAGACTTCTAAAGGGTTGTATGTTTTCTAGTTAATTTTTCTTTTTGTATTTAAATTGATTCATTTGTATAAAATTTTATATTCTATACATGTCAAATATATATGTCTTACTTATGTTTACCAATTTTTTAGATATTTATTTATTTTATATTTTCTAATTAATTTTTAAAAAAATAATTATGTAGTAGACTTCATTAATAGTCTACAAAAATAGACTTCTTTACGTAGACTTCCCGAAGGATAGTATCGTAACTGTGGCAGATCTTTTTGTTTAGTCACAAAGGATTGAGCTGTAATTTTACTACCCCTTTGGGTTAGTTTTGTCAAACATTTAATAAGAAGTCTACATATTGAGAAAAAATCAAATTTTAGGTTATAAAGAATAATTTTTCTTTTTGTATTTAAATTGATTTATTTGTATAAAATTTTATATTCTATACATGTCAAATATATATGTCTTACTTATGTTTACCAATTTTTTAGATATTTATTTATTTTATATTTTCTAATTAATTTTTAAAAAAATAATTATGTAGTAGACTTCATTAATAGTCTACAAAAATAGACTTCTTTACGTAGACTTCCCGAAGGATAGTATCGTAACTGTGGCAGATCTTTTTGTTTAGTCACAAAGGATTGAGCTGTAATTTTACTACCCCTTTGGGTTAGTTTTGTCAAACATTTAATAAGAAGTCTACATATTGAGAAAAAATCAAATTTTAGGTTATAAAGAATAATCCCACCCCCCCAAAAAAAAAGTCTAGAAAATAATAAAAAGGTTTTAATAATACCCATATAAAATGAAAAATAATTCTAAACTATATAGGTTAACTAGTTGGTGGTCCGCGCTACGCGCGGCTATGTGATTCATTTTTATATATTTTTTATATTAATTTGTTGTCGTATATTCTTGAGAATTTTAAGATAGATTTCTATTTCTCACAAGTATCTTTATCGAATTTTCCATCTTTTTAAATTTCTAGTTTGTTATCCGCACAACACGGAGATTTGATTGTTGTTTTATGTATTTTTGAAATTATATTTATTGTATCATATAGCTTTTGACATTTTGTAATTGTTTATTTTTTTTAATGTACTCATCTTGAATTTCTTGTCTTATCTCAATTTCGATCAAATATTTTCTATTGACGATTATTTGATTTATTCAAACATATAAGAAAAAAGAACATATATGATATTAGATATCAATATTATCCATTTAAGAATTTAAAATAGTAAAATTATATATATTTAAAAATTTCCTCAACTTTTCAGAATTTTTTCTAAATATTTTTTGAAGCTAACTTTCATCCAAATTATTGAGAATTCGTGAATAGATTTTAGATAATGCAATTTCTCGAACCCATCTCGTTACATGAATCTCCTGTTTCATTTTTTTTAGATTTCTTTTGGAAATTGTTATCCGTCTTTCTAATTACCAATTCTCATCACACTCTTAAATTTCCACTTTTAATCTTGAAATACTCAGAGCTAATTTATATTCTTTATATATATATTTTATTGATTTTTTATTTTCTGGCAACACACTATAATATTTTTTTGCTATTTTTATATTAAATGTTGATATCAATTTTTATTATTTTTTATATTTCTAATTACCAATTTTTGTTATACACTCGTAAATTTCTGTCTTGAATCTTGAAATACTCAAATTTAATATATATCATTATTTCTTTTATAGTATTTTATTGATCTTTTATTTTCTGACAACATGTTATAATTGTTTTTCTTTTGTTTACTATTTTTATATTGAATGTTAATATTTATTTTTTATGATTTTCTGTCTTTCTAATTACCAATTCCTGTTACACACTAGTAAATTTCTGTCTTGAATCATGAAATACTTAGAGCTAATGTATATCATTATTTTTTGGTTTTGCTATTTTGTTGATTTTTATTTTCTGACAACATATTATAATTGTCTATTTCTGTTTGTTAATTTTTATATTAAATGCTAATGTTAACTTTTATATTAAATGTAAATGTTAATTTGTTTTTTATTTTCCGTCTTTCTAATTACCAATTCTAAATTTCCGCCTTAAATCTTAAAATATTCAAAGCTATTTTATATAATTATTTTTTATTTTTATTTTATTTTATTTTAATTTCTGACAATGTATTATATTTTTTTTTAGTTTTTTTATATTGAATGTTACTGTTATTTTGTGTTTAAAAAGAATTTAAATGATAAACAATTAATGATGTAATTGCTGAGGTAGCTGAAGGAGAAGTGAGAAAATATGTTTTATTTTATTTTCTGACAATATATTATAATTGTCTTTTAGTTTTTCTATTTTTAATATTGAATTTTAATGTTATTTTGTTATTTATAAGAATTAAAATAATAAATAATTAATGATACGCGCGAGTCTGTATTAATAATTTGGTTTAATTTTTTGGCTAATATCTTTAAATTATCAAAATTATAATATGTTTATAAAAAATTTCTTTTATATAAAAAACTTAAAACATAATCTGTAGTATTTCTTATTTTTGTTTATAAAATTATAATCTTATTAAGTAAAATCATAGTAATGACACCTAACGAATTATCCAACTTCAATGTGCATATGTTTGATTTAGAAAATGATTTCCTTACTAAATTTTTGATGTTTTGTTTTAAATCCTTTGGATTTCTATGTTTCTGTTTTTCAAAAGGTTTATATGTTTAAATATTTAGTTTATTTACTAAATGTCTTACTAATGTTTCAAAACCCCACCAAGAACAACTATAGCAAGTGGTAAGCCACCACATTTTTGAACCATTTCTTTTCCGATTTTCTGTAGATCTTCATCGACCCATTGCATATTCCTAAAAGCTTTGTTCAAACAGCTTCCAGCTTTCTTCAAATGTCAAGAACCTTAACTTATGAGCGTAGACTCTCTGGTCCACACCTTCAGCCACGGCTCTGATACGCGTTGTATGATGATTCTGCTTCCTTTGTGATTTTCCGGTAAAGCTCTCTTCAGGCTCTCCCATGCTTCACGCTCCCATATATCATCTACCACCACCAAATATTTTTTCCCTTCGAGAACACTATGAAGGTAAACTTCTAACTCCTTCTCCACAAACATCTTTATCCTTTCAAGCTCCACCGCAGAAACTACTCCTAAAGATCTTATGATTCTCATAAGCATATCTCTTGTTTTATACTCTTGAGAAACATAAGTCCACGCGCGGTATTCGAATCTTCTCTTCACATCCCTTGAGTTGTAGAGCTTCCTAGCAAGAGCAGTCTTTCCGAGACCTCCCATGCCGAATATCGAGATCATATATATGTTGTTATCATTGTTAAGAAGCTTTGCCAAAAGAATCTTAGCATCATCTTCCAAACCAACAACAAACTCTTCTTGATCAAAAGATTTAGCACGTAGAAGCTCCCTCACCCTTGAACTTGAAGTACAACTTCTTGTCGGCTCATTCAAGTTTCCTATGCCATAAGTCTCTCTCTGGTGAGTAACATCCAAGATTCTTCTCTTGAGATTTCTAATATCATCAGCTATGTTTTATGAATCCATCATCTTGCCTATTTTGTTGGTCACTCTCATGAAACCTCGCTTATGTGATCTTTCTTGAACTCTCAGGTTATAGCTGTCCAAAACATCTTCAACATCGTAAGCTATGTCTAAAACCAACTTAGTCCATTCTTTCGAGACCTCATCCTCTCTTTCACGAGCTTCAACATCCTAGAGGTAACCTTGGATGCAAGTCAACTCCCTCTTCAGATCTTTTAGTTCATCTTTTACTCCCATCAACATCGACGCCTCTTCGATGAGATAGTTGCCGATCTTTCCCACCACAAACTTCGTAATCGAGTCTACCATCGTTACAGAATCGAGTTGAATCTAATGATCTCAAAATAAGTAGAACAATGATTACAGAAGTCGAGATATTCAAACAACCGTAGGCTGTTTGAACTTTGAACCAACAAAGTCAAGTGTCAACTTGCCAACTTGCCAAGTGGACGATAATTTTTTAATATTTGAACAAATTGTATCCACCAATTCAGTCTATAAAATGCTTTGTCGATTGGACAAAAACAACTCATTTAATTAAAAGGATTGCTGCAGAAAAACTCTCAAACTAAAAAAAATTTTGTACAAGATCAGTCCTCTCTCAGAAATAGAAGTCAATCTTGCAAAAAAATAATTAATCTGAAGTTTTTTTTACAGTAATTGCTTAATAGGTTACATAGCCTACAACAATAATATATTCTTCACAATTTAATATCAGACAAAAAAGTATAATAAAGTTTTCCAATTCATTTTAAACATCTTTTTGGTCGCACATAATGAATTGTCAAATGGTCTGAAATTAATACGAGAATATAGAAAACGGGCAACAATTAATCGAAGAGTATGAGAAATAATTGATTAGTTTTGTCAAGAAACTTTATAACAAGTTTGGACCATTGAATTTCAGTTTTCACATATGAACCACATTATATGTGGAAGCCCTCATCTTCCGAGTAATTACAATTTACCAGGTACAGATCCACGAGGATTAATATGACAAGTGACGGAGACTCGAGCCTAAAACATTCTTTATATGTTATATCAATTTATTAAAATCCTACTGTTCCAAATCATTCATGGGCTACATTACAGTGACTATTATTTATATGTTATATCGGTTATCCGGTACAGTGAACTGGGCAATTGGTAGATCAATATTTGATACAAAAGTTTAACGAATTATAGAGTCCTCCTGATCACATATACAGAAACATAATATGAGTAAAAGAGTGGGGTGATGTTGTCATGTGTCAGATTACAAGACTCAGCAACGGCACAAAGCCTAAGCCAGGGATAACTGTATTTTGATTTTTGTTTCTCATCACCCATAATCACAACATACCACCAAAACATCTCAAAACTCCAAAACATAAGATTTCTTAAGAAAACAGTAGAAGCCTCAGACCGTCCTAGTCAAGTTAGATGCTTTTCAACACTGAAATTTCAGTAACCATTCAATCTAATCATCATCGGCTTCCAAAGTAAAAACCAAAAACAAAAATCGAATCCAAATTGAAATCATCAGATCTTCCTATACAAGAGATTGAATCATAATACACAAAAGTATTCAACAACTTGGCAAAGTCTTCTTCATTTGATTCAATTATAACAAAAACAAATCAAATCACTCCAAAAAGGAAATATTGTTCCCCGACGTCCTAAGTAACATCATCGAAATTGACGAACAGGATAGCGAGGGAAACTAAATTCAATGTAGGCTGATACATTCAAAACAAGCTTCACATGTAAATTATTCAAAGCATGAATCTTCATAACATGTAAAAGCCACTAATAGAAAATTAAGGAAAACAAATTAGGAAGAACTCAGTCCCTTAGATGTTCATAATGAATGCGATCATTACCGCTATCATTACAGGTCTGTAAATTGACTCATCACTGTTCTTCCTACAAACGATTAAAAACACCAAAGATTTAAGATATAATCTAAAGAGACATGTAGTCGCTCAAGTTATGCTCCCGAATCAGCATCATACTAGAATTAACAGTATAATACCTTGAGATGATTAGGGAGAAATATAGAGAAACGAGAGCAGCACGATTAATATTGCTTCAAGGGAACGAATCATATGGGAACTGAAGATCCCATCGACTATCTGATGAAGCCAATCAATACCTTAATTCGCGATAAACTAAGAGAAAATTAAGAACAATCACACAAAACTCAATGGAAATCTTATCAAACACGGAGCTATAGATTCGATTGACTAATCAAAACCCTAGAAAATCGGCTGAAGAACTATGTGATGAATTGTTAGCGTGTGTGTGTAATTCTTATATAGTGAGGTCTTCTCGTGGATTGACGGTTAATGTGTTTGAAGCCATAAGAATTAGGGTTTTCAGTGTAGCATAATGACGAAACTAGCCTTGGGCTGAAATTATAGGAGCAAGCTCATTTGTTGTAACGTATGACGGCTTATTATTATTCATGGGCTTTGTCACTATGAAGCCCAATATCGTATTACTGTCAACTTTTTGTTGTTTACAATATTTATTTTGTGGTTCACCACCACCACTGTGTTTCATTTTCACATTTTTTTTTGTTAAAGATGTTCATAATTACAATGAGAACATGTCAATGTCATTACCTGGCTGTCAATTACCAAGCTTGGAGATATATGATAATAATATATATATATATATATATAATCGTGATGAAAATTCAAAATCAAAATATGGAGTTTCCGTGTAAATTTCTGCTAAATGAGAGAGCAAGTAGATTTCGACTCATTGTCTAGTCACGATATACATGGAAACGTGATATTTTGCAGAACGTACCATCTCGTTGCAGTACGAATCAAGAGTAGTAATTATTCAATCGATTATTTACATTATTAATCTTTATCATAAATGTAAAAGAAAAATGAATACTTTGATGAGGTAAATATCTATAGTTGTCAGAAACAGTAAAAAAAAATTAGCACAATTCTGTAAGTTTATGAAATAGATAGATCAGTGATTCAACCACCAAACATTATTGAAGGTGGTACATAGTGGTCCACATTCTACAACTTAAATTTCTTTGTAAACTAACAATAAAATAAAACTGAACATGTGTTTCACAGAAAAAACAAATAAAAAATACATTCGAAATGGATAATTTTTCTGCTGGATAAAAAGATGCATAAGACTTTTATGAAAGAAGATGAAGAAATGGATATGAGTGTGTATAAGTGGGACATCCGAAACTTAGCCGTGTCGCCGCACGCCACTACGGAAGAGTCCAGTGTTACATGTGCTCACCGTTGATCTTCATCTATTCTAACATCTGACGGTTAAGATTAATATGTGGATTGTTCTTAAGCTTTTTGTTTATTAAATAGTTTTTGACAAAAAAACAAAATCAAAAGACTTCCTCGTTCACTGTATCGATCGTTTGTTGATGTCATCTATAATTTTGAAGTACAATTTACGAACACCTAATAAAATCAACCATCAAAATTAAAATTAAGATAGTATAATTGCTAGTTAGTCTTTTTAATCATTTTAGTACAGTCTAATATAAATCAATTCTATGTTAATGTTGGTTCAGACTTGGTGACATTTAAAAAAGTGCTTACGCCATCAAATACGTGCAAGTCCGATTCCCCGAATTACTCCAACGAGCTTCATCTTGTTGATAGCATCCTGTTTCGTCAACTTGATAACGATGAGGAAGAAATGGACTACGCAGCCATTTGACCAAGTTTCATCACCATCTTGGTCTTTTTCCCAACAATTATTTTAATCATGTTTGGATTAACTCTTAGAATCATCTAAAAGTCGAAGTGCCTTGTTTAAAATTGTGGTAGTCAATCACAATTTAATAAACAATCACATTCTTTACCAACAAGAAAGTAGTTTATCAAAGTTAAATATAATTTCATCTTAAAAATCATTTTCAAATGTATATATACTTCCTAAAAAATTTAAAGTTTCATGCAAAATGCAAAAAAAAAAAAAAAAAAAAAAATTAGTATTTCGTCTATCATACATTTTTTCATTACATATCTCCTCATTTCTATTTAAAGTTAAAATTTCTAGCTACTTTATAAATCCTATACATTATTTGACAAGCACATTTATTAAAACAGTTGATGTGTCTCTTGCATAACAAAAATTAGTGCAAAACAATGTCACCTCATAAATGTGACATGATAAATTTACTAAAATAAACGAAATATTTTGATTAATCAACTTATAATTAAATAAATCTCATTTTTAAATAAGAAAAAATAGTTTATATCATATATGAATGAATTCTCATTATATAGCAAGAATTCAAAATAATAAATAAAACAAAAAATAAACAGACAGAAAAATAATTTATAAGTATCATCTTAGCTAACTTTTTATAATAATATTATATATATGAATAAAAAGTATAAGTAAAAATAAAAATGAATATTTGTGACATTGGTTTTATGTAAAATCCCAGGCTATATTTTTGGTTTAAAGCATCTTTAACACATCTTTATTTATTTGTTGACAACAAAAAATCTCACTTTTATTTTAAATCTTCTAATTTAGAGGAAAAAGAAAAGTTGTTATTATTTTAATTTATAATTTCTTCCACAAATTAAGAGTTGTTCTGTTCCTATTTGATCTGTTTCATATATTATAAAAAATATATATTACAAAACATATACTTTGTTATTTTCTTTTAACGCATAAAAGTCATACTTCGATATTTTTATAAATATGCGTGTAGATATAAATATTAATTGTGCAAAAGTAAAACTCGCATTGAAACTTGTTGTGCATACATTTTGTAAATCTTGATTACACTATAATTTTAATTTTAGTCGTTAGATAATTTATATTTTTTTAAAAATCTTTATATGTCTTAATAGCAATGAGGTGGTTGGTACGCACGAATGTGCAGGCCAACCATCTACTCGCTCTTAGGATAAATAAATATGGTAAAATTCATTTTAGTTTAATTAGAAAAAGGTAAAAGAAAAAGTATACTTGAAATATATATATTCGCAAGATTATGTAAAGAGAAAAAAGTATTATATAGATAATATTCAAAACATATTATAAAAATTTAATTATTATTTAATATAACTTTTATATTTGCAAATATATGTTACTGTAAACGCTAGAAAAAATAAAAAAGTTTTCAAAAGACACAAAAAGATATGAAACTTTTGCGTGATTGTTGTTGAACACTAAAATTGTATATATATAAAAATATAACATATACATAATGTATAAAAAATTAATTTAACACTTAAATATTACAATTAGTTATGTCTATACAAAAATTATATTTGTAAATGCGTGCGGACTAAAAATTAAAATAAATAAATTATTATATATTTTATTTTTTCGCTTATTTAGTTATCATATTTATATTTTTTATCCAGAAAACTATTATAAAATTTTAGTTAATATTTTTTATCTTCATTTTTAATGAAATATAATAATTTATATTTAACTTATCATTATTTTTATTATTAAATATTTATTATTTTATTATTAATATATAATTAATTATATACAAATAAAATATATTTAATATTATATCAATTATAATTAAAAATATAAAATATTTAATAGCCTGCACATGATGTAAACTGATCACTTAGTTTGCAATATAACTCATCGAAATGACGAGTTCATTTACTTTTTTTATCTATATCATATTAAAATTAATTAAGTGATAAATGAATTATGTATATACAAATTAACTAATAATGAACATGATGATATTCTCTTATACAGTTCTACTTACTAATTAATTAATTAACCAACTATATACTTCGATATATATGTCCAGTGTATTTATAATTTTCGTGACGTTTTATGAACACTTTAAAGTGTTTAAGTTTAACCGTCTGTATTTGCCCCCCAAAAAAAAAGTTTAACCGTCTGTATTTTAATTGACTTTTGGTTAATTCTTAACGACACACTGTAGGCTAGTTTTTAAATATTGACACACAATTTTTGCGGTTAGTTTTTGATTATTACAATTAAATATTTGACTAGTGACAAATATAGATAAATTATACTCCATATGTTATATATATATATTGGATTAGCACACACACAAAAATGTGTATATATATTTGACTAATGAAGATGCGAGGCATATGATTGGAAAGCCGATTTTAAAATACACAACACAACAGTTTTTTTAAAGTAATTACTTTGCTTGTGTTCACACTGAACTTAATTAGTTCAGACTATATATTTAATCCGATTCTTATACTTTATAATTATATATCTTACAAATTTATTGAAGAAGACTATTTCGCAGACGGTTTAATTTATTTATATAATCGTGCAAATTAATTTATGTTGGAAATTATAAGTATAAATATTTTTCAGTTCCAGAGACAAAAAAAAAGGAGTATAAATTTTTTTATCATCCAAATGTATATGCCAGCAATTATGTCCCTATACAGCTAGAAAAAAAAAACAAGACATGTATATAGATTTAGGGTTTTTGACATCCGTAATCATATGCTCGCTACCGACAAATAATTTGTTTTACCAAATGCGGGGTATGATTAAATTTCAGACAATAAGGACTTATCTTCAAAATATTTAATATTTATATGGATTCCATGATTCATAATTTCATATCATCATATGTATAAATATATGGTTAAAGTAGGGGAGATTCAACAAAACGAACGGTTTGGATTCTAAACAGTTCTACGTCATCTCTTCTTTGTTTATTTTTCTGGTTTTCCTTTGTTAAAAAAAATTTTTGTTTTGTTTATTTGATAGCAAAACTTGCTTACATATAATTATTAGCGTCATCCGAGCACGAGTACCTGAAAAAACAATATTAATAATTTAATAGTCACATCGGCACAATCCTAACCTTATCATTTTTTATTTTTTACGATTACTATTTTCTTCCTTGACCTACAATCTAAACTGTATTATGAGACGTGCTTACAGTCTGGTTTTACGCTATAATGGTAAAAAGAAATCATCTAGAGCTGAACGATTCTCTTGTAACATCTTAATAGATGGACACTATAGCAATTGTAAAATTGTAATTACTACAGTATTTAAAATATCAAAACACCTTATTTTAAATAAAGAAAAAACAACAACAATAGCAAAAAAGAACAGAGAAACAAACAACAATCACATTGGTATATTACATCGCAATATGGACTTGATACCTTAATATTATCATGTTTCCGATTAAATTTTTACTCGACCAAAAAACATCGAAAGTGAAGTTTAATAATTACAGGATGAAGAGCAATCGTATTTAAGATCATATTTTCAAACTAGAACCTACTTTTTCCATGTATGGATATTTTTATGTCATTCCGTACCATTTTTAAACTTTATAAAGAACTCTGATTTAAGCATTATCCAAATTCCAAGGTTGTGTAATGTTGAGATTCATCTTCCCACCACCCTTGCACATTGAAGCAACGTGTGAGCCATGTGCGATGCCTAGACATGGAAATACACATGTGATCTGTTATATAAAAAATACACGTTTAAAATATATATATACTATTAGTTTAAAATGTAATTATTTGTGGATATACTCGACCTTCTTTTATTCATTTTCGGAAACGGAAAGGACCATATGATTGTTATCTCATTCTCAAGTTTCGGTTTTGAATCGTGACCAACTCCGTAACACATGTCCAAACTCCAAAGCGATTAAAAGATATACATACAAAGAGCGTTAATTATAAATTATACAAAGATTTTTGCTTACATTGGTAAGAATATTGTAAATGTATCTGTTAGTTTTATATATGTCGATTTTGATGACAAAATATGTTAAGGGGTCCCTGATTAAGCCAAAGAGAAATGTAACGGACCGGAAGATCTTTTACCAAACTTTAGTACTGTGCTAAAAAATTATTTTATTTTTTTGCTAAAAAATCTTTATTTAATCATTTCTAGCCCTCATTTTACTATAAAAGCCTTCTAAAAAACATTACATTTTTTTGCTATATATATATTTATAAATGGTACTTTTCCTTTCCAATATAACATTTCTAAGATTTATAGATAACATTTTTGATGCACATCCTTTCTTTTTGCTAATTTACGTACTACTATTTTTGTTTTTCTATATTTTTAAAATTAGATTGACCAAAATTAGTCAATAAATTTGTTAGTAAATGTTTTAATAGTATGCTTATCTACAATCAAACGCAAGTGGACCCACCATTGTCATAGGAACACGTGTACGGCTTCAAAGCAATCAGAATAGTCCATGGGCTATCTTTGCACTTAGCTGACTCAGCCCGGATAAACCCTTAAACCGGAGTTTCCTTGCTGTGAAAAAATGGGGGAAAACAAGGTAAAAGAGAAGGTGAAAAAAATCCCAATAGGAAGTCGTAAGAAGGTAACACATGGCACCAGCTTGGCAAAGTTATCGGGTAATTATCCGGTTAGGGGTAAAAATAAATGGGCCCCTTCGAAACGAAACGCGACACTACGGCGCCGTTTGCACTCTATAAATATAGCGATCGGTCGCAGAGAAACTCAACACCAAAGCACGAGAAAACCGATAAAAACGCTCTACGTGCAATTTTCTCCGTTCGTTTCTTTGACATCTGTCAGCTTTCATTTTCTTGTTTTTCGAGATTTTAAATATCTCCTAGAGTTTCGGAAAATTCTGTTTTTTCGGTTCTCATTTTTTCTCCATCTTTTCATTTCCTGCACCCAAAAGAAACATGTGTGGAATTCTTGCCGTTTTAGGATGCTCCGACGATTCTCAGGCGAAGAGAGTCCGTGTTCTTGAGCTTTCTCGCAGGCAATTTCAACTTTCCTCTCTTTTCTTTTTCTTCGTTTGTGACGTTAAAGCAGCTTAGTTATAACCGACAAATCATATTATGATTAGTTTGATGTTAGACAACCATCAAAGAATATTATGTGTTATTCTGACGAAATAATTTTGTAGTATTATTTATATTTTCATTTTCCGGTACCTTTTTGTTGAACGCGACATGAACAGTGATGCTTGATCAAATCAAACGTCTCCCTTTAGGGCTTTTGCATAGTTTATGTGAAATCTTTTTGAAAGAAAATGAAAAACGAACCTTATTAGTAGAATATTCCCGAGAAAATATAAAATCTTGATATCATCTTTGTTCTGAATATTGATAATTTTTTTTCTTTTCAAAATTTGGGTTTTTAGATTGAGGCACAGAGGACCTGACTGGAGTGGAATATATCAGCACGGAGACAATTACTTGGCACATCAACGTCTTGCGATCATCGATCCTGACTCTGGTGATCAACCTCTCTTCAACGAGGACAAGACCATTGTCGTCACGGTAACGCCACCTCTCAAAATCTATATCCATCAAGTCTTTTAACAACTCTTTCAAGATTTGAAAATTCTGAAACTTTTTTCTCCGTTGTTGGTTTGTTTGAAGGTGAATGGAGAGATTTATAACCATGAGGAGCTGAGACAGCGTCTCAAGAATCATAAGTTCCACACTGGTAGTGATTGTGAAGTCATTGCTCACTTGGTATGTGCTTCTTTTTTTAACCGGATCTTGCTGATTTGTTATTATTGATTTTGTTGAGTCATAATATGATCAAAATCTTGTGGATGTGTACAGTACGAGGAGCATGGAGAGGGGTTTGTTGATATGTTGGATGGAGTCTTCTCCTTTGTGTTGCTGGACACAAGAAACAACTCCTTCATGGTGGCACGTGACGCCATTGGTGTCACTCCACTCTACATTGGGTGGGGACTAGACGGATCTGTGTGGATATCTTCAGAGATGAAAGGCTTAAACGAAGACTGTGAGCATTTCGAAACGTTTCCTCCAGGTCATTTGTATTCAAGCAAATCAGGAGGGTTTAAGCAATGGTACAATCCTCCTTGGTTCAATGAGTCTGTTCCTTCAACGCCTTATGAGCCTCTCGCGATCAGACGAGCCTTTGAAGACGTAAGAAACGAATCAAAAGATCTCTTAATGTATTTGTGTGTGAGAAACTAATCTGTTTTGTGTTTCTCTACAGGCTGTGACTAAGCGGTTGATGAGTGATGTTCCCTTTGGAGTCTTGCTCTCTGGTGGTCTTGATTCTTCTCTTGTTGCCTCCATCACTGCTCGTCACCTGGCGGAAACTAAGGCTGCTAAGCAATTTGGTACTCAGCTCCATTCCTTTTGCGTCGGTCTTGAGGTGAGATACAAAAACAGAGTTACTCTGTTTTCAAAAGCAGAGTATAGATGCTATATAGAAAACATTTGTTTTTAATCATTTATGGTTTTTTTTTTCCGTTAGGGCTCGCCGGACTTGAAGGCGGGAAAAGAAGTGGCGGAATATTTGGGGACGCTGCACCATGAGTTCCACTTCACGGTTCAGGATGGGATTGATGCCATAGAAGATGTGATTTACCATGTTGAGACCTATGATGTGACAACGATCAGAGCGAGCACGCCGATGTTCTTGATGTCCCGGAAAATCAAGTCGCTAGGTGTGAAGATGGTTCTCTCCGGTGAAGGTTCCGACGAGATCTTTGGAGGGTATCTCTACTTTCACAAAGCACCTAACAAGCAAGAGTTTCACCAAGAAACCTGTCGCAAGGTATCTATTCAATTTATTCTCTAAGAAGACGTCGTCAAAGACGAGAACTTTAACTCTCTGTATGCGATGCCTTGCAGATCAAGGCTCTTCACAAGTACGACTGTCTGAGAGCCAACAAAGCTACTTCAGCTTTTGGTCTAGAGGCGCGTGTTCCTTTTCTGGACAAAGAGTTCATCAACACCGCTATGTCTCTAGACCCTGATTCCAAGATGGTAACTACAAAACGCAAATCCCAAACTCTATATACCCTATTTCACAAGCTAACGTTTATATGTGATTCTTTAGATCAAACCAGAGGAAGGGAGGATCGAGAAGTGGGTTTTAAGGAGAGCCTTTGACGATGAAGAACGTCCTTACCTGCCAAAGCACATTCTTTACAGACAGAAAGAGCAGTTCAGTGATGGTGTTGGCTATAGTTGGATCGATGGCCTCAAAGCTCATGCTGCTGAAAATGTATTTGTTACACAAATATCTGTTTCGCTTTTGCTGAATTCCGGATTAGATCTGATCATTTCTGCTCTGTTTTTAGGTCAATGACAAGATGATGGCGAACGCTGTACATATCTTCCCACACAACACTCCACTTACCAAAGAAGCTTACTATTACAGAATGATCTTTGAGAGGTTCTTCCCACAGGTGAGACACTTATGAATCTCTATTATTTGTTTTGTTTTAACAGATTTACAAACTTTTGAGCTGCGTTTTATTTTCCCACAGAACTCGGCAAGGCTAACTGTTCCTGGAGGTGCGACCGTGGCTTGCTCGACTGCAAAGGCAGTGGAGTGGGACGCAAGCTGGTCCAACAATATGGATCCATCGGGAAGAGCCGCCATAGGAGTTCACCTCTCGGCCTACGATGGAAGCAATGTGGCGTTGCCCTTGCCGCCACTTAAGGCAATTGGCGACATGCCGATGATGAGGGGACATGGAGTTGTGATTCAGACTTGAGTTTTGAAAGAGGAAAGCGAGGCATTGTGTGCTCTTTGAAGTTGTCCTATAATGTGGGTTTATGTGTGTTTGTATGATTTCAAAAAAAAAAAAAAATGGTTTTCTTTTTTCCAATGAAGATTTGAATTTTTGTATATATTAAAATTTCTTGTATTTTTGGTAAGATTTGAATGTACTGTTTTTACATAATTCGATGTACATCAATCTTATATCAATAATAATTTATATTGTATTGGGTAACCTAAAACTGTTTCTACCCTATTTCTAAAATTAGATTGTGCTCGTTTCGCAAAACTTTTCATCAAATGTTGAAGGATATTAACCTCTATTTGAAAATGTGTTAAAGACATTATTCAAGGTTTATGAAGTTTGTTGGTCTCTAATGGGGGATTTGTCTAGTTTTCATAAGTATGGGGGTGTGAAATTCATTTTTAAAACATAGGGTGTTAAAGTGTTGATGATACAGACATACGGGTTGTCATCTATTTAACCAGTGACTAGGATAATGATATTCGTGCTTCCAAACAGGGCTTTCTTCTTCCCTGATCGTTCTCTTTCAAATTCAACTTCATGCTTCTCTACTATCGATCTACCTTTCCGGCTTTCCCTCTCTGAGATTTAACTTTCTGAGCCATGACAGGGCACAGTTGATCTTCTTAGGACTACCGATTCTCTTGTTATGTTCTGATCTCTTCAATCTCTTCATTCCACCACCGCCGAAAACTCAGAACCACCCACCACCGTCTATCTCCCACCCGCAGCGTCCGGCGGCGATTGTCTCAGAAACCCTAGATTTCGCTTCACAGGTGAAATGCATCGCTATTTTCTCTATTGTCACTACTTATTTCTCTCACATTCGCCTTCTAATAGTTCCTCTTTTGTAGCAGTCAAATGTTGCCGGAGGAATTGGACATGGAAATGCCGTAGAGATCAACTTCTGCGTCTCCTGCTCTTACAAGTAATCTTTGGATTTCCTTTTGGCTCTGCATCTTCTTTACTGTTGTTTTAATCTGCATTGTTTCTTCGATTTTCCTCATAGATTAATGCTACAAGTTAAATTCTTGATAATCGTTGCTGTACCTAGCTTGCAATGTGAGACGTAAACTTGTTATTTTCTTCAACGTATGCAAAACTACTTATTCGTTTCAAAGTTTTCGGATTCGTGATTCGAATGTTAGTAACTACATTTCTGTATAAATAGTGGAACTCATCATTTCCTGTTGAAAGAACTGTCAAAAGCTGTCACCTTTTGAAGCAGATTCTGCACATTCTTAAGAGTTTCTTTTTTTTCTTTTTCTTTCTAATTTTGATTGCAGGGGAACTGCAGTAACCATGAAGAAGATGTTAGAGACGGCTTTTCCGGGATTGATGTAATCCTCGCTAACTATCCGCCACCAGCACCGAAACTTCTTGCAGTCTTTCCTGCAAAGTTCAGGGGCCTTTGAAGTTAGCTGCAGTGGAGAAATGGTCAGTTCTCTTTCTCTTACAGAATGCAGAATCATATCACTTTCTGTGATAAGCTTTGGTTATAAGACACAGACTTGTGCTGCTATTGTGCCAAATGGATCAGTTTCAGTAATAGTAAAGCTAAACCAGTCTAATGTCTGGTCTTCTCAGGTGTTTTCGAAATTGAAAGAAGGTAGATTTCCAGGGGAGATCGAGCTAAAAGATCTCATCAGCAGAACCCTGACGAAACCATTCTTCTCAGGCTAGAAGGTTCTGAAACCCTAACCTGAAGCTCCATAGTATATAGACGCAAAATAATATTGTTTTTTGTCAAAAGCTAATGTGCCAAAGTGTCCATGCTTTGTTTTAACACCCATATCAAAGTCTTAATGTCTCCAAATTGTCTGATTGATACATTTAGCTTATATATATATTCAACATAGAAACTAAGCAAGTAAAAGTCAAAGAGTTTTAAGGTGATGTGTCAGCCTTTGCATTGGTCGGAACGCTGGGATCGTGTCTGGTGTTTGCAGATGGATCACTATAATCCTCTATGTTCACCACCATCAACGATCTTCTTGCAATCCCTGTCTTCGCAAATCCTAACAAATAAAAACCGATTCAAGTTTGGTTAAACCCCAAAAAAAACAGAATCAGAACATCATACAATTCTATGAATCAAAACATGATGGAGTGGAGGAAGCGATTACAAGAGATGAAACCTGAAACAGAGAGGGTGTTGCGGGCAGAAGATGTGACAAGCGGAAGGGTTAGTATGAGAAACAGAAGAAGACGAATCGCAGAACTCATCTCAGTTTGGTTTTGAGAGGTATATATGATGATACCAAAACCGATCTGCTGTATTTATCCAAATGCAATCTGTTTTTTCACGTGAAGAAGAGACTAAACATTAATGCCTGTTTTTGTTTTGTGTGGGTGTGTTAAAGAAGAGTGTTAGTTTGGGAGATGGGAATATTAATGGGTAGAAGATGACCAAGGAAATATTGACACTTGGCTTACCATTGTCGTCACACTTGACATATCAACTGCGTCGATGGATACAAAGTTATCAAAGTTAGTAGCGGTGTTACGGTGTAGCGGAAGAACATGTTTATTTACTAAAATCCAAAGAGTGAAAAATGCGTATATGTAGATATATAATAAAATATTTCACAAAATATATAAGTATTTTAAAAATTTGAATTACTTGTACTTTAATTTATTTCTAATTAATTTTTATTACATATTTATAATTTTCAAGATTTTATATTTTTATTTGAATAATTTTTATTTCTTATAATTTTACTACTTGTGTATTTATTTATGCTAATATTTTTACGAATTGATTCTCATATAAATATATATATATATATATATATATGAATAGTTTTTTTTCTAGTATTAAGATTTCAACTTATATTTTCCTAAATTAAAGTTATTCTTATTTATTTTTATTCTTTAATTAAAATAAATTCTTTTTGTTTTATTTTTTCTTTTCAAGTTATTTTTTAGAAATAGTATTTGATTATAAAAATTTCTAACATAAAATTCTTTTTAAATAAATTAAATCACATAATGTATAAAAATTTGGTCGATTAAATCTCCATATATTGTAATTAAGTTAATTACTGTTATTTTATTTATTTTTATTTTCATTTTTCTTTTTCTAGTTGAAATATATTTTTTGTTTTATTTTTTCTTTTAAATTATATTTATAATAGAAATAGTACTTTATTAAAAATTAGTATTATCTCCCGTGCTAAGCACAGAAATTTAATTTTACCTATAAATAAAACTAAATTTCAGTTATATACAACTAATAAATTACAGATATAAAATAGTTTTGGAAATGAACATTGAAACACTTATTTACCAAACTTGTTTTACATACACACTGAACTACTGAAGAGGCTATTGAGGAGGACTTTGGCTGAAAGATTTTTGTGGGAAGAATAAAAATGCAATTTCTTTCGACATTTCCTGTTTTAGAAGCTTCTTCTTACGACATTTCCAGACTCTTACAACCACTCCTCGCATCGTACAATCACAAGATGAACACTTTGTTATTACATAATAGAAACAATCATAGAAAGTGATTGTCTTTACAAGTTTTTAAACTCATAACTTCATCTTCTACTTGATCAAATTGGTTCCTCTTTACGGACCCTGCGAAGCCATCATAATGGAAGTTTCTTAATAAAATAATTTATTTTTACTATTAACTATCCAAAAATCAAATAGATTTAAATACCATATGATCCAAATACCGTTAATTCTGTCTTCCAATGTGGTGAGGCTGATGAATGTTATTGCAATTCATATTTAACGCCTGAAACATCACAATTAAGCTAACAAAATGTTTAAAAACAAAAATAGAAAACTTCTTAAGCAAGTTTAAGTATAAAAGAGAAATCAATAATTAAGAGGAGAACACTTCGACTTTAGGAAGAAGAGAGAAGTTGATGAACACAGTCACAAACTCTCCATGTGGAGAAGTTATTCCAACGATCTGAACATGATGATGATAACATTGACTAAAAAGTATATCTATAACTTCTGTTGTCTCTACCATTTTGATAAGAAGTTAGAAAGCAATTTTTTTTTTGAGTGGTTAAAGAGATGATCGTGTAGTTTAACTGTTTAAAGAGATAATGATGAAAACAAAATTTTTATTTTTATTTAAAATCTTTAAACGGTTTTTTATTCTATTTAAATGACAGTTATCAAAATTTGATTGCACACTACTTAATGAATTCAAATTAGTGGATCGTGAGATCAGAAAAAAAAATGAAATGATAAAAACTCATAACTGATTAAAGAAATTTTAAATTAGAAAATTTAAAATAATTTTTAAAAAATAAATAAAATGACAGATGTCAGACCCAGAATTGCCAACTGACTTGTGTTTTATAGGTATAGAGATTTTCTAAACTAAAATTTTATTTTCAAATAAAATTAAATCATAAAAAATATCAAAACTAATCGATTAGATTACCATATGTCACAATAATATTAATAACTAACTTTAAAGATCAGAGTTATTCTTATTCTTATTTTGTTTTCGTTTACCTTTCATTAATTGAAATATATCATTTTATTTTACTTTTTCTTTTAAAAAAATTATTCTTTATTTGTATTTAATTATAAAGTTGGGGTAATTTTTATAATGAATCATTTGATAATTTTATTACGAAATATGAACTTTTTAAAAGTGATTCATACGAGAGATCCACTAATGTATTTTTAATCTACCGTTTAGTCTGTCAATATTTTGTATTTAATATTCTATTAGTCTATCAGTACTCAATAGTCTACATTCAGTCTACCATTATTCATTACTTTATAAGTAAAAGTTGTTAAAAAAGATAGTGCTAGTATTTATATAAATCGTAAAAAAAGATATTTTATATAATAAATTTACTTTTGTTTTTGTTTTTATTTTCTTAATTGAAATATATCATTTTATTTTATTTTTCCTTTTAAAGTAATTGCTTATTAGTTTAAAAATAGTTTTTAGATTATAAAAATTTCTCAAACTTAAAATATATTTAAATCGTAATACATATCAAAATCTTATCAATTAACTTGTCATATGTCATGGTCATGTTAGTTAACAAATTTGACATATGTATTTTTATATAATAAAAATTATAAAAGATTTAACTTAAATCTAGTAGAATTAGAAAATTACACATAGTTAACAAGATATATTAATATAATAAGTATCTCTAGTACTCTTTTAATTTAAAGTATAGAGATTTCGAATACCCAACTTAACTAAACAAGTATTAAATGGAAGACGGTTAAAATGTTTTGTAAAAAAGTTGGTTGCTCTTTAGAAGATATATAATTATATATAATGGCTTAATTAAACTGACAAAAACATCATCACGTATAAAATGACAATGATTCTCAAAATATTTTGTACAGTGTTCTACAGGATTAAAAGGAAGATGAAATGTATATTGACTATCACAATAGATAGAAACCGGTTGGGTTAACGAAATATCAAATAATCATAGTAATTCTCGTAACCATTTTATTTCACAATTAGGATCAACATCGATCGATATTCACCCTCAGGCAAAAATCTAGAAATCGTTTGTTGCTTTGTTGTCCTCCACGAGATAGAAGAAGCACCAACGAGAAATACATAACAAGAAAAATAACGCCTAGTAATTGGACAACACCGCCCAATCAGAGTTGCAATTTCCCCATAAACGAAGATCAGAATACACATTTAAGAAAATTATCTATCATGGTGTACACTTAAGATAATGTACCCACTTGTAGGAAATGTATAACCTCCTATTGAGATATCGCATAAGATTGCATAAACTGAGATCAAATGTGTACTGCATATGTCGAATGACAGTAAGATATATGAGACGCCCAACAATGCGTCTCGATATTGGTCTGAATATGCATAAAGATCACCAATCTCCCCAGCAAGATTGTGATTTTAATCCATAGGCGTACACATCAAGACTAGCTCCAAGCAGTCCACTCTCAGTAACAATATCAAGACAATATTTCCGTTGACAAAGAAATATTCCTTCATCTTGATGTGCAACTTCAATGGTCAAAAAGTATCGTAGGGTAACCAAATCTTTCATGTAAAAACAAATATGAAGATACTTCTTAAATGTATAAATTATCTTTAAATCATTACCACCAGTCACAAGATCATCCACATAAAGGAGTTCATCGAGTTCAATGGAACCTTTAACCAAAGAAAATAAGAAGTAACCGGATATAGATTGCTTAATCCATATTGTAGAAGAGTTGTCTGTAGTGTGGAAATTGTTGAGCTTGTTTTAAACTATATAAATATTTCAACAACTTGTAGCTCTTATTAGGAACATATTGCAAAAAACCTAAGGAATGTGCACATAAAGCTCTTCATCAACTCACCATGGAGGGGTGCATTATAAATATACATTTGATGGAGTTCCTACTTATGAGCAACTTCCAATCATCTTGATTAGCAGAACATTAGAAGTTAAATTTCCCATTGTATGATGGATGTAGATAGAAATCCGAGAGAATTGATTGTTCTGATGAAGAACCCATTTTCTCTGTATTGTCACCCATGATAACAAGCTGAGATCAGAAACAAATCACAACAAACGAACGAGAATGGTTTTTTTGTAAAGACCAGATTCTATATACTCTCACACTCAAATGAAAAAGATAAAATAAAAAAAGATCAAATAGACAAACCTCTAAGTTTTATGCCTTTCGCTTTGATATCATACCAACGTTGCGGCTTAAGAAGATTCACTAGCCTAAAGAGGCATATATATATATATATATAGTTATAAGGGATTTACTTAACCTAATAAAATTAGAAAATTACACATAATAAACAAAAATATGTTAATATTACAAATATCCCCAATAGAAATTGAGCCTTTCATTCATTCACTTTTTGTTTTCTCTTTTTTTTTTTTTCCATCATGCCTAAATTTAGAATGATAATAGCAAATTGAATTATGAGAGTATTAAGCGGATTGCAGAGCAATACATGTTGAATATAGTTTTAGTATATAGAAAAACACAATATACATATAAATAGTATGGTTTGTACAAAAGAAACGATATAAAATTACCTTTAAATGAAAAAAAATTATATATGATATACATCAAAAACTTGAATGTAAAAATAATAATAAGTAATGCAAGATACATATTTTAAATGAATAATTTTCACAATATAATATTGGTATTAGTAAATTTTAAACATGATATTGTTGTATATTATTTTCAATTTTTGTGTGAAAAAAGTTTTTATGTTTCCAAAAAAATAATGGAGATGCAAAGTTTATGAGAGCATCTCCAGTAGTAGATACCCTCTTGGGTATCTCAGAAATTTTTAATTTTAAATATATTAAAGTTTTGAAGCAATTAAAATGTAACACACAAAAGAGTATTTCAAAAACTGAGGATCGTTTCTTGTTTGAGGATCATCTCTCTTCCTTTTTCAGTTTGTTTCTTTATTTAAATGGTGAGATACTTGTTGAGAACCATTGATATGGGTATCCTCAAACTCTTATTTTAAAAAGTTTGATTTGCCTCATTGCTTGGTAAAACAAATGTTGTTAAAATGATGTTTCTAGTATTAAAGTTATAACATTGACTTGATATGATTTATAAACCTTTTGTCCTCACTTCATACTTAATTCTCATATTACTATATTAATTAGGTAATAACCCGCATTCTGTGCGGAATGAAATAATTATTATTTATTAAAATTTAGTATAATATTTGTATATATATTTAGTACTGTTAACTCTAAAATAATAATTAAATATTATAATTTAAATAGTTTGTTACTTATCTACTATATCGATAAATTAAAAAGACATAATTTTATATTTTTAATTTGAAAAATAATGATTATATACATACATTATCTCTTTGTAAAAGAAAAGAATAATTATTGACTCCAGAAACCTTTAATCAAAAAATATTATCTAAAATATAATAATAAAGCATAATTACATATATAGTGTATACATAACAAATCGGAATATTAAATTTAAGATGTAATATGGGTAGAGTTTTGATGCATTTTTGCTATGATTGATTATATAAAAAATAATGTGACAAATAAAATTTATTATAATTAGCTTCTATAAAAATATTGATGTTTATCTATCTTATATATTATTTTTACTCCAAATAAGTTTTAAACATTGATGACTTATTAGACAAAAGTGTCATTATCAATTCTACTCGAAATTTTTGAATATATATATCTTGATTAACAAAATAAATTTGAATTAATATATTACTTATATCTAAATTAGATTAGTGAATGTGCCATAAATTAAATTACTTATATTACTAACATATATGAAACACAATAAATTTCATTTTCATTAAAATTATTAATAAATTGTCAATTATCTCAAAATAATATTATATTAAATATTAAATACTATTTATTGTATACTTATGAGTTAATTGAAAATTTACTTTTGGAAAGAGTCAATTAAATCGAATTATGACTACTGAATTTTATTTATAATGACTATAATGAACTAAAATTACAATCAACTTTTATAATGATTATAATGGACTTAAATTATAATGATTTATGTTTATTTATTAATAATTTGAGTAATTTATATTCAATTTTTAAAATTTAAATTATAATACATGTACAAAAAATCTATATATATTTTATTAGATGGATGTGATAATTAATTTACTTTACAAAAGTAAGTTTAAATGAAAATAAAAGAAAAATAGATTTTTGGTAGAAAATAAAATTAAATAATTAATTAATATGATATATTTTTGGTAAGAAATAAAAGAAAAAATATCTTAATAAATTAAATACTGATTTATAAAATGAAATATAACATATGTATGGACCTTAACAATATAATGACATATCATGTAATTAGTCTAGTAATCTAAGTTTAAAAAAAAAAATTAGCTAAAAATGAATATAAGGTTAACACATCAGCATAATAACATCCTGTAAATATTTACGAAAAGGAGGTTACTCTTTAAAAATGCTTCTAAATTAATATATAGGGGATAGAGGATTTTTCAATATTTTTTGGGACAATTAATCCTTTTTTATTTGCATTTTAGTAGAATAACTTCATACATACTAAAATATTACAAACTAATCTATTGTAGGTGATTTTTACAATAACAGCCTCTATTTTCATTTCTAACACTTTTTATGTTTTCACTAATTCAAATAAGGAATTATTTTTTTGGGTCTGAAACACCTATAGATACCAAAAATATATAGATGTAGTTCTAAAATTGTATTTTTTATTATCAGCACTTTCCATGTTCTCCTTTAAATTTTTTTTTTTACTTATTCACAAAAGGAATTTTTGTTTTTTTGGGTCTGAATTACAGCTAAGAAGATAGTAAAGAAGAATTAATTGGAAAAAAAGTAGATAAGAATGTTTGCTGTAAAAAAAAAAAAACTAGATAAAGATTGTGTAGGCGATCAGCTATTGGACAAGTCTAACACAATATTTCTCATTCTTTTTTTTTTGTCAATCCAATATTTCTCATTCGTAACGCTTTCTTTTGTTCTCATAATATAATAATATACTCATGGTTAGTCCCGTATTCACATAGTACTAGAAAGCATAAAGCCAGAAACAACGAGTCCACTTCACAGGAGACCATGAGCAACACAGAGTCATACCCGCCGGAGTTTCGACCTCTAATGAGCGAGTCTACTGAACCAGAAATAACCGTTGAGCGTATGTAGACGATTCTTGTTACATAGTATTTCTCTTTATATGAAGAAAGAGTTCTGGTTTATCTTGAGATAAACCAATCTTAATTACACGGTCTGATCATAACCGGTCTAAGATCTATTCTCATTCTCTAACAGATCTCAACAAGAGCAAGGATATCCAGATCCCGGTTATCAATCTCGAGCGTTTGGATATGGAGAAACTGAAAGAAGCATGCAAAGACTGGGGAATATTCCATCTGGAGAATACGGGGATACCGTCAACGCTGATGTCACAGGTGAAAGAGGTAACGGAGTCGCTGTTGAATCTGCCGTTCGAAGAGAAACGGAAGATGTTCGGTGTTAACTCTCCGTTATCTTATTACTGGTCGACACAAATGGTAAGCCCATCAGGAAATGCCTTAAAGAGGGACCCAGAAAAATCTGGTGCTCACTTGTTCGAAGGCATCAACGTTCCTCTAGCTTCTCTCTCTCGTCTTCTTCCACATTCTAGATGCTCTGATCCTAAGCTCGAGTCTTTCAGGTACGGTTTATACGGTGTCGTTTTACCCTTTTACTTCATTGGTAGTTCTTGGTTGTTTAAAGAATTGAATCATGTCATTAATGTTTAGATAAATAGTCGGTGACTAGATTGATAACACCGAGGAAAAGTTATGAGTCATGGAATCTAGGAAATTGAAAAGAAATGTGAAATAAAGTATAGTTTTCATTAATATTGGGCTGAACATATAACTTTCATTAACATTGGGTTTCGATATACTGCAAAACTGATGAGTAAAAACCTAAAAACTGATGAGTTCAAAAACTAAAATAAGTTAAAGACAAAACTAATAAGCAGGGAATGGTATGTGATTCCACGTGATTCACATTTTTGAATTAGGTTTGAATTGTATGTAGTTTTTTCACATTTTGAAAACTGATTTTACCGAATAGATCAAATTAAATGACTTTACTACGTAAGAAATGTAATATGTCTAATATGAGTTACGCAGAGTGGTGATGGAGGAATATGGAAGGCACATAAGTAGGATTGTTGTGACCCTATTTGAAGCTATAGCAGACACACTGTCCTTGGAAATATCCGGTGACCGGAAAATGAGCTACTTATCGGAGTCAACAGGTCTGGTACGTGTTCAACGGTACCCTCGGTGCACCGAATCACCCGGACTTGAGGCTCATACGGATAGTTCGGTGATATCGATAATAAACGAAGACGAAGTTGGTGGGCTAGAGTTCATGAAAGATGGTGAATGGTTCAAAGCCACACCTCTTGCAAATTCTTTTGTCATCAATCTAGGGGATATGATGCAGGTAATTAATTTTTAAACTACCCGTTGCGTGCTAAATAGATTTTTTCATTTGAGATGAATTAAATCTTAAAAGTGCAAAATTGATTTAATGCAGGTGCTAAGTGATGACGAGTACAAGAGTGTGTTGCATAAAGTGGGAAAGATTATGAAGAAGAAAGAGAGATACTCGATAATTTATTTTGTGTTCCCAGACAAAGAGTGTATGTTTGAATCGAGTCGCTATAAGACATTCAAATTCTCGGAGTATGAAGCTCAAGTTAAGCTTGATATTGAGAACCATGGTAGCAAAATCGGCCTTTCTAGGTTCCTTAACACTCCCTAATACTGTTGTATACCTCTCTCTCCAAATATCCAGATTAATAATTTGCATTTTCATTTACTCTTAGAATATTTATATTCTACTAGACTTATACCCGCGCATACGCGCATGTTTTTTCTAAAATATATTTTATTATAAATAATATAATATTTCCATTTGAATTTCATACTTATAAATTCTTTTTTAAATAATGTATATTTACTAAATGTAATGAACTTCTTTATATATTAGAGTTTAATTTATAACATTATATGCTATTTTTAGGGGAGCCTATCATCTTATAGATATCGATGAAACATAGTTATCCAATATAATTTTATATATTTATCACCAGAGCTCCATATACCAGACAAGATTTATTTATATTCCTTTACCAACACTTTTGTCAAATTTTATCTTTTTATTTTCTACTTTGGCATGAAGTAGTTTTACCTGATTTTATTATATCTTAAATATTTTTTATTTTAAATGTAATTTTTTCAATATGGATCTGATTATTTGTAGATAAATTAATTCAGTTTTTCAACTTTAATATATAAACAAATAGACTTTTCATATTCTCAAAATGCATTAATAGAAATAATTAAGATTATTTTTTGTGGTTTTAATATTAAGTTGACACTTGTCACAATAAAAACGATTTATATGCCTACACCAACACCTTTGTCAAATCATCTTTTTATCTTCTACTTTGGTATAAATTAATTTCATCTGATTTTATTATATCTTAAATATTCTTTATTTCAAATTTAATTTTCAATATGAATTTGATTATTTATAGATAAATTAATTCAGTTTTACAATTTTAATATATAAATAAATAGACTTTTCATATTCACCAAATGCATTAATAAAAATAATTATTATTTTTTTATGTTTTTAATATTAAGTTGACACTTGTCATTTGGAAATTCATCTGAAATGATGATGTGTCAAGCTGTGGGAGAGGGCTCACCTCTATTCATATATATGATTGGTAGCAGTTTCGTAAAACCTTCATATTTGCAAGTTTTAATTCATTTTTTCTGGTTATTTGCAAGTCTTTTTTATTTGGGACATTCGATTTTAATTTTGCCTTTCATTTTTCTGTGGTGGAAATGAAAGAATATGAAAAATAACATACATAATTTAGTAATTAAAATTTAGTTTTCTAAATCTATACAGTGAAAACTCTATAAATTAATACTCCATAAATTAATAAACTCTATAAATTAATAAGTTTCTTTGGTCCCAAGTTGGACCGGTTCAAAATATAACATAAATTGATAAATTAGTAAGATACTAATTTTTTTATAAAAAAACCAATATAAATCTACAATCCCATTTATATCATAAATTAATAATTAGTATATAAAACAATCTTATACAAATATACAGTTATGATAATTTACTAATATATGAGTATATTGTTGTTTATTTTTTTTATTAAATTTAATATATTTTATGATTTATCTATAAATTTTAACTAAAATGTTAGGAAATATCATAATTTTTTAAAAAGATACTATTTTATTTATTTATTCATAATTTGTTTCATTCAAAACTGATAAATTAATAAAATATCAAAATTCTACTATAATTAATTTATAGAATTTCTATTATATATCGAACAAAAAAAATTCTCAAATTACTCACACGATGACTAGACAATAAAATTTATATTTTTGTTAATGAATTGTCTCTTTAAAGTTTTCTTTTGCAAGTAATATACGGAAAATTATAAAGAATTATGTGAAATTTATCAAAAAACTTTCTTAGAATACGATTATATATTAGGAACACTAGATTTAAACCCACGGTATGCTGCGGGATACTGTATTTATATATGTTTTTTAAATTTTATTTTTATTTTATTTTAGTTTCATGTTTTGATTAAAAGATAGATTAGAAATGAATAAACTATTGGTCAAAATGTTTTTCTTTGGTTCAAAATCTCTTATTCCGTTCGGAGTGATCAAGTGACTTCCTCTTATCTTCTTGTAGCTTTTAAAAATTTGATTTAATATTTTTTATTCTACTCAAAATCAAATAATGTTTATATAATAGTTTACATATAAATAAAGTAAATGTACACCAAGCTTAAGTGATATACAAATTCTAAAAAATTGTCCGTGTATTCAGAATCGACCTTATTGAAATCATGATGGTCACATGTTTTGCAGGTTTCTTTATAGAATGTTGTGAAATATTGACTTTTAATAACAAAAAAAAATTGCAAAACACTAAGATGTATCACTTTATTAAGAATTTTATAAGAACTAATGACCCTTATGCAATTTTCTCTTGAATATATCTAAAGCTTAATCTAGACAAATCCAACTGAATGGTAATTTGCTTCATTTGTAACTTTTTCATCATTGTGATGGTCCAAATTCAGAATCTTTTGTTCTTCAATCTCAAGAAACCATGTTCTTTGTTACATATTAGTCTCTTGATTGATCTTTATAACTATCTCTTGAGGAATAATTTCTTCCAGAGTCTCATTGATCATCTTCTCCTCCTCTGTTCCAATAGTTTCGTACAACCTTGTAGATACAAAGATACTCTCATCCATCACAAAGGGCTTCTCTTCATTAAGAAACTCTGTTGTATTAGATTTGCTCACAACACTTTGAACTCCAATAATAGATAACTCTTCCACTTCTCTTGCTTGACAAACAGTTTCAGCACTTATTGATTAATAGAGACATAATCTCGTTAAAGCAAATACAAAAAGGCGTAAAGGTTTTCTTTCCAAAATATGAAGAGATAAATAAAACTCAAATCAGAACTTTCTGTAACTGATGTCTGTTTCTGAAGCTGCTCAATGGTTTCCATTACTGAACTATACAAGATATTCTGAATCTCGAATGCATCTCTTCTTCAACATTTTTCACTTTCATATCTTCGACTAAGTTCTTGTTTTGTGGTTCTTTTTACATTTTTCACTTGGCTTATTTATTTTTTAAAATAATTCAGAAATGAGTAAAAATATATTCTAACTGATGTCTAAAATTAAATGTTTTGATTGGTTGTTCATACTATTTTAATTTTTTATGAAATGGCAAATGATCTAAGTACTTGAAAAATTAACAAATTAAATGACAAAATAGAAATTAGTATAGAAGAACAATCATTAACTTGTAAAACTCAATTAGTTCGTCTGCCCTGAAGCTCTTAGCCTGCATCAACCATCAAGAGATTTGTACTTGCCACGTTAACAAACATGAGTAGCTGACACCATGAAATTGTTTTATATAGCATTTTACTTAGAGTATTGGAAACTAATTATTAGTCTTTGTACGTTAAGCAAAATCTCATAATTCAAATGAGATGTGTTTGCGCAAAAAATTATATATCCTAGTTCTGTTCGATTTTAAAACTCTAATGAAAAGAAAAGAATTTGAAACTTGGTATATAATTACTTCTTATTTACCGTGTATACAACTTTATATTCCCTATTCCAAGTTACTAATTTTAAAATTGTATTTGATGATTAAAGTTTTGTGGTTGAATACTATAACTGCAGTTAGTTTTTTACTTAAACACAACAACTTTTTTTGATAACCGCTTAAACATAACAACTACGGCCAAAACACATGCAATTTCACAATTGTTTTGCCAAAACACAGCTGGACCATTAGAATGGGTGTATGGACTGTATGGTAGAAGATGCTACGAAATAAAAATGGGCATATCTAAGAGTAAACTTTGGACGCAGGATGCAGAATCAGCAGAGAAACACGACATGTCCATTCTAATGAAACTTCTGCTTTTGTCATCATACAAATTTCAAATTTTGACTCGCACGTTTCCTAAGTTTCACATATATGGCTACATATGATACGTGGCTAAGAGAAGTTCATATGTTTATTTGCATGGCAAATCCCCATGCATTTTCTTTTTGTTGTATTTGATTTTTTTTTTAGATTGATATATACGATATGCATCTTATGTGTCCAGTGGGTTGATTAGTACAAAAGCATGCCAACTTAATTAAGAGTGCAATGAGGATAGTACGTATGAGCGTTTTAACAAACTGTATTTTAAATAAAACTAGATGTTGGACCTGCGCGCCCGCGCAAGTATATGATTCTTGAAGTAAATTTTATAAATATTTAAATTATGTAGTATAAGAAGATTTATTATATATTATGTTATAAGATATTCTGTTTTCTAGTACATATGTATCATGGTTTCATTTCGAAAGAATGAATAGTCTATTTTTCATATGTGTATATAAAAGCTAATTGTCTTTTTTTCTTGCTAACAAAAAAACTAATTGTCTTGTTGATGGATTAGCTAACTCTGTTTTTTCCCTTCCTCTAGGTGTCTAGTTTTTAGATTCGGTTTCACCTACTTTAGTTTCAATTTTCAGTTACGATGTCTCCCCCACCCCCCTCCTACAAAAAAACTATAGTTAAATTAATAATAAATTATTTATTTATGTGTTATGAGGATTAAAATTAAATTTTGTAAATACAAAAATATAAATTTGAAAATAAGATAATATAAATTACGTGCAACTAAATTAATATAGTAGACACACAAGTTTTTATTGTAAAATATGATAATATGTTATTGGTTTTACATGAAATTTATGTTTTTTAATATTGTATTTAGTTTTTTTTCTTCTCCTTCTCCCTTTCTATTCTTTCTTCTTCATTTCTATTATCTGTATCTTTTTAAACAGAAAGAGAAGAAAGAATTGTTGGGGTCGGTCTCCGCTTATTGTTGTTTTCCAAACCCAACTTTTATATTTAAAGATATAATATATTACTGATTTTATATATAACTTGTGTTCTTATGTTGTAGTCGATTTTTTACAGGTTTGAATACCTAGTTGTAATTTTGTTAACCACGCTATTATTTTTATTTAAAAATATTTATCTTGAATCATCGGTTTGGTATATCTTGTTGGTTTGGTCCACCTATCTGGGACATGAATTGTTTAATCCGTCTTTATCGATCCAACTCGTTGTTTCTGCTCGGCGGTTCGCCAGTTCGGCTCGGTGGTTTGCCAGCTCAGCTTGTCAGTCTGGCTTATCACCTCTTCGATTTGGCTAGGCTCATTTCCATTACAACTTTTTCTTTGTTGATTTCGTCATAGTGGAGACCAACCCCAACAATTCTTTCTTCTCTTTATGTTTCTCCTGCTTCTTCTTCTTAATCACTTCTTCTTCATCTTTTTTTCTTCTCTCCCTTCATTTGTTTTTGTTCTTCTCCTTCTCCTTTTTATCCTTTATTTTTCTTTTTTTTCCTTTCTTTTTCTTCGTTTTTCTCCTTTTTCCTTTTTTTAGATTACCATGAAGTTCTGAGCCGAAATCTGCAATCTCTGCAGGCCCGAAACCACATCATGTAATATTAGTTTAATACCAAGAGTCACTCGATCATGCGATCTCTAAGCTTTGCCTAGATCCTTTACCAGTCGAGCTAACGACTCTTGGTTACTCCTTCGTCTTCTTCTTCTTTTTCATCTTTTCTTCTCATTCTTCTCCTTTGTTGTTCTTCCTCTCTCTCCTTCTTTTTCTTCTTCTCTGTATCTATATTCTTCTTCATCCAGTCTTCTCCTTATTATCCTTCGTCTTCTTCTTCTCTTCCTCCTTCATGTATTCTTCTTCTTCATCCATTCTCTTTCTTCTCCGTTTTCCTTTTCCGTTTTTTCATCTTCTCTATTTGTCTTATTCGTCATCACTTCTCCTTTTTCTTATTCGTTTTTCTTCTTTTTCATCCCTTCTTATTATTCTTTCTTTTCCTTCTTCTTCTTTATCACTTATTCTCCTGCTTCTCATGTTCTTCTCTTTTTTTTTTTTTCTCTTTTCTTCTTCTTTTTCATCTACTCTTCTTCTCATCCGTCACTTCTCTTTATTCTCCTCCTTCTTCTTCGCCTTCTTATTTGTTCTTCCTCTTCTTTGTCAAACAAAAAATGATAAATTAAAAACTAAAAAATTAAAATAACAACTATATACATAGTAAACAAACTGAAACAAAATTTTTAACATATAAAAATATATTTCGACTAAAAAATATTGATGTTTGCAAAAATATTTTTTTTAAAAAATCTAAATAGAGAAAACAATTAGCTAAATAAATTAGAGAAAATGAGATAATGTGAGATTTATTTCCCTTATAGTTTATTGAAATAATATTATAATAAATAGTTTTATTTTGTTAATTGTAAATTATGAAAATCTTTTATTAATTTACTAACTTATTATTAATATGTTGTTACATCTACAATAAAAATTTATCAATATTTTTTGTAATATTTTTGAAAATATGCTAGAATACATATTTTTTAAAATATGCTTTAAATTTATGCAGTTACTATTTCTTAATTTAAAAATATTTTGATTTTCTTTGAAAAGCTTGCTCGATAATTTTAGTAATTGAATATTAATAAAATATTACAAAATCGATTCATTAGATATTTTATGGAACTAAATATAATTTAAATAAAATTATATGGATATTATCTTTTACTGTTAATTAACCATAGTTTTTTTAAAATTTGATCATGTTGCTTTTAAATTTGAAATTAATCTCATCAAAATTTAATTTAATATTAGATTGTACTAAACATATAATAAATAATATATAATTAGTCATAAAAATTAGATTTTAGTTTATTTTCCTACAAACATATGTGTTTGGTTATATTATTGCATAATAATAAGAATATGATTTTTTGTAATAATTCTTTTGCAAAATGTTTTATATTATGTAAATGTATAATTTAATTATATATATTTATATTAATTATAATTGTTATTTTCTTATATTGTTACATAATAATATATATTTGAAATATATTATTTGTTAGTTTTTTGCAAAATGTTCTAAATTGTATAAATATTTACAATTTAATCTCATATATATGGTAATTATAATTGTCATTTTTTATATAAAGTTGGTTGTAATTAATTCTATGATTAATTAAATTTTTCGAAATAACTATTTATGGGAAATTCGAAATTAATTAAATGTGTTTGGTAATTGGAGTTAAACTAATCTAAAGAATATTTGAAAATTAATGTGTTTGGTAATAGGAATATAAGAATTAAATAGTAAAAAAAGAAAATGAATATTAATTGATTGAATAAACAAATGACGAAACTACCATTAATGAAATTCTAAAGAAAATGTTAAAATGCAATGGCATTTCATGTAATATAACACATGAAATATGTTTAAACATTGAAGTGATCCTTAATTAATACTCCCTCTGTTTCATAATAAGTGTCATTTGGAAAAAATGTATCTGGATGTATTGAACTCAAAACACATTCAGATACATCCAGTTACAATGCATATACATTTTCTCCAAATGACACTTATTATGAAACAGAGGGAGTAGTATGGATGGGTAAACTTATTAGTGACACGAATTAGACTAAACATGAAAGGATGATCAAAAGAATTAAATGTCATATATAATATTTCTTATTGATGCTTATAAGTTATAACTGTATTTGTTAATTAATATGCAAATAACTATTTAGTTATAAGATTAATTCTTGTTCTCTTAATTTCTTATAACATAGTGTTGATTTAATTGTATTTGTAGATGGATATGTATATTTTATCTTTTGGGCTTTTATAAATGAAATGGGTGATGTGTATTAATGTTTTAATTTGATTGGTGGTTTTTTTGCTGATGTGTCAATTTTAGAAAGCTTGAAAAAGCAGATGTGTCATCTCATGGAGAGACACTTGTGTTATTGTTGTATTGATGTGTATCACCTATGAAGTTTAATTTCTTTCTGCTTTTGTATATTATTATCATTTTCTTTTAGGAATTGAGTTAATAAAGCTTATTTTTTAGATCGGCCCGGCCCAAAACTCTTTAATCATGTTTATAAAAGGCTAGACCCATATAATTTAGGTTTTCTCCTATGTTCTTCGTTGCTTCTTCTTACAATTCATCAATGAACGCACATAATCAATTTATCCACAATCACAAGGTTGTTTGTAGAACATCGGCTATGAGAGAGAAGGCTAGTGAGCTTTATGCCGCGTGTGGGGGATCTTTTCCTCCATGTCATTTCGTAGTGATGGAGTTGCATGGTTCTACGGTCAATCCAAGTACAAAAATGTTTCGCTTTATTTCCGTAGAATCTGTGGTTTTTTTTGCTGATTAAGTATGTTTTTAGGTATGTTGGGTTTAAAAATCTAATAACAAGATGGCAATTTTCTTTTATTTCCCTAAAATATGTGACTTTTTTGCTGATTAGGTATGTTTGAATTTTTAAAATCTAATAATAAGATGGTATTTTGTGGTTAAATGGATTAGGTTTTTCCCAATCTGTAATGTATATCATCCGCTTTTTATTTAAGCTTGATTAAATATTGGCTTGACAGCTTTGCCGCCGTCATCAACCGATACCAAAATCCAGAATCCGCTGCCACCTCCTGAAGACTTTCTTCAGATCACAAACACTCTCCTACAGGTCGATCAAATATTATTTTTCCTATAAATTGAGATAATAAAGTTTTTTAGTTTTATCCAAGACCTTTTCATCACGTTTATAAAAAAAAAAAACTAAACCCATAGAATTTAAAATTTCTCCTCTGGTTTTCATCGGTTCTTCTCACAATTCAAGAATGGACGTACATAATCAATTTGTCTGCAATCACAGGTTTGGTTGTAGAACGGCGGCTATAAGAGAGAAGGCTAGTGAGCTGCATGCCGCGTGTGGGGCTCTTTTCCTCCATGTCATTTCGGAATGATGGAGTTGCACAGGAGATGCACAATTCTACAATCAATCAAGGTAAAAAGTTGTCTTTTTTTTTCCATAAAATCTGTGGTTTTTTTTGCTGATTAGGTATGAAGCTCAAATTAAGCTTGATATTGAGAACCATGGTAGAAAAATCGGTCTTTCTAGGTTCCTTAGCACCCCCTAGTACTGTTGTATACCTCTCTTTCCAAATATCCAAATTAATAATTTGCATTTTCATTTACTCTTAGAATATATCTATTTTATTGGTATCAGCCTTGTAAAATCTTTCTATTTGCAAGTTTTTTTTCTCTCTCTCTTTTACTGGTTATTTTGCAAGTTTTTTTTATTTGGGTCATTTGGTCTCCTCCTTGAACTGAAAATCAAATCATGTTAATTTTACCTTATATTTTTCTGTGGTGGAAATGATGGGATATGAAAAAAATGAAAATAAAAACATACATAATTTAGTAATTAAAAATTAGTTTTCAAAACCTATATTGAAAAAAATAAATTCTCAAATTACTTACGCGATGAATTTGTTTGTTTGTTAATGATTTGTCTCTTTAAGTTTCCTTTTGCAATTTTGCAAATAACATACAGAGAATAATAAGGAATTATGTGAAATTTATCAAAAAAAAATTTAGAAAAAGATTATATATTGGGGACATGTGTATATATGGGGAATACGTCATTTATATATAGATATCCAAATATGTTTTTCTAGGGATCAAGAAGAATTAGATTGTCGTCCAAACTATGATTTCTATGTCTTTCTTGAAGACCAAAAGTTCAGGATTAATGCAGACCTGATTTGTATATTAAAATTTAATGCATTACTTTGCTTACAACAGTGATAAAAGGATACCCTAACTTCCGCATGTTTCTTTTGTATTACTTTGTACGGAAGCTGTCTACATTAATATTCATTTCTTGTTTCTTAAGTAACCTCTTTGACATGAAAGCCAGTTTGGTATAAAATCCCAGAGCGCAGCTTCCTAACTACAACCCAAGCTTCTTCTTCTTCACCAATGGATAACCAAGAAGAAGACCCTAAGCAACCTCCAAACAAACTTCCCGATCTAACCCTCTTCGAGCAAGCAAATTCTGAAATTGCTCTCGTTGCCTCCCAAGCTAATACCCATTTCCCCCCTCCAATTCATGACTTAGCATCCTCAGGGATTTCAATGATGGAAAGTGATGGAGATTCTGAAGATGAAGAAGAGGAAGAAGAAGAAAGCAATGAGAACTACTACGAGTATTTCGATAGCAATGGATTTGGAGAAGACGAAATCAATGAGTTTCTTGAGGACCAAGAAAGCAACTCTAACCTTGATGAGGATGATTTCTTGGATGAAGAAGATGAGATTGACCCCGACCAGTTGTCTTACGAGGAACTGATTGCTCTTGGAGATTTTATCGGAGTCGAAAAACGTGGGCTAACTCCGACCGAAATCTCCACGTGTTTGAACGCATCTACCTACGTTTTCTCACATAATAAAAACGAGATTGATCGTTGTGTGGTTTGCCAAATGGAGTTTGAAGAAGGAGAATCGTTGGTCGTTCTCCGACTTTGTAATCATCCATACCACTCTGAATGTATAACCCAATGGCTTCAGACGAAGAAGATTTGTCCCATTTGCTGCTCTGAACCATCTTCCGGCTAAAATGTCGGAAATATTCAATTAACATCGACTTTAATTCTTCTTATTTTTTTTACATAATTTAGAAACACGTCGCTAAAGATTAAAAACATTGTTTTTAACCAAGTGGTCATGAGGTTGTAGACTTCGATGATCTTGGATAGCCAGACTTCATTCGTCACTAAAAAAATGAGAAAAAGCAATACACATTCTTCTATTGTACACGTCTCATAATCATACAAACATTGTGACTTTACCCTATGTTTCACAATTTATATTATTAGCTTTGTGAATGTTATATATATACAGTTTTAGTTTTTAGTTACATTTTATAATTCTATTAGTCATTATGTATTTGATCATGTTATTCTAATGGTTCAACTATATATATATGAGTATGACAACCCAAACAGTTTAAACCTAACTCAAAACTTAAAGAACTTATCCAAAATTTCTTTGGTTTTAATTTGGTACAAGATTTTCTAAACTCAAGTAAAGTAATTAAACCAAACGCAACACAAAGCTAATTACACAATTCAACCCAAATTTTGAATTAGCCAACCTATGTTATTTCTATAATTTTAATTAATTCATTCATCTACATGCCTATTCATATTATTTTTCTGAAGAGTTAGAGGTTAACCCAATTAATCCATATATAATAAGTCATATGATTTGTAGTTTCGATATACCGTACGTCTGGGCATCTTCAAAGTCGGATCTCACGGAGTCACACATATTTATATTTTTGTTAAATGTTTTGCATTAAACTGACTCGTTCATTTTACCGCCACACACCATGGCAAAATAAAAAAGAATCCAACTTGAATCTTTTAGAAGAGCAAATTAAAAAAGTAAAGAAAAAAAAAATCGGAACCCAAAACAAATATAAATAATGAGGTCGTGCTCCGGCAGAGAAAGAGGTTAGTGGTTGAGCATTAAGCATTAACTTTCTTAAACGAAGGTGCTTACTAGACTTAGTATCAAAGTTAACTACTTTCTCTAGATAAACCCACTCGGTAAATTTACGAAAGAATTTCGAATTGGTTTTAACTTCATAAAACATGCATATATTAGAATCAGCTAATAAGATCACTTGTCATTCATATACACACCCAAACATGTCAAGCAGAAACAATTCATGTCGCCTTGTCTCTCTCTACCTTCAACAACGGTCCTAACAATGAATCCATATACACTCAAAACCATAAGCGTCTTCGCTCCAAAACCCTACCTTCACGATCACGCCAGCCATGATCAGGCTACTCTTGTTCAACATGCTCTCTCTAATGCCCTTGTCTATTATATATCGCTACCCTCTCGCTGGAAACCTTTTCTCTAGCGGACCAACGACCAGAGACTTTAGCTAAATTGCAAAGCCGGAGATGGAGTAGGCAACGGCCTCGTGGACTATCTTCTCTCAACTATTTGGAGGGCACTGATGACTTGGATCCAAAGCCTACCAAACTTGTGCCTTATACGATGTTTGGTTCTGGAAGAATGACTATTGGAATGGCTCATTCTCACACCGTTTGTGATTGACTCAACTTTGTCAAGCGATACTTAAGATAGTCTCAGGGAAAACGCAATAGCCCACGGTATCGGCTACACTATGGAGCCTCCATTACCCGAAGGCTACTACGGAAGTGCTTTTTGTCCACGCCTATGTGGCAATAACAGCTAAAGAGCTACATAAACACAATTTGGAACTTTTATGGTGTTTTGTAAAGAAATTTTCCAAATGGTTCTTTTAGTTAACCAAGAAATTTCGGAAGGTATATAGATCTGTAATTTTTTTCCGGATTATTGGACCAGAAGAAATTATAATAATCTCTTTATTTTTATATGGATACTAGATGATTGGCCTGCATCGTGTGCATGCTATAAAACATTTTATATGTTCAATTATGATTAATATAGTATTAAAGATGTTTTATTTGTATATGATTAATTATGCATTTGATAATTAAAAATAACAATCAATTAAATATAAAAATATTATATTTCAATAGAAAATAAAGATAAAAAATAATAACTAAGATTTTAAAATATTTCTTTAAATAAAAAAATGTAAATATGTTAACTAAATAAATGGTTAAAATATATAGTAATTTATTTAATTTTTATTTTTGGTCCTCACGTATGTGCAAGTATTTTTTTATAGACATAATTAGTTGTAATATAATTAATTTTCTTATACATTATGTAAATATTATGTTTTTATACATATACAATTTTAGTGTTTAACAACAATCACACAAACGTTTCATATCGTTTGTGCCTTTTGAAATTTTATTTATTTTTCCTAGTGCTTACGGTAACATATAATTGCAAATATAAAAGTTATTTATATAATAATTAAATTCTTATAATATGTTTTGAATATTATCTATCTAATAGTTTTTTTTTCTTTTTACATAATATAATCTTGTCAATATATATATATATATATTTTTTTTTTAAGTATACATTTTTCCTTGACCTACTGCTAACTAAATCAAAATGAATTTTATCATATTTATTTATTCTAAGAGCGGATAGATGGTTGGCCCGCACATTCGTGCGTACCAACCACCTCACTGCTCTTAGGACGTATAAAGATTTTTTAAAGTATAAATTGTCTAACAACTAAAATTATAATTATAGTCTAATCGAGGTTAACAAGATCTATGCACGACAAGTTTGCAATCGAGTTTGACATTTGCACAATTAATATTTATATTTACACGTATATCTATAAAAAATCGAAGTATGGCTTTTATGTGTTAAAATAAAATAACAAAATATATGTTTTCTAATACATATTTTTATAATGTATGGTTGCTTTTTAAAAAATAATAATAATAAGTATATTTATGCATGTAGGTATGAGTTAGAGATAAGTGAATTATAATATTTAAGTATTTTCTGGTATTTTTCTGGTATTGGTAAGTTTTTTTTTTGTGAGTGAATTGGTAAGTTTTTTCTGGTATTTACACAAACGTTATGTTTTTACACGATGCAGTTATTGACGTTTAACAACAATCACAAAATCGTTTCTATCATTTTGTATTTAATCAAAGTTTCTTATTTTCAGCGTTTGATAATATATAGTTTCTTAATAAAAATATAATAAAAATTTATTATAAAATTTGTGAAATTATATTTTATAAAATTCTTTGGTAGCTCTCCGCTTATTTCTTCGTCAATTTTTTTATAATCCGCAATTCTCTCGCTTCCACAAAACTCTCTGTAATCGAATCCTTTAAATCAATCGGATCTAAACTTATATGTGTATGCTTTAAGAAATAAAATAATATACTTAATATTTGATTATTATTAAAAATTAAGAGTTGACCTGTTTCTAACTTTAATATATATGTTAATATAAAATTTAATAGATCACAATATTTACAAAACTTGTTTCATGAAATAATGTTTTAATATGTTAGAAAAAACCTATGAATTAAATAATTAATAAGTGTTAGATAATATTTTAAAATATTTCAAATGAAAACTTAAAATTGATCAAAATTATTCGTATTTATTATTTTTGTCTTCTTTGACTCATACTTTTTTTTCTTAACATTTCATTATATATTTAAAATTAAGATCATCTTCAATGTGTATTTCTATTTTCTCCTCTAAAATATAAGTGGACTTCTCTCTAACCTATTTCTATTTTACAGGAAAAAATCTGTTATTTTTTCCTCTACAATTGGAGGAAAAAATAACAACCATTTTTCCTCTAAATTAGAAGATTTAAAATAAATGCGCGTTGAAGATTTTAAACCAAAAATATAGTCTGAAATTTTTACATAAAACTAAAGTCGTAAATATTTATTTTTACTTTTACTTCTACTTTTTATTCATATATACAAAATTATAATAAAAAAAGTTAGCTAACAAGATACTTATAATTTATTTTTTATCTATTTATTTTTTTATTTTATTTATAATTTTGAATTGTTACTATATAATGAGAATTCATTCATATATGATATAAACTTTTCTTATTTAAAAATGAGATTTATTTAGTTTTAACTTAACCAATCAAAACATTTCGTTTATTTTAAGAAATTTGTCATGTCATATTTATGATGTAGCATTGTTTTGCACTAACTTTTGTAAAGTGATGACATATCAGATTTTTTTATTAAAAATAATAGTTATGATTCTATTTTGACACATAGTTTTGTCATCTGTTTTGAGTGGCATTTTTTTACTTCTTTCTAATAATTAACTCTGTGTTAAACACTGATATATAATTTTGATTATCACCAATTCAAAAACAAATGTGGAGCATCTTTTCTCTTCTTTGACTTTGCTCAGAAGCTCCTTTTCTTTTTATTTGTTTGCATACCAAGCAACTTAATTATTTCTACACTACTTTTAAATTATACACAGATTTTTATTATAATACAAAGCTAATAATATTTAAATCGTGAAGGTTTCATTTTTTATATATATATATATGAATCGTAGTATTCTACTGATTTTTCAAAGATTCCTTTAGCTACATGTATAATCTAATTGGATTATCAACTCCTACTACTTTTGGTGAAATGACTGTATGAAGCAAAATTTTCATTTATTGTTTTTATATGATTTGATTTGTTTCTTTCCCCAATCTGTTTGATAGTAATACATTTAATGGTATTCTATAAACTACAAGTGGTATTGACTTTTCATAATGAAAGTGGATGACAAATGATATTTTTTAATGGCAAAAAAAAAGAAGATATTTTTAAACGCCTTAATCAAGAGCAGCAGATATTTAGCCTTTAGTCTTATCCATCCACGTGTTAAAATTCTATTGCATATCCAGGCGAAGGTATAGCTATGCCGTAAACAGAGGATCACACCCCACTAAATGGATGCTTAGATTTTTGTATCTCTATACCAAAGCCGAACAAGGGCAAAAGGGTCAATCTCGAAACCCACTCCGCGTCTTTTCTTGATAAAGCTACTTCGAGAATCGTAACCGAAAGAGCTAAAGAGGTTTATCACGAAATATAATTTACCAAAATACCCATCACCTCTCTCTCTCATTTCTGCAGCATTGATCATCATCGGATTTGGGCGGAAAAAGCATCGAACTTTTTGTTTGCTTCTATCTTCTTCTTCTTCGTCTTTCTCTTCTCGTACACTTTTGATTTTATCACTTGCTGAGTTCTCCGTTCGTTTGATGAGAATTGTTTTGTTCTGGAAATCGACGCTCCATGGCTAAAATTTCGTTTAAGGATTCCCTGAAAGCTCTCGAAGCCGATATCCAACACGCTAACACTGTGTAAGCCTCTCAATTTTCCCTTTGTAGTTTTTGGAATTTTCTCTGCTTTCGTAATCCAAAGTTCTGATTTTTCTTCTTGGTGGAAAATATCCTCTTTCTGCTTGTAGTTAAAGTATGTGAAGATTCATCTTCTTACTGAGCTTTCTGGTTCTGTTTCTTTGATTTTCTCTAGGACCACAAGTGGTTTTTTGTTTGAAATTATTCTTCTTCTAGTCTAGATTCTGTACAGAAGATTTCGGAAATTGTACGGATTGTTTTTGTCACCGAATTAGGGTTTAATCTGGTCTTAAACAGTCAAGATATAATGAGGACCAAGGAGAAGTTAACAACCCATGTAGATGATATAATCCAACGAAGTGGGTAATGATGTCATTTTTTTTATTGAGTCCTTGTCTTAAAACAAGTTGAGTGTTGACCCTCGAAGTTGAACAAGGTCTTTGGCTAGCGATGTTAGTGTCTGAGAGAAAATTGGGTTTGTCTGCCATGATCAAGTAATAATTATTGTGTTGCTATTTCAAGTCTGATCCCCTTTATCTCATTTGATTCCTAATGGTAATCTAGCTGAGTTAGACAGCTCCATGTCTTAAAAGGTGAATGGTTTTAGTGAGTTTCTTGATCAATTGGTTCTGCTGCTAATGTTAAATCAACTTATAACACCATAGGATGCATAATTCGATGTTTGCCCTGAATCAAAGTCTTGAGTGGTTTCAGTGTGTTGCTATGTTAAAGCTGCAACCTTTTTCATTTGATTCCTAATGGTAATCTAGCTGAGTTAGACAATTCCATGTTCTGAGTGGCGAATGTTTGGATGAGTGCATTGATCAATCGGTTATGTTGTTGTAATGTTTGTCTGATGTTTGATTCGATCAATACTTGAATGGAGAATTTAGTTACCTGTGTGCTTTTTATCAAGTCATGCTGTTGTGGTGCTTATGAACAATGTTCTCAATGACGAAACAGAGCTTTAGATTATCCTCGGGAGAAGGATGGAGCACGTGTTCAAATGAGACTATCTTACAACCCGGCTGCTCAGTTTTTGCTTTTTCTTGTTCAGTGGACTGATTGCCACCTCGCCGGTGCTCTCGGTTTGCTCAGAGTTCTCATTTACATGGTACAACCTTCGTCTGCATCTTTAGAGTGATTCTTAACTTCTTGTGATTGTTTGATTAATCATTTTGCATTTTCAACTGTATCAGACCTATGCAGATGGGAAGACCACAATGTCGGTTTACGAGAGGAAAACAAGCATTAAAGATTTCTATGGTAATGCTTTTTTTAGGTGAATTTTGGCGCAGATTCAAGAAAATTTGATATCCTTGATGCTTATGGTTCTTGCTCGTATCTGTGAAACAGCTGTGATATTTCCGTCGCTGTTACAACTTGAAAGGGGTATCACAGACGTGGATGACCGGAAACAGAAAGAGGTCTGCAAGATACGGTACAGAAACAAAGATGAGATCGAAAAGGTCAAGCTCTCGGAGATTGACATGGAGAGAGACGAAGAATGTGGGATATGTATGGAGATGAACAGCATGGTTGTTCTCCCCAATTGTACCCATTCTTTATGCATCAAGTGTTACCGCGACTGGTAAATAAAAGTCGGATATCTTCTTCTTCTTGCATCTTTGTTATCCGTATGAGAATCGATGTTTTCTTGCAGGCATGGGAGGTCAGAATCATGCCCTTTTTGCCGGGACAGTCTCAAGAGAGTAAACTCAGGGGACTTGTGGATGTTGATGGAGAGATCAGATACGGTGAGTCTCTATACAGTCGAGAGGGAGAATAAAAAGAGGCTGTTTGTGTACATAGATAAGCTTCCTCTAGTGGTTCCAGATCAAGTGTTTGCTTCTTCTCCTTATGATTGCCACGTAAAGTGAAGCAAGAAGAAAGAAGAAGAAGAGCTTTTTTACAAAAAGCCGAAACCGGTTCTGCTGAACTTTTATCTGAATGTATATAATGTTTTTAGAGTAGTAGTAAGTTATTATAATAACCATAATTGTGGAGGGAAGTCCATTTCTACTTGCTTTTTTTTTTTTAATCTGCATTTGGCTTTTGGATTGGTTCCCAAACTCTTATTTTCTATTGTACATTCTCATAAATCTAAACCTCTTCTTCTTCTTCAAGAAGTAACTTTCACTCGCAACTGATCTACACTCGGGTTCTTGTCTCATCTAAAAATATCTCCTTAGACTTACTTAAGATACATCTAGGTTTAATTAACACGTAAGAAAAGCCTAGGTTTAATTAACACGTAAAGAAAAGCCCATTGTCTTGTATGTTGGTATCCCTATGATAATTTAGGTCAAAGGTAGATTCTCTTCGTTCAGACGCGTAACCCTAATTTATCTCTATGGAAGATTATTCGAAGCATTTCGGAAGTGCAATAAAGACAGCCGTCTTCTGGGACATGGATGGTTGCCAAGTCACTGAAGATGGCAGTGTTATTGATGTATCGCGGAGGATTACGTCGGCTCTTAAGGAAAAGAAGTGTCTTGGTACGGCGACCATCTACGCTTATGGTGATAAGGAGCAGCTCCTGAGTCGCCTTGGAACAGAAGCAATCATGGAAACACTGAAAAAGCCAAGTGAAGAAACTGAGATTGAGGAGATGGATTATCGTGGAACGGCATACATCTATGCGGACAAGATCCAGGCAGAGCGTAGATCACCGGAGATCGTGTTGAATCACAGACCAGCAGGAGATAAAGATGCGAGGCTTCACAAGTTTTTGATCGACTTGTTTTGCTGGGCAATTGACAACCGTGCACCAGCAAATCTGATGATAATACTGGAAGACATCTCAACGCACAACTATGAGTTTGTCTGCACTTTACACCACTTGTCATGTTACAATATTATCTTAGTACAGCCGAAAGACGCACCAGCAGGACAGCTGTTTGGCCCTCTACGTGAAAAGTTCCTTTGGGAAAGCCTATCTCAAGCTGGAAGATTCGAAAACATCCTGAAACCGCCAAGGGCCACAACCCCAAAACGAGTTGTTAACTGGATATCAGGTTCTTCCTTGTTGGAGCCGTAGCCGGATTTGTGTTGGTTGGTATTCTCCATTCTGTCTCAAAGATGGGTCGGCTCAACCAAATGTTTCATTGAGTATTGCTTGTTGCTAATTTTGTGAGGCTTCTATTTAGTTTAAATAATAAAAATATTACATCTGAAAGTGTGGAATACAAGCAGCAACAAATACTTGGAAAGTGTCAAGTCAAACGCTTGTTTTATTAAACTAGAATCAACAATTTAATCAACTTATTACAATTGTTTGGTATTATGCAACTTTAACCTAAATTATCCCCAAAGATTCATAGTTCTAAAAACCACTCTTCACACGATCACACAACTTGTGTATCAGAGAAGAGGACACTAACCTTCTTGCTTCTTAATTGCTATGGAAGCTCAAGGATGATTCTAATGCTTGCGGCGCAAAGTGTACAGACCACACTTTGCCCGACTTCCTATTTATACAACATACCCAAGAGTCTAACCTTAGAATCTAGTTGCATATCTTTTTATAACAAGTTTTTCCTTTTCCTAGATTCTCGAATATACTCAAGATATATTCGAGACTTCCTTCTTAAATCACTAACCGCTGAGTTCCACGTCAGCTACGAGCATCCTCAGCTACGAGCATCCTGCAGTCCCTCTTGAGTTGCTTCCTGATGTCACTTACATCTTCAATCTCCCCCTTTTTGACTTGGGTTGTCACTTCAGCACTCGTATCAATTAACCTGCAAAGTCAGACAAGCAACCGCACACACAAGGCAAGAATCCAAACACACTTGCAATAAACTGCTCAGGCAAAACTTAAGAGAACCAAAAAGTACTTAAGAATACAGGCCCGCACTCAAGAACCAAGAGCAACTTAAAAGTCCAATGCGCTCATAAAAAACAACCAAAAGTCTTAAAATTAAGGAAAGCACAGCGGCCTGAGCCTGAGTCTACTTAAAAAACTAAAAATAGTCTAAAATAGTCTAGACTCCCCCATCACGGTTGCTCCCCCCACACTTGGAGAGACCTCCTCTGCTATATCTCCCCCTGCTTAAGTGCATAACTAAGTCAAAAATCAAGGGACACTAAGTAACAAATCCAGGAGAAGGGGTACTTACCTTGTAAAATACGATTGATGATGAAGACAGCCTGAGTAAGAACTCGCCGATCAGCCGAGGAGAGAGGTAAGCCCACGGGAGTTGAACATTGATCCTGCTTGGGTTCTGCCTTGATCAAGACCGGGGCTTCCCCAATACAGAATGGCTGAATGACTTCCATGCGATTGGCTGGTTCGAGAGGCACAGGGCATTGCTGCTGCAGGAGCTTGTAGATCAGGCTTAGATACGGAAGGAGAAACTTTGTACCAGGATTGCGACCGAGACTGAGAATGTGATCGAACACCATAGAGCCGAAGTCAAACGGAGTCTTGGTTGCCACTCGATGAACCATCCGAGCACGGGCTTTGTTGGAAAAACCAGTGTTGAAAGTGGGAAGCCAGTTGTGACAGATGATCTTGAACAACGCCCACTTGTCACTCTGATACTGAGCCAGAGTCAGAGTCTCCCATACACCGTGCCTACCACCACTCATGAAGAGAGCGAGTTGATCATCAGAGAGAAGTTCAGCATCAAGAGCAGCACTAGCAGTAGCTATTTCCTCAAGTCCAAATAGCCGATTGATCATGCGTGGGGAGAAAACATACTCATGACCCCGAAGCACCAAGCGAATCTCATCAGAATTGATCTTTTCGTCAGGAAGATGAGCCCAAAACTCCCTGATGACCGTTGGAGGAAAGCGGTTGATGCCGGAAATGGTGGAAATGAGGCCAACCTCACGAATGTTATCCTCAACACCAACAGGGAGCGACTTAAGATCCACCTCATGCTCGACCAAAAAGTTGCGATTCAGAAACAGATCAAATCGATCGCTTACTCGTTGGGAGATGAAGCGACCAACATCGAATTCAGGCACCGAGGAAGACTTCAACTTGGCATGACGGCTCTTCTTCTTAGGAGGCTCCGACGCATATAACTCGATTTTTACATGTCGCTTGCTACGGCGAGTTCCCCAAGCCGAGGATGAGAGAGGCGGTTTAGCTGATGCAGACACAAACTCTACTGACGAAGATCTGCTCCTAACTGGCGATGAAGGGGCTGAGTTTGCGGAGCCAGCCACATAGTGAGCACCGTGCATTGTCGGAACAGGCGGCGGAGCGGTTTCATTGACAACCGAAGCAGGACCAACATATGGTACGATAGCCAAGGCATCGGGATTTGCATGCTCCATCGGACCGTCGCCGAGCAAAGGAAGCAGGTGCTCAGGCGTGATCGGTTGCAGAGTAGGGGTACCAACAAGACGAGATAAGCCAGAGAACAAGACCTTCATTATCGCGATCTGCAGAGGGGTTAGAATTTGAACAGTTGAGAACGAGAGGAAAGAGAGCGATTGAGTGGTGAAGTGACGTTTGGCGCTCCCCGAGATAACCCTAAATAGGCATTTTTCCTCCATGAGACATTTGATTGGGCCGTATTTCAAATGGGCTCTGAACCTGGACATAGTGAACAACTCAAAACAACCCGTCAGATGAACAAAGACACGATTCTGGGTGTTGATCTACTCAACTGACGCATCAGATAACAAAAGTGCTAACTCCAGTTTTAAACATATCCAACAGAATCAAAATCAGTATGAATTATGAGGGACCTTGATCAAATTCCAACACTATATATCATGAATAAGCATACTTTTGATGGTGTGACTTTGGTTGGACATCTTTCTGATGATCCAGAACGCAACACAGAGACAAGCCAAGGTAGACCAAATAGCACTCTCTGGACCCAGTGGCTGATTTTTCATACATGAATACCTTTATCCCATGGTCTCTTAGTTTTCAACCCTGGCATATGATGAGCTGACAGCCCAAAACCTTATCAGAGAGCTGACCTTCTTATGTGTTTTACCATCACTGATTGACATCTCAGGTTCAACATAGGATGATGAAGTGTCGGTATGTTCTTGTCCCTTATCAGCAATCATCAGCAGTATCCCCATTTTTTTTTTTACTCCGTTGATGGATCAGCTGAGGACTCACACACTCTCCAGTTCGTATGTCAGCTCATACATTAGTGCAACTTGTACTCATTGTCTAGAGACAGCACCCCAGACAGCCTTCTTCCACTGGACACTACATATACAGAGAGTTATTTTAAAATTTTTACTGTCACTTCTGAGCCTGTCCCTGCATGCATTCCTGTCCAAGATCACATACACTCACACACATCATTAGTTCTCACATACACCAATGGACTTTCGAAGATTAATGAATCTATTGATATCTGCTAGTTGATATTCAATACTGACATGTGTGATTTCGATCAGTTTCTCCTCAACTAACTCGCGTATGAAATGATGCCTGATGTCTATATGCTTAGTTCGCGAGTGTTGTACAGGATTCTTTGCAATGTTAATCACACTCTCATTATCAAAATGAATCAGAAGAGATTTAGATTACATACCATAGTCTGCTGTCATTTGTTTCATCCATAGGAGTTGTGCGTATCCACTTCCGAGAGCAATGTACTCAGCCTCGGTAGTTGATAGTGACACGCTGTTCTGTTTCTTGCTATGCCACGAGATCAGATTGTTCCCAAGGAAGAAACATCCACCACTCGTGCTCCTTCGATCATCTAGACATCCAGCCCAGTCCGCATCACAATATCCAGTCAAGTTCTGATTTGTCTCAACAGTGTAAAGCAGTCCCATATTGATCGTCCCCTTGACATACTTGATGATTCGTTTGACAGCTTGCATGTGGGATACCTTGGGTATTGCCTGATATCTTGCACAGATTCTTACACTGAGACTGAGGTCTGGTCGACTTGCAGTTAGGTATAGCAGACTCTCAATCATACTTCTATACAGCTTTGTGTCTACATCCTCCCCTTGAGTATCCTTGGATAATTTGCAGTTTGTACCCATAGGCGTCCTGGCCACTTTACTGGAGTCCAAACCGAACCGGTTGACAAGGTTCCTAGCATATGTGCTCTAAGATATGAAGATACCATCATCTGTCTGCTTGATCCAAAATCCCAGGAAGTAGTTCAGCTCTCCAACCATGCTCATTTCGAACTCTTTTGTCATTGTACCGACAAAATCATCAACAATCCTCTGGGATGTGGCTCCGAACACAATGTCATCAACATATATTTGTACCACCATAAAACCATGTTTCTTGGTGATGGTAAACAAGGTTTTATCAACACTTCCACATTGATAGCCATTCTGCATTAGGAACGAAGTCAGCCGCTCATACCAGGCCCTTGGAGCTTGTTTCAATCCATAGAGAGCCTTCTGCAGTTTATAAACATATTCTGGATGCTCCGAGTCTTCAAATCCTTTAGGTTTCCCAACGAACACTTCTTCCTGAAGATACCCATTCAGGAAAGCACTCTTGATATCCATTTGATGCAGTTTGAACCTCAATTTGCAGGTCATCCCAACAAGAAGGCGGATAGACTCCAAGCGTGCAACGGGTGCAAACGTCTTATTAAAGTCGATTCCTTCCACTTGTGAGTATCCTTGAGCCACCAGTCTAGCCTTATTGCGCACCACATATCCATGTTCATCATTCTTATTCTTGAAGATCCACTTAGTACCAACAACATTAGCCCTCGATGGCCTTGGCACTAATGTCCACACCTGATTGTGTTCGAACTGTTCAAGCTCGTCTTGCATCGCTTTAATCCAATACTCATCAATCAATGCCTCTTTGTGATTCCTGGGCTCAATGGTGGACACGAAACTTGCAAACCTGACCATGTTCTTGAGATCTAGCTTGATATGCCTTGTGACTCTTTCACCATCAATGTCACCAATCACATGCTCCTTGCAATGATCTTTGAGAACCTTCCAAATCTTAGCACTTGGAACTGCTGTTGTATTGGTTGGCAGTTCATTGGTTTCACCAGATTCCGACTCTATCTGATCTCCATCTCCATGGGCTGGTTCCTTATCTGAGTCGTCACCCTCCTGACCCTGATTTTGAGCGCCTGAATTATCCCCTGATTGTGTGGCTATGACCTGGTCTGGTTCATGGCTGGGGGTCCTTGTCACATCTTCCAGAGAATAGATCAGCCCATGTGATGATACATCGTCAAAGACAACATTCACAGTTTCTTGAACTTGTCGAGACTGTTTGTTGAATACTCTGAAGGTTGTGCTGGTGCTTGAGTGTCCTAGGAAAATTCCATCAGTGCTGCGTGAGTCAAACTTTCCAAGATGATCTTTGTCGTTTAGAATATAGCAAGGACAGCCAAAAACATGGAAGTAGCTTACATTTGGGGTTTTTCCTTTCCACAGCTCATATGGTGTTTTGTCAACTCATTTGTGAACATATACCCAATTGATTATGTAGCATGCAGTGTTCAGTGCCTCCGCCCAGAAGTGTCTTGCAACCTGATTCTCATGAAGCATTGCTCTTGTCATTTCTTGCAACGTTCTGTTCTTTCTCTCAACTACACCATTTTGTTGTGGTGTCTGTGGGGCAGAATACTGATGAGCTATTCCCTGTTCATTACAGAACCGATTAAACACCTCATTTTGAAATTCTCCCCTATGATCGCTTCTGATGGTCTTTATCCCATTCTTTCTTTCTGTCTTTAGTTGCAAGGCCAGAATCCGAAAGCTTTCAAACGTGTCAGACTTGTCGTGAATGAAACGAACCCAAGAGTATCTGGTGAAGTCATCCACTAACACAAATGCTTACCTTTTTCCTCCAATACTCTCAGTCTGCATGGGTCCCATCAGATCTATGTGTAGCAAGTCAAGTGGTTGATGAGTCTGAATATCAGGAAACGACTTGTGCTGAACTCGCACCTGTTTTCCTTGAGTGCAAGGACCACAGACGAATTCGGAAGCAACCTTGAGCTTGGGCATTCCATGTACAAGCTCTTTGTCAGCAAGTCTAGCCATAGTGCGGATATTCATGTGCCCCATCTTCTGATGCCACAATTGTATCTCATTAGACTTGTTGATGGTGGCGCTGAAGCAACGAGTTAGTGGTGAAATCTACTTATAGCAATTGTTGTTTGTCCGAGATCCATACATGACGACCTGACCGCCACAAGATACGACTTGACATGAGTCTTTGTTGAACCGCACAGAGAGACCATCATCACACAGTTGGCTGACACTTATCAGGTTAGCTCTCAATCCATCAGCGAAATACACTTCTCTAAGCTAAGGTTTGTGTGGTCCACTTATCTCTCCAACACCTCTGGCACCACCACCGAAGGTAACCTTGCCAGCAGAGACGTTTTCAAATTTAACCAAACTGTTCTGAGACCCTGTCATGTGCCGTGAGCAACCACTGTCAAAGTACCAGGAGGAGTTTTCAGGTCCTTTACCAGTGGCAACAGCTGTGAAAGCCTGGTTACCCATTGGTTTCTTTATCCATCCTTGGTTTCGACGTTTTCCATTCCAGAATAATTGATTCTGCCTTACAAGGTGTTAAATGTCTTCCTGAAGACGATAGCAGTGAACCTTTATGTGTCCTGGCTTTCCACAGTAGTAGCAACCAGATAGTCTTCCATATCGATAGACTTCACTGACCTTCGTTCTTCTCTCACTCTGTCTGTCGGACTCAGTTATCAGCATTGCTACTCTGTTCCTTACTTTGTCAACCTTTCGATCAATTGCCTGAGTAGCACCTTGATGGGTAGCTTGACATTGGGGTTGAGAAGCCTCTGATCCACGAACAAACTTTCTCTTATGACCAGATGATTGACCTACATATCCGAGACCAAAGTTGCTTTTGCTCGACTGACCAACACTTAGGAGTTTGTCGAGGTCTTTTGTTCCCTTGGACACCATCCTGATGTTTCTCAGTTGTTCAGTCAATTGCCCATTCAAGTCACAATTCTTTTCCTGTTCTTCTACAAGCAGCATTTTCAAGAAGTCAGAGAACTTAACTTGTTATGATAGTTGATTTTCAGCAACTTCAACTTCACACTGTAGAGCAAAGATCTTGTCATTCTTTTCATCAATCACCAACTTATGACTGTTGAGTGCTTTATCCAGGGTTGTGATTTGTGCATCCCTGTCTTCAATTTGTTGCAGAAGACCTTCTTTTTCTTGTTTTGCATTAATCATAGCGAGACACAAGGTTTTGTTTTCCTCAGCCAATATCTCATTGTCTGAGAAGTCCTCGTTATTGTCAGATTCTCCCCCAGAGTCAGCATTCTCATCGATTACCCCAAGAAAGGCGACGTATTTGAGAATCGATTCATCATCATCCTTACTTTCATCCGATTGTGATTCTTCCTTGCTGATTAAGGACCTATCCCTTCTCTTGTCTTGAGAGACATACTCTGTCTTAACATGTCCATACCCACTGCACTTTTGACATTTGAGAGTAGTCATTTTCTTGGCAGTTGGACATTCAGTCTTGAAGTGACCGTATTCTTCACATTCATGACATTGCATTTCCGATTTTCTTGATCCTTGCTCACCCTTAGACTCATTGCTTGATCTTCTGTTCTCAGGACCTGTCTTGCGTTGTGCTTTGTCAAACTTCTTAAAGTACCTTTTCACAATCAGGCCAACTTGATCATCGAGATCAGCTGCTTCTGATGATTCTTGTTCTGCAGCAAATGCTACACTTTTTCCTTTGGTCTGATTCCTCTGCGACTGTCTCATCTCGTAAGCTTGCATCATTCCTACAATCTCATTGAATTTCATTTCATCTGAGTTCTTTGACACTTCAAGAGCTGATATATGACCCTGAAACTTGTCTGGTAGACTTCGCAGAAATTTTTTGACCAATTTCTTATCTTTGTAGGTTTTTCCCAGAACTTGCGCTTCGAGTGCAATGGCACTGAGCTTACCACTGAACTCCTCGATTGACTCATTTGACCCCATGGTCATGGTTTCAAACTGTGATGCCAGCATATCCATCCGTGTCCTGCGGATGCTTGACGTCCCTTCATACGCAACCTGAAGTGCATCCCAAGCGGCCTTTGCAGTAGTGCATCCCTGAACTTTCTTGAACTGATCCTTGGTGAGTGACGTCCAGATTATCGATAGAGCTTTGGATTTGAACTTAGACCAAGACTTCTCTTCAACGGTCCAGGTCAATCTAGGTTTTGGTTTGATCACCCCATCAGCTCCAACAATTGTTGGCTCTGTCCACCCTTCTTCCACCATTGTCCAAGCATCCTCATCGTATCCTTTGATAAGGGCCTTGATCTGAACTTTCCACCATCCGTAATTCTGAGCGTCCAGCACAAGCGACTTGACGGAACCGAGATGCTGCATGTTTTCCATACTTTGTCCCACAATCACACCTGATTAATAAGAACAGACAATCCTTAGCAGTTGCCTGCTCTGTTACCAATTGAAATGTGGAATACAGGCAGCAACAAATAATTGGAAAGCGCCAAGTCCAACGCTTGTTTTGTTAAACAAGAATCAATAATTTAATCAACTGATTACAATTGTTTGGAATTATGCAACTTTAACCTAGATTGCCCTCAAAGATTCCTAGTTCTAAAGACCACTCTTCACACGATCATACCGCTTGTGTATCAGGGAAGAGGACACTAACCTTCTTGCTTCTTAATTGCTATGGAAGCTCAAGGATGATTTTAATACTTGCGGCGCAAAGTGTACAGACCACACTTTGCCAGACTTCCTATTTATACAACATACTCAAGAGTCTAACCCTAGAATCTAGTTGCATATCCTTTTATAACAAGTTTTTCCTTTTTCTAGATTCTCGAATATACTCAAGTTATATTCTGAGACTTCCTTCTTAAATCACCAATCGCTGAGTTCCACATCAGCTACGAACATCCTGCAGTCCTTCTTGAGCTGCTTCTTGATGTCACTTACATCTTCAACATCTTTTAGAGATACAACAAGTTTTGAATTAGGCTTCAATGCAATGATCAACACAACAAAAGACACTACATCTCTTTGAGATACAACGAGTTTTGAATTTTATTCAAAGATATCCAAAATTACACAAAAACAAATCTATGAAAATTTCTGTATAAGAAATTTAAACAAGGACAAGGAACTCATCGGACCTGGAAATTTAAAGAAGAAAATTAAATAAGGAACTCATCGGACCTGAGAGAGATTGTCAACAAAAAACAATTTCTGTATTAAAATAAATAGTTCCAAGCTTTCTGTATAAGAAATTTAGAAAGTAGAGTAGACACTGTCGTTGACAAAATAACGTAGTTCGTGCTGCGGTTCTGATTTGTTTTTTTCGTTGTATGATCTTATTTGATTCATCTATTTCAAGAAATCCCACTAACCAAAAGAAAATAAAAATTTAACTTTGAGTCATTGTACTTCTTCAAAGTAAAACCAACTACGTGAAATTACATAAAAGAAAAGCCCTAAATCAAACTTCAAGTTTCTAAGAGCATGAAGCTCTCATGATGTTCTGAGACAGTCACAGAAAGTTGATGGACTTGCTTAAACTTGGAAACTGGCAGACCTTCAATTATGACACTTCTCATGCTTTTCTTCTCCAAATTGTAATAGAAAAGACGAAAGGGATCAGACAATTGTCTTGGAACCAGACAAATCTCGCCGTTATGAAAGGTATCCACGACCTTGAAGTCAAGACCAGCAGCAGACTCAGGCAGATGAAAAGTGTTGAAGGACCATTCCTCTTTCTCAGCAACTTCAACAACCCACATTTTAAAACTATCCTCACCAGGCTTCTCAACCACACCAATTTTCCCTCTATAGTTGATCAGTGTTTTATGCATAGTTTTATCCGTAATATGACCCCACAGATTCTTATAACCTATTGGTAGAACCTTGCTCGGTACTTTGATGATGTTGAACGTTTCAAGCCTAACATCGAAACTCACAATTATGGAATTATTATTCCTACGAGAAAACGTATTCTGGAAAATTCCGTTATTGGGATTGATGTCCTCCTTGGAAGCCCCATAATACATGGCTCCGTTCATATATAACCCTCGTGTATAAACAAAGTGAGGACATATGACACACGAAGCCTCTCTCCAAGCTTCTTCTCCTCCCAATACCAAGACCTTGTGCTCCCCTCTCTGTGGCCATTGATCAACGGCCAGCACTTTGTACTGATCTTCAACCGGATCGTACCCAAAAATGTACTCAGGGCGTGGGAAAATCTGTGGAGTAGATTTGAATCTGAGTTGGGGAAGATTATGCACCTGCCTCGTGCTAGGGTTACAAATCCCCACATTTGCAAAACCGGCTCCAACGCAGATCAAGCCCCGAACCGCGTTATACACCACTTTCCCTTTGATGTTGACTTGGCCAAAATCTCTGTAAGAAGAGGAAGAGGAAGAGAGCAACGAGGCTACCAGACTCTCTTCTCCGTAAAATTCTGCAAAAGCAATGAGGAGACGAGGAGGAGCAGCTAAGGAAGCTACAATATTCATGAAATCACTGGTGATGATTGAGTACCAAACCTTGGAGACGCTTCGAAATCTATATAGAGATTTCTCAGGCAACCTTAAGAGTATTTCGATCTGGAGATCCAGAGGGATGTAGACCGCTGCCATCATCGAATCTAGATCGGTGCTTGAATCGGAACATAAACCTTCAAAAACCCTAACTTTTTAACCTAATAAATTGATTGAGCACGAAGAAAGAGAGAATGATTAATAATAGAAAAAAATGTATGCAGCCGGCGGCCCAGATACACATAATTGGGCCCCCATCCGGGTCGGCTTGTTAGATTAGGCAATTTAAAAACTCGGGTCATCGGAGTAACCCGACCCGCTCAGCTATTCTCTGTCGAACTCGTCCCGATCGAATCGCTTAGGGTTTCTACTCTCTCGGCAGCGAACGCAGAGAGAGTTTCGAAAGATGAATCCATTGACGCTGGTGAAGCGGATACAGAGTATAAACGCTACGGAATCAGATCTAGGGATTTCTGAAGAGGCCTCGTGGCACGCCAAGTACAAAGATTCTGCCTATGTCTTCGTCGGAGGCATAGCGTACGACCTCACCGAAGGCGATCTCCTCGCCGTTTTCGCACAGTAAGTTTATTGATGTCGACCTGATTCAGTACCGTTCTGGGTTCTCTTCCTAGATAGTATTGGGTTTTTCTAAGCTTTTTTTTTTTTGTTTCTAATTGGATTCGTAGATATGGTGAAGTCGTAGATGTCAATCTTATCCGAGACAAGGCTACTGGAAAATCCAAGGGTTTTGCGTTTCTTGCGTATGAAGATCAAAGAAGCACCACTCTCGCTGTTGGTTAGTCACAAAACGCTTCTTTTAAATGACTCCCTATATTGCACACTGGTTCTTGAGATGTTGTGATTTGCTTACACTCTGAGCTTTTTTCAATTTGCAGATAATCTGAATGGAGCTCAGGTGCTTGGGCGGACCATTAGGGTTGACCATTGTAGCAAATACACTAAGCGAGAAGAGGAAGATGAAGAGACGCGACAGCAGAACAGAGAGGCTCGTGGTGTATGCAGAGCTTTTCAGAGAGGAGAGTGTACTCGTGGAGATTTTTGCAAATTCTCCCACGATGAAAAAGTAAGTGGCACAATCTCCTTTAATGTATGCTTTTAAGAGAGATAATGAATGGTAAGATAGAAGGAACCATGCTCGTTGTTAGGACTCAGGATGTTCTTCTCATTGATTTTCTTTCACTCTTCTTTTTATGGACAGAGAGCTGCAAATACTGGTTGGGGTCATGAAGAGGACAGAAGTTCCAAGTGGGATCATGACAAGTTTAATGGTGCCAAGAAGGGTGGTAAAAGTTTTGGCCAACGAGGAGATTTCAAACCTGATGCGGAAGAGAAGAGTTACAGAGAAAAGGGTCATGGAGGAGATGCCTCATATAACCGCCCTAGAGATAGAGAAAGAGTGGAAAGGGTGGAGAGAGAGCCAAGGTCAAGAGATTCGTATGATAGGAGGGAACAAAAGAGATCAGGACGTCTTGACGATTCGCAATCTGGAAGATACGATGCTGACAATGACTACACGAGGGAGGACAAGAGATACAGAACACATGATAGGGAGGAGAAATCGAAGGAAAGATCAAGAAGAGGTGATAACGACAGGGAGGGAGACGGTTCAAGTAGGCAATCAGATTCAAGGGTTCCTTCAAGAAGAGAAGATCGTCGTCGCTAAAGGGATACGATATTGTGGTATGCATACTCAAAATTGTTTTTCAGTTGTAGCTAGAATCTCTGGGATTGATCTTTGTTGTTCTTCTCAAGAGAGTTATCATCCTTGGGGTTGTATAAACTGGCTTCATCCCGTAACTGTCATTCTATGTTTGTACCCGAGACTTGTTAGATTTATTGCTTGAAATGTAAGAAGTCGTTAAATCGACTCACTTACATTTTGGTGTCTGTGGCTGTAGTGATCTGTGTTTACAGATATAACTAGACATTTTAAACATAAAACTATACCCAATTAGTAAAAATGTATAATAAAATTTTTTGGAGTCGGTCATTATCATCTAGGAATCATGCACTCTTAGATCCTTCATAGCAACAAGACAAGTTTCCCTAAAGAATATACAAACTACATAAACCTTTTGTTATATAACATCTTGTACTTGTTTCATTCCAATCACTTGATCAGCACCCTCATACATACATAAATGGTCACAATGAATAATTTGGATCTTAACTACACATCATGTTCTTATCTCTTCTTCATATTCATTTTCATCTTCCTTCTTCTCAGACTCTTCAGCTTCTCCAGCCGCAGCGGCCGTCTTCCTCCAGGACCTCGAGGACTTCCCGTTCTCGGTCATATGCATCTACTCCGGTCTAGCCTCCCACGTTCTCTACAAGCCTTGGCTCAAACGTACGGACCTCTCATGAGCATACGCATCGGACTACTAAGAGTCCTCGTTGTCTCAGATTCCGACACAGCCAAACAAATCCTCAAGACACACGACCCTGATTTCGCTTCCAAGTTTGTCTTTGGTCCGAGACAGTTCAATGTTTACAAAGGAGCAGAGTTCTTCAACGCGCCTTATGGACCTTACTGGAGGTTCATGAAGAAGTTATGCATGACTAAGCTCTTCGCCGGTTATCAGCTCGATCGATTCGTAGATATAAGAGAGGAGGAAAGGATATCTTTACTGAGATCGCTCGTTGAGAGATCAAGAAACGGAGAGGCGTGCGATCTCGGTTTGGAGTTCACTGCTTTGACCACAAAGATCTTATCAAAGATGGTCATGGGGAAACGTTGCCGTCAAAACTCGAATCTTCCCGTAGAGATCAGGAAAATCGTGAGTGATATAATGGCTTGCGCCACAAGGTTTGGGTTCTTGGAGCTGTTTGGACCATTAAGGGATCTTGATGTGTTTGGGAATGGTAAGAGGCTTAGATCATCGATTTGGCGGTACGATGACTTGATTGAGAAGGTACTGAAGGAATATGAAGACGATAAGAGCAACGTTGAAGGAGAGAAAGATAAAGACATCGTTGATATCTTGTTGGACACGTATAACGACCCCAAAGCCGAACTCAAATTGAGTATGAATCAGATCAAATTCTTCATCCTTGTAAGATATTGTTTCATCTGTTTTTTTCTTTACCTTTCGTTAGAATTACCCTCTTTTGAAACGTTCTTGTACATTAGGAATTGCTCATGGCGAGCCTAGACACGACTTCTGCAGCTTTACAATGGACAATGACAGAGCTAATCAACCATCAAGACATCTTGACAAAGATCAGAGACGAGATCGAGTCGGTTTTAGGAGCCACGCGTCGGTTAATCAAAGAATCAGATTTGCAGAAGCTTCCTTACCTGAAAGCAGCTATCAAGGAGACATTGAGACTTCATCCAGTGGGGCCATTGTTACGCAGGGAGAGCAACAGAGACATGAAGATCAATGGGTACGATGTAAAATCGGGGACAAAGATCTTCGTGAATGCTTACGGGATAATGCGTGATCCAACCACATACAAAAATCCTGACAAGTTTATACCTGAGAGGTTTCTTGTGGTGGAAGAGAACACAGAGAGAAAGATGAGTTATCATTACCAGCAATATATGTTGGAGTTAAAAGGTCAAGATGTAAATTATCTTGCGTTTGGGAGTGGAAGGAGAGGATGTCTTGGAGCTTCTCATGCTTCTCTGGTTTTGAGTCTCACAATCGGATCACTCGTGCAGTGTTTTGATTGGGCTGTGAAGGGAGATGAAGACAAATTCAAGATTAGATTACCTAACGGATTTTCAGCTTCAGGTACTGCAGGAGGAAGTTCTCTTATGTGTTCTCCTGAATTATATTTTCATCCATTCAGTCAAAATCAAGATCCTAAGTGACAATATCATTCAGAATTCGGAAACATGCTTAAACTCTGCTCTGTTTTGTGCTGTTTTTCATAAACTTCATACTTTTGATGAAAAGTATAAATGCTTCAATCTTGTATAATCAGTTAATCACACGACTTATAATTAATTAAATTTGTATACTCCTATCATGAGCTTTAATATTTTGTAATCAGTAATTATCCACCTTAATTACTAATCTAACTACACCAAGTTAACATGTCACTACAGAAAGACACTAATAAGAATTTGCAAACATTATTCTGTGCTCTGTTTTTGTCATTTTCTGTTTCTACTTGTGGCCTTGCACTAGTTGTGTGTTTCATAAGCTTCAGACTTTAATGAAAAAAGAACTGTTGTTTCCATAAAAGAGAATCCACCGATGAGACGTCAAATTGTGAGTAAGCGTTGAGGTTGACGTCAAAGAAACACTGATTACATTTTCTAACCCTCGAAATTTTGCTATGTTATTGAAAATAAACTATTTGGCATTAATACGACATGAAACCTGGTCAATTGGTCGATTTCATCATAAATCAACGATGTCTTTAGAAAAGTCGTAAAGACTCGGAAAATGTTTTTGTCTTTGTATAAAAGCTGGCTTGCAAATGTACAGTGTCAGTCGATTTTGGAAAAGTCTTGCAAATGTCGTTAGGAGCCATTAATGTACTTCACCCAATTTTCTTGAAGTTGCACTACCACCACAAGGTAAAGGCATTTTGCATTTGATTCCTAATTCCTGCAAGTAAGGTCTTCAGAAAAGTCATAAAGACTAATTAATTTTTTAGACGGTTGATTAATTGACTTAGGTAACAAGACTTGGACGGCAAGAGTCCATCCCTATTTTTCTTCAAGTTGCATTAACCCCACAACCACAACCACAAGATAAATGCATCTTGCATTTTGCTTCATCCCTCACATTCACTTTCTTGCAAAAAAAAAAGAGACACACCGAAACATGTTAACCTAGAAAAAGAGAAATGAAAAGCATGAGACTATTTCTTTTACTTTCTTTCAATGCTCTCATGCTACTTGAAGCATATGGTTTTACCGATGAAACTGATAGGCAAGCGTTGATAGAGTTCAAGTCTAAAGTTTCGGAAGACAAAAGAGTTGTCTTGTCCTCATGGAATCACTCACTCCCTCTCTGTAACTGGAAAGGGGTCACATGTGGCCGCAAACACAAGAGAGTCACACGTCTGGACCTCGGAGGATTGCAATTAGGCGGGGTGATATCACCATCTATTGGTAATCTTTCGTTTCTCATATCACTCCATCTCTATGATAACTCCTTTGGTGGAACCATCCCTCAAGAGGTGGGAAACTTGTTTAGGCTTGAATACTTGGATGTGAGCTCAAATTTTATGAGAGGAGGAATTCCAGCGTGTCTGTCTAATTGCTCTAAATTGCTGGTGCTTTATCTATACTCAAATCATCTTGAAGGAGGTGTTCCTTCAGAACTAGGGTCATTGACGAAGCTTTCTAGTTTGTATCTTCGTGATAATAACCTTAAAGGGATACTTCCCGCATCTCTAGGAAACTTGACATCTCTCAGGAATCTTAGCTTGGCATACAACACTATAAAAGGTGGGATTCCAGGAGATATAGCTAGATTGACTAAAATAGTAAATCTTGAACTATCAGTGAGCAACTTGTCAGGTGTTTTCCCTCCCGTTATCTACAATTTGTCATCACTTAAGTATTTATACCTCTATGGTAATGGTTTCTCAGGTAGCTTGAGGCCTGATTTTGGCAATCTGCTACCAAACCTTCAAGAGCTATCTCTGGGAAGGAACCATCTTTCAGGATCAATTCCAGTTACACTTTCCAACATCTCGACTCTTCAAATGTTGGGAATCAATAGCAATATTTTGACAGGAAGGATTCCTCCAAGCTTTGGAAAGGCATGGAAATTGCAATACCTACTTCTTTTTGTTACTCTTTTGGGGATCTTGAATTTCTTGATGCTTTAACTAACTGCACCCATCTTCATACCTTGATTGTTAGTGAAAATAGGTTGGGGGGTGAATTGCCTACCTCCATTGTCAACCTAACTACAAATCTCATCCTTTTACATCTTGGAACAAACCACATCTATGGATATATCCCTCGTGACATTGGGAATCTAATAGGTCTACAAGAACTTGGGTTGGAAGAAAATCTGTTTACAGGTTGGGAAGCTGTTAAGATTGGGGTTGTTAAGTGTCTTTTCAAATAGAATGTCAGGGGAGATACCATCTGCTATGTGTCTAACAATAGCTTTGAAGGAACCATTCCTCCAAGTCTTGGCAACTGTCGATACCTGCTACGTTTATATATTGGATCTAATAAGCTGAGTGGAACTATACCTCAAGTGGTTATCCAATTCCCAGCCCTTGTTATCCTAAGCATGGGAGGTAATTCTTTCACCGGTTCTCTATCCAAAGATGTTGAACGACTAGCAAATATTGTTACATTATCCATTGCAGATAATAAATTATCAGGACAACTCCCAGATGCCTTAGGAAAATGTCTCGGAATGGAGCAACTTTATCTACAAGGAAATTGGAGCCATTCCTGATATAAAAGGATTAGTGGGTGTTAAAAGAGTTGATTTTTCCAACAATAATCTCTCTGGAAGTATACCTGCATATTTTGCAAAATTTTCCTCGTTGGAATATCTCAATTTATCCAATAACAATTTCCAGGGAAGGGTGGCAACAGAAGGGAAATTCCAAAATGCTACCATTGTTTTTGTATTTGGAAATACAGATCTATGTGGAGGTATCAAAGAATTTCAGCTAGACCCATGCCTTGCGGAAGCACCGCCAGTGGAAAAATATCATTCCTCTCATTTACAAAAAGTTCTAGAAATATCTTTGCTTTTGTTGCTTTTCATAACTTATGTTTCTCTACGCTGGTTTAGAAAAAGAAAGAAGAACAAGCATACCAATAATCCAACTCCTTCCATACTAGAGGTTTTCCATGCCAAGATAAGTTATATAGATCTCCGAAATGCCACAGATGACTTTTCTTCAACCAATTTGATTGGGCCAGGCAGTTTCGGCACTGTGTTTAAAGCATTGCTCCCGAAGGAGAACAAGCTTGTTGCAGTGAAAGTCCTAAACATGCAGAGACGTGGAGCAATGAAGAGTTTTATAGCAGAATGTGAATCATTAAAAGACTTAAGGCACCGTAATCTTGTGAAACTGTTGACGGCTTGTTCGAGTATTGATTTTCAAGGAAATGAATTCAGAGCTCTCATCTATGATTTCATGCCCAATGGAAGCTTAGATATGTGGCTGCACCCGGAGGAAGTGGAAGAGTGTCGTAGGCCCTCAAGAACCTTGACACTTCTTGAAAGGTTTAACATTGTCATAGACGTGGCTTCTGTTTTGGACTATCTTCATGTTCATTGTCATGAACCTATAGTTCATTGCGATCTCAAGCCAAGCAACGTACTTCTCCTCAAATTTGATTGCCCATGTTAGCGATTTTGGTCTAGCTCGTCTTCTCCTCAAATTTGACAACAAGTCTTACCTAAATCATCTCAGCTCGGCTGGCGTGAGAGGAACCATCGGCTATGGTAAAACTGTCTCACACATATGTAATGTTCTATGAAGAAGAAAACTAGCTTATGTAAAGAAAACACCGATAGTGCCAAGCACTAGCCCAAGACCGTAATACCCGAGAGATCCGAAAGAAACAAAGACCCTCTAAGTATGAATAATAAGATGAAAGAATACTTAGAGAAAACTTGAAGGAACTTTAGAGAGGATAAGAGAACTTATGAAGAACACTCTTTCTTTATTTGTTCAACTTCTCTTGTTTACAAATGATGGAGTAGTGGGCTATTTATAGGCTCCACTTATTACAAAATATCTTACAAACATTCTCCTAATCTCTAGAATTTTCTACAATAATATCTAGAATTTTAACTACAACATCTAGAATTATCTATAGAATTATCTATATATTTAACTAATAGAATTCTCTAGAACATTTAAGAAAGATGATGATTTTTAGTGATGTTTCTAGAGATTCTAGAACTTGAGCTTAATTTTGGGCCTAATCTAATAACTAATAATTATTTTATAAACCCAAAATTAAGCTTAACCCAAAATCAAGTTTAACTTCAATACTCCCCTTTAAACTTGATTTTGTCAGTCATCCCGAGCTTCGAGCAAAGTAACTCGAACTGACCTTTTGGTAATGACTTGGTGAAGATATCTGCAACGTTGTCCTCGCTTCGAACTTCCAAAGCTTCAATTGTCCCATCAAGCACCTTCTCTTTTATGAAGTGATGCTCTAACTCAATGTGTTTAGTCCTCCCATGGAACACCGGATTATTGGCCAGCTTGATCGCACTTTGATTATCTCCATAAATTGCAATTGGCTTATTGATTGGCTCGAACAGATCTTCTAGGAGTCTCTGAAGCCAAATACACTCTTGAGCTGCTAGAGTTGACGCTTTATACTCTGCTTCAGTTGTAGATAACGACACCGTTGCTTGCTTCTTACTGCACCATGAGACACTTGTGTTCCCACATAGGAAAACATAGCCTGAAGTTGATTTCCGATCATCAAGATCTCCACCAAAGTTAGCATCCGTGAAGCCATAAAGAGAGACCTTGGCATTATACTTGTACACCAGACCCATGCCAAGAGTTGTCTTCACATACTTCAATATCTTCTTTGCCGCTTCTAGATGTGGCTTCCTTGGTGCCTGCATAAACCGACTTACAAGACCTACCGCGAAGGCAATGTCAGGTCTTGTAATGGTTAAGTATAAAAGACTTCCTACAAGAGAGCGATAAGGCCGAGGATCAGGTAGTAAGGACCCTTCATCGCGTTTAAGCTTTATGTTGACATCCATTGGAGTAGAGCGTGTCTTTCCTTCGTGTACTCCAAACTTCTCAACGATTCTTCTTGCATAGCTTTGTTGGCCGATGAATATTCCACCCTTTACCCTTTCCACCTCCAAACCGCGAAAGTTGTTGAGCTCTCCCAACTTCTTCATCTCAAACCTTATCGACATATCCTCTTGTAAACGAGTAATTTCTGCATCATCATTCCCGGTAATTATCATATCATCCACATAAAGGAGAACTACCACGTGGACTCCTCCATTCTTCTTGAAGAATAGACTCGGATCAGAGTTTGATGCCACATAACCGCAGAACTGAAGAAACTGAGCAAGCTTTCCATACCAGGCTCGTGGAGCTTGTTTTAACCCATACAAGGCCTTCTTCAGCTTACACACATAATCAGGATGCTCTCGTGATATAAAACCAAGTGGCTGCTCCATCAGGATTTCCTTGTCAAGCTCTCCATATAGAAAAGCATTCTTCACGTCTAATTGCCATAACTTCCAACCAAAACTTGCAGCCAAAGATAAGAGAGAACGTACTGTAGTCATCTTGGCTACAGGGCTGAAGGTCTCATCATAGTCTTCTCCATACTTTTGAGAGAATCCCCGAGCAACCAACCTTGCTTTGAATCTATCAACGCTTCCATCTGTTTTGCGCTTGATCCGGTACACCCATTTACAAGAAACAGGTTGGGCATTCTTGGGTTTTGGAACCAAATCCCAAGTTTCGTTCTTCATGAGAGCATTCATCTCCTCCTTCATTGCGTTTTCCCACTCGTCAACACCTTTTGCTTCATCATAAGATGTTGGCTCATCTTCATCTAATGGAGCTGCAAAGTAGCACGAGAAGGTAGTAACAAACTTTGGATCTCTGAACCGAGCAGGTTTAATGATGTCCCTTTTAGGCCTTTGACTAGCCGTGGAACCATGATGTTCCTCCTCATCCTCCTCTTGATCAGTGCTCCCCCTTTCACCTTGCATCTCTTCTTCAGGACCTTTTTCCTTACTCAGAGCTGGTTTATCACTCTTGGAGGAACTCCCACCTTCTTGCTCAACTAAAACTTGAGGTGGCCCATAGAATGAGGAAACTTCATCAAAAACAACATCTCGAGACACTACGTACCTGTGTGTCTCTGGATCCATACACCTCCACCCTTTTCTTTGTTCGTCATAGCCAACGAAGATGCACTTCTTCGCCTTTGCCTCCAACTTGGTTCTTTGAGAATCAAACACATGGACGTAGCAGACTGATCCAAATATCCTGAGATGTTTCACTGACGGCTTCTTCCCATGAATCATCTCATACGGAGACTTCATGTTATTTGGGCTGAGTGGCATCCGATTTATGACGTACACTGCGCATCTCATGCCTTCCGCCCACAAGGCTTTAGGCAGATCCTTCCCATATAGCCAGCTTCTGCACGTCTCAGTTAGATGTCGAATCTTCCTTTCCGCTACTCCATTTTGTTGAGGTGTATACGGACAAGTAAACTCTCTCTTTATTCCATGCTTTTGACAAAAAAAGAGAAACTCCTTGGACATGAACTCCCCTCCATTATCTGTCCTTAAGGTCTTGATTCTCCGACCCAGCTCCCCTTCCACGGTAACCTTGAATTCTTGAAATTTGGAGAATACTTCTGATTTTTCCTTCACAAAGTATACCCAAGTGTGCCGTGAGAAGTCATCAATGAACAGCAACATGTACCGAAACCCGGAATATGAGGGTGTTCTTGTAGGACCCATCAAATCACTATGGATCCTCTCCAACAGAGCACTGCACCGTGAAGTAGAATTGTCAAATGGAAGTCTATGTGATTTTCCATATTGACAACCTTCACAAAGCTTTCCTTCATCTTGGATCTTCAGCTTCGGAAGCCCATTTACCAACTCCTTATTCACCATAACCTTTAGCTTAGTCATGTTTATATGACCAAGCCGAGCATGCCATATAGAGGCATTGTCGTTTGTACTCATCTTCTCCACGTATGAGTTGGACGCAGATAAGACATATAGATCCTTAACCCGCGATCCGGTGTGAACCACATCCGCCTTTAACTCTTTAATATTCTTCAAGAATTTGACGTCTCTTGGGCCAAATAAAACGTAGTTACCTGAGTCTACTGCATTCACCACAGAGAGAAGATTCTTCCTTACTCCAGGGACATGGTATACATTCTTGAGGGTGATAGGGCTTCCATCTTCTCCTTCAATGACAACAGTCCCTTCCTTCTCGACCCGGTGAACTGAATTATCCGCGGTAATTATGGCTTCTTTTCCATCATGGCGCTGAAGACTAGAAAATAGCTTCTCGTCTCCGGTAATATGGTGGCTACAACCCGAATCCACAATCCAATCATTTTCAAGATTTTTAGTTGTGGATATACCTGAAGATGCAGCCTCCACCGTGAAGCATTTCCCCCATTCTTCGTCTTCAATATGACCTTTTGATTCTGCCATATTTGTCTCCTTCAGCTTGACTCGACAATCCTTTTTGAAGTGCCCAAGCTTTCCACACCGGTAGCACTTGAATCGCTTCTTATCTCCAGTAGAAGATTCTTCCGGTCCATCGATGTTCTTTGCACCATCGTATTTGGATTTGGCTTTGAAGTTGTGTTGCTTCCGAGCTACAAAGGTGCTCCCCGAGTCATCATGGATTTTGACTCCTGCCATTTGCGTAGCTAATGACTCTTGCGAAGCTAGCAGGTTCTCGAACTCCTCCAAGGAAGGTTGTGTAGCCCATCCTTGAACCGAAGTCACAAACGGTGTATACTCAGGTCATAGACCTCGAATAATATACCGTTTTAAACGTGCTTCGGAAATTGACTCCTCCGGATTTAGAGTATTAATCTCTGAGCGAAGATTCTTTACCTTGATGAAAAACTCTGAGATTGAAGACTCCCCCTGCTTTGCATTCGCCAACTCGTTCTCTAACAGTTGTAGCCGAGCTTCATTCTTCTTGTTGAACAACTGATCTAACGCCTGCCAAATGGAACTAGCGGATGTGCAACTTGAGACATGCTCAAAGACTCCCGAGGATATTGACCTCTTCAATGCAAACTCCGCCTTGGCATTCTTCCGTGTCCACTCCTTTGTCGCTTCCGCTGTCGCAGCAGCTCCCCTTGGTGGTGTTGTGCTACTGCCGCCGATGACATCCCATAAGTCCTCACTCACCAAGTATGACTCCATGCATGACTTCCATAACCGGTAATTGGATTGGTTTAGAATCTCCATTCCCAACCCAACAACGCGACCCATTGACTCCATACTTAGAGTAAATCTGAGATCTCAATTAATCCGATCTTGAAAAAGAACCAGATCAGAATGGCTCTGATACCATGTAAAGAAAACACCGATAGTGCCAAGCACTAGCCCAAGACCGTAATACCCGAGAGATCCGAAAGAAACAAAGACCCTCTAAGTATGAATAATAAGATGAAAGAATACTTAGAGAAAACTTGAAGAAACTTTAGAGAGGATAAGAGAACTTATGAAGAACACTCTTTCTTTATTTGTTCAACTTCTCTTGTTTACAAATGATGGAGTAGTGGGCTATTTATAGGCTCCACTTATTACAAAATATCTTACAAACATTCTCCTAATCTCTAGAATTTTCTACAATAATATCTAGAATTTTAACTACAACATCTAGAATTATCTATAGAATTATCTAGATATTTAACTAATAGAATTCTCTAGAACATTTAAGAAAGATGATGATTTTTAGTGATGTTTCTAGAGATTCTAGAACTTGAGCTTAATTTTGGGCCTAATCTAATAACTAATAATTATTTTATAAACCCAAAATTAAGCTTAACCCAAAATCAAGTTTAACTTCAATAGCTTATTCATTTTTCATTACAATTTTGTTGTTGTTGTTATTGTGAATTGTGGTGTAGAATATGGAATGGGAGGAGCACCATCGATACATGGTGATGTGTTTAGCTTTGGGCTTCTCCTTTTGGAAATGTTTACTGGGAAACGACCAATAAATGAGTTATTTGAAGGGAATTTTACACTTCATAGCTACACTAAGTCTGCGTTACCGGAAAGAGTGTTGGACGTTGCAGACAAGTCGATTCTTCAGAGCGGTCTCAGAGTCGGTTTCCCGGTTGGTGAGTGCTTGACATTGGTTTTGGAGGTGGGGCTTAGATGTTGTGATGAATCTCCGACGAATGAAGCCATGAAGGAGTTAATCTCAATCAGAGAGAAGTTCTTTAAAACCAGAAGAACAGCCAGAAGTTAAAGTGGTTATGGTTTTCCTTACAAACTTTGCAACCCACTTAAAAAAGGCTTTATCTGAGACCAATATGATATCATCGTATTCTCTTCTAATAATCTGTAGTTTGTTATATTATTTACGTATATGCTATGTTGTTTCCAAACAAGATTGAAAGTTTGTGTTGCCAACGTTTATAATAATATATGAAATAATCCATCAAAAACAATAAACATGAAGCAGGTGTACATAGTTCTATGCATCGTAGCTCTGGGAAGCAATTACAGTCAAACTTTGGTTTCTCTTTTCATCTTCTTGTTACTTTGTTTTAGACTTCTTTGGTGAACAATATTCTTTTTTGTTTAAAACCAAACATATGCAAAAAAAAATGTCATGATGAAGAAGAGTTTGTTGAGTTTAAGTATTTGTTTTTGCTTTAATTGTTTACTACAAGGTTGGCCTGTACGTATGGACATGAGAATTTTGATAAAATTTAATTAATAATAATACACATCATTTATAATAAATTAGTGATTGACCAATTTAGTAATATATTTGCAAAAAATATTTAGTTTGTGAAAAAATATTTTAATAAATTTAAGAAATTGTATATAGCAAAAAATAAAATATACACAAAATTTAAAATACTTCAATCCTATAAAATAAAATAAAATAATTTTTTTTATTCTTTATTTTCTATTTTCTATTCATATTTTTCATCCTTTCATAGTTTTTAATCTCATTTTAAAATATTTTGTCTCATTTCTTGTTCGTATTTCTCGCTATATAGTTGGAATACATTTACATATAATATAAACTTTTATTATTTTCAGTGAGAGAAGATAAGATGATAATAAAAATGAAGAAATTCTCCTTTTAAAAATCTGATTTCGTAAATTTCATAAAACACTTGAACTTGTAAATATTTCGCCAAAAACTTACTTAAAATAAGATTCTATAAACTTTTCATCAAAAGGTCGATTTCTCAAATTTTCTACTAAAAACATGAATAAGTAACTTTCGCACCGAAAAAATATATCAAAAATATGATCTAAAAATATTTTATCGAAATTTTGATTGTGTCAATTTTCTGCCAAAAATTGAATCCAAACAAAAAATTCGCTAAAAATTTTACATTAAAAATATGATTTCAAAAACTACTAGTCAAAATTTTGGTTTCATCAATATCCCACTAAATAAGTGAAACCGTAAATCTTCCACCAAAAAGCTTAAATAAAAATATAATTTCAAATTTTTTTGTGAAAATCCAATTTCAGAATTTTTTTGCCGAAAACATGAATTTTTAACTTTTCCAAAAACATTTATCTTAGAGTATTTTAAATTGATTTCGTGATTTTTTGTCAAATATTGTGAATTCATAAATTTGATGTCAAAAATATTATATCAAAAAAATTCTGGAAAATAGGTTGTCACAAATTTTCCACTAAATACTTGAAATCCATAAATTTCTCTGATTTTTTTTTTGTGTCGAAACGTGATTCCAAATCTATTTGAAAAAAATCTAATTTTCTTAATTTTTTGTCAATAAATTGAGTATCTAGTTTTCCTAATTTTTCGCAATCCGTTGAAGGGCAGCCGGTTGGTGTGGAGGTCGAATCTGTTGAGCTTATCGTAAGGACTTGGACCTCGCTGCTTGCCCCGGCCGCAAGACCCGACCCGTCAATGTACGCACTACCTAGACTTAGTTGTAGCTCTATCTCCAGATTTGTGGTTTGAGATGCCGACGTCTGTTGTCGTTACTTGTGCGCCGAGGGTTCAAATTGTTGGCAACTGCTTCCTCGTTGAAGTACTGCCATAACTCCTTTAATTCTCGCGGTTGACTCCCCTGGACTGCACGAGTAGCAAATACAATGGATCAAGGGTCGTACTCACCTCTTATTCATCGTACATCCACTAACCTGAATTCTCTGCGGTGGTTGTATACCGTTCGTAGAAAGCTGCGGCCCTTCGGATGGCGGCTGCTGAAAATATCCAGGCCAGAATGCGTTGTTGGGGTTCTGAACCCAAGCATGTGTCCGAAACGAGGACTCAGCCTGCTCGACACGTGGCTGGCTGTTCGAACCTGAAGGTGGTAGGATATGTCAGAAATTAACGCTAATTTTTTTCGTTAAACAGTGACATTACCATCACCTCGAAGTAGTGGTCGACTCGAGGCAGGGAATTCTACTGCTGGGATGCTCGACGCCACCGGCCGAGTCGATTGTATCCCTCTCTGCAGTCCATCTACAAAGACGGCATTCTTGTTGACTCTGTATTCATGTGCACTTGTTACCGCAGTAATTTAAAATTTACTGATAACAGCGCCCTTCACCCTACTTGCCGGTGAGGGGTAGTGGACAAACTGCATGAGTGGATCACCAGTAATAGTTGGGTTTATTATTCCTATGTCCATTCAAAATATAAAGAACCTGAGAACAAAACATACAGGAGAACAAAACATACAGCTCGTACTTCAGACTTTGTCTATAAATAATACCTGACTATATAATCCCTCCGTTGCTTAATTGTCTGTAGTACCCACTGTGCGGGAATCGGGAGCTGTACGTTGTTAGCGGCCACGGAGATGGATATGGCAATTGGCTTGCATGAAGACCCGCAGCTCTGACAATACTGGTAGCAGGCGGGGCCGTTGTTTTTCTGCTAACCCTGTTATCGTCAAGACACCCATTGTTAGCAATCTCCGGATTGGTAACGCTAACGCGCAGGTAAACTTCTGAAAAGTCCGTCCTTATCGCCATAAACAAGCTGGCTCCTTCGTTGTCAGAGATCAGAATTGGCGGTGCTCGCCTCCATTCCGGACCCAGCATCCAGTGCGGCCACTGGTAACTCAACTGTACTTGCTCATGAGGCTGCATACGCAATTTTTCCCTAATAACCTGTTGCATTATGAGGAAATCTGCATTCTCGGTTAGAGTGACGGCGTGGTTAAGAGTGCTTCGATCCGCCACATGATCCCACCAGCCTTCCTCATGCCTGATCCATTCGCCGCAGACCACGCCCACAGAGTGCGCCATTTCCCTAAATTGGACACAATCATGTTAGCAACGTAACTTACCCGAAGATAACATCATTCATCCACGAAATCTTCTTAATTTATATGTTTCGTTACCTTTGTCCACTGATAGTTAATGCAGGATCAACAACCTTGGCGAGTAGTTAATGCAATCAAGACAACCGTTATGTCAAAGATCTCTTTTGAGAAGAAGAAGAATAACTGAAAGGTCCACCACTTCATCTTCCCTAAATAATTGCCCGGGGTGCAGATATTTTCACGCCACATGTTTTATAATTTTTTATACCACCTTACCTTTATTGGTTTTGTTGCCTAAACAACTTCAGTATCCAGATTTACCTGTCGGCAGCGCAAGATCATGTGGACGTCACTTCACATTTAATGCTCCTCAAAACCCACCATCCACAAACCAAATAGGGGTAATCTCGTCACGATACGCAGGTGTATTATGTTTTCCCCCAATTATCCATTATCTGCTCTGAATCTTTCGTTTGGATATTAATATGGACCAGTTACTAAATTTATCCTTAGCTAATAAGCAATTAAAACGCATAAAAGTGATAAAGTGGGTTTTAATTACAACTGAACTCACAACGAAAATAAATCAATTGTCCAATTTAATTATGTTTTGGTCTTATATGTTTTTTTTATTTTTTAATGAGGTCAATTAAGAAAATTTGATAGTGTCATAAACCTCCTTAGCCCAATGGTTTAATAAGGGTTTATTAATGTTTCTACATCAGAAGGTTTGGGTTTCAAATCCCAGCGAACGCGATTTATTCTTAATTATACAGATTAATGAAGAATGATGCAACTTAATGGAGGCAAGCTTACAAGAGCTCTTCAGCGTGGTGCAAGCAGAATCGTCAGGCGTAAATCTTCATATGATGATAGTCACCTGACCCCATTCCCCACCTTACTAGCTCCGCATTGCTGACTTGGTCTATTTACTTTGCAATAAAAAAATTCACAAAGTCACAAAGTAAATGCATCTTGGCATCTTTGCATCGCCGACCCAAAAAAAATGCATCTTGCATTTGCTTCGTCCTGCAAAATATGAGAAACATCAAAATATTTTAACCAAACAAGAAAGGCATGAGAAGCATGAGACTCTTTTTTTTACTTGCTTTCAATGCCCTCATGTTACCTGTTCCGTATGGTTTTACTGACGAAAGTGATAGGCAAGCTTTGCTAGAATTCAAGTCTCAAGTTTCTGAAGACAAAAGAGATCTTGTCCTCATGGAACAAATCATTCCCTCTTTGCAACTGGAATGGGGTTAGATGTGGCCGCAAAATCCAAAGAGTTACTCGTCTAGACCTGGGAGGATTTCAATTGGGTGGAGTGATTTTACCATCTATTGGTAATCTTTCATTCCTCACATCACTTAATCTTACAAGTAATTCTTTTGGTGGTTTCATCCCTCAAGAAGTGGGATACTTGTTTAGACTTGAATACTTGAATATGAGCTTCAATTCTCTCAAGGGAGAGATTCCCTCCGGTCTTTATAATTGCTCTAGATTGTTGAAGCTTGGTTTATATTCAAATCATCTTGGAGGAGTTGTTCCTCCAGAGCTAGGATCATTGACAAAGCTTGTTGGTTTGTTTCTTGGTAAAAACAATTTGAACGGGAAGCTTCCTGCATCTCTAGGAAACTTGACATCACTCAGATATCTCGGCCTTGGAGATAACGATATACAAGGAGGAGTTCCGGATAGTATGGCTAGATTGACTCAAATGGTGCATCTTAAATTATCATTGAACAATTTCCCAGGCGTTTTTCCTCCAGCAGTTTACAATATGTCATCACTTGAGTTCTTGAACATATTTGGTAATGGTTTCTCAGGGAGCCTCAGGCCTGATTTTGGAAATCTACTACCAAACATTCAAGATTTATATATGAGAACTAATGATCTCACAGCCATCATTCCACCAACACTTCCTAATATCTCAACGCTACAAAATCTGGGAATCGAATATAACAATTTCATTGGAAGTATTTCTCCAAGATTTGGGGAATTGTGAGATTTGAAAATGTTGCTACTTAATTATAATTCTTTGGGAAGTTACTCTTCTGGAGATCTTGAGTTTTTTGGTGCTTTGGCTAACTGCACTCAACTTCAAAAATTATATGTTAGTGGGAATAAGCTTAGAGGTGACTTGCCTACCTCCATTATCAATCTTTCCAGGAGCCTCATCCGTTTACACATTTCATGGAATCGCATCTCTGGAAGCATTCCTCATGACATTGGGAACCTCATAAACCTACAATCAAATCAACTGAAAGAAAATATGTTGAGTGGTCCACTCCCAATCTCTATTTGTAAGCTTTTAAGATTAGAAAAACTAAGTCTAGATTCAAATAGAATCTCAGGAGAGATACCATCTTGTATAGGCAACATCACTCGGTTAGAAATACTTGAATTGTTCAACAATAGCTTGGAAGGAACCATTCCACCGAGTCTTAGAAAATGCAGTTACATGCTGTATTTGTCAATTGGGTATAATAATTTAAGCGGGACTATACCTCGGGAACTTCTGCAAATTTCATCCCTTGTTAACCTAAGCATGGAAGGTAACTCGTTGATTGGCTCTCTACCAGAAGATATTGGACGGCTACACAATCTTGTTACACTGTCCGCTGCGCATAATAAACTCTCAGGTAAACTTCCACAATCTTTGGGAAAATGTCTATTAATGGAAAAACTTTACCTACAAGGAAACTCTTTTTATGGAGGCATTCAAGATATAAGTGGCTTGGTGGGTGTTAAAGAAGTTGATTTGTCAAGCAATAATCTCTATGGAAGTATACCTGGATATCTTTCAAAGTTATCCGAGTTGGAGTATCTCAATCTATCTACTAACAATTTCCAAGGAAGGGTGCCGACAGAAGGGAAATTTCAGAACTCTACTATAGTTTTGGTATTCGGAAACAAAAATATTTGTGGAGGAATCAAGGACCTGAAACTAAAGCCATGCTTTGAGCTAGCACCATCAGTCGAAACAAAGCATCCATTTGTTTTGAAAAAGGCTGTGATTGGAGTCAGTGTAGGTATAGCTTTTCTTTTGTTGTTGTTCATAGCTTCAGTTTCTCTATGTTGGTTCAGAAAAAGAAAGAAGAATCGGCATGACTAATAATCAACCTTCATCCAGCTTGGAGGTCTACCACGAGAAGATAAGTTATGGAGATCTCCAAAACGCAACAAGTGGCTTCTCTTCCAGCAATTTTATTGGGTCAGGCAGTTTTGGCATTGTGTTCAAGGCATTGCTCCCAACGGAGAACAAAATTGTTGCAGTCAAAGTTCTCAACATGCAAAGACGTGGAGCAATGAAGAGCTTTATGGCAGAGTGTGAATCCTTGAACGACATAAGGCATCGTAATCTTGTGAAACTATTAACAGTTTGTTCGAGTGTTGATTTCCAAGGAAACGAATTTAGGGCTCTCATCTATGAGTTTATGCCTAATGGAAGCCTTGATATGTGGTTGCACCAAGAGAAAGTCGAAGAGATTCGTAAACCGTCAAGGACTTTGACACTTCTTGAAAGGCTTAACATAGTTATTGATGTAGCCTCTGTTTTGGATTATCTTCATGTTCGTTGCCATGAACCTATAGCTCATTGCGATCTTAAGCCAAGCAACATCCTTCTAGATGATGATCTAACCGCCCATGTTAGCGACTTCGGTCTCGCCCGTCTTCTCCTCAAATTCGACCAAGAATCTTTCTTCAACCAACTAAGCTCAGCTGGCATCAGAGGAACCATCGGCTATGCCGCACCAGGTAAATATATCACACATATATATATGAAATGTTATATGAAGAACATAACTACGTAAGTATAACTATCTTGCATGACAATCTTGTGGTCGATGTTGTTTATGTGCATTATGGTTGCAGAATATGGAATGGGAGGACAACCATCAATACATGGTGATGTGTATAGCTTTGGGATTCTTATTTTGGAAATGTTCACTGGAAAAAGACCAACGCATGAGTTATTTGGAGGAAACTTTACCCTCCACAGCTACACCAAATTGGCGTTGCCTGAGAGAGTGTTGGACATTGCAGACAAATCAATTCTTCTCAGCGGTCTCAGAGTTGGTTTCCCAGCTGCTGAGTGCTTGACACTGGTTTTGGAATTGGGACTCAGGTGCTGTGAAGAAACTCCGACGAAGAGGTTGGCAACGAGTGAAGCGACAAAGGAGTTAATCTTAATCAGAGAGAGGTTCTTTAAAACCAAAAGAACAGCAAGATGTTGAAGTGTTTATGGTTTTCTCTACAAACTTTGTAACCCACTTAAAAGGCTTAATTTGAGGCCTATATAATACAATCGTCTTTCATAATGTGTGGTTTTCTTTCTCTATGCTTGCAGAATATTGTTAAATGGATGCTATGTCAAGTGAAGACTGATTAATGTTGTGTTACCAGCTTTACAATTTGTAATCCTCAATGTTCCCTTTTAGTTCCCAATGCGATTTGGATTTTCTCAGTATTACTAACGCTAAGTTTTGATTTTTTGCTTTTGTTTTTACCTTAGTGATCATTGATCAATATGAGATTTTTCTTAAAGGACTAGTATGGAATAAATGACGGTTCTACTACTAATATATGTTTTTGTTTCAGTGAAAGAGAGCTTTCGGGTTCTGTATTTCATTTTTTTAGGACAACAAGTGGATTTAGTCATTCGAAACTTCCTGCGTCTTTTAGTTGGGCTGAGACTAGATGGTAGTATTTGATTTGTTTTTCTTTGCAATGGAACCTCTAAAAGAGTTTCTTCCTGAGCTTTCAAGTCCTTTTTGTTTACTAGCATATTCTTTTTTCATTAAAATCTTCTTGTCGTTGTTCTGCTTATGCAGATGTTTACTGGGAAACGACCAGGAATTTTACACTTCACAGCTACACTAAGTCTGCGTTACCGGAAAGAGTGTTGGACGTTGCAGACATGTCGATTCTTCAGAGTCGGTTTAAAAGACAAGCCTTGAAGATCAAAGTATATGATTTTTTTTTCTTTGGAACAAGAAAAGTATATGATTTTGTAAATATTTTTCTTGTATAAGAAATCTGAACATTTGGGTTTCGGGTCTGAACAGATACGGCATCAGCGAGGGAAACATAATCTACATTAAGTCAATAGGATGATAAGCACGTACTGGTTTATCTACTCGCTTATCACTTCTGATAGGGCTCAGTAGCTCACTTTTCAAAAGCGTTACCCAGTGGTAAAAGAAGAAACAAAATCTACCTTTGGATCAGGTAGGATTGCGTTGAAAATCAATCTCCTCAGCACTCAATTTGTTTAAGTAATGGCTTTCTTGATCCGCAAGTTTCGCCTGTGTCGATGTTGAAACATAGTGTCATAAGCTCTCTTAGCCGTCTTACTTACTACTTAGGCTAGGTTTAGGTCAAAACCAGCAGGTAGTGCCCAAACCAACAACATTTGTATTGCTTTGATCATCACTTTTGGGTCTGAAACACTTAGGATTGTAGATTTTTTGTTGTGCAAGTATCATATCATATGTCAGGACTCTAAGATGTTTACAACTATGCTGGTGATATGACCAAGTGCTGGTGAGATGTGCATTGTGGTTTATAAATGGTTTAAGACCAACCCAACAAATTTGGTTGGTCTTACCGGGTTTCAGTGAACAATACTTTGATCTATACGTATTCCGTAAAGATGTGTATAACTAATTTAATCGCTTACCAACATTTTAATTACTTTATTTCAGCTTCCTCGGTGCACGTGAAGTCGTGAACCCGGCTCCATACTCCCAACCACCTACGTGTCAAGAGATCAAAAGCTAGGTCTGTGAAACAAACAGTTGAATGACACGTAGCTCATTATCATCCGTCATATCAGAGAGATAGACGAATTCGCGATGAAGGCCACTTGGGCCTTACTAAAAGCGGGTTTTTCCCGAACAAACCGCGTTGCACAGTTAGCCGATCCTTCTTAAGTCCATTTACCTGTTACCGTCTCTACCCGTGGGTAAAAATCTAATCTCTTCCCGAAATAGCACGCGCCTTTTCGTATGTTTGACACCGGCTATATCCGGTAACTAATTTTCTTTCTTTTAAGAATTTACTAATTTTCTCCGTTTTTTCTTGTTCGTATATAATGTCCAAGGCCTTTTTGTCTTCTTCCTTGTTTCTAACAAATTTCAGGAGCTCAAGCCTCTGAATTCGATTGACCTCACAAACCCGATTTTTTCCCGAGAAAATCGAAAATCAAAGACAAACTTCGAACACATTTAGAATTACCCATAAGTAAGCTCTCTCTCTCTACCTCTTTCTCTTTCTCCGTCTTTTGATTCCTCCTAAGCAATTTGATTCAATTTCTCTCGTCTTATCCTGATCTTGAAGCTTTCTTGGATTATACCATTAGGCTACAGATTCTGAGATTTCACCGTCTCTTTTGAAGAATGGAGGTGAAAGTAGCCACAACCACGTCTTTTCATTGGTCAGGACGCCATGCGGCGATTCCTCAATGTCCGTCTTTCTCGCAAACCCTAACCTCCTCAAAACGGCGTCGTTCTCGTGTAAGAGGCGGAGATGTAACCGTCGGAGGAGGATCTTTAGCATGCCATACGAGATTGAAACCTTCGGCTTTTCTCGGAACGCAATCTGGGAAACTCCACCGATCCAAATCATGTGAGCTTTGGGAATTTAGCAATGCTACCACGAAGAAGAGCAGAGCGGGCGCGCAGAAACATTACTCTTTAAGGAGAGTTTGCAGTGCGAGCTCCGGTTTCTTCTCCGACGAAGATTTCTCCGAGAAGATGCAAGAATTAGCACTACAATTCAAGATTGCAGGCGAAGAAGAAGACCTAGAGAGAAACAAAGGAAACAAGTACCAATCAGAGACAATCCACGAAGCAGTAGATAACGATCACAGGAATCACAGATTCGGCTCGGTGAAGCTACTTCAGGAGTCTGTTCCAGGTTTAGCTTCGCTGGAGGCTCCATGGATGGAGATGGTTAACCATTCAAGCATTGAGCGGAAAGCAAACAGTGTCGATTTGCCTCTCTCACTTAGGATAATCAAGAGGAAGCTACATGAACAGGCGCTCAAAGAAGCTAGTGAATCTACTTATTGCTCTATCAACAGAGCCTTCTCTTATATGGTCTTCATGCTCGAGGAGCTCCATAGTTTTGCGCTGCAGACTAGGGAGACCATCTTCTACGAAGACCTACAAGGTGTTCTTAAGCAGGTTAAGAAAGATATGCACGCTTCATTGTTGTGGATTTTCCAACGCGTGTTCTCTCAGACGCCTACTTTGATGGTGTACGTGATGATCCTATTAGCAAACTTCACTGTGCATTCAGTTGCATCGAATCTAGCTATTGCGGCATCTCCACCACTCTCTGATGTGCCAATAGAGGCATCTCCGGTTACTAAAGGGCAAGATCAGACGCATCAAAGGTCTGGTTTTTCTTCGCCAAAATGGTTTGGACCGACCACTTTTGACAAGGTCTCACAGTTAACGACACAACGACGAGGCTCAGTATCAGAAGAAGGGATAAGAGAAGAGGAGCTGAGTCTGTGGAATTCGATGTTGGAAGAAGCAGATCAAATGCAGGATTCACCTGTGGATCGTGACATGAGACTGAGACTTGTTTCACCGATCACTGCAAGGATTGAACTGGATGATTATGCCAATTACACTAGAACAGGGCTTTTATATAAGATAGGTTTGGCTCAAGAACCGAACAACCCTCTTCTCGTAGCTAACTACGCTCAGTTCCTTTACCTCGTCAGCCAAGACTATGACAGGTAATATATCTTTTCTTGCATCTGACATTCAAGAGTTGAGAATCAAAAGGTGTTACCTTTTCAAAAATCTATAGGCTTAGATTGAAATATAGCGTAAGGAGTGGTGAATCGATTGTAACGTTGGAACTTGACAGTGATGTTTCTTTATAAATGTATCAGAGCGGAGAAGTGCTTCAAGAAAGCCATAGAGGCGGAAGAAGTAGATGCGGAAACATACAGCAAATACGCCGTTTTCCAGTGGAAAGTTCGGAAAGATCTGTGGGCAGCTGAGGAGAACTTTCTAGAAGCTATATCTGCAGACCCTACAAACTCCTTCTACGCGGCAAACTACGCCAACTTCCTCTGGCAAACCGGTGGTGAAGAAACGTGTTTCCCTTTGGAATCTTCTGATTCTCCTCAGGGAATCGCTTGAGGCGACGGAAGAAGCCAAGATATAATGGCAGTTGAGATGATGGGGTTTGTTAGCAGCAGACTCTGGATTAAAGAGACGGAGACAGAAGTTAGGTAGAAGACAGAAGCAGGAGAAAAATTGTAAGTAGTGTTTTTGAGAGAATAAAATGCTGGCCGATGAAACATTGCCCCTCTCTGCTTCTGTTTTTTTTCTTTTTCTTCTTCTTTGCTTTTGCATTTTTTTTTATCACTTAGTAGTCAATACGGTCGCAGATTCAAGTTCAATCATTGGTCCCAATAAGAACATTTGTAGATCCAAACCCTAATAATCTTTGAGCAAGCATTGCTTATTGGTAAAATACTATCAAGTGAGCAAATTTCTACAAAACTTTTATGGAACTAGTCTTGTAAATTTTATATTTTAACGAGACTGTAATGAATATCAAAGTCGAACCCCAGGATCTTGGTAAGCCACCTCTGATACTCCAAATTGATCTCCCTTTGTTCCAGTAGAAACTTCAGGTTCTTCTGATCTGTTCTAACCAGGAACTTCCTACCAAGTAGGTAATGCCGCCACTTCTGTATTGTGAGCACGACTGCCATCAACTCACGCTCGTACACGGACTTAAACCTCTGCCTTTCCGAGAGTCCTTGGCTGAAGTAGGCGAGGGGCCTTTGGTTTTGCATCAGTACAGCCCCAAGCCCTATACCCGAGGCATCCGACTCCACCACGAATAGCTCATTGAAGTCCGGAAGTGCCAACACAGGAACCGTGGTCATTGCTTTCTTGAGCTGCGAAAAGGATTCAGTTACGTCTTGGTTCCATTTATATTGATCCTTCCTCAGCAGCAGGGTCAACGGTTTAGCAATGTCTCCATATCCCTTCACAAATTTCCGGTAATATCCTGTCAGCCCGAGAAACCCACGGAGCTCCTTCACATTTCGGGGCTGTGGCCAATCCACCATTGCTTTAATCTTCTCATCATCGGCAGCCACTCCCTCAGCGGATATGACGTGACCCAGGTATTCAATCTTTTCACTCCCGAACTGGCATTTCTTCCTGTTAGCATAAAGTTTCTGCTCATCCAGAACCTTCAACACCAATCGCAAGTGCTCTTGGTGTTCTTCCCCGGATCGACTATACACGAGTATGTCGTCGAAAAAAACCAACACGAACCGGCGTAAGAAGGGTCGGAAGATGTCATTCATCAGCGCCTGAAATGTCGCGGGTGCATTCGAGAGCCCGAAGGGCATCACCAGGAACTCATAATGTCCATCATGAGTCCTGAAAGCGGTCTTCGGCACATCCTCTGCCTTCACCAAGATCTGATGATACCCTGCACGCAGGTCCATCTTAGAGAAGACCTTGGATCCGTGTAACTCGTCGAGCAACTGGTCGATCATGGGTATTGGGTAGCTATGAGGGATCGTGGACTTGTTTAAGGCCCTATAATCCACGCAGAAACGCCAACTTCCGTCTTTCTTCTTCACCAGTAGAACAGGGCTCGAATATGGGCTGCCGCTTTCTTGGATGATTCCTGCTGTGAGCATCGCTTTCACTTGCTTCTCGATCTCCTCCTTCTGGATTTGAGGGTAGCGAAACGGTCGTACACTCACCGGGTCGGCTCCTGTGGCAAGCACGATACTGTGCTCCCTACCACGGGACGGGGGTAAGCCTTGAGGCTCCGCGAAGACTCCTTGATACTCGTCGAGCACTGCATCTAACACCGCCGAAACCTTGATTGGTGCCTCCGTAGCTGCCTGAAGACCACAAAACTCCACCACCATTCCTTCCCCTTGCCTCTCCCAAGATTTCCAGAGGGCCTTGAGCGCCACAACGGAACTGCATATGCTCGGGTCTCCCTGCAATTTAATGGTCTTCCCCCCTTCCTGAAAACTCATTGTCTGAAGCTTCCAGTTGTTTTTTGTATCCCCGAGAGTCTCTAACCACTGAACCCCTAGTATCACGTCTGCGCCCCCCAATCCCAGTGGAAAGAAATTCGTGACCACCTGATACCCTTGCATTTCAAGCTCAACGTTCATGCAAAGACCCGCTCCCTTCACCGTAATCCCTGTGCCGGTAAGGATGCCATACCTCCCGGTCATCTCTGTTGGTATTTCCAACTGCTTAACCACGGAGTCGCTCAGGAAATTGTGCGAAGCCCCACTGTCTATCAACACCACGACGGACAGCCCTTGAATGGTCCCCATCAGCTTAATGGTCCTTGGGGATGAGATTCCGGCCATGGAGTTGAGGGAAAGCTCCGCGAGCTCCGTCACCAGCTCGGCTTCCTCCCCTTTGTGGCCGTCGTAGTCGTCGACCCACTCCTCTTCTCTTCCATCGTCGTAAACCACCATAACACGCAGCTCTGCCTGAGCACACCGATGATTATACCCATATTTCTCATCGCACCTGAAGCACAGCCCCTTAGCTCTCCGCTCCGCCATCTCCGCCGGTGTCAATCGTCGGGACGGTGGCTTCAGGCGATCGTGCCCTTTTAGGTTATTGCTCCCGATCCCTTTTGGGGGCGATGATTTTGTGATATTCTGATTGTTGGGCCTGGGCTTATAACTTGGCCCATGACTCGTTTTCTGTCCCCCTCTGTTTACCATCGGTCCGCCTCGTTCCCCTGTGGGCCACAGCTCCTCTCCTCCGCCGCCTGAGCTCAGTGACGGTCTGGGTTTCCCGTGTTCCTCCCAATCCTCCACCATCTGAGCCAAACTCATCATCGTGTCCAAGTTATGGGGTCGGAGCATTCGCACGTGCAATCGGATATTAGAGTCGAGCCCATTCATAAACGCCATCTCGAGAACCTGTTCCGATAGCTCCGGAGCGTTACCAAGGCGATGAACTCTCGACAGTACTCACGGACGGTCCTTTCTTGTCTCATTTTCAGAAGGCGCGCTCCTGCGGAAGAATCGTGCGCCTTCGAGTGGTGACTCAGCACCCTTACTTTTATCTGCTCCCAGCTTTGGAAGGGCTCGCGTTCTCTTGCCCATCGATACCACGACAGAGCTTCTTCCACAAAACTCATCCTTACAGCTTTCAGCTTTTCTGACTCGGTGAAGTCACTGAGCTCGAAATACTGCTCCACTCGAAGGATCCAAGCCTCGGCGTTGCTTCCGTCGAACTCTGGAATCGCCATCTTTTTGGTCAACGAGTCGTCTCTCATGGTCAGCGCTTCTCTGTTTTGACTGATCGGCATCCCCGTTTCTACCGGAACCACTCGTTCTTCGCCTGATCGTGGCTCGCTCGACGAGGCGCTCAACGGGTTCGGGCTTTCCTCTGAAGTTTTCGTCTCTTTCCCTTTTCCGCGGTCCATTGACTCGATCTTCCGCTGGAGGTGATCGATCTGCGCGGGAAGCTTCACGAGCTCTTCCATCGCCGTCACCTTTGCTTCTAACACGTTCACCTTCTCGAGAGTCGCCGTCATCACCTGGAGTTGATCGAATAGCTTCTCCATGTCCGTACGTTCGTCGGTTTTCTGAACACGCGGAGGCATGTTTCCCGGCGATCGACTCGCTCTGATACCAAATTTGTTACGTGTAGTGTTCGAACGAGATGTAAACACGGATTAATAACAAGTACTATTATTGGAATCGATCCGGAAACGTTTTACAAGAACAGAGAATCAAAAGGAACCTCTCTCTCTTCTCTTCTCTCACCCCTCCCAATTGATCAACTCCGTGATAAAAAGTAAAGTAACAAACGTCATACTTATTTAACAGATCCCGAGAGATCTCGCTGCTAACGACCTCGAGCATCTTTATTCTCTTCTTCCATTCTCCCAGCTACACGTGTCTGCACTGCTCTCCTAATGATTGCTTCTAGAATGTCTGCCCCCATCCTCGAAGCCCATTACTCCACTTAGGCCCGCACCTCCTTAGCCCTTCTCTTGTATGTGTAAACAATTGGCGGCCTCATATCTTCAAACGTAACATTACCCTCTCCTTTAGAACTGACCTTGTCCTCAAGGTCAAATGTAGGGAACAGCTTCTGTAGACTAGTCTTCCATTCCCATGAGTTCTCAAACGGTGGAAGCCCCTTCCACTGAACAAGCAACTCCTCCTGACCGGATTTTGGACTGATGCGTGAGTCGAAGATGATCTCTGGCTCACCCTTGAGAACCTTCTCTTCTGTCAGCTGAGAGGGAAGCGGTATGGGTAACATTGAGTCTCTGATTGCTTTCTTTAGCTGGGAAACATGAAATGTGGGATGAATCTTAGCATCATCCGGGAGTTTGAGCTTGTATGCCACCTGCCCCACTCTGCTCTCTACCTCGTAAGGCCCGTAAAACCTGGCAGCTAGTTTCTCATTAGCTCGCCGTGCGAGGGTCTGTTGCCTATATGGCCGTATCTTAAGATAAACCCAGTCCCCTACCTCAAATTCCACATCTCGGCGATGACCATCAACCCTGTCTTTCATCACTTGTTGCGCCTTATAGATATGCTCTCGCAACAATGCCAACACATTATCTCGCTCAATCAAACGAGTCTCCAAATCAGCATTATTGGTAGAACCAGTCTCATACCTGAGAAGAGAAGGAGGTTCCCGCCCATACACAGCTTTGAAGGGGGTCATCTTAATGGCAGAATGGTGAGAGGTGTTGTAACACAGCTCTGCCCAGGGAAGAAATTTAGCCCATGTCTTCGGTTTGTCACTCGCGAAGCAACGCAAGTACGTCTCTAATCCTCGGTTAGTGACTTCCGTCTGACCGTCAGATTGTGGGTGATAAGCCGTACTCAAACATAAAGCTGTGCCAGATAACCGAAAGAGTTCCCTCCAGAAGTGACTAGTGAACACCTTGTCCCTGTCGGAGACAATGGACTTAGGGAAACCGTGCAGCTTAATGATCTCCTGAGCAAAGATTAGTGCCACCTCCGTAGCTGTGAAGGGGTGTTTAAGTCCCAGGAAGTACGCATACTTCGTCAATCTGTCAACCACCACCAACAGCGCGTTGTTCCCTTCCGAGCGTGGTAGCCCCTCCACAAAGTCCATCGAGATGTCCTTCCACACGCTCGTAGGGATCGGTAGGGGTTACAGCAAGCCATTCGGACCGAGAGTTGAATACTTCTGTCGCTGACATGTTGAACAGGCCGCCACGTAATGCCTAATGTCAGTCATCATTCCTGTCCAAAAGAACAACTCACCGATTCTCTTCTGTGTTTTGAGTATTGCCCCGTGGCCTCCCATTTTTCCATCATGCCATTCAGCCAAAATTAACCCGATCAGACTCGAGCCGCGTGGTATGACAAGCTTCCCTTGACGCAGCAAACGTCCCTGTACCAGTGAATACTCCGGATGCGTGGTCGGGTCCTGTTGCAGCTCACTGATCAACTTACGCAGCTCAGGATCCTTATCCACTTCCCCACATATCTCTTCTAACTGCATTGCTGCTGGAAGTGGTAATGCCATCAACTCGGGAGCTAGATTCTTGCGCGAGAGAGCATCAGCAGCTTTGTTTTCAAGGCCTGGCTTGTAATGAATATCGAAGTCGAACCCCAGGATCTTGGTGAGCCACCTCTGATACTCCAAATTGATCTCCCTTTGCTCCAGTAGAAACTTCAGGCTCTTCTAACCAGGAACTTCCTACCAAGTAGGTAATGCCGCCACTTCTGTATTGCGAGCACGACTGCCATCAACTCACGCTCGTACACGGACTTAAACCTCTGCCTTTCCGAGAGTCTTTGGCTGAAGTAGGCGAGGGGCCTTTGGTTTTGCATCAGTACAGCCCCAAGCCCTGTACCCGAGGCATCCGACACCACCACGAATAGCTCATTGAAGTCCGGAAGTGCCAACACAGGAACCGTGGTCATTGCTTTCTTGAGCTGCGAAAAGGATTCAGTTGCGTTTTGGTTCCATTTATATTGATCCTTCCTCAGCAGCAGGGTCAACGGTTTAGCAATGTCTCCATATCCCTTCACAAATTTCCGGTAATATCCTATCAGCCCGAGAAACCCACGGAGCTCCTTCACATTTCGGGGCTGTGGCCAATCCACCATTGCTTTAATCTTCTCATCATCGGCAGCCACTCCCTCAGCGGATATGACGTGACCCAGGTATTCAATCCTTTCACTCCCGAACTGGCATTTCTTCCTGTTAGCATAGAGTTTCTGCTCATCCAGAACCTTCAACACCAATCGCAAGTGCTCTTGGTGTTCTTCCCCGGATCGACTATACACGAGTATGTCGTCGAAAAAAACCAACACGAATCGGCGTAAGAAGGGTCGGAAGATGTCATTCATCAGCGCCTGAAATGTCGCGGGTGCATTCGAGAGCCCGAAGGGCATCACCAGGAACTCATAATGTCCATCGTGAGTCCTGAAAGCGGTCTTCGGCACATCCTCTGCCTTCACCAAGATCTGATGATACCCCGCACGCAGGTCCATCTTAGAGAAGACCTTGGATCCGTGTAACTCGTCGAGCAACTGGTCGACAATGGGTATTGGGTAGCTATGAGGGATCGTGGACATGTTTAAGGCCCTATAATCCACGCAGAAACGCCAACTCCCGTCTTTCTTCTTCACCAGTAGAACAGGGCTCGAATATGGGCTGCCGCTTGCTTGGATGATTCCTGCCGTGAGCATCGCTTTCACTTGCTTCTCGATCTCCTCCTTCTGGATTTGAGGGTAGCGAAACGGTCGTACACTCACCGGGTCGGCTCCTGTGGCAAGCACGATACTGTGCTCCCTACCACGGGACGAGGGTAAGCCTTGAGGCTCCGCGAAGACTCCTTGATACTCGTCGAGCACTGCATCTAACGCCGACGAAACCTTGATTGGTGCCTCCGTAGCTGCCTGAAGACCACAAAACTCCACCACCATTCCTTCCCCTTGCCTCTCCCAAGCTTTCCAGAGGGCCTTGAGCGCCACAGCGGAACTGCATATGCTCGGGTCTCCCTGCAATTTAATGGTCTTCCCCCCTTCCTGAAAACTCATCGTCTGAAGCTTCCAGTTATTTTTTGTATCCCCGAGAGTCTCTAACCACTGAACCCCCAGTATCACGTCTGCGCCCCCCAATCCCAGTGGAAAGAAATTCGTGACCACCTGATACCCTTGCATTTCAAGCTCAACGTTCATGCAAAGACCCGCTCCCTTCACCGTAATCCCTGTGCCGGTAAGGATGCCAAACCTCCCGGTCATCTCTGTTGGTATTCCCAACTGCTTAACCACGGAGTCGCTCAGGAAATTGTGCGAAGCCCCACTGTCTATCAACACCACGACGGAAAGCCCTTGAATGGTCCCCATCAGCTTAATGGTCCTTGGGGATGAGATTCCGGACATGGAGTTGAGGGAAAGCTCCGCGAGCTCCGTCACCAGCTCGGCTTCCTCCCCTTTGTGGCCGTCGTAGTCGTCGACCCACTCCTCTTCTCTTCCATCGTCGTAAACCACCATAACACGCAGCTCTGCCTGAGCACACCGATGATTATACCCATATTTCTCATCGCACCTGAAGCACAGCCCCTTAGCTCTCCGCTCCGCCATCTCCGCCGGTGTCAATCGTCGGAACGGTGGCTTCAGGCGATCGTGCCCTTTTAGGTTATTGCTCCCGATCCCTTTTGGGGGCGATGATTTTGTGATATTCTGATTGTTGGGCCTGGGCTTATAACTTGGCCCATGACTCGTTTTCTGTCCCCCTCTGTTTACCATCGGTCCGCCTCGTTCCCCTGTGGGCCACAGCTCCTCTCCTCCGCCGCCTGAGCTCAGTGACGGTCTGGGTTTCCCGTGTTCCTCCCAATCCTCCACCATCTGAGCCAAACTCATCATCGTGTCCAAGTTATGGGGTCGGAGCATTCGCACGTGCAATCGGATATTAGAGTCGAGCCCATTCATAAACGCCATCTCGAGAACCTGTTCCGATAGCTCCGGAGCGTTACCAAGGCGATGAACTCTCGACAATACTCACGGACGGTCCCTTCTTGTCTCATTTTCAGAAGGCGCGCTCCTGCGGAAGAATTGTGCGCCTTCGATTGGTGACTCAGCACCCTTACTTTCATCTGCTTCCAGCTTTGGAAGGGCTCGCGTTCTCTTGCCCATCGATACCACGACAGAGCTTCTTCCACAAAACTCATCCTTACAGCTTTCAGCTTTTCTGACTCGGTGAAGTCACTGAGCTCGAAATACTGCTCCACTCGAAGGATCCAAGCCTCGGCGTTGCTTCCGTCGAACTCTGGAATCGCCATCTTTTTGGTCAACGAGTCGTCTCTCATGGTCAGTGCTTCTCTGTTTTGACTGATCGGCGTCCCCGCTTCTACCGAGACCACTCGTTCTTCGCCTGATCATGGCTCGCTCGACGAGGCGCTCAACGGGTTTGGGCTTTCCTCTGAAGTTTCCGTCTCTTTCCCTTTTCCGCGGTCCATTGACTCGATCTTCCGCTGGAGGTGATCGATCTGCGCGGGAAGCTTCACGAGCTCTTCCATCGCCGTCACCTTTGCTTCTAACACGTTCACCTTCTCGAGAGTCGCCGTCATCACCTGGAGTTGATCGAATAGCTTCTCCATGTCCGTACGTTCGTCGGTTTTCTGAACACGCGGAGGCATGTTTCCCGGCGATCGACTCGCTCTGATACCAAATTTGTTACGTGTAGTGTTCGAACGAGATGTAAACACGGATTAATAACAAGTACTATTATTGGAATCGATCCGGAAACGTTTTACAAGAACAGAGAATCAAAAGGAACCTCTCTCTCTTCTCTTCTCTCACCCCTCCCAATTGATCAACTCCGTGATAAAAAGTAAAGTAACAAACGTCATACTTATTTAACAGATCCCGAGAGATCTCGCTGCTAACGACCTCGAGCATCTTTATTCTCTTCTTCCATTCTCCCAGCTACACGTGTCTGCACTGCTCTCCTAATGATTGCTTCTAGAATGTCTGCCCCCATCCTCGAAGCCCATTACTCCACTTAGGCCCGCACCTCCTTAGCCCTTCTTTTGTATGTGTAAACAATTGGCGGCCTCATATCTTCAAACGTAACATTACCCTCTCCTTTAGAACTGACCTTGTCCTCAAGGTCAAATGTAGGGAACAGCTTCTGTAGACTAGTCTTCCATTCCCATGAGTTCTCAAACGGTGGAAGCCCCTTCCACTGAACAAGCAACTCCTCCTGACCGGATTTTGGACTGATGCGTGAGTCGAGGATGATCTCTGGCTCACCCTTGAGAACCTTCTCTTCTGTCAGCTGTGAGGGAAGCGGTGTGGGTAACATTGAGTCTCCGATTGCCTTCTTTAGCTGGGAAACATGAAATGTGGGATGAATATTAGCATCATCCGGGAGTTTGAGCCTGTATGCCACCTGCCCCACTCTGCTCTCTACCTCGTAAGGCCCGTAAAACCTGGCAGCTAGTTTCTCATTAGCTCGCCGTGCGAGGGTCTGTTGCCTATATGGCCGTATCTTAAGATAAACCCAGTCCCCTACCTCAAATTCCACATCTCGGCGATGACCATCAACCCTGTCTTTCATCACTTGTTGCGCCTTATAGATATGCTCTCACAACAATGCCAACACATTATCTCGCTCAATCAAACGAGTCTCCAAATCAGCATTATTGGTAGAACCAGTCTCATACCTGAGAAGAGAAGGAGGTTCCCGCCCATACACAGCTTTGAAGGGGGTCCTCCTAATGGCAGAATGGTGAGAGGTGTTGTAACACAGCTCTGCCCAGGGAAGAAATTTAGCCCATGTCTTCGGTTTGTCACTCGCGAAGCAACGTAAGTACGTCTCTAATCCTCGGTTAGTAACTTCCGTCTGACCGTCAGATTGTGGGTGATAAGCCGTACTCAAACATAAAGCTGTGCCAGATAACCGAAAGAGTTCCCTCCAGAAGTGACTAGTGAACACCTTGTCCCTGTCGGAGACAATGGACTTAGGGAAACCGTGCAGCTTAATGATCTCCTGAGCAAAGATTAGTGCCACCTCCGTAGCTGTGAAGGGGTGTTTAAGTCCCAGGAAGTGCGCATACTTCGTCAATCTGTCAACCACCACCAACACCGCGTTGTTCCCTTCCGAGCGTGGTAGCCCCTCCACAAAGTCCATCGAGATGTCCTCCCACACGCTCGTAGGGATCGGTAGGGGTTACAGCAAGCCATTCGGACCGAGAGTTGAATACTTCTGTCGCTGACATGTTGAACAGGCCGCCACGTAACGCCTAATGTCAGTCATCATTCCTGTCCAAAAGAACAACTCACCGATTCTCTTCTGTGTTTTGAGTATTCCCCCGTGGCCTCCCATTTTCCCATCATGCCATTCAGCCAAAATTAACCCGATCAGACTCGAGCCGCGTGGTATGACAAGCTTCCCTTGACGCAGCAAACGTCCCTGTACCAGTGAATACTCTGGATGCGTGGTCGGGTCCTGTTGCAGCTCACTGATCAACTTACGCAGCTCAGGATCCTTATCCACTTCCCCACATATCTCTTCTAACTGCATTGCTGCTGGAAGTGGTAATGCCATCAACTCGGGAGCTAGATTCTTGCGCGAGAGAGCACCAGCAGCTTTGTTTTCAAGGCCTGGCTTGTAATGAATATCGAAGTCGAACCCCAGGATCTTGGTGAGCCACCTCTGATACTCCAAATTGATCTCTCTTTGCTCCAGTAGAAACTTCAGGCTCTTCTAACCAGGAACTTCCTACCAAGTAGGTAATGCCGCCAGTTCTGTATTGCGAGCACGACTGCCATCAACTCACGCTCGTACACGGACTTAAACCTCTGCCTTTCCGAGAGTCCTTGGCAGAAGTAGGCGAGGGGCCTTTGGTTTTGCATCAGTACAGCCCCAAGCCCTATACCCGAGGCATCCGACTCCACCACGAATAGCTCATTGAAGTCCGGAAGTGCCAACACAGGAACCGTGGTCATTGCTTTCTTGAGCTGCGAAAAGGATTCAGTTGCGTCTTGGTTCCATTTATATTGATCCTTCCTCAGCAGCAGGGTCAACGGTTTAGCAATGTCTCCATATCCCTTCACAAATTTCCGGTAATATCCTATCAGCCCGAGAAACCCACGGAGCTCCTTCACATTTCGGGGCTGTGGCCAATCCACCATTGCTTTAATCTTCTCATCATCGGCAGCCACTCCCTCAGCGGATATGACGTGACCCAGGTATTCAATCCTTTCACTCCCGAACTGGCATTTCTTTCTGTTAGCATAGAGTTTCTGCTCATCCAGAACCTTCAACACCAATCGCAAGTGCTCTTGGTGTTCTTCCCCGGATCGACTATACACGAGTATGTCGTCGAAAAAAACCAACACGAACCGGCGTAAGAAGGGTCGGAAGATGTCATTCATCAGCGCCTGAAATGTCGCGGGTGCATTCGAGAGCCCGAAGGGCATCACCAGGAACTCATAATGTCCATCGTGAGTCCTGAAAGCGGTCTTCGGCACATCCTCTGCCTTCACCAAGATCTGATGATACCCCGCACGCAGGTCCATCTTAGAGAAGACCTTGGATCCGTGTAACTCGTCGAGCAACTGGTCGACCATGGGTATTGGGTAGCTATGAGGGATCGTGGACTTGTTTAAGGCCCTATAATCCACGCAGAAACGCCAACTCCCGTCTTTCTTCTTCACCAGTAGAACAGGGCTCGAATATGGGCTGCCGCTTGCTTGGATGATTCCTGCCGTGAGCATCGCTTTCACTTGCTTCTCGATCTCCTCCTTCTGGATTTGAGGGTAGCGAAACGGTCGTACACTCACCGGGTCGGCTCCTGTGGCAAGCACGATACTGTGCTCCCTACCACGGGACGGGGGTAAGCCTTGAGGCTCCGCAAAGACTCCTTGATACTCGTCGAGCACTGCATCTAACGCTGCCGAAACCTTGATTGGTGCCTCCGTAGCTGCCTGAAGACCACAAAACTCCACCACCATTCCTTCCCCTTGCCTCTCCCAAGCTTTCCAGAGGGCCTTGAGCGCCACAGCGGAACTGTATATGCTCGGGTCTCCCTGCAATTTAATGGTCTTCCCCCCTTCCTGAAAACTCATCGTCTGAAGCTTCCAGTTATTTTTTTGTATCCCCGAGAGTCTCTAACCACTGAACCCCCAGTATCACGTCTGCGCCCCCTAATCCCAGTGGAAAGAAATTCGTGACCACCTGATACCCTTGCATTTCAAGCTCAACGTTCATGCAAAGACCCGCTCCCTTCACCGTAATCCCTGTGCCGGTAAGGATGCCATACCTCCCGGTCATCTCTGTTGGTATTCCCAACTGCTTAACCACGGAGTCGCTCAGGAAATTGTGCGAAGCCCCACTGTCTATCAACACCACGACGGACAGCCCTTGAATGGTCCCCATCAGCTTAATGGTCTTTGGGGATGAGATTCCGGCCATGGAGTTGAGGGAAAGCTCCGCGAGCTCCGTCACCAGCTCGGCTTCCTCCCCTTTGTGGCCGTCGTAGTCGTCGACCCACTCCTCTTCTCTTCCATCGTCGTAAACCACCATAACACGCAGCTCTGCCTGAGCACACCGATGATTATACCCATATTTCTCATCACACCTGAAGCACAGCCCCTTAGCTCTCCGCTCCGCCATCTCTGCCGGTGTCAATCGTCGGAACGGTGGCTTCAGGCGATCGTGCCTTTTTAGGTTATTGCTCCCGATCCCTTTTGGGGGCGATGATTTTGTGATATTCTGATTGTTGGGCCTGGGCTTATAACTTGGCCCATGACTCGTTTTCTGTCCCCCTCTGTTTACCATCGGTCCGCCTCGTTCCCCTGTGGGCCACAGCTCCTCTCCTCCGCCGCCTGAGCTCAGTGACGGTCTGGGTTTCCCGTGTTCCTCCCAATCCTCTACCATCTGAGCCAAACTCATCATCGTGTCCAAGTTATGGGGTCGGAGCATTCGCACGTGCAATCGGATATTAGAGTCGAGCCCATTCATAAACGCCATCTCGAGAACTTGTTCCGATAGCTCCGGAGCATTACCAAGGCGATGAACTCTCGACAGTACTCACGGACAGTCCCTTCTTGTCTCATTTTCAGAAGGCGCGCTCCTGCGGAAGAATCGTGCGCCTTCGAGTGGTGACTCAGCACCCTTACTTTCATCTGCTCCCAGCTTTGGAAGGGCTCGCGTTCTCTTGCCCATCGATACCACGACAGAGCTTCTTCCACAAAACTCATCCTTACAGCTTTCAGCTTTTCTGACTCGGTGAAGTCACTGAGCTCGAAATACTGCTCCACTCGAAGGATCCAAGCCTCGGCGTTGCTTCCGTCGAACTCTGGAATCGTCATCTTTTTGGTCAACGAGTCGTCTCTCATGGTCAGCGCTTCTCTGTATTGACTGATCGGCGTCCCCGCTTCTACCGGGACCACTCGTTCTTCGCCTGATCGTGGCTCGCTCGACGAGGCGCTCAACGGGTTCGGGCTTTCCTCTGAAGTTTCCGTCTCTTTCCCTTTTCCGCGGTCCATTGACTCGATCTTCCGCTGGAGGTGATCGATCTGCGCGGGAAGCTTCGCGAGCTCTTCCATCGCCGTCACCTTTGCTTCTAACACGTTCACCTTCTCGAGAGTCGCCGTCATCACCTGGAGTTGATCGAATAGCTTCTCCATGTCCGTACGTTCGTCGGTTTTCTGAACACGCGGAGGCATGTTTCCCGGCGATCGACTCGCTCTGATACCAAATTTGTTACGTGTAGTGTTCGAACGAGATGTAAACACGGATTAATAACAAGTACTATTATTGGAATCGATCCGGAAACGTTTTACAAGAACAGAGAATCAAAAGGAACCTCTCTTCTCTTCTCTCACCCCTCCCAATTGATCAACTCCGTGATAAAAAGTAAAGTAACAAACGTCATACTTATTTAACAGATCCCGAGAGATCTCGCTGCTAACGACCTCGAGCATCTTTATTCTCTTCTTCCATTCTCCCAGCTACACGTGTCTGCACTGCTCTCCTAATGATTGCTTCTAGAATGTCTGCCCCCATCCTCGAAGCCCATTACTCCACTTAGGCCCGCACCTCCTTAGCCTTTCTCTTGTATGTGTAAACAATTGGCGGCCTCATATCTTCAAACGTAACAGTAGTGTTTTTGAGAGAATAAAATGCTGGCCGATGAAACATTGCTCCTCTCTGCTTCTGTTTTTTTTTTTTTTTTCTTCTTCTTTGCTTTTGCATTTTTTTTTATCACTTAGTAGTCAATACGGTCGCAGATTCAAGTTCAATCATTGGTCCCAATAAGAACATTTGTAGATCCAAACCCTAATAATCTTTGAGCAAGCATTGCTTATTGGTAAAATACTATCAAGTGAGCAAATTTCTACAAAACTTTTATGGAACTAGTCTTGTAAATTTTATATTTTAACGAGACTGTAATGAACATAGAAACTACAAACCACAGGTACTCATTGATGAAGTTGGGCCTACATCTAAGAAAAGGCTTTTTAAAATGGGCCTAAATCCAATAAAAGGCTTTTTGATCGGAGTTTGACACCTACAGTGATTGACATAGACAACATCACCCGCTTCAAGACCAAGACGTGTCTCCTCAGCATTCATACATTTCATTTGGAAAAATAATCATAGGGGGAATTTGACTATTGCATACAGTTTCTTTTTACGAGTAAACCATCATAAAAAAAACCAAAATGTGAAAAAAACGTATCTAGAGATATTTGGAGAGGAGAAAGAGGATAAGACACTTGTGGAGAGCTTGTGCCAAAAAAAGATCCAACGGCCTAGATTCACTGATCACTCCCAACCTCATTATAATCCCCCTTTGTAACAAATGGCCACACGAAGACACACAGTACCGATAGAGAATAACTGAAAGAAAGGGGAGATAACAACAATGGTGTCTTCGCTTCTTATGTCGTTTGCTCCGGCCACCGTAAGGGTTTACGCCACAACCGCAAAGGGAGCTTCAGGCGGTGCCAAGGAGGAGAAGAATCCCCTCGACTTTGTGCTGGGTTATTTGACAAAGCAAGATCAGTTCTACGAGACTGATCCAATTCTCAAGAAGGTGGAGGAGAAAGAAGGCACCAGAGGCAGCGGCACCAAAAGCGGCGGCACCAAAAGCGGCGGAACCAAAAGCAGCGGCACCACCGGCAGCCGAGGAACTGTTCGCGGCGGCGGTAAAAACTCAGCTCCGGTTCCTGTACCGCCGAAGAAGAACGATGGTGGATTTGGCGGTTTAGGTGGCCTCTTCAACAAAAAGTAAAAGAAAAATGTATAGTAATTTGCATTATTTATGCTTCTGTTTTTTATTCTCTATAAATTCTTCAGATTTCGATTATATACAAACTGCTCTTTCTACATCTTATTTGACATTTCATTATCTTATTGAAAAGAATGCATCTCTCTCATAGTATCAGAAAGTCACTCACCACTTAGAGAAAATTGAGAATGATGGAGAAATGAGTTATGCATAGTTGCTTACACTAAGAACAAAGTAGAATCTGAAGAACAGAGCAAAGGATGATTCGTATACAAGAGGAACTTGTGAGAATTCAATAGTGGAACCACAGTATTTTCAAAGCACATATTTTATTATGTGTATGGCTTTTTATACATCTAACATCAATGATACAATTTTTGCCAGTTTCTCTTTTAAGAGAATGTATCCAGCAAGAATACCAAATGTTACAACACGCGGCCAGTAATTCTATAAGCTATCACCAGAATGGTTCTTTAGATGTGTATAGTGTTACACGCATGCTGGAACTATCGATGCTATGCATAGGCAATGGTGATAAGCCAGATCTGACCTGGAGATACAGGATCTGTGTTAGACACTGTGTCTTTATGGCTATAACTGATGATAGAACATTGTCGCTGTTAACTGGAGCTCGCTTGTGCCGGGAGCAAAGCCTCTTGCTTTCCTTTGACAAAGACTGCGAGTTCTTCAGGTGCTACCACCATACTTAACCACTTCTGCAAATCTTCACCTTCTACTTTCTCTTTCTCTGCACCAAAACATAAATATTGTCATCGTCAGAGTAAGCCAGTTATCTTATCACATCAACCAAACTCAAGCCAAGCCGTGGAAGCTCCAAGCTTTTAGGGATCCACACTTTTTTCGAAAACTTGTTCTCGTTTGAGCAAATAAACTTATGTACTTACCTTCCAGTTGTGCACCAAGCCCCTCCAATACATCTGGATTAGCGCGTACAACAGACAGTGCAACATCGAGGGCAGATTGTAACAAATTTGTCACTTCTCTTTGGACAAGATCAACTAGTTTCCCCTGTGAATTAACATGGAAGGATAAGTTTTGCATTCTTTCAAGGGACATATCATAGAAACCTATGCAAGGCAAGTGCAATGCAGAAGTTACGTTACCTGATCCCTTCCCCATGGTGAGCCTCCAGAATCGTCAATCCCACCACCAGCAAGTGTAGCCACAGACACGGGTCCGATTTTCTGGTTGAGGCCATATTCAGCTACTGCCTTGTATGCCATATCAGTCGCCCGCCTGATATCGTCAAATGCACCTGTTGATACACGCCCCGAGTAAACAACTTCTTCAGCTGCACGACCTCCAAGAAGAGTAACCAAACGTCCAAGCAGCTCATCAATGAAGAGCAAATATCTGTCTTCATTGGTAGGAGGAATGTATGTAAAGCCCAATGCCCCTCCTGATCTTGGCAATATGCTTAATTTCTAACAACAAGAAAGCGGATGAGCAAAAAACTTGAATCATTTGCACATATATTAGCGCATTGCACTAGCACATCTACGCAGATTCAGCCTCTCTAAACAGCGGAATATATGAGCGTACATGTCTAAGATGATTCTGTTATTTACCTCAACGCGTGGTTGTCCAGTAAGAAGTTTTGCAACAGCAGTACCAACCACTGCATGCCCAGCTTCATGTCTTGCAACCACTGCCTTCTCACAGCCTTTTAATCTCGCGGTTTTCTTCTCTATGCCCTAGAAAAGATGCACTGTAACGAAAACGTTTGACGAACTGATTCACGTACTTAGTAGAATAGAGAGGATAGAAAGATACCGCTATTGATCGCTCCACGGCTTGAATGAAGTCAATTTTATCAACAGTCCTCTTGCTCTTTCTTCCAGCTAGCAAGGCAGCCTCATTTACCAAGTTTGCAAGGTCTGCCCTGCAAAATAGGGAAAAAAAGAATTTATGAGATATACAGCCAAAAACTTACAACTGAAGAAGTTTTAAAGCAACGATAATATACAAAAGCGTACCCCGTAAAACCAGTGGTCATCGATGCAATACTACCAAGGTTAACGTCATCTCCCAAAGGAAGCTCTTTCTTTGTCGCGTGCACTTTCAAAATGGATTCTCTTCCAATTTTGTCTGGCGTTTCCACCTGAAAAATGCATCAGTGCCTTTGAAAGATTCTCAAAATAGCCTAACCACTTACAAATAGGCAGAGCTAATCCATTCTACCAACCGTAACAACACGATCAAATCTCCCAGGACGACGCAGGGCAGGGTCTAAGACATCAGCACGATTTGTAGCTCCAAGAACGATAACCGCAGAGCTGCTGTCAAAACCATCCATCTCCTGCAAACAAGTTTCCAACATGTAAGCGGGTCAATAGAATAATCAAGAATGCTACTTAAGCAGAAAAAAGTGCATGGTTACAGACTTACAGTGAGCAGCTGATTCAAAGTTTGCTCCCTTTCATCATTGCTGGCAATTCTGAATTTACCATCACGGCTTTTTGCCACAGCATCTATCTGGAACATGAAAGGGAACCAGAAAAAAATATTGTTTAAGGATGTCCAGAGGTAGGAAGTAATGGAGGCAACCTAATATAAACTACATATTCTAACCTCATCAATAAATATAATGGACGGAGCTTCTTTCTTGGCTCGGGCAAAAAGATCCCTTACACGTGAGGCGCCCATACCAACATACAGCTCTACAAACTCACTTGCAGAGCAGCTTATGAAGGGAACATCAGCTTCCCCAGCAACAGCCTTTGCAAGAAGCGTTTTCCCTGTACCAGGAAGACCAACCTACAAAAGAAAACCAAAGGCATGAAATTTAAAGGACAGGTCTTGTAACCAAACATAAGAAAATTATCGAAGTGAAATCAAATGATTTAACTCACCAATAGGACACCACGAGGAGGACGTGCACCTAGACGGACATACTTATCAGGATTCCTGAGAAATTCCTGCAACGGTTTGATCCATGTGTAAAAGATGACAATTACTAAATCGAGAATAAAGCTATCACATACGATCTGATGATCAATCAGCATGTGCAGCATCTTTAAGGACTAAAAAAAACCTACCACTATTTCTTCAAGCTCTTCCTTTGCTTCATCAACACCTGCAACGTCTGCAAAAGTGATTGTTTCACCTCCACCAGAGACTTTTCCCCCATCAGAACCACCAGACTTTCGTGTCCTAAGCTGGTTGGTTGTGCTCTGTGTACACCCATAGCTTCTTTAGGAAACTTAAAAAACTTAAACAACCACATTGAAGTAAAGCGGAGATGCAACAAACCATGGAGAAGTTAAGAGGGAATCGTTGAATAAGCAATGCAAGCACCGCTATGTAGAAAAGAGCTATCTGCAACAAACAAACAAACAAAAAAAGAAACTTTTTCGAATCAAATGCTTACCAAGAGTGAAAAATGATGCAACTTGAAAATGAAAAGCCTCGGTGGATCTTACCAATCCAGAGCTGAAGAAGCCACCAGAGCGTTTATCTGGAGATCCGAATTCCACATTGTTCCCAAGCATCTTCTCATATGGTGTTTTGATGTCACCAGGCCTTGTGGTGGAGTACACAACCCTCTTCGTCGGAGCCACAGTTCTTAGCAGCGATTCAGACGACTCAGACAACCTGTTCATATCACTCTCTTGCGATTTCCCATCATCTTTGAGCTTAAACAAAACTTGAACCCCATCCACTTCCACTTTCTGCACCTGGTTACTGTTAACTTTACTCAAGAACTCGCTGTACGGTACGCTCACGAAAGTCGTCTGGATTCGAGGCTCCGATCCCGGTAAAGGTATCCCAGGTCGGAGCAACCGCATCACGAACATAACAACACCCAATTGCAATAGCAAAACTCCAATCCCCTGCGCCTGGATTATTGACTGCCACTGCCATTTCTTCCCCTTTGACCACCAAACCCTATCTTTCTTTCCCTTCTCTCTCTTCCGCCTCGATGACGAACTCGAGTTCGCCGGAGAATCCGTCTCTCCTTCTCCGTCACTAGTCTCACTAGAGCTAGCTTTCTGATCGTCTTCTTGACACTTCACAACCACCCATCTCTTCTTCCTTGAAAACCCATCCCAAAGATTAAACCCTTCGTGGTTTCTCAGTACTGCAACCGGTTTCTTCAGCAGAGGAAGAGGGATTGAATTGGAGACAAACCGGTTCGGGTTCCGGCGAAGAAACCTACTCCGATCGTCGAAGAAGCTCGAAGTATGCGAATACAATAGACTATTACTACAACAGGTTGCGAATCTGAACCTATCGTGGATCCCAGGTTGCAGAAATTCGAATTTGGTAGTCATATTTCGAAACCCTAGAAATTGGGGAAATCAAAGGAAGAACATACCAACACATTTCATATTTCGGTTTTATATTTGATATCTCTTTTTGGACAAACGGAGAAGAGGTTTGCTGGGAAATACGACTTCGAATATTGACCGTTGGATAGAATACAGATAAACAATTCAGCCGTCCGATCAGACGGAGGACGATAGGATTATAATCGCAAGAGGAATATCGGCAAGCTGAGTGAATAAAGTGTGACACGGTGCCGGAGAACACGTGGATAGATTGGGAGTAGATACTGTGGGCCCATCTCAGATTATAAGGTTTTTCTTTTTAATCTTAAAGAGGCCCAAAGGAAGCCCAAACAAAACCACTTATCCATCGATAAATGTTTCCGTGCGGAATATTTTTTCTAGATTTATATATATTTTTAATGTAATAAAATTATTTCTATAATATAAATGAATATTATATTTATTTTTTATTAACTTAAGCTATGTATTTATATGTTTTAAATCTGAATAAATATTATATATCATTAATTTTTTATTTTTTTTAAATTTTAATCTACTATCAAATTTGTTTAGCTAACTATCTATAAATGTATATGTAAGAATAAAACGATATATTTTTAAATATCTTAATGCTAATGGTAAATATAATTTATTTTCTCTACTAAATTGCTATTTGATCCTCTTTTAAAATTATATAAAGCAAATTACCATTTAAAAAAATATTAATTAATATGATTATTTTAAACTATAAAATTTATTTATTTATCAAATATTTATTATAGACATATCTTTCTAAAACTACCAAACTATAATCAATAACATTCATATCAAAATCATTACTATTACTTTAGAACTAAATAGAAAATTCTATTTGAACTGTTGAAATATCAATTTAGTTAAAGTTAAATAATTCAATTTTGGTTACTATAAACATATTGTAACTTTGAAAATTAGCACAGATAAATTTTATCATTTTACAAAAACCGAAAAATTGTATTTTCCGACAAAACAAAAAAAAAATATTTTCCCACAAAACTGAAAAATCGCCTATTCCCGCCAAAACCAAAAGAATTCATTTTCTCGTCAAACCTGAAATTTTATTTTCCTACCAAAACAAATAAATTCCATTTTCTCTCAAAAACCAAAAATCACATTTTCTGCTAGAACCTGTGTTTTCCTGTCAAAACAGAGAAATCAAGTTTTTTCACTAAAACTAAAAAATTTTATCTTCCTGTAAAAATAAAAAAATAATATTTTCCCGTCAAAACCAAAAATATATTTTTCCGCAAAAATCGTCTATTCCCACCAAAACAAGAAAATATTATTTTTCTCGTCAAATCAAGAATCACGTCTTCCTACCAAAACCGATAAACTACAATTTTCCGCGAAAACCAAAAATTGTATTATCTCATGAGAAACTACATTTCTCGCAAAATCTAAGAAATCATATTTTCCCTCGAAAACCAAAAAATTAAATTATATGTCAAAAACTGAAAATTTGTATTTCCCATCAAAACCAAGAAATTGTTTATTCCCGCCAAAATCGAGAAATTTTACTTTTCAATCAACCCGAAAAATTGCATTTTCTGCCAAAATTGTCAAATAACAATTTTCTGCAAAAATCAAGAAATTACATTATCCATCAAAAGCCGAAAAATTGCATTTTCTATCAAAAACCGAGAAATCGTATTTTTCGTCAAAATTGAAAAGTTGTATTTCCCTCGCATTTTCTCGTCAAAATCAAATTTTTTATTTTTTCACCAAAACCAAAAATTCACATTTTTCGGTCAAACCCGAGAATTCGCTTTTTTCCGTCATAACTGAGAAACTATGTTTTCCTACCAAAACTAAAAATCACATTTTTCTACCAAAACCAAGAAATTCTCTATTTCCGCCAAACCTAAGAAAATTTGTTCTCGGTAACCTGTAGAAATGCGAATCTTCAAGCTGTGGTGGTCTGAGTTTCTCCTCATTTGCTTTCGCCTTCAATTTTTTTTTGTAAACTTTGGGCTTTTTAATGGGTCAGCAAAATAGTAAATTGATTTTATTAGTGTGTTAATAATATGTATTATTGTTATGTTTTTATTGGTTCAAATTTTTGCTGATGTGTGAGCTTCTTATAACATAACGCTTTTTGCATTGTTGTTATGGAAGCATAGTTGATGATGAGTCTACACTTTCTTCAATCATATATGTATCTATCAAGCAAACACATAGGTAGAAATTTTAATTTTTTTTTGCTGTTATTTATTATTTGATTTTCGGTTTGGCAAAAATATAAAACAAAGATTTAACTTTCTTATTTGTTGTTATTTATTATTTGGGATTGGCAAAAAAATAAAACAAATTTTTTTTATTTGCTGTTATTTATTATTTGGGTTTGGGCTTGACCAAAAAATAAAACTAAAATTAATAATAAAAAATATTTGGGTTTTTAATGGGTTTAAATTTAAAAATTAAAATATATTGATGACTTGTATTAATGAAATGTTTGTATTGGTGTTTTTTTTGCTGAAGTGTCATCTCCTAAAAGCTTGAAAATGCTGATGTGTCAAGCCATGGAGAGACTTATGGGTTATTGTTGTGGGATATTTTTCTAGATTTGTATATATTTTTAATATAATAAAATTATTTATATATTTTAAATGAGTATTATATTTGTTTTTTATTAGCTTAAGTTATATATTTATATGTTTTAAATCTGAATAAACATAATATATCATTAAATTTTTTTATTTTTTAAAATTATAATCTACTATCAAATTTGTTTAGCTAACTATCTATAAATGTATATGTAAGAATAAAACAATACATTTTTAAGTACCTTCAATCTAATGGTAGATGTAATTTATTTTTTCTACTAAATTGCTACTTGATCCTCTTTTGAACTTATATAAAGCAAATTGCCATTGAAAAAAATATTAATTAATATGATTATTTTAAATTATAAAATTTATTTATTTATCAAATATTTATTATAGACATATGTTTCTAAAACTACCAAACTATAATCAATAACATTCATTTCAAAATGATTACTATTACTTTAGAACTAAATAGAAAGTTCTATTTGAACTATTGAAATATCAATTTAGTTGAAGTTAAATAATTCAAATTTGGTTACCATAAACATATTATAACTTGAAAATTTAACACAGAGAAATTTTATCTTTTTACAAAAATCGAAAAATTGCATTTTCCGATAAAACAAAAAAAATTAATTCTCACGAAACTGAGAAATCGCTTATTACCGCCAAAACAAAAAAAAAATCATTTTTCTCGTCAAACCTGAAATTTCATTTTCCTACCAAAACAAAGAAATTGCATTTTCCCTCAAAAACCAAAAAACCACATTTTTTCGCGAGAACCTGTGCTTTTCCGTTAAAACAGAGAAATTAAGTTTATTCACCAAAACCAAAAAATTTCATCTTCTTGCAAAAACAAAAAACAGTATTTTCCATGAAAACCAAAAAAATTATTTTCCCGCAAAAATCGAGAAATCGTCTATTCCCACCAAAACAAGAAAAAAATATTTTTCTCGTCAAATCAAAAATTACGCCTTCCTACCAAAACCGATAAACTACAATTTTCCGCAAAAACTAAAAATTGCATTATCTCCTGAGAAATTGCGTTTCCCACGAAAACTAAGAAATCATATTTTCCCTCGAAAATCAAAAATCAAATTATATGTCAAAAACTGAAAATTTGTATTTCCCATCAAAACCAATAAATTGTTTATTTCTGCCAAAATCGAGAAATTTTAGTTTTCTATCAACCCGAGAAATTGTATTTTCTGCCAAAATTGTCAAATTACAATTTTCCGCAAAAATCAAGAAATTACATTATACATCAAAAGCCAAAAAATTGCATTTTTTATCAAAACCGAGAAATCGTATTTTTCGTCAAAATTGAAAAGTTGTATTTCCCTCACATTTTCTCGTCAAAATCAAATTTTTTATTTCTCACTAAAACCAAAAATTCACATTTTGCCACCAACCCCGAGAATACGTTTTTTCCGCCATAACCGAGAAACTATGTTTTCCTACCAAAACTAAATATCATATTTTTCTACCAAAACCAAAAAATTCTCTATTTCCGCCAAACTCAAGAAAATTGTTCTCGGTAACCAGTGGAAATGTGAATCTCCAAGCTGTGGTGGTCTGAGTTTCTCCTCATTTGCTTTCGTCGTCCATTTTTTTTTGTAAACTTTGGGCTTTTTAATGGGTCAGCAAAATAGTAAATTGATTTTATTAATGTGTTAGTAATATGTATTATTGTTATGTTTTTATTGGTTCAAATTTTTGCTGATGTGTGAGCTTCTTATAACATAACGCTTTTTGCATTGTTGTTATGGAAACATAGTTGATGATGAGTCTATACTTTCTTCAATCATATCCATCTCTATCAAACAAACACATAGTTAGAAATTTTAATTTTTTTTGCTCTTATTTATTATTTGAGTTTCGGTTTGACAAAAATATAAAACAAAGATTTAATTTTATTATTTGTTGTTATTTATTATTTGGGTTTGTTAAAAAAATAAAACAAATTTTTTTGTTATTTGTTGTTATTTATTATTTGGGTTTGGGCTTGACCAAAAAATAAAACTAAAATTAACAATAAAAAATATTTGAGTTTTTAATGGGTTTAAATTTAAAAATTAAAATAAATTAATGACTTATATTAATAAAATATTTTTATTGGTATTTTTTTTTTGCTGAAATGTCATCTCCTAAAACCTTGAAAATGCTGATGTGTCAAACCATGGAGAGACTTATAGGTTATTGTTGTGTTAATTTTTCTTGTGCTATCATTCTTAGAGAGTTTCATTCTTGGCTATTAAGTCTGATTAAAGTCTCAACTCATGATCTTGCATGATCTAAGAGCTTATCTAATTGGTTTCAAATAATAGACATTACCATCAAGAACCATCCAAGTATCCAATCTGTTTTTGCAAAATTTATGACACATATTAAAGCTTTAAAATTAAGAAAACGACAAAAAAATACAGTTTATAATGTATAAGAAAACCGAAAATTTTCCACTGATTTAATATAAATATATCAAAAATTAATTTTATAATTTATCTAAGAGAACAGTTAAAAGTATACAAGAAAAATTATGAGAAGTAATAAAGTTATATTATTTTCATACTAATAAAAATTAAATACTAAATGTACAAGAGATGAGAACAATGCGGTGATAGCTCAGTCGGCAGAGCGTGACCTGAGCGTTCTGACGAATACCTCGGTGCAAGGCCGCGTGTTCGATCCACGCTCGGCGCATCTCTTTAATTGACCCAAAGAAAAAAATATACTTTCTTTTACTTTGTATTTTATTTTTGTCAATTGTTTTCGAAATACATGTGTAGGACAGTAGGAGAAAGAAAGCAAAGAGACTACGTTTTAATTTACTCGTAGTGGTAATCGGTACAAGCAAGTATACGAACCATACGAGTCATGATCAAAATGTGTAGCTTGTTAAGGTACTTTTTTTTTTACTTTTTTCGGTTTTACAGTTTTATAGTTTTTTACTTTATAAACTGCTTGGGACAAATGTAAAACACTATCGTTGCAGACTTGTAGTTCACAATTTTTACTTTGTAAATTGCAATGCTAGTATTTTACATTATTCCTAAGCATCTTCTCATATGAAATTAACAAAATAAAATAAATCAAGATAATACATGGTCATAATATAATAAATCTGTACAACATGACAAAAAAAGGAATAGACCTAGAAATGTAATGATTTACTACAAAATTGAGACCCAATTTGGATCAGTATCGAAAATGCCAAGATAATTCGAGTTAATTTAATTCTAGATAATTGACTTGAGACTACTCTTGGTCAAGAAAACAAATGCTATTGTTCTTGGTAGTTGGTATGAATGAAGTAAAAAATTAGAAAATTGCTCGTCCACCACATATGCTCTTTCGTCAAAAAAAATTAAACTTTGTCGACAAAAAAATTGCCTTTTTCCATATTGCATGACAAAGAAGCTGATTTTAGTTTAGTAGAGATAAGAAAACAGTAAATAAAGAAGCGAAAAGAAGACATATGTTAAATTTGTTGGAAATCGTTTTTGATGAAATGGTTTTTACCTATTTATTTTATGAGTTTTCTGGTGAAGGATAGACTTGTGACAAAAATAATCAATCATTCTGCACAAAATGACAAGAACGAAAGGACCTAGAAATGTAATAATTTAAAAGATAACTAATTTGGAGCCTCGAAAATGCCAAGATCATTCGAGTTAACTACTAAATACTTTTGAATTGACTGCTCTCGGTCTTAAACAATTGCCTTTGTGGCTTTGTGTGTGGTAGTTGGTACCAAATAGTGAAATAGAGTAAAATATGCCTCACTCAGCACTCTGATAAAATAATAACAAAAGGTAGATAAGATCTATCGTCGAAATTCATCAACGTTTGCATCTTGTGTAAATCCTGAATTTAACAACTGCAAGCTTTTTTTCAAAAGAAAAAGTTGTGTGTGTTCGGTGAATCGTATTTATATAATATATTACTTTCTTTCACTTACGGGTCCAGATCTCATGACCGATAGTCCGTGAGAAACTGATAAAAATTAATTTAAAAGTTTAGTCCCATTTTTTCTGTATAAATATAGACAAGTTCGCTGGACACAACACTCGAATTTAGTCAAGTGATATATAACCGGAGAAAATGACCGACGTCGGAGAAGTTACCGTCATGGACTGCATTTACAAGAACCCAAAAGAAGCCGTAGAAGATCGGATTCAAGACCTTTTACAAAGGATGACAGTTGAGGAGAAGATCGGTCAGATGACTCAGATCCACCGCGGCGTCTCCTCGGCCGCCGTCGTCAAAGACTTCTTCATCGGTTATTTTCAGTTTCCACGGTTACAGAGAGTGATTTGGTATATTGGATATATGAACACTAAACTGAGTCGTTTTGTTTTGTGTCTTTCTTCAGGGAGTGTATGCAACTCCGCCGGGAAATCAGGGAATGATGTGATGTCAGCGGATTGGGCGAAGATGATCGACGGCTTTCAGACGGCGTCGCTCGAGACTCGTCTCGCCATACCAATCATCTATGGCTTAGACGCCGTTCACGGGAACAACAAGTTCTACGGTGCCACCATTTTTCCTCACAACATAGGACTAGGTGCCACAAGGTTCGTTCTAACCACTAATCGGTTTAGAGAATTTATTAACCGAAGATCAATTCGTTTCGGTTTAGGTTGGAACTCTGTTCGTACATGGATACATATGCACAACGTAAGATTTTTATGTTTCAATCCGGTTCATGCGGTTGAGGAGATGTTGAACAGTTGAACTTAATTAAACATATATGGTCTGGTTTAATTTCATCAAACAGTATGAGTTAAAGCTTAAAATCCGATTTAATTCGTCAAGAAGATTTTGAACCGGATTAAATTTTCGATTAACTTGGCAGGGACGCTGATTTGGCTAGAAGGATTGGCTCAGCGACTGCTCTGGAAGTTAGGGCAAGTGGAGCTCAATGGGCATTTGAACCTTGTGTGGCTGTAAGTCTTCTCATCTAATATATTGTTTCTTAGGTCACAAGAAACCGGAAAGAAAACAGAACAATATCTGATCAATGTCATGTATGTGGGTTTGGGCTTTCACAGGTGTGCAAAGATCCGAGATGGGGAAGATGTTTCGAGAGCTACAGCGAAAACACCGACGTTGTCTGCAACATGACATCCATCGTTTCCGGTCTGCAAGGAACTCCACCGGAAGGACATCCCGCCGGTTACCCTTTCCTAGCCGGAAGGTCCATTTAAAACCTTTCTTGACAAGCACGTAACGTGTTGTTCAAATTCTTATACTTTATGGTTATGTTTTCAGAAACAATGTGGTTGCATGTGCAAAGCATTTTGTTGGAGATGGTGGTACAGAAGAGGGAAATAATGAAGGAGACACGGTGGCTTCATACGAAGACTTGGAGAGGATTCATATGGCTCCTTACTTGAACTGTCTTGCTCAAGGTGTCTCCGCGGTTATGCCTACTTATTCTCGTTGGAACGGACGCAAACTCCATGCAGACCGTTTCCTCTTGACGGAGATTCTCAAAGATAAACTCGGTTTTAAGGTCGAAACCACAACTTCTTCTTCTTTCATTTCCCCGGTTGGTTCAAAAAACTAAGTAATATTTCTTAATTGTGATTATTATGTTTTTGCAGGGATGTTTGGTTTCAGATTGGGCGGGAATCGACAAGATGGGTGAGCCACGTGGTTCGAACTACCGTGAATGTGTGGAAGCTGCTATCAACGCTGGGATTGATATGGTCATGGTTCCTTACAAGTATGAGAAGTTCATCACTGATCTAACATCTCTGGTAAAGTCTGGGGAAATACTTATGTCGAGGATCGATGACGCGGTCGAGAGAATCCTGAGATTGAAGTTCACAGCCGGTCTTTTCGAACATCCTTTCTCTGACAAATCATTACTGAAGTTTGTTGGCTGCAAGGTAGATTTAGCTTTTGATTGTTCTGTCTATGAGCTAATCATCTAAATCCATAGCATCCGTTTAAGGTTTGTGCATAAGTAACCTGAGACATTTCGAATTTTGCACTCAGGAACATAGAGAGATAGCTCGTGAAGCGGTTAGAAAATCTTTAGTTCTGTTGAAGAACGGAAAAGATTCAGAGAAACCGTTTCTTCCGCTAGATCGAAACGCAAAGAGAGTTTTGGTGGCTGGAACTCACGCAGACGATCTTGGGTTTCAGTGCGGTGGTTGGTCCAAGACTTGGCAGGGTCAGAGTGGTAGGATCACGATCGGTAAGCAACAAATTAAGAATATTTTCTTGTGCAACAAGTTTAACGATTTCAGCATCCTATGTTTCGTGTGAAACAAGCTAACAATTTGAAGATCCTCTGTTTCACAACGAGTCCAGGAACAACGGTTTTGGACGCTGTCAAAGCGATTGTAGGAGTGGAAACTGAAGTGGTTTACGAGAAGAGTCCTTCGGAGGAGACTCTGTCGGGCAAGGATTTCTCCTACGCCATTGTTGTCGTTGGGGAACCTCCGTATGCGGAGTCACGAGGCGACGATCCTGAACCGTCCATACACTTCGATGGGGCTGAGGTAATTAGATTGGTGGCTGAGGAAATCCCGACGGTGGCGATTCTGATGACGGGACGACCAGTGTTTTTGGATCCGACGGTGTTGGAGAAGGTTGAAGCTTTGGTGGCGGCTTGGTTGCCCGGAACCGAAGGAGATGGGATAGCTGACGTGGTGTTCGGAGATTACGATTTCACTGGTAAGTTGCCGATTTCGTGGTTCAGAACGACGGAGCAGTTGCCGTTGAACCCGGAAGCTGATGGGTATGATCCGTTGTTCCCATTCGGGTTTGGACTGAAATGTTAGAAAGAATAATAAGTGGGAAAAAATATGTAAGATAAATCAAAATAGGTACCGGGTTTAGTCCGGTACTCCGGTTCTCTCATTTGCTCACTTCTCAGTTACATATTGTTTTGGTTTGACACCGCCGGTGGTGTCCCACCGGTTTGAAATTAATATCTCTTTCAAAATCGAGTATTTTTTTAAAGAAAAACTAATAAATTCGAAATTTATAGTTAAAAAAAAAGGAATAATTAAAAAAGGAATTGAGGAACATAAAAATAATAACAAACATTATTTATGGGTCCATTTTTATTTTTATTTTTAAGTTTTGATTTGAAGTTATTATTTAAAAATAATAACAAAACACAAATTATTTATTGGTCCATTTTTATTTTTATTTTGAAGTTTTGATTTGTAATTAAATTATTTTAAAAATAATATATATCTATATATAATAACAATCTGAATAAATGTCAATTGAACCTTCGAAAAGTTGTGTTATTTCAAAATTGGTGGTTGCATCTTTTCATTATAAATGGTTGCATCTTTTCATTATAAATGGTTGCGTCTTTTCATTTATAATAGTTGCAACTTTTCATTGTATCTTTTCAAAATTATTTATATTGCACAGAACTAAAAACTAAAATCATTTAGATCTGATATTTACTTTTTTACTGTAATGGTTTATGTTTTTTTTTGCAAAAAAATATAAATTCAGAATAGTTTTGAAGATGTATCTATATCAAAAAATTTAGTTAATAATTATAAAAAATATTATGTGGCAATAAAGAAGCAAAACAATTATACAGTTTGTTTATGATATTATCTTTCACAAAACTGATACCATCAAATCTCTCAAAGATATATAGATTGATGATCTATAAACCGAAATCAGAACTATGATTGTTGTGTCGTTTCTTACTATAATGGGTTTATTATTACAATAAGCTGTGAAATAATGAAAGTTTTTTTATGTCAGCATTCTTCTATGATTGTTGTGTCATGAAATGAGTAAATATCATAGCGGACTATAACTTTCCCCATCGACTAAAGATTGTGTTGTCTTTGAACATTATATTATACATATTACACAACCTAACGAAATCTCTCAAGTATCACCAGATCCATTTTAAAATCCCTGAGGATTTTTTTTCATTAGAAGGCAGCAATATGTATATTTCTTTGAATATTCTATTTTTATTATTGAGGGTAATTCTAAAAAGATCCTTTTTTTGCAAATTTCTGTTTTTTTAGTGAGGACCTAGCTACAAATATAAAATATGAGTACTAGAGAAGAAAAGAAAAACAATACGGGACCAAAATTAGGGTTTGCTTAGAGACAAATAGGAACAAGAGAGGGAAGAGGTTTGAGCTTGGTTAGTCTTTGGATTAATCGTAAAGATCGAATACGTTGTTCAAAGATGATGAACACTTTCACAGCAACATCATTACCAAACACGTATATTCTCTCTTCCTTCCCTTTGTTTTGTTTTTATGATTTTTCAATTTTTTACTTTCCAAAAATCTTTTAACTAAAGGAATTTCTTCAAAATTAAAAGTATGTATATTTTCAAATAGTTTGGAAATAACAAAATTTCTTTCTGAATCTTCTCCGTTCTCTGAAACCATCTTGATTTTACTCTTAAAGTAGAAAATATGTTATACAAAACCAATAAATATAAATTAGAAATTTTAAACACCTTCAAAAGTTGCAACGTTCAATTACTCTCTTTTCACTAACAATCGCATATTTTAAGTACGTGTGTCTTCTAAAATCTATTTATATTGCTTGATAACATTAAAAAAAACTATTCGTTATACATTTCTGTAAAATAGAATCATGTTCTCTCAATGGTTTGCCATAAATAAAGAAGATAAAGTAACAAAAAATCTATCATACAATCAATTAACCAAAAAATATGTATGGGACAAAGGTCTTAAAACTTGGACAGATGCATGTGTGACAAATAATCTAATTTGAAATGATGATGAATGGTATGTGGCTATGAAAGAAGCATCATTTACTGCTACACCAAATCAATTGTGTAATTTATTTGTCAAATTAGTATATCATAATGAATTTACAAAACCATTAACACTATGGAATGCATTTTGGAATTATTACAATGATAAAATGGCTTCCCGAGAAAACAAAAAAAAAAGTTTTGTCTGAATGATTATAAGACAGTCATGGCTCCTGTTGAAGCGAACGAAGAGAATTGGTGTCTTATAGGATTTAAGGGAAGACACAGAAACAAAAGATTTAAAAAATAGTATTTTTTAAAAATTTATTGTTGTATCTTTTTATTATAAATAGTTGCATTTTTTCATTATAAATAGCTGTGTTTTTTCAGCACAACTAAAATTTGTATCTTTCCAAATTTATTTATATTGCTTAAAATTATATAGAAATTCATTTTTGTCTGATTCTAATTTTTATTATTTAAATTTATGATACCAATAAAAAATACTAAACAGAAAAATTTGCATCCCTCACCGCCGAAGCTGCAATTCAACCGGAAGATCCTGTCTAAGAAGAAAATCAATACGGATCCACATCGAAGTAAATAGGAGACAAATCTAACATACATGAAAGCCTTTCAGGACAAGCTGAAACCAGAAGTGAGTAGAGAAATAACATAAACAATACATCTAAAAAAGCAAAGCTAGCTTTTTCTTTTACCGTATGGTGTCAGAATCATCTATTAAGCATACACATAACCATGAACAAGATTTTCGTTGAGCAGTCTTGTGTCACACCCAATATGTATAACTTGATTCATGGTTGGTTTTATTTGATTGATTTTTCTTCATTGGTGCAGCAGGTGACTCAAACTGGAATTATTGGTGAGGGAAGCCAAGAAGGATTTCAAGTGTGGTACGTTTAATTTCATATCTCCATCCTAAATGCAAATATCAATTCATTAGTAAATATCTTATATCTTACGGTATTATAGCTTTCATTTATCTTACGATATTATAAAAATTAATAAACTACCTTATAGTAACCATATCATTTTTATTTTTTTTAATGTATAATAATTCAAATAAATGCCATTTACATTTTCACAAATTGCGTCGTTTCAAAATCTGTGGTTGCGTCTTTTCCTTATAAATAGTTGTGTTTTTTTCATCCGTTGTGAGTAGTGCCTTTTCATTATGAATAGTTGTGTTTTTTCATTATAAATTATTATATTTTTTCATCACAACTGTAATTTGTATCATTTTAAAATTATTGATACTACTCAAAACCATATTAAAAATTCATTTAGATTTGATTTTTACTTTTTTACTATAATGATTTATCATAAATGTAGATTATCTAGATAGTTTTCTGAAAATAAAAATAATAACAGAAAATCTGAAATATAATCATTTTCCAAAAAAATATGTATGAAACAAAATTTTAAAAGCATAGAAAATATTTAATATTGTTATTCATCTTGAAAAAATATTTAATATTTATCTTTATTATGATGAAAAAATCTACTCACTGCATGCAACTTTAGAAAAGGTTTGAGAAAGTTTTGTTGATGTTAATGGAAGAGAAGCAAAGAGACATGGGTCATTTTATTTAGGTTAGATATATAATTATAATTTTCTTTATTAATATAAAAATTATCTCTTTTATCAATATGTATGTATGTATATATATATATATATATATATACCGGTAACAAATCATCTCCAACTTTCTCAATGGATCATCTATTTAATTTGTCATTGTGCTTTGAAATCTTCAACTCCGTTGTTCTTGCATAAACTAATTGCCAAGACGGTAAGTATTCTTATTATATATTTTAAAATTTGTAAAGCGTCTGAAATTATATCATTTTTATATATCGATTTCTATCCAAAAGTAATAAGTTGTAACATTTTAAAAGTTGTAGTTACATTTTTTATTATAAATAATTATGTCTTTTCATTATAAATTATTATATATAAATAGTTATATTTTTATTATAACTGTAATTTTTATCTTTTCAAATTTATTTATATTGTCTAAAACTAAAGAAAAAAAATCAGTTAAATCTGATGTTGTGAACGTTAATAAAAAGACACATAGAATGAGGGTGGGTTTATATCTTCTTAGACCAGCTTTTAGTCATAGACAAATATATGTTGTATTATTTAAAGTCATTTATTTAAAAAGTTTAAAAATTTATCAAGGCTAAAAAAAATAATGTTTAGAAAAAGTTTTTAATAATATTCAGTATCTTAAGCATCCCAATTGGGAACCTGCTCAAAACAGGTCCACGTAAAATCAGATGGCAATGATTTCTTTTTCAAATATTTTTTTTAAAAATTTAGAGTTTTGGAACTACATCGTAGCAAATAACAGTACTTAAAAGCAGTGAAAACTACAATAGAGAAAGCAGTATAAATATTCGACAACAAATCTTTATTTTTCATTTACAGAAACGTTAAGATATATATTTAGCAGGATACAAATAGGTAGATAATAATTATAAATTATTCCAACAATTATAGGAAAAAATTAACCATTTTTAAATGAATAGACATAATTTAAAAGGACGTAAATTTTCTCTTTTAAAAATTATTTAAGTCAACAGTTGCTTTATTTACTTAAAGAGCACTTATACTTGTATACTTAATTAATTAGAAATAATATATTTTCATTCTTTGGTAACACTCATATTTACTGGTTTCATTTTTTTTTTTAAATATAACTTTTTCTTCCTATAGCGTTAGATTGAACGAACTGTTAAAAAGTGAGTGTGGTGAAACAATCATTATACTTGTCAAGTTATACAACAATTTAGTTTCAATTACCAATATTAAAGTTATTTACTTTTAGTGGCGTTAATTTTATATCTGAAGAGAGGTCTACATATAAAAAAAGATTTTAATAATTCTTTGATAAGTGAAGGAATTGAATTTGAAGAGGTAAACATGATTGTAATGAATGTTATACTTAGGGCTTGTGAAGTGATTGAATCTAGTGATTATTCCCATTCAAAAATCATGACACCATTATCAACATTACATATTCACTAAGATGTCACTTACGAGGATACTTGAAAGCAACAAACAATTAAAAAGCTTTTTGATTAATGAATTGTTGTACCAAAATCTTCAATTGAAAATGTAACTATCTAATCGGAAATAATAACATTTTTTATAGAAACAAAGAATGAAGGAAAACATACTAATAATATATGTGCGTGATTTGCGAAGAACATTTTGTTGATAAATAAATTCTTCTGAAACTACCTTGCAATCATATATTTGATATAGATTGTTTTCTAAATGTTTATGTTGTTATTAATTATCTTTTTAATTTATTAAATAAATATATTTAAATATAAATTTATTGATTTAACTATTTATGCATATTTTTAAAATATCAGTTATATAAAATAATTATTAAAAAATGAGTTTTCGCACGAAAGCGCGGATTATTTACCTAATATAAATAAGATCATTTTTAATTTACTCTATTTATGTTTTGCCTTTTTCTGTTAATAGGCTTTGGTTTTGTGTACCAGAAATTTCACATTAAACTCTGTTTATGTTTTGCCTTCAAGAATAAAGTTTGCTCTGTCCTTGATGGTTTATTTTTATAGTTAGCAATTGAAGAATTATATATATCACAAGGATAAACCTCCTAACGGCTAGATTAATTGGGGTCTAAGGAAATTATCAGATCTTTTATTGATCCGATCACAAAAAAGGAAATCAAACTTAGGCAGTGGCAACAACAACAAATTACATTTATATATACCAAACCCTAAGCCTTTCGTCCTCTTCACTATTCATTATTTCACTGTCACACGCTAGTCCCAAAAGGAAATCAAACCTAGGCAACAACAATCCTAAACCTTTCGTCCGCTTCACTTTTGATTATTTCACACGCAAATTCTCTTCGACAATGGATTCTTCTTCATCTTCTTGTTCTTCGACAAGTAAGAACACCAAATTGTCTGTGAGAAGCAAACCCAGTTTCAAGAAATCGGCTTTCTCTGCCGCAAAGAAAATCACGAACTTGGCCATGAGAGAACAGACGATTCTGAAGAAAGCCTCCGAGCTTTCGACTCTGTGCGAGATCGAAGCGTGCGTAATCCATTACAGCCGCGACGGAGAACTCATCAACACATGGCCCGAGGATCTCTCAAAGGTCAGAGATTTAGCCGAGAGGTTTAGCAGATTAAGCGATCAAGAAAAGCTCAAGAAAAGCTCCAACCTTTCGCAATTCCTAACCAAGAAGATGAACGATGAGAAGAAGAGATCTCTCGAGGGTAAAGACGACGGAAAATTCGAACAGAAAGTCATGGAGATTGAAGCTTCTTTGGAAGATATTCGACGGATATTACAAGACAGGGTTCGTCTGCTTCAGACCGGGCCAAATTCGTTGAATCAAGATCCGAGCAGCAACTTCTCAATTCGTCCTGCTGATTTAACCACGTCTTCTTCGTTGAATCAAGATCCGAGCAGCAATTTCTCAGTTCCTCCTGCTGATTTAACCACGTCTTGTTCGTTGAATCAAGATCCGAGCAGCAACTTCTCACTGCTTTTGTATAACCATGACGATGGCACATTCACACAATTGCCCAACTCTGTTGCTCTTCCAAGCTTTGAACAACCTCCGATTCCGTACTATAATCCAGACAATTCAAGTTACTTGGATAGGTTACTTGCGGAGGAAGACATGAGAAGCTGCAACAACTCTGTTCCTCAACCATCTTTCGGGTTCCCAACAATGTTGATCTCTTAGATCTTGCTCCAACAACTGATTGATGTTTTGACTGAGTCAACAATTTTTATTTTCTTTTGTATTCGTTCATATATTAACTACTAAATCTTGGCTCTATTTCTTGTCTTTTACTAATTTTGTAAGTGTCCGTTCTTTTTTCCATAAGCCTAAATGTTAAATATATGACACGTTATAACCAAATCTTGGCTCTATTTCTTGTCTTTTACTTTTTTTCCAACTTATATACTGCAAAACAATGAGGAGATAAAAATGCTTGTCTCTTTCAAAGTGTTTCAATGAGGAGATAATTGCATTTGATTTGAGAGACTGGCGCTTCTTAATTTGTAAATAAACATTCGTAGAAGAAGTGTAATGGATTCATTAGCTTTTGATTCAGTAGTTAACGAGGCTTGATATATATATGCAGCTCAGGTGTTCGACTATATGTCTGAATGAGTCTTATTGGCAATGTGGGTTTTGTTATTTTCAGCCACCCTCAGGCTCACCTTGTGTCTGCTGGTTGTTTGTAGCTGGTCTGTTCGAATCGTTCAGGGAGTTTGTACTGTTATGGTATCTTTTTCTAGTTGGAAAGTAAGTAAACGATTTGTAATCTGTCTTGTTGAGATGATTGAAAGAGACAAAGATTGTTTTAAATCAATGTTTATTGCAGATGATGGTACCTTTCAAGTACAGACAGTTCATAGAAGATCTTACTGGTCTGGTTGAGTCAGGGGAAGTACTCATGGCTCGAGTCAATGATGCTGTGGAAAGAATACTTAGAGTGAAGTTTGTGGCAGGTCTCTTCGAACATCCTCTCACGGACCGATCTCTGTTGCCTACGGTTGGTTGCAAGGTGAGCACTCTTGTACTGAATACCATTGAACCGGAGTGGTAAAGAACCGGTTAGAAAGTCGTTGGTTCTTCTGGAATTGGTCACAAGGTTGAGCATGGCATCTGTCATGGTTTCTTCTTCAGATTTTGTGTTTAATCATTTTCCAGATACTAATTATAGAAGCATTGGTCAAGTTGCAGTCAAACAAACACATGTTTTCTACAGGCACAGATTGCACCTGTCTTTATGCAAGGAGAGGATTTATTTGGTGAATATTATGTAGTTGAACCGCTGAAAATTCTCTTCCAGTGACTGTGGTATCATCCTCTTGCTCTCTCAATAAGCTATGGAATAAAGAGAACCGAAACCAACATAATCGCCCAGGTATGTTGATAACAAAATCAAGAAATCAAACAGATAATCTTTTCCCGATGGTGTTTAGATCTGTTCTGCACATATATGAAAGCTCTTTGAGAAAGAGAGATGCTCGTCAAAGAAAGTTTGTCTTATTATTTGTTTCACTTGTAATTTGTATGGTTGTGGTTGCCCTTCTTGGATGCATCTCTTCTTATGGTACTTCAAAATCTCAACTATCACTTACTTATCTTCGGTGTTGGTAACTTTTCATACTTTCTCTATCTCGCAGGTGTGCAAAGATCCGAGATGGGGAAGACACTGCCGTTGTCTGCAACATGACATCCATCGTTTCCGGTCTGTTCCCTTTTTGGTGAAAGTATTATATCAGTCATCATTCTTTGAGAATGAGAGACAGCCGACAAAGAAAGTCTGTCTTATTCTTTGTTTTATTTCTATTTTTTATGGCCGTGCCTGTTCCTTCTTGGATCTTGCTAAGGAAGTACTACCATCTAATGCCTGTTTTATTGTTCTTGCCTGCTCTAGTTTTACAGGTTAATTCACAAATCCGTTATGTGTTAGCTTGCTCCTCTAGTAGCTTTCTTAAGATTCTCATGTCCTTTAGTTTCAGCCTAAGTTTCTCGATCATTCGAGTAAGCCATCCTCTTTTATGGTGAGTATGTCACATAGCTTAGCTTGCCAGTTTCATTGCTTCTCATACTCATTTTTGTTTCTGCTGTTGGTACATCCTTGGATGAATATTCAGGGTGAAGTTTGTAGCTGGTCTGTTCGAATAGCTCAGGGAGTTTGTACTGCTATTCGAACAGGGGAAGTATCAATGGCTCGAGTCAATGATGCTGTTGAAAGAATACTCAGTGTTGGTGTTACAGGTCGTTGTCCAACTCCAAGATCTTACTTTTTTTTTGTTCCTTACAGTAAAATAAACCACAAGCAATTTGGTTGTCTTGTCCAGTTCAACATGCCACGTGTCCTCTAGCTTGGCTATATAAAGTGAAGAAGTAGAATAGTCAGACGAGAAAGAGGAGGAAAATGGTTGACAATGAAAAGTCATGCGTTTACAAGAACCCAGACGCGCCGGTGGAGGCGCGTGTGAAGGACCTTCTCTCTCGCATGACTCTGCCGGAGAAGATCGGCCAAATGACTCTGATTGAACGCCGCGTGGCTTCTCCCGCCGTCATTGCAGATTTCTCCATCGGTACATATACACAAAGCACTATTTTTTGGTCAACGAACAAATTTCCAGTTTTCCGAAATCTAGTTTGAATTAGCAAATTTGTTGTTTTTCTCCCATTATCGAAAAGTAGTTGTCCTTATTTTGTTTTGTCTTGCTCTCTATCGTTTCTTTTGTTATTGGTAGTGTTTATGGTATGGATTTAACGTTACAGGTAGTGTACTAAACGCCGGAGGGAGTTGGCCGTTTGAAGACGCAAAGTCATCGGATTGGGCGGTTATGATCGACGGTTTTCAGCGATCAGCGTTAGCGTCGCGTTTAGGGATCCCAATAATCTACGGCATTGACGCCGTTCACGGCAACAACGACGTTTACGGCGCCACCATCTTCCCCCACAACATTGGCCTCGGTGCCACCAGGTCATATAATGGGGTTGACTTTATCTGTAAATCCCACAGAAGAGAGATTTGCATATGATGGGGTTGACTTTATCTGTTTGACTGTTTTCTTATGAAACTTGCCTTCACTGATTAAACCTTACTTAATTTGGGTCTTCGTTAAAAGTTGTGATCGAGTTACTTGAATTCTAAGCTACTGATAGTGTAACTTGGATTATAAACACATCATGTTTCTTGAATGATAAGTTACTGGTTGTGTACAAGATCGATGCATCTATTGTGGCCATGATGTATTTGGTTGCGATAATGTAGTTCTTGTGGTAACTGTGTAGAGATGCAGATTTGGTGACAAGAATCGGAGCTGCAACAGCACTTGAAGTTAGGGCGTGCGGAGCTCACTGGGCATTTGCTCCTTGCGTTGCAGTGAGTCCTTTATACCTTAGCAACAGTATCGAATATTGCTCAGTCAATTGAAATATGATGTTGTTTCTTTTAAGACCGTGAGAGATCCGAGATGGGGAAGATGCTATGAGAGTTATGGTGAAGTTGCTAAAATTGTTTCTGAGATGAGTTCACTTGTCTCGGGTCTACAAGGCCAACCACCTAGAGAACACATCAATGGCTACCCTTTTGTTGCAGGAAGGTAGAGACTATGTATTGATTTGTATTCTTTTTTAGTGTGTTTAAATTTCATTCCTCATGGAAATGTGTTTGTCACTTGGTAATAGAAAAAACGTGGTCGCATGTGCCAAGCACTTTGTTGGAGACGGTGGTACCAATAAAGGCATAAACGAAGGGAACACTATACTTTCATATGAAAAGCTGGAGAGGATACACATTGCTCCCTACAAGAACTGTATTGCTCAAGGCGTATCTACCGTTATGGCCTCTTACTCTAGTTGGAACGGAGATAAACTTCACTCTCACTATTTCCTCTTAACGCAAGTCCTCAAACAGAAACTCGGTTTCAAGGTTGGTTTGAGTATCTAAAAAATAAGCAAGAGGTTTGTAATATTCATTGAGTTAGCTTGATTTCATCTTTTCAGTTTGGTTATCAGGGATTTGTAGTCTCGGATTGGGAAGGTGTGGACCGGCTTAGCGACCCACCTGGTACACACTACCGCAACTGCGTCAAAATCGCCATTAATGCTGGGATAGATTTGGTAATGATTTTTTTTTCTATTTTTTTTTTGTTATCTCGGATGATTGAAAGAGCAAAGATAACTATTATATCAAATGTTAATTTGCAGGTGATGGTACCATTTAACTACGAACGGTTCATAAAAGACATGATAGATCTGGTGGAGTCAGGGGAAGTACTCATGACTCGTGTCGATGATGCTGTTGAGAGAATACTCAGGGTGAAGTTTGTAGCTGGTCTCTTCGAATATCCTCTCACGGACCGGTCGTTGTTGCCTACCGTTGGTTGCAAGGTGAGCTCTTCTGTACCGAATATACTATTGAACCGGGGTGGTAAAGAACCGGTTTTTTACTCTGTTTTCACGCCTTCAGGAACATAGAGAATTGGCGCGTGAAGCGGTTAGAAAGTCGTTGGTTCATCTAAAAAACGGCAAATACGGACAATTTATGCCACTAAATTGCAATGCCGAGAGAATTCTAGTGGTTGGAACGCACGCTGATGATCTTGGATATCAGTGTGGAGGATGGACAAAGACAATGACCGGTGAAAGCGGAAAGATCACAATCGGTAAATCAAAGATATGATTTGTAAAGAAAGTAATAAAATGTTGTCTCAAACTTTATATATTATCTGAAAAATATAGGGACGACGCTTTTGGATGCCATAAAAGGAGCAGTAGGAGACACAACAGAAGTAATCTACGAGGAAACTCCATGGAAGGAAACCTTAGCCTCGGCGAAAAGATTCTCTTACGCCATTGTTGCGGTGGGAGAAGCGCCATATGCAGAGACTCCAGGGGATAACTCGGAACTGATAATACCTTTTAATGGTAGCGACATTGTAACCGCGGTTGCAGAGAAGATCCCGACTCTAGTGATCTTGTTTTCAGGACGGCCTATGGTTCTTGAGCCGGAGGTTCTTGAAAAGACAGAGGCTTTGGTCGCTGCTTGGCTGCCTGGAAGCGAAGGGCAAGGGATTGCTGATGTCACTTTCGGAGATTATGAGTTTCGTGGGAAGTTACCAGTGAGCTGGTTTAAAAGCGTAGACCAGTTGCCGCTTGACATTGATGCTAATGGGTATTTCCCATTGTTTCCTCTTGGTTTTGGTCTCAATTCCGACTCCGTGGAGAACTCAGAACCGGTTTAACTTCACCGTACGTCTGATTTTGAGGTACAGGTGCAAAGAAATGGCATATTGTATATGAACTTTTGTTGTTATCCTTGTAACTTTTTTACAAATTTTCAAGGGACCCTTTTATTTCATAAATAATCTTGTTGAAAAATTGGTTCAGTTCATACTTAATACGATAATACAATTGAATTCTGGTCCAGATTTTGTAGTTTTTTTGAGAGATTACAACAAACATGATTTTACACATGAAGCAACATATGTGTACATGATTTAGGAAAGAGTGGTCAACGCCCAAAAATCTTACATGACTAGCTGAACTTAAGATAAAACAAGTAATCATTCAACAAATCTATAGTTTGGCAAAATGAATAATTTAAATACTATGCAATACAGTAGAAAAGAATTGTAATGAATTGAAGAGAATAAAAATAATAACAAAACATTATTTATGGGTCCATTTTTAATTTTAGTTTTAAGTTTTGATTTAAAGTTAAACTAGATTTTGGACTCGCGCACTTGCGCGGGTTTCTTTTCATAAAATATTATTTTTACGTTACAACAAAAATTGGTTTATATTAAACTTTTGTTCAAAAAAGACCATCTTATATTATTAAATTCAAAATTATTGCCCAAACAGAATTTTTTTATTAGATTATATAAACTATTTTTATATTATGGTTTTATGTTCTTAGAATTATTTAGGTTTGAATTTATAAGAAAATATATTTTGATTAGCAAATTTTCTGTTAAGTTTTGTAACAAATATTTCAAAATATTATGTTTTCTAATATTGTAGTAGAGATTTGATTTGTTTGTAATTAAGATTTTAATATTTACTTAGGCTTGTTTGTTTTTGCATCCAAATACTTATTTGGATGCAAATATGTAAATATTATTTTTTAAAATATTTTTAAATCAGTATATGGATATTGTATCTCGATGCAAAATCTATAATATTGAAAAATATTGAAAATTTAAGATGCTAAAAAAAGAGTTTGGATGCAGTATTTGAATCTCAAAAATTAAAAAACCAAAACACCCTCTAATTTAAACCACAAAATCAAATATTTTTTTTGTCAAAACCATAAAGTCAGAGTTTTCTATCGAAATAAAAAGTTGCATTTTCCTGCAAAATCATAAAATCACATTTTTGTACCAAAACCGAGAATTTCTGTAGAAACTGTAAAAATAGAATTTTTCATCAAACCGTATTTTCCTGCCAAAACTGCAAACTCATATTGTTTAACAAAACCAAAAATTATGTTTTCTCCCAACACCATCAAACCGTATTCTATGCCCGAACTTCTAATATCACGTGTTTTTGTCAAACCTGCAAAATTGCGTTTCTCGTCAAACCCGCAAACTTGCATTTTCAATAAAATCCATAAACTATATTTTTCTATCAAATCCTATAAAACCCACCAAAATATGTAAATCTTGTAAAACCCGCAAAATCAAGTTTTCCTCCAAATCCACAAATCCATGCTTTTTGTAAAATTGTAAAATCCGTAAAATTACGTTTTACGACCAAATTTTTAAAATCATGTGTTTCTGCCAAACCTGTAAAATCGAGTTTCTAACCCACAAACCCGTATTTTCCCGTATGACTATATTTTTCTGCTAAAATATGTAAAACCCATATAATTTGCAAAATTGTGTTACACGCATTCCGCAAACCCGCACTAAGCACATGCGAGAACATGCAAATTAACAATATAAAATATATTTTTCTCAATAAACAATAATGTATGTTTCGAAGTAAATACATGCAAATTCAAAAGCAAATATTTGCATTCCAGAATGTATACTTGTATATTCCGTATTCTGTGAAGATATGCTATCATAATTTTTTTTTAAAGATTTTGTACAGATCTTATATTCTCTTTGTTTAGTTTTCGAAATTTTATTAGTTATTGTAATTGAATAATAATATATTACAAAACTATAATTAGGTAACTAAGATTTTCTATTTAATTAGTTATAGTTTAATTCGGTTTATGAATTGGTTTGATTGGTTTAATATTTTTATATGTACATCGATTTTGAAATTTTGGTTCCTATTACACTCAATAAACTAATCGAACCAAATCATCAACCGAATCAAATCTAATTTTAACAAAATCCAACCCAAAAACATATCACCCGTAAAACAATCTGACCCTTTCTTCTTCTTCTTCACCGTATTTCATTAGTTTTTTTAAAATTCCAAGAAAAAAAGTATCTTCTAAATATCACTCAAATCAATCTATCGAACACAACTCTAACCAATTCCTCAGTTACACTCAACAAAGATTCTCTTCATTTTTGTTTTGCTAAACTTATGTCCTATTAAACCAGAAACGAACAATTTTTTTAAACCAGATTGTGTTAACAATGAAGAATCTTTCAAGATAGGCGAAACAATAGCTCACAATTATTAAACCCTAGCGTAGCTAACCAAAAGCCACATAATTGTGCTGGAGCAATCCCGTTTGAAAAGGTCACGTGAGAGATCTTCGTCAAACAATAACTTCACAATTTAGTGTCAACAACTATACTCAGAGTGTGGATCTAGGAATTTGCCTAACGTTTAATTATTTGTATATGTTAAGATCCTTAAGCGCCTAATGTTTTAAAAATTGAGTTTCTCCAATCGAGATAAAACTCAATTGAACTTAAAATAGTTATAATCAGAGCGGTTATCCAAATTAATCAAGTATAGTTAGTGTATGTTAACTATAGTGTTTAAGTATGTAATTATTAAAATAAAAAATGTGTAATTGAAATTATAATAAGACACTAATACCTTTAATGAAATTATGAAATTCTCTAGTAAATATAATGACAGGACTTGTAAATACCATGATATGAATTGGACATTTATTAAGAATGATTCTCTTTAAATAATTTAGATAGTTATAAATATATAGTTAGTATAGTTAGTACCATTTACATAGTTTATACATAATACTTATATTCATTCATTAATGGTAATTGCTGTAAATAACACAATATTCAAATGTTAGTTTTAAAAGATAATCCTCTTTTAATAGTATAGATTATCTATCTATAATAACAAACTGTAAAAATGATAATTGCACTTTGGCATTTTGTCATTGTGTCTTTTTGAAATTTTATGGTTGCGTCTTTTTATTATAAATAGTTGCATCTTTTCACTATAAATGGTTGCATTTTTTCATCAACTATAATTTGTGTCTTTTCAAAACTATTTATATTGTTCAAAACCACACAAAAAATCATTTGGATCTAATTTTTACTTTTTTTACTATAGTGAGTTTTCTTTTTTTGTCATATACTTATTTATTTATCATAACATATTATCAGAATACAAAGTGTTTAAAAGTCCTGAAAGTTCAGATATTGAATTTGAGAAAAAAAAACTCATTTGGAGGTCCAATTTTGGCTAAATATGAGCAATTTCATTACAAGATTGTTTTACATACATTGTATCAGAAAAAATAAAATTTATTCAACTAAAATCTAATGATATTTTTATTATAAATAAAATATATGTGTTTTGTTTACTAATATATTATGTTATTTATTTTTTGTTAATAATTCGAATAAATATCATTTACACTTTAAAAAATTGTGTTGTTTCAAAATTTGTGGTTGCATCTATCATTATAAAAAGTTGCATCTTTTTATTATAAATGGCTACGTTTTTGCATCACAACTGTTATTTGTGTCTTTTCAAAACTATTTATATTGCTCAAAACCACAGAATAAAAATCATTTGGGTCTAACTTTTATTTTTTTACTACTGTGGATTTTTTTGTCGTAAACAATCCGAATAAATGTCATTTACACTTTAAAAAGTTGTGTCGTTTCAAAATTTTTGGTTGTGTCTTTTCATTATAAATGTTTGCATCTTTTCATTATAAATGGTTGCATTTTTTTTTTATAACAACTATTATTTCTGTTTTTTCAAATTTATTTATATTGCTCAAAACCACAAGAAAAAAATTATTTGGATCTAATTTTTACTTTCTTACTATAGTGAGTTTTTTTGTCGTAAACTTATTTGTTTATCATAGCATATTATCAGGATACAAAGTTTTTAAAAGTCATGGGGGTTCAGATATTGAATTTGAGTAAAACAATTCTATTTGGAGGTCCAATTTTGGCTAAAATATAATAAGTTTCATTACAAGATTGTTTTACATGCATTACATCAGGGAAATTTTTTTTATTCAACCAATAAATAAATTATATGTGTTTTGTTTACTAATATATATTATGTTATTTATTTTTTTTGTTAACAATCCGAATAAATGCCATCTACACTTTAAAAAGTTGTGTCGTTTCAAAATTTGTGGTTGCGTCTTTTCACTATAAATGGTTGCATCTTTTCATTATCACAACTATTATTTGTGTCTTTTCAAAACTATTTTTATTGGTCAAAACCATAAAAAAAAATCAATTTGGGTCTAACTTTTACTTTTTTACTATGGTGAATTTTTTATCGTAAATATATTTATTTATCATAACATGCTATCATGATACAAAGTGTTTAAAAGTCCTGGAGGTTCAGATATTGAATTTGAGTAAAAGATTCAATTTAGGGATTTAGTTTTGGCTAAAATATGAGCAATTTTATTACAAGATTGTTTTATATGCATTGCATTAGAAAAATATAATTTATTCAACCAAAATCTAATGATATTTTTATTATAAAGAAATTATATGTATTTTGTTTACTAATATATATTATGTTATTTAATTTTATGTTTATGAAAAACATCTATATATTTATAGTTAATTGTGTTATTTTCAAATTTTAATATTCTTTATCAGTTGTTCATCAATTTAAAGTACCTAATATTTGGATTCTTTTTTCTAATTTCAGAGAAATATATTTATGTAATGTAACAAATTCACATATATTTTATATTATGTATTTTTCAAGTATCAAAGTTTTTTTATATTTTAACTAATATATTTGTAATATACTTTTAAATATTGTGAATTTTTTTAGAAACTATAGTAGTCTTAGAAAATATTTTATAAAATCTCGTTACATCTTTTTTTATTATATATATTTTTCTGTAGTATTTTTTTAAAATATCAAATTTTTATTATAATTCTTTGTTTCTAACTTTTTAATAATATGTATAGTTTTATAAAAAAAAAGTTTTTGAAAGATTGCTTCTATATTTATTTTTTACATTACACTTTTGCGCGAATACAAATTTTTAATAATTGTATAAATAGAAGATCACATATTTATATCATATATTTTTATTTTATATTTTCATATATAACTTTTTTAACACTCTTAAAAAGTTGTCTATCTTATTACTTTTCAGAATTTTACTTTTTTCTATTAATAATTAGTAATAATAATCCTAAAATTTTTTATAAAAATTAATATATTTTTATCATAATTAGTTTGTACATTTCATTTAGAACAAGTTAATAATTAAAAAAAAACATAAAAGATACCATTTTTATAATAATTATAAGTTATTTTGAATATTTACATTTTTTATTATATATATTTTACTTATAATTATTTCAAATAAATTTTTGTTTAATCTTTAATATAGCGCAGATTAAACAGAAATGTTTTATTTCTAGTTTTAAAATAATAACAAAACATAACATTATTTATGGGTCCATTTTTAATTTTTTTATTTTAAAGATAAATTATTTAAAAAACAAAACATATACAAATGAGATCACTTTTAATTAACAAAAAATTTATATATGTACTGTATTATTCTAATTGTCAGCTAATGCCTAAAACTGTTTAACACGAATACACAGTGGATGAAAAAACTCAAATCCAGAATTATATATCAGTTGTATATATTTAAAATGTGTACGACAACGATAAAACCTCCTAACGGCTAGATTAATTGGGGTCTAAGGAAATTATCAGATCTTTTATTGATCCGATCACAAAAAAGGAAATCAAACTTAGGCAGTGGCAACAACAACAAATTACATTTATATATACCAAACCCTAAGCCTTTCGTCCTCTTCACTATTCATTATTTCACTGTCACACGCTAGTCCCAAAAGGAAATCAAACCTAGGCAACAACAATCCTAAACCTTTCGTCCGCTTCACTTTTGATTATTTCACACGCAAATTCTCTTCGACAATGGATTCTTCTTCATCTTCTTGTTCTTCGACAAGTAAGAACACCAAATTGTCTGTGAGAAGCAAACCCAGTTTCAAGAAATCGGCTTTCTCTGCCGCAAAGAAAATCACGAACTTGGCCATGAGAGAACAGACGATTCTGAAGAAAGCCTCCGAGCTTTCGACTCTGTGCGAGATCGAAGCGTGCGTAATCCATTACAGCCGCGACGGAGAACTCATCAACACATGGCCCGAGGATCTCTCAAAGGTCAGAGATTTAGCCGAGAGGTTTAGCAGATTAAGCGATCAAGAAAAGCTCAAGAAAAGCTCCAACCTTTCGCAATTCCTAACCAAGAAGATGAACGATGAGAAGAAGAGATCTCTCGAGGGTAAAGACGACGGAAAATTCGAACAGAAAGTCATGGAGATTGAAGCTTCTTTGGAAGATATTCGACGGATATTACAAGACAGGGTTCGTCTGCTTCAGACCGGGCCAAATTCGTTGAATCAAGATCCGAGCAGCAACTTCTCAATTCGTCCTGCTGATTTAACCACGTCTTCTTCGTTGAATCAAGATCCGAGCAGCAATTTCTCAGTTCCTCCTGCTGATTTAACCACGTCTTGTTCGTTGAATCAAGATCCGAGCAGCAACTTCTCACTGCTTTTGTATAACCATGACGATGGCACATTCACACAATTGCCCAACTCTGTTGCTCTTCCAAGCTTTGAACAACCTCCGATTCCGTACTATAATCCAGACAATTCAAGTTACTTGGATAGGTTACTTGCGGAGGAAGACATGAGAAGCTGCAACAACTCTGTTCCTCAACCATCTTTCGGGTTCCCAACAATGTTGATCTCTTAGATCTTGCTCCAACAACTGATTGATGTTTTGACTGAGTCAACAATTTTTATTTTCTTTTGTATTCGTTCATATATTAACTACTAAATCTTGGCTCTATTTCTTGTCTTTTACTAATTTTGTAAGTGTCCGTTCTTTTTTCCATAAGCCTAAATGTTAAATATATGACACGTTATAACCAAATCTTGGCTCTATTTCTTGTCTTTTACTTTTTTTCCAACTTATATACTGCAAAACAATGAGGAGATAAAAATGCTTGTCTCTTTCAAAGTGTTTCAATGAGGAGATAATTGCATTTGATTTGAGAGACTGGCGCTTCTTAATTTGTAAATAAACATTCGTAGAAGAAGTGGTAATGGATTCATTAGCTTTTGATTTAGTAGTTAACTAGGCTTGATATATATATGCAGCTCAGGTGTTTGCCTATATGTCTGAATGAGTCTTATTTGCAATGTGGGTTTTGTTATTTTCAGTCACCCTTGTCGCTTTTATAAACTCAAAGAAAATAGAAATGCTTTGGGAAGTGTTTCATTCCAAATTCTACTGATTTCTTGTTGTGAAGATAGTTTTCATATCTTTCTTCGATTTCAGGAGATACGAAAAAAAATCTACACTTGGGCTCACCTTGTGTCTGCTGTTGGTTTGTAGCTGGTCTGTTAGAATAGCTCAGGGAGTTTGTACCGTTATGGTCTCTTTTTGTAGTTGGAATGTAAGTAAAGGATTTTTAATCTGTCGTGTTGAGATGATTGAAAGAGACAAAGATTGTTTTAATCAATGTTTATTGCAGATGATGGTACCTTTCAAGTACAGACACTTCATAGAAGACCTTAAAGATCTGGTTGAGTCAGGGGAAGTACTCATGGCTCGAGACAATGATGCTTGAGAGGGTCTGCTTGAGGTCAGAACTGTATAGCTATTTCCTGGCTCTGTTGGCTGCTTATGGTACTGCTGAGCCTTTGTTCAGATTGATCATGGGGGTTTCAGTTCTGGATTTGGATGGATCTGGGCTCCCTCCTTATGATGTGCTTTTTTTTTGGTTGTCTTCCGGTTTTGAACGTAGTCTTATCTTCTGATTTGTTGTTGTGTATGTTTTGCCTTAAAGGTGTTGTTATTTGTGTGGTTTCTTTGGCTTGGGGGTTGAAGCTTTTGCTTGGGGCTCTGCAATGGTCATGAAATAAGATTTACATCCGTGAACTCCGTTGGTATGTCAGGTTTGCTGTCATGTATGCTCTAAATCTTGTTCTCTCAGTCAAGGAGTTGTATAGCAGGTTAGGTTTTGCTTTTTTGGAGTTATATGCAAGTCAAGTTCGGTGAACTTATGCTTTGTTTTCGTTTGTAGTTATGTACACAAGCGAGGTGGCAGCTCAGGTGAGCTCACTTAGACTCATTTCTAGAAGCATAACAGCCTTACAAATCTCTGTTCTAAATCAGACTCAGATACACTTATTTTCCCTATAACGACTTAAGATGGTGGGTTTTGCTTTTCTTTCAGGTTCTGTTTGGAATGCTCTTGTTTGTGCATCTTCCCAAATTGGATACATGCCTGAGCAGAGTGAAACTGTGGATGATTATGAGTATAAAGAGCTTTCTGAGGGACAACATATATGCCCAGAGAGGCATGCGAACATATTTGACAGTACGTCACTCTGCATTATTCTCGTCTCTGGCATAGCCACTTGACTGAAACTGGTTGATTGGTAATCAGAATTTTCAGAAATCATCTTTGGCCTCGTTCCTGCATTCTTACTGGTTACTTCCCTGAAGATGAGTAGCCTATAAATTCTTCCACTTCGTTTTCAGTTCTGTAAAAAATGGATTGTGGCTGCTAGGCATAGTGTAGCCTATGGCTATGCTTGAATGTCGTTGGTTCTTCTGGAATTGGTCACAAGGTTGAGCATGGCATCTGTCATGGTTTCTTCTTCAGATTTTGTGTTTAATCATTTTCCAGAGACGCATTGATGAAGTTGCAGTCAAACACATGTTTTCTCTGCATGTCGTCTACTTAAAAAGAGTTGTATGAATATTATTCTGCAGGCACAGATTGCAACTGTCTTTATGCAAGGGAGAGGATTTACTTGGTGAACATTATGTAGTTGAACCGCTGAAAATTCTCTTCCAATAATTGTGGTATCATCCTCTTGCTGTCTCAATAAGCTATGGAATTAAGAGAACCGAAACTAACATACTCGTCCAGGTATGTTGAGAATAAATCTTACCAAAAAAATATTTCTTGGGTTTTTGATTTGTTTTTTGCTATACATGTTAAACAAATCCATTTTGGAAAATCAAATTTTGGTTGAGAAATCATTTTTTTTTTTTCTTTCCTGATTTTTGTGGTGTAAAGTATCTTACATGACTAGCTCAACTTTAGATAAGGCAAATAATAGGTCAACCAATCTGATTAGGCATGGGTCACGATACGATTTTGGCATGTTGCTTGTGTTTATGAACTTAATGTTTAATTAAGCTGACTAGTGTAGGTCAATGTTATTTTTTTTTTTTGGTTTAGGAATAGTTCAATGTTGACAATAAAAAGAAGCCAAAAAATTAATATTAATATGCTTAGCAAGCGATAAGGTTTTGGCGTGTCTATAAACCCAATGTTTAATTAAGGTGATTTAGTTTGATTAAGGTTGTTAATTGAATTTGTAACGTGTCTTACATGACTTTTGTGGTCTAAGAATAATTCAATGTTGACAAAAATAATAATAGTTCCCTCAATTTAAATGAATGCGAAACTATTCTTAATGGCTATATATATATAAAGAAGAAGACTAAAGAGAAAAGGTGTGAAGTAGAAGAAACTTTGTAACAGAAGAAGAGAAAAGAGTAGTCATGGAAGAAGGAAAAGAGTCGTCGTCGTCGTCAAGCGTTTACAAAAACCCAGACGCGCCAGTGGAGGCGCGTGTACAAGACCTTCTCTCTCGGATGACTCTGCAGGAGAAGATCGGCCAGATGACTCAGATCGAACGAATCGTCACTACTCATCCCGTCATTACAAACTTCTTCATCGGTATATACACTTTTGAGAATTTGAAGTTTTTGTATCCATTTCGAGAAAAAATTTGAATTTGCTGAAAAATCTATCGACGGTTTTGGGGTTGCAGGTAGTGTATTGAACGGCGGAGGAAGTTGGCCGTTCGAGGACGCTAAGTCGTCGGATTGGGCGGATATGATCGACGGCTACCAAAACGCAGCGTTAGCGTCGCGTTTGGGAATCCCGATAATCTACGGCATTGACGCCGTCCACGGCAACAACAACGTCTACGGAGCCACCATCTTCCCCCACAACATCGGACTCGGAGCCACCAGGTTTAATTTCCGATTCTCATTCTCGTTTTGGGTTTATATGTGTTTGGGTGGTTCAAAACCGGAAACTTTATTTGGGTTTAGATTGGAGTCAAACCTTATAGAAGTAGTATTGAATGTGATAACATTCCTTTTGGTAATTTCAATAGAGACGCAGAGTTGATAAGAAGAATTGGGGCTGCAACAGCGCTTGAAGTAAGGGCCATTGGCGCTCACTGGGCGTTTGCTCCATGCGTGGCCGTAAGTTCCTTAATAGAGAGATGTTAAGAAATTGAATGAGATATGGTAATTTTCACTAGGTTCTACTTTTGTCGTCAAAGCAAACTCCTTTGTGATAAGGATTTGGTGTTTTTTTGGTTAATCAATAGCTTTGTAGCCTATTGAATGAAGCCTATGGTGGGATATCTTTATTTGGCGTCTCTCATATCATAATGCCAAATTAGAGAAACAGTTTGTGTTTTACATTTGGGTATGGAAAAACAAAAGATAAGTGAAAGAGGTGTTGTTCCTTTGTTTTTTTCTTTTCTTTTTCTGACAGGCTTTGAGAGATCCGAGATGGGGGAGATCGTATGAGTGTTACAGTGAAGATGCTGAGATTATATGTGAGCTTACAACGCTTGTCTCGGGCCTTCAAGGCCAACCACCCAAAGAACACACTAATGGCTACCCTTTTCTTGCGGGAAGGTATGCATATATATGTATATGGCTTGATATCTGTCTTTAATAGCTTTTGATGTCATTTCTCATGGGTTTGTTTCATTATGTGAATAGAAACAATGTGGTCGCGTGTGCCAAGCACTTTGTTGGAGATGGTGGTACTGACAGGGGCACAAACGAAGGGAACACTCTTGTGTCATACGAGGACTTGGAGAGATTACATCTTGCTCCGTATCTGAATTGTCTTGCTCAGGGAGTCTCTACTGTTATGGCTTCTTACTCCAGTTGGAATGGAAGTAAACTCCACTCTGACTATTTCCTCTTGACTGAACTTCTCAAACAGAAACTCGGTTTCAAGGTTGGTTGAGTATGAAATATCTGAACAAGCCAAAGGTATATGAACTGAACCTACTTGTCTTTGCTTTTCTACCAGGGATTTGTCATTTCAGACTGGGAAGCTTTGGACCGGCTTAGCGAGCCAAAGAGTTCAAACTATCGCAACTGCGTCAAAATGTCAGTTAATGCTGGAATCGACATGGTAGCTTCTGAAACCTCTCTAGTTAATAATCTTCATTGTTTCAGATTAAGATTTTGAGATTTTGAGCAAAAAGATTGTTAATCTATGTAATTGCAGGTGATGTTGCCTTTCGAGTACGAACAGTTCATAAAAGATCTCACAGATCTGGTGGAGGCAGGGGAAGTACCTATGGCTCGGATTGATGACGCTGTTGAAAGAATACTCAGAGTGAAGTTTGTCGCTGGTCTTTTCGAACATCCTCTCACAGACCGGTCTTTGTTGAGTACTGTTGGCTGCAAGGTGAGGATCTCTTGAACATAATGTCATTAGAATAGACAGGAAGTGGTGAGTCCAGAACATGATTGACTCTGTTTTCATGGTTTCAGGAACATAGAGAATTGGGGCGTGAAGCTGTTAGAAAGTCTTTAGTTCTGCTCAAGAACGGCAAAAACGTTGATAAACCGTTTCTGCCATTAGATCGCAGTGCCAAGAGGATTCTAGTTACTGGAACTCACGCGGATGATCTTGGATACCAGTGCGGAGGATGGACAAAGGCATGGTTCGGTCTAAGCGGCAGGATCACAATCGGTAATTTAAAGCGACCCTAAATCTCAGAGGCTAGTAGATGTTTGTTGGAGAATCAAAAACTCCGAATGTAAATGTTTTGGTTTGAAAATGCAGGCACCACGCTTTTGGACGCCATAAAAGCAGCAGTTGGAGACGAAACCGAAGTGATATTCGAGAAGACTCCTTCGGAGGAAACCTTAGCCTCGAGTGAAGAATTCGCTTACGCCATTGTTGCGGTGGGAGAAGGGCCTTATGCAGAGACGCTGGGGGATGACTCGGAACTCATAATACCTTTTAACGGTAGCGACATTGTAACCGCGGTTGCGGAGAAAATCCCGACTCTAGCGATCTTGTTCTCAGGACGGCCTATGGTTCTTGAGCCGACGGTTCTTGAAAAGACTGAGGCTCTGGTCGCTGCTTGGCTGCCTGGAAGCGAAGGGCAAGGAATGGCTGATGTTATATTTGGAGATTATGACTTCGAAGGCAAGTTACCAGTGAGCTGGTTCAAACGCGTTGAACAGTTGCCGCTAAACGCTGATGCAGATTCGTATGATCCATTGTTTCCTCTTGGGTTCGGTCTCAATTGCAGTGCCGGCGGGAATTTAAACACGGTTTAACTTCACCGGCCTGACTGAAGATTGATCCATTATTATTGGATAATAAACGGTGGAGTGTGAGTGTGTTTGTAAATATTTGAATAAAGTGAATACGAGTGTGTGTATGTTGCCATATATATATTGCTACTTTAAGCAAAACCAAGTAACATCTTTGTCATTATCTTACTTTCTTGTTCGACAAGGAACTGTTCTACAAGTTTTGTATCTTCTTCTTTTTTTTTTGTTGCTCTAAATGATTCAAAATTTGTTCTCTATGTTTTATAGTTTTCAAATTTTCATAAAACATTTATAAGAATACTTTGGATTTTGTTTCCAGTTGTTTATTTATGAAAATTCATTTCACATGGTTTGATGTACAAAGATTTAAAAACTATTTCAAGTTTAAATAACAGTGGATTGTGTTTGGACTGATATTCTACTATCTGTATCAAAAGACTACAAAGCACAAATTATTGGAGTGAGAAATCATTTAATTAAGTGGCGAAAGATAAAGAGAAGTGAAGTGGCTGGGACTTGTGAGGAAAAGACGAAGAAAGAATATGGCAGAGACAGAGGAGTCGTCATGCGTTTACAAGAACCCACACGCGCCGGTGGAGGCGCGTGTGCAAGACCTTCTCTCTCGCATGACTCTGCCGGAAAAAATCGGTCAGATGACTCAGATCGAACGCACCGTCGCTTCTCCTCGAGTCATTACAGATTCTTTCATCGGTATACACAGATTTGTACTTAATTTCTTTCGAAAAATAAAACAAAAATTTTGGAAAATCATTTTGCTTTCTTTCGATTATTTTCATGACTTTGGTTTATAGGAAGTGTACAGAGCGGCGCCGGGAGTTGGCCGTTCGAAGACGCGGAGTCGTCGGATTGGGCTGATATGATCGACGGCTTTCAGCGTTCTGCGTTAGCGTCGCGTTTGGGAATCCCAATAATCTACGGCACAGACGCTGTTCACGGCAACAACAACGTCTATGGTGCCACCGTCTTCCCCCACAACATTGGCCTCGGCGCCACCCGGTGAGAGAGATTTGCTTTTAAAGCTTTTGAATTTGCTAAAAAAAAGTGTTTCGAGTATTTTTGTTAAATTATTTCCACAAGAATCTGATAGTTTTATAGGAGTGTGTGTTGATTTTGCTTCAACTGGCTTCTCATCACGTAGTAGTAGTAGCTGCAGTGGCTATGATTAGAATTTTCATTTTGTTTTAAGATCGATTCATCTACGTTTTTTGGCTGTTCTTGATTTAACGACACTCGTAATGCGTGTGTAAACTCTGATAGAGACGCAGAGTTGATCAGAAGAATCGGAGCTGCAACAGCAATTGAAGTAAGGGCTAGTGGCATTCACTGGACGTTTGCTCCCTGCGTGGCCGTAAGTTACTTTATAGATTGTTAAACATGTTGTCATAATGACCTGTAAAATATCGAATGAAATGTTGTTTTACACTTTTACTCAAAGGTTTTGGGAGATCCAAGGTGGGGACGATGCTATGAAAGCTATGGTGAAGATGCTAAAACTGTTTGTGAGATGAGTTCGATTATCTCAGGCTTACAAGGAAACCCACCCAAAGAACACCCTAAGGCTTACCCATTTCTTGCAGGAAGGTATATAAACATATACAATGTCACTACACTTTGTATATAGTTTTGTTGTTATCATTTTTCTCATGGATTTGTTTACTTGGTTACAGAAACAACCTGGTCGCTTGTGCAAAACACTTTGTTGGAGACGGTGGTACTGATAAAGGTTTAAGCGAAGGGCACACCATTGCTTCATACGAAGAACTGGAGAGGATTCATATGGCTCCTTATCTGAACTGTATATCTCAGGGAGTTTGTACTGTTATGGCTTCTTTCTCTAGTTGGAATGGAAGTAGACTCCACTCTGACTATTTCCTCTTAACGGAAGTTCTCAAAGATAAACTCGGTTTCAAGGGATTTCTGGTTTCGGACTGGGATGGTTTGGAGACGATTAGCGAGCCACAAGGTTCAAACTACCGTAACTGCGTGAAGCTATCGATCAATGCCGGAATCGACATGGTACTAAATCGATTCTTAATCTGTCTTGTTGAGATGATTGAAAGAGACAAAGATTGTTTTAAATCAATGTTTTATTGCAGATGATGGTACCTTTCAAGTACAGACAGTTCATAGAAGATCTTACTGATCTGGTTGAGTCAGGGGAAGTATCAATGGCTCGTGTTGATGGTGCCGTTGAAAGAATACTCAGAGTGAAGTTTGTAGCTGGTCTCTTCGAACATCCTCTCACGGACCGATCTTTGTTGCCTACTGTTGGCTGCAAGGTGAGAGATCTCTCTCTCACTAGTTACGACCACAGATGTATGAGTGCATGATTGACTCTGGATTTCCCACGGATGCAGGAACATAGAGAAGTGGCGCGTGAAGCGGTTAGAAAGTCGTTAGTGTTGCTGAAGAACGGTAAAGATTCTGGTAAGCCGTTTCTGCCGTTAGATCGTATGGCCAAGAGGGTTCTTGTGGTTGGAACGCACGCAAACGATCTTGGGAATCAGTGTGGAGGGTGGACAAAGACAAAATCCGGTCAAAGCGGCGGGATCACGATTGGTAATTTCCAATCGCAGACGCTCGTTTTGAAGCTTATACGTTGATATGTTTTTGTTTTGTTTTGAAATGTGTGTAGGCACGACGCTTTTAGATGCTATAAAAGCAGTAGTTGGAGACAAAACCGAAGTGGTTTATCAGAAAACTCCATCAAAGGAAACTTTAGCTTCGTGTGAACGCTTCTCTTACGCCATTGTTGCAGTTGGTGAACCTCCCTATGCAGAGATGAAGGGAGATAACTCGGAGCTTACAATACCTTTTAACGGTTGCGACATTGTAACCGCGGTTGCTGAGAAGATCACGACTCTGGTTATCTTGTTCTCAGGACGGCCTATGGTTCTTGAGGCGGCGGTTCTTGAAAAGACTGAGGCTTTGGTCGCTGCTTGGTTCCCTGGGAGTGAAGGGCAAGGGATTGCTGACGTCATTTTCGGGGATTATGACTTCGAGGGGAAGTTACCGGTGAGCTGGTTCAAACGCGTTGAGCAGTTGCCGCTGAAAGCTGATACCGGTTCGTATGACCCGTTGTTTCCTCTTGGTTTCGGTCTCAATTGTAGTTCCGGCTAAACGGTTTAGCTTCACTGGTCTGATAAAAGGATCGGGTGAAAACAAATGAAATGTAATAATGTGGGGACTATTCTCTAATTTTTTCAGTAGAGAAAGTAGGAATTTTTTCAGTAGAGAAAGTAGACTTCGTCTGGGATTGGTAAATTTTGTGGAATGGTGGAATGACGGAAAAACGCGATTCTGCAAGAATTTTGCCAATAAACAAAACTTGCGAAAAAATGTCAAAATTCGAGTTCTGTAGAATGGCAGAAATACTTATAGAAAATACAAAAAAAATTGATTAAGTGGAAAAGTGTGTTTCAAGTAACTTATTTGTGGAATCAATATTTTACTAGGAGTTTGGCCCGCACGCACGTGCAGGCATAAACAGTTTTAACTAAATATGATATAATTTTAACTAAACATTTTATTATAACAAAAGACTTATTTTATTATGTTAAGGAGCCAAATAGGTCAGACCCGTGGATAGCTGGTTGAACGGGTTACCTGCTGTGGATTTGCGGATCAGGCATACATACCTGCAAATTTCATCATCTTATTTGTCTTCAATTAATCTTCCTCAATTTATCCAATTATTTAGCCTCTAAATTCTCGAAGACTTCTTTGTATACAACAAATATTTGAACTAAAATAAATTAAACACATAAAATTATTTGAACTGATATATATATATATATATATATATATATATATATTCCAACTTCTCTTTGTATATTTGTTTAGTTTATGTTTCGTGTGGACAACAAAAATAGACTCTTTAGTTAAACATTGTTAGATTAATGTTACTTTGGATTATATAGTCGGTGCATGTGATGAAGACAATTCTCATAATTTTTATACAATTTGATGATACAATTAATGTTGCTTTGGATTATATTGCGGAAAGACAATCTCAAGAAGACTGTTAAAAGTAGATAATCATACTTCGGTTAACAAAATGTAGTATACTCTAATTTCTCTTTGTATATTTGTTTATCTTCTGTTTTGTATGGACAACAAAAATGGATTCTTTAGTTAAACATTATTAGATTAATGTTATTTTAGATTATATAGTCGGTGCATATGATGAAGATATAAATTTTATACAATTTAACATATACATATATTTGTATATAATAAAAAATATAACATATGTTTTGTGCATGTGATAAAAAATGACAGTTTACAAAGTATATTAATAATTAAATATTTTATATTTTTCAGTTTTCATAAAATAATTGTTTGAACTAAATAAAATTAAACACAAAAAAAAGATTTTGTCATGTCATAATCCACATGTGTTAGCAAATGTCTGTCACAATTATATCATCATTACACATTATCATTTTCATGTCACATTTAATTAGGTTAGATTGATGTTTTTAACCAATAAAATTAAAACAAATCAGCATATTTCATGAAACTACATTGTCAATTAATAGATAGAGGATATCATTCAATTATATAACAAAATATATTTTAAATAAATATATTTATACTACATATATTTATATAATGATCGATATGTAGATTAAATTTTGCAATATATATATATATATTATAGTAAATAAAAAAAAATTACAATAAAAGTTTTAATTTTTTCTAATTATATTAAAATTATGTTTTTATAAAAATTAATATTTTAATTTTTATTATAACAAATTATATATAAAATATATTATTATGAAAAATTAATTTTGTATATTTTATGTCATTCTACCATTCCGCCATTCTACATAATTTATCCAATCATATCAAAAATAATTATTCTGCTATTCTGCATTCCGCCATTTCACTGATTAATTTTTTCTGCAATTCTACTGTTTTATTGTGTTACCAATCGGATTGTTTTTCTTTCTTTTAACGCGAGACGTTTAATTTTTTTTTTCTTTTCGACGAAAGAAACTTTATTAAGTTGAACGTGAAGTTTAATTTATGAAGAAAAGGACACAATCAAACATGGGACAAACTACTAGAAAGTCTAGAGTACAACCTGACACGTTTAGTTTAGTTAAGCAAAAGTTTACAAATTAATTTTAATCAATTAATTAAGCATCTAAAGTGTGGAAATAAGTGTGCCACGTCACTTCTCCGTCTTGGCTAGAATATAGAGAAGTAGCGTAACTTCGTGAGAGAGAAGAAGAGACTCAAGAAAGAAAATAAATGGTAGGAAAGGAATCGTCATGCGTTTACCAGAACCCACACGCGCCGGTGGAGGCGCGTGTGAAGGACCTTCTCTCTCGCATGACTCTGCCGGAGAAGATTGGCCAGATGACTCAGATCGAACGCACCGTCGCTTCTCCAGCCGCCATTACAGATTTCTTCATCGGTACTACACACAACCACACACCATTTCTCTCTTCCTCTTCTTCTTCTTTTTAAACTTTGGTAACATCAAAATTAAATTTGAAAATGGATTAAATTGCAACTAAGCTTCTTTTTTTATTTCGATTGGAATATAATGTCAGATTTCTCTCCCTTTTCTTCTATATATCTTTCTAAAATTAGTACACAATTTATGGATTTGGGGTTACAGGAAGTATACTAAACTCCGGCGGGAGTGCGCCTTTCAAGGACGCGAAGTCCTCGGATTGGGCTGATATGATCGATGGCTTTCAGCGATCAGCGTTAGCGTCGCGTTTGGGGATTCCGATGATCTACGGCACAGACGCTGTCCACGGCAACAACAACGTCTTCGGCGCCACCGTCTTCCCCCACAACATCGGCCTCGGAGCCACCAGGTTTTTTCCCCGATCACCATTCTCTTTCACTGTGAATCGACTTACCTGATATGGATCTAGTTTGAAATTCTGATCACAAGGTATCAGTATTATTGCAATGTCTGTGATTAGAATCTGAATTGTGTTCAAGATCGATGCATCTGTCGTAGCCATGCTGTGTTTTGACTGCTATTAATGTGATAAATACAAGTTCTTGTGGTGACTCTGTAGAGATGCGGATTTGGTGAGAAGAATCGGCGCTGCAACAGCTCTTGAAGTAAGAGCGTGCGGTGCTCACTGGGCGTTTGCTCCCTGCGTGGCCGTGAGTAGCTTTTGTAGACGTAAATCTAACAACGAATATTGAAACATAATGATTTGTTAATACTGAAGTGGAAAGTTGTTCTTTTGTCTTTTTGACAGGTATTGGGAGATCCGAGATGGGGACGAAGCTATGAGTGTTATGGAGAAGACGCTGGACTTGTCTGTGAGATGACTTCGCTTGTGACAGGACTACAAGGCGAGCCACCTGAAGAACACCCAAATGGTTACCCTTTTGTTGCTGGAAGGTATCAAATGAATCACTACAGTATGATTCTATGAAATGATTTGTATCTTTTAATAGTTTTGTTGACATGAATGTTTACTTGGTGTTAGCAACAACGTCGTCGCGTGCGCTAAACACTTTGTTGGAGATGGTGGTACAGACAAAGGCATAAACGAAGGGAACACCATTGCGTCATATCAAGACTTGGAGAAGATACACATTCCTCCATATCTTAAGTGTCTTGCTCAGGGAGTCTCCACGGTTATGGCGTCTTACTCCAGTTGGGACGGAAGTAGACTTCACGCCAATTATTTCCTCTTAACAGAAGTTCTCAAGGAAAAACTCGGTTTTAAGGTTGGTGTAACTTATTATTTTGAATTGTGAGTAATGAAAAATCTAAATAAGCTTAGAGGTTGATGCTAAGTTTAGTTTCCTCGTTTATGTTACCAGGGATTTATAGTTTCCGACTGGGAAGGTTTGGACCGTCTTAGTGAGCCTATGGGATCAAACTACCGCAGCTGCGTTAAAACTGCGATTAATGCTGGAATTGACATGGTAGAGTTTGAAACCCATGTCCGAAACATTTTCGCTTAGCAAATGATTTTCATTGTCTCGGGTGATTAAAGGAGCGAATATTATGTTAATCAATGTTATTGCAGGTGATGGTACCATTTAACTACGAACTGTTCATAAGAGACATGATAAATCTGGTGGAGTCAGGGGAAATACCATTGGCTCGGGTCAACGATGCTGTTGAAAGAATTCTCAGAGTGAAGTTTATCGCTGGCCTCTTCGAACATCCTCTGTCTGACAGATCTTTGTTGGGAACTGTTGGCTGCAAGGTGAGGTCTCTTGTACGTACCAAGTACAGATGTATGAGAGCATTATTGACTCTGTTTCTATGCCTGCAGAAACATAGAGAACTCGGGCGTGAAGCAGTTAGAAAGTCGCTAGTTCTGCTAAAGAATGGGGAAACTGCTGATAAACCGTTTCTGCCACTAGATCGCAACGCCAAGAGAATTCTAGTCACTGGAACGCACGCAGATGATCTTGGATATCAGTGCGGAGGATGGACAAAGACTTGGTTCGGTCTAAGCGGCAGGATCACAATCGGTAATTAAAGAGATTGCTATATGGTTTGGAAAGAGACTAGAGATGCTGTCGAAAAGTTAATCGGTATGTATCTATCTTTGTCTGATTTGTGTAGGCACAACACTTTTGGATGCCATTAAAGCAACAGTTGGAGACAAAACCGAAGTAATCTACGAGAAAACTCCATCAAAGGAAACCTTAGAATCAAGTGAAGGATTCTCTTACGCCATTGTTGCAGTTGGAGAATCGCCATATGCAGAGACTATCGGCGACAACACGGAACTCGTAATACCGTTTAAGGGTAGCGACATTGTAACTGCGGTTGCCGAGAGAATCCCGACTCTGATGATCTTGATCTCAGGACGACCTGTGGTTCTTGAGCCGGCGGTTCTTGAAAAGACGGAGGCTCTAGTAGCTGCTTGGCTGCCTGGAACAGAAGGACAAGGAATGGCTGACGTCATTTTTGGAGATTATGACTTCGAGGGGAAGTTACCAGTGAGCTGGTTCAAAACCCTTGAGCATTTGCCACTTAACGCTAATGCCAATTCGTATGACCCATTGTTCCCTGTTGGTTTCGGTCTCAATTCAAAACCGGTGTAACTTCACCGGTCTGATTGAGTTACAGGGACGTATGTATCTAATGTATTACAGGCAGCAATGTTGTATTTGTATAAGCAAACAATTATAAAATAATTGTTCGGTTGATTTGCTATTAGTATCACGGAACAGAAACAAGATAAACCAGTTTGTGTCCAGAACAGATCTAAACAACAAAGTAGAGTTCTTGATTTATGGATCCAAACCAAAATTGTCAGCTGAAACTAATTCTACATAAGATAACCCTTAAAACTGTATGAACATGATGGCAATATGATCTTATTGACCAGAGTAACAAATACATTAGTCGCTAATTACAACAGAGTGTATTCATGAGTTAACACAATCTCAGATTTAAACTAACTCATCAGCCTACTCTTACCGGATTTGCTAGTCTTATGGCTCCTTACCGGAGTCAAATAGAATCTAAACAAACTGTTGTCGAGGTTTTCTCGTGCGTACGTACCATCATTTGCTTTTCTCTGGTGAAGATGATTCTGTTTGATCTCAACGCCATTAACAACTCCGTCACACGAGCTTCTCCCAACCTCAACAATGTTAATAGATCCATGAAACAGACCATCACACGAGTTTCTTCCACCAACAATGTTAGCACCGCTAAACAAACCATCGCAAGACTTTCTCGCGCTTACGCTGTAGCTTTTCAACAGCTTCTCACTAACATTACCATTGGTTTCTCCTTTAGAGACTCTCCTAAGCTTTAACAGAGACTCAGCCAAAGAACCTTCGATGGCATTCCCTTCGAGTTTCAAACTTTGCTCGGTTTTAACTTCGTTCTTGGTCTCGTTTCTCCTCTGTATCAATCCCCAAAGGTTCCATCCCTTTGGCCATTTCTTTCTAGGTTTCTTCAACTCTACACCATCCTGCTTCCTCTCACCAGAAGCTACACAAATCTTGCCTTTAGAGACTAACTCTACGCTCTCCGATTTGTGGTTTTCGATCGAATACCAGTTTGAATCCCTAAGTTCCTTCTCTGTAACCAATAACTTTGCGCCATGAAACAAACCAACGGTTTCAGGTGATACCTTCGCGTTCGAGATAGCTTTCAATTCGTCAATTTCGAGCAATCCTTGTCTTCTTCGACGAGAATCCGAGTAAAAGTTCCGCGTCTGAACTGTCCCTCCAGGGCTCTTTTCCTCTTCTTCGTCTTCACCGCCTGATTTCTTCGCCGGGAAATTTTTAGCATCTTCCGTCACAGTGGACAACGGCGTCAGCTTGTTATATGATTTCTCTATCAAGCATCCATCCCATGAAGCCCTGGGTTTCTCAAACGAGACCCTACCTCCGTCGAGAGACAATCTAGGATCTATATCACACGAGTGACGACCAATCACATTTCCGGCGAATCTGGCATCTGATTTCTCGTCTTCTTCTCTCCGGTTCTTTTGATGATTCAGTGCAAACTTCTTTAGTGTCCGGCTAAAAACCGACGCGATTTCCTTCAAATCTTTGTTGTTCTTCTTCTTAATTTGGTTTCCCCAATCCAGATCTATAAACTCCTTCATCGTCTTGTTCTCTCCATTTTCTCCATTGTCGATTTCTTCTTCCACGATCTTCCTCGGTTTCCCATCATCAAAACCCTTGATATCTTCTCCGTCGTAGAAATCTTCCTCTTCTTCCTCCTCCTCTTTCAAATCGGGGACCAGAGGCTTCCGAATCGAGCTATCAAGACGTTCTTCGTCATCATCGACAAACAGGTCGTGGAGAGAGCTCGCGCTTGACCTAGCGTCACACGATCTCCGACGCGGCTGCTCCCAGACGGATGCGGCGGATGCATTGCGAACGGAGTAAGATCGAATGCGGCGGAGCTCAGGGGTCTGAATGGCTGCGGGTGAAGAAGACTGAGCCTCTATGGTGACGAGACGTTCGCGGAGGCAGGAGGCGCAGAAACCGCTTGATGATTTAACGGAGGGATGACGGTGGCAGAAGGAGGAAGAACGACGGCGATTGGTTTGCTTAAAGTGGGCCATGGGCTTAAAGGAGGTTCGTCGATCGCTGCGGCGGTGACTTAGATAGTGTAGTTGATGGGGTCAGTCTGTTTTCAGTATTTCTGTAATAGTGTAGACTGTAGAGTGTAGAGTGTAGACTGTAGGGTCAAATATGGAAATTCACTTCCTTAAACCCATTTTTCATTATTTTTTCCACTAACCTAAACTATAACCCATTTTCTAACCTGATACCTTTTGTTCTTCTAATACGTTGGCAGAAAGAAAACAATTTTATTAGATTCATCTTGATATAAATATATGTAAACAACTAGAATTTCGAATGACCTGTCCTTATTAAACACAGCGATGTTATGTTGAAGAGAAGACTAGTTAAATTCACTTTTATTTTAGATCTGAAAATTTTAAGGGACCGTAAATTAAGCTAATTATGTAGAAAAACTACGAAGTTTACGAGATATCATCGGAACGGGACCGACGATATCTGACAGCTTCTGTTCAGTGTCAACTCTTTGGATTCCCTTCCAAATCAATAGGTCAAAGTCAACTTTTTATACTTCATAGTTAATCTTTAGTGAAATGTTTGTTTTCGTAATTCGATGATTGTGCAAGCTTATAAACCAATCCAAGAGAAACAGGTTAGATATGTTAAAACTAATTACTCTGATCGAAGATTAATATATTCCTAATCGCGTTTAGTTATATCCATTACAAATTTACAATAAAAGATTTTTAAGTACATAATATATTAGTCAATAGATATGCAAATATGTAATGTAGGTGCGACAAAATACTTTAAAAGATTAATAACGAATTTTGAAGGAATCTATCGAGACTACGATGGCAAGTAAAGTGGACAGCACGAGTAACATAGAGATTCGGAGTTACGACAAGTTCCCCAAGAGAACAGATGTGTTCTTCAAAGTTCATAGTAACTCCCGAAGACAAACAGTGTTTATGCTATTAGTACAAATTTAGTATTAATGAGTACCTTTTTCTTTTTGTCGACATATACAGATTTACTGTAATTGTTCTCATTTTCTGATAAAGATTGGAATCTCCCACGTGTTCCTTCCAGATACAGTGACAGTGACAGTCAATTTTCTCCTCTTTTTTTTCACTCAAGGCATATATAATAATGTCATAATAATTACTGGTAAATGTAAAATTAAAAATACTACAAACGCTGCGAAAACAAAATAAATTTGTTTAAACAACACGATTTTAAGTCTAAAGATTTTAGTTTATGAAATTTATGAATCCAACTAATAATTTCCATTTTAAAAGATTTTGACGGAAATCAAGGGTTACTTACTTGGTTTGAGTTTCTGTTTTCATATATAAAAAATTCAGGTAACTGAATAACAAAACTCAGATCACTTTTCTACTTAGCTAATATGGAATCACTGATTTTGAGCTAAATACCTTAATTCAAAAAAGTTTATTTTTAAATAAGCAATATTCTCATTAGTCTTGCTAATTAGCCCACATAATAAAAGGGTACATATGGGCCTGTTAAAATATCAGTGGGCCCAAGACGATAACATAATTATTTGCGCTGTCTAATTACGGATGTGCCACTCCCACGCATCGCGCGATTTGGCTGTAGCAATCCTCCGTAGACAGTCACAGAGAGCATCTTATTCGTCTTCTTCACTTACCGGACTAAGCACGAAGCAGCTCCTATAGGTGAAAATGTGTTACTCTCTCTCTTTACAATCGTCAATCGACTTCCACAACCGCAACGCTCTCAATGTCCATGGAAATCGAGCAATTTTTTCTTCAAGCTTAGCTACTTTGGGGTTTCCGTCGTTGCCAGAGCGAGATCGTCGGAGAAAGTTGTACCTCTGCCACGGGAGCGGCGTAGGCTCGTCGAGATTCGACGGAAACATTTCCGTTAAGCTACGCGGTATTCCGCGTCATCGATCAAGAGTGTCCTGCAGCGATGCTCGCCGTATGCCGGACGATCGGCACGACGCGAAAGAGACGGCGGTGGAATTGACGGCGCGACCTGATTTTTCGGAATTTATAACGTCGGAGAGGGTTAAAGTGGTCGCGATGCTCGCGCTTGCCCTGGCGCTATGCAATGCGGACCGCGTTGTGATGTCCGTCGCGATTGTGCCTCTTTCGCTTTCTCGTGGATGGAGCAAGTCGTTTTCCGGTATCGTTCAGGTTATTCTTCAAAACATAAAAATTCGAACTTTTTCTTTCCACAATTGAAACACTCATTGGTTGAATGGCTAAGCAAAGTATCAAAAAGTCCTTCTAAGTGTCACCATTTTTATATTTTATCGAATGCTTCTCTGGTAGTCATCGTTCCTATGGGGATACCTAATTTCACCAATAGCCGGCGGAACTTTGGTGGACCGTTATGGCGGTAAGGTAGTCATGACGTGGGGAGTGGCTTTGTGGTCGTTGGCTACATTCCTTACCCCTTGGGCTGCTGATACTTCTCTGTGGGCTCTGCTTGCTGCAAGAGCTATGGTTGGTGTTGCTGAAGGAGTGGCTCTTCCTTGTATGAACAACATGGTTGCGAGGTAGTGATCTTTTGTTTCTCAGTAGGAGTCAGACTGTAGTTACTGGAATGTATTGAGTTCATAGTGATAGTACATTTGTGTTGTAGATGGTTTCCCCCAACAGAACGTTCTAGGGCTGTAGGCATTGCAATGGCGGGGTTTCAGCTTGGGAATGTAGTTGGACTCCTGCTGTCTCCTATTCTGATGTCTCAAGGCGGTATCTATGGCCCATTTGTGATTTTTGGGTTATCAGGGTTCTTGTGGATGCTCGTTTGGCTATCTGCTACGTCGAGTACGCCAGATCGGCATCCTCAGATTACAAAGTCTGAGCTCGAGTACATTAACCAGAAGCGGCGAGCATCTACTAGGGAGAACAGACGAAACACCACAAGCGTAATACCTCCTTTTAGACGCCTACTCTCCAAGATGCCTACTTGGGCTGTTATAGTTGCAAATTCCATGCATAGCTGGGTATGTATATGGATTCATCTCAATTCAACTATATATTTTGATTTTTCTTGTAGAAGTGAAGGTCATGTAACTATGTAACTGACTTTAAAATGGCTTGCTTACAGGGTTTCTTTGTGCTTCTTTCATGGATGCCGATCTACTTCAATTCAGTAAGGCCGTAGCACCAACAAAATTGTAAATATATTGTTGGGGTTTCTAGTCTTCACAAGTGATACTGCGTTGCAGGTGTATCATGTGAACCTCAAACAAGCTGCTTGGTTTAGTGCCGTTCCGTGGAGTATGATGGCTTTCACAGGATACATTGCTGGCTTTTGGTCGGACTTGTTGATACGGCGTGGTACAAGCATCACCGTAACGCGAAAAATCATGCAGGTATGCGATTTTCTGTGTCACGAGAGTTCTGTATACATATGAGAATTGTGTTGAAGTCTGATGCATTTAGCTTTCTTTTTCCTTTTTTTTTTGTGTGCTGACTGGGGGATTTCATTCCTTGTTTTGGCAGTCCATTGGTTTTATTGGTCCTGGGATTGCTCTCATTGGTCTAACCACAGCAAAACGGCCTTTAATAGCATCTGCGTGGCTAAGTTTAGCCGTTGGGCTTAAATCATTCAGCCACTTGGGTTTTCTTATCAATCTTCAGGTAACAAAGCGTGTGATTCATTCTTTAATCTACAAACCTTGAGTTCCTCTAACATTTATTTCCTCCTTGTTTCAGGAAATCGCTCCAGAATATTCCGGTGTTCTACATGGTACACTTTCTAAGTTTCCAGAGCTCATGAAACGGCTGTAGCTAATTTGTACCATCTGAGAAGGAATTTGGCCATAGAATCGATCAATTTTTTTTAACTTTCTGACTGTATCCGACTTGTTTCAGGAATGTGTCTGACTGCTGGGACTTTGGCTGCAATAGTTGGTACAGTTGGAGCTGGTTTCTTTGTAGAACTATTGGGCTCCTTCCAAGGATTCATCCTTCTCACTGCAATTTTGTACCTACTCTCTGCTCTCTTTTTCAACGTATATTCAACTGGAGAAAGAGTCGATTTTGACACAACAGGTGCGTCCCGATCTCTTACTCTCCGGGGTTGTATTGTTTTACTCTTCGTGTTCTGTTTCATGCATTTTGCAACATTGTAATGATAGTAGCAAATATTGGTCTTCTTAGCAGCTTGAAGGACCACAAATGATGAGTGGAACAGCCAAGTATAGAAGCTGCGACTCTAAATAGAGTAAATATCAGGAAAAATCTGCATCGGCCTTGTATAGAAACTAGAAAATATCTCTCTACCTTTTTCTTTTCTTCTGGCTCTCTCCTTGCTAAATAAAATGGACCAAATTTGCCATGTTTCAATGCTCACGAATAAAACAAACGCCTTTGACAAAAGTGAAAGAAGTACTTTGTGCTTAACTACTATTTACCACTTCCTTCAGTCACCTTCATTACAATGTTACATAACTAGTACTAAACAACGGTGCTTATCCACTATCAAAGATTAAGCACTGTGCGTTGTTTAGTGCAAGTAGTTATGTAACATAGTAATGAAGGTGTGTGTAAGTTGGCAATGGAAGCTTGCGAGAACATCTAAGATGGTTACGAGTTACGACCAATAAATATTTACAGACGTCGGAGAAACTGAATCAATAGCTAAAGGGCACGGGAAGAAGAGAAAAGTGAAGGTGCAGGTGTCTCAGTAGATCCGTGATTTGCGTACACTTGAGGTGCGCGCACTTTCTCTACTTCGTTATTTGCGTACCTCAGGCATGTGAATATGATATCTTTCAACTTTAGTCCTTTCATTACCGTATCGAGACGTAAGCGAGCCACTACGTCTGGCTTTTACCAATTTCAATCGTTGCAAAAATGTTGAATTTTTTAACATTCCAGAATCTCACTTCTTGAATGATCTCTTTTCTTCTCACTTACACCTTGTTGTTGGTTTGTTCAATGGAATTGCGTAAGTGTCTTTTCTTATTTTGATTTTATTGAAGGTTAGAAATACGTTGTTTTCTGTTACGAAAGTCAAAAAACAACAACATTAAAATATTGAAATGTCAATAATAGATGCATATCAAACGTGAATAAATTGTAGAGCCTATCATTACTGTGCATACACAGTAAAATCATTTTTTATCATCTATAAATAGAATGATCATTTCGATCATTTGTACACAACCCTTTTTCTCAATATAAAGAGACGTTCAAGCTTCTATCTCTATCTTATTATCAGTATTTTTTATTTATTTATATTTATCTATACCCTAAATCATACTTATTATAACAGTTTCAATATTTAATTTTTTTATTAAAAGTTCTTAGAAAATGATCCATGGTCCCCAGTAGAAATACAAGGGTGTTCTTTATAAGAAAATAATATTTAAGGGTGTGGCTAACTAAAAAACAAATAGATATGGGCCCTCCTATTAAGATATTTTTCAGTAACGATACAAAAGTTCTTCGGAGCAATAAAAACTCCACTTCACTCTCTCTTTCCCTGTGATCCTCACACTTTCAATCCTTCCGATCCTTTCTGGAAAATAAAAATCAAATCTTCCCAAACAAAAACAGAGAAGTATTTTTTTAAAAAGCAACGAAAATTACGTTTCTGTCATTTACCTTGTCAAAAATCTTCCACCGTTCCTTTTTAGTATATCCTTTTCCTTCTTCAGTAGATTCTCCATAATAAGCTCTCAAGTGTCCGTTCATCTCTTTCCAAATTCTGGTTTCGAAATTTGGTAATGGCTCGATGATCTTGTTTCTTCTCTACTTGTTCCTCGCTTGATCATAGTTCCTGGCTTAAGCTTCTTCTCCGATTTGTGACTAAATCTCTTTTCCTCGGGTTTTCTATTTCTGATAACTTCTTCATGATTGTTCGCTTTTATTGGGGAATTAATTTTGTGAAATTGTGTACACTATAATTTTGGATTTTATTTGTGTGAAGGCGTGAAGCAAATTCTAATACAATCGTTGTTTCAGGGAGTTAAGCGATGGCAAACGACAATAAGAAGGCTGCGACTGGTTTTCCGGAGAAAGTCTCGGCGAAGGCGAACCCGGAGGCCAATGAAGCTACGGATATCGCCGGGAATATCATCTACCACGCCAAGTACAGTCCGCATTTCTCTCCATTGAAGTTCGGGCCTGAGCAAGCTCTCTACGCCACAGCAGAGAGCCTTCGCGATCGTCTCATTCAGGTATCATCAGTGTTTTCTTGGATCTTTTTCCGTAGAATTTCGTTCGATAAAGACGATTTCGAGAGAATATCAAACTGAAGTAGATTTGGGTGTATGAACATGTCGTTGGATTTTGCGGCTGCTTGAGATATCTTCATTTTCACAAAGTTTATCCGCAACAAACACATATAATTGTATTTGTGTGTGTGTACGTGTGATATGAACATGAGGATGTTTTGTTTTTTGCAGCTGTGGAATGAGACTTATCTTCATTTTAACAAAGTTTATCCGAAACAAACACATATAGTTGTATCTGTGTGTGTGCGTGTGATATGAACATGAGGATAAGGTGGATTGTGTATTGTTTTTTTTGCAGCTGTGGAATGAGACTTATCTCCATTTTAACAAAGTTGATCCAAAACAAACATACTACTTGTCAATGGAGTATCTCCAAGGTCGTGCTTTGACTAACGCTATTGGAAATTTGGACCTTCAAGGTCCATATGCTGATGCACTACGTACTCTGGGTTATGAGCTTGAGGAGATAGCCGAGCAGGTACTTTTAAGTTACCATTTTGCTTCTTTGAAGACTTGAGACGCTGATTAATTCATTTTGGTTATCACACTTGGAGATGTTTATGCTTTTATGGTATGGTGATTCTAGGAGAAAGATGCAGCTCTGGGAAATGGTGGTTTGGGCAGACTCGCCTCGTGCTTCTTAGATTCGATGGCCACCCTAAATTTGCCTGCTTGGGGTTACGGGTTGAGGTACAGACATGGCCTTTTTAAGCAACTAATCACAAAGAATGGTCAAGAAGAGGTTGCAGAGGACTGGCTTGAGGTGAGGATTATCTGTGTAGTGGTTTCAGTAGATCATTTTCTGAGACTGTAACTCACCCTATTTTAATGGGAACTTGCAGAAGTTCAGCCCGTGGGAAATTGCCAGGCATGATGTAATGTTCCCTGTCAGATTTTTCGGCAGTGTGCAGATAAATCCAGATGGATCGTAAGTATAAGCGTCGGAACTTACATTACTAAACATATGCATGTACTAGTGAGTTTAGCTTTGTGTTCTCTAGCTTTTCACTGAGCTTGATACTAAGCATTTCAATGGATCAATTGACCAATTTGCAGACGGAAGTGGGTAGGCGGCGATGTTGTACAAGCTCTTGCTTATGATGTGCCAATCCCAGGATATAAAACAAAGAACACAATCAGTCTCCGCCTTTGGGAAGCAAAAGCTAGAGCGGAGGATCTTGACCTTTTTCGGTTCAACGAAGGAGAGTATGAATTGGCTGCGCAGCTAGATTCCCGAGCTCAACAGGTTATAAACTTCTCATCTCTACACAAAGCTCCACCTCTTTTTTTATTGTTTTGTGGCTTTTTTGTTCCTTTTTAACAATGAAATTTCTTTGTATGCAGATTTGCACTGTCTTATATCCAGGAGATGCTACCGAGAATGGGAAGCTATTGCGATTGAAACAGCAGTTCTTTCTCTGCAGTGCTTCGCTTCAGGTTTGTCAATTTGGTTGTAGGTTCCTTCCATTTTCTTGTGAAACCATAATGTATTGGATCAACTGAGTATTCTCTGATGGTTTGTTGGATGTCATTAGGGGTCGTAAACAGTTCATAATGGTTGAAATGAAATTCTTAAACATTGCAAGTTGGCATATTAACTGGACTATATTTTCAATAAACTACAATTACAAGTTCACTAACATAATTCCTTGCTATCGATTCATTATATTAATACCTCCTCTTCATAAACCTATTGCAGGATATTATATCAAGATTTAACGAGAGGAACACCGGTGAAGGCAGCCGGAAATGGTCAGAGTTTCCAAGTAAAGTTGCTGTTCAAATGAATGACACACACCCAACTCTTGCAATCCCTGAGCTCATGCGATTGCTAATGGATGACAATGGACTTGGATGGGATGAAGCTTGGGATGTGACATCAAGGTATTGCATCTATGCATGGAACCTCTCATCTTTGCCAACAAATATTTTTCCACTTTTACGTTGGGGACTTACTTGTAAAGTTCACAGGACCGTTGCTTACACTAATCACACCGTCCTTCCTGAAGCCTTAGAGAAATGGTCACAATCTTTGATGTGGAAGCTTCTTCCTCGTCATATGGAGATCATAGAAGAGATCGATAAGAGGGTATTTTACTGATAATTCTAAATATTTTATTTATGTTAACTGTTGCCATAATAGGATTGTTACCTTCCTCCAGTTTGTGCAAACCATACGCAACACCCGTGTAGATCTCGAGGACAAGCTTTCAACTTTGAGCATCTTAGATAATAACCCGCAGAAGCCAGTTGTGAGAATGGCTAACTTATGTGTTGTATCCTCGCACACGGTAAGTGGGCCTTATTTCAAATCTCTGTTATGTTGTTTCTAAATCCCATTTATCCTTTTTGGTTTCAAGTGCTCATCGGGTGCCCTTTTGCAGGTGAATGGTGTTGCTCAGTTACACAGTGATATCTTAAAGGCTGAGTTATTTGGAGACTATGTCTCTATTTGGCCAAACAAGTTTCAAAACAAGACTAATGGCATCACACCTCGAAGGTGGCTTCGTTTCTGCAACCCTGAGCTCAGTAAAATAATCACAAAGTGGTTGAAGACTGACAAATGGATCACCGATCTTGACCTACTAACGGGTCTTCGGCAGGTCTGATATTTATTTATTTGAGAACCAAATCTGCAATGGGGTTTAATCTTGTTTTTCTGATTTTATCTTTTTCTGCTGCTAGTTTGCGGAAAATGAGGAACTCCAATCTGAGTGGGCTTCCGCAAAGGCGGCCAACAAGCAACGTTTGGCTCAGTATATAGAGCGTGTGACTGGTGTAAGTATTGATCCAAACAGCTTGTTTGACATACAAGTTAAGCGTATCCACGAATACAAGAGGCAGCTTCTGAACATTCTTGGAGTAATATACGACTTCATCTCTCTAAAGGTATAGTTGGCTAAACCATCCATCTGGATTTGGGTTTAGTTGTGGCCTTATAATTCTTGATTCTTTTGGATGGCTTTCAATATTCTAACCTCTTAGTGATGACGTTTTGATTCCGTTAAAAGTTATGGTGCCTAATGATATTTAGAAAGGTCAAAAAGTTTAAGAAACTTCAGGATAATCCCTTTCCTTGGGCAAAATTTTCCAGCCAAAGCTCATAAAGCTTCATTGGCAGAATTTTATGCCTTAACTGCAGACAAATCTAATACACTAGGCATGACCTTCTTTTCTGCAACTGAATGTTACAGGGGATGAAGCCTGAAGAAAGGAAGAAAGCAGTTCCTCGTACTGTCATGGTTGGGGGTAAAGCCTTTGCAACCTATACAAATGCCAAACGGATAGTGAAGCTAGTGAATGATGTGGGTAACGTTGTTAACAGCGATCCAGAGGTCAACGAATACCTAAAGGTAACATTTTCTGAGTCTTCTTAAAAACGTTTTACATGGAACTTAGTGGTGACCAAGGACGATGATTGCTTGCTTGATAATGATTGCGTGCCTGAGATTGTTGTTGATCTGCCAATGTCAATATTACACATTTTTGCGTCTCTCAGGATGAACTTTGGTTTCTTCTGGTTTAGTCTATAATGCTACTCAACACTCCTTTCATTATTCTGAACATGGGCTGAAAAAGTCGTAACTGGTTCTAACGAATTTGCCTCTACAGGTGGTATTTGTTCCAAACTACAATGTCACTGTAGCAGAGATACTTATACCCGGATGCGATCTATCTCAGCACATCAGCACAGCAGGCATGGAGGCAAGTGGTACCAGCAATATGAAATTCGCTCTCAACGGTAGCCTTATCATAGGAACCCTTGATGGAGCAAATGTTGAGATAAGAGACGAGATTGGCGAAGAAAACTTCTTTCTCTTTGGTGCAACAGCCGACCAGGTCCCTCGACTCCGCAAAGAAAGAGAAGACGGGCGGGTATGTTGTTACTCTTTCCTTGTCCCCTCTACAAATTTTGAGTACCCTTATATGAAATCATCATATGCTCGTGAAACAATTTTTTCCGGTTTGCAAAATTCATCAGTTCAAGCCAGATCCTCGGTTCGAAGAGGTGAAGAAGTTTGTCAAAAGTGGAGTGTTTGGGAGCTACGATTACGGTCCGCTCCTGGATTCTCTTGAGGGTAACACAGGTTATGGACGTGGTGATTACTTCCTGGTTGGGCATGACTTCGCGAGCTACATGGATGCTCAGGGCAAAGTTGAGGAAACTTTCAAGTAAGTTCCATCTCTTAAACCCCAACTTAACCATTCATAAGTGTTTTCTTTGTTCCAGATTCTGAATTGAGTGAATACTCAACGTGAATAATGTCATGACAGGGACCGAAAGAAATGGCTGAAGATGTCGATATTGAGCACAGCCGGATCCGGAAAATTCAGCAGTGACCGTACAATAGCTCAGTATGCCAAAGAGATTTGGAACATTGAGGCCTGTCCTGTTCCCTAAGCTGTTCTACCGTTCGCACAGATCCTACCTTCCTTACCAAGGCATCTCCACATCCACACAGCTCCAGAGTCGATGTATGTCTTATATATGGATATTCGTAAGAATATAACCTATATGAAATAAGTAATGAACCTATTCGTATATAAATCTTGTTGTTTGCAATATTGTTAATTTTGCTCAATAAAACGGTTCGATACTTCTATAAAATATGAATGACACTGGTGTATTCGATTATGTATTGTCCCAAATTTAACTCGTTATTGTTGATCACACTTGATTGGATATTTTATTTTGCATACACTGTATCTGAATTGTGGTTATTTGTTTCTACAGCTAGTGAGCTTCGGACTAAATTTCTGAACTGAAAGCCAAACCAAAATTTATATGAATAGCTGATTCATACCAAAATTGTTCGAAATAATAATAATAAAAAAAGCATATTCCATGAAAAAAGAGTAGTTGTTGTTCTTCACAATGCCTCTGTCTTTATAAACTCCATAACTGTTGAAACCAATTGACTTTGTTGTTTAGTATAACCATGATTGGCTCCTTCCACAATCTCCAGCTTGTGGTTCGGTAAGATCTTTGCAAACTCCTTCGCATCTTCCACTGGTACTACCTTATCATCCGAACCATGAACCGTCAAGACTCTGCATTCTTTGTGAATCTTGAGACAAGCTTCATGCATATCAGTGTTTAGCCTCTCCATTAAGCTCTCCTCAGTGACACGAAACTCAGATTTCCCCTCTTTAGCATCGATGAACCCCTGTTGCTTGATTCTTTCGAGATAACCATCTCCAAGACGTATCCCTTTCTTCAGATCATAACGTCCAGAGATATTGATCACATTGCGGATGTTACTACCATCGCCATACTTGGAGGCGTAGAGGAGGACGACATTGCCTCCTCTGCTGTGTCCGAGAATCGTAGTAACCACACGGTTCGTGTTAGAAAAGTGCTGGACAACGGAATGTAGATCATCAGCTTCGTAGTTGTAGTTACCGTAATTGAAACTTCCTTCACTCTCTCCGTTACCAGAGAGATCAAAACGAAAAGCGCTGATTCCTTCGTTAAATAGAGCAGCAGCCACATTCTTCAGGATCGTGTTGTTCTTGTCCGATTTGAATCCATGGCACATGACCACGATTTCTCTTGAACCGGTTTCGTGGAGCAGACCAACGAGATTCTCATTGTGGCTGTTCGGTATCACGATCTTCTGTGGTTGTGGACACGATAAACTTTTCTCAGACGAACCCATTCTCAACGAGGAAGCTAAACGTTGAAGAAAGAGAGACTCTACTCTGTTGCCGCACGAGACCTCTCTCTGGATTATAGGGTTTTAGGTTTTCTGGGACAAAATATATCTTTTAACTCTGTTTCTCGATAGTCTCCCCCACACCACACATACATCCTTTTATATAGGAATAGTTATTTCCCTTTCACTTAGGAAATATAATGAAATAGTTCCTTTTCAAATAAGGAAAATGTGGACCATCCACAATTGGGTTTGCGTGGGCTTATTTTAGAGCCCATTAAATATAAAGACAGCACACGTTGTTTCGTTTGTAGCTATGAAACGGCACGGCGTTGCGGGAGCCGCAGAACTCAAACCGGCGAGAAGCGTCATAGTTGTTCCCTTTCACCGGATCTTCCTAAACCGATCGCTGACCAGTTAGAACTGTACGGAACGAGACGGAGAGAAAAGGGAATGCGAAGTAGATAGATAACGAATATAGAGGAAACACAATGAACAGAGTCCAGGCAGGCAACGAGCTCGCCTTCCGGGTCGGATTCTCCGGTCATGGTGGTCACCTCCGGGTCGAGCCTCTGTACACGGTGGAGAGCGACGACCCAGTGAACTCTCTTCCCGATTTCGTCTCCGTAAGTTTTCTGATTGCCATGACTACGAGACTTATCGAATTCTGGGTTTTGAAAATTTTAGCGGCAAGAATCTGGTCACTTCTTCAAAATTGGGTTCGCTTGGGCACTGATTTATGATGCAATTTGTTCCGTTTGGTAACTCAATTAGTTGATTTTCGTAAAAAAAAAACTATGTGTTTCTGAGCTGTTTACTGCGTAGCTTGTTCGTTTGTGTATTTGCTCCTACTGGGCGTATAGTTAGTGCTGCTCTTAATCCGAATGGAAGAAGTTTATGTGACAATATGAGACTATCTAGTTGATGATTAGAGTGGATATGCTAGTATTGTATCAAGATGTGTGAAGAAAGAAAGCACAAGTAGCCAAATTTCTAAAAAAATTCATGTGGTGTTAAATCGTTGTAAATTCTTGCTCAAATGGTTACTACTTTATTTTTCCATATAATCTTATCTGTTGTGGATGTCTTTATACGTGCTGTTCCATGTGTATTCTACTGTTAAGGGACGAAGTCATCCTTAGAAGAAGTCACTTTTATATGGATTTGATGACGCTCATTAATGTTTTCCTACATGCGTATTTCTCAGCCTCCTGCATTCGCCAAGGAAACGAAAGAATCGATAAAGAAACATATCGAGGAGAAATATCTCCTCCCGAGACTGGAACCTGATCAATTTTCTGCTGAAAATTCTGGGAACCAGTGGGATTTTGATTGGTTTGCCAGGGTGAAGGTGCCCCTTGAACCCTCTTTGCCCAGGTCCGTTGTAGTTCCAACTTGGGAATTACCATTCAGGCGTCAGAAAAAGGATACTGAAAACGGAGCATGGGAACCAAAATCAGTGGAGGTAACTCACTTTCTTCTTCTTTCAAAAAGTGAATCATCTTAAATAAATTAGTTTATGTAGACAGTGAGTTAGAACATTTTGGTTGAAGAATGGCTAGCTGTTAGCTTTCTGTTTCTGACTCTAGTTGGAGAAATGGATTGTCGTATTATCTTAGGTGGATTTGTCAGAACAAATGTACGGAGATCAAGATTCTGGATTCTTTCCGCGAATGGTGGGACCTCCAAAGGATTTTCTGAGAGGAAGTGTCAATAATCGCCCTTTCCGTCCTGGTGGCTTGGAGGATTCACAGTCTTCAGAGAGAATCCTTCCAGAGGGGGTTTGTAATGGCCAATGGGTACAGGAGCTGCTCAACGGCGGTCCTGCTCAGACCGTTCCTCCTAGCTTCAAGCAGAGTTTAGATCTTGGAGATCTGATGGTATCTTATCTTACCACCATCTAGTTTTATCATTTACTATATTCATGTATGATTCAGTGTTGATTGTATCAAGCATGTTTTCCTTTTTGTACTTTAAAGCCATATCCCCAAACATGGAACGTGTATGAGGATCAGAGGTCACATGGCAATGCTTCAGATGAAAAGTCGGTATGTAGATCAATGTCGTTGGTATATGTGAAATTTTTTTTATATTTTGTTTGTAGTTATAAATTCTTTTCACTGTCTTTGTGTTTGTGATAATTTCAGACCAAGTTGTCTATTCAATTTGATGATCTGTTCAAGACGGTTTTGGAAGAAGATGCTTTCTCTGAACTTGAAGAAGATGGTGTGTGACATCAGTTATGCTTTATTCCTATAATCTCCATTTGCATTTAAATTTGTTCTGATAACGAAAACAATTATGAAGATCGCTCAGCAGGATCTGAGTCTCCAAAGGCAGAACCTGAAGCGAGCAAAAGTGGTGAACCCAGCAAGGTCACAGCGTCTGACGTCACTGTGCTGGATGAGATTTTGTCATCGGCAAAAACAGCAATATTGGCGGAGGAGGCAGTTACTGGGAACAACGATAAACAACTACGGAAAGAGGTTAGAAGGTGAATTCTGCATTTTGAGATTCTATTTATACTCCCATTAACATGATTTGCGGTGTGTTGTTCTTTTAGGGATGGGCCACCAAAGGAGATAGCCAAGACATTGCAGACCATTTCTATGAGCTTGTTCCTGACATGGCGATAGAATTTCCTTTCGAGTTGGACAACTTTCAGAAGGAGGTATTTACTTTGACTTTTTAAACTGAGTTTTTTAGGAACGTGTTTGGTTGTCTCTATATATGAATTTTCAGTAGATAATTGAGTGCTTATGCCTACAGGCCATCCATTGTTTAGAAAAGGGAGAGTCTGTTTTTGTAGCAGCCCATACATCAGCTGGAAAGACAGTTGTTGCTGAATATGCATTCGCTTTGGCCACCAAGGTAGATATTTATGAATTTTGCCAACCATGTTCGTATTTATTAGATTCTTTGCTATGTTGGCTGACCAATTTTTTTGCGTCTGCTCAGCACTGTACACGAGCTGTTTATACTGCTCCAATTAAAACCATCAGCAACCAAAAATACAGAGATTTTTGTGGGAAGTTTGATGTAGGACTTCTCACAGGTGATGTTAGCATAAGGCCAGAGGCATCCTGTCTGATCATGACTACCGAAATATTAAGGTCAATGCTTTACCGCGGTGCTGATATCATACGTGATATAGAATGGGTAAATGAGCTTTCTGATGTTTTACTTTCTGCTTAGTTTGATTTTGTGCTCATATCGCTACATTTCTAAGCAGCCTTTGAAGTTTGATTTTGTGCTCATATCATGTTTCCTTGTTCCCGTTCCTTTGACTGGCAGGTTATATTTGATGAAGTTCACTATGTCAATGACGTAGAGAGAGGAGTTGTTTGGGAAGAAGTCATCATCATGTTGCCAAGGCATATAAACTTTGTCCTCCTTTCTGCAACGGTACTTCTTAATGCTGTTATGTTTGCAGACGTTTCGAAAACATTAGTTCTTCTGAAATGTTACTGTGTGTGCCATGCCCATGCACCTAATCTTTGGCCATGGATCTTCTCCATTCTGTTTTTTTTTCGATGTGCCTCTTAACTTAGAACATGTATAGCTAAAATTTCAATTTCTTGTAGGTGCCAAACACATTTGAATTTGCTGATTGGATTGGCCGAACAAAACAAAAAGAGATACGTGTTACTGGGTGAGACTTGCTGAATCCTGATAACAAAAATTGTGAATTTAATTCATTGCTTTATGTTGAAGTTACTATTTCATAATTTTATGGGATTTGCTATCAGCACGACAAAAAGACCGGTTCCCCTAGAGCACTGCCTATTTTATTCCGGAGAATTCTACAAAGTTTGTGAGAATGAAGTTTTTATTCCTAAAGGGATAAAGGATGCTAAAGATGCACACAAGAAGAAGAATTCAAATGCAGTTAGTGTCGCTCCCAAACAGCACACGGGATCTTCAGCTCATCAAGATGGGAACAAATCTCAGACACTTTCTCGTGGCAAGCAGAATAAACACTCAAGTGTAAAAGATTTGGGAAAATCCTCTTATGGTGGTAACAGCCAGAACAATGGGACATTTAGACGATCAGCAGCTTCAAATTGGTTGCTGCTTATCAACAAGCTCTCCAAAAAGTCACTATTGCCTGTATGTTAGATTCACTTTTGTTTCCCCTGTGGTTATGAGGTTTATATTCAATCTTATATGTAGTCCATTCTGGTCTTTATGACTAACCCTTTAGTTTTATGTTTCCGACTAGGTGGTTGTCTTCTGTTTCTCGAAGAATTATTGCGATAGGTGTGCTGATGCTTTGACTGGGACTGACCTCACTAGTAGTTCTGAGAAAAGTGAAATCCGTGTCTTCTGCGATAAAGCTTTTTCGAGATTGAAAGGGTCTGATCGGAATTTACCTCAGGTTGGTTATCTTAAGAATATCCTGACTTTTCACGTATTAAATCTAGAGAGGTACGTTGATTTCGTACTCATGAACTGTTGGGGGTGTGACACATTTTAAAGGTTCTCAGAGTTCAAAGCCTACTTCATAGAGGAATCGGTGTTCATCATGCTGGGCTGCTTCCAATAGTAAAGGAAGTTGTTGAAATGCTCTTTTGCCGTGGTGTTATTAAGGTAGGCTTATATACTCGGGGACTCAATTCTTGTGATTTTATCTGAGTCTGCACCATAGATATAATGGTGGTTAATATTTTTCTATGCTCCTGATTGTTGCGTTATGACGTCCTATTATTACTACGTCTCCGTTGTTTTTTCGAACCACTTCAGGTAATCGATTGTTTGTAATCTCTCTGCAGGTGCTCTTTTCAACGGAGACATTTGCTATGGGGGTTAATGCTCCGGCTAGAACGGTGAGGCTATTCTGATTTTGTTGCTAATGTAGATTTAGTGTTACAATGTTAAGTGGATTACTCTTTACAACATATGTATTATATAATATTGTCATTCCACGTTTTAATCTCCAGTGCGTCGGAATTTCTTTTTAACAAATGTGGGTATTCACATGTCCTCTATGAAGTTTGCCTATAACTTAATTTTCCATGATATTCGCTACAGGTAGTTTTTGATGCCTTGAGGAAGTTTGATGGAAAGGAATTTAGACAATTGCTTTCTGGAGAGTACACTCAAATGGCAGGGCGTGCTGGCCGAAGGGGACTTGACAAAACTGGCACAGTTGTTGTCATGTGTCGTGATGAAGTTCCTGACGAGAGTGATCTGAGGCGTGTAGTTGTGGGAAGTGCAACAAGATTAGAATCTCAGTTCCGACTAACCTACATAATGATCCTACATCTCTTACGTGTTGAAGAACTGAAGGTATCTCAATATCTGCAGTTCCCATGGATTTCCTCTCCATTAGCCTTTTCCTGTGGCCTTTTCTGACTCGCCAGTTTTCAAATGGTTGTTGTTGTTGTAAGGTGGAGGACATGTTGAAAAGAAGTTTTGCTGAATTCCATGCCCAGAAGAAACTGCCTGAGAAACAACAGCTTCTCATGGTAAAACGTGCTCTACCAACCAAAACTATTGAGTAAGGATAAACAACTTAACATGTATACTCCCATTTATTCTACCGTATCCATGTGGTATCTCTATGTTCAGCTCCTCCATATGAATTTATGTATTGACCTATTGCTTTGTGCGTCCAGCTGTATTAAAGGTGAACCGGCCATTGAAGATTACTATGAGTTGTATATGGAAGCAGACGAGTGTAACAACAAAATGTCGGAAGCAGTCATGCAGTCTCCTCATGTCCAGAATTTTCTTGTACCAGGAAGAGTAGTGGTCATGAAATCGGAAACGGTGAGGCCCAATCTCCACGTGTCTTTTCTCAGGTTCATGAATCTGTTACTCATGTGTTTAATTTTTTTTTGCAGGGTATAGACAATTTACTTGGAGTCGTACTGAAGGGACCTTCAAGCACTAGCCGACAATATGTTGTATTGGTGATAAGATCTGAAATTCCGCCACCAGAGAAAAACATGGTCAGCATTGGCAAGAAAAGCTTAGACCCATCTCAAGGCTTTTACATTGCGCCCAAGTCAAAACGTGGTTTTGAAGATGAATATTACTCCAAGGCCAGCTCTCGTAAAGGCACCGGTAATGTCAAGATAGAGCTCCCGTACCATGGAGCTGCTGCTGGTGTAGGGTACGAGGTTAAAGGGTTTGATAACAAAGATTTCTTGTGCATATGCGTCAGCAAGATAAAGATTGATCCCGTGCGTCTACTCGAGGATGGGAACAAGACAGCTTTTTCTCAGACGGTTCAACAGCTTTTGGATCTGAAATCAGACGGAAACAAGTTTCCTCCTGCTCTAGACCCAATTAAAGGTTGTTCAACTAAATTCTATCCCTGTATCGTTTCTTTTTTTTGCTGGCTGAAAATTCATTTTCCTCATAGATAGATTCCTTTCATGATTCTATTTCAGATTTGAAGCTAAAAGATGCTGAGCTTGTGGAGACTTACTACAAATGGACCAGCCTATTACAAAAGATGTCCATGAATAAGTGCCACGGTTGTGTCAAATTGGAAGAACACATGAAGCTAGCTAAGGAGATTAGGAAGCATAAGAAGGATCTCAAAGATCTCGAATTCCAAATGTCCGATGAAGCCCTATTACAGATGCCCGCGTTTCAGGGCCGGGTACGATCAAATGAGAAAACTTCACATGCATCTCTTGTTTCATCTGTACTTATGATCAATTTGAGTAACTTGTAGAGCTTTAAACTGTCTTATTGCAGATCGATGTTCTGAAGAAAATTGGGTGCATAGATGATGACCTCGTCGTCCAAATCAAAGGACGTGTGGCTTGCGAGATGAATTCTGGGGAGGAATTGATTTGTACAGTGTGTCTGTTCGAGAACCAATTCGAAGAGTTAGAACCAGAAGAAGCAGTGGCTATAATGTCTGCCTTCGTCTTCCAACAGAAAAACACTTCGGCTCCTTCACTTACTCCCAAGCTTGCTAAGGCTAAACAAAGGTTTGTTATGATCACATACTCTCTCGCTTCTTATAATGATCTGATATGATCAGTTTAATCATTGGCATACTCTTTTGCACAGAGTCTATGATACAGCGATCAGACTTGGTGAACTTCAAGCTCGTTACAACTTACAAATAGACCCGGAAGAATATGCCCAGGAGAATCTCAAATTTGGTCTGGTCGAAGTCGTTTATGAGTGGGCAAAGGTCTGTATAACCAGATAGCTCTCTTTCTCTTTTTTATTACATTGCGTGATTCACACATCGTATTGAACATTATTGTATGCTTTGATTATTTGCAGGGGACTCCATTTGCAGAGATATGTGAGCTGACGGATGTCCCAGAAGGTCTGATAGTAAGAACCATTGTGAGATTGGACGAGACGTGCCGTGAGTTCAAGAACGCAGCCGCCATTATGGGAAACTCTGCGTTACACAAGAAAATGGATTTGGCTTCAAATGCTATTAAACGCGACATCGTCTTTGCCGCTAGTCTGTATGTCACTGGAGTGTAAGATTTTTGATTATGACACTGACCAGAGACACGCTTCTCACTTAATCAGAAAATGTTTTATCCCTAAAGATGTGTCGATTAAATGCTCTAAAACTCCTGCAGACTCGACTATTATTGCATTTTTATAGAATAGTGTAAAATGGTAAAGTCCTCAGAATATTAATTAGAATCCAATTTAACTGTAAAAATTGGATTGGAGAAAACCAATGAACATGAAAAGTGAATCTTATTTCCCCAATCGGATTGTATAGTAGAAACGGCTCAGACACAGACACAGACACGGACATTTATAAAATTAAACTCTTCCTCGTTGTCTATCAAAAGATTCAACCAACGAGGCTATGAGATACGATGTTCGGTGAAGATCGCCATCAACTCAGGCACTAGCTTGACGTGCTTCATCACGTATCTCTTCAAGAACACATCATCAGTACATATCAAGACAGATGAAATTGGAGGGTTTATACTTTCGATCAATCTTTTGGACCTGAGAGCTTTGATTATGTTACACCTTGGCACGGTCCTCTTCTCCAGGCTGTATCCAAGTACTGTAGGGATCGAAACCAGAGTCTCTAGTGGCCAATTCATCTTCTTCACCAAAAACTCAAACTTCTTCTCCATTGACTCTGCGGAATACCCTAAGCACTGAGGAAATCGCTTGATCATCATCTTGGAGTCATCTCTGCTGAATCCTAACCCTGCAAACGTTTCAATGGAGTCCAGTATCTTCTTCTCTGAGTCTCGTATGCATTGCGGACGCGACTTCAGCACCGAGAGAACCTCTTCCTCCGTCAGACCACAGTTCTTCAAGGTTTCAAACGTCTTCATTATCTTCTTCTCCGAGAATTTCAGAAAGAAAGGCCACTTCTTGAAAATCTTCCATACATCTTCCTCACTAAAGCCTAACCTTTTGTACACGTTTACCTTCTCTTCTATCGTTTTATCGCTCATCTCGTACACAACGTGCAGAGCCTCCACAAACTGTGACTTGGTCGGATCAAAACCCATGTCGATGACTTTCTTGAGCGTTTCTTCGAATTTCTCTTTCCCACAAACAGGTTGACATTTGGAGATGAGCAATGAGAACAAGAGCTTCTGAGGCACACCCAATTTCCTCAGAACCGATATGTTTTGGATTCTATTCACAGGCTTACCTTCCTCTGTGCAAGAATGACTTAGCTTACCTTCCTGCATAATGTCTCTGACTGAATCATAGTACAAGCTGATGGATTTTCCCTTTTTCTTCTCCAAGATCTTTGGAACTTTTGAAACAATCTCTGTGAGCTCACTGCTTGAAGCTCCTCTGGATAGTAGAGCCTGAAGCTTGGGACGAAGAGTTGTCTCGGCATCTTCTACGAGCAACCGTGGGTAAGTCCTGATGATTTTGGAGATCTGAGAATCTTCGAAACCATGGCTTCTAAGAAGGTTTAGAACTGAATCTGGGTTTAACTTGTCTTCGAAGCTGATTTTCTTCGAGATCGATTCCGCGAGTTTCCTTGTTAAACCCAATGATTCAACGAGATAAGAGACGGTGAATGTATTTCCTCGAGTGCTCACGTCTCCAGCATTTGCAGAGGAGCTCGAGAAAGCAAATGCATTTTGCAGAAGCTTCGCTGAAACCCTCAAATTACGCCATTTCTGCATCTCCACCGACCTTCTTCCATGGAGTATCAGTGAAAACATGAGATGACAATACGAAAACAGAGCCTTCAGGAATCGATCAGTGAGTCACACAGATCAAGAATCGGTGTCACTCGCGGCCCGATCGTTAGATAAAAATATTGGCGAGGAAGAAAGAACGAAATTAGGGTTTATGAGGATCATATACAGTCATAACCCCTACCGATAAATCCTAATCTCCATTTCTCTTTGTTTCTGTTGAAAATGAATATGAACAGATGGGCTAATGGGCCGATAAATAAATGAAGTCGCAAAGCCCACTTGAAATTGAGAGATCTGTACAAGTTTTTAGGTTGGAGGGAAAGTTTGGCGCCACACACTCACAAAGGGAATGTCTACATTAATGGCGGAACTTCGTCGCCTCCTCTTCATCACAACAAATCAACCTCAATTGAAATTAGGGTTCCTCCGCAACTCCCTGAACTCGCGATTCACTACACACCGTTATCCATTTCCAACAATGGCCTGCGTCGAGACGAAGATCAACAGCCCCGAAGTGAAGGAACCGTTGGCTAAAGTCCAGAAGCTCGACCGAAACGTAGTCCATGGCGAATCTGAAGCGTTCTTCAAAGTGAAGAAACTCTCCGAGAAAGCTGTTTTGCCTACGAGAGGCTCTTCTCTCTCCGCTGGATACGATCTCTCCAGCGCGGTGGATTCGAAAGTTCCGGCGAGAGGCAAGGCGCTTATCCCAACCGATATAAGCGTCGCCGTCCCCGAAGGAACCTACGCGAGAATCGCTCCGAGATCTGGACTCGCCTGGAAACACTCGATCGACGTCGGAGCGGGAGTGATCGACGCCGATTACAGAGGACCCGTCGGTGTGATTTTGTTCAATCACTCGGATGCGGATTTCGAGGTGAAGATGGGAGATCGAATCGCGCAGCTGATTATCGAGAAGATCGTGACGCCGGAAGTCATGGAGGTTGAAGATTTGGACTCTACTGTTCGTGGTGAAGGAGGTTTCGGGTCTACAGGTGTCTGAGTCTTTCTTCCCGTCTTCTAGCTTCTTCGCGACTCTCTTAGTAAAACTAGGATTATTTCGTCGAACAGATTGTGGGCATGGTTTGCTGTAATATCTCTTTGCTTTCATCTTCTAAAACAAAACTTTGAATCTTATGGTCTTTTCTTCACATAAAAAGGCTCATTTTGAAAACAAATTGGATAAGACAACTAAATTGAATGTCACACAAACTCAAGATAAAAGTGATAATCCATAGAGATGGCTTCATCAGAAACAGAGGCAAACAGAAAATGAGCTCTAAAAAATGGAATCCTAAAAAAAAACAAAACGCAAACAGAGACGGAGGATTCACAAAAACCATAACCACTGACTAAACATCTTCTATATGCAAACCTAGTTCCTTCTTGTATAGTATTCTCCAACGAATCATCTTCGAGAAAGTAGGAATGGCATATCTTATCAACGGATTTTTTTGAACTCTGCCAGTGACGACGAGCCTTCTTCTAAGATGTTCCTTCCGGTCTTCAAAATGTAGGACCTCGGAGCTTCGTTGAGATGACCTACTAAGTTGGCCTCGGTGAACAGAGCATACAGCCTACTAACGTCGCCGCAACGAGTGATATACAGTAACATCACAAATTTCTGCAACCACACGTGCATCGCTTAGAAAAGTACTAACTTTGCTCACAGAATCAAAGACATCATCATAGAGCTGATTGACTTACCAAGGTTGCCTGAGAGAAGTGAGCATTCTTACTATGAATATGATACAATATGGAAAAATACTAAATTAAATATCTTCATTATGTGAATTTATTATAAGAATCTGGCCTTCATCATTTCACAAAATCAGAGGATTCTCATTTAAGTCTAAAGAGAAATTGGTGCCAAGAAGACTTTTATTTGATTTAGCTTATTTTTCTTCTTTTGTTTAAATGTAAATAATTTTATTTAAGTATACTTATTTGTAAAGATCATTTGTAAGAGCTATAAAAGCTCATTGTTCTGTTGTAAAAAAATATAGAAATTTTTAGAAAATGAAAGAGAATTCTCTCTAAAAAGCTAAGGCTTTGTTACTTTGTTCATTAGAGATTGTGTGGAATCACTTCTCTTATATTCTTGCGAGTTCTTGAGTGTTTTGTAGAATCAGACATTTGAGTTTTCGTGTTGTTTCTTACTGTCCATGCGAGGATGAGCCCTTGGAAGTTAGAAGCATAAATTGTTGCCTGTGGAATCAGTCAACCATCTATCCATTCCATCACTGATCAACCTGAAAGAGACCTTAGTCCAGCAGGATTGATCCCGCAACCATCTACTTCGATCATCTCTTGAGCAAGTAGAAAGAGACTTCAGTCCAGCTGTTTGCTTCCACCCATTCACCCAACCATTTATAAGATCATCCCATTGATGTTATATCCGAATGATGACGAATTTTCTCCATTATTTTCTCAAGACCCTGCAACCAAATGTTACTTCCTTTAGGAGACTTTTGTGAGCATCAGAGAGAGAGAGAAAAGAGGAGCTTAGATTTTCAAGAATGGCAGAAGCACGAACCCCAAGGAACTCCCTCTCCACAATTTCAATCGCCTCTTCGCGGATATTTGAAAAAAAGTAGAGGGAGTTGCATATCTCCTCCTCCTCACGTAACCTTCGCTGCAAGAATCACCATAAAAAAAATGTAAAGCTATTCAGGGATTATTATGCAGCAACAACAAACCCCGTATGAACATGAAGACGGGGAGAAGAAATGTAATTATATACCTCGACATGCTTCAAGTACTTGGGAAGATCAGATTGCGCCAAGGCTTGCACTGACTCTGCGTCTGCGGCGTAAAACTCAGCAACGCAGTCAAGAAAAGTTTTCTCAAAGATGCGAGACTTGTAGAAAGCCCCCCCTCCCTCCTTTAAACATATCCATAACACTTTTCATCTGACTTATGTCAACAGACTTGCCTGATCTGGTAATGAGCAAACGAAAAAGACAAAAAGGACTGAGTATATATATAATATATATCCAACACTAATCTCTAATCATTATGTTACCTCTGATCTCTAATCATTCCTAGAACGTAGGCGGTAACCTTGTCACGAACTTGAGAGGCCAAGCAGAGACGCGTGGTGAAAAGCTCAAGACCAAACTCCCACAAACCTCTCCCTTCGACTCTAAAACGTTCGCTTCCGGTAATGCTACAGAGAAGCCGCATCTTGCTGCCATACTCCACCCGACATTTCTCCAGTAGCGGCAAGAAAACCGAGGGATCGTCATTGCAGTGCCCTCGTAGAGACTCCATGGATGCAGAGATGTGTGTGCCACACTCTTCTAGAACCAGATTGAAAAGGGCTTCTCCTGAGTCAATCATCCATGCCTTATAGACAGCCTGCGTGATGCCAACAACAGCTATAAGAACCAAAAAGACGGAATAATCATCAAACTGTTTAGAGGAGAAAGAAGATAACATTGTAAATCGCAGAATAGCAGAAATCGTTTGGCTCATCGAGGAAGATGCTTTGGATAGCTGGCTTTAGCATTCCCCAAGCCTTGTCCAGGATAACTTTGGGGTCTGGTTTAGCTAAAGATATTAAAAAAAAAAAAAAACAGAAAGCTTGAGGATTTGCCAATTGCTTAACGATCACAGGATACGAAAACAAAAAAAAAAAAAACAAAAGTTTTAGAGGCTCACGGAAGGAATTGAAAACCGGGGCAGTAACGGTATTTGCAGGAGGAAGAAGTGAAAGGCTATGATCTTTAGAGTCTTTCTTCGTCCTCGAGAGGATATCCCCGTCGCTGACTGAACATCTGATGGGCGGCAGGTTCACCGGAAAGAGGTCCGGATCGTAATGCTTCGCCTTCTTCTTCTTCTTCGAGAAGGAGGACAAATCGCCGTCACTGAGTGAGCGTTTGATGGGGCGGGCGTGGATTCTTGTTAGCCAACTGTGAATGGAAAGAAGAAATCGTAACCGCGGCGTCTGACGACATCTGGGATTCTGGTTTCGACATCAGAACGCAACCGAAAGGAGGAAGAGTATACGACGGTTGGATTCCCTGAAACCAAACCCTAGGAGAAAGAAGACTCAGCTGGGAAAGTCGCTCGTGCCTAGAGTATTGCGTGTTAGGGGGGTTATTTCAGATTTAAAAAAAAATTTGAAAAACAAAATTAATATAGATTTGTGAAACAGTATATTTACTTCTAAATCTTGAAAAAATATACATTAAATTAATTTCAGTTATAATTTACTTTTAATAACTAAAAACAGTAAATTATGTAATTAATAATAATTTAGTTTTGTGTTAACTAACAAACTTCTAATTTACTATATATATTATGATTTGCATATATGCGAATATGTAATAAAATAATTTAAAATTCATGAAAAATAAAAAATGAATTATCTTTAATATTAATGAAATTAAATTAATTATTTCAAAACAAAACAAAAAAATATAATAATTATTTGTTTTATTTTGATTATCTCCATTTTTAAGTTTTTCTAGGTTAGAATATATACACAATTAGGATTTTGTAATATATAATTTTTAATAAAGTTTATTTAAGAATGAGAAATAAATTAAAAACGAAAATATTTAATAAAAATATGTTTTACGAAAATTTATTAAGAAACAAAAATTTAATATTGGTTTTAAGTTAGATATTTTATTTTCAAATATGTTTTATAAAAATATTTAATAATTTTTTTTTCATTTTTAACTTTTAGAAATTTTAATATGATTTTTATTTCAATTTATGATACGCAAAATTCTATATTTTGTAAAATGTATATTTTAAACTTCGTAAAACATATAAAAACATAAAATACATATTTTAAACTTTGCAAAACAATATATAATACGTATTTTAAACTTTTTTTCTTTTAAGACCTTGAATCTTAAGATCTTTTATTACACAAAAATGCTCATTTTGAAAACAAATTGATAAGATAACTAAACTGATTTTCACACAAACTCAAGATAAAAGTGATAATCCATAGAGATGGCTTCATCAGAAACAAAGCCAAACAGAAAACGAGCTCTCTAAAATGGAATCCTAACAAAACCAAAACGCAAACAGAGACAGTGGATTCACAAAAACCATAACCACTGACCCAATTTTTTTTATATATTCACAAAAATGAGACTAAACACAGTCTCTCTTAAGCGAATTTAGGCTTAGGTAAGGCTGAGCCTATGGTGTTGCTGCTGCTGCTGCCGCCATGGTGGTGGATTGACCCGAATATCTGAATCCAGTATTTAGGACCTTTCTTTAGCTCTGGACAGATCTGGTTCGGCATGAGACTGAGCCTCCCTTCGTTTCTCAGAGACTTTTCAAACTGTTCCAACACTTTCACAATCTGCCAGAACTCTGGTCTCTTGTCTGATTGCAACGACCAACATTGCTCAATCAGATCTTTCATTGCCTCTGGACATCCCTTCGGTATAACCGGCCTAATGTTCTGACCAACATCAACACAAACTTGTGTAAATCAACGGAAATTTTATAACTTTTTGCGATAAAGCAGCAAAATTGCAAACTCTTTTCGATCTGTGCAAGATCACAATCATGAAACAAGAAGGAGATTGCAGAATTACTTTACCTTGTGCATGACTGCAAAAGCAGCTTGGACAGGAGTCATGTCCTCATATGGGACTGCTCCAGCTACCATTTCCCATAGAATGAGTCCGAAACTATAAACATCGGTCTTGCGTCCGTGTGGTCTCCGTCTTAGCACTTCAGGTGCCATCCACCTATAAGTTCCTGTCTCAGCCCCCAAGATATCACAGTACTCCTCCTCGCACGCTATGCCAAAGTCAGCAATCTTCAAGTTAAAGTCTTTGTCAATCAGAACGTTTTCTGGCTTGAGATCCCGATGAACTATCTTCCTCGAGTGAATATATTCCATTCCTCTCGCAATATCTAGACCAAACTTAATTAGCTGTTGCAGAGGAAGACACTTCTGCTCGAGCTTGTGCAGGTATGATCTTAAAGACCCTTTAGGTACATACTCCGTGATGATACAATTCCCAGTGTCCACTCCCACAAACTGTTTTAAAACATCATCAAATCAGAGAATGAGAATCAAACACACCAAAGGCAAATCCGAGAATAAGATAACACAAAATTTATAAATCACCTTGACAACATTTGGATGGCGTAGTCGAGATAAAAGAGTGGCTTCCTTTGTAAACTGTTTCTCCAAACGAGCTCCCAAGAACTTGTCTTCGCTATTCTCAGGCGCTTTTGTAACCTTGAGAGCAACAGCTTCGCCTTTGTATTCTCCATGGTAAAGTACGCTATATATCCCATGCGCAAACTGATCCCCATAGGTCAACTTAGAGGTATCAATGAGGTGTTCTTCAAGCACTCCCATAGCACTTACTCTCGAACCTCCGTAGTCAAAAGACTTTGAAGACCTCGTCTCCTTCTTGCTCTTGGCCCTGTCTTGAATCTTCAGCGTACTAAGATCCCTTATAGGACCCGAGTGCGACAGAGGCCGTAGCGGATTGAACGATATCTTCTCCGATGAGTCTTTACGGGGCAGCTTCGTCTTCATCCCTTTATCAGGCTCCATTCTTCTAGGATGTGGAGTAGAGAATCTCTTGATATCAGACTTTGCTTCTTTGAAAGAATCAGGAAGAGCCATCTGCGGCGACGGAGAAGCAGACCTCTTTTTGTTGGTCACAGGGTTTCTATGGATTTCAGAACCTGTGGCTTGCTGTGAGGTTCCTACAAGTGACTTCAGGTCCGATGGTGAACTCAGAGGCGTTCGTTTCAATCCAGAAGTCGTCTTCTTCTCTCTGTTTACTGTAAAAGGCATAGATTCTAAGCTTGGCGTAATCATACGATAACAAACAGTGTGAGAATAATTCGCCCTCCTGATCCAAGAAGTAGTTTCTCCATCCATGTCTAAAACCCCCCCTCCCAAACAAGTTTACTAAACTTATCAAGAAAGGAAAATCAAAATGTATTATTATAATCAATCTCCAACAATCTCATCTTCACAGAAACAAGAGTTCCTTCACCATCCATTGATACACCACTAAACCTTCTCAAACCATTGATCCAACACTCTCGAAATCGAAAAACTAACAAAAAACAATTCTCTATACGGAGACAATACCTAACTCCGAATTTCTCCGCCTAGAGTGTTGAACACATCACCTAAATCGCCGGGAAAAAAGAAAAAAATCTGGATTACACCACCAACTATATGCTCCGCCCTAATGAAAATCAATCCGGTGACGTATTAAGAACAACAAATATTAAGAAACGACTTATTTCATCGACGAATCAAACAAAATAAAGGAATCCAGAAATTACCTGAAAATGGGATTCAGGTGAATTCAATATCCGGCGATTGGATTGCGTGCAGAAAAAAAAGTCGACGGAAAAATTGGAATAAGCTGCAATGAGAACACACACGACGACTCGACTTGAGGACTTTTTCTTTGTAGGAAACGAAACCCAGAAGAAAGGTGTTGGCTTTCGATTTCGATAGAATAATATTATACTTTTCCAGAAATATTAACGGAAGACAAATTCTTCAGAATTTTGGTCAAAGAAGAAAACACGGACGAGCGTAAAGAATGCAAACGATGACGTTTTGGGTAGCTGTCAACGTCGACATATGCAAGCAACTTTCTGTTTTACATTATTATCTTAATTAAATAAACTCTGCTTAAAAGCCATCAAGCGTCTGTAGTTCAACGGTTAGGATAATTGCCTTCCAAGCAATAGACCCGGGTTCGACTCCCGGCAGACGCAATCAATCGTTTACCTTTTTGAAATATATTTTTAGAGAATGAATTTGTTATTAACCATACTGGGCTTCAAGACCCAATAAGTGGTTATGAATAATTTACAGGTTTTTTGGAATTGTTTAATAAGTCTTATTTTGATAACCAATGGAAAACAAAATAGAGAAGTTGTCCCTTTTTCTTTACTCAAATGAATAAAAAAAAATTACTTTTTTTGCAAAAAAGAACACCATCCATCGATACCTATGAAGACAGTATGCATCATGATGATAACAACTGGAAATTTGTTGTTAGCAAAAAGAAAACAACTAGAATTTTGTATAAAGGTCACACAAAATATTTTCTAGCATCTCTCTCATTGATTATTAACTTTAAAATAACTAATAAGTATTCATTAAAATGACAAAAAGAAAAAAAAACACTTTTTCCATATACTAAATTTTTAGACTGTAGATAATTTTGTTAGCTAGAAACTAAATGAAAAAAATAATTCATCCAAAATTTTTGTGAGCATTTCAGTCTTTATTTGTGTAACAAACTCTCTAGAGTGTCATTCCTCTACTTTTTTGAAATATCTTTGTTGCCAACATGTAATACAAGTCATCATCATAAAGTGAAAAGTCAGGGTTGACATCATGCAGCTCATACTAAACCATGAAAAAAAAATGAGTCATGCAACCATTAAACAGAAACATGAAATCCCTAAATCATTTTTTACCAATAAAGTAGTATGTATTGTTTTTGTTAGTAAAAAAGCAACTAACTAATGCGAGTTCCAACTCTCTCATTCAATCTATTAAAAGATGATAGTATGCGGAGCTCTTTGTCCAGGAGTTGCACTACATATCTTTCAATGTTTTTCGTCGGTTGCCTCTACTCCTTGACAAGAATAAAATCTCATCGTGATGACATATACGCCGGCCATAGCTTATCATGATCATATTTGCATTCCCTTCAATATCTCTCATTGTGCAAATCGCAACTCCATTTTCCCTAACAATTGCTAGACAGCACAATTTAGAGAAACACAATTAGATATCTAACTATTTAAAAACAGTGATAAAATAGAAATTGAGGGCATATCCAGAGGGACCTTCCCTTGATTTCCTTTCTTTAAAGATTTGGTGTCACATTAAAATTTATATAAAGTGTTCATTTCGTAAAGCTGTAATTTGTCATGGTAGTCGATGATTATTTTGAAACTGTTTATATATATCAAATTAACCCCTATTATTTTAGTTTTGGAGTGGTTTTGTATTGTTGGGGAAAAAATATATATCATATTAATTTTCTATATTTATGTGACAGTAATTTTTTTTTTTTTTTTTTTTTTTGCAGAAGGTTAAATGTGACAGTAACTTCTGTGAGAAAAAATGACAGACTATAGAAACACAATTTTTATTCAATTAATTATTGAATTGCAACCTTGAAGACTTTGAAATCAAGGGAAATTCTGTAAGGACCACAAAAGCTGACATTTCATACTATCTCAAGTATCTCAACGTGATCTCCATTAGTTTCACAAGCTTTCTGTGTGATGTGTAGTCCCAAACATTGCCTTGATGTTTATAACTTATCTTTTTCACCCAAAAAAGTCTTAATTTCTCTGCTAAAAGAAGATTTAAGAACATTAGATGTACCCGAATTGACACAGATAAAATAAGAGAATCACCTATTTGATGAGAGATTGAAAGGAAATGATTTGATCGTTCTAACGTATAAGCAAAAGATATGACTATCCGACATTTTATTCGTCAGTACATGAATTCCATTGGAGAATGCGAGAATAGAGAACATGGCGATGCACCCTTTAGGAAGATAAAATTATTTAACTCCATGCACTTGCTACGTGAAACAAGGGTGAAGGTTTTGCGTGAATTAGATACAAAACACTTAGATGGAGTGTGAAAGTAGATTTAAGGTTTGGAGAAGAAGTTAGAGGGAGAGGTTCACTTTTGTCTATAATCATCCTTAGTTCCCAGATGAAATTAAAGATGAAGTCACCTAGCTATTTCACTGGAGACCTATAATCTCATGCATGTTACTAGGCGGATGAGTAAGAACATGCATGAAATAGGCGAGGTTAGACGAAGAGATTCACATTTGACTCATTCTTGGCTCATACATAGAAGCATATGACAGCGATATAATAGTAAAAAAATCTCTTCAGAAAAAAAAAAGACTTTTAATCTATCCGCACCTAAATTTCCTTGATCACTATGTGAAATGAGTCAAATAATGTTAACCAAAATTTACACGATTTACTAAAGATCTCGTTAAAAATTTGTAAGAGAAACTTTACATAATACACATTCGGTCTCTACGAAACCTATGTCGGCTTCTAATCAGGAATCAAATTGCACGTCTATGGAGATTAAATAGAGAAGCATCACAAAGTAAAATCAAATGAGATAAAACATATTCAAGCGTTGTCTATATAAGATGTTATCTCTCGAAAAAATAGGAAGAATTACTTTAATAAGAGAAAATCCAAAAATTATCATAGATAAAGAAGAAAATGAATGAAAGGCATTCTCTATGTATCTCTTATCTAGATTACAATACATCATGAAATAATGCAAAAGCCGCAAGATTTCATCAACCACTGTACCACATTGACATTCAAAAAAATGAATCTTTTTGAAAGATCTTTCCATTTCAAAGATGCTAAAAATGAATGGAATTCCATATTTTTCTATTCCATATAAATTTATTCATTTTTATTTCTTATATTCCTTTGTTAACAAGCATAAAACATGTGCATGACCTCTGTTATATAAAAACCCATCCTCTCTTCTCACTCTCTTTTATTCATTTCAGCAAACCTTAGTTCTCACAACGGCGAAAACCCTAGCATCGTCTCTATCCGTTTCCTCTACCGAAAATGCCTGAGGTCCGTCCAAGGTTCTGGGAAGTGATCTGCGCCGAGCACGGCCTAGGTCCATTGGCCTGGGCCTAGACGAAGATCAATATCCCCGAAGAGAAGAAACTGTTGGCTGAAGTGCAGAAGCTTGATCGAAACGGAGTCCATGGCGAATTGAAGCATTCTTCAAAGTGAAGAAACTATCCGGGGAAGCTGTTTTGCATATCAGACGCCGGAAGTCATGGATGTTGAAGATTTGGTACTGTTCGTGGTCGTGGTGAAGGAGGTTCACATCTACTGTTATCTGAGTTTCTCTTCTCGTCTTCTAGCATCTGATTTTTGTTGATTCATCCAATAGATATTTCTGTAATATCTCTTTCTTCATCTTTTAAGACTTTGAATCTTATGATCTTTTCTTCACACAAAAAGGCTCATTTTGTAAACAAATTGATATGATAAGTAAATTGATTTTCTCTCAAACTCAGAGGCTTTAGTTGAGATTGTACATTTAGTATCAGAGATTTGTTCTTCACATTCTTTCTTGATTATATCTTAAAGGTTTTGTCTTGAACCAGAAACGTTGCAAAATCAGAGAGTGTAAACAAAAATGTAAAGACCACCTAAGACGTAAAATATTCATGACCAAACCAAAGTAAAATAACTAATTAATATGCATGAGTGGACATGCTTTGGATAATGGGTACTTATATATGTATACAAATTTTGTTGTTCTGCCAAAAGGTTTTTTTGTTACAGCTTCATTAGTTTTAAAATTACAATCTGTCACAAATTCAACAATTGAATCATCAGATTTAACCAATGTCAATAACACTTTGCCATCGACAAGGTTGTATCGACACTAATCTAAGTATTTGATTTCCTAATCATAAACTTAAAAGTGTTAATATTGGTTAAATTGTTTGAAAGAGTTTTAACTTTTGCCGGTCAAGGACATTGAATAAGGTTTCAAAATGTACGGGAAAGCAACCAATTCTTCCTAATTCAGTTGGGTTTGTTTTTTTTTTTCTTTACAGTTTTTTGGCATTTTGTTTCCTATTTCTTCATATAATTGTATAGCAATTACATAGGAGTATTATTTTAGTATATACAGTAATGTAACGTCTACGTTAGTGATTATGCTAACCTTCGCCATTATAAAGCCTTCTGGCAGTAATGTAACGTCTACGTCAAATTGGTCGTCCATTTAATTTTCTAAATTAGAATTTTATTTGAAAATAAATAATTTATGCTAGCCTTAGCCATTAAAGCCTTCTGAACAAAATAAAACTATAGACTGATCCGTAAAATTCTATACACATTAGCTAACATGTTGTTACATTTTAAGCTTATAACACATGAGCTAACATGTTTTTGTACTTTAACGGAACCTTCTGCATGGAGTTAAAATACAATATGTCAACTTTTAATTTGGGATTTTTTATAGATGTATTACATATACTTAAGTGAGTAAAATTTGATTAATTATATTAATTAGTTTGGTTCATTTGGTTTACATGTACGTCTACCGGTCTATGTAAATTTCTTCGAACTTCATATACAATAGTACTTTTTTTTTTGTCAACATCATATACAATAGTACTTATGCGAGTCAAATGTACTGTAATAATTTGTTCTCTCGTCAAAACGTTATATTAATTAGGAGTACAAAAAACTTCTTTCAGCTTCTTGTTGCTGCATACTTTTTGCAGTCTTATATACTCCCTCGTTCCATATTGTATGATGTTTTGAGTTTTTTATTTTGTTCCATAAAGATTGATTTTCTACATTATATTTAATATATTTTTGTTTCTAAGACAACTTTTTGAGTAAAAAAATATAAAAAATTAGTATTAAATTAATAAACACACAAAAAGTACTTTAAAAAAATAAATAATCATTATTTTCTTAATATCTGTGAAACATCTAAAACATCATACATTCTGAAATGGAGAGAGTATAACTTAATATTGGAGTTTCTTTACATAACTTTGTTTTGTCATTGAACTACAAAGCCAATTGTTAACTAATAAGTGAAGCACCATTGTGTCTTTAACAAAAAGAAGCACCATTGTCACATAATTAGAACGGTGTTAGACTTTGTGAGCATGTGTTCACACAATTTCAATATCTATTCTTCAATATATTTTACTATTGTGACTTTGTGAGCATGTGTTGGCAAAAAAATTTATAACTTTTTGTTAACATCAGCCAAGATTATAATAATTGTGCTGCTCTCAAAGCATGTGATATTAGTTTCTAATGGTCTTTGTTTTTCTTACTAATTATACATAAAATAAATTTATGGGTAAAGAGAAATTCGTCTGTCCAAACACGTTTACATTCCTCTGTTAACAAGGATAAAACATGTGCTTCTCCATTATTCTATTTTTCACTTTTATTGTATAGGTCGAAATTGTTCCAAAAATATATGAAAGTATAAGAAGGAATAAAAAAAGGCTGTACCAAAAAAAAGAGAAATAAAAGAAACAATTTACCTTGAAAAAAGAAATATAGAGGGATGGGGCATTGGAAATAAATAAATTAAAATTTTGAAATTGGGGATTACACAACTTACAGTGTAACCGTTACACTAAACAAAGGCCATTTTCAAATTTCGAATAAAAACAGATCGGCGCCTCAGAGAATTTTAGGGGAATAATAAGGGAAAAAACTCCACGAAGAACAATATAAAAAAGAATATATATATATATATATATATACCCGTTGTTACATCTGCTTTATTATAAATACCCATCCTCTTCACTCTCTCTTGCTCATTTGATTCACTTCAGAAAAACCCTAGATTTCGATCCCGGATCCGGCGAAATCCCCAGCGTCGTCTCCGTCCCACTTCATCTACCGAAAATGCGTGAGATCCTTCACATCCAAGCTGGCCAGTGCGGTAACCAGATCGGTGCCAAGTTCTGGGAAGTGGTCTGCGCCGAGCACGGCATAGATCCAACCGGTCGTTACACTGGAGACTCAGATCTGCAGCTCGAGCGCATCAACGTGTACTACAATGAAGCTAGCTGTGGTCGATTCGTCCCTCGCGCTGTTCTCATGGATTTGGAGCCTGGAACCATGGACAGCCTCAGATCTGGCCCGTACGGCCAGACTTTCCGTCCCGATAACTTCGTTTTCGGCCAATCCGGTGCCGGTAACAACTGGGCGAAGGGCCATTACACTGAAGGAGCCGAGCTAATCGATTCCGTCCTCGACGTTGTTCGTAAGGAAGCGGAGAACTGCGACTGCCTCCAAGGTAAATACTCTTAGATCTGTTCAAGGTTTTGAGGCCGATTATGCTTTCGTTAAACTATTATCCACTGTACCGGAGTTTGAAACTGTGAGGATTTTGCTCTGCAGGGTTTCAGGTTTGCCATTCATTGGGAGGAGGAACTGGATCTGGCATGGGAACACTCTTGATTTCCAAGATCCGTGAGGAGTACCCTGATCGAATGATGCTTACGTTCTCGGTGTTCCCTTCACCGAAGGTCTCTGACACTGTCGTTGAGCCTTACAACGCTACTTTGTCTGTTCATCAGCTTGTTGAGAATGCAGATGAGTGCATGGTTCTTGACAACGAGGCTCTGTACGACATTTGCTTCAGGACTCTGAAACTCACAACCCCAAGCTGTAAGTCCTCGCATAGTTGCTGTTCCTATATGTTGATTTCTCTTCTTTCTCTGTGAGACGCCTTTTGATCTGTAGTCGATATGCTTTGTCTAGATGCTGGTGAACTTGATTTGGCTCATTGTTTTGTGTCGCAATTTGATGTTGCTCACTGTTTCGTGTAGCTAGTCTTATTACTGTATTCAGTGGTCTGTTCACCTTCTGGCTTTTGAGTTATTGGCCCAGTATATTACTCTCTGGTTGTCTGTATTGATCTCATCACCAGAATAAATCCTCAAGCTACATCTTGTAACATAGGGGATATTCAAAACCCAGTGGCTATATAATATATCGACTGCCTTGGTGATTTGTTTAAGCTCTATTATTGTGCATTTTTGATTGATGTGTATGTGTTAATGGCTAAGGAGTTAACTCACACATATTTGTTCGTTCTCTTATGCAGTTGGTGACTTGAACCATTTGATATCTGCTACAATGTCTGGTGTCACATGCTGTCTGAGATTCCCTGGTCAGCTAAACTCCGACCTCCGTAAGCTTGCTGTGAATCTGATTCCTTTCCCTCGTCTTCACTTCTTCATGGTTGGATTTGCTCCTCTCACCTCAAGAGGATCTCAGCAGTACCGATCCCTCACGGTCCCTGAACTCACTCAGCAAATGTGGGACTCCAAGAACATGATGTGTGCTGCTGACCCAAGACACGGGCGCTACCTCACAGCCTCAGCGATGTTCCGTGGCAAGATGAGCACGAAGGAAGTCGACGAGCAGATGCTGAACGTGCAGAACAAGAACTCGTCCTACTTCGTTGAGTGGATCCCCAACAACGTGAAATCAACGGTCTGTGACATCCCACCAACGGGTCTGAAGATGGCTTCCACTTTCATTGGCAACTCAACGTCGATCCAAGAGATGTTCAGGCGTGTTAGCGAGCAGTTCACGGCTATGTTCCGGAGGAAGGCTTTCTTGCATTGGTACACGGGTGAAGGAATGGACGAGATGGAGTTCACAGAGGCGGAGAGCAACATGAACGACCTTGTCTCAGAGTACCAGCAATACCAAGATGCGACTGCAGATGAAGAAGGCGAGTACGAGGACGAGGAAGAAGGAGAATACCAACAGGAAGAAGAGTACTGAGAGTAAGTTTGCTGTACCACCTTGAAAAAAAACAATTTAGTCATTTGCTTTTAGTTTTTTTTTGTTTCCTTTGAAAAAAAGAAAACCTCAACTACCAGTTGCAGGTTTTGTTTTTATGCTTGTATTGACGAACTCTCTGGATCTTTGTTGACTTGTGTGTGTTATGTGTACTTTTTCTTTTGACCTTAAATTCGGTTCAGTCTTCGCATTTCCCTCTTTTAGTTTGAATATTATGTTAACCGTAACGTCTGCCTCTGCCTATGCTTGTTTTTTCTTTATTTTTTAAATTATTATTATTAGATATTCCCAAAAATAAAATAAAGGAAAATTCTCAAATTCTTATTAGTTAAAGTAAAGGCTTTGCGAGCCGTAAGGGTTGTTTGTGAAGTCTCTATATAGATTTTGAATCTACAGCCTTGCGTGGGTTATATTTTTTAAGATTTCTAAGCAAAACAAATATATTGTTTTTTTTTAAAGTTTAAATTTTAATATTTTAACACATTAAGATGGAATTTTATTGTAAATCCAATCTTTTTTTTTTTTGATCTTTATCATCGATTATTAGCTTCCAAAATTGCTGTTCTTCATCACACCAAAAACAAAAAATCGCTGTTCTTCACGATCTCAATTCAAAAAGTTCTTGTACAATCTGATGTTTTATCATTGATCATCTGAAAAAAAAATCTGTGAAAATGATGAGAACCTCAATGACAAGGACCTCAATATGGACAAGCATAAAATACCTATCATGTACGAACCATCAAGGATCCGGTAGGTATAAGAACCATGTGAGAAGAATTCAACAAAGTTGTAGAGAATCTCAACAATCTAAAAAGCTGGAGGAGATCACCATCATACTCAAAAGTCTCATCATCAGCAACGGTACAGACAGCTTTACCAAAGACGAGGGCATTACAGCCTGCATAACCGGACGGGATGACAGCATTACATACCAGCCATGTATCGCGGCCGAGAGCATTACCGCATGCATGAGGGGACGAATGACCGGTGAACATGACGAGCAAATGGGCCAACACTTAGACGAATTCCAAAATGTTCAAAACTCGACCAAGTTCAAGATGAATTCAAGCTTAGATAACCCCTTCTCAAAGATAAGCTTGGTCTAACTTTGCTATTCATCATTCCAAATCAAAACGACCAAACTTAAGAAGACGTGGTGACAAAGTATTTACCATATTCAAAGGATCAAGCAAGAGGCAAGAGTAAGTATTTGTCAATTAATTCTATATCTCGTGTTTTTCTTTTCTTTTTGTAAGGATTTATTCTTAGCTTCTAGAACTTTTAATAACTTTTTGTAATCTTTGAGTTTATTTTTTTATATTTTCCATCTTTCTTTTATTTCAGTTTAGACCCTACAAGGTTAAGATCGAATGACTATTAATAAAGTCTCATATACGACCAAGGGCGGACCCACGTTGTTAATAGTGGGGCACGTGCCTCATACTAAGTATTTAAGGTTGTTTGTTATAATCTATACTATTAATTCAGGTCCACTTCAATGTTTAAACATTTTTCATGTGGTATATTACGATTTATGCCATTGGTTTTCAGCTTCTTTTCTAAATTTCATTATAGGTATTTTAGGGATTCAATTTTGGTCTAATTCATCTTTATATATTTATACTATTCATCATATACATTCATAACTAATTCATAATTATTCTTTTTATATATCTAATATCTAACAACATCCCCATCGGAAACATTTTATATATCTAAACAACCACGCAAACATTCCTTCATCCATACTATTAACAGTGACATCAATCAACGATTCATTATTTCATATCAAACCATATTATTGATTTTACATCTATGATGGGAAAAGAAGCTAAGAGAAATCTGGACTTGGATATGTTTCTCCGTTCTGGAGAACAGTCCCGATGATCAATTCTGGAGAGCTGTTCTTTACAAATCCAGAACAACAACAAGGGACTAAATAGGAAAATTAGAGGAAGAGAAATCTCAACCTGGATATGTTTCTCCTTGCTGGAGAAAAGTCTCGATGTTCACTTCTGGAGAGCTATTATTTACAAATCCAGGAAAGTTTTGAATCTGAATGAAATAATTCACCCCATGGAACAATACCCTTTAAATCAAGTTTGTACATATATACTATTCAATTAAGATATCAGGTCTCGAGATGAAACCTGTTTCATCAAAACGAAACCTTTAATGAAGAATTGACATCGAAATTAAAGTTTTCTTGAAAATAGCAGATTTTGATACCTAACTATATTGTTGTGTATAGATGCATCGACGAGACTATACCATTTAAATCAAGTTTATGCAGTCTAATGTATTCAATTGAGATATCAGGTCTCGAGAAGAAACCTGTTTCATCAAAACGAAAACCTTTAATTAAGAATTGACATCGAAGTTAAAGTTTTCTTGAAAATAGAAGATTTTGAGACCTAACTATATTGTTGTGTATAGATGTATCGACGGGACTATACCGTTTGAAAAAAGTTTGGTCACGGACTTTGAATACAATGATCGATGTAAAGTCTGCAGATGAAACAGCCGGCATCAAAACTTCAATCTGTACTTAAGAATTGCCATCGAAGTTAAAGTTTGATTAGATGTAGCAAGGACATATTATACATGATGATAATCCGTTTGACTCGATATATCATCTGTGTACAAATCCTTCAGTACACATTTGATAACAATATTTCGTTGATCTGCATCCTATAAGCCAAAATGTTTTGTAGACGTAGATTTGACATATTTCACTTTTCAAATTGCAGATGATATATAAAAATTAGCATTACCGTTTATTATTCCAACGGACTGTTGTGTTTCTGTTCTGATTTGAAGTTTCATTGTCTGACAAAAGTAAAACTTTTGCTTTTTTCTTCTCCCAATATATGACATATCGATATTTTCACTATCTATTAAAATAATAGGAAGCCCTAGAACAAGTTGTCTATAAAAGAAGTTTTAGGATTCAGTTCTTAAGTTTAGTAGGAAAGAAATGTCTTCGATTACTACCATTCAAAACCTTGGAGAATGGAAGATGGATTTGCAAATTTGTGTGAAGGTCTACCGGAAATGGAGAGTACTTAGTCATGGTAGTGAAGTGGTGCACTTCATTTTTGTTGATTAACATGTAAGTTTAAAGGGAACTATATTTTTTCTATTTACTATACCATCGATAACATCTATTGTAGATCCTAAATCAGTTCTGTATATAATAGGGAACTAAAATACAAGCATCAGTTGAGATGATGTATTTTCTTGATCGCTTCGATAACGAGTTATATGAGGGACAATGGAAGATTATCAAACATTTAGTAGTGAGAAATGTGACTTCTCCTACCCGCTTAACTAAGTTTACAAAGCGTTTTATTATTGTGAGTAATACCGAAGTGATGTAAGACTCGGAATCCACCAAAGTCTAACACGGGTTGCTGATCAATTCCACGACCAACGGTTTATGCTTCTAACTTCCAAGGGCTCTTACTCGCATAGACAGTCAGTTGCAACACGAAAATATAAGGGTTTGATTCCACAAACACTTAGAAAATCGCAGGAACAAGTGTTTAAAAGAGATACTCTACAATAAACAATTAAATGGGTTTTTCTTGAAACTTTCTTGGTAACTTTTGCAATAGTATTAGTGAGCTTTTTATAGCTCTTACAAAATATGATTTTAATAAATACATTTAAAACAAGATATTCAAACTTAAATATAAGAAATTATTTAGAATGATCAAAGAGCTAGTTTTAAGGGATTTTTGATGTGAATGAGGATGGACATGGAGGTTGACCACGCCTTTATGCTCTTTGAACACTGAAATCTTGTTGTCTAAAAATTGGCTTAGAAGGTGGGCGTTCTTCATGGGATTTTAGTTGACTAAGAAGAACAAATAGGATAGAACTTTCCCGGAATAGAACCAACTTGACCCGTTTTGGAAGAATGGGCATAACTTGAGAACCCCGTGGGAATAGTTTCTGATCTTGGGCTTGATGGAACCAGGAGAGACCAAGTAAGAATCTCCAAGTGGTCTGGGGTCGAGATAGTGCCTGAGTTGAGCTGTGCAGCTCGATATCTGGCCTAGTCGCAAAGTTGGATCCGAAATAAGTCCACCTACTTGTAGGATCAATAACTTCCAAGTATGAACCGGTATTAATATGAATCCAATTGGAGAACCTTCTATGTTGGACCAAGAGTTTATAACAATCCGGTTTGTAGCTTAGTTCTTCTTGGTCTGGTCGGAATCCTCTATTCAATGCGCATACATCTGATTGGGTTAAGCTCGACATCACCGGTTTTGTAAGGTGCATAAGTTCTTCATCAGAATCGTGATTTGGATGATTCAAATTCGTCGTGAATTCTTGTTGAGTCAGTCTTCTGGAACATGTCGATTTGTTGTTTAACTCCTTCTGATTGGCTAGATACGCTCTATCAAAGGCACATGTGTCCTGGTCGGACCCTTGGCAGCTAGAGTGTCATGTTTGATGGATCTCTGGTTCAGCTACTGATTTGATGATCGCATAATAATGATACAATATGGAAAAAAACTAAATCAAAGGTCTTCCTTATGTAGATTTATTATAAGAATTTGGTCTTAATCATTTCACAAAATCAAATGATTCTCATTCAAGTCTAAAGAGAAATTGGTGCCAAGAAGACATTTATTTGATTTAGCTTATTTTCTCCTTTTGTTTAATTGTAAATAATTTCATTTAAGTGTATTTATTTGTAAAGATCTTTTGTAAGAGCTATAAAAGCTCATTGTTCTCATTGTAAAAAGATATATAAATTTTTGAAAATAAAAAGAGATTTTTCTCTAAAGCTTTGACTTTGTTTTTGTTTATCTAAGGAAGATGGAATTCTTCACTTAGTAAACATTTGAATCTATGTCTTTTGTGTGCGATGCCTTGAGACTAGGTTTGTGAATTCATCACAGGGGCTTTCACACCCTTGAGTGGCGTTCTTCGATCCACCCATCTATTCATCTCATCCACTGATCCAGCCTGAAGGAGACTTGAGTCCAGCAGGATTGATCCCATAATCACCCACTTCGATCATCTCTTGAGCAACTAGAAAGAGACTTCAGTCCAGATGCTTGCTTCCACTCATTCACCAAGCATTATAAGATCATACCCCCTTGATCTTATATAATTTGGTATCAGAAATAAAGCTCCTATCATCTATCTTTTTATTTCTATTTTTCATGTTTTAATAAGATTTCCATTAAAAAAAGTTTTGGTTGTTTTTATTCTTTGATTTTTATAAACTTAAAAAAACTCAGAAAAATTAGTTTTATGTTTTTGTTCCTTGATTCATAATTTTTTATTTTTAAAAACCAATAAAAACAAATCAGTGTTTTTTTCTTAAAATTGAAGTTTGTTTCTTTCATTAAAAAACAAAAAAATCTGTTTTTATTTATTTTGATTTTTTCTGTTTTAAAAAAACATAAAATAAAAAAGGTTTTATTTATTTTCTAAATAGTATTTGCTAAAAAAAAGATTTTTGAGACAAAACTATTTGGAGAGGGAGAGAGTGATACAATATGGAAAAACACTAAATCAAAGGTCTTCATTATGTGGATTTATTATAAGAATCTGGTCTTAATCATTTCACAAAATCAAAGATTCTCATTCAAGTCTAAAGAGAAATTGGTGCCAAGAAGACATTTATTTGATTTAGCTTATTTTCTCCTTTTGTTTAAATGTAAATAATTTCATTTAAGTATATTTATTTGTAAATATCTTTTGTAAGAGCTATAAAAGCTCATTGTTCTCATTGTAAAAAGATATAGAAATTTTTGGAAATTAAAAGAGATTTTTCTCTAAAGCTTTTTGGCTTTGTTTTTGTTTATCTAAGCAATATAAAATTCTTTACTTAGTAAACATTTGAATCTATGTCTTTTGTGTGCGATGCCTTGAGACTAGGTTTGTGAATTCATCACAGGAGCTTTTACACCCTTGAGTGACGTTCTTTGATCCACCCATCTATTAAGCTCATCCACTGATCCAACCTGAAAGAGACTTGAGTCCAACAGGATTGATCCCATAATCATCTACTTCGATCATCTCTTGAGCAAGTAGAAAGAGACTTCAGTCCAGTTGCTTGCTTCTACCCATTCACCCAAGCATTATAAGATCATACCCCCTTGATCTTATATCACGAAGTTAGGGAAACGTACGAACATTCGAATGATCATTTTATGAGATTCATCAGTTTCGAGCTTCTAATGCCTAGAACCTTGGATAATAGGAGCTACCCTGTTGGTATGTATTCCTATTATCTAATAGTCATTTTTAACGATTTTTTTGAGTTGTTCTACTACATAAATGCAAAATTGGTTTTTGCAGATGTTGTAGGAATCGTTGATCACGTTGGAGAATTTGAGATTGTTCCATCTCCTCATTCAGCCGATATAAGTATATGCCAATTGCAATTTCGTCTCAGAGACACATAGTATGATTATCTGCATAACTAACTCTTTAGTTGATTCATTGGTATTAATATTTTTTGAGGATTATGCATGAATTCTATTTGTTAATAACGTGTAGGGATTATGAAGTAGAGTTTGTTGCAAGTGGGAAGATGGCTATTGATTTCTATGAGCAATGGAACCAAAATTACGCAGATGGGAGATTAGTTATTTGTGTATTGAGTGATTGGCGAGTACATGATGATGGTTCATTCTGTATACAATCTTTATTCCGTTGTCATTGGAGTTATTAATATACTTAAAATTTATCTACTTTTGTACCCAATTTGATATGATTTAATATGATTTAATACTCTCTGGCAATTCTGTAGCTATTAAAGATGAGGGAGGTATTTCTAGATTGTGGTTTGATCTTCAGATTGATGAAGTTGATGAAATCAAGGATATCATATAAGGATATAACTAAATTATAACTACTTTGTTATTTTCTAGTTATTCTTTGACTAACAAATGTGAACCTAAATTCCTACAATATTAATCATGGAGAAGATGGTATTGTTGATATAAGCGACGAAGATGATGATGATGAAGAGTAATTGATTTATTGTTCTCTATGTTATTGTTCTATATGTATTTTTCTTTCTTCTATGATTGTTATTTTAGCATCTTGGTATATTTTGGAACAATGTTTGTTTGAATATTTATCTGTCTGAGTACTTATATCTTTGTTAACTACAATCAATCCTGAACACTAATCTGTAAGTTTGATTATATATGCCTGTCCGTATATATTTGTAGTCTATGCCTGGACGAACTTCTTTTCCCAATTGCAAATCTGTCCATACAGAGATGAGTCCATTAATTAAATTCAGTCATTACTATATATTTAAACTGTAAAAAATTAATCGTAATTTAACAAATTAACAATAACAATAATTTATTAACTATTGCATGGATCATCATTATGTAATCAAGTCAAAACATAATCAAATCTTAAATAAATATATGAACGTATTTTACGTAATCAAATCTTATTTAATATTTGAAAATCTTAACTTAATTATGTAATCTAATATTTGGGAAACTAACAGATAAAATATTATTTGAGAATATCCATTAGACTCTTGATTTATTAGTTATTCCTATAAATCCTGTTCCATTTGGGATATTAATTGATTATAGTTATGATTTGATATATAGAGAATATTTGATCAACATTAGATATTAAACCTAATTCTTTCGAATATATATAGCCATTCTTCACTTTTGTAAAACGCGTCATCTCAAACATTTTTATAGTGCAGAAAAATCAAGTGACGACTGCAATGGGAATTTCAAAAATGATAACGTACCTTAAGGGTGTGAAACCGTTCAAGTCGGGTTGGCGTGTGCAAATTAAAGTGTTGCATTCGTGGAAGCAGTACTCGGTTCACAAGGAGAACCACTGGAGATGATACTAGCAGATGAATCAATAAGTTTTGAAATGCAATATATTCGCAAGTTATCAAGAAATATAATACAAAACAGTCTAATTATATTTTGTACTGTAGGGTGTTAAAATACATGCGTCGTGTAAAAAAACTTACTGGACATGCCTTCAGAAGGAACTTTCCGTTGGAGAGTGGAGAATTATTGAGAACTTCACTTTAACTCCTGCATCTGGACAGTATAAACCCACATAGCATGCTTACAAGATATCATTCGTCAGTGGAACATCTGTCACGAAGTCAAAATTGAAGATAGATGATAACTTTCTTTCTTTCACCACATTCGAGCAGATACTACGAGGGTAATTGATTTTATGTGAATTTACTCTAAGTTTTAATAGTATGGACATATTATCATTAAGAATGTTTAATCTTTCAGATGTGATTGGCCAAGTCATTGATATTGGTGAAATTGATACTGTCCAAGTCAATGGTAAAGACAGAAAGAAGATATAGTTTCACTTTAGAGATACTTGGTATGGTCTTCTTACTGATATCAGCGAATAAGGACTTTGCAGGTTTTTATTATCTCTACTAACGTTGAGTTCTTTGACCATTTGTCTTAAGGGACGAGAGGTTGAAATATTGTCTATGGGGAAGATATGCTGAACAAGTCCGAACAGCTTGCGATGAAGGCTTATATGAAAAAGTTGTTTGCGTAATTAGGTTTGCAAAAATTAATTTATTCAGAGGTTAGTTATATTTTTAAACTATAATACAGCATGGTTACTATATTGTATTTGTACATAATTGTTTACCTTTATTTTCACGATTTTCGTAGGAGATCTTCAAATCACAAACGTTTTCGATACATCCCTCTTGCTTTTAAATCTTCTCTTGCCTGAAGTTGATAAGTTGGAAAAGTGAGTATTTTAGTAACTTTGTTAATCTTATCTTATATGTTTTTTCAAATAAGTAGCGAAACTAATTTTGTTTTTATTCCTTCTATGAAGGTTACCACATGATGGGCTTGCATTAAGTATACTTGAACCTAATGATAAAAAAAGATTTTTTAAGAGAATGGAGGATAACTGGGCTCTCTTCCCTCAAAGATCAATCAAGGATATTCTTGATTCTCTTGAGGCTAGGCTGTTTATATAACCATGATTGTCTACTATATAGTGATGTGAAGAATCATTAGTTTTGTTGTTCTAATTAAATTATTGACACGTATGAGATCTTTATGGATATAACCACTACAGGAAATCTGGGTATCAATAGCACTTGAAGATAGCGTTTTATGTCTATATGCTATGGTTTACTTTTGTTCGACTATTTGATAGCGTTTACGAAATACAAACGCTATGCTATGTTAAGCGGGAATAAAAATTCGGCACACGCTTAATTTTTTAGGGTTATCCATCGATACCATCGATCATTTCTCAGTTTCTTTTCCCCTTTCGATGCACCGTCATCTATCTCAATTTCTCAATTGGGTGTTGCCCGTCGATTGCTCGTACATCGTTGTATCTTTCTCTCAATTTTTTTGTGTTGATCCTGTTAATTTTAGTCTCGATTCAGCATCAATTTCTCGTTCGATTCACTATATCGTTCTCCCAGACTCTGTTATTTCCCTTAATCTCAGTCTAGTTCTTCGATATCTATCTTGACCCTCCATTGTCACTCATCATCGAGCTTCATCTGTGTAAGTCGAGTTGATGCATGTAGTCGATTCACCAATTGCGTGTTTGGGTTTTCAGAATTTGTAGGTTTTAATTAAACATCAAATTTGTTTTGTTTTTGCAGGAAGATATTGGGAAAACTCTATTAAAGGTTTTTGAAATTCAGTTTGGTATGTTCAATTATAAGTTTTTGTACAACAATCCAACAAAATTAACTGATTTTTTGTCGATTTCTTTATGCAGTTAGTGTTCGAATCAGCTAGAAGTTATTGATGTTGCCGACTGTTTTTACTTTGTAAGCTACTATCTTCTTACTCTTTGTTTCTTTTACATTCTAGCAAGTGTGTGTTGATGTGAGTGACGACTGTCATAATTATTTGAGTTTCTGATGCATTGAACTTATAATCACAAATTGTATAATCGGTGGAGCTGTTGTGATATGGACAAGGCATGGGTTTGGCTTCCAAGGTATGAATCTCGTTGAGATATGAACATTAATTTGATTGAGTATAAGTGATACTGTGAATTAGATTGTAGTATTAACTTTGAATTTTCTGATTAAAACATATATGGCTAGCCTTGAATATGTGAAAGGGGCCACAAATTTTGTGACTGTATCCGCAAAGAGTTTGGGTAATCCGCCTGAAATTTTCTGTCCCTGCAAAGATTGCCGCAATGTTTGCCATCAACCGATAGATACAGTAGTTGGGCATCTAGTGATTAAAGGTATGGATAAGAAGTACATGAAGAATTCATGTTGGAGTATGCATGGTGAGAGAAGGGATGATATGTCGGATAGTGCTCCAATGGAGGCTTATGATTTGCTAAAGACGACTTATTTTGCGAATGACTGTAGTCCTCCACCATCAACCCACAATGGAGGAGAACCTGATGATGGTTAAACTACTGAAGACTTTGAGTTTCGGCAGAAGTTGAGAGATGCATAAACTCCTTTGTACTCGACTTGTCACAAGTACACAAAGGTTTCTGCAATCATGGCCCTTTACCGTATAAAGGTGAAGAGTGGAATGTCGTAAAACTATTTTGATCAGCTACTTACAACAGTTCATGATATGCTACCTGAAGACAATGTGCTGCCAAAGTGTACAGATGCGATGAAGAAGTTTTTGAAGGTGTTTGAGTTTAGATATGATGTCATTCATGCATGAAAGAATGATTGTATCCTATATCGGAAGGAATTTGATAAGATAGAAAGCTACCCTAGATGTAGTGCTTCTAGATGGGAGATAGATAAGCACAATGGTGAGGTAAATAAGAGGATTCCAGTGAAGGTCCTTAGGTATTTTCCGATAAAAGAGAGGTTCAGGAGGATGTTTAGATCAAAAAGGATTGCTGAGGATCTACGGTGGCATTTCACCAATAACTCTGAAGATAATACAATGCGACACCCTGTTGATTCTTTGTCTTGGGCTCAGGTGAATGATAAATGGCCAGAATTTGCTGTTGAATCAAGAAACCTTCGACTAGGTCTTTCTACAGATGGGATGAACCCTTTCTCCATTCAGAGCACAAATTATAGTACGTGGCCAGTGTTGTTAGTGAATTACAACATGCCCCCTATTATGTGTATGAAGGCAGAGAATATCATGTTGACTTTGTTGATCCCTGGTCCAACAGCTCCGAGCAACAACATCGATGTTTATCTAGCACCATTGATAGATGATTTAAAGGATTTATGGAATGAGGGTATTGAGGTCTACGACGCATTTCTTAAAGAGAACTTCACGCTAAGAGCTTTGTTATTGTGGAGTATCAGTGACTATTAAGCCTTAGGAACATTGTCTGGATGTAAAGTTAAAGCTAAACAAGCATGTAGTGTATATGAGAAGGATACACCACATAGGTGGTTGAAGTTTAGTCGGAAGTTTGTATATATGGGCAATAGGAAGCGGCTAAGACCAGGTCATCCTTATAGACGCCGAAAGGAATGGTTTGATAACACTGTGGAGGAAGGAACTGCAAATAGGATTCAAACTGGTTCTGAAATATATGAGGTGCTTAAAGATTTTAAAAATGATTTTGGAAGACCTTTGGATTAAGAGTCTAAAAGAAAAAAAAACGACTTGTTAGAAGATGAGGTGGTTACAGATGAAGAATCCTCTGATCAATGGTGGTGGAAGAAACGATCGATATTCTTTGATTTACCTTACTGGAAGGTAATACATTCTCATCATTAATTTCAGTAAAGTGTTTTATAATATTGTAAAAGAATTTGCATTGGACTTATATCTTGATTTCTCATGTGTTAGGATTTGCCGGTGCGTCACAACATTGATGTGATGCATGTGGAAAAGAACTTGTCTGATGCTATATTGTCTACATTGATGCAAAGTTCTAAATCGAAAGATGGCTTGAAAGCAAGAAAAGACTTGGAGGACATTGGAATTCGCAGACACTTGCATGCAGAGGCACGAGGAAAGAGAACATATCTGCCTCCAGCAGTTTACTGGCTGTCCACGGAAGAAAAAAATATATTTTGCCAGAGGTTATCTAAGTTCAGAGTTCCTGATGGCTACTGCGGGAAGATTGCCAATTGTGTATCAGTCAGACCTCCTATGATTGGTAGTTTGAAGTCGCATGACCATCATGTTCTCATCCATAATTTATTACCTGTTGCGTTGAGAGGCTTGCTGCCAAGATGACCTAGGATTGCGGTGACTCGAATATGTAACTACTTCAACAGATTGTGTCAACGTGTCATTGACCCAGAGAAGCTGATCTCGTTGGAGTCTGAGATTGTAGAGACAATGTGCAAACTGGAGAGGTTCTTTCCTCCATCACTTTTTGATATTATGTTCCACCTTCCTCTACATCTAGCAAGGGAGGCACGATTAGGAAGCCCAATACACTTCCACTGGATGTATCCTTTTGAGAGGTATGTAGTTATATCTTCCTTCATTAGTCGTAAGCTATCAGATATGTTATTCTTCTTATAGTGGTTGTCCTTATGTTTTTTAATTGTGTTGCAGGTACATGAAACACTCAAGGCATATGTAAAAAATTATCCAAGGCCAAAAGCATGTATGGCTGAGGGATACTTGGCTGGAGAATGCATTGCCTTCCGTATGGAGTTCTTACAAAATTCTGTACCAGTTCAAGAACCTGTAAACTTCAATGAAGATGTTGAGGGTAATGGAATTGTCGTTGAAGGCCGGCCATTGCAAAAGGCAATAGATGTCACACTCTCACATAGAGATAGAGACGTAGCACATCGATATGTTTTGATGAACTTGGCGGTTATGGATCCATATATAGAGTAAGTGCAATCATATTATCTACATTAGAAATTCTATCTTTCTCATACAAATAATATAACTGTTGTTCTATGAAAACAACAGGATGCACTTAGAAGAATTGCAAGCTCGGGATGTTCGATGCGCTAGAAATGAAACTCTGTTATGGAAACTTCATACATAGCAGTTTGCAGACTGGATAAAGACAAAGGTTTGGACAAGTATAGTTTATTTTTATATGAGTATGTTTTCTACCTTCCGCAACTAACACACTGTGATAATTTCTCATTAGATTCTTTCTAACTCAGTGGATCATTCGTTGAAGCTGCGTTGGTTGGCTTTTGGACCTAGGCACTCTGTACAAAGCCATATAGCATTTGTCATTAATGGGCATTGCTTTCATACAGACGACGTTAAGCAGAAAACACAGAATAATGGAGTGACCTACGAAGCTTTCAGCATGTGCATATCACCTGCACGTGATACAAGACAAACTGCGGACATAGATACATACTATGGAGTCATCAAAGAGATCATAATTTTGGATTACCACATGTTCATTGTACCATTATTCAAATGCAATTGGGCCAACATAGGCTATGGAGTGAAAGAAGAAGATGGCTTCACGCTTGTGAATCTTCATATGAACCAATCAGCATATCTGAGAGACCCATACATACTCGCATCACAAGCTAAACAAGTCTTTTGTTCAAGAGAAGATGATTCCTCACCGTGGTATGTTGTTACGAGGGCACCTCAGAGGAGGAATTTGTTGGTGCACCATTATCAGTTCAGCAAGTTGATGATTTAGGAAATCAATCTTCTGATGATGAGAGTTTCTATGTTAGGGATGAATGTGAAGGGATCATAGTAGCAGATTAATATATCGAAGTTAATATGTTTTTAACTCTTTTTTTCTTTGTTAGTTGTTTTAGGATAAAAAATGGCAAAGATGCGAGGAGGAGGAGTTCGTCGAAGTGTGCGTCAGTAAGGCTTGTCGGCCAGACCTGTTGAGCTACCGGCAAAAAAAAAGCAGAAGAATACGTTGTCAGCCAGACCTGTTGTGCTACCGGCTGCAATTGTTGGAGAAGAAGAGGTTCACAAAGATGGTGACTTAGGAGAAGCTCATAAAGATGATGACACTATTAAAAATGAGAAAGATGGTGAAGCTGATCAGGTTGAGTTGCGAGAATCTGTTGATTAGTTAAAGGCTCGAGAAGTTGAAGCTGAGAATACGAATGAAGATACTTAGCTTGTGGCAGATGAAACTGTCAATAAGGAACACGAAACTGAGAATAATATGGTAGATGAAACTGTGAATAGGGAAGAAGAATCTGAGCATATTGATGCTGCAACTGAATTGCCTAGCAGTCAAACAGTAGAAACACCGGATTCAAACAGCAAGAAAAAGAGGAAAAGAGGACCAACCAGAATGCGTAAAGTGGCCAAAGATCCTCAAAACAAGGTGAAAATGTTATTCAGTCAGGTCGGTGAACATGCAAATTCTGGTTCAGTAACACTATCATCATTTCTCGGTGTTCTTGTGCGAGAACATATTCCAGTTTTATATAACCGGTGGGACAAAGTGGATGCTCAGACAAAGGATACCCTATGGGAGGAGATTCAGGTTTATGCACTTTATATGGTTTACGCACATTATATGGTTTACGCACATTATATGGTTTTTGATTCAATCATATATTAACCATTTTTACCTTTGTTTAATGTGATACATGCGAGGTTTGATTTGCAACACCGATGGAAATAAGATGCTGTTTTTAAGCAAATGGGTTGTTTGTGGAGGGCTGGAAAGTCTAGACTTGTAAGCGCTATTCGAGATGCAAAGAGTAGCACAAATAGAGGTGACCTAAAACCAAGCAACATCACATCGTTCCAAGCGTGGAATGCTTGGGTTAAGAGTAGGACTAGCCAGGCTTTTCAGGTTAAACATGTCTAATTATGCCTTTCGTGTTTTATATCCTTTAATGAGGTTTTTCAGTAACATGATATACTTTATTGATATATTATAGGAAAAACGTGTCTGGTACAGAAGCTTGAGGAAGGCTCAGATACCACACACCACTAGTCGCAAAAGAATGCATCGTCTAGGTCATGAAATGGTCAGTCTCTTTTCTAATTAGGTGTAAGGATTGGAAAAGTTATATTAATGCTGATGAGTAAGTTCTATCTTTTCTAGAAATCCAAATGTGACGATCCAACAAAGGTCAGTAGGAGTAAGGTTTGGATTGCAGGACACACTCATTCCGATGGTAGGCCTGTGAGGCCTGAGTTTGCTGACACCATTGTAAGAATTCAGTGCTTTATTAATTTGTTGTTAACTGAATTTTGAGACAATGTACATGAGCCATATTTTGTTTCATTATTTTGTATGAGGAACAAATACAAACTCTTGATAGTCAAATGGGCTCTACGTCGGGTGATAATATAAGAGAAGATGCTTTGAGTAAGGTTTTGGGAAAAGACTAACCTGGACGTGCTAGAGGTATGGGCAGAGGGATCACTGCTATAAAGCTAGCTTTCCTACAAGCTAGAGACTCAAGATTTAAAGCATTGCAAACCGAGGTTCATGACTTGAAGAAATTGGTCCGTGAATTAGCTGGAAATAAGGTAAGTCTTTCTCTATTAATCATGCCCTTAATCATATTATTATTTACCTGAACTACAATTTATACGTTTGGACAATTTGTTTTACACTTAACAGCAAAATCTTGGTTATATGGCTTCTCAATCTGAAGTAAGCAGATAAGTTAGATGTCATATACTGGCATGGTATGCGAACGAAGATGTTGTGGTCGCAGAGGGAGAATTTTGCTCTGCTGATAAAGATTACAAGATTGGTGAAATTCCTATTGGTCGTAATGCGGCAGCTGTAATCATCAAGACTGTATTAGATCCAGTCAATAGGAAATGTACACACTTGTAGATGCTGTGGGAGCCAAAATACCATGGCCAAATGAGAAAGTGATAGTGGACACCAGTTTCAACAAAGATGGATCCAAGGTAAATGAGAAAGTGATAGTGGAATTGTATTTGAACTTCTAACGTTAACTATTAGATTACTAATTACAAACATGTACCATTATAGGATACTAGTACAGATGCCGGAGTTGAAAGATGCAAAATTTTAGATTGAGCTATGGATGAAATTATTGCTGAGGGTGTTACCATTTCGACTAACCCAAAAGAGCTGATCAACGATATTTTTTTGGGTCCTCATGCTGTTATTGTGAAAGTTGATCTTGTGATTAACGCTGAAGTTTCTTTGTGGAGACCAACTGCTGACATGGTTTTGATAGGCGATGCACTTAATGCAAATATCGCATGGCCAATAAATAGGATATAATCTATGGATAAACCTGTACATGAAGTATCTCCACGGGAAGCAGCAATGAGAAAAGCTAGTCAGGTTAATTTTAAATCCTTCTTATCTTTTTGCAATATTTGTTATGTTTGCTGTGAACGATGTTTTATAACTGTGTTATATGCTTTTTGGGTGCTAGAGTCCAAGTAACAGCACGTCTACCACCAAAAGTGCAAAGAAGAAGTGCATCCTATTAGATTGCAATAACTCTGGATGCAAAGTAGCAGAAGGCAAAGTTTGTTCTGCCAATCCAACATATGTTGTCCATCACGTCCCATTAGGTAAAAATGCTAGCAAGGTGTTACTAGAAGTTTCAAAGATTGATGATGCAAAGGTGTGGAGACCAAACTCAGAGATCATATACATATCTGATGCAGTAGGCACTATGGTCGCTTGGCCAAATGATAAACTCTTGTTCGTCTAAGACTTGCTATTATATTTTTAATATCTTTAATCAGAAAACTTATCTTTAAATGTAATTTTGATAAGAAACGAGTTTACATTTCAGTTATTATTCAAGCTTTATAAATTTGTAATGACTCAAGTGATAATTCTCTCGTGTAATTTTTAATAAATATTCAAGGTTTAATTAATTTATATATAATTAATCAAGTGACAAGATAAATTCCAAAAATGTATATTTAAGTGTAAAAGTGTTATCGGAATTAAAATTAAATTTTGTTTCAAGTTAAGTTTTTGAATTAAGGTTTCAGGGTTTAGGGCATGTTTAGAGCATGTTTAGGGTTTAGGGTTTAAGGCATTGAATAGGGTTTAAGGAATTATTATGAATTTAATTTACACACATGGAACATATATATCTTTCCTAACATCAAGTGAGAAACGAAAATATATTTTAAGTAATGTTTGAGAATTATATAAATATGAAATAGGATAAGTTACAAACTATTAGGATAATTTACTTAGTCTTTTATTCATTTTTTACTCTTAAACTCCTTTTGATTCTCTGATTTTTGTTTTTATTTTAATTTTTTTAAAATTATACATAAATTAGAGACAATATTTAACAAGAATTAAGACATAAATTACAGAAAATTTCGTAAACTATAAGTGTCAAAATAAATTAATATAAGCTTTTAAATTTGGGCATGATTAAAAATAAACATCCATATATAAGATGGAAGCCAATTTGAACTAAGCACTAGGATTAACATTAGAGAAGCGCGCACCGTTGGATTTTTACCAAATTAAGCACTCGGATTAACTTCGTCTTTCCCTTTCAGATCTCCTCATTCTCTTTACCAAAGTTCATGCGACATTGACGGTTTCGTTCGCCTCATGCATCTCCTCCTTCTCTTTACTAAAAACTAAGGTTTTCAGTGAATTTTTGGTACCTTAGCGTCGCTCGATTCACCGGCTCTAATATTTGGTTTGTTGATTGCTTAGCCTCACTCGATTCACCGGTACCTTAGTGTCGCTCGATAGGATCAAAGGATCTTCCCTAACCAAGAAGGAGACACTTTATCTTCCCGTCCTCTCATGGTATGTTATTCATTTTAGCTTTAGCTTTTCGGATAGCAAACATTCATAGTTTTCAGATCTCAAAATAAGATTGATAATTCTGATTTCTGTATTTTTTAAAAATATTCAGGTATACAAATGTATGAAGTAAGAAAGAACTAAAAGGGACATATACATATAGTTGTTCTTAATTAGGTATTATATTGACCACCTTCTCTTTCTTTTTGGTTTGTTGCTTGCTCGATTGAGGTTGTTCTTAACTTTTCCCGCCTACACAGTTGCTAATCTGATTTCAATTGGAAAGTTGCATCCTTAGCCTCTAAAAATTGAATGACTAGCTACTCTCTGATTGATCATTTGTTCTTGTAATTTTGAAACAGATATCAAGAAGAGTCTTTCTCATTCATTGTGTTAATTTCAGTGATTTGTTCTGATTCAGAAATGCAAGCAAGGAAAGCCATAGTCTGCGGACTCTCAGCGAAAGGAATCATACCACCACTTCACCAAAACACCCAACAAGCAAATGAAAATCAAAGAAGGAGACACATCATTTGCAGACTCCCGGCAAAGGGAATCATACCCCAGCTCCAACAACAGCCACGAAAAGAAGTAGATGATGATCAAGGACGTGATGAAGAAGCAGATGATGATCAAGGAAGTGATGAAGAAGCAGATGATGATCAAGGAAGTGATGTGGAGGAGATCACAGGACAACAGTACCAGAGAGCTATGGGATACTTCATCCGCATTGAGGAAGACGAAGAAGATATTGATCCAATGTTCCACAGAGCTATCGACAACATGCAAAACCATGCACGCAACTCCGCTCAACAGAAACGCCCCAATCAAGAATACGGAGAGTCCTCCCGTGGCAAGGCTCATCGTCGAGACTAAGGAGCAGAAGCATAATGTATTAGTTAATTTCATTGTGAACTACCTTTCTTCTAAAATATGTAATTTTGTAACATTGATTTTGTAATTTATATTTTTTTAAACTAAGTATTTTGTATTTCATTTTTAAATTAATTAGTTTTTTTTTCTATTTTTAATAAATATATTTAAATTAAATTAATATATAATATATCATTAATAATTTAGGGACAAAATCTCAAAAAATGTGATTCAACAAAAATGTTGTGAAATGACATCTTTGAATAGATGACATTTCTATAATGCTATTATATACCTAATTCATAACACATAATAAATGCTATTCTATATGAAACTATTGCATACATTAACACGCTATTGTATATTAATCTATAGCTTACCTTAAAATGCTATCTTAAAAACACATTTTATAGCATTTACAAAACACGCTATCTAAAGTTCCAGAATTTTTATCGCAGGCGATGACAGAGCGTTTTATAAAATGCTATTGTATTATTAGATAGTGTTTTTCGGGCGCCATTAATACTCGTTTTTCCTGTAGTGAACGTTTTCACAGATCGAGCATTGCAAAGTGTTGTGTATCATTGCTGGTAATGATACTGATTGGGCTTAGTATTATTTTGGATGTGGAAAATATTACAAGAAGGTTGAAAAAGCAATAGCACATCAGTCTAACTCGAAAAAATTAATGTCTAGACCTACATTCTACTGTTCTAAGTGTAAGGAGTACTCATCTAATGTTCAAGCGAGGTATTTGTAATTGTATAACCTATATTATAAATAATTCGAACGTATATCAAATTTATGTTTCCAAGTAAATTTGTAAAGATGTATATGGTTAATACAAAGAGAAAAACGTCACTTATGCAAAGTCATTTAGAATCCTAATATATTAAATTATATTTTCTACACTTAGTTAATCTTAAATATTTTTGCTTATTTTGGAGCTAATTATCTTCGACATTCTATAGGTATAAATTGCATCTCACAGTGATGGATGACACTGGATCATCAAAATTTATGCTTCTGGAAATTGTTGCTTTAGAAGTTGTTGGTCACTCAGCTACGAAACTCCTAAATGGATCATTTGGAGAGGTTTTTGAGTTGTTAGAGTATAGTAGTATTATTGGTTCATATAATTTCCTTGCGTCAATTGGTGAGAGTGAGATACTCTCCTTATTTATATAAATTTTAACTATTTAATGATATTTTCAATAGATGAAAGATACGACTGATTTACCCCCAAAAATTACATCCATTGTTGGGAAATATTTGGTGTTTTAAGTTTATGTTGAGAAGGAAATTATTTATGGTGGTTTAGAATATTTCAAGTGCTCGAAAGTTTGCAATGCTCAGGGTTTGATCAAGGACGAAGAAATGACTGATTCTGGTAGTAACAATATTACCATTGCTACCATTGTTTCGGGTGATGAAGTAAGTGTCCATCATTCAAGTTCTTAAAGTATTGAAAATATAATTCATAACTATTTATATATTTTTTGTTTTATAGATATCCGTCTTTGAGTCAGAAACACCATCAAATTTTATTTCGACACCTTCTTCTAAGCGTTCGTTTGAAAGTAATTGTGAAGTACCTGACCTGAGTTCTACATCTAAGAAGTCGTGTCTTAAAGATGTTAAAGTTGAAGGAAACAAAATTGTCAAGAAGGACAAGTTGGGATAAATGTCGAGAAGTTGGAATTTGTTGAAATAGTGGAGAAGTAAAGTAATACTCATGTGCTACGTAGTTGTTTTCTCTACTTTCATGTGTTTTAAGTTCGTACTACTTTGTTTCTGTTTCTTGCTTTTCATGTTTCAGACTATTCTATTCTCATCATAGTTTTTAATAAAGTTTTTCTTTATCTGGAAATTTGTTTATCTTAATTGGTTAATTTTTAGTTGATTCCTCAATAGCTATTTATGTTATTGAAGTGTGGGAATGAGACCAAAAGTGGCTAATGTCGATGAATATGATTTTATGGATGAGTTGTGTTGTTTTTTGGAATTGCATTTTCAAAACATTTTACTCTTTGGTTTTATTTTTTTATATTTACCTGTTTTACTATTGTTTGTTTTCTTTACCTAGAATTCAACCACATAACTCAATAAAATGGCTTTTTCTTTTATGATTTCATAAAATTAAATATGTCTTCCTAACTGAGAAATTGGATAAATTATAACTTGTTGTTCAATATTTAAACGCAAGGACTTAATCTTACCTTAAAAAAGATGGGCTCCATTAACGTTTTGGGTTACTTCTGCACTTTGAATCCATAAGATATATCCTACAAAAGTCCAGTAAATTTTCTTATTCACCTAGAAATTTCACCTAAACATTTTATAAGCTTTACCGTGAAAATCTACCTATAGCTGCAAAAGTATTCGTAATTTTCGGGTCAAATCGTAATCTTTTTTTTGAAGGATTTTACTGAAAAGTTTCTGAACAGATATAGACTGTAAACGAACCGATGCATTTTTGTGGACTTTTCCCATGCCTCTTTTACTGAAACGTCATCTCCAACCTATCAAGAAAAGTTATGATTTTCAGTTCATTTTCATTACTATCATAATTGAAATCAACAAAAAAATAAAAACTTTATGAGTTTGGTTCTTTAACCCATAACCTAGATGCTTCCCCTCTATACATGCTGCATCAAAAATGAGAGAGGAAACATTTCAATTATTAACTTTTAAGAAAACCATTTCCAGATATTCTCTTAAACTATGTCTTTCTATGACAAAATCATTGATTTGCATCCATGGAAAGCGAACTGGGTTATGTGTGTTAAGGTTCTCAGGAAATGGAGAAACATTTCGCCCAATGGAGAAGAGTCTCTGCATTTTATTTTGGGAGACGAACATATAAATTTATCATCTACAATATTATTTACACTTACTACATATATATATATATATATATATATATATTCACCTATAATCTATCTGTATACAGATATTTGGCACTACATTTACTAACTTACATATATTCTAAATCCAAATTTAGGGTGACAAAATACATGCGTCTATCACTTGGGATTGGCTAATACCATATTTTGACATCAAGATGAACGAAGGACAGTGGAAGAAAATCATTAATTTTACTGTTGTTACTGTTCCTACTCTACATCGTTTAACTGATGCTGACAAATAAATTAACTTGAGACAACAGAGGTGAAGAGATGTAGATGATGTCTAGATCACTTCATGTCATTCAAAGGCTTTGATGATGTCTTCATACCTGGTGTACCCCTTAACCTTCCAGATGGAAATTACTCAAGCTATTCCCATTCTTAAATTTTCATCAAAGGTATCCTTGTAAGTTATTTATCTGAAAATGTAGATGTAATTGGGAAAATAACTGATGTTGAGGATCTTGAGTTGGTGCATGATGATATGTTTGAAGCTGAGTATCCTAAATTTATTTATCGTCTCAGATTTTTGATTGTCAATAACGAGTGAGTTGTTACTGTCATATTTAAAAAATCATTAGGATATACACCTTTCTGAGGCGGCTAATGTATTTACTTATTTGAAGGTATGACTTTATCCAATGTGTGGATTTTGGCAAATTAGGTGAAGAATTTAATCATCATTCGCATTGTCTCAAAGATGCATTTGCTGTTTGTTTGTTAACTGATTGGTGTCCAAGAACTGTTGGAGGTAAATTTTCACAGATTTAATTCAACTTGAATTTTAATAAAAAAGTCAAACAAATGTGTGAACCTAATATGATTTACTACCGTTTTCTGATATTAAAAGGTAACGCACAGATGATGGATCAGAGAGGGGTTTCAAGATTTTACTTCGATCTAGACATTGGAGAGGTTTTTGATTTCAAAGAAAATATGTAAGTTACTTTTAAATGTTCCTTACTTTATTCATGTGGTTTTAGGACAATGGTTCACAACTAATATAAATTTATTTTGAACCTACATGTCAGGCCAAACCCACCGATTGAAATTGATTAACATGAAAGTTGTGATTTACAAAGATCGATCAGAAGAACTACTTTATGAGTTTTTACTTTTTATGAATGTTTTGTTTTCTTTTTCAGCTATTTCATGTATGAACATTTTATCATTATCGGCGTTAATGTTTTATTGTTATCGCAGTGTTTGTAATATAATTTCGGCAGTGAACAAGGATTTTAAATATTATGAAACATTAGTATTAAACTAACCTCATTTATGCAAAGTCCAAGTATCTCCGATTTTTAGTTGATTCCTCAATATTTATTTATGTTATTGTATATTTAGACTCACTAACCTTCAGAGATGCATATTGTTAGCCATTTGCTTTATGATATGTATGTATATAATCCTCTGGAAAATGTTAGATGTCTATATGAACCTGTCATATTTAAATAAAGTTATATAATTTCTGTTTAACTATTTTATAGTGTAAAGTGACATTACTTAAACTAATTTAGTTTCTGTTAATCTATATCGTGACCGAAGTTATTCCATTCTATAAGTTGATCATATTTAAAATTTCACTAAATCTACTTTTTAATATAGATTTCTGAGATAAAGAATCACTGATATAATGAATATTTTAATATCGAAAATGGGTATTTATGTATAACTACCCTGATAAATTCCGTAAATCTCTGCACGTATCAGTTTTTCCTTTTTCTCATGAATATCTACTAATTGCGATCTGAATGGCACGACTAAATATTCAGATATCCAAATGTTCATTGATTTCTAAAGTGTTTCGTTAAATAGTAAATTAGTATATATGTTATATTGCTTAATGTGCTAATTAATAAATTATATATTCATAGAGTAGTAAAGCTAGGTTATACACGTTTCTACACATTTGTTTTGTTTACTTTCAGACTTAATCCGCCTCATATTCTTGCGAAAATGAGACATTTGGTGAAAATCATAAACGAAAAAGTAAACTACTAAGTGTTTCATGCCAAGCTAAGTTTTTATCGACCAAAGAGAGTTATGAGTGAAATTACTCCGGAGGATTTTCTTTCTTCCCAATCATCACAACAAACCCAAAACAATTCCATTCCTGTTACTAAAGTTTTTGGTAGAGTACTTCAAGACATCACCAACGTACCTGGCTCAATCCAACCTCGAAAGTCCCAACATCTTAATCTTAACGCAACTGCAGAGACACCTTCAAACAAAAGAAGACAAATGTTCCGTAAGTCCTTAGTGAATATTTTGCATATGTAAGTAATGCATTAATAGTGGTTATAGCGTCTGCCATTTTTAGTCGAAATTTTTCATCTTAAAGGTAATGACCTGGACAATTCACGTGAAACTCAATTGGTAAAGAAAAAACGAGTTACTGAGTTCAATTATGTAAGTTCCATTCATTGTATTTTCATTGTACTATAGTTAAAATAATAAGAAATTTCTTCTCAGGAGTTTATTATAGTAATATGTTTTTGTTCTTTATTAGCTATCAAAGAGAATCTTTCTGGATTAACTTCAACGCAAACAAGTTGGCTTGGAGATTGCACAGGACAAAACGATTTGGATCTTAATGACATATCACGTATTGCTCAAGTTCGTCATCGTTACCCAAAGTGAGTAGCTCAACAATTGTTGACTTTGATACGAATGACCAGGAAGAACTACATTCCGATGAGGAATGTTATTCTGGTTTAGAAGAGTTTGAGTCTCAGGGTATGTTGTTAATGTTTTTATGACTTTGTTATATCAATAAAAACCAAAGTATATAAGTTTTTATTAATCTGCTAAAATTATGTCTACTATCAGATGATGAAAAAGATGAACACGAATTTGACTGTAGCAGTGATGATAGTTCCGAAGGGGAATCAACTAGACCAGATATCATCAGAGTAGAGGTGTCATATTTGAGAGAACAAAATGAGAAAGTTAAAGAGCTTGCTTCCTTTATGAAACATTTTTCCGTAATATGAGCCAATACCCCAAAGTTCCAAACAATAATATTATTGGTACGTTTCTTATTTCATACTTTAGATTGGACGACTTATATATACCAACATCGAATTGTAACACTAAACCTATTATTTGTTTCAAGCAGTTTACATAGATGAAGGTGATCCTACTTATGAGTGTCAACATTGTGGGGCTATTATGTGGTATGGTGAACGCGTCAATAAGATAAGGAGTTGTCGAAATCCTACATTCACTCTATGTTGTTTGAAAGGACAAGTGAAATTGCCATTTCTGAGAGAGCCTCTAGAGCTATTGAAAAAGTTATTCAGAGAAAATGATAAACTGAGTAGATATTTTCAAAAGAATGCAAGGGCAACCAATATGGTTTTTTCGTTTACTTCTCTTGGTGGAAAAATTGATCGATCGATTCAAAAAGGTCATGGTCCAAAAATATTGGTAATGCAAGATGAGAATTATCATCTTATGGGAAGTTTAAACCTCTAGGTGAGAAAACCCCAACTTTCTCACAACTTTACATAGTCGACACAGAAAATGAAGTTGATAACAAATCCAATGTTTTGAGGTATGATTATTATACTTTATGTAGTTATCTCACAATTATTTTGTTAATTTTATCACTATACTGTATTTCAACCTATTATACCTCATACTATTTTTCTGAAACAGGAGTAACTCAAAGGAGGAGAAGAAGGATCCTCTGAAAAAGGAACTTATTGATATGCTTATCAAATTGCTAGATGAAGTAAATCCTTATGTTCGTAAATTATGATTCGCTAGAGAGAGATTTGACACAAATCCTAATGAGACATTCTATATGAGAATAACTAGTGATCGGCTTACAGATGGTTGGACTTATAATATTGCAACAGTTTCTGAAGTCGCAGCATTAATTCCTGGAGATTTTCAGTTGGGAATGGATAAGCGTGATATTGTTCTTCAATACCAATGTGGAGGACTTAAAAGGATTTCTGAGATTCACGTGAGTTATCTTGCACTTCAATATCCATTAATATTCCCATATGGTGAGGATGGTTATAGGCTTGGTACTAAGAAAGGGAACACGAAATCAGTCAAAGTCCGGAAGAACAACTAAATTTCTATGAAGCAATTTTTTGCATTTCGACTACAGAAAATGAAGAATAAGTGTCATACTCTACTCTATTGTAGGCGTTTATTTCAGCAGTTTTTGGTAGATGCTTATACCATGGTTGAATCTAATAGGTTACATTATCTAAGATGTAATCAACCTGCATTATGATCTGATAGTTATCACTCTATCAAGCAGTCCGCAAAATGTTGGAATCACTGATTTGGATCAACAAGGAAAAGAATTCACTCTACAAGCATCTTTCACAGGTGGACCAAGATATATGAAGAATAACTATCTTGATGCAATGGCTATATGTAGTCATTTTGGATACCCAGACCTTTTCATCACCTTTACATGCAACCCTAAGTGGCCTGAAATCACGAGGTATCTAGAGCAGCGGAAGTTGAAAACTGAAGATAGACCATATATTATTTGTAGGGTTTTCAAAATGAAGCTTGATTCTTTAATGGATCATTTGACAAAGAAGAAGCTACTGTGAAAACCATTTCATGTAAGTGGTACTTATAATATCGTTTTCTTATGATTTGCTTATCTCAACTGCATTAGTCCTAATATATGCTTTCCGACCAACTATTTCAGCAATGTACACTATTGAGATTCATAAAAGAGGTCTACCACATGCTCATATTTTGCTTTGCGTGGATGCGTCATCAAAATTTCCAAAATGTTTGGACATTGACAAAATAGTTTCCGCAGAAATACCAGCCCCGAAAGAATAATCTGAGCTTTACAATGTCATTAAAGATTCTATGATTCATGGTTCTTGTGGAGCTGCTAACTGGAACTCACCGTGCATGGAAAATGGTAAATGTTCAAAGTTATACCCAAAGGAGTTTGCTGAGAAAGCTACGGTTAACAAAGAAGGATTTCCAGTATATAGGAGACATGAGCAACCAGATATATTTATCAAAAATAATGGTTATAAGTGTGATAATAGATACGTTATCCCATACAACAAGAAACTGTCTATGTTATATCGTGCTCACATAAATGTCGAATGGTGCAATCAGGCTGGATCGATTAAGTACTTATTTAAGTACATTAATAAAGGTCAAGATCGTGTTGTTGTTGCTGTTGAACCACCGGGAGAAGGTGGAGATGTGCCAGTTATGTACAGAATCAATGTAACTGTTAGTCTTAGTCTTATAATATATTTTTATTTTTCAGATATGTTTCTGATTGTGAAGCTACATGGAGACTGTTTAAGTTTCCTATACATTATCGCTCTACACCGGTGGAGAAACTAGGTTTCCATCTTCCTGGTATGCAATATGTTGTTTTCGATAAGGATAAAGTTCAAAAGGTCGTAACTCGGCAACTCATCGAAAATAATATTTTCTTAGCTTGGTTTGAACTGAATAAGGTGGATTCATTCGCAATATGGAAATTGTATGTGGAAATTCTTAATTTTACAGTTACGATAAGAAGAAGAAACAGTTCAAAAGAAGAGTTAATAAGGGTTTTAGTGTTGGAAGGATAAATTATATTCCCCGTAAGTTGGAGGATGCTTATTTTCTTCAGGTGTTATTAAATGTAAAGGGAGGTGCTACCAATTATGATGACCTGAAAACATATAATGGTGTCATGTATTCGGGCTACAAGGAAGCATGTTATGCGAGGGGTTTATTAGAACATGACCAAGAGTATATTGATGATTTAATAAGAAGAAGTTTCTCATCGAGTCCAGGTTACCTACGTCAAGTGTTTTGTGTGATGCTTCTATCTGATAGTCTTTCACAGCCAGAAGTAGTGTGGAATCATACTTGGGAGATACTTTTTGAAGACATTAAGTTTAGTAGGAGATGACTTCTGAATAGGCCATGTATAATGTTGAGTTTTTTCACACACGATAATAATTTGTGTTATACTTTATCTAATGTTTCTGATATGTTATGTTTTTGTTAATATTATAGGGTTGATTTTGGATGACGACGATAAGCAGTAGTTCATGTTTCAAGAAATTGAGAAGATTATGAGAAGTAATGGGACTTCGCTATCAAACTATCCAAGTATGCCTAAAGGTTTTAGTGATACTATCGATAACTCAAATGTTTTGATTACTGATGAGAGGAGTTACAACCGTGACGAAATGAAAGCCATTCACGATAGAGACGTGTTACACCTAACCGAAGATCAAAAGAAAGTTTATGATGAGATCATGCAGGCTGTGAATGAGAAACGTGGAGGGGTGTTCTACGTCTATGGTTTTGGTGGAACTGGTAAAATATTCCTATGGAAAATTTTATCTGCTGGAATCAGATATAGGGGAGATATTGTTGTTAATGTTGCATCCAGTGGTATCGCTTCTCTTCTTTTACCAGGTGGGAGAACAGCTCATAGTAGGTTTGGAATACCTATTAATCCAGATGATTTTAGTACATGCTCATTAACATATGGATTAGATCATTCGGAGTTAGTGAAGGCAGCGAATCTAATTATTTGGGATGAAGCACCAATGATGAGCAGGTACTGTTTTGAATCTCTAGACCGAAGCCTAAGTGATATTACTTGGAGTTCTGGAGAGAAACCTTTTGGTGGAAAAGTTTTTGTATTTGGGGGTGACTTTAGACAAGTTCTTCCCTAATTCAAGGAGCTTGTAGGGATGAAATATGTATGGCTTCTCTTAATTCATCATATCTTTGGAAACATTGCAAAGTTTTGAAACTCATCTAGAATATACGTCTCCTAGCGGATAATTTATCTGCTCGAGAGGCTAAGGATCTTGAAGAATTCTCCAATTGGATATTAGATGTTGGAGATGGAAAAATTTCAGAACCTAATGATGGTGATGCTCTGATAGAAATACCAGAAGAGTTTCTTATTACGGATGCCAATGATCCTATTGAAGCAATCAGCTTAGAGGTGTATGGAGACATTTCGTCTTTACAAGAGGAGAAGGATCCAAATTTTTTCAAGAGAGAGCTATTCTTTGTCCTACAAATGATGATGTTTGCCGAATTAATGATCATATGCTAGATAAGCTGTCAGATTAGCAACATCCTTTAGTTATTTTGTGTATTATAAGAAAAGTCTTTTTTTATACGAAAAGTGTTTTCTAACAGAAGGTTAAACTTTGTTCAGGTGAGGAAATAGTCTACATAAGTGCTGATTCAATAGACCCTACATATATAAGCTTTGCCAGTAACGAAGCTTTAACTCCTGAATATTTAAACATGTTAAGGCTTCTGGATTACCCAACCATAGTTTGAGGCTAAAGTTTTGTTTTTATCTTCTATCTTTAGACTTAATTTTTAGACTTAATGCAAATGTTTTGTTTTTATTTTAGACTTAATTTTTTTCCTGTCGTTTTTTATTCTTAACTTTAATATGAATTTGCACGGGATTCATTGTTACGCTACATCAGAAGAATTAGATACACTAATTTATCTTACTGTAGATATTTTTTCGTTCATAGGTGAAATGTATAACTCATTATTTGTCAATGAGTCATGGAAAAAGTGACATGAAGTTACTTTGATACCTTTCCATATTCAGATTATTTTTTATTTTCCTTTTCTTCTTAGAAATTAAGAACCAAAGAAAATTTCTGGAGTTTTTTATGCTAACAAATATATTATCTACCAATATGTTATCAACTAAAGTTACTTAGCCAGAGAATATACATGTAGTTTAATAACTTACCTTTGATTGTTCCGGTCATAAGATCCGCGCCCAAGTTTTTTCCACCAACTCACACGTTTATGCAGTCCTTACAAACCAAACCCAAAGGGCCAGCATAACATCTACTTATGCATCTACATATGCATTGCCGATACAGAACAACTTCAAGATTTTTGCTTTCCATCCAAATTCAAATTGTTGTTGTATATCACCATCTCCTACACATTTCTCCACCTCATGCTTCTCCAATTCTCTACGAAGTCCCACAATTATTGTACTTGGTTGACTGATCACATTTTTCTTCTAGAGTATTTTTCGCTTAACAATTGATGCGAACACGCGCCCTTCAGATACTCTTTTATTAAGCGAAAATATCTTTTATTCACTCAACAACACGAATACAAAATTGACATGTGATGGAGACTCTCTGATGACGATCAACCCAAATCAATCACGAGAACAAGCTCTCGATGATTGCCGTTTTCACAGAGATTCTCTCTCTTGTGACCCATGTTTCCCAATTTCTGAATGAAAACCCTGTAAACTGTAATTGTCATTCTATTTATACAATGAATTGTAAAATATAGCAAACATTTCCACGTCAGCAGAGTCAACTTTCTTTCTTGTCCAGCTCAATCTCTTTTGACTATGTTTCTTCTCCTGTAACTGTTTTCTTCTTCCTTACGTATGCCTTTAGTGGTTTAGCACCAACATTCAAATCCCATATATATATATATATATATATATATATATGTCTCAAGCTTATATCCACATGGGAGAGTTTAATTAAGATTAGGAATGCAGAGTCAAATAAAGACTTCAACAGACATATCTACTGGCTTTGCATGAGGATGGTCCCACTGACATTATCATGAAACAGAAAAGAAAACAATGAGATACAGAGAGCGTGAGAGATGAATTACAAATGGGAAAGTACCAGTCTGTGATAAATGGATATATCAGCTCGCCCTCTGGATTATCCGGTTAATCCACCATTCCAATCTTCTTTACCAGTTGAGTGAGACCTGGCATCGCATTTTAGGGACTAATGACTATATCTCTTGCAATCTGAAATTACAGTCTCAGATTCATACTTAAAATGGAAGACTATGCAGTTACATAGATATTATATAGAAATAATTACTCAAATATTACAGAAATGTTGGAATATTACTAGTATATTATATATTTTCTAAAAATTACTTATATATTTTGTGCTCTTGTGTAATTATAATTAATACCCTTGATTAATTTGTAATTTTTTAATTAAAAAATGATTAACGAAATATTAGTTTAATCCATATCATTAAGATAAAAAAAATTAAATCTATGTCATTAACAACAGTTATGTCATTAATGATCAAAACTGAGGGAAACTGAATTGTTTTTTTTTGTTATGAAAAAAAACCTCTCTCTCTTTCTCGGCGATTCCGAAGTCAAACCCTAATTCCACCGTCGTATCGTCTCTTCCGGCCGCTTCTCTTATCTCCATCGCATGTCGTCTCCTTTTTAACGAACTCGAGTGGGGACTCTTTGTTTTCCAGAGGGGACTCTTTGTTTTCCATTGCTAAAAATCTCTCCTTTTTCACGAACAAACTTGCTTCGGTAAGTTCGAATTTTTTTTTTTTAGTTTAAACCGTTTAACTGCAAGTGATTCCCGTGATTTAAACCATTTTTCGAAAACTATCGCGGTGATATTAAGGGTTATATCGATGCTTATTACGGCTGATTTTTGCCGTCATTGATTTACATATGGTGGCTCATTTGTTAGATCTATTCGATTTTGTGTCTGGTTTATCAATGCATCTGTGGCTGAGTTTTGTTTTATTTTGCGATTGAGTTATGGTTTGCTTTACAGCTGATTTATGGTTTATCAATGCATATGTGGCTGAGTTTGTTTTATGTTGCAGCTGAGTGACTATTTACATTACGGCTGATTTATGGTTTATCAATGCATCTGTGGCTGAGTTTGTTTTATGTTGCGGTGGAGTGACTATTTACTTTACGGCTGATTTACGGTTTATCAATGCATCTATGGCTGAGTTTGTTTTATGTTGCGACTGAGTTACGGTTTGCTTTACGGCTGATTTACGGTTTATCAATGCATTTTTGGCTGAGTTTGTCTTCTGCTCCATCCAGAATTGAGAATCCAATCACACATCGAGAATCTAATCACGAAGAACAGAGACAAAAACCATCGATCGACATTTTAAACAGGTTTCACTTATAGATAATCAAAGAGACATATGCATATAAATAATTTGTCTCTGCTGAGTAAGGGTTTTATTTTGGTTTTTGATTAGATGGATTCAAATCTGGGCTTATCTAGTAACAATAAGAGCAGAACTTTCGGCGGTCTTAAATTGTGTGATTGCCGATTGCCTGCAAAAAATTTCACATCTTGGATAGATAAAAACACGGTCGAAGGTTCTTCGGCTGTGAATTGTACAAGGTACAGAGAAGAATGAGTGATTGTCTATAACATATTTTATTGTATAAAAATCTTATTTGTGTGTCATTAGGAGGGTGGGATAGTTCACTGCAAATACTTTAGGTGGTTTGATGAAAAAGAGGTGAAGGATGGCCAAAAAGAGCATTGATTCAAGCTCAAGATGAAATCCGGGAGAAGAAAAATATGATCGATCAACTAAGTACAATAATGTGGAGCTTCGTAAAGAATTTGAGAAGCCTGATGTGGAGAAATGTGCAGTAGATGGTGATATACAACAACGATTTGAATTTGGATGGAAAGCAAAGATCTTGAAGTTGTTATGTATCGGCAATGCATAAGTAGATGCATAAGTAAATGTTCTGTTGGCCCTTTGTGTTTGGTTTGTAAGGACATCCCTTATATGATTCATGATTATTTGTGTTTGATTAAGATGTCGTGGTGATTAGATCCAAAACAAAACAAAACTTAAATGCAACTTGCAATGTCATTGCAATCAAAGAGGCTGAAAATTTAACACATTATATAACTTGAATCTTTAATGTAAGTTTGTCTAGGAATGAAAGTTAAGTATAGCTTCACAATGTATGGGTATAGGGTTTGGGGTTTATCGTTTTATTGGATAAGTTTTAAAAGGTACAAACATGAGCTAATTTCATGATCATTATTCGGTAAAGTGAATAAAAATGTTAATTACAACTTATTAAAGTGGTTTAATTACATGAATGTATCAAATATTCACATCTGCCATATTCGTGGTTTGGCCGAGTTATGCCATATTCGTGGCTTGGCTGAGTTATTCTAACAACATGGCTGACTTAACGCATATTCATTTGTGGTTTGGCTGAGTTATTCTAACGACATGGCTGACTTGACGCAGATTCATTCGTGGTTTGGGTAAATCTTCGTCTTTATTCTGAGGCTTGCCGTATACAGTAAAGTTGTCATCATCAGATGACGCACCATCGGAGTCATCGAAAACAACGAATCGGCTTGAAAATTCATCATCTTCTTCTTCGTCATCTGCTCCTTCGACATCTTCATCGTCTTCTTCGTCTTGGTTTTACTATAATCATAACAGAAACCATTAAATCCCCAACTGTAATCTTTGTATCTAGATTCCACTTTTGAGTCAGAACTGATTGGCCATTTCATCCTTCCTCTCGATCCATCCTTCCTCTCGATCCATCCTTCCGACTAATTTTGCTAGACTCTTTCTCCGTAAACTCCACACAGAGACGTAGCTGGTTGATTTTCCATAAGCTTAGAAAATATTGCAACTGTCGATCATTGAAAACATAAACTGGTGGAGTATCATGCGACATATTTTTCATAGCCTTGTTCGAGAACATGTAGCTGAGCTTTACCTGATGGCTTAACTCCTTCAATCCGTAGTCATCGAGAACCAACTTCACAAGCTTGTCGTGCGTTGTTTCCGCATCTATCTGCACAATTCTACACCCTCTATCGTCGGTCTTAAATACATATTTGTGTTTCTTTACCGAATTACCAGAAACTACAATTACCGAAACCGGATCCATCATATATCGGAGAAGGATTGATGAAAATGAAGAAGAACGAGGAAGACGATGACGAATTGGATGTTCAAAATTTAAGTTCTGGATATCTTTGTTGTTGTGATGAACAAGGTGAAGAACAACAGCGACGAGAAAGACGATGACGACGACGAGGAAGACGACGACGAAGAGAAAGACGAAGACGACGCTTTGTATTTCTCTGTTGGTGATGACATGGAAATATGCATCCGACGTCATTTTTTAATTGATGAAGTGGCAAGTAAGCCACCAAACGAACACTTAAATCAATTGTCTTAAACCAGCCATCAAACAAAGATTTAAGTCATTCGTAACATAAATACTATTACAGTAATTAAAAAACTAAAAAAAATAGCTGCCAAATTCAGCCGTTTAATGTCGTAACTTAACTGAAAATCTTTAGCTCAGCCGTATCGTTTAATAAGTCAGCCGTCAAAGCATGCTATTTTGGTAATTAATCTTTCGTTACTAAATCAGCCGTAATGAGGCTTAGTTTTTCGTTAACCCCGCTCATTATGGCTGATTTATGACACTTACATAAAAATCAGCCATAACGAAGCAATAACTCAGCTAGCCGGAGAAAGTTAATTCAGCTGTGTCGAAAAAATAACTCAGCCAAATTTTGGCAAATCAACCATCGGGCTATAACTCAGCTGTAACTTATGGCTGAGTTATGCTCATAAGTCAGCCGTTTTCTCATAACTCAGACATATTTCATTAAGTCAGCCGAAACATCAGACTGGGTTATACACGTAAGTCAGCCGTTAGCTCATAACTCAGTCATTTTCCTTAAATCAGCCGCAACATACTGTAACTCAGGCGTTATTGCCGCTGTAATGCTTTACGGCTGAGTTCATTAATACACGTCAGCGATTTCTGACGTGGCGGCGCGTTTTTTCTGATGTGGAATTAAAAAATAATGATATTCCTTGTAATTATGTTTTTCCTATAACATGTAACAAGAGCACGCTGAGTATAGAAAATATAGGCGAAATATGATAGTAACAAAAAAAAAATTTGTATGTAACTGGTCATATCACCTAATTTGTATGATATCTGAGTAACTTTCCCTATTATATATTTGTAAGATACAATGAAATAGTTAGGCATGACAGAGACTGAGCTTACTTTTGTTATCTTCTCTAAATCATTATTTCCTCCATCAGTGACATCATCCCCAAAAACCACACGTTCAGCACACCGTCCACCATGAGCTACCACCATTTTCATCTTATAAACCACATAATTAGTATCCCAGGCAGAAGTGCAATGAACACTTTCATGAAGTAGTGGATCTGCCTCTTCTGAAGGAGATCCACCTCAACTCCGGAGTTGGAAATAGTCTCAAACAACAAAGAATCTAAGGAAATGTCAACCTAGAAAGAAAAAGGATACAAGATGGTAAATGTAAATTGTTTAGCTTCAATACTTACAACCATGAATTTTTTACTTACAATATATTCTAAAGGAAACCTTCTTTCATCGTCACATACAATCTCTTTAGATCTTCGGTGAAGACAACAGGTGCAACCTGTTACAAAAACACACACACAGTGGATATTGCATCAACAAGCTCAAGAACGAAGAAGCCAAAAGAGATCATATAATATATAAAAGTTGATGATATAGTGCATTGAAGACGTTCACATAGGATTAAAAAACTCGATCTGATTGGTCCACATCAGCATATTCATTAAATAAAAAAATGTTAAGTATGATTAGAACGGAAAAACTTGATTTAATTGGTCCACATCAGCTTTTAAATCAAACCAAAAATTATTAAGTATAATTAAAACATTAAAATTTAATTTAACAAATTATGTCCAACAAAAAAGTAAATTCAATCTGATTGATACAAGTCAATATATTTATTAAATCAGAAAATGTTAATATGGTTTAAAATTTTAAAAGTTAAATAAAAAATTTAACAACTAACAATACATGTATAAAAAAAAGTAACCACTATCAATTATCAATTTAAAAAAAATCTACAACAACTTGATTTAACAATTAAAACAATGAAAACTGAATAAAAATATAACATAAAACTCTTGGAAGACATGATGGAGAATGAAAAAAATGGTTTTGCATGATCATTACAGCTTCCTAACAAAATTAAATGTAAATCAACATGAATCATGGATCATATTCAGTGGTACACAACATCAATAAGATTTTCAATAAAAAAACTAAATATTTGAACACATAAACCTTTAAAAAAAAAAGAACTATAGAAATTATATGGAAAACAGAAAATAATACCAAAATCATAGCAAGATTATATTTCTCTAAATCAAATGTATATGTACGTCAAAATTAGATAATTTGATAGGTGTCATTGTTATTATTTTACCTAATAGTTTTTTAAAATTTATAAATAAAAATAGGATAAATTACACATTATATATTAAATTCTCTTATATAAATAAAAATTTCTATAAATATATATAGTTTTTAATAATTTTAAAGATAGTTCTAAAAAAATAAACCAAAATATTAATACATCAGCATATTCATTAAATAAAAAATATTAATTATGATTAAGACGGAAAAACTTGATTTAATTGGTCCACGTCAGTTTTTAATCAAACTAAAAATTATTAACTATAATTAAAACATTAAAAGTTAATTTAACAAATTATGTCCAACAAAAAAAGTTAATTCAATCTGATTGATCCAAATCAACATATTTATTAAATCAAAAAATATTAATATAGTTTAAAATTTTAAAAGTTAAATAAAACAAATTAACAATTAACAATACATGTTTAAGAAAAAGTAACCATTATCAATTAAAAAAAATCTACAACAACTCTATCTAACAATTAAAATAATGAAAACTGAATAACAATATAACATAAAACTTTTGGAAGACATGATGGAGAAGGAAAAAATGCGAATCAACATGAATCATGGATTACATATGCAGTGGTACACAACATCAATAAGACTTTTAATAAAAAAACTAAATATTTGAACACATAAACCTTCAAGAAAAAAAGAACTATAGAAATTCTATGGAAAACAGAAAATAATACCAAAATCTTAGCAAAATTATATTTCTCTAAATCAAATGTATATGTATGTCAAAGTTGGATAATTTGATAGGTGTCATTGTTATTATTTTACCTAATAATTTTTTAATGTTTATAAATAAAAATAGGATAAATTATATATTATATATTAAATTTTCTTATATAAATAAAAATTTCTATAAATATATTATATTTTTAATAATTTTAAAGATAGTAGCTAAAATATAAACCAAAATATTAATATAAACTCACGCGTAGCGCGAATTATATACCTAGTATTATACTATCACCAGCTCTAAAACAATTGCTTTGGAAAAAGGAAATTATTCATCATATTCTATTCCACAATGAAAACACCGTCATCTATTTGTTCTCAGTTAAGAAAATTCAACTGGATATATTGACAGATACCCATCAGAATTCCAAAGCCGAATAAGAGTAGAGGTAGGAGCTGTACCTCAGAAAAATTAAGCTTCTGAAGAAAGTATGTATAAGAGCATGAGTAATGGAGAGTCTCACATAGGACTCTTTTACATCTTTTATTATTAAAAAAACAAAAAAAAAAATTTTGAAAACGATTTTCAAACAAAAAATTGACCAATCACATCATGACACGTGCCAAAATTCCTGGAACTCCTGCAGCTCTGTGGAGAGAATCGCTTCTTTTCAAAAACTCTCTATGTCATTAATTTTTTTTTCTTTTTCTTTTAAATCTAAGAACTTTAGTAAATCTCTGCATTGCAGATACTCTAAGAAAGCTTAGGGCAATATCACCACCATTTCTTTGATATCCAGTGAGCTCCTGTTCCCTCGGTTTCAGATGTCCTTTCAATAACATCTTTGCGAAGACTTTTCTCTACATCTTTCATATCAAATTCAACAACATAGTTAGCCTTGGAGGAGTTTAACTGCTCTAATAAATTTTCTCTTTCCAACATTTCCTTCCAGGTTGCAAGCCTTTCCCGCCAGGTTACTACACTGTCTCCAAATTCACCTATCATAAAATGGAAGCAATTACAAAAGAGAAAGTTACAAATGCTACCCTTTCTTGAACTTCATCTACTATAGAAGCATCACGAAATGCTGCTCCCCAAGAAACTTGATTCGAAAGAGAGAGAAGATCTTTGAAAGCAAAGGTTTCTCACATTAATCACTAATTATTACATGGCTTCAGCATGCCCTAGTAGACAGATATCCAGTGTTCTTCTAAATTACAGCAGGAATCGGCCACAAAATTTAAATTGGTAAATTGAAAAAGAGGATGAAATAACTTCCATTTCAGCATGACAGCAGAAGAAGGTTTTATTTTTTCTCATAAAATCAAGAAACATTGATGATAAAATTAATAACAAAGCTATGCCTATATTATAAGAAGTTGCAACCACGCAAACAAATGTTGAATGCAAATGTATCCATCTAAAATGTATATGCACTGACCAGAGACACCCAGATCTTGGCTTAGTTTCTTCTTTGCCTTTTTCTGAATCCTAGCATTTCTGTCAATTAATTGTTTGAGAGATCCCTCTGTTGTCTCTAGATCCTCCTCCCATGCATTTTCTCCAACATAAGTACTATCGTGGACAAGTGTTCCATCAGGCCATTCAATGAACCTTTTTAGTTTCAAGCCTTTAGGTGTTGTCTTCCTCCAGATATTTCTCTTAAACCTGACACGCTAGAAAAATACTAGCAACTCGTTAACTAAACACAACATGCTGTATTCTTCCCACTCTTGATGCTTTAGATGCCTCCAATGAACCAAATTTCACCACGTCCCAGTAAATAAATTACAATTGGAAACTGAGGATTAGGAAGCACTTACTTATCTATATTGCCAGGAGATGGCTCGGGGATCAAAGCCTCCATAAAAGAGTCTGTTAACTCTCTTCTTTCTCGTTCAATCCGAGGATCTTGGATGGCAACGTAAACTCTTTGACAAGAAAATAACAGCGCAAAAGCATATATGAATAATGCAGCAACTCGTCTAGTACGTATAAGGTGCAAAACAACTTAAAACACACCATATGGAATACCAAAAAAATAAAGCAAAATCGCTTGTTCCTCAATGTTTCTGAACACCAACAGAATCAAAGAATAAAAAGCTGAACAGCTTACCTTCCATTGCTCCCTTTTTTGGTCTTAAAGCGATCTAACTGTTGCTGGCCCTTCTGCATGCTATCCTTAACTCGACCCACATACTCATCCACTCTCGCACTTGCTTCTTTCGAGTCAAACCCAATTTCCTTCTTCACAGACTCTCCTATCTTCTCCCCAATCCGCCCCGCACCAACACGAAGATACTGCGTCAACCTCACCTGCGAATACCCTCCATCGTTATTTGCTAGAAGACCCACTACTACTTTCAAACGGGTAGACACGGAAAAATCGGTTTTTTTTTTGGTGACTCTCAGTCCATACTTGGCGGGAAAGCGAACAAGACCAGAACTTTTAAGTGTTTTAAGCAATTGGGTCGACGAAGCGGTAAGCGGTTTCGGCTTATACGGAATTACAATCTCCATGGAAGTAATCGCCGGAAGTAATCGCCAGAAATTTAAAGTTCAAAAAAACAAAACCAGACATATTTGGGGCGATTCCCGATTAAAGAGTTCTTTCAACTGAAATTAAGGAAGGGAAATAGTGACAGTGAATGACACACGCCTACGAGCTAGTACCGTGTATGGTGATGGGATTGAGCCACTGGTTGTTCAACTCTTTCGGCTTGCAATCAATGGGTGGGCTATGTAAGGAAGTGGATCAAGATGTGGATCAAGCAAAGAGCCGTATAACTCTATTTGCAAGATCTAAGAGCGTGAGATGGAAAGAGTAATAGATCGATGGTCACCACAAGGTTCTATGAAGGCGAAACCTTGATAAGACAAAGAACTCTTCAAGCAATGAATCACACAAAGCTTTAGAGAACAAGAGATTGGTACTTAGCCAAAAAGTTCATTCTTTATTGATATGGTAAAAAGATACACGGCTGTGAGGGGACTTTATAAACAGTCCAAACAGCTTTGCCCTTCTAGGGGACTTGAAACAAATACAAACCCTTAGGTTAAACAAATCAGCTAACAATGCCTTAAAACGAAAATGTAAATAAAATGTGGCCAACATGCCTTATATTAATGTTTTAAATGAAATAAAAGCTGAATCAAAACAACCAAAGAAAGAGTTTTATTAGTTGAATAAACCAAATTGAAATAAGAACTCGGACTTATCTCGGTTTAGGTGGATTAGAAGCATTTTCACTTAAGTAGCGTAATGCTAAATAAGGAAACTCATTTGCTAGCATGAATCATTGGCCATCCGTGTGTATAAGCTATGCTTTTGATGTGAGGACCGTTGATGATGTTTAAACCATCTTCTTGACTAGCTTGGAAGTCTTCTTGCTCGTTAGGAATGCCTTCCTTGTTTAGGAGGTCTTCTTGCCCGTTGGGAATGCCTTCCTCGTCTAGACTTGCTCTCACCATAGCTGCTTCTTTGGCGATGCTCAGTTGGTTAAGTTGAGTAGTGACGTCTTCTAAGTGTTGAGAAGTGATCAGCATCTCTATTGCTTGGTTGAAGCCCTCGGTAAGGTCTTTAGTTCCTGATCTCGTTCTTGGAGCTTTCCTCATGATGGGAACTTCAGCTTCAGCCTCTAAGTTTGTATCATCCTCTCCCCCTTGGAAATGTTCTGTCCTCAGAACTGATTCCCCTACATCAAACGGTAACAAGTCAGATACATTGAAGGTATTAGAAATGTTAAACTCACCTGGAAGCTCGATCTGATATGCATTGTCATTGATCTTTTTAATGACTTTGAACGGGCCATCTCCACGCGGTAAGAGCTTAGACTTCCTCTGAACTGGAAACCTCTCGGTTCTCATGTGCAGCCAAACCCAATCGCCAGGCTCAAAACTAACTTCTCAGTGTCCCTTGTCAGCATTCTTCTTGTAATGCTCGTTCCTCTTCTCTATGTTCTCCTTGACCTTTTTGAACATAGCCTCACTAACTCCATCTTGACTCACTTGTTGTCCCGGTGGTAAAGGAGTAAGAACTAAAGGAGCAATGGGTCTAAAACCATAGACAATCTCAAAGGGTGAAAGCTTAGTATCCGAGTGGGGTACTCTATTGTAAGCAAACTCAATGAAAGGTAAACAGTCTAACCAATTCTTTAAATTTTTACCACTCGTAGCCCCTAAGAGGGTGGAGAATGTACGGTTGACTGCTTCAGTCTGTCCATCGGTTTGTGGGTGGCAGGTTGTTGAGAATAGAAGCTTAGTTCCAAGCTTTCTCCAAACGGTTCTCCAAAAGTGGCTCAAGAACTTGGTGTCTTGGTCAGAAACAATGGTTATTGGAAGCCCATGAATCCTCACCAACTCTTTAAAGAACAAGTCAGCAATCTGAGTAGCATCATTAGTCTTGGCACATGGAATGAAATGCGCCATCTCAGAGAAATGGTCCACCACTACAAAGATTGAATCCTTGTTTCTGATCTTGGGTAAGCCTAAAACAAAATCCATAGAAATGTCTACCCATGGTAGGTCAGGTATAGGTAAAAGAATGTATAAACCGTGGGGATGCAATCTGGATTTTGCTTTTAAGCAAGTGATGCACTTGGAGCAGAACCTCTCAACGTCACGTCTAAGATGGGGCCAAAAGAAATGCTCCTTGACGATGCTAAGTGTTTTATCCATCCCAAAATGTCCCATGAGGCCTCCATTGTGCGCCTCCCTTATGATGAGTTCTCTGACTGAGATTTGAGGTAAGCATAGTCGGCGGTCCTTGAATAGAAAGTTATCATGCCTGTAAAAAGAACCAAAAACTCCTCGGCTACATTGCTTATAAAGCTCTTTGAAGTCAGGATCCTCTCCATAGAGTTGCATGAGATGCTCAAATCCCATGATCTTAGCCTCCATTGTTGAGATGAGGGCATGTCTCCTTGACAAAGCATCCGCTATAACATTCTCCTTTCCCTTCTTGTATTTGATTACATAGGGAAATGTTTCTACGAACTCAAACCATCTAGCATGTCTCTTTTTCAAAGTTGTTTGTCCTCTCAAATACTTGAGGGTCTCATGATCTGTATGAATAATAAACTCCTTAGATAAAAGATAATGTTGCCAAGTTTCAAGAGACCTTACTAGAGCATATAGTTCTTTGTCATAGGTAGGGTAGTTAAGGGCGGCTCCATTAAGTTTCTCACTAAAGAAATCCACGAGTTTCTCTCCTTGAGTAAGAACAGCTCCGATTCCTGTTTCTGAAGCATCACATTCAACTTCAAACATTTGGTTAAAGTTAGGTAATGCTAAAACAGGTGCATGTGTAAGGCTATCCTTAAGCCTTTGAAACGCTAGTTCCTGCTGTTTTCCCAAGAGAAAGCGACGTTCTTCTTGATCACTGAGGTTAACGGGCGGCAATGGTGCTGAAATCCTTCACAAATCTCCTATAGAATCTGGCTAAACCGTGGAAGCTCCGGACGTATCCGATGGTAGATGGAGTTGGTCATTCCTGAATCGCCTTAATCTTCTCCTTATCCACCTTTAGCCCCAGTGAACTTACTACAAAACCTAGAAACACCAACTGATCAGTGAAAATGTGCATTTATTTAGGTTTGCATATAAACCCTCTAGCCTTAGCGTTTCTAACACCTGCTCAACATATTTGATAAGCTTGAGTTATAGATGAGAATATCATCAAAGTACACAACTACTGACATACAGATGTATGTGCGCAGTACATGATTCATAAGCCTCATGAATGTACCCGGAGCATTGGTGAGACCGAAGGGCATGACTAGCCATTCATATAGACCTCTCTTGGTCTTGAATGGTATCTTCCACTCGTCGCCCTCTTTCATTCTGACTTGGTGGTAGCCGCTCTTTAGATCAACCTTTGAAAAGATTGTAGCTCCGCTCAACTCATCTAACACATCGTCTAGCCGGGGAATGGGATGCCTATACTTGATGGTGATGTTGTTTATAGCTCGGCAGTCCACGCACATTCTCCATGATCCGTCCTTCTTTGGCACTAGTAGAACCGGTACAGCACAAGGACTCAAGCTCTCTCGGATGTAGCCTTTGGACATAATGTCTTGAACTTGTGCTTCTAGCTCCTTTGCTTCCTCCGGGTTAACTCTATAAGCTGGCCGTTTGGGTAAAGGTGCTCCGGGTATAAGGTCTATTTAGTGCTCAATGCCTTGGATGGGTGGTAAACCGGCTGGTATCTCATCAGGGAAGACATCTTTGAACTTCTCCAAAAGCTCATTCATCTTGGCGGGTAAAGCATTCTCCTCTTGACCTGAAAATAACCCTTCTCTAAAGATCATTAGTAGCACCTGCGTTTTGGATTCAAAAGCCTTTAAAACATTACTAGAAGTAACATAAAGGCTAGTCTTACTTACCCTAGCTCCTTTGTCCATAGCCTTTTGGAGGTTAAAGACTTCTTAGGGTGTAAGTGGAGAAAGGTTATGCTTCTTCTTGTCGTGAGAGAAGCTGTAAAAGTTGGTACGGCCATTGTGTATTGTCTCCTTGTCAAAATGCCATAGTCTACCAAGTAGAATGTGGCCGGCTTGCATGAAAACTACATCACATAGGACCTGATCTCCATACTGGCCAATGCTGAATGGTACTAGTACTTGCTCTCCTATCTTTAGCTTAGTCTCGTCATTCAACCATTTGAGTCTATAGGGCCTCGAATGCTTTGTCTTCTTGAGACCTAGCTTATCTACAAGATACTTACTAGCCACGTTAGTACAAAAACCACCATCTATGATTAAGCTACATACCTTGGTGTTCACGGCACAGCATGTATGGAAGATGTTCTCTCTCTGAATGGTTTCTGGATCAAACATGGTGCTGAGAACTCTCCGGGTCACTAGCAACTCTCCCTCATCAGGAAAATCAGTCACCTCTTCTTCTGAATCAGTAAGCTTGGCCTCGTCTTCATCTTGTGATTCATACTCACCATCTTCCTTGAGTAACATCACTCGCTGATTTGGACATTCTCTTGCATAGTGGCCTCTTCCTTGACATTTGAAGCAAGTAACATCTCTAGCTCGCTGGTTTTGGGGCTTGCTTGACTCGCCAGTAGCTGATTTAGATGTCTCTACAACCAGCTTCTTGTATTTGGAAGCTGCTTCGGGTGCTTTACCTTTATCAAAGGCTCTCGGCTGTGAACTCCAAGCGGACTTGGCTCTAGCAGTAGAGGCTGACTTCCTCTTGACGTGCTGCTCGGCTTTTACAGCTAAGTGTAGGAGCTCATCAAGGTCTCAGTAAGTAGTCCTCTCCACCTTTCTTGCTATCCGATCGTGTAGTCCATCAATGAATTGTGCCATGAGTGTTTCTTCCGTCTCGTTGGTCTCCAAATGATTCTTGAGTAGCTCAAACTCCTCAAAATACTCCTCAACTGATCTAGTGCCTTGTGTAAGATTTCTGAACTTCTTCTGTAGCTCAGGGTGATAGTAGGAAGGGACATATCTCTTCCTCAAGTGATATCGCATATCCGCCCAAGTGGTAATTTGATCATTCCTATGCCTCCTCCTCTCCGAAACTTCTCTCTCCCACAAAGAAAGAGCATTCTCGGTTAGCTGTGCAGAAGCTAGGGAGACCTTCTTGGCGTCATTGTATTGGTAGTAGTCAAAGATATACTCTATTCTTCTCTCCCAATCCACATATGCCTCGGGTTAACTCTTCCAGCGAATGTGGGTGCTGTAAGCTTGATATCCTTTCCTCCAAGCCACGGTTGATCATCGTCTCTATCTCTCCCTCTCCTATGACGATCATGGTGCCTCCTTTGCCTCGGTTAGGGTCATCTTCCTCCAAACTCGGCATGTCATCGTCAGTTTCACTTTCTCCTTGCGGCATGGGAGTCCTCTCATGGTTTCTATGACCATTAGGGGCCCCAGCAGGGGGTGGTGGTGGCATTCGCTGCTCCAGTTGAGTCATCCTAGCACTGATGCCTTGAATGGACTCGAGCATCTGCCTCATAACATCAGCTTGATCTGCTTCTCCCATCGGCTATAACCTGAAAATCTTTCAACGATCAAGTGGTTTAATGGGCTCTTAGTATATTAAACCAAATACAAGAACAATAGTTATAAACTAAAGTCCTAACGTTTAGCAGTAGTAAGAACCGTCCTAAACAGTTAACAAAGAACCCAAACTTAGTGCAATATACGACAATATGTAACTTAACCAAAACAGGTAATGAGAAACTCGCAATATGACCGTTATGAAAAATAGTAATTGGTACAAATATGCAAAAGTTAAACTGAGAAATTTTTATGATTTTTTTTTTTGTAAAATATGAAAAACCAAATAATAGAAAAATGGGAAAAACTATATTTTGTGGTTTCATGTTTATGAAAACGAATCAAAGCAACAAACAATGAAAACTTTTTATATTTTATTTGTTATAGATGAATCAATGAACTAGTGAATCAACGAAAACTAGGGAAAGAGATGCAAAAGGGATAGAGTACACCTGTTTATGGAGCCTTTCGGCTCTGATACCAGATGACACACGCCTACGAGCTAGTAACCGTGTATGGTGATGGGACTGGGCTGCTGGTTCTTCAACTCTTTCGGCTTGCAATCAATGGGTGGGCTATGGAAGGAAGTGGATTGAGATGGGGATCAAGAAAAGAGCCGTACAACTCTATTTGCAAGATCTAAGAGCGTGAGATGGAAAGAGTAATGGATCGATGGTCGTCACAAAGTTCTATAAAGGAGAAACCTTGATAAGACAAAGAACTCTTCAAGCAATGAATCGCACAAAGATTTAGAGGACAAGAGATTGGTACTTAGCCAAGAAGTTCGTTCTTTATTGATATGGTAAATAGATACACGGCTGTGAGGGGATTTTATAAACAGTCCGAACAGCTTTGCCCTTCTAGGGGACTTGAAGCAAATACAAACCCTTAAGTTAAACAAATCGGCTAACAATGCCTTAAAACAAAAATGTAAATAAAATATGACCAACATGCCTTATACTAATATTTTAAATGAAATAAAAGCTGAATCAAAACAACCAAAGAAAGAGTTTTATTAATTGAATAAACCATATTGAAATAAGAACTCAGACTTACCTCGGTTTAGCTGGTTTAGAAGCATTTTCACTTAAGTAGTGTAATGCTAAATAAAGAAACTCCTTTGCTAGCATGAATCATTGGCCATCTGTGTGTATAATCTATGCTTTTGATGTGAGGACCGTTGATGATGTTTAAATCGTCTTTTTGGCTAGTTTGGAAGTCTTCTTGCTCGTTAGGAATGCCTTCCTTGTTTAGGAGGTCTTCTTTCCCGTTGGAAATGCCTTCCTCGTCTAGACTTGCTCTCACCATACCTGCTTCTTTGACGATGCTCAGTTGGTTAAGTTGAGTAGTGATGCCTTCTAAGTGTTGAGAAGTGATCGGCGTCTCTATTGCTTGGTTGAAGCCCTCGGTAAGGTCTTTAGTTCCTTATCTCGTTGTTGGGGCTTTCCTCATGATGGGAACTTAGCTTCAGCCTCTAAGTTTGTATCAGCGAATTATTCGGCACATTCGTCTCCCAGGCGAGACTTCATTCGGCACATCCGTCTCACCAGCGAGACTTAAGCTTCTCTCCGGTAAGGACGTTCATCTACACTCTACACAGAGTTACCTCTCGTGCTTTGTTCAGAAAGATGATGCCAGACACAAAAGACCTGTGAATTACAACTGGGCTAGGCTCATTAATATCTCTCGGCCCAATAGTCGGAAGTTTAACTTTAGTGGGGCTTGAAAATTAAATAAACTATGTTTAAATCTGCGCTATACTGCATGATACTATATCATAAAAATAATTTATACATGTTATAAATATATTTTGTTTTATTTATCTAGTTTTATTTTTTGATTAAAATATAGATTAAAAATGAATAAATTATTAATTAAAATATCTTTTTGGTTCAAAATTTCCTTTTTCATTTAAAGTAATCAAGTGACTTCTTCATATGTTTTTATAACTTTAAAAGTTCTGATTTAATGTCTTGTTTTCTGCTCAAAATCAAATAAATTCTATATTATAGATTACATAGAATCAAAATAAAATTCAAATTATTTATTAAATATAAAAAGATATACAATCATTTTAGTCTAAAATCATTAATTATACAAAATTTATAATATATAATTTCACGTGTTAGTATCTCATGAGTTTCTTTATAATATTTATATTTTGGTATTTATAATTTGAAATGTTTATGTTTTGTTATTAATCGGAAAGTTGGAAGAATATATTATCAACTTCATCAAACTACCGCTTTGAATGTTTTTTTTTCTTTGTCATAAGACAATAGCTGAAAAATTAGAAAAAAATTAGTTTGATTTTAAATTTTTGTATTTGTCTAAAATCTAAATTTTGAGTTTTAGCAAAATAAATATTTTAGTTAACTTGTTAGTTTTATATTTATAATATAAAATAAAATATTATCAAATTTATCATTTTATATGTATTTATTTACTAAATTATAGATATATTTTTAATATGACATTGTTCTTTCTAACAGTAAATAAGTATTATATTTTTTTTTTTATTACTTTGTATTTTTACGTTTTTGATCTAAACAAACATAGACTGTCTTTAGTTTTATTTATTTATTAAAACTATAATCCACTACAAAATTTGTTTAACTAACTAACTAAATATATATTAGCAATCACCAAAATTATACAAACAAAAAAGATTTATTCCAACATATTTATAAAACGATATAGGAATTATCACCATCAAATAAATTTAAATAAATTTCTACTAAATAAAACCATATATATATCAGCAGCAGATAAAGACAATATACTTGCTTGAAAAGTTTCAAGCATACAAAAAAACTTGTATTGGTGTCAACAATGAATAATTATTGGTATCAAAAAAAATTAAATAAAAAATTATTTGGAATTAATTTCAAAAGATTCATGATTTCTAAAGTATTGGTGTCAACAATTAATAATTATATAAAGTTGCAACAGGTTTACACAAGTTTTCAAATCAAACATATTTTTAAATATACAATGATTAATACAGTTGTTATTTCTTATTTAAAAAAAAAAAAAAAAAAAACACTATATAAATAACAATACATTCGAAATTTAGTAAGTAGTAAAATCTGATTTCTATACATAGTTATTACTTATATCTAAACTAACCTTAATAACACATGAGTAACTCATTCTAAAATTCTTTTTAAATAATAAAATGTAACAGAGTTATGAATCAAACTCAAATTGGTATATGTAGATAAAATATTCAAATCAAAGCATGCAGATTGCGCACAAAAGATAAAAAGTGAAAAATAATGAAAAGACTCCATACCACTAATCCTACAAGTTTTAAAACTAAACTTATCAAATATTAGACTGCAAAAAAAAAAATAGATATCACTGAAAACTGAATAAATATATAAGGTAAAACTCGTGGAAGACTTGGAAGACTTGGTGCACAAGAAAGAAACGGTTTTGCGTAATCATTGCAACTTCCTAACAAAATTAAATGTGAATCAACACAAATCATGAATTATATATGCATAGGTAAAACATCAATAAAACATTCAATAAAAAACTAAATATTTGAATACATAAACCTTTAAAAAAAAAAGAATTATAGAAGTCATACAGAAAACAAAACAAAATACCAGGATAGCAAGAAAACTCTTCTCTAAATCAAACGTATATGTACATAAAATTTGGACAATTCGATAGGTATCATTGTTATTATTTTACATAATAAGGTTTTAATGTTTTTATAAATACAAATCAGAGAAAACTACACATTATATTTAATTCTCTTATATAGAAGAAAATTTTTAGAAATCTATTATAATCTTGATAATTTAAAAAATAGTAGATAAAAATCAAACTATTAATGCAGCCTCGCGCGTACGCGCAAGTTATAAACCTAGTATCTATAATATATAAAAATTTATGGCATAGTGCGTTGAGTACGTCCACATAGGACGGAGAAACTTAATTTGATTGGTCCACATCAATGTTTTTCATTAAACACAAAAATATTAAGTATGATTAAGATGAATAAACTCAATATAATTTGTCCACATCAGCGTTTTCTATTAAACACAAAATATTAAATTTGACTAAAACATTTAAAAGTTAATTTCTAGTTTTAAAAAGATTGATTTCGTTTTATATATGGAAAAATCAAAAAAAAAAATTAAGTAACAAATAGAAAAGAAATTAATGTTAAAAAAAATCAAAATACAGTATTCTTCAAAATTAAATAAAAAATTAATGTCAACAGAGTTAATCTAAAAAAAAATATTAACGTAAAATCTAAAACTTATAATATAGATTAAGAAAATTTCTAACTTATAAATTAATTAATAAAAAAACAAAAAAAAACATTAACTTCGTTTCATAGATGGAAAAATCATAATAAAAAAAAGCTTAAGTAACAAATAGAAAAACATTATGTTAATAAAAAACTAAAATATAGTATCTCTCAATTTTAAATGGAAATTTAATATCAAAAGAGTTAAACTAACAAAACAAAAATCAATATCATAAAAAAAATTAACTTAATATCCAAAAGAAATAAATTAACTTGAAAATTAAGAGAAAATTAAATTTAACAAAAAAGCATTCGTATAAAAGAATTAACTTCATGTCCATGCTACATATTTTAAAAATCAAAAATAAAAGAGCTTAGTAAAATAAAAATAAGTCATAAGTATATGAAGTATACAAAAAAATGTATAAATTAAAATAATATATAACATTACTATCAAAAGATGTAAAGTTAAAAAAAACTATAAAAACAAATTAATTTAAAATTAAGGAGTGCCTATGGAGACCATGGGAATAACATGGGAATATTGAGAGACGAATGATGAAGAATATTGTAGTATGTGACTAAAGGTCTATGGAAACTATAAAGAAAGCTTACAAGTTTCTAATAATAGTTTACCATTTTGAAGATAGTATTATTTACATTATTTTATATATTATTTACATTATTTTATCCAAGTAGTAAGTCGATTAATAGTATACAATGACAAATTTTTTATTCATACTATAATTTTATATATTATCCAGGTAAATAGTTGCATAAAAATTATATCAATATTTCATACCAAATCCGAGGAAATGGTTTTGTTTGATATAAAGTAAAAATATAACTTATCATGTTGAAAGAAAAGTTATAATTTTTGAAGTATAAATTATAATATTTATAAAATTTAAAAATATTTATGTTTATATCTATGTTTTTTTTTGACAAAAATATTGAAGCAAATACTGACTATTTGACATGGTAAGTACACTAATATGCATATATCTCGCCATGCATCAGTTCTCTATTGTTAACTTTTTAGATATCAAACTAAATTATTTTAAGGCTATTATGATATGATGAGAAATTAAACATGTTTTATAAAAAAAAAAATTTTAGCTTTCAACAAGTTATAAAATTATGTTTCAATTTTTTTTATAAATGTTAAAAAACATAAACATTTATAAAAACATAATTATAACATTTTATAACTTTTTTTATAACATTTTTATAAATATCTATGTTTTTTTAGCTTTCAACGTGTTATAATTTACTAACTTGATATTTGGGCTAACATTTCTAAAAATCAACATAAAAGAACTTATCTAAGAAAAATGATATTATAAGATTTTGAGAAAAGTTCATATAAAATTCAAATTGAACAGTTAAAACATGTGAAATGAACATTATAACTAAAATGAAAATTGATATAAAAAAAATTAACAAAAAAACATTTGTATTAAGAAAATTAACTTGAAGTCTATTTTACCTATTTTGTTAATCACCAACAAAAAAAGCTTAATAAAAACAAATATAAGGCCCAAGTATTTCAAATATACAAAGCAAATTGTATAACTTAAGATAAAATATAAAGTTACAATCAAGATGTAAAATATATAAACAAATTATAACAAAATTTATTTGAAATTAGTTTCAAAAAATTCATAATTTATAAAGTATTGATATCAATAATAAATAATTATCTAAGATTGCAATAGGTTTACAGGAGTAAAATATACTCCCTCCGTTCCATATTGTATGATATTTTGGGTTTTTTATTTTGTTCCACAAAGATTAATTTTTTACATTATATTTAATATATTTCTGTTTCCAAGACAACTTTTTGGGTAAAAAAATATGAAAAATTAGTATTAAATTAATAAACACAGAAAAAGTACTTTCAAAAAATAAATAATCATTGTTTTCTTAATATCTGTGAAACATCTAAAACATCATACATTTTGGAACGGAGGGAGTACAATGATTAATATACTCGATATTTCTGATTTTAAAAACTAACAAAGAAAAACACAATATAATTAACCTTACATTCAAAATTTAACAGGTCATAAAATCTGATTTTTATGCATAGTCACTACTTATATCTGAAACAACATTAATAACATATGAGTAACACATTCTAAAATTCTATTTAAATAATAAAGTATGAGAAAATTATAAATCAAAATTAAATTAGTATTTGTAGATAAAAATTTTAAATCAAAGCATGCAGATTGCACACAAAAGATAAAAATAGTAAAAACAATAATGCGAAGACTCCACACCACCGATCCTACAAGTATAAAAACTAAAATTATCAAATATTAGAGTACAGAAAAATAGATCTCAACAAAAATTGAATAAAGATATAACTAAAACTCATGAATGACCTCATGAAAAAGGAAGAAACGACCTTGCATGATCATTGCAACTTCATAACAAAAACTAAATGCAAATCAACATAAATCATGATTTATATATGCATATGTACACAACATTAATAAGACATTCAACAACATATATATATATATATATATATTCAAACATATAAACTTTAAAGAAAACAAAATTGTAATAGGAGATTTAAAATTGTATAAAAAATACACATTATATTTTAAATTATTTTATATAAAAGGATTTTTTATAAATCTATAATAGTTTTAAAAATTTAAAAGATAGTATCTTAAAAAGAACTAAACTAAACTATTTGTACAGACTCGCACGCGCGAGTTATAAACCTAGTATACTATATAAAAATTAAAGTTTTAGGTCATCGAAAGCGTCCACATAGGAAAAATAAATTCAATTTAATTGGTCTACATCAGCGTTTTCAATAATAAATAAAAAATTAAATTTGAGTAGCAATTTAATTAAATTAAAATATACAAAAAATGAAAAACTGTTATGTTAGAACAGAAAATTAGAATCAAAATAGTTTAATTAACAAAACAGATTAAAGGAAGTTATCAAAATAAAATAAAAACTCAATGTCACAAAAATTCAATTAGCAAAAAAACATATATATAAATCAACAACTAAAAAGTTAAACTAAAAACAAATCTATATAAAATATTAAATCAATAAAAACTTTGTAAGTTTTTAAATACAATAAAATGAAAACTATCATATTATAAAGAAAAATTAAAATTAAAAAGTTTAACTTACAAAACAGATTAAAGGAAGTTATATCAAAAATATAAATTTATAACGTCTAGTAAAATAAAATAGAAACTCAATCTCAAAAGACTGAAATTAACAAAAAAACAAACCAGGTAAAGATGATTGTAAAGTTGGGAATTTATGATTCTATCAAAATGATTGTAAAAATAGTAAAGAATTAATTCTTTACAAGTTTTCATTGAAATTCTATTATTTTTTAAAAAATACTAGGTTTATAACTCGAGTTATGCTCCGGGTCATGAAATTCTCAATCGATAGTGACAAAGCTCTGGGTCATGATGAGCTAACGGGATATGTCTCTGTTCTTCGTGATTAGATTCTCGATGCGTGATTGTATTCTCAATTCTAGATTTGGAGCATAAGAAATTTGGGAAAGAAGAATTTTGAAGAAGATGTCGAGGAAGAGAGGTGTCAAAGAAGAGAGGTAAATTAAAGAGTATTAGGTTGGGTTAACTAATTAATTTCGGTCAGTTAGGGTTGGCTTCGTTTCGTAACTCAGCTGTAACACTGTTGTTGATGATATTATCAAACCAGCCGTCACTTGACTATAACTCAGCCGGTAAGTATGTTTGTAAAATCCTTAAATCAGCCACAAACGATTATGTTCAAAATCCTAATATTTTACATATCATAATAGGTATCAAGGAGAACATAATATATCATTGAAACTGTGCAAGCAGATCAGGTGCCTCATCATAGATATCTACTGCCATCTTAACCCGTATAGCCTGGATATTTTGATCACATATGCCATCAAAAGTTACACCAAGCGCTAGACATTCGACAAATTTACTTGTGTACACGCCACAATCCCCAACTTGTACGTTTTGAGTGACCCTTGAGGCGCTCCTCCATGTAAAGGTAAACTGCTCGAAGCTAGGTTCACAGATTGTGGCAGGAACTAGATCATTCATCATTGCTGGAATCATCCGCGTAAACGGCCTACAACTTTCCAGCATATTATGTTCACTTTCTTTGGTTACTTGTCCCACGATAATCATAGCAATCAATATGCCCCTTACGCAGGTCCACGTGCAGCGCCATCTAGTGATTGCCTCCGTTTTGTGGAATAATATACAAGTGATCCACATCTTGTATCCACTTCATTTTTATCGGTTGATCCTTTAGAAGCAAACCGTTAACCAGCTTCTCATACGGGGTGTCTTAGAATTTAAACATCTTCAATTTTATCTTGAACTGTTCATACTCTTTAACCCAAAGAGAGACGAACCACATGTCTATAAACGCAATGCGTTTGTTGTGAAATGGGCAGGGATCTCGCTTGAACCTGTTCCTGAGGACTCTCAGGAACGCATATACATGCTGTAAAAAAAAAAACAACAACTCAGTCGTAATGTAGAATAAGTCATAACAACTCAGCCGTAATGTAGAATATGTCATACGATAACTCAGCCGTAATATAGAATAGGTCATAGCATAACTCAGCCGTAATGTAGAATAAGTGAGCCATGATATAGCATAACTCAATCGCAATGTGGCATAACTCAGACAAAACACAACAATAACCTATATATAATATTGTACCATAACTCAGCCGTAAACAAAAATAACTCAGACATAAAGTAATACTTACAACATCGAACAGCCATCCATAATTTCGATCTGACCAATGCTTTCTTTCGGTGATGATAACCCTATAGAAATCAACTTCTTCTGTTGCCCTGCCCAATGGGATATTCCTAACAGATAAACACAAGTTAATATACACAAATAGTGTTAACCAGCTGTAATTAACAAGTTAATAAGGTCTAAAGGGTCATACTCGAATGGCTTTATGTAATCCTTAAGTTTCTGCAATTTAGCCAAATCAACCGGTGCCAGAGGATCATATATTCCAGGTGAAGATACACAATTCTTCCTCATGCACGTCAGTCTGTTGTCTCCAATATAAGGAAAAACCCTTGCTGGATGATCTTGTTGTGGATTCAATGCACTCCCATTCGGGGACAACCTAAGACTCTCCGTCCTTAAAGCTTTAATTTTATCCATCCTAATCTATTCATCATCATCATCATCAGACTCAGGTAACATGCATCTGTTATCAGCGACAAACTGGTCTGTGACATCCCATATGTTACTATCACCTTCCTTCGGATCGTTATTGTCAGCTTTTTTCAGGATTTTATCAGCTTCTTTCTTCTCTTTAGTATTCGGAGCAGGTAATTTTATTTTCAGCTTGGTCTCCGATGAAGGCTTTCTACCTCTTCTCTATGGCTTATTATCTTCAGTCGGCATCTGTTTACTCTCATCTTTGGCTTTTGTCTTCTGTACCTCTGCTTCTTTGGTCGCCGTTTTAGGCTTTCTACCTCTTCTCTTTGGCTTCTTATCTTCGGTCGGCATCTGTACCTCTGCTTGTTTGGTCACTTGGTTTTTTGTATTTCTAGGGCATAATCTACTAGTAGGAGACTGTTCAATGAAATCAATATGATCATCTTCTCCATCAGTGGCCTTAACAAATTCTTTATTCAGATTCTTATTGACCCCAGCAAAACCATTGTCCTTCTCTACGTCGACAGAATTCTTTGCCTGTATAACATAGCGAAGAAAATAAGATAACGATAACTCAGCCACAACGTTAAGACAATTCAGCCATAAATTAAGCATAATTCAGCCGCAACTTATATGACAACTCAGTCGTAAAGTATTCATAATTCAGCCGCAATGTATTGATATTTCAGCTGTATGTCTGGCACTGTTAGCTTACCATAAGACTAGTAACAGATTAGTTTTGTGGCGGTTTCTGTGGAACTTGAGGTGTCAGTTGTTGTGGGTTCTTCTTCTGGACCAGATCCTTAATTCTGAAATCTGAGTCGCCATCACCAACGTTTTGGCCAGCTTGCCCTACCCCCATGGCATTCAGGTGCTCTTTCATCTGTTTGACTTCAATCTCAATAGATCCAAACCTGATTTCAACGCCAGTCATCCTTGGGACAAACCTTGCATCCATCCTCACTTCTACTTTATCTCCAATCACCTTCTCCAGATTTGAAAACATTTCTCTAATGCTTATATCAATGGTGTCAAACCTTAAGTTTAATTTAGACACCAGATCCACGACTGTTCTAACTGACACATCTTCCCCAACATCGTCCTCCTCACTAACACCCTGCAACACATACACAAAAATGCATAAACAAGCTAACCAAACGTTACATAAAATATAAACTCACTATATACTATATCACTTACCTTTGCTTCTTTCTTCTTCTTCTTCTTCTTCTTTTGTGCATCTCCTTCACCAGATTCACCACCCTCATTGTTGATCACTTCCATGGTTTTCGAGACCTTCTGGACTTTCTGCTTCTTTACGGGAGATTCAGACTCAACCACTGCTTTAGCATTTACTTTTTTCTACTTTTCATTCCTCTTCACATCCCAAAAACCTTTGACAAACTTATCCTCATGTATGTCTTGGATCAAGTGATCAAGTGCTGGGTCTTCTGCTTGATCTGGCCACGTATGAAATAGCTCTCTTACATCATCCTTCAAAACCATTTTACTCACACGCAGCTGTAACATAAGATATTATGAAACCCATCATTAAGTTTTAACTCAATCATCAATAGATAAACCATAACTCAGCCATCACTAGAATAAAACCCCCATCACAAACCATAACTCAGCCATCAATAAACCATACCTCAACCATCACTAAAATATAACTCAGCCATCCAAAAATATAACTCAGCCATCACTAAAATATAACTCAGCCATCCAAAAAATGTAACTTAGCCATCCCAAAAATATAACTCATCCATCACAAAAATATAACTCAGCAATCGTATGTAAACTAACTTAGACATTATTAAAAACATAACTCAGCCGTTAACTATCATAACATAGCCAAAACCTTACCTCACCATACATTATGATATCTTCAGCAACGGTTGATTCCATTGTTGAACGTGTACGGTTTCCACCCCATCGAAACAACGGTATCTCACCATTATTGACTACGTTCCCAAATCGCTCTCCAAAGCATTTGACTGAATCATACGCCCAAGCCTGTAACACGTAAACCATACCACTAATGGTATACGACTTTCCTATAGGCCTCAACATCTTTAGAGCATCAACAAGAGTTTCAAGTGCTGACCGACCCCATGGATAAGTCTTGATGGCTTCATCATCAAAAACTCTTTTTGCACTTTCGAATGGTAATCTAGAATTATGATGCAATCCATAAATACCAATGGCTTGAAGAAGCAACAGCCCCAACCATTTACGCTTTTAAGGAGGCCATGTCCGGCACACTGATAATCCTGCCCTAAGTTTATCTAACTTTGGTCCTTCCCCACCAGGCACATTCAATTTTCTGAAGAATGTTATGTAGTCAGCTTCAGGTTCAAACATCTCTGTAGGCATTGGATCTGTGTTTAAACCCGTGATATGACCAAATTCATTTAAGCCAAACCTGATAGGTTGACCACCGACGAGACACCCAATCTCCTTCTTATGTATTCTCAACTGTCTACATAGAAGATAGAGTGTAGTCTTACCAGACCACGTGAATTGGCTGTCAGATAGCTTAGCAACTATTCCAATAGGTAACTCCTTCATTTGATCCCATGCATCTTGACCTATTGATTTTCTAATCCTAGGGAGATCTGCCATCTTAAAATTGTGGTTAGTGGATCTATTCTCCAGATTAGACTCCCCTTATGCATAAAGTCTTGGAGGGTAATCCCTTGCTTGTTCTTCAGAAATAACCTTAGCCATCTGATAAGAAAGTTAAATCAGCCAGAGTATAAATCATAACTCAGCCACACCATAAAACAAACTCAGCCACAAATGCATTTATAAACCGTAAATCAGCCGTAAAGCAAACTGTAACTCAGTAGCAATATAAAACAAACTCAGTCACATATGCATTGATAAACCAGAGACACCAAATCGAATAGATCTAACAAATTAGCCACCATATGTAAATCAACGATGGCGAAAATCAGCTGTAATAAGCATCAATAAAAACCCTTAATATCACTGCGATAGTTTTCGGAAAACCGTTTAAATCACGGGAATCACTTGCAATTAAACAGTTTAAACTCAAAAAAAAAGATTCGAACTTATCAGAGCAAGTTTGTTCGTGAAAAAAGGAGAGATATTCAGCAATGGAAAACGAAGAGTCCACTCTCGAAAACGAAGAGTCCCCACTCGAGTTCGTGAAAAAGGAGACAAAATGCGATGGAGATAAGAGAAGCAGCTGGAAGAGACGATACGATGGCGGAATTAGGGTTCGACTCCGGAATCGCCGAGACAGAGAGAGAGGTTTTTTTTCTGTAACAAAAGAGAATGATTCAGTTTTCCTTGTTTTTGATCATTAATGACATAACTGTTGTTTAATGATGTGGATTTAATTTTTTTATCTTAATAACATGGATTAAACTAATTTTTATTAATCATTTTTTAATTTAAAAATCGCAAATTAATCAAGAGTGTTAATTGTAATTACACAAGAGCATAAAATATCTAAGTAATTTTTAAAAAATGTATAATATGCTAGTAATATTCCAACTTTTCTGTAACATCTGAGTAATTTTTTCTTAAATCTAAGGTTTCTATATTGAATCGCTATTTTCTATCTCCTCACATGTTATTTGAGACCTACACTTTTTAAATGAGATATAGAAATTAGTCAAACGATTGACTTATAAACTGAAATATACATAGTTACGTATATATTATGATTGACTGAAGATACTCATCTTTGTGAGTGTTTCAGTTTTACATATATGTAGGAACCAAAATCCTGATATTTTCGCAATGCTCAATCTGTGAATGTTCTATGTTACCTACATTCATTCATTGAAGACAAATTAACTTTGAGTCGTCTTATTATATTGACATATTTTTGATAACTGATATAAAAGATTATTTTTGAATACTTATCTGATGTAGTGATGTTGTGTCATCGCATTGTAGATTAGTTACTTCAAAAACTCGACGACATGTTTTGAAACATAGAGACATAGAAGAAGGGAATTTTTAGAACTATATTCATAAATAATTCTCAAAATTTGAGGTGATAGAAAAGAATTATTTTGGGACAAACCTTTGATTTAGTCATCTTCGTTCTTCATCTTTCTCAAAATATTTTCCTTTGTTGGTCAAACCTGTAAAAATTTTAGTCAGATAATCTAATTATAAAATAAAATCTATTTTTATCCTCTCTGAATCTGATTACCCGATGATGAACAAAGAATCAAAGTAGAGAAATCTTCTTATAAAATACTACTTCGTGAATACCTAATTCATCGATTTAAAATTTCGGATCCGAAACTCAAAAATCAATTATGGAAATCTACGAGTGATAAAACTCTCGATGTTTCCATATATCGCATTAAATCAAACAATTTTATACTTTGTAACATTCAATCATATGTAGAACTTACTTTGTTTTGGGTGAACCTTCAGAACTTTCCCGTCTTTTTTTCAGTCATGATTCTTCAATTATCATCTTCTCCTGATGAGTGCAAGTTGATGAATACATTTTTTAGTAAGTGTCGAGTGTTGTGAATTGTTCGAACAGGATCTAGAGGAGATCAAAGATTTTTTGTGGTTTCTCGCACGATTCAGACAAAACTTGATTTAGGAAAGCGAAGAGTTAGGAAAGATGAGATTTTTTGGTTTTTTGTAGGGTTTGGACCAGGAGACGAGCCACATGTGGTCCAAAATAGGTTATACATATAACCCAGGTTTTAGTTTCGGCCCAAAAGTTAAAAGATCAATTTTACTGAATAACTTTATTATGATGTTATTAATTCAACTTTATGTATATAAAAAATAATTGTAGAATAATAAGTTTGTATGAAAATAATAAATTCATATTTAACCCTGCTATATAATTAAATAATCATAAATTTCGTATCATATGAACATTAATTATTCATACAAAATACTATGTCAATATATATATAATCCACATAATGAATAATAAACCTTTGACAAAAACAAAAAAAAATATTAAATCATCATATTGAAAATTTAAATATAATACATCATTTGAACATATGAATATCCACTATATGAAAAAAAAACTATATAAAATCATTCACAAAATGGATAAAATCATCATCTTTTTAATAAATTTCATTATTTTAGATAATTATAATTATTACAAATTAATTTTTTGTTATATAATTTGAATTTATAATAACCACCCCCCCTCAGATATATAAATATTTTTATATTTATACATATATTCAAAAATTATATACCCACGAGGGCGTGCGGATCAAACATCTAGTAAGTAATTAAAATGAATACAGATGAGTTTGTTTTTTTGGTACACTTTTATCTTTCTCAACCAGGGTTCAATTCTCATACCGATTATTTTTATTTGTTTTTTTTTTACTTTCTTTCCCCATGAGAAAACATTTATCTTCATTCAGTCATTCCTCAGGTGATTCCTAGTGCTTTCATGATTTACCATTTTAGTTAGATTTACAATTTTTATACCTTTTAATTATTTTTTTAATATATATAAAATAATCTTAAAAATAAAAATATTATTTTATTAAAAAAATAATTATTATGTGAAATATACGATTTATGTTAGTTTTTACCAAAACAATTGTATTTTTTAGTTTAGCTCAAATTTAAAATTTCAAAAAATAAAATATTAAACTCTAATAATGTGTTTAATATTTTCTATAATTATAATATATATTAGTTATTTATATTTAATATTTGAATAAATTGTGCCTCATATTAAATTATTTCATGTGTCTGCCCCTGCCCCTGTATACGATATTGTAGTTTATGTTCTTACCTATTATCAATAAATAGCAAACTTCTTTTTATCCTAAACCGAGTTCAACGAGTCTTGTGCGGCTACCCCTTGATTCTTGAGTTCACCGACTTATCAATATCATACCATCAATCTTGTGTGTCAGTCGATCCATTGTCCGTTTATTCATCACTTTGGTTAAGTAAAGAGAGCCACTTGGCTAATTACTTGACCCCTCATCTCACCACTCCATCATCATTGTACCAGATCTAAGTAGAGAGTGCCGTGTGAGCAACTGCTTAGTTCTTTCACCATACCGGTTATATAAGATCATACCATTGATCTTATATCAGAAAGCCATTTAAAATCATTTATATGCGATGCAAGTGAAGAACCGAAAAATAGATGTATGCGATTCTGAAGGTTACTTTTTTAGTGAGATCCCTCTGAATGGCAGATCCCTTTGAAGTAGATAAAATTAATGATATTGATTTGTTCATAGCTTAGATCATGTGAAAATCCGTTATCTTATATTTTAGTTTTCAGTAAATATTTTTATAAATTCTCTCAAAGAAGAAGATGCCGTATGTTTAGAAAAAAAAAACTGAAGTAGATTTACATTCATAAAAATCTGTGTTTTTGCAATTAACTGATTCTCTAACTCGAGGAAGATAATTTTGGGAGCTGGCTGTAGCAATTAATCCCAATGCAATATCCAAATACTTTTTTCAGTCTGGTTCAGCTAAAGGATATTTATAAACCAGAAAACGTAAAAGAGAATAAGCCACGAAACAGGCAAAACTACGGAGAGAGTATAATGAACATGTAAAGGAGCTCACTGATACGTACGATCTAACGTGAGAGAGATCGACATGAAACCAGGTGTTCGTCTTTTTAAGTTGTAACTTCTGAAAAACGTATGTGATATAGATTAATAAGTGACTTCTACAAGCACGTCGCCGGCAAAGTTTATATTACCACATAAGACGTAAATTGATCATGATCAAACAAAGTATAATAATTATTAGGAGCGGAATCGAATGGATATGTAAATTTTGATAATCTGCCAAAAGGTTTTTGTTAAAGCTTCATTAGTTTTTTTTTGGTCAACAAACTGCTTTTCATTAACTTAAACTGAGTCTTCCAAAAGGAAATAGTGATACAAAATAACATTTGCAAGCAGCTGCATAGTTCAAATGACAGTAAGTAAAAAGCAAAGATAGCGGATAGTAGAAAGTAACAAGGCTTCTAATATCAAAAAAAAAACCTGCAATCTCATACATATCCAACCCCAAGCAAGGGGTAAACATGAGGACTTCAAAGTCCGGAACCAAGGGTGGGATAACACAGCTGCGGTTAGAAGTGGTTAGACCTTGTAGAATTAGCTTTCGGGATGATTGAGAGTCTTCATTGGGCTTGGATCGAAGCAAGGTGAGGTCTCTAAAGCAGTCAGCGAAAGAACACGGGAGGGTATCAATGAGTTCCTCCACATCTTCGAGACTTTTAAACATCACAAATTCTGCAAAATTATACAAACCACCTAAACAGGCACTAAAGAAATCGAACAGCTCCTTACGGGAGTAAACTTGTCTATGGAAGAAATCGAACAGCCAAGACCAATGATATAAGAGATTACAGTAGAAAACCAACACCGCTTTTTGAATCTCCATAAAGGAAAAACGGCTGAGATGTTCACAAATTCCCCAAACTATCACAATCTCATATTGAGGTAATGATAGGCAAACGCACATCCTAATGGCCTCAAGAAGAGGTAAATGAGTTCTATCACCAGAAACATTCCATATGACAATAGAGCCAGAAACATCCTCATAAAGAGATAAAAGCTGCCTAAAGAAAGGCAAATTCCCAACTGAAGCCGATTGTTCAGAGAAGTTATAGGCTCGAAAAGAGACAATACCTTCACAAAACTTGAGGGGCACAGAAGCAGGTCCAGGAGAAGGCGACAAAAGGTTTGGAGCAACCTCGATAGAGCCCAAATCAGGTGGATCTGGTGGGTCCGGAGGATCTGCTGGAGTCGACACAAGGGGTCCACCACACACAACGGCCAAGAGCGCTGGAGACAGCATTATCGGCGGAGGATCTGACGTCTGCGACAGAGTGAGGGATAGGCTTGGGAGTTTCGTCCTCAAAAGCGCCACAAAGCCCTTCGATAACTCCAGCGAAGATATGTCAGTTTTGGCAACCACCGAGAACAGATCTAAGGGTGGAGGGGCGACTGGCGACGGTTTTGGATCTAGATTCGGAGGAGAAAGGAGGAGCGGCGGAACCAAATCATGGGCTAACGCAAACCATAAGAGAAAGGAAGAAAGTAAGAGGAGGGGAAAAGGAGAATTTCTCACCGGTGGGCGTGAGGCCACACCGGCGGTGGCACTAGATGAAAAAACCCTAAGTCGCCAACTCTATCGCCAAAAAGAGAGAGAAAAAGGTTGCTTAAAAACAATTTAGTCAACTGCTTAGTTCTTTCATTCATTAGTTTAAAAAATTACAATCTGTCACAAATTCAGCAATTGAATCATTATGTGATCATGTCAAATGTAATCATTTGTTCTCTCGTTCAAACGATCGATATATTAGGAGTACAAAAAACTTATTCCAGCTTCTTGTTATTCTTTTTTTTTTACTTCTAGAACAAGTTACATACATAGTATTGGGGATTTCGAAACATACACTACAAAAAAAAATGAATATTGTGACAAAAAATTTGTGACAAATTGTTTTGTCATAATACTGTGACAATTTACATATGAATTTGTGACGAAATTATTTGGTAGTAAAAATGTTACAATTTTGTCATAATATTATGACATAATCGAAAGTAACAAATTTTTGTCAATAACAATGACGAATTTGTTATAAAATATATAATCACAAATATTGTTACAGATTTGTAACACAATCTAGTTACTATATTATTCGATTTTAGTAACTAAAATTAAATTGTTCATACTTACCAATATTTTGTAAGTATCTTGTCACACTTAGTTACTTTTTTGTGACTTTTAAGTTTAGTCATAATATTATGACATAATTGTTACTATTTTGTGATATTACATAATACAGTAAAATCTTTATAAATTAATAATATTGGGATCATGAGATTTTAAACTTTTCAAATTAATTATAGTGATAATTAGTTTAGAAACATGTAATTTGAGTGACAAACTAATTTTGGAACTTATAAAAAATATTAATTTATCAATGTATTAATAAATTGAGTATTACTTTATATAGGTTTTATCCTAATAATATAAATAATATAGTAAAGTGTAAAATAATAATATTCAGATTCATTACTAATTAATTCGATATCAGAATTTATATCTTCAGTCTCAAAATAATTAAATTCTAAATCCAAAAACTTGGATCTCAGGTCCAAAATTATGAACTCTAAACTCTTTAAAATGCAGAAAAAAAACTGATGATACAAAAAAAACTGGAAAGCCTAGGACATAAAAAAATAAGAGAATAAAAAAAATTGATTTTTTGTGGTTAATTTAAAGAGATGGGAATACTTTTTTTTTTATTATCTACTGTTGATAAAATCAAATCTAAAGATCATAAATATTTTCCTTTTTGTTCTCTTCTCTTTCTTCCTGGTAACTTCTTCTTCTTTTCTCTTTCTTTCCTGTAACTTCTTCTCTGGATAAGTCTTTGTCCTCAAATGGTGTTCAATCGCTGGGAGATAGATAAAAGCACAAAGACCAGTGAAAGTTTTTTTTTTGGGTGAAAAAACCAATAAAAGTTGCATGACGGCAATTCGACAACGATTACGGTGAATAATTGGTGAGTATGACGGCTCTAAGGTTTAGAGTGAGCAAAGTACGTTTGTGATGTTTTTATGACTAAAATGTATTGTGACGTTTTTATTGTGACTTTTAATAATTTGTGATATTATCGTCACAATATAACTTTTGTGACTAAAAAATTATATATTATGACATAAAATTTTGTAACAATAATAATTTTTTTTTGTAGTGATAATCTTCCAGTTCCAGTTGCCAAATATGAATATCTCATAAAAATTCCAAATATTATTGTATAACTTTGTTTCGTCTAGGAACACCAATGTCACATGAGAAGCTAAGAACAACAAAACCATAGTATATTCTAAAGTTCATGTATATCTTTTTGCATAATGCATGTTACTGCGGCTTCTCTTATCATTATGAAAGCGTATCCATGGAGCAAACGTTAATCATGCTAACAGTTTTACTCAATGCAGGATTACTAATTATTGAAGCTGCAAAGAAATTTCTTTATTCGATATTTCTTTTACAAGATACCTTTGTGTTTCTACTAAACAATGTTCATCACCACAACACTAATACAAAAATATGATATCCAACTAAAGATTTTTCACTGCTTAAAACAGTATGACGGTATGAGGATAGTCATCCAGAAACCTATATATGAGTTTTAATTATATTTTATATTTTGTTTGTCGCATAACCTTATGCTTCTTGTGTTTGAAATCGCCTACAAGATATTTTACTATTGTGAGCATGTATATATGTTCACAAAATATATTATAATTTTTGTAAACATCAGCAAAAAATTGTAATATTTGTCTTCCCTCGTTGGTGTTGTTGAGTTATGTCTTCTTGATTCCACAACTTATGTGATGTTATTGGCTCCTCTAGTATTTTCACCTTTAATATATGGGCTAAAATTATTCCAAAATTATAATAAGGTTTGCTGTTTTCATTTTCCTGAGTTCCTGACAAAGAAAAACAAATTAATAATATAGAGGGATGGGGAAATTTTAAAAAAATAAATTTTGAAAATTGGGGTCACACTACACAAAGAGAACGGACCAATTTTAAATTTCGAAAAAAACACAAATCGGCGCGTCAGAGATATTTAGGGAAATAATAAAGGTAAAACATAAAGAAAATTATATACCCGTTGTTACTTTACTTACCTCTGCTTGGCAAAAAGTTAAAAACCCATCCTCTTCACACTCTTTCCACTCTTTTCTTATTCACTTCAGAAAACCCTAGATCTCTCCCTCCTCCCGATTTCGATCCCGGATCCGGCGAAATCCCCAGCGTCGTCTCCGTCCCACTTCATCTACCGAAAATGCGTGAGATCCTTCACATCCAAGCTGGCCAGTGCGGTAACCAGATCGGTGCCAAGTTCTGGGAAGTGGTCTGCGCCGAGCACGGCATAGATCCAACCGGTCGTTACACTGGAGACTCAGATCTGCAGCTCGAGCGCATCAACGTGTACTACAATGAAGCTAGCTGTGGTCGATTCGTCCCTCGCGCTGTTCTCATGGATTTGGAGCCTGGAACCATGGACAGCCTCAGATCTGGCCCGTACGGCCAGACTTTCCGTCCCGATAACTTCGTTTTCGGCCAATCCGGTGCCGGTAACAACTGGGCGAAGGGCCATTACACTGAAGGAGCCGAGCTAATCGATTCCGTCCTCGACGTTGTTCGTAAGGAAGCGGAGAACTGCGACTGCCTCCAAGGTAAATACTCTTAGATCTGTTCAAGGTTTTGAGGCCGATTATGCTTTCGTTAAACTATTATCCACTGTACCGGAGTTTGAAACTGTGAGGATTTTGCTCTGCAGGGTTTCAGGTTTGCCATTCATTGGGAGGAGGAACTGGATCTGGCATGGGAACACTCTTGATTTCCAAGATCCGTGAGGAGTACCCTGATCGAATGATGCTTACGTTCTCGGTGTTCCCTTCACCGAAGGTCTCTGACACTGTCGTTGAGCCTTACAACGCTACTTTGTCTGTTCATCAGCTTGTTGAGAATGCAGATGAGTGCATGGTTCTTGACAACGAGGCTCTGTACGACATTTGCTTCAGGACTCTGAAACTCACAACCCCAAGCTGTAAGTCCTCGCATAGTTGCTGTTCCTATATGTTGATTTCTCTTCTTTCTCTGTGAGACGCCTTTTGATCTGTAGTCGATATGCTTTGTCTAGATGCTGGTGAACTTGATTTGGCTCATTGTTTTGTGTCGCAATTTGATGTTGCTCACTGTTTCGTGTAGCTAGTCTTATTACTGTATTCAGTGGTCTGTTCACCTTCTGGCTTTTGAGTTATTGGCCCAGTATATTACTCTCTGGTTGTCTGTATTGATCTCATCACCAGAATAAATCCTCAAGCTACATCTTGTAACATAGGGGATATTCAAAACCCAGTGGCTATATAATATATCGACTGCCTTGGTGATTTGTTTAAGCTCTATTATTGTGCATTTTTGATTGATGTGTATGTGTTAATGGCTAAGGAGTTAACTCACACATATTTGTTCGTTCTCTTATGCAGTTGGTGACTTGAACCATTTGATATCTGCTACAATGTCTGGTGTCACATGCTGTCTGAGATTCCCTGGTCAGCTAAACTCCGACCTCCGTAAGCTTGCTGTGAATCTGATTCCTTTCCCTCGTCTTCACTTCTTCATGGTTGGATTTGCTCCTCTCACCTCAAGAGGATCTCAGCAGTACCGATCCCTCACGGTCCCTGAACTCACTCAGCAAATGTGGGACTCCAAGAACATGATGTGTGCTGCTGACCCAAGACACGGGCGCTACCTCACAGCCTCAGCGATGTTCCGTGGCAAGATGAGCACGAAGGAAGTCGACGAGCAGATGCTGAACGTGCAGAACAAGAACTCGTCCTACTTCGTTGAGTGGATCCCCAACAACGTGAAATCAACGGTCTGTGACATCCCACCAACGGGTCTGAAGATGGCTTCCACTTTCATTGGCAACTCAACGTCGATCCAAGAGATGTTCAGGCGTGTTAGCGAGCAGTTCACGGCTATGTTCCGGAGGAAGGCTTTCTTGCATTGGTACACGGGTGAAGGAATGGACGAGATGGAGTTCACAGAGGCGGAGAGCAACATGAACGACCTTGTCTCAGAGTACCAGCAATACCAAGATGCGACTGCAGATGAAGAAGGCGAGTACGAGGACGAGGAAGAAGGAGAATACCAACAGGAAGAAGAGTACTGAGAGTAAGTTTGCTGTACCACCTTGAAAAAAAACAATTTAGTCATTTGCTGTTTCTTACTTTGTTTCCTTTGAAAAAAGAAAACCTCATCCACACCATGAACGACCTTGTCTCAGAGTACCAGCAATACCAAGATGCGACTGCAGATGAAGAAGGCGAGTACGAGGACGAGGAAGAAGGAGAATACCAACAGGAAGAGTACTGAGCGTAAGTTTGCTGTACCACCTTAAAAAAAAACAATTTAGTCATTTGCTGTTTCTTACTTTGTTTCCTTTGAAAAAAGAAAACCTCAACCACACCAGTTGCAGGTTTTTTTTTACTGACGAACTCTGGATCTGGTTGACTTATGTGTGTTTTGTGTACTTTTGACCTTAAATTCGGTTCTGTCTTCGTATTTCCCTCTTTTTATTTCTTTTTTGAAGGCAAAAATATTATAATTTAAAATATCCAAAAATAAAACAATAGAAAGGAAATTTCGCAAATTCCTGTAATCCTGTTAGGTTAAGTAAGGATTTGCATTGAAGCACCAATCTCTATACGATGAGACCGGTCTACATTCCTCTGGATCTCCAGATCAATACACTATGAAGGTTGCCTGTAAAATTTCAATAGCGTCTCCAGGGTTTGGTACTCAATCATCACCTATTGAGATTTCAGGAACCGGCACATGAATATTGCAGCCTCATTGCTTTTTTCAGACTTTTACGGAGAAGAGATTCTGGTAGCCTCGTTGCCTAACCTTTAAAGTTTATATATTAGGCTTGAAACGTTCAATATCACCGATTTCCCAGTCCTTTAAAGCTTGGATGTTAGGCAAAGTACTAAGCAAAGTTGTACCAATAGGTTATGAGAATATGTGGCTTTCTACAGTGTGGGCTCGTACGGATAAAACTTTGATCAACTAAGGAGGAAAAATTGGTGTGGTTGAGAATCCTCGTGAGGGCACCTTTAGATTATGGACTCTGGAAGATGCTGAGAAAAAGGAATGGTCTATCAACACTTTTCATCTTCCTGAATCTGCTGCTGGCCTTGACTTCAAGGTCATGGATACCTTTCATAACGGCGAGATTTGTCTGGTTCCAAAAGAATTGCCTGATCCTTTTTGTCTTTGCTATTACAATTTGGGGAAAAAAGCATGAGAAGTGTCATAATTGAAGGACGGCCAGTTTCCAAATTTAAGCGAGCACAAGATTTTTCTGTGACGGTTTCAGATCATTATGAGAGCCTCATGTTTTTATAAGCATCAAGTTGATTTTTAGGGATTTTCTTTATATAAATTCACTTTTGTTAGTTTACTTTAACAAGTAGTACAATGATTCAAAGTTAATTTTCTTTTTGGTTACTGGGGTTTCTTGAATCATTTCATGATAGAGTTTACAAGGGATCAAATAAGAACAACATACAACGAAATAACACGTCAAAATCCCAAGCACGAACTATGTTTTAGGAGGAGAGAAGGATCATGTAGCACAACATACACCAGAGCTATTCATATCATTGCGGAAATTGACTAGCGTGGAGACCACAAGTCAAGAAGAAGGGTACCCCTAACTATAGGATCCACGTTTGTTGCATTGCTGTAACTTGTTCTTCACCGCAGATAAATTTTTGATAACGATAGTCCTTGGAAGAAGCGTTATACCCTTTTCCTGAATTATATCCTCAGAGAAATTGAGGACACTAATAAAGCAAATGGTTCACAACATATATTTATATAGTAAAATAACGCAATATGACAACATAAGTTATTTTTAAAAAAATAAAACTAACATTGATTATTATACATACATAAACATATTATTTTATTGTGATTTGAAATACTAATAGTAAAAACTATTTTTTTGGGATATACTTGATATTATATGACTTATTTACTTGACATTAGACATTTTAACTAATATAAGTTTATCTTAGTTTGAGTATTTTGATTTGAAGTGTTAGTAGAGAAAAAATATTTTTTAAGATTTATAAACTTATATTAATACTAGGATATTGGTCCGCACGCATGTGCGGGCATGAACAATTTTAAAAATGTAATTATTTATATACAATACTTAAATCTGTCTTAGAGATTTTAATTTTTTGTAGTTTATGAAACTCAAAGTTAGTGTTTTGAATTATAAGACTTTAAATTAAATACTAAAATATTATCTAATTTTATGTAAATATTTTGTTATAATAAAAAGTTCATTTATATTTTGAGACAGATTTGAAAAATAATAATTAAATTTGGAAAACACAAAAATTATTTTTTCATGAACAGGTTTTGTAAAACTTGACCCACTATGTTAGAGGGTCAAATGAGTCAGACCCATGGATAGTTGGTTACATTCTTCGGATTTGCTGATTAGGCTGCAAATTTTATCTTCTCTGTCTTTTTTCTTGGAACAAACATTTTTCATTTTCTTTATCTTCCTATAATCTTCTTCAATTTAAAGCATTATTTCTTCAAGGATTCTGTCATTGTTGATCTCGATCTACTCATATGTGCGATTTTTCTAATTATAATTTTATTAAGTAGACTCTACAAATAATTGCAAGACCATCTCTACTTAAGCATCAAGTGCTTCAACTAACCATATTGCAAGACATGTTTCAGCGAAGGTTAGATATAAAACTCTGTTTACTGTCCTGATATCTTTGAAGCATACTGGTCCTCTCTGAACATTTAGTAACATTCTAAGATAGAAAAGTTCACCATATTCTTCTAAAACTTCTGGAAGGCTGATATCGTAGAAAACATTATTTTTTCTGTTGCGCAGACAAGGGAGCCACTTCTTAATTTTTTTATGCCAAATCCATTTGTTTGGAAATTCAGTGTAGCGATAAAACCTTACTTCATTACACTCATGATTGGAGTCTATCCAACCTTCAAGTTTCATTTTAGCCATATTCCATTTAGGTAAATGGATTGGTAGAATTGCCATGCCCGCACTTTGAGTTAGAGCTTGATTTGTTTGATATTCATGTATATTGTGATGTTTTCTTATATAAGGACCCGAGTATTTAACTTTTTTATTACGTAGTTATTTGGCATGAACGTGATTTTATATGGATCTTTTTGATTATTATTAAATGGACATTAAAATTTTTAAATAATGTAGAGGATTATAATTTTGGTTTTTCATTAGATGCACGTTGATTTTTTAGGATATCTTACGTTTGTTAATAAAAATAACATAGAGGATTATTAAATCGAAATCTTATATTTATATTTGTTATTATTTTTAAACTAAACTAATTTTCAATTTTGAATGTTCTACAGAAGATCACAATAATATCTTATTTGTTATTTTAATTTTACCAACTGGACTATGTGAAAACATATGTGCACGTAAATGGAGCACCGCCTTTACAAAAAATATGAAATATTAGGTAAACAATTTGATCAATGTGATTTGCTATTATAATTTTGCCTACTGTGAAGTATATGAAAACATATGTGTATGTATTCCATATGAATATAGTATTGTAATATATATGTAGATATGTGTACATATGGAAAGTCACAGTGGTCCACGATAGAGCTATAGTAAATTTTATAGGTATATAATATAGTATTATCCATAGTATTATAATATATATATATATATATATGTGTGTGTATTAAAATCATCACGTTCAGCCTAAAATTTATCTACTATTACTCATATAGATGAATAATAATATCAGGCCATTCGTAGTGCATCCGACGAATCATTCCAGATTTAGTTATTAGTACATTAAATATTATCATCTAATTATTATTTTTTATTTATGGAAATATCACAAAAATTGTTTTTGCCATGTCATCAACCACATGTGTTAGTAAATGTTATGTTACAATTACATCATCATTACACATCATCATTTCCATATCACATTTAATTAAGGTAGACAAATGATTTTAACCAATCAGATTAAAACAAATCAGCATTTTTTATTAAACTACATTCTCAATTAATAGGTAGAGGATACTCAGACCAAGGTGTCATAATATTTTCATCAACCAACCTCTCTCTCCCTTGGCGACAACTTAAGATATTAGGGTTTTGGGCCACCGTCAGTGTGGCCTCACACCCACCAGCGAGAATTTCGTCTTTCTCCCTCGTCTTTCTTTCTCTCTTCTCTTCTTCTCTCCCATGGGATATCTAAAGCCTGCTCTTTTGATGTTTCCGCCGCTCTTATTCCCTCTCCCAGTTCCAGATCCAGATCCGTCACCAATCACTACCCCATCTCTAGTTCAGTGCTCGGTGGTTGACAGAATTAACCTCTATTTGACGGGATTAACAATGGGCTTTGTGGTGCTTTTGAGGACTGAGTTCCTGAGCTTGTCTTTCTCTCTATCGGAGCCGTCAATTCCTCGGTCGACTCTACCGCTCCCTGTGCGTCCAGAAAAGCCTTACGCTGTTCGTGGTGGTCCTCTTCTACTGTCTCTGCAAGATCCAGATCCGCCGAGGAGGAATTTTCCTCCAGATCTGCTCAGGGCTCTCGCTCCTCCTTACCCTCCAGAGCCTCCCGACCCATCAGATCCGTTGGACCAGTTCTCCACCCCCGTCACCTTAAAAGGTTTGATCTCAGTGACCATTTGGAACAAGTTGCTTTTTGTTGGTTATTACCTTCTATCAGGCGTTAATTACCTCAGTATGAGGCTCATGTTACCTCAGTATGAGGATTTTATGCTTTCTTTAAGCTATCTATTACCTTATTATGAGGATGGTATTCAAGAATTCCCATTAGTTTCATTTCAAACTATTGGGTCCTTGGCATTATTATCTGTTGTTTCAGGATCTTTAGGGAATGAGACATGCAAGAGTTTTGGCCATTGGAGGGATGGATTTACTGTCTTCCTCCATTGTCCTGTCGTTGATAGACTTTGGGACCTCACTATGTTTCCATCCAAGCTCAATGAAGACTCCCAATCATCTCTGCAGCTGATGTTTCAAGAAGCCCTTGCTCTTCGTTTGGCACTTTACGAGTCAGGTTTTGCAGGTTTTATTGTGCTACAATTGTTAACGGACTCAGATGTCCTAGTTATCTCCCTCTTGTTGGGAATGGATTTGAACGAGATAGCAGGCTCTCTAAGCCTTGTTATTCTCCTCTTTCCATCTATCTTTAACTTATCTCTGCACTTGGTGTTACAGTTTCGCTAGTTATGCGCTCTAAGTTCCAGTGCTGCATCTCACTTCTTAGCACTATTGGTATCGACTTTAGATGACTTCTCCATATCTTTGGTGGTTTAAGTGTTATGTTTGCTCCTATCTTCTGTATGTTAGCTTTCCAATATGCTGTTGTTGCATCGGATTTTTTAGTCGGTTGGCTTTATTATTGCATTTTGTAAACATTTTCTCCATTGATGGAGAATAAGTATGTTCTAAAATGTCCTTGTTGACAAAAAAAATAATATACTCAGACCAATAGGATGATAAACTTATATTAATTAAGTTGTGTAATAACACTTCTTCATACTAGCACTTCAAATCAAAATACTTGAACTAACATGATGATAAACTTATATTAATTAAATAGTGTAAAGTAAACAAATTGTGTATAGTAAAATAAATCCCAAAAAATATTTTCTCCTATTAGCACTTCAAATATACTTGGAACAATAAGATAATAAACTTATATTAATTAAATCATGTAATTGTGTAATGTCAAGTAAATCTTGAAATATAACTCATGCAGTCCTGCTATTAGCACTTTAAATCAAAATACTAGAACCATGAATGGTGTAGAAGAGGTTTCAACTCTCTGTCTAACCACTCATAATTCATATGTGTTAATTTAAGCACAAGATGTATATACGATATCTAAGTCTGAAATCTCTAATCCATCTGTGTTTGGAGTTATTAGTGGTCTGATTTAACAATACATTCGTTTATTTTAGGGATTTATAATCAAAATATTCGAACCAATAGAATGATAAAATTATATTAGTTAAGCTGTCTAATGTCAAATAAATGAGTTCTGTAATATCAAGTACTAGGAGAGGTCCGCACGCTGCATGGATTTATTATATTTTGATGTTATATATAATGATAATAATTATATTGTAATCTGTTTGTTTAATACTAATATGTAAAACTATTAAGAATTTAATTATTAATTAAAATAATTTAAAAATATTATATTATTTCATCTCGATGATAAGAATATATTGTTCTGCAATATAACCATTCAGAAATATATTTACGATGAACTTTATGACCATAAAATAAAATAATAATTTTTTTAGTCTTTCTAGATTATCAAGACATATAGTACATATACCATCTTTTTCTTTTGTAGTTTATGTTTATGTTTGTGGTAAAACTAAAAGATTGATTTGTTAATAGAATATTTTATGGTGTTTGCTATTTGTAGCTTATTGTTTTTATATATATATATATATATTATTTAAGTGTTTTTTTAAATTTTGGTTAAGTGTAGTTTTTTGTGTGTAGGATCCCGATTTATGGATCTCTCGGTTCGAGAAAGAAAAATAATTTGGTTTTAATGTCTATATTATTGTTCCATAATTAATTGTTGTTGATTTTTTAATTAATTATATTTGACCACCAATAAAATGTTGAGTAACTACTATATTATCTAGTCTGTTTTTGAAGGAATATATTTTGAAGAAATAGAGGCTTGCAATCAATTTGTTTATTTGTTGGTTTTTTTCTTATATTGATCACATTACATGTTGGATTTATGCAGAAACTGCAATATTTGGTTTATTTGAACAATAATAGTTTATTTGAACAACAACAAAATATTAGAATAGATAATAGGATGGTTAATTTACCCATAGTTAAGTTTTGTTAATTTTTTGATTAATTACATTTGACCACCAATTAAATATTAAGTAACTATTATATTAACTAGTCTATTTTTGAAGGAGTATATTTTGAAAGAAAAGAGGCATGCAATTAATTTGTTTGTTTGTTGGTTTTTCCTTTATATTGTTTACATTACATGTTGGATTTATGTAGAAATTACAATCTTTCGTTTATTTGAACAATAATAGTTTATTTGAATAATTTTTGGTTTATTTAAAAAACACAAAATATTAGAATAAATATATATTTTTAATCATAAATTATTAATATCATATTTTTTCTTAATCATATCATATTTCTTAGCTTTTCAAGTAAAATTATATTTTTAACATAAACATTTATAATTAGTAACAAGAACTATTTTTTAAAAAGAAAAGCTTAAACTATTTTTCAATGAATAGTAAAATAGATTTAGAAAAATTACACATGTCAACTTCTGGAGTGCCACATGACAGCATATCAAAGCTTGTTCTGAAAAAAAGCTTACTATATTAGAATAGATAGATATTCCGAAAAACAGATATTTCTATTAGTATTTCAAATCAAAATCCTTGAAACAATAAGATAATATGTTTATGTGTATATGTTAGTTTTATTTTTTTTAAATAACTTGTATTGTCATATTACTTCCATTTTTTCATAGCAATATATATTTCTTTTACTGTACAAATATATGTTGTGGATATAATTAAGCTAATCATGTAATAAATATTTTGAAAAACACAAGAATTGAATTGACTGCATTCAGCCTCATGAACTTAGGAGGTGTTATTGGTTCTTGTATTTTAATGGATTTGAGAATCCAAACCAAATTCAGTGTTATTGGTTCTTGTATTTTAAAATTTATATTGAAATACAGTGTTATTGGTTCTATGATTTTAAAATCCATAATAAAATACAGTGTTATTGGTTCTATCATTTTAGAATCTAAATATTATAAGGATTTGAGTTTTAATTGAATTTGAATGGATTTGGAAAGATTTTTATGACTAAAATACAAAGACCCAAATACAAAGTCTAACATTGGTATTTGAGTGAATTTGATTTTTTTCTATTTTGCTGATTTTGAAATCAATAAATTTATCAAATCCAAAGAAGATTTATAAATCCACCAAAATACAAGAACCAATAACTCCTACTTAATAAATTCTACATATTCCTGGTTTCGTGCTACACATATCTCACTCTCGTTCCCTATCTCTTTCCTCTTATAATCGTCCATTTTTCTTAAATAATGTGTAATGAGTTCCTGCTCTTGACAAAAATTTAATTTCAGTGTTTCAATTATACACTGCTAATGGGGTTTCTGTTAATTTCACTTCAACATACTTTCAGGTGAGAGACTTGAAGACATGAACTCTACGTCTAGAAGGGAAACATAGAGATGGGACATACCAATGGCCAAAATCCTCAGCTTCAAAACCACTATCTCTTGCATATGCATCTGCCGTAAAGACAACTTTGTCGGATTGGCATTCTCGATTAGGACATCCTGCATTTCTTATTCATTAAAAAATAGTTTCTCAGTTTTAATTACCTACAGTTTCAAATGCTTTATTGGCTCATCCTTGCACTGCTTGCTCTATTAATAAAATGCATAAGTTACCTTTTCAAAACTCCACTCTTCAATCGATTCAACCACTTGTGATTGTGTTTTCAGATGTGTGGACATCTCCTATTATTTCTACCGATAGTTTCAAATATTATATCATTTTTGTCAATAATTTTACTAGATACACTTGGTTGTATCCCTCAAAATTAAACTCTCAAGTATTTGACACATTCACATGGTTCAAAGCTTTGGTTGAAAATAATTTTCAAACCAAACTTATGACCTTCTATTCCGATAATGGCGGTGAATACATTGGCTTACTTGATTTTTTATCGTGTCATGGCATTTCTCATATGATAAGTCCACCGCATACGTCCGAACATAGTGGCATCGCAGAACGTCGTCATCGACATATTCTAGAAACGGGTCTTACCCTTCTTTCTCATGCGTTTATGCCACAGTCTTATTGGACCTATGCGTTTGCGACAGCTGTATATCTTATTAATAGAATGAAAACTTCAGTTCTTGATTTTAAATCACCTTTTCAAAGTCTTTTCAGACTCAGTCCTAATTTTCAAACACTAAAAATATTTGGGTTCTTATGGTTTCCATGGAATCGTCCATATACATCTCATAAATTGGATGCTAGATCGACACCGTGTGTCTTACTCGGATACTCTATTACACAAAGTGCCTATTTTTGCTTAGATTGTAACACTTCAAGAATTTATATTTCACGTCATGCTGTTTTTCATGAAACAGTCCATCCGTTTTCTATTCATACAAACCTTACATCATAAGCATCTATACAACCTGAGCATGCATCTCATTCATGTGTTGTAGTTTTGCCACCAATTACACCTTCTCTGGTAATAGCTACTCCACCAGATGATCTGATGCCTCCTACAGTTTCGTCTTCTCACCCAGATGCAGAGTCCCCTACTACATTGTCTCCAAGTCTTTCGCCAACATAAGCATCATCATCTCAACCAACAACATCAAATTCAACAAACTCCCTGCCAGCTCTGATGGCTCCATCATTACCACCTGCACCAGTGGCTCCGCCACCTACAAAACCTCCACTTCAACCAACACGACATAGCATACGTGAAAAGAAAAAAGAGGTTAAAATGAATCTTCAGACAACGGTTACTCAAAACACTAAATTCCACCAACGACTGTGGCTCAAGCTCTCAAGAGCCCTCATTGGCGCAAAGTCAGTGCTCAGGTAGGCCATAGATCATGGGATCTTGAGAACTTACCTAATGACTCTCATTTTAATGTTGTTCGCTGCAAATGGATCTTCACTATCAAGCGGCATCCCGATGGATTGATAGCAAAATACAAAGCTCGTCTTGTTGCCATGGGTTTCACTCAACGCCCAAGCATAGACTATCATGACACATTCAGTCCAGTGGTAAAACCAGCAAGGATTCAGATCGTTCTTAGTATAGTCGTATCTCACAACCAGCCATTCCGACAACTAGATGTCAATAATGCTTTTCTTCAAGAATATTAGTTAATATTCTAGCTAACAGTACACATATTAACAAATTAATTCATATTTAAAAATATTATTTAATAAATAAATTAAAATAGTAAATAAAATAAAAATTAAATGCAAGTAATCAAAAAAGTAAACATATTCTCGGTGAACTCAAATAGTAAATAATAAGTAAATAAAAGAATTAATATTTTGACTTAAAAGTTGTTAGCTATTGGTAGAAAGCTTTTGAAGTGCTTTGACTGAAATGTTTTTAAATTAATTATAGTTTAAAATAAATTAAACATTTATGTAGATAAAAGAGAAAATCAAATAAATTGGGATGAAAAAATTCTTGATCATTAATTAAAATGAAACATAGTGAGTATATAGTACTTTAACTCTTGATCATTAATTAAATTGAAATAGAGTGAGTATATAATACTTTAGTAAGATATGTTACATAGTTAAATTAAATATTTCTATATGGAGGTTATTTTTGTTGAGAACTTCATATGTAAATTCTAAATTTTTGTTTTATTTGAGAACTTATATATTGTTACAATCTATAATTAAATTATCAAAAACATTTTAAAATAAAATATGTTTTTGTGATTTATTTATTAGTACGCCAAGTTGTTACCAGTAATAAAATTTTAAAAGAAAACAAAAACAATTTTAAATACTGGAAAAAAATATTGAATACAATTTCCTATTTAAATTGGTTAATTATTTTATTTGTTTTTTAAAATAGGTAAATCAAAATAGACAATACATATCTTAAATAGTTATTTTATGATGAATTCATAATATAAAACACATAATAGAAAAAAATCATAAATTGTTTAAAACATTAACTATAGAAAAATACTAAATAAAATTTTATAAGCAAACACTATATAAAAAATTTACTATTGTATTTTATGTTATGTAAATTTATTTAGTCAAAATATATATTAAACAATTTATAATACACACTTGCATGTAGCTCGGGTGAAAAACCTAGTTACTTATAAAAGTTGATGTTTTAGGCCCCTAAGAATGTACACATAAGATTTAAAAGATTTAATTCCATTAGTACACATCATCATCTATAGTTAAATATATATATTAAAATTAATCAATTTCGTTTTATTATTATTAAGAAAGTTTCTAAATTTTTAGATAATTATTAATAAAAAAGTTTTAAAAATATAAAAATTAGATCTTATTTTTTATTAACAATAAAAAGAAAACTAACATATTATTAGATTATAAAAATCATATAAATTATAAAAACATTTCATTGGTCTAGATTATGTATTGTAGTTAATTATATTTTAAGATTGATTATTTTATTTTTTGACTTATTAAGAAAATTTTCAATTCTAATATTATTCTAATTAATAAAATATATAAAAATAAGCAAATCATGTAGAATATAAAAAATTAACTTAATATAAAATTAGAAGCATCTATTAATTAAAAATAATACTTTCAATTATATAGAAACCATCTATAATTAATAATAAATGTTGTTATACATATAATAAAAATAAAAGCATGTTTAAAGCATATTTTATTTATTATAATATAATAATTTTATCACAATTGTTTGTTATACGCTATTACAAAAATTCATTGTTTAAGAAAACATATTATACCTATTATTTATAAAAATTAAAACTATTTGAAGACAACAATATTCAGATATGATTTGGAACAACCAATACATAACAAGAATGAGGCTAGAGATGATAAAAATTATTATTTTTGGTTAGAAGAATTAAAGTACTATTGTATATTTTTATGTTAATATTATATTTATTAAATATAATTTGATTGTTCTTTTACAATTTTAGGGGGGTTTTTGGTATGTTAAATTAAATATATCTCTTTAGACAAAACATTTTTAAAATTAAACATACACATATTCTTATAAAAAAAACTATAAGACAAATAGAAAATTATGATTTGAACAACTTTATGTCATTTTTTTTTGCATTTACAAAAAATAATATATGTTTGCTACAAAATTTGATGTAAACTATATCTTGACATGATAAAATGCAATCTCTATTAGATTTTACTATACCCAAAACTCGTGTATATCAAAAATATTAAGTATTGAAAAGTTTATTGATTTTTATTTGTTGATTTTGTTTCAAAACAGAAGTATAAATACTTGAACTAATTTTAATTGATGTTCTAGCTAACAGTATAGAGATTAATAAAATTAATTCACATTTAAGAATATTAGTTAATAAATAAATTAAAATAGTAAATAGAATAAAAATAGAAGGTAAATAGTACAAAAAGTGAATTCTTTTTCGGTGAATTCAAATAGTAAATAAGAAGTAAAGAAAAGAATCAATGCTTTGACTTAAAATTTGTTAGCCATTGATAAAATAATTTTGAATTTCTTTGACTGAAATGTGCTTTTTTATTAATTATAGATTACAATAAATTGAAAATTCATATGAATATAAGAGAAAAACAAATAAATTGGAATGAAAAACCTTTGATCATTAATTAAAATAAAATAGAGTGAATATTGTTGGGCCGCAAAATTCGCATACAGCCCACGAGGGCCTAATGCGTGGGCAGCAGATGCCGCGGGAACCCCAGACGCATTAAATGCGCCGCACCTACCAAAAAAGGCCGTAATGATGACGGTTAGGATAAAGCGGAGCAGGTCGGCAATCCATTCCTCTAGCCACATGCAAGGAAGAGTCCGGGAATGGGTATAATGATGAAAAAGGACGGAAGTCAGTACTCGACCCGGAGAGCCTGGAGACCAGAATCCGAGAGCGACCCGGAACCAGGTATCTTCTATAAAAACTCACTCCTCTCAACAGCCGAGAAGAGGAGACATCTAGGATGATCTTTTCATCTTCTAGCTTCACTTTCGATATCATATCACAACTCCAAAAGCTTCGTCGGGATCCTTACGGATCGATAAAGCGCCCCATATCTTGTCCTTTCGATAAAGATAAACTCGTTTCGTCCAGTCCTGTGTCCTTTTTCTGACTAGAGCGTCGGAGTGTAATCGGAAGGGTAACCCCTTTTCCGTTACCTGTGTCCTCTGTTTTCTTTCCCTTGACATTGCAGGCTAGCCCATCCCCCAGAGTTCAAATCTCCCCCACAATTCCCGACGACCAATCAGATCCATCCACGTGGTATCTCGAAATTTGCTCCCGAACAGTTGGCGCTAGAAGGAGGGGGGGAAGAACAAGCCTAATATTGAACGAAGGAAGCAATTCGCCGAGCCCACCGGAACAAGGCATCCGAGGGGACTACGCACAGGGTACCACCAATCAGCACCCCCGATGGCCCCTCCAGCCCCGACGTTCCGACAGATGCTCAGTTACGAGGACGTTTGCCGCCTCCGAGCTGACCTCGAACGATTTACGGAGTGGAACCACTAGTTGGAACAGCAGGCCAGGCGACCAAGCACACCTCAAGGTCATGCCACCACAAGGCCCCTGGACGCCACGGCCCGACTATCTCGGTAGGCCGGAATGTGCCGCTCGCCCTGGTCCCGAACGCAGAGGACCATTTGCGAGGTTCCCCCTGGTGGACGATGCTGCGATGCTGGCCACACACGGAACCGCGGAGGCGGACCACTCCGCCCACGTGGACGAAGCCGGAGGCCGCCGAGCCTCGGACGACACCGCGAATCGGGCCTCAGGACAGATGGACCTGGACTGGCTCATCACCAGAGGATGGTAGAACACATGGCGAATATCGACACCCGGCTGTCGATGATCCCAGGGCTGTTTCCACAATTGACTCAGGCAACGAAGGAGTCATATAGTGACACTCCTTTCTTTGAAGAAATCGCCAACGTCGAAGTACCCAAAAAATTCGGGTACCCTACAATGAAGCCTTACGAGGGGACCACCGACCCTGAGGATCATATAGCCCAGTACAAACAAAGAATGTTCTCCGCTTCACCACCGGCTTGCATCAGGAAAGCATGTCTGTGCAAAGTATTCGGGGCGACACTCTCGGGAGCCACCCTACAGTGGCTGATCAGCATCCCCAACAAGACGATAGACTCCTTCGCACAACTGCACAACCTGTTCGTCCAGCAGTTCGCCAGCAGCCGGAAACCAGCCCGAGGTATGGGCCACCTGATCGACGTGAGCCAGGGGATGGAGGAGTCACTCTGATCCTACATGAGCTGTTTCAACGTCGTCAAGGTAGAAATACCCGGCTGCCACGAGATCACGCCTGTCCACGCTTTCAAGAAGGGACTCCTGAAGGGCTCTGGACTCTACGAAGACCTGACCAAGAACGAGTGTTCAACCATGGAAGATGTCTTGAACTACGGGCATAGACAGATCCGATGGGAAAGCGACCCAGAACACATCCTTACCGTGGCACCACGCCCCCAGGGGCAGCGAAGGGACCGGGAGGAGTCCTCTGGGGGGGCACTCGAACAAACGAGGCGGCTACACCGCTAGGGCATCGGGAGCAGATGGAAATCTTTCAACCCAGCGTCAGGCAATACGGCCCAGATTGTGATGGCGTTCGACGAACTCGAGATCGACGCCACCCCAATGGTGATGATCAAAGCCCTGAAGACCACCAGACCTGGTTTTAAATGGCCCCCACCCAGAAAGAGGTTCCCGGAAGACCCCTCGCGGGAGCACCTCGACCACTGCGAGTTCCACCGAAGAGTGCTCCACCCTAAAGAAGAAGATCTTGGAGCTCATAGACAAAAGGCTACTCACCCACCTGCTCTCCGAAAAAGCTCGGGCACTTCTGCTCGAACAAAAGAAAGGCGGAGCTGCAGAAGAGGCCCTGAAGTCTCGCGAAATGAACAACACCATCGCGGACCTCCATCTCCAGCCGGCCGCAGATCTTTCAGATCTCGTCCCGGGCGTCCGGGGGCAGGCCCAACCCGACGAAAGAGCCCTCGCTGAGGAGGCGGCTAGACTGGAAATACGATTCCCGACCCCCACCGCAGCCTTAAGATTCCAAGTCAAGCGATTCCTAGTCGACACCAGACGCACTAAAAATGTGCTCTTCGCGGATACCCTAAACCGAATGGGGATACGAATCTCGGACCTCTCCCCCCGATACGTCACCATGGTAGGGTTCAACGGAGAGGCCACGAGGTCACTAGGAGAAATCTCACTCCCGATAACTGCCGGACCAATAACCAAGGATACAATCTTCCTAGTCTCTGGAACACCTTTGACGCACAACGTCATCATGGGGACGCCCTGGATTAACACGATGGTCGCCATCCCCTCGACGTCCCTCCGGTTCCTCACGGCAGGTGGCATGGTCGAGATCAAGGGCAACGAAGTCAGCAACGTCCCTACGGGCTACGAATGACCTACCCTCTTACACCATCCATAGCAATTACAGTGCAGCGACAAGCCCCTAACCACCCCGGCAGCATAGGAAGAGGTCGAAGAAATCCTCGCCTCAGCCGACAAACCAGACATAAAGCTAAGGATTGGGAAGGGACTGGACCCATCCCTACGCGCCGCCGTTATTTCAGTACTCCAGGCAGACTTGGATTGCTTCGCCTGGACATACGCTGACATGCCGAGAATAAGCGCCAAAACCATTTCACATCACCTGGATGTCCATCCGGACTACATCCCCGTCAAGTAGAAACGCCGAAAGTTCACGAGGGAGCACGATGCGGTGATCGGCGAAGAGGTCCAGAAGCTCCTCCAAGCAAGGTTCGTGCTGGAAGTGCAATATCCAGAATGGCTGGCCAACGCCATCGTCGTCAAAAAGAAAAATGAGAAATGGCGAATTTGCATCGACTACTCGGACTTCAAAAAAGCTTGCCCCTTCCCACTCCCGCACATCGACAAACTCGTGGACGCCACTGCTGGGCATGAGCTACTAAGCTTCATGGACACATTCTCCGGGTATAAACAAATCCGCATGCACCCACCGGACGAGGAAAAAACAGTGTTCGTCACTCCCCAAGGTACATATTGCTATACCATGCTGCCGTTCGGGCTCAAGAACGCCGGAGCAACATACCAGCGCCTCATGAACAAAATGTTTGCTGAGGAAATAGAAAAAAACGATGGAGGTCTATGTCGACGACATGATCGTCAAATCCCTCAGCTGAGAACTACATTTGGAGCACTTGAACAACTGCATCAAGACGCTCTGCGAGTACGACATGAAGCTCAACTCGGCTAAGTGCACGTTCAGCATGGCCTCTGGGAAGTTCTTGGGCTACATCGTAACTAGACGAGGCATCGAGGTAAACCCGGATCAAAACCATTCCATCCAAGAGCTCGAGCCACCGAGGAACGCTAAAGAGGTACAATGACTGGCCGGCCGAATCGACGCCCTCAGCCGATTCATCTCCCGGTTCTCCGACAAAGCACATCCTTTCTTCCTGCAAATGCGGAAGTTCAGGTCCTTCGAATGGACGAGATAATGTGGGGAAGCACTGCAGAATCTCAAAGACTACCTCACAACCGCCCTGGTTCTATCAAAGCTAGTGAACAGATAGCCTTTTGTATTATGCCTAGCAGTCTCGGGCGGCACAACGTCCTCCGTGCTATTCCGCGAAGTCGGGGCAAACAGCTCCCGGTGTACTACACAAGTCACACCCTGCTCGATGCCGAGACACGCTACTCAAAGCTAGAAAAGCTGGCCCTCAGACTCGTGCTCAGTGGCAGGAAGCTCCCCCCATACTTCCAATCCCACCACATCCACGTCGTCATCGCGGCACCACTCAAAAACGTGCTGAGCAAATCCTAATCATTGGGCAGGCTGATGAAATGGGCCATCGAGCTAGGACAATTCGACATCCAGTACGTCGCTCGCACCGCGATCAAATCGCAAGCCCTTGCGGATTTCATAGCCGACTTTACACCACCACCCGTGGACGACGACACCCGCGCACTGGTGGAGACGGTTCTCCCATAGGAAAACTGGAAGCTATTCGTCGACGGGGCCAACAATTTCCGGAGCGCAAGGTTAAGAGTGGTACTCTTCCCCCGGAAGGAGACGTGGTGCACATAGCGATTCGGTATGGGTTCAGCGCCACGAACAACAAAACAGAGTACGAAGCAGCGCTAGTCGGGTTAGATATTGTCTATGACCTCGGAGCCAAAGACATCGTTCTACAGAGTGACTCTCAGCTCATCGTGAACCAAATTCGTGGGGAGTATCAAACAAAATACTCGCGCATGACTTTTTACCTAGACGCAGTCAAGAGGGCTATGCGGCGATTCCCGATATCCGATTAGAGAGGATCCCACGGGGCAGAATAGTACGGAAGACGCTCTAGTAATGCTGGGATTCTCCCTAACCGAGATACCGAAGAACAACATCCCAGTCATTCACCTACAATGGCCGGTTCGCCTGGCCATAAAAGACGAAAGCCTAACCCAAATAGATGTTTAAATGTTATCAATCGACGTTGATGGAAAGTATATCTACTTATAAAATATAGTATGTGTTAGTAATGATTTAAGTATATGTAAATAATCATAAAATAATGTTTTATTATTTATAAATATATTAATTTGAATGATTGTACTTAAGTAATTTTAAGATCAAATAAAATTCGAGAACACTCTTATAAATTAGAAATCTTTGAAAAGCCATATAAAAAAAATAATGCATATGTATATTATAATAATAATAATAATATAATAATAATAATAATAATATTGGCCAAAAATAAAAATAATATTTATATTGTAATGAATCCTTATAATTAGATTATTAATAAATGATTAATTAGCTAATGATAGATTCAATTAGTAGTAAATGATAACTTATGTATATTATGAATAAAAATGAAATGATGATAGTCTGCATTTTAGATTCTAAAATAACCTAATCGCTTTTATTAAAATAGTAAACAATATAATTCCTGATTTCAACTTATTTTACTAATTAAATTTGAGCATGAAGAATAAAATTACGTTATTTTTATTGGTTGTGTGCGATTGTGGCGACTTCAATGTCTAAAGTTTGAATCCATACTACTTCATTTTTCATTTTGCAAATAATAAGTATTTATATTCTTTTAAGATTATTAGAAATTTTTTTTTATTAATTACGTATAATATAAAACTGTTTTTAAATTGTTTGAAAATTCACCCAATCAATAAGTCAATCAATTATGATTGATTAGAATTAGTATAATCTAATTAAAATAATTATTGTAATTGTTTAGTTCGTAATTAAAATTATAGTGTCTAATTTCAACTTAACTTACTAATTAATTTTGAGCATGAAAAAAGTTAATCTAGTTTGTTATATATGATTGCGGTGATTTGAATGTTTAAGTTCAAATCTACACTATTTTATTTGTAATTTTGTAAGTAATGAATATTTATTATCTTTTATGATTATTAGAGAAATTGTTTTATTGATTGCGTAAAATAAAATTATTTTCCTCAATAATATATTGGTTGAATATATTTTAAAAAAAATCCATCATATCATATGTAATGGCAAATAAAACTACATAACCCTTATATTTGATGTTTAACGAAAATAATATATATATTTTAATAATATATTTTTATATATATTATTATGAATTGTTAAAAGATATATATTAAAAATATTTATCTTAAAGTATTATATATGTTTTCATAATTATTTTTGGGCAGGCTTTAATTATAACAATATGTGAATAAAATCTTTTCTTTTTTTCTTTACTTGCTCTGATTGATTTTTGAGAAAAATAAAATATTATTTTAAATTATTCTGTTGTATTTATAAAAATATTTTCAATGAACAATCAATAAATATATTTTCTAACAAAAATAGTAAATATTAGTAAAGTATTATATATTTTGTTATAAATTTGATGAAAGTAAATAATTTTTAATTTTTCTGTTGTATTTATAAGAACATTTTAATAAATAATTAATAATCATATTTTTTGAAAAAAATATCAAACATTAAAAAATATTATATATTTTGTTATGAATGATAAAAGTAGTAAATATTAAAAATTATTATATATTTTATTATGGATTTATAAAAAATATTTATAGATAATATTTAAATTTATCATATGATAAATTATTTTGTGTATATTATAATTAGTATTGATTAATTTATTCTTTTAAATTATTAATTATAATATGATTGCCTTTGAATTCATTTAAAAATGAATCTTAACATATATGTGGACCTAAAATATACAATGCCATACTATGTAATTAGTCTAGTAATCTAAGTTTTTTAAAAAAAATTAGTTGAGAATGAATGTGAAGTTGACACATCAGCATAATGACATCACTGTAAATAATTACCAAAATAAGGTTACTTTTTAAAAATACTTCTTAATTAATATATAGGGGATATATATATATATATATATAACCTATATCATGTCTCGGGTTTTATACTATAGTAGATAATAATCCACGCCATGTGCGGAGTAAAATAATTATTATATATATTAGATTAATTTTAAGATTATACAATATGATATAATTGATTTTATATAAATTTTATATAACAGTATGCAATAACATACTAAAATTGTCATATAAATTAATTTAAAAATTAAGTATTATATACATGGTCCAATGTTTAGTTGGGTAAAAATACGAAGTCACTATATAAATCTTATATATTTCGTGATAAACGACATGATTGAGTGCTTTCACCAATGTCCAAAGCTTTGCTTATAATATATTTGTTAATTGGTAAGTACACTCTCATGCATATACCTGCCATACTTTAATTATCTGTTGTGAATTTTTTAAATATCAATCCAAACTGTTTTAAGGCTATTATGATATGATGAGAAATTAAACATGTTTTTATAAAATGTTTTTTTAGCTTTCAATATATTATAAATTTACGTTTATTTTTTTTTATATTTTTTATAAATGTTATAAAAAACATAAACATTTATAATATTTTTATAAATATTTATATTTTTTAGCTTTCAGCATGTTATAATTTACTAACTTGATATTTGGACCAACATTTTTAATAATCAACACAAAAAAAACTTCACTAAAAAAATGATGCTATAAAATTTTGAGAAACGTTCATAAAAAAATTAAATTGAACAGTTAAAACATGTTAAATGAGTATTATAACTAAAATGAAATTAATATAAAAACAAATTCAACAAAGAAAAAACATTCGTATAAAAGAAATTAACTTGTTAGAAACAACAAAAGAGCTTAATAAAAAGAAATATAAGTCTTAAGTATATCAAACATACAAAAATAAATTATATAAATAAATATAAAATATAAAATTACTATCAAAAGATGTAAAGTATATAAAAAAATTATAACAAAATTAATTTGAAATTAGTTTCAAAAAACTCATAATTTAACAATAAATAACTATCTAAAGTTGTAATATGTTTACAGAAGTAAAATATACAATGATTTTTACACAGGTTGTTTCAGATTTTTAAAACTAACAAAGAAAAACACAACATAAATAACCTTACATTCAAAATTTAACAAGTTCTAAAATCTGATTTTTATACATAGTCACTACTTATATCTGAACCAACATCAATAACATATGAGTAACACGTTCTAAAATTCTGTTTAAATAATAAAGTATAAGAGAGTTATGAATCAAACTCAAATTAGTATGTGTAGATAAGATATTCAAATCAAAGCATACAGATTGCACACAAAAGATAAAAATAGTAAAAAATAATGCGAAGACTCCACGATGCGAATCCTACAAGTATAAAAACTAAAATTATCAAATATTAGACTGTAAAAAAAATAGATCTCAATGAAAACTGAATAAAGATGTAAACTAAAACTCATGGATGACCTGATGAAGAAGGAAGAAATGGATATGCATGATCATTGCAACTTCCTAATAAAATTAAATGTGAATCAACATAAATCATGGATTATAAATGCATATGTACACAAACATCACATTCAATAAAAAAAACTAAATATTTAAACATATAAACTTTAAATAAAAAAGAACTGTAGAAATCCTATGAAAACCAAAACTAAATACAAAGATCTTAGCAAAAAAAAATTCTCTAAATCATTCGTATGTGTATGTCAAAGTTGGATAATTTGATAAGTGTTATTGTTATTATTTCACATAATAAAATTTAAAACTTTATAAATAAAAATAGGAGAAAACTACACATTATATTTTAATTTCTCTTATATAAAAGATTTTTTTTATAAATCTATTATAGTTTTGATAATCTACAAGATACTACCTTAAAAAAATCTAAACTATTAATACAGATTCGCGCGTAGCACGGATTATAAATCTAGTCTATAATATATAAAAGTTGAAGTCATATTGCATTGAGGACGTCCACATAGGATGAAGAAACTTAAATTGATTGATCCACATCAACGTTTTTCATTAAACACAAAAATGTTAAGTATGATTAAGATGAAAAAACTTAATATGATTGGTCCACATCAGCGTTTTCCATTAAACACAAAATGTTAAATTTGATTAAAATATTTAAAAGTTAATTTCTATTTTTAAAAACATTAACTTCGTTTTATAAATGGAAAATTCAATAATAAAAAACTTAAGTAACAAATAGAAAAGAAATTAATGTTAAAAAACCAAAATATAGTATCCTTCAATTTAAATAAAAATTCAATGTCAAAAGAGTTAATCTAAAAACAAAAAAAGTGTAAAAGCTAAAACTTATAATATAGATTAAGAAAATTTCTAACTTATAAACAAAAAAATAAAAAAAACATTAATTTCGTCTCATAGATGAAAAAATCATAATAAAAAAACCTTAAGCAACAAATAGAAAAACAATTATGTTAAGTAAAACTAATTATAGTATCTCTCAAATTAAATAGAAATTTAATGTCAAAATAGTTAAACTAACAAAACAAAAATTAACTCATAAAAGAAAATTAGCTTAATATCTAAAAGAAAGAAATTAATTTGAAAATTAATAGAAAAAATAAATTTAACAAAAAAAAGCATTCGTAAAAAATTGTAATTAACTTGATGTCTATGCTACATATTTTAATAATCAATAATAAAAGAGCTTAATAAAATAAAAATAAGTCATGGGTATCTCAAGTATACAAATTTGTTTTATAAATTAAAATAAAATATAACATTACTATCAAAAGATGTAAAGTTAAAAAAAACAAAAAAAAAATTAATTTGAAATTAAAAAGTGCCTATGAAGACCATGGAAATAACATGAGAATATGGAGAGATGAAGGAAGAAGAATATTGTAGTAGGTGACTAAAAGTCTATGGAAACTATAAAGAAGTTATGCACTAAAAAAGACTTATAAGTTCCTAATAATAGTTTGCCATTTTGAAGATAGTATTATTTACAGTATTTTATCTCAGTAGTAAGTTGATTGTTATACAATGACAAATTATTTATTCATGCTATAATTTTATATATTATCCAGGTAAATATTTGCATAAAAATTATATCAACATTTCATACCAAATTCGAAGAAATGGTGTTGGATAATACAAAAATAAAAATTTAACTTATCATGTTGAAAGAAAAGTTATAATTTTTGAAATATAAATTATAACATTTATAAAATTTATAAATATTTACGTTTACATTTTTTATTGAAAAAAATATTGAAGCAACTACTCACTATTTGATATAGTAAGTAGACTCACATGCATATACCTCGCCATACATTAAATCTCTGTTGTGAACTTTTTAGATATCAAACTAAACTCTTTTAAGGCTATTAATTGTATAAATTAAAATAAAATATAATATTACTATAAAAAGATGTAAAGTTTTCAAAAAAACAATAAAATCAAAATTAATTTCAAATTAAGGAGTGCCTATGGAGACCATGTGAATAACATGGGAATATGGAGAGACGGAGGAAGAAGAATATTGTAATAGGTGACTTAAGGTCTATGGAAACTATAAAGAAGTTATGCGCTAAAAAAGACTTACAAGTTTCTAATAATAATTTGCCATTTTGAAGACAGTATTATTTACATTATTTTATCCTAATAATAATTCGATTGATAGTATACAATGACAAATTATTTATTCATGCTATAATTTTATATATTATCCAAGTAAATATTTGCATAAAAATTATATCAACATTTCATACCAAATTAGAAGAAACGATTTTGGATGATATAAAAAAAATTATAACTTATCATGTTGAAAGAAAAGTTATAATTTTTGAAATATAAATTATAACATTTATAAAATTTATAAATATTTATGTTTATGTTTTTGTCTTTTTGAAAAAAATATTGAAGTAACTACTGACTATTTGACATGGTAACTACACTCATATGCATATACCTTGTCATGCTTTAATTCTCTGTTGTGAACTTTTTAGATATCAAACTAAACTATTTTAAGGCTATTATGATATGATGAGAAATTAAAAATGTTTTAATAAAAAGTTTTTTTCGCTTTAAACAAGTTATAAATTTATATTTCAATTTTATTTATAAATGTTACAAAAAATAAACATTTATAACATTTCTATAACATAATCATAACATTTTATAACATTTTTATAAATATCTATGTTTTTTTTAGCTTTCAACATGTTATAATTTACTAACATTTTTAAAAATCAACATAAAAGAACTTATCTTAAAAAAATGATACTATAAGAAAGAAAAGTTCACATAAAATTCAAATTTAACAGTTAAAACATGTCAAATGAGCATTATAACTAAAATCAAAATTGATATAAAAAAAATTTAACAAAATAAACATTCGTATTAAGAAAATTAACTTGAAGTCTATGTTACCTATTTTGTTAATCACCAACAAAAAAGCTTAATGAAAACAAATATAAGTCCCAAGTATATCAAACATATAAAAAAAACTTTTATAAATTAAGATAAAATATAAAATTAGAATCAAAAGATGTAAAATATATATTAAAACAATTATAACAAAATTAATTTCAAATTAGTTTCAAAAAATTCATAATTTATAAAGTATTGATATCAACAATAAATAACTATCTAAGGTTACAATATGTTTACAGGAGTAAAATATACAATGATTAATACACTGGGTATTTCTGATTTTAAAAACTAACAAAGAAAAACATAATATAAATAACCTTACATTCAAAATTTAACAGGTCGTAAAATCTGATTTTTATCCATAGTCACTACTTATATCTGAACCAACATTAATAACATATGAATAACACATTCTAAAATTCTATTTAAATAATAAAGTATGAGAGAGTTATGAATCAAAATCAAATTAGTATTTGTAGATAAAATTTTTAAATCAAAGCTTGCAGATTGCACACAAAAGATAAAAATAATAAAAAATAATACGAAGACTCCACACCACCGTCCTACAAATATAAAAACTAAAATTATTAAATATTAGACTACAGAAAAATTATTAATTTTTTTTATTGAATGTCTTATTGATGTTAGTTAAAATATCAATACTACCAAAAAAAATATTCAACCTGCAGAAAAGAGATTATATATACTACATATTATCAGTAACAAAAGAGATTAATTAAAAATATATATGTTTTAAGTATATCAAACCTGCAGAAAATTAGATAATTAAAATAAAATATAAAATTACCATCGAAGATATTTAAAATAACAAAAAAAATATCTAAGAAAAAAATTAGTTTGAAATATAGTTCCAAAAACATTCATGATTTCTAAAATAATGATGTTAACTATGAATAAACCATATAAAGTTTTAATAGGTTATACAAGTTTCTAAATCAAACACATTATTTAAATTTACAAAGATTAATACCTTGGTTGCGTCTGGTTGAAAAATTAACATAGCAAAATACTACACAAGTCACTTTATATTTAAAAAATAATAAGTAATAAAGTCTGATTTGTATACATATTTATTGCTTATAACTTAGTCAACATGAACAACACATGAGCAACATCTTCTAAAATTTTAATTAAATTATATAATATGACAAAGTTATGAATCAAATTCAAATGAAAATATATGAAGATAAAATATTCAAATCAAAACATGAATAAACACACAAAAGATAAAAAAAAAAACATTGATAATGTGAAGTCCCAACATCATCTTACATGTTTAAAAAAAAAATATTAGCAAATAGTTAACTGCAAATAAAACAAATCTTATAAACTGAATAAAGATATAACCTAAAATTCGTAGAAGATCTAGTGGAGAAGCAAAAAGCAGTTTTACACGATTAATGTAGCTTACTAACAAAAGTAAATCTGAATCAACATATATCATATATTATATATGTATATGTACACAACATTAGTGAGACATTTAGTAAAGAAACTAAATATTTAAACATATAAACTTTTTTTAAAAAAAGAACCATAGAAATCATAAGGATACAAAACAAAACACCAAAAATTTAGTAAGGAAATCATTTTCTAAATCAAACATATGCACATCGAAGTTGGATAATCCGTTAGGTGTCATTACTATGATTTTACTTAATAAGATTTATAATTTTATAAACAAAAATAGGAAATACTACATATTATGTTTTAATTTATAAAAGAATTTTTTTATAAATATATTATAGTTTTGATAATTTAAAAGATATTAGCCAGAAAATTAAACCAAATTATTTATACAGACTCGCGCGTAGCGCCAATTAAAAGCCTAGTACAATATAAAAGTTGATGACATAGTGCATTGAGGACGTCCACATATAACGAAGAAACTCGATTTGATTGGTCCATATCAGCATATTAATTAAATCAAAAAATGTTAAATATGATTAAAACATTGAAACATTATTTTTAATTTTTTAAAACATTAATTTCGTATTATAGATGAAAAATTAAAATAAAAAGTTTAGTAACAAATAGAAAAGAAAATAATGTTAAAAAAACAAAATATAGTATCTTTCAAAATTAAATGAAAATTTCATATCAAAAGAGTTAAACTAACAAAAAAATCAATAAGGTAAAAACTAAAACTTATAATATAGATTAGAAAAATTTCTTAAGAAACTCAATTTAATTGGTCCACATATGTTTTCACTAAATAAAAAAATGTTAAGTATGATAAAAACATTAATTTCTATTTTTTTTAAACATTAATTTCGTTTTATAGTTAAACAATTAAAATAAAAAGCTTAAGTAAAAAATAGAAAAGAAAATAATATTTTAAAAAAAACAAAATATAGTATCTTTCAAAACTAAATGGAAATTTAATGCCAAAAGAGTTAAACTAACAAAAAAACTGATAAGGTAAAAGTTAAAACTTAATATAGATTAATAAAATTTCTTACTCCTAAACTAATGATAAGAAAATATTAAACATTAATTTATTTTATAGATGAAAAAAATTAAAATAAAAAAAGCTTCAGTAACTAGAAAAAAAAATTATGTTATAAAAACCGAACTATAGTATCTCTCACATTTAAATTGAAATCTATACTGTATAAAAGTTGATGGCATAGTGATTGAGGACGTCCACGTAGGACGAAGAAACTCGATCTGATTGGTCCACATCAGCATTTTTATTAAATAAAAAAAATGTTAAGTATAATTAAAACCTTAATTTTATTTTTTAACACTGATTTATTAATCTATTGCAAACTATAAGAATTGTTACATCGATGATTCTATAACGGTCAATTTACAAATATAACACACAATAATATTAATTTAATATAATATAAATATATAAAATTTTAATAAAATTAATAAATAAGTCTGTGTACAACGCACATATAAAAATCTAGTAAATTAAATAATATTATTTTTCAAAATGGGCTTTTTTATATAAGGAATATTTTTTTTAAATGATACTGGATAATATTGTGTTCACCGTTGCATCTTTGTCCTATCTGTTTGGGCAGGACTTAGGTTGAAGACTTGAAGCTGATCTATTGTAAACTATGAGAATTGTTACATCGATGATTCTACTACGGTCAATTTTACTGTCTTATGAGACTTGAAGTTGATTCCGAAAAGATTCACAAAGGTAAAACACGAGTATATCACAGAACAATGAAACTCCCTGAGTTCGCTGATCGGTGATTGCTCCTTTGTCTCCAGGTGTGTAGATCTGCTTCACCGAGGATCCGTGAAGCTTCGGGATCACCTTCTCCTTGAACCGGTGGACTCCGAGCCTTCTTGTTGCTTCGAGTCTTGCGATCTGATCGTCTCAGTATCTCCGAACGTCTATAACCACGCTCTGATACCACTTGTAGCCGATACTTCGCCGATCAAGCTCCGACTCAGGTAATGCTCTCTCTCTCTCTCACTCGTCACTCGTGTGTTTTTTCTAAGTAAGAAGAACGAGACACAAGGTTTTATAGAGTTCTCTAAAACCTGGGTACGTCTCTCTTCAGGATGATTCCTGGAATCCACTAACTCTCTCTTGTGTTTGTTACATAGAAAAGATCAAGAGGTACAACAAAGAAGAAGAAGATCGATCAAGGAAGAAGACGAGTTGTTGAGCTGTTATAACGGCCAACATTATCCACTCAGTCAACGGTCAATGGACTTCTTTGGGCTTCAACCAAATACCTGGCCCAAAGCCACTTCTCCTCTTCGGTAGCTCTTCACTTGGGCTTGACAGCGCGAGGCCCTACTCTGGAGAATGAAGAACAACTTCTCACACACTTGAAATAGAATCTTCATAAGATGTTTTTATGTTCTTGCAATTAAAAACCCTTCATAGCCAGTTCTTTGTCAAATCCAAATGTGAAATAGTCAAAGAATATTCATGATGTTCTATAATCTAAGCAAAAAAAAAAAGAGTTTACGATTCTAGCATTTTAAATGGTTATCAAACATCGAAGAATTAAAGAGATGAATCATAAGTAGTAAAGTAAATCAGGCAAAACACAACTTTTAAGTCTAAGAAACAGTGTAAACAGAGCAAAACAGAGATAATCGAATGATAAACAATGTTCAAAAAATTAATGAATGCATGATTCTTTAGCATAGAACTCTAAACATGTAAATCAATTCATTCTCATGGCAGTGATCTTTTGAATGCAACCAAATCAAGATCTAACTCTCATTAGTGATCAGGAAATAATCCAGCATAAAGAAATAGTCACATCTAGCCAATAAGCTCTATAGTCATCCATTCTCATGTGTAAGGATAAGCAAATCTACTAAGAGGTTGATTCATGCATTTCAACAAACACTTTTGATGTAGAGAAAGCCTATTTTCGAAAATCAGATGATCAGTAAGATTCAAGCATTAAGAACACCTAATAGTAGAGGATCTAACATCATCTACACCTAAACATCAAGTTATAAGCCTTGGATCATCCTAAATCTAACCCATCCTTAAACCCAGTATTTACTACTCACATACCATGTTCAATATATCAAAAACTAAGCAAATGATGCAGGAAATCATGATTAGAAGCAATAAACATAAGATCAACAACAAGTTTGCATTTTGTTTTTTACCAAAAAAAATGCAAACTTATATTGAAAACTCATATTGTTGCTACAAAATACCAAAAACTGAAGAAGTGCTCAAGAACAAGAGAGAGAAAGATTAGGGATAAGGTTTTTGCGAAAGATAAGATAATAAAGCATAATCTGATGATAAGGTCTTCAGTTTAAATAGTCAAGAGTCAAAGCTTGGTTAACTCGGTTAAAGTTTGAAATTCGAAAGTTGACCAAAGTCAAATCTGCTTGGAGGTTGATGTCGGGCAAATGGTCGATACTGAACCTCAATATAAACTTTATCTTCTTGGTATCAGCCTCTTAGTCGACACAACTGCCAGATATTGGGAGCCTTCAGAACATCAGTTCTTAGCTCTATCCTGGTATTGGCTTGGTGTTGATACTCTGCTCAACACGCCCTAATGTCGGTTTGATGCTCGATACGCTACTCCAATACAGACTCATGAAACTTCTCCAACTCCTTTGAGTGTTCCTCCTTGCTCCAGACTGATCTTCAACTCTCCAAGTATCATCCTTAGCTTCATAAAGACCTGAAATACACTTCAAATGCAAGAGAATATGCATTCTTAATTCTAATGCACTCTAAGTCTATTATGAATGCAAATGGAATACTTTGGACTATAAAATGGATGATATAATATAAAAAATATAATAAATAGAGCCTAAAAAATGTAGTTATGAAAGCTATAAAATTTACAAACTATTAAATATACTAGATGAGTATCCGCAAGATGCGCGGATTTTTGTTTTATAATATAGTTTGTTAAAAAAGTTTAGTTATAATTTACTTTATTGTATATTTAAATTTTACTTAAGGATATTGTGTATTTGAATAAACATGCAATATGTATGTACATATTATGTAGATATTGACTAATATGTAATAAACGGTTTATTGATCATGAAATGTGAAATATGTTATGCCTTGTATATATAAAATAATTTAAACAGATATACTGTAAATTAGAGAAGTACTATATAATAAAAAAGTAATTAGAGAAACTCTTCAAATCACAATATAAGTAGAGACGATCCTTTTTAGCAGGTAGTATTTATTCTTGGCGTGGACTAATTAAACATTTCTAGTCACTACTTTTCGGTCACATATCACGCTGCAAATCCCAATTTATTTTATTTTTATTCTGATTATTTTTGTAAGGTTTTCATTACATTAATAATAAATTAAAATATACATTTATCAAACATATGAAAACCAAAACAAATATATTTTTAATTAGCACACAATTAAAAAGTAAACAATTAATTGGTCTAACTTTAATTACATCATAATAATAATTTATTAATTATAAAATTTAAAATGACAGATGTCACTTTCTTTAGAGTTAATGTGACACTCAACTGGAGAGAGTTGACCATCTTTTATGTTATAGATGCAATAATCCCTTGATTTACTTTTTAGAGAATAAAAAGATTGCCGAAAATTTTAGTATGAAATCATCTGTTAGACAGACTGTGTAGAAATGAGGAGGGTGATTGTTGCATTTATAGCCACACTATCAGCTTGATCTGTAAGTTCAGCTTGATACAAAATTTCAACTGATCTGCGAGAAGGATTAATGAGTCAAAAAATCTTTGACATTTAAGTCTAGCTTGATTCGGAAGAAGAGGGATCAATGGCAAAAATTCAGATAAAATATATGACAATGAAGTAAAAATCCATTTAATAACAACTAAATATCTGACAATTAAGTAAACAATCAATTTGACAGTTAAGTAAAAAATACATTTGAAGTAAATAAGAAAATTTCAGAAAATATTAGCATACTAGCATGCTTACAAGATTTCAACATTAACACTATTTAATTTTATGAATATTTATATTGATAAGAATGCAAATGTTGGATATACATGTATACATGTAGTTAAGGGCAACAAATCTTAAATCAAAAAGTTTTGTATGGTATTTTAAACGTTCTTTCAATTTACTAAAATGGTATTATAACATCTTAAAACATTCTTCTAAAAATTAACTATAAATAGAACCATCAGTTCTTAGTTAATTCACTCAGTAGCTTTACAAAATTTATTCATAACAATTTATACTGTTGAAACTATTCACTAAAGATGTCGTCTTCCAAATTTCATTTTGCTATTTTTCTTATTGTCATTTCTCTTATTGTTAATGTTCAATCCGATCGTAAGTTTTCTTTTTCCATATTATAACATTTGCATATGTTTTGTATTATACTTATTTATCTACTTATATTTATGGTTATCTTTAATTTTCACTAAAAAACTTATGGTAATTATAATAAACAGGAATTATGGATGATTCAACTGTTTGTGAATTTAAAGGACCATGTCAAAAGAGAGAAGATTGTAAGGAGAGTTGTGGAGTGAACAAACCACCTTTTAAAACAGCTTTGTGTGAATCTTATGGAATTCAAGGTCATGTATGTTGTTGTATCTAAGAATTTACAACTTTATTTCACTAAAATTATGTTTAGAAAATAAAATATTTACCAATAAAATACAATTACACAATATTATATTTTATTATTATTTATGCATGGTTCAAGATCTTGTAAACATTGTGATAATTAACTAACACTAGATGAGTATCTGCAGATTTTTGCTTTACAATACAATTTGATAATAACTTTAATTAGAATTTATTTTATGGTATATTTAATCTTTTCAGTATAGCACAATTTACTAACCAATGAATGTGAAATGTGTTATACCTTATATATGTATCATAAATTAAACGGATATATTGCAATTTAGAAAAGTATATAACAAAAAGTAATTAAGAGACCCTTCAAGCATAATATAAGTATATCAGATCGTTCTGGACTTTCTGGTCCATGGCGCATACTACTTAAACTTTTCTAGTTGCTACTTGTTCAAGCACATATCTACATCTCAATTCACAATCTATCTCATCTTTATTCCGACCGTTTTTGTAAAGTTTCCATTACATTGACAATAAACTGAAATATACATTCATTAGATATATATAAATCAGAGCAAATATAATTTTAATTAGCACACAATTACAAGGTAAATAATTATTTAATTTAACTCAGTTTATATTAAAGTAATAAATTATTAATTATAAAAATTAATATGACAAGAGTCACTTCTCCAATGCTAACGTGTCATTCAACTGGAAAGAGTTGACCATAGCAAATTATATATAATAGATTCTTCAAGATATTTACTACTGTAGCTTTCTGAGCATGGCAAAAAAATTTATAAGTTTTGTTAACATCAGCCAAGATTATAATAATTGTGCTGCTCTAAAACTTTTGTGATATTTAAGTTTCTGATGGTTTTTGTTGTTCTTACCAATTCCGCGTAGAATGATTTATGGGTAAAGAGAAATTCGTCTGTCCTATAACACATTACATTCCTTTGTTAACAATGATAAAACATGTGCTCCTCCATTATTCTATCTTTCACCTTTAATGTATTGGCCGAAGTTGTTTAAAAAATATATGAAAGTATAAGAAGAAATAAAAGAAAATCGAAATAAATAAATTAAATTTTTGAAATTGGGGATTACACAACATACAGTTGTAACCGTTACACTAAACAAAGAAACGGGCCATTTTCAAATTTCGAATAAAAACAGATCGGCGCCTCAGAGATATTTAGGGAAATAATAAAGGGGAAAATTCCACACAGAAACAAACAATATTAAAAAGAAAATAAATACCCATCCTCTTCACTCTCTCTTGCTCATTTGATTCACTTCAGAAAAACCCTAGATTTCGATCCCGGATCCGGCGAAATCCCCAGCGTCGTCTCCGTCCCACTTCATCTACCGAAAATGCGTGAGATCCTTCACATCCAAGCTGGCCAGTGCGGTAACCAGATTGGTGCCAAGTTCTGGGAAGTGGTCTGCGCCGAGCACGGCATAGATCCAACCGGTCGTTACACTGGAGACTCAGATCTGCAGCTCGAGCGCATCAACGTGTACTACAATGAAGCTAGCTGTGGTCGATTCGTCCCTCGCGCTGTTCTCATGGATTTGGAGCCTGGAACCATGGACAGCCTCAGATCTGGCCCGTACGGCCAGACTTTCCGTCCCGATAACTTCGTTTTCGGCCAATCCGGTGCCGGTAACAACTGGGCGAAGGGCCATTACACTGAAGGAGCCGAGCTAATCGATTCCGTCCTCGACGTTGTTCGTAAGGAAGCGGAGAACTGCGACTGCCTCCAAGGTAAATACTCTTAGATCTGTTCAAGGTTTTGAGGCCGATTATGCTTTCGTTAAACTATTATCCACTGTACCGGAGTTTGAAACTGTGAGGATTTTGCTCTGCAGGGTTTCAGGTTTGCCATTCATTGGGAGGAGGAACTGGATCTGGCATGGGAACACTCTTGATTTCCAAGATCCGTGAGGAGTACCCTGATCGAATGATGCTTACGTTCTCGGTGTTCCCTTCACCGAAGGTCTCTGACACTGTCGTTGAGCCTTACAACGCTACTTTGTCTGTTCATCAGCTTGTTGAGAATGCAGATGAGTGCATGGTTCTTGACAACGAGGCTCTGTACGACATTTGCTTCAGGACTCTGAAACTCACAACCCCAAGCTGTAAGTCCTCGCATAGTTGCTGTTCCTATATGTTGATTTCTCTTCTTTCTCTGTGAGACGCCTTTTGATCTGTAGTCGATATGCTTTGTCTAGATGCTGGTGAACTTGATTTGGCTCATTGTTTTGTGTCGCAATTTGATGTTGCTCACTGTTTCGTGTAGCTAGTCTTATTACTGTATTCAGTGGTCTGTTCACCTTCTGGCTTTTGAGTTATTGGCCCAGTATATTACTCTCTGGTTGTCTGTATTGATCTCATCACCAGAATAAATCCTCAAGCTACATCTTGTAACATAGGGGATATTCAAAACCCAGTGGCTATATAATATATCGACTGCCTTGGTGATTTGTTTAAGCTCTATTATTGTGCATTTTTGATTGATGTGTATGTGTTAATGGCTAAGGAGTTAACTCACACATATTTGTTCGTTCTCTTATGCAGTTGGTGACTTGAACCATTTGATATCTGCTACAATGTCTGGTGTCACATGCTGTCTGAGATTCCCTGGTCAGCTAAACTCCGACCTCCGTAAGCTTGCTGTGAATCTGATTCCTTTCCCTCGTCTTCACTTCTTCATGGTTGGATTTGCTCCTCTCACCTCAAGAGGATCTCAGCAGTACCGATCCCTCACGGTCCCTGAACTCACTCAGCAAATGTGGGACTCCAAGAACATGATGTGTGCTGCTGACCCAAGACACGGGCGCTACCTCACAGCCTCAGCGATGTTCCGTGGCAAGATGAGCACGAAGGAAGTCGACGAGCAGATGCTGAACGTGCAGAACAAGAACTCGTCCTACTTCGTTGAGTGGATCCCCAACAACGTGAAATCAACGGTCTGTGACATCCCACCAACGGGTCTGAAGATGGCTTCCACTTTCATTGGCAACTCAACGTCGATCCAAGAGATGTTCAGGCGTGTTAGCGAGCAGTTCACGGCTATGTTCCGGAGGAAGGCTTTCTTGCATTGGTACACGGGTGAAGGAATGGACGAGATGGAGTTCACAGAGGCGGAGAGCAACATGAACGACCTTGTCTCAGAGTACCAGCAATACCAAGATGCGACTGCAGATGAAGAAGGCGAGTACGAGGACGAGGAAGAAGGAGAATACCAACAGGAAGAAGAGTACTGAGAGTAAGTAAGTGCACCTCAACTACTAGTTGCAGGTTTTTTTTAATGCTTGTATTGATGAACTATGGATCTTGTTGACTTATGGTGTGTTTTGTGTACGTTTGACCTTAAATTTGAATATTTCCCTCTTTTAGTTTGAATATTTTATGAATCGTAAATGTCTGGCTGTGCTTGTTTTTATTTTATTTTTGATGTTTGACAAAAAAAAAATTATATTAAGGCAACATATTATGGATTAAATAATATTCCCGCAAAAAAAACAATAGAAAGGAAATTTCCCAAATTCGTATAGGTTAAGTTCCTGAAACCGGGATTCAGGTGAATTTGGACGAGTGTAAAGAATGCAAACGATGACGTTTAGGGATATCTGTCATCGTCGCCAATTATAAAAGCAATGCTTAAAGGTCAGCCAGCGTCTGTTGTCCAACGGTTAGGATAATTGCCTTCCAAGCAATAGACCCGGGTTCGATTCCCGGCAGACGCATTTTAAAATCTTTTTTATGTTAGGCCAGAATTTATTTTCTTAGAACACACTGGGCTTCAAAACCCGATACCACAGTGGCCATGGATAATTTACAGGTTTTTGTGGAATTGTTTAACCAATGGAATTATGGAAATAAAAATACAAAACTTTTTTTTTTTCATTTTTTATACTCAAATAAACATTAATATTTGTTAGAGTACTAGATATATAACTCGCGCGTAGAAAAATATAAGAGAATTTAATATATACTGTGTAATTTATCCTATTTTTATTTATAAATTGTAAAAAACTATTAAGTAAAATAATAACAATGACACCTATTGAATTATCCAACTTTGACGTATATATATATTTGATTTAAAGAAATATAATCTGGCAAAGATTTTAGTATTATTTTCTGTTTTCCATAGAATTTTTATAGTTCTTTTTTTCTTGAAGGTTTATGTATTCAAATATTTAGTTTTTTTATTGAAAGTCTTATATAATCCATGATTCATGTTGATTTACATTTAATTTTGTTAGAAAGATATAATGATCATGCAAAACTATTTTTTTCTTTCTCCATCATGTCTTCCAAGAGTTTTATATCATATTTTTATTCAGTTTTCATTTTTTTAATTGTTAAATTGAGTTGTTGTAGATTTTTTTAAATTGATAATTGATAATTGTTACTTTTTTTATACATATATTGTTAATTATTAATTTTCTTATTTAACTTTTAAAATTTTAAACCATATTAACATTTTTGATTTAATAAATATGTTGATTTAGATCAATCAGATTGAATTTACTTTTTTTATTGGACATAAATTGTTAAATTAACTTTTAATGTTTAATTATATTTAATAATTTTTGGTTTAATCTAAAAGCTGATATTGACCAATTAAATCAAGTTTTTCCGTCCTAATCATACTTAACATTTTTTTATTTAATGAATATGCTGATGTGGACCAATCAGATCGAGTTTTTTAATTTCATGTGGACGCCCTCAATGCACTATGCCATCAACTTTTATATATTATACTAGGTATATAACTCGCGCTACGCGCGAATCTGTATTAATATTTTGGTTTATTTTTTTAGCTACTATCTTTAAAATTATTAAAATTATATATATTTATAGAAAGTTTCATTTATATAGAAAAATTTCATATATAATGTGTAATTTATCCTATTTGTATTTATAATGTTTTTAAAAATATTAGGTAAATTAATAACAATGACACCTATCGAATTATCCAACTTTGACGTACATATACATTTGATTTAGAAAAATATAATCTTGCTAAGATTTTGGTATTATTTTCTGTTTTCCATAGAATTTCTATTTTTTTCTTGAAGGTTTATGTGTTCAAATATTTAGTTTTTTATTGAAAAACTTATTGATGTTGTGTACCACTGTATATATAATCCATGATTCATGTTGATTCACATTTAATTTTGTTAGGAAGCTGTAATGATCATGCAAAACCATTTTTTACTTCTCCATCATGTCTTCCAAGAGTTTTATGTTATAATTTTATTCAGTTTTTATTGTTTTAATTGTTAAATTTAGTTGTTGTATATTTTTTTAAATTGATAATTGATAATGGTTACTTTTTTTTATACATGTATTGTTAATTATTAATTTTTTTGTTTAACTTTTAAATTTTAAACCATATTAACATTTTCTGATTTAATAAATATGTTGATTTGGATCAATCAGATTGAATTTACTTTTTTGTTGGACATAATTTGTTAAATTAACTTTTAAAGTTTTAATTATACTTAATAATTTTTGGTTAGATTTAAAAGCTGATGTGGACAAATTAAATCAAGTTTTTTCGTATTAATAATACTTAACATTTTTTTATTTAATGAATATGCTGATGTGCACCAATCATATCGAGTTTTTTAATCTCATGTGGACGCCTTCAATGCACTATGCTATCAACTTTTATATATTACTAGGCTTTTAATTCGCGCTACGCGCGAGTCTGTATAAATATTTTGGTTTAATTTTTTGGCTAATATCTTTTAAATTATCAATACTATAATATATTTATAGAAATTTTCTTTTATATAAAAAAAAATTAAAACATAATATGTAGTATTTCCTATCTTGTTTATAAAAAATTATAAATCTTATTAAGTAAAATCATAGTAATGACACCTAACGAATTATCCAACTTCGATGTGCATATTTAATTTAGAAAATGATTTTCTTACTAAACTTTTGGTGTTTTGTTTTGTATCTTTAGAATTTCTATGGTTCTTTTTTTTAAAAAGGTTTATATGTTTAAATATTTAGTTTCTTTACTAAATGTCTCACTAATGTTGTGTACATATACATATATAATATATGATATATGTTGATTCAGATTTACTTTTGTTAGTAAGCTACACTAATCATGTAAACCTGCTTTTTGCTTCTCCACCAGATCTTCTATGAATTTTAGGTTATAACTCTTTTCAGTTTATAAGATCTGTTTTATTTGCAGTCAACTATTTGCTAATATTTGTTTTTAAACATGTAAGATGATGTTGAGACTTCACATTATCACTGTTTTTTTTTTTTATCTTTTGTGTGTTTATTCATGTTTTGATTTGAATATTTTATCTTCATATATTCCTATTTGAATTTGATTCATAACTTTGTCATATTATATTATTTAAATAAAATTTTAGAGGATGTTGCTCATGTGTTGTTCATGTTGGCTAAGTTATAAGCAGTAAATATGTATACAAATCAGACTTTATTATTTATTATATTTTGAATATAAAGTTACTTGTGTAGTATTTTACTTTGTTAATTTTTCAACCCGATGCAACCAAGGTATTAATCTTTGTAAAATTAAATAATATGTTTGATATAGAAACTTGTATAACCTATTAAAACTTTATATGGTTATTCATAGTCAACACCAATATTTTAGAAATCATTAATGTTTTTGGAACTATATTTCAAACTAATTTTCTTCTTAGATCTTGTTTTTTGTTATTTTAAATATCTTCGATGATAATTTTTTATTTTATTTTAATTATCTAATTTTCTGCAGGTTTGATATAATTAAAACATATATATTTTTAAGTAATCTCTATTGTTATTGATTTTTCAAATATGTAGCATATATATTAATCTAATATCTTTTACATAAATATTTTTTCTTTGTTAAATTTACTTTTAAAATTAAATAAAATGCTATTTTGACATGCTATAACTGGTTATTCTAAATTTTAAGTGAACTTCTCTCAAAAGCTTATACCATCATTTGCTTTTTTTAGTTAATATTTGTTTGGTAGTTAGCCTAAACATCAAGCTAATTTTACTTTATACGACTTTTTCCTTTGATAATTTACCTCTCTTGATATTGATTTTTATCATTGTTTTAAAAATATTGATATTTTGAAGACATAAATTTTTTGCTAGTTAAATATTTTTATATGAATTTTTAAGCAGTTAGTCAGATATCAAGACAATATATTTTTAAGTGTTTTTTTAAAAGATAATATTTTGTAAAACTTAATTTTCGTTTTAGTTTTTTAGTTAATTAATTTCTTAATATTGATTTCTTAAATAATTAGCTTAAATATTTTTATTATTATTGTTAGTTAAGTTTTTTAGTATTATTTAAGTTTTTTATTCTCTTACTTATTCTGTTTATATTGATTTTGTTAAATAAATAACATAGATATTAAGTTAATATCCTCTTTTTTTGTTAATTTAGCTTTCTCGATATGGACTTTCATTTTAATTATATTGACATGTTGTAAGAAATAATTTATGTTTTGGTTTTGTTAGTTAAACATTTTTTATATTGCTTTCTTCAGTAATTAGCATAAATTATCATTTTTGGTTTGTTATGATTCTTGTGTTATTTTATAAAATATTTCCCCAAAACTTATAAGTTTTAGATGACTTTCTTTTTTGATAATTTAAGATGAATGTTTTTTTGGTAGTATTGATATTTTTAAATAACAATTTTATATGTTTATATGAAAATTTAATCTTAATATTTTTTCTAAATAAATTACTCATTTAAAATATATATGCTAAATTGTTTTTTTAATTTAAATTTTTTGTTATTGATTTACATATTTGTTTTTGTTAGTTTAGTTTTTGTGACAATGAGTTTCCATTTTATTTTCACAATATATTTAGACTTTTGACATCAATTTATTTTATTTAGTTAAATAAATAATCTTAATTTTATATTCTATTGTTATAATTTTATATGTTTGTATGTTTTAATTTATTTAAATTATTAATAATATTTTTTATTTTTTATGTTTAATGAAATACGCTGATATAGACTAATCAGATTGAGTATATATGTCATATGTGGACGCTCTTATTGACATAAGACATCAACACGGACCACAACTAATATATTTTAAGTTAGCAGTTCAGATTTTAATTGTTTGTCGTGATTAAAATTTTAAAATAATTTAATTATAGTTTTAAATACAGTTTTTAGTAATTTTGTTCAATATATATGATTTTTCTTTCATAATCTATTTATATGTTAATTTACCTTTTTATTGTTAATAGAAAAATAAGATCTATTTTCAAAACTCTTTTTCATTAATAACTAACTTAAAATTTAGAAACTTTCCTAATAACAAAAAAAAAATTAATTAAAATTAGAAATTTTTCTTATAACAATTAAAACGAATTATTTAATTTTAATATACAATATATAATTAACTAAAAATAATGATGATGTGTACCAATAAAATTGAATCTTTAAATCATATGTGGACACCCTTAGAGGCATTTAGCATCAACTTTTATTAGTAATAGATATGATGATGTATTGTTAATTGTTAATTATTTTATTTAACTTTTATATTTTTAAACCATATTAACATTTTCTGATTTAATAAATATGTTGATTTGGATCAATCATATTGAATTTATTTTTTTTGTTGGACTTCCTTTGTTAAATTAACTCTTAATGTTCTAATTATACTTAATAATTTTTAGTTTGATTTAAAAGCTGATGTGGACCAATTAAATCAAGTTTTTCCGTCATAATTATACTTAATATTTTTTTATATAATGAATATGCTGATGTGGACCAATCAGATCGAGTTTTTTAATCCCATGTGGATGCTCTCAATGCACTATGCAACTTTTATATATTATATGATGATGTTATTATTTATTTATCCGTTTTCAAGTAAAAATCATCTTTCTTCTCCATCACCTGTTTTAGCAAACACAATTCTTTTTCTTTTCTATCAGTGTAAGGTTTTTTGAATAATGTCTTTTGGTCAACATTGTAAAACCTAAATTGACGGGATCAAACAAAACAAATTCAATGCCATTAACATTGTCAAATCAACAATTTTCGAAACCGTCGATTTATAAGAGTGAGTAAGATCCAGATTGGAGTACAACGAATAGCCTACCTTTCATCTGAAATTACTTCTAAAGTTTCGAACAGAGACCTTGTCTTGAACTCCAAATAACAAGGTAATATGTATCCAGAGAACCTTCTTACCCAAGTTAGGTCACATTGTACAAGATCTCCATTAACCCAAAGTTACGTCATTTACAGAATTCATCTTGAGACAATAATCTAGCCAGCATTTGGTGATGAGTGGCAGCAAAACAGAGGGATCAATGCTTTGTTTTAGTTAAGACGGTACAGTATGAGAGATGTGTTCCTAACATTCAATCTTGATCATCTAAAAGGTATCGCCTTGAATCTACTCTTTTAACAGGTGAGGAGGTTTATAACCACATAATAATAATAATCAAAAATCTCCATTGTAAGAAGAAATTAAAAATAGGCTTGCTCACTAAATATTATCACAACTGAACGGGATTGGCTCATTGAGGAAGATAATTTTGGGAGCTGGTTGTAGCAATCCAAATACTTTTTTTCAGTCTGGTTCAGCTTAAGAATATTTATGAAAACCAGAAAACGTAAAAGAGGATAAGCCACGAAACAGGCAAAATTACAGAGAGAGTATAACGAAAATGTAAAGAGCTCAAAAAAAAAAAAAATGTAAAGAGCTCACTGATACGTACGATCTAAGATGAGAGGGATCGACATGAAACCAAGTACTGTTCGTCTTTTTATTTTGTAACTTCTGAAAAACGTATGTGAGATATATTGATAAGTGACTTATACACAAGCACGTCGCCGGCACGTTCTACGTTACCACCCAAGACGACGTAAATTATTCATGATCAAACAAAGTAAAATAATTTTGTTGTTCTGCCAAAAGGTTTTAGTTACAGCTTCATTAGTTTTAAAAAATCACAATCTGTCACAAATTCAGCAACTGAATCATCGGATGTGAGGTGGCCATGTCAATAACTCTTTGCCATCGACAAGGTTGGATCGATACTAATCTAAGTATCTGATTTCCTATTTAAAAACTTAAAAGTGTTATTGGTTAAAATGTATCTTGTGCATATTCTAAAGTTTATGTATATCTTTTGCATCTTACTGCGGCTTCTCTCATCATTATGAAAACGTATCCATAGAGCAAACGTTTGCTAACATTTTTACTCAATGAAGGATTACGAATTATTGAAGCTGCAAAGAAATTTCTTTGTTTGATATTTCCTTCACAAGATACCTTTGTGTTTTTTACTCAATGCAGGATTACAATGTTCATCATCACACACACAAAATACAAAAATATGATATGCATTAAGGATTTTTCACTCCTTGAAATAGTATGAGGATTTTATATATATGACTTTTAATTATATTTTCTATTTTGCTTGTCGCATAAATTTATGCTTCTTCTTTTTGAAATCCCTCTATTCTTCAAGACACTTACTATTTGTGAACATGCAACAAGATATTATAATTTTTATAAACATCAGAATTTCTGATTTAGAAGGAAGAGATGCTCCACAAAAACGATTAAAAAATTTCAACTGCAACTTTTCGGATGTATAAAATGGGCATGGTTGGCTTAAAGTTCGAGATTGAGAAAATGAAATCATAGATACTTTCTATGTTTTTTGTTTCAAAATCGGGAATTGAGTTAAGTGTATCGCGAAGGTTAGGGATTAGAAGTTAGGATATGAAAGTTTAGATTTTCAGATATACGTTCGGGTTTTAGTTCGGATCGGGTATTACTCGGTACTCGAATTTAATTCACAATTTCTCCCGACCGGATAATTTTGAAGGAACCGGACCGGATTCGGATCGGGTTTTCGGGTCGGATCCAGATTGGGTTTTTCGAATCAGATAAAATGCCCAGGCCTAATCAGAAAGATTGTAATATATTTGTATTCCCTTATTGGAGTGTCTTCTTGATTCCACAATTTTTGTAATGTTATGGGTCAAAAGTATTCCAAAAATATACGAAAGCATATAGGATTTTCTGTTAAAAAATCTTCAAACTAAATTAATTTTACAAAAATAACCTCCATCTTAAATAAATGTAAGTCAATCCACTCAACTACAAAATTGACATTGACATTTTGTAACAACCTGAGATTTGAACCCCTGGCTTCTTGATTAATAAGATACATAATTTATCGACTATGCCAATAACATAACTTGGTATGTGATGAAATCAAAACATTTATATTACAAGCAGCTTCTTACTTCACTTTAGTCGATCTTCACAATCTGAGATTCGAACCCTTTTCTTTTTTTTGTGATATCTTCTTTAAATCACCAATAATCACATACTTAACTTTGCCTCTTACTTTTATTGGCTTCTTAATTTTCTTAGCCTCTTAATGTTACCACATTGCCAGAAATCAGATTCAAACCATTTCCACATTGCTAAGGAATTCACAAATCACCAACACAAATTAAAATAAACTCAGAAAACAACAGATAAATCTAGCTTCTTGTGAACATCTATGAGTTAGTGATTTCGTTTTGTACCTTGACTTGTCTTAATTTAGAGGGAGAATTGTGAATCTGATTATAGAAAAAGAATAATATATGGGAGAATTGTGAATCTAACTATAGGAGAAGAAGAAGTAGAAAACACGCTGAAAAAGTCAACGACGAACAGCATCAACTATTCTCTTATATAAGTTTCTGATTCAGTGTCGTGTGTCTATTTGGTACGTCTTGTAATATTAGGGATATTCAGAATTCAGTGATTAGATAGAGTAGCATATAATTAGTGATTTGAAAGTGTTCTGCCTGCTCTTTAATGTAGTGAATTCTTCAGGCTCTACTGATTTCAGTGGTCTGTTCCTGCATACTGTATCACTATTTGGTTAAGTGTCATGTGATTATTTGGTACGTATTGTGATATTAAGCATCCAATAGTTTAAAATACCCGAAAATAAATTATTCAAGTTGTTCAAGTTGTTCAAAAAACAAATATACCCGAAAATAAAACAATAGAAAGGGAATTTCCCAAATTCCTGTAATCCTGTTAGGTTAAGTAAGGATTGTCAATTTTTAGGAGACACAAAGCTTAGGTTCGATTCAAGCACCAGTCTATACGATGAGACCGGTCTACATTCCTCGGGCCCAATTATGTGTATCTGGGCCGCCTGCTGCATACATTTCTTTTATTATTATTCTCTCTTTCTTCCTGCGCAATCAATTAATTAGGTTAAAAAGTTAGGGTTTTTGAAGTTTATGTTCCGATTCAAGCACCGATCTAGACTCGATGATGGCAGCGATCTACATTCCTCTGGATCTCCAGATCAATACACTCTTAAGGTTGCATGTGAAGTCTCTATATAGATTTCGATGCGTCTCCAAGGTTTGGTGCTCAGTCATCACCAGCCGAGATTTCAATAACCGGCACATGAATATTGTAGCTTACTCAGCTGCTCCTCCTCGTCTCCTCATTGCTTTTGCAGACTTTTACGGTGAAAAGATTCTGGTAGCCTCGTTGACTAACCCAAACACACCTTCCTCTTCCTCTTCCTCTTCTTACGGAGATCTGAGCCTAGTCAACATTAAAGGGAAAGAGGTGTATAATGCGGTTCGGGGTTTGATCTGCGTCGGAGCCGGTTTTGCAAATATGGCGATTTGTAACCCAAGCACGAGGCAGGTGCATAATTTTCCTTAAATCAGATTCAAGTATGTTCCACAAAATTTCCCATGTCCTGAGTACATGTTTGGGTACGATCCTGTTGACGATCAGTACAAAGTGCTGGCCGTTGATAATTGGTCACCGAGAGGGGAGCACAAGGTTATGGTATTGGGAGGAAAAGAAGCTTGGGGAAAGGCTCCGTGTGTCACATGTCCTCGTCACTCTGTTCATACAGGAGGGTTGTATATGAACGGAGCCATGTATTATGGGGCTTCCAAGAAGGACATCGATCCCAATAACGGGATTTTCCAGGATACCTTTTTTGCTAGGAAGGATATTTCTATAATCATGAGTTTTGATGTTAGGCTTGAAACGTTCAACATCATCAAAGTACCAAGCAAAGTTGTACCAAGAGGTTATGAGAATATGTGGCTTCCTACACAGTGGGATCTTACGGATAAAACTTTGATCAACTACGGAGGAAAAATTGGTGCGGTTGAGAATCCTCGTGAGGGTAGTTTTAGAATGTGGGTTGTGGAAGATGCTGAGAAAGAGGAATGGTCCTTCAACACTTTTCATCTTCCCGAATCTGCTGCTGGCCTTGACTTCAAGGTCATGGATACCTTTCATAACGGCGAGATTTGTCTGGTTACAAAAAAAGTTGTCTGATCCCTTTCATCTTTTCTATTACAATTTGGAGAAGAAAAGCATGAGAAGTGTCATAATTGAAGGACTGCCAGTTTCCAAGTTTAAGCAAGCCCGTCAACTTTCTGTGACTGTCTCAGATCATTATGAGAGCCTCATGTTTTTATAAGCATCAAGTTGACTTTTAGGGATTTTCTTTATATAAACTAGGTAAATAATCCGCGCAGAAACTCATTTTTTAATAATTATTTTATATAACTGATATTTTAAAAATATGCATAAATAGTTAAATCAATAAATTTATATTTAAATATATTTATTTAATAAGTTAAAAAGATAATTAATAACAACATAAATATTTAGAAAACAATCTATATCAAATATATGATTGCAAGGTAGTTTTAGAAGAATTTATTTATCAACAAAATGTTCTTCGCAAATCACGCACATATATTATTAGTATGTTTTCCTTCATTCTTTGTTTCTATAAAAAATGTTATTATTTCCGATTAGATAATTATATTTTCAATAAAAGGTTTTAGTACAACAGTTCATTAATCAAAAAACTTTTTAATTGTTTGTTGCTTTCAAGTATCCTCGTAAGTGATATCTTAGTGAATATGTAATGTTGATAATAGTGTCATGATTTTTGAATGTGAATAATCACTAGATTCAATCACTTCACAAGCCCTAAGTATAACATTCATTAGAATCATGTTTACCTCTTCAAATTCAATTCCTTCACTTATCAAAAAATTATTAAAATCTTTTTTTATATGTAGACCTCTCTTCAGATATAAAATTAACGTCACTAAAAGTAAATAACTTTAATATTGGTAATTGAAACTAAATTGTTGTATAACTTGACAATTATAATGATTGTTTCACCACACTCACTTTTTAACAGTTCGTTCAATCTAACGCTATAGGAAGAAAAAGTTATATTTTTAAAAAAAAATGAAACCAGTAAATATGAGTGTTACCAAAGAGTGAAAATATATTATTTCTAATTAATTAAGTATACAAGTATAAGTGCTCTTTAAGTAAATAAAGCAACTGTTGACTTAAATAATTTTTAAAAGAGAAAATTTACGTCCTTTTAAATTATGTCTATTCATTTAAAAATGGTTAATTTTTTTCCTATAATTGTTGGAATAATTTGTAATTATTATCTACCTATTTGTATCCTGCTAAATATATATCTTAACGTTTCTGTAAATGAAAAATAAAGATTTGTTGTCCAATATTTATACTGCTTTCTCTATTGTAGTTTTCACTGCTTTTAAGTACTGTTATTTGCTACGATGTAGTTCCAAAACTCTAAATTTAAAAAAAAATGTTTGAAAAAGAAATAATTGCCATCTGATTTTACGTGGACCTGTTTTGAGCAGGTTCCCAATTGGGATGCTTAAGATACTGAATATTATTAAAAACTTTTTCTAAACATTGTTTTTTTTAGCCTTGATAAATTTTTAAACTTTTTAAATAAATGACTTTAGATAATACAACATATATTTGTCTATGACTAAAAGCTGGTCTAAGAAGATATAAACCCACCCTCATTCTATGTGTCTTTTTATTAACGTTCACAACATCAGATTTAACTGATTTTTTTTTTTAGTTTTAGACAATATAAATAAATTTGAAAAGATAAAAATTACAGTTATAATAAAAATATAACTATTTATAAACTATAATAATTTATAATGAAAAGACATAATCATTTATAATAAAAAATGTAACTACAACTTTTAAAATGTTACAACTTATTACTTTTGGATAGAAATCGATATATAAAAATGATATAATTTCAGACGCTTTACAAATTTTAAAATATATAATAAGAATACTTACCGTCTTGGCAATTAGTTTATGCAAGAACAACGGAGTTGAAGATTTCAAAGCACAATGACAAATTAAATAGATGATCTATTGAGAAAGTTGGAGATGATTTTTTACCGGTATATATATATATATACATACATATTGATAAAAGAGTTAATTTGTATATTAATAAAGAAAATTATAATTATATATCTAACCTAAATAAAATGACCCATGTCTCTTTGCTTCTCTTCCATTAACATCAACAAAACTTTCTCAAACCTTTTCTAAAGTTGCATGCAGTGAGTAGATTTTTTCATCATAATAAAGATAAATATTAAATATTTTTTCAAGATGAATAAAAATATTAAATATTTTCTATGCTTTTAAAATTTTGTTTCATACATATTTTTTTGGAAAATGATTATATTTCAGATTTTCTGTTATTATTTTTATTTTCAGAAAACTATCTAGATAATCTACATTTATGATAAATCATTATAGTAAAAAAGTAAAAATCAAATCTAAATTAATTTTTAATATGGTTTTGAGTAGTATCAATAATTTTAAAATGATACAAATTACAGTTGTGATGAAAAAATACAATAATTTATAATGAAAAAACACAACTATTCATAATGAAAAGGCGCTACTCACAACGGATGAAAAAAACACAACTATTTATAAGGAAAAGACGCAACCATAAATTTTGAAACGACACAATTTGTGAAAATGTAAATGGCATTTATTTGAACTATTATACATTAAAACAAATAAAAATGATATGGTTACTATAAGGTAGTTTATTATTTTTTATAATATCGTAAGATAAATAAAAGCTATAATATCGTAAGATATAAGATATTTACTAATGAATTGATATTTGCATTTGGGATGGAGATATGAAATTAAACGTACCACACTTGAAATCCTTCTTGGCTTCCCTCACCAATAATTCCAGTTTGAGTCACCTGCTGCACCAATGAAGAAAAATCAATCAAATAAAGCCAACCATGAACCAAGTTATACATATTGGGTGTGACACAAGACTGCTCAACGAAAATCTTGTTCATGGTTATGTGTATGCTTAATAGATGATTCTGACACCATACGGTAAAAGAAAAAGCTAGCTTTGCTTTTTTAGATGTATTGTTTATGCTATTTCTCTACTCCCTTCTGGTTTCAGCTTGTCCTGAAAGGCTTTCATGTATGTTAGATTTGTCTCCTATTTACTTCGATGTGGATCTGTATTGATTTTCTTCTTAGACAGGATCTTCCGGTTGAATTGCAGCTTCGGCGGTGAGGGATGCAAATTTTTCTGTTTAGTGTTTTTTATTGGTATCATAAATTTAAATAATAAAAATTAGAATCAGACAAAAATGAATTTCTATATAATTTTAAGCAATATAAATAAATTTGAAAAGATACAAATTTTAGTTGTGCTGAAAAAACACAACTATTTATAATGAAAAAATGCAATTATTTATAATAAAAAGATACAACCATAAATTTTTTAAAAATACTATCTTTTAAATCTTTTGTTTCTGTGTCTTCCCTTAAATCCTATAAGACACCAATTCTCTTCATTCGTTTCAACAGGAGCCATGACTGTCTTATAATCATTCAGAAATTTTTTTTTTTTTTTTTTCTCGGGAAGCCATTTTATCATTGTAATAATTCCAAAATGCATTCCATAGTGTTAATGGTTCTGTAACTTCATTATGATATACTAATTTGACAAACAAATTACACAATTGATTTGGTGTAGCAGTAAATGATGCTTCTTTCATAGCCACATATCATTCATCATCATTTCAAATTAGATTATTTGTCACACATGCATCTGTCCAAGTTTTAAGACCTTTGTCCCATACATATTTTTTGGTTAATTGATTATATGATAGATTTTTCGTTACTTTATCTTCTTTATTTATAGCAAACCATTGAGAGAACATGATTCTATTTTACGGAAATGTATAACGAATAGTTTTTTTTAATGTTATCAAGCAATATAAATAGATTTTAGAAGACACACGTACTTAAAATGCACGATTGTTAGTGAAAAGAGAGTAATTGAACGTTGCAACTTTTGAAGGTGTTTAAAATTTCTAATTTATATTTATTGGTTTTGTATAACATATTTTCTACTTTAAGAGTAAAATCAAGATGGTTTCAGAGAACGAAGAAGATTCAGAAAGAAATTTTGTTATTTCCAAACTATTTGAAAATATACATACTTTTAATTTTGAAGAAATTCCTTTAGTTAAAAGATTTTTGGAAAGTAAAAAATTGAAAAATCATAAAAACAAAACAAAGGGAAGGAAGAGAGAATATACGTGTTTGGTAATGATGTTGCTGTGAAAGTGTTCATCATCTTTGAACAACGTATCCGATCTTTACGATTAATCCAAAGACTAACCAAGCTCAAACCCCTTCCCTCTCTTGTTCCTATTTGTCTCTAAGCAAGCCCTAATTTTGGTCCCGTATTGTTTTTCTTTTCTTCTCTAGTACTCATATTTTATATTTGTAGTTAGGTCCTCACTAAAAAAACAGAAATTTGCAAAAAAGGATCCTTTTAGAATTACCCTCAATAATAAAAATAGAAAATTCAAAAAAATATACATATTGCTGCCTTCTAATGAAAAAAAATCCTCAGGGATTTTAAAATGGATCTGGTGATACTTGAGAGATTTCGTTAGGTTGTGTAATATGTATAATATAATGTTCAAAGACAACACAATCTTTAGTCGATGGGGAAAGTTATAGTCCGCTATGATATTTACTCATTTCATGACACAACAATCATAGAAGAATGCTCACATAAAAAAACTTTCATTATTTCACAGCTTATTGTAATAATAAACCCATTATAGTAAGAAACGACACAACAATCATAGTTCTGATTTCGGTTTATAGATCATCAATCTATATATCTTTGAGAGATTTGATGGTATCAGTTTTGTGAAAGCTAATATCATAAACAAACTGTATAATTGTTTTGCTTCTTTATTGCCACATAACATTTTTTATAATTATTAACTAATTTTTTTGATGTAGATACATCTTCAAAACTATTCTGAATTTTATATTTTTTTGCAAAAAAAAACATAAACCATTACAGTAAAAAAGTAAATATCAGATCTAAATGATTTTAGTTTTTAGTTCTGTGCAATATAAATAATTTTGAAAAAATACAATGAAAAGTTGCAACTATTATAAATGAAAAGACGCAACCATTTATAATGAAAAGATGCAACCATTTATAATGAAAAGATGCAACCACCAATTTTGAAATAACATAACTTTTCGAAGGTTTAATTGGCATTTATTCAGATTGTTATTATATATAGATTCACTTTTGTTAGTTTACTTTAACAAGTAGTACAATGATTCAAAGTTAATTTTCTTTTTGGTTAATGGGGTTTCTTGAATCATTACATGATAAGAGTTTACAAGGGATCAAATAAGAACAACATACAACGAAAGAAACAAATCAAATCCCAAGCACGAACTATGTTTTAGGAGAAGAGAAGGATCATGTAACACAACATACACCGGAGCTATTCACATCCTTGCGGAAATTGACTAGCGTGGAGACCACAAGTCAAGAAGAAAGGTAACCCTAGCTAGAGGATCCACGTTTGTTGCATTGCCATAACTTGTTCTTCACGGCAAAGATTTTTTTGATAACGATAGTCCTTGGAGGAAGCGTTGTACCCTTTTCCTTAATTAAATATATCCTCAGAGAAATTAAGGACACTAATATAGCAGATGGTTACGTGATTCAGAGCAAACAAGTTAATTCAATTCACTTTCGTGACTCCAAGACTCAACGCAACTCCAAGTGTCCATCCAATGTGGGATTACGATCAAGTATGGAACAACCCAAGTGTTAGTGGCAAATAACTTGGTTGATGGACCTCTTCAAGCAGTTCCAAATAGCTTTTGAAGAGAAAGATCTTTGGGGTCAGCCTCAGACAGAGAGGTGAATACTTGGAGGGAGGCAGATTCAAAGTTTTTTTTTTTTTTTTTGAACTTTTTCTTGCAGTTCAAAAATGGCTATCATTTTGTACAAATGATCACCCAACTTTAGATATAATTACCCACCACCAAAATAAGAACCCAAATGATAAGAAAGATACGTAACCCCAATAGAAGTCCAAAACGAAGCCCATATCGAAAAAAAAACAGATTAGCAGCCGAAACCAAAATTACTGGTTACGCTAACCAGAGATTGTCGACAAAACCAAATTACTGGTTACGCTAACCAGAGATTGTCGACACCAAGAGACGAGAGCCTTTTCGTCGTCACCAACGGATGAGAGAGAGAACAAGATCTGACCAGTTAAGAGAGAACCAGAATTGCATGCACTGGCTTGCCCAGTCCGAATTTTGCATGCGAATAGAAGAGATTCTATTTCTGATTGTGGAAACAATTGTTTTTATGATCAAATCAGGAGAGCGATGAGTGTTCCGGTGAAGCCTAGTGTTTCGCTCTCTCCAAATTTCATAGATAGACGCATGCCAGGCTAGACGAGAGATGTAGTCTCTTAGTTGATTCCCTGAGCCAGCACTGAGCATCTGAAGGATATCTTCCCAAGAGCTAGAGGAAATCACAAGTCCGAGCTTAGAGGCTGGAGATCCCCAGATTGATGAGGAGAAGTGGCATTTGAAGAAAGAGATGATCTATGGATTCTGCAAACTGGTTACAGAGAAGACAAAGGTGAATCGATGATCGGTTTGAAGACCCCAAGAGAGGAGCCTGTCAAGGTGTAATGACCTGGACCCGACCTATTTGAATAAATTTAAATGGATTGATTTGGCTACCTATGTCATTAAAGTGCACTTATTTTTTCGGTTACAGGTCCCGAGAGAACTCCATAGTTAAGGGTGTTTATGCTGGAGTAGGACTAGGATGGGTGACATTTCGGGAAGTGATTTCTGAAACCGTGTGAGTGAGGCCAAAACACAGGGAAATATCATGTGATGATTGCAGGGTCAATAAATAAGTCGGTTGGGGTCCAGAAAAAATAATGCACTAACTGTCAGACAGGGGCAGGGCCCACGAGCCCGACGGAGGGATGGGTGACTCGCCGGTAGGAGCGGTCGGGAACATTACAAGTGGTATTAGAGCCTGGAAAGTCAAACTGGTTATGTCCTAGGAGACTGTCCTAGGGTTTGTGGGTTATGGCTCACACTGTCGGGATCAGAATTCGGGAATGAATTCCCGTTTAGTGGAGGAGAATTGTAACGACCCGGGCCCGGTCCATTTGAATAAGTTTAAATGGATTGATTTGGCTACCTATGTCATCAAAGTGCACTTATATTTTCGGTCATAGGTCCCGAGAGAACTCCACAGTTAAGGGTGCTTATGCTGGAGTAGGACTAGGATGAGTGACCTTTCTGGAAGTGATTTCCGAAACCGTATAAGTGAGGCCAAAACACGGAGAAAAATTATGTGATGATTGCAGGGTCAGTAAATAAGTCGGTTGGGGTCCAAGAAAAAGTACCAACTGTCGGACAAAGACGGGGCCCACGAACCCAACGGAAGGATAGGTGACTCGCTTGTAGAGGCGATCGGGAACGTTACACAACAATTAAGCAGAAATAACCATGATAAACATTTGTGCTTCGGGATGCCTCGTCTAAGCCAGATTCAAAGTTATTTTAGGGCTTTTCTTTATTTAACCGTGAGTGCGGTTACTTAAAATAGAAATATAGGAGGATACTAGGAGAATAGCTTAATAAATATCATAACCATTTTAGCCTCGAATCTGTATTCTGTACTTTGCTAAGTAAAAAGGCGTGAAGCTTGCCGTTTCTTCTGGTACGTAGTGCTTATTTAATCATTTGACCGTTACTACAATATTGCTAACCTCAAGATATACATTTATTTATTAACTAGTTATTTTGTCAGCGACGGTGTCTATTTTTTAATTTCTTAATAACGACAAGGCATAAAGAAAACTTTTAACTATACATTTTTGCAGTTTCTAGTTCTATCAAAACGATTTAAAAACTTGTCCGTTGTAACTTCCAGTCACAGAAATTGCTTTTTTGGGCTTACCACTGAATTTTCTAAATACTGGTTTCTAAATGTATATTTTTTTCAATCAAAATGTATCTTTTAACTAGTTATTTTGTTGGAACTTATTTTTAACACATGGCTTAAGCCAATTTTTGGTAATATTTTCGGTAAGCACAGTTATGGAAATGATTAGATTATGAATTTTGTGTGATAAACATTATGTAATTATTTGTCAAAAACGAAGTTGATTTGAATGATAAAACTTTGATTAAAATAGACATGTAATTAAGACAAAAAGTCAACACATGTCAAAATGTGCATTTTGTCCCACATCAAAAGTTGGAAAAAAATTTTATATATAGTGATACACTCTCAACAAAGTTCATTAGTTTTGAGAAAAAGACACTATGAAAAATGAGAGAAAAAGCTGTTCGACTATGTATAATAATTTTAATATTACAACACTTCAGTCATGGTCGTTTGCCTGCCGCTGCGGTAGCGATTGCATTCAAAAAATTACACACGAAAGAAGGTAAACAACACGGTAGAGAGAGAGAAAAACGGTTGCAGGAGATGCAACTTAATGTTGTTGATTTCGGAGACGGCTGCTACTGCAGCGACTTAAAGTTCGTTGTGGTAAACAACAAAATCGATCGCTGCATCTAAATTCTTCAGATCAGATGGCTGCCGGCCACTGTCATTCCGCTTGCATTATTTGGTCGCATCTCGTTGTCACAGCGGGAGACAAACGAACTATGCTCTCGTTTTCATCTTTTAATACTCCACATCATCTTTTCTCTCCTTCACATCATAATTCAACACAATTTAAACATTTATATCTGCAATGATTTTGTTTTATAAAGTTATAACAGTCTACCCTACTATCTCTATTTTTTTATATATTTTTTGTTCTTGTTTTTTTAATATTAATGATAATTAATTATCGATTTTTTCGAGAGAATAATTTTATTATTGAGAATTCGTAAAATTCGAATACAATGTATCTGGTATCCAAGAAGGTGGATAAGAGTTAGTATTAAAAGTTACAGCATAGGGGGGTGTATGTTTAGCAATAACATGAGCAGCATTATTACAGTAACGTTTCACATGATTTAGAGAAGCTGAAGAAAACTTAGATAGCCAATGTTAAATATCATAGATAAAATGACGGACAGTAATATCTTGGAGTTCTTCATGGATCAGTTTTGTTAGAATTTGATAGTCTCCTTCAAAACATATATTATCCATCCCAAACCGCCATGTATGAAGTAAAGCAAACATTAGAGCTTTCCCTTCAACTTCAAGACTGGATATTGCAGATCCTAAAAGTGTAGATCCATATGAGATGTAAAACCCATGACAGTCGCAGATAATCCATCCTGCTGTAGCTTGCTGAGTTTGTACGTTATATGTTGCATTGTAATTGCACTTGAAATTTTGTGGCGGTGGTCTTGTCCAAACTGCTAACACTGGTAGAGTTGACGGCGATGTTGGAGTATCCAAACTATCCGGAGTAGCTGTAATAGCTTTGATCCAATCAATAACTTCTACTCTAGCTTTGTTCACATCTTTAGTAATTTTTAATTTTTTTATCTTCTCTTTGTTGAAAATAAAATTATTATATGATTTCAATTAATTGTCGATTTAAACTAAATTAATATAAATAAAAGCTAAAAATTTTAATAAAATAATTTGTTTTTGTTTTTACCTTATATTTTGTTTTTAAAAAATATTGCAAATAATAAAAACGATAAATATAGATAATCACTATTAAAACACATACAATGGCAAAAAAACATAAAATACAAGAATTAAACTATAAAACAGACAACACAACCAATGAAACACATAAAACTTAATTAGTACGTAGATGTTTAAAGCTAAAACAGAAATTTATTGGAAATTAATAGGAAAATATAGTAAAAAAAGGATTGATTTTTTTCTGTGTCCAAATAAAATGAAACAAGTCTCTATTTATAGAACATAAAATAATAAATTTTAATATAAAAATATATATATATATAATTATTATGAAATAATTGATGTTTAATAATTAAGAAGGAAAATAAAATCCAAAATTTGAGTGATCAATCAATATGTCATATGTATAGTCTATCTTTTTTGTTTGTCACAAAACTTACTTCGATTAATTGAGACAATTGGCTATGGAATCGGCCACACAGTTATCCGTACGGGAGATATTAATAAACTTCACATTAACAAAAGACATGCAAATGATACGGATGTCTTCGAGGATATGATGAATTTCCAAGATAGGGGATGGAGTCCGAATTGCATTGATCAGTTGCCTTGCATCCGAAAGGACCACCACACGGGAGAAGGATCTTGATACAGTCTCTCGAAGGGCTTCTTGAATTGCCAATGCTTCCGCAGTTAAAGCTGAAGCTACATTTAATTTTGTTGCGGATATCGAGATGCCTGATGGGAGCTGAAAGGACCAGCCTAAGCATGCTGATCATGCTAGCCATGCTGCATCCGAGAAACACAACGTTTCAGTATCGATACAGTAATTGATGCAAATATGAATCAGCCGTTGGAAGGAGTGTTTGGATTCGTGGGAACTTGAGCTAGCTTCCCTTTCCTGGCATCCTGAAGCTAGCTCAAGTACTATGTTGATAAATCAATATGTTATATGTGTATAATCTATCTTTTTTTTATCAAATAAAACTACCAAACCAACTAAATATTAACATGTGTCCCACTTTATATTTATCACCAGCGTTTAGAAATTTCAACATAAATTTTACCACATCGTTTACAACTCTTCTTTTAGAGACCATTGTAAGGTCTTCATCTGTTGATAATTTTTATCAACATAGTCATTGTAGACAGTCTTATGCAAAATAACATACACACGTGCGCACACCAAGCCGGTTTGGTCTTGGATTTTGGGTCATGGTAAATATGAGCTTTAGCTCACAAAAATATTCTTTTTGGAAAAAATACTTATTAACCAATTTTCACAAATATGTTAACAATTTTTAACGACTTTCGCATAATTCGATAAATCTTTATGATTGAGTCAAAAATTAATGAGAATATTTCTGTAATATTTTTGTTTCGCCCTAACACTTTTCGAACAAGAAATAATTATTTTTGAAATATTTCCGATTCACATATTCATGGCGATAAAGAATTAAAGATTTTTTAAATATTTCTGTTTATCTACGAGTGGTCGCCGATGCAAGCCCTTGCGTCTAAAGTCTCCCTTTCGCTATATATATACTCGCCTCTCTCATTTATTATCATCATAAGCGAAACACATAGCTTTAAAAAAAACACAAATATCCAGCAAATTCCTCTTATTTCTACAGTCTTAGATAAGTCTCAAGAGTATAGCGTCGATTCTTAAATTTAGTTTCAACACAGTTGTATCCTGAGATTCTAAATCTCATCAAACCGCCATCCTACATGAGATTTAAATAATTAAGAAAATATATCATATTTCAACTATGTGTATTCGTCTTTTAAGATTTTTATAAATTATTATCGTTTATTATTGATTTCAATCAATTTTTGATTTTATAATTTTGATCTGAATTTTCACCGTCCTACACTTTTAACTGTATCACTATCATCCAGTGTTATTGTCTTTTATTTGCTATGTTGGTCATACTTTCACTTTCAATGTTACTTATAAATAAACAATATGATCAATATATTTCAGTGTGAATTTAAATTTGTCTTAGATGAAGAGTAGTGTAGGCTTGTAGCCATATCATACGATATATTTTAGTTATTTCATAAATAATTTTTTTTAACCAATGAGAATTCACTTTCTCTAGCAGCTGACTAACTTAAAATCGATGGGGTCGTTATAGATAAGATTACACGAAGTCACGAACATTTAACGGACAGCGTTTGGTAGTATACATATGTGGCTCAAAATTCATTCTATGTATATTATCTTTAACTACAGTAAGCCAATAATACAAAAAGAAAAACTATATCCTTGAATATGGGATTGATTCTACATGGTTTTCATTAAATTCCAAAAGCTTTAGCCACATAATTTTAATGAACTTGTGGGAACTACTCCGAATTAGTTCGGTGTATTTGTACTAACTACTAACCAAATAAAATCAATTGAAAATATATAACTTCCACTAATACTATTAAATCGACTTAACCAAAACGAAATATTAAAAATTCAAAGCAAAGCAAACCACACACAAACGGAAAATTCTGTATAAGGAAATACAAAAGTTATCATCAGCAAACGCAGCCTGACGACGGCGGGAGAAGATCGGCGGTTTTCTGATCCACGGAGGGTTTCTTGAAAGCAGTGCTTCCGAAGACCAAGAAACCCACGGCGTATCCGACGATAGCGACGATGAAAACGCCGCCGTTAAAGGACATAACGGCGAGCATCACGAGATACGAGAGGCCAGTTTTGAGGGTATACACGGCGGTCTGAACGATCCCGGCGGCGCGGCTGGTGGAGCCACTGGCACGGAGAATCGGAGAATGGGCGAGCCACTCGGCGATTATGGCGAGGAAGAAAACGACGATGAGGCAAAGAGCGTACATGCCGGAGCTTGTCCCCGGCCAGCCGGAGAAGAGAACCTCCGTGTTCTTGCCCCAGAAGAAGGTCATGTGCATCATCATCATGTGGGGTTTTGTTTGGTTCGCCATTGATGATGATGATGGTGGTGGCATGTTATGCATGTTTTCATGATCCATGGTAATGATGTAATTCTGATTTGTTTGTGTTGGAAACTCTTAGAAGAGAATGGCTTCGTACTTATTGAGATTTTGTTTTTGTTCTTGTGATTTCTTAAATGTATATGTGTTTGTATATATTGTAGTACAAGTACAGCATGTTAAGAATTGTCAAACTTTGTGTAGTACAAACAGTCATTATTTTAGATAATCCCCAAAAGATATATTTACCTTATTTTCGTGATATAGCTGTAATTCTTATTTCTATCAAAATTAGTATTAGGAATAAACACATAGACGACCAAAAAAAGAGAGGAATAAACACATAAAAAAAAACATCTAGATCTAGAATAAACATCTAATAACATCTAGATTTAGCAACCTAAATTTTCAAAATAAAATGTTTTACAAAATTTCATTACTTCTCTTGTAAGAAACAACGGAATTAAAAATCAAAACTGAAGTTAAACCCAAAAAATTTATAAACCTGAAATAAAATTTGATAAAATAGATATTGATTCAATTAATGAGATTAAAAAAAAGCCTCTATAAATATTTCAATTTCCACATACATAGTAAAATTGATTAGAATTTGACATATTCTGATATTCATATATCAATTTTACTATTTATGTGGAATCAATTTTACTATTGAGATGTGTATTGAATTTGAGATGCATATCAATTTTAGTATTTATATGGATTCAATATAACTATTGAGAATGTACATTGAAGTCAGATCGATATGTCTCCTGCTTCGAATTTCTCCTCTTTTATCGGAGGAGTCTCTTCCGACGATTGTTTGACCGACTACCTTTGCACTACCGAACAATCAACCATCACATCACAATGTTTTTGTTTGGGCTGGCCTAGCCCACATCCATATATTAGACCATGAGATAGACTAACTAAATTGCAATTTAATGGGTTTGATGATTCTTTTCTTAAATTTTTAGACCTTTTTCAGCCCACTTTATTCAGAGCTGATTGCGCCAAATTTACCGGATCTTTTGCCGGGATTGCATCAGCTTTTGTCATCTTAGGTTTCAAAGTGTTGCCAACTTACCTGCATATCTCCGAATCCTCAATAACCATTCTAAAGTATTGCCAATTTACTGGCATATCTCCGATCTGGTCCAAGACCCGTAGGATAGGATTACAGAGGATTTCTGCATCGACACTTGGATGGTGTCTCTCACAAGAACTGCCCTTTATGCCGTGCCCATATTCTTCTCATCAAGAAACAGAGGCGAATCATGTATCAGAAGAGTCTGGATCGAGGAATGGATGAATTTCTCTCTTGGTAGGATTGTGACAATACACATACTATATACTATAGCAACACGATTACTGGAAAAAATATATATAGCAAGCTTTCTCTAGTTGACTTGGCTGGAAGTGAAGGTTTAACCGTGGAAAATGACAGTGGAGACAACGTCGCTGATCTTCTGCATCTCATGAATTCTATTTCAGCGCGTATGTTAAATTGTTCTTACACTATTTTGTGTTTTATTCACTGCTCCCTTACCGGTGAGCTGCACACATAACTTCCGTGTCTTTATCATGTATAGTTTGGGAGATGTTTTACATCAGAAAAGGAATTGAATCCTAACTGTGATCCTAACATTTGATTGATCTAATAGCAGAAAATGAAACAGAGTTACAGAAAAAAGAAAAAGTTAGACTTTATTTCAAATTGCGGAAAGATAGAATTATTATGTTTTTGGCAATAATTTACAAGTTTGTTGTAAACTCTTTGTTTAAAACTAATTTTGAAACCAAGTGAGCATGTAAAATAATAAATTTTAGGAACTAAGAAATAGAGATTAAACTCGGGTAATAACAAACAGCAAATGAGGAGAGATTAGACACGTAAGCAAAATCATAAGACTTGGCTTTGGGATCATGTGTAACCAATGCCTCGGCAGCTTCACGATCATAAAACAATAACTTGTACTTGTCCAAAACCGCTAGTGGCAGGAGTGCCATATTACGCCTCCCAAAACAATCAAATTGAATGGAATATATTTGATTCCATGTCTTGTGGTCTGAATCTAGCGACCATATGACTTGGTTGGGGCCATTTTCCTTGGATACGCACAGACGATCATCAAGGATGGACATGGCAATCATAAAATCAGAGGCATGGAGAAAGGGAGCTTTAGAAATGACTTGGAAAGTTTCCGAGCTGAAGATCCAAAGATAAAACCATAGTTTGGCCAGCGTGAGAGGCCGTGAACCAATGAAGTGAGCCATCTAAATAAACAGGAGCTTGGGTGTGAAGAATCAGATGAGGGGACGCAGGGACAAGGTACCTCCAAGCGTTGGTCGCAAAATCAAAAACTTCACAGGTAGTAACCTTGTCGTTCAAGACCTAACTGGGCAGAGTTATACAACCAAACTGGCTTGTATGTACTACTGATTTTGTCTTTACCAAATCCAGGAGAAGGGTATGGGACTTTACTGACATCGTCGTCTCTCTTATTCTTCTCTGCAGCGAAAAGTTGATAGTTGCATGGAGGGAAAGTCCGATGCCATCGAGTGGTCGGATTGACCACAATACTCAGCAGTTCAAAGATATCGTAGAGGCATATCAGACCGTCACAGATAGTATTGCAAACGTCGTATAACTTGTCCTCCCAAGGAGTAGGGATCTGAACAGATGTTGATGATGACCCAACACAACCGCTCTCATAGCTTCAGAGCTTGGATCTGGATGTAAAACACGAGGATCTTGTGCGGAAATCAAAAGGACATATGGGTCTCTTCTACGATGGTGGATCATCTGCCTTTTCTCGAAAAAAGGGGATTGGATATTCTCTATCACATCCTGCGGTAGCAACTCCATAATTGTCGTCTCTTAATTGATGAATGACCGAAACCATCCACCTACATATTATTTGAGAAGTAACAATAGTGAAAAAGCTTACTTGTCACCTCCACAGCTAAAGTTAGTGCAAATAATTAATGACCTGTAAATATGACATGGCTCATTTTGTAGATAAATATGGTAATTTTTAATACCTCATCATTAAAAAATAACAAACAGACCATCAAATGAAATTTAGGTTTCGCCTCATCATCCATAATAGCGATTCGCCTCTATGACAAGCGTAACGAAATTCATCAAAGCGATCCTGATTTCTGGCTAACTGCTGTAAGTTTTGATTCTCTATTCTGTTTTTCAATTCGGTTCTTGAAACAGTCTATCTCTAATAACGCGATTGGGAAACCTGTTCAAAGAAGATAAAAACCGACTTGGCGTGTGTGTGTTGATAGCCGTGCCATCAACAAGATCACTGTTTGTTATCGTTTTCCGATACCTCGTTCGGATGATTTACTTGATCAGATAGGTGCGGTATCAGTGTTTTCTAAGCTGGATTTAAAGAGTGGTTATCATCTCCGAATTCGCCCTGGTGATGAGTGGAAAACTGCCTTTAAAACTCGAGAAGGTCTTTTTGAATGGATTGTGATGCCATTTGGTTTGTCTAATGCTCTGAGTACATTTATGCGAGTTATGAATCAAGCGTTGCGTCCGTTTATTGGCAAATTTGTGGTCATCTACTTCGATGACATTCTCGTGTTTAACCACTCTATGACAGATCACCTTGCTCATTTACGAGAAGTCCTTCTTGTTCTTCGCCGCGATCAATTGTATGCTACAATGAAGACATGTGAGTTCGGCTCCAATAATGTTCACTTCTTGGGATATATCGTCTCCGCTCAAGGCTTAGCTGTGGATCCCGCGAAGGTTTCTGCTATTCAAACGTGGCCCATACCTCGTACTCTTGCCGAGACTCGAAGCTTTCATGGTTTGGCTTCGTTTTACAGGTGTTTTGTGCCCCAATTCAGCGCCTTAATGGCCTCCATCACAGACTATATTCGTACCGGTCCTTTTACGTGGACACCCGAAGCTTCTTCTGCATTCGAACTACTTAAGATAAAACTGAGCTCTGCCCCAATTTTTGCGCTTCCTGACTTCACCCTTGTGTTTGAACTCCATTGTGACGCCTCGAAGACAGGTATTGGAGCTGTTTTAAGTCAGCGCTCGCGCCCCATTGCTTATTTTAGTGAAAAATTGGCTGGCGCTCGTTCTCGTTATAGCACTTATGACGTGGAATTCTATGCGGTGGTCCATGCTATTAAACATTGGCGCCATTATCTCTTTCATAAAGAGTTCGTGCTGTACACTGATCACGATGCACTCAAACATCTACACAGCCAGGATAAGGTTTCATCCTATCATGCTTCATGGATTGCTTACCTGCAGCAGTTCACATTTCTAATTAAGCACACCTCTGGTGCCACTAATCGCGTAGTTGATGCCTTAAGCAGACGTCAAATGTTGCTCACTGTTCTCCACTCCTCTGTTCCGGGTTTTGATATGTTTGTTGATCTTTATGAGCATGATCCTTTCTTTGGCTCTGTTTTTCTTGCTGCTCAGGCTGGCCTTTTGTCTGAGTATACGTTACATGATGGCTTCCTCTTCCATGGCTCTCGTTTATGTATACCTGAAGGCAGTTTACGTCTTAAGTTGATTTCGGAGCTTCATAACAAAGGGCATGTGGGGCGGGATCGAACCATTCAGCTGGTTGCTTCCTCTTACTTCTGGTTACGCAAAGATGTCACTCGTTTTGTTGAACGATGTGTAACATGTCAAAAGTCAAAAGAGCACGCTTCTAATGCTGGTTTATACCTCCCGTTGCCGATTCCTACACAGTCGTGGACCGATATTAGACACTTTGCCGTTGGCCTCCCTCGCACGCAATGTGGTTTCGATTCTATCTTCGTTGTGATCGATCGGTTATCAAAAATTGTGCATTTTGTACCATGTAAGAAAACTACTGATGCAGTTCAGGTGGCGTCTTTATTCTTCCGCGAGATATACCGTCTGCATGGGCTACCGTCTTCGATTGTCTCTGATAGAGATTTCTGTTTTCTGAGCCATTTTTGGAGATCGTTGTGGAAGCTTCTCCACACAAGCCTTGATATGAGCTATGCTTATCATCCGCAAACAGATGGCCAGACGGAAGTCGTGAATTGTTCTTTGGGCAATCTTTTGCGTTGTTTAGTTGGTGATTCTGTCAAGATGTGGGATGCTCGCCTTCCTCAAGCAGAGTTCGCACATAATCACACTGTCAATCGTAGCTCTGGATTCAGTCCGTTTCAGGTCATTTATGGAGTCGTGCCTCGCGCTCCGGTTAACTTGTCTTCTTTGCCTGATTGTACTCGTTTACATGGTGATGCTACTACCTTTGTGGACTCACTTACCGAGGTGCATCAGAAAACCGTGGACAACTTAATAGCGTCTTCTTCACGTTACAAAGTTGCTGCTGATTCTCATCGTCGTCGTCTTGTCTTTGATGTTGGTGACCTCGTTTGGGCAGTGTTAACACGTGATCACATGCCTGCACGCCTCTACAATAAGCTTCGTGCTAAGAAGATTGGCCCGTTAAAGATACTGCAACGCATCAATGACAACGCCTATCATGTAGAGCTACCTCCGGACATTTCTACATCAAATGTCTTCAATGTTCGTTATTTATCCCCGTACCTTCCTGCAGATACCGTTGCTGATTCGGGGACGAATCTCTTTAACCCGGAGGGGGACCTGATGCAGTGGCATCTCTTTAAGTTGCCGTCAAACTAATATGTTTTTCCTTTTCAGTTTTGGTTTTGTTTCAGTTTTAAGTTACAAAGGATTTTTTCATTATTTTAGTTTTAAGATAACTATTAGATTCCTTTTCTTAATCAACTTGTGATTAAGGATCGAAACCTATATAAGCTAAGCCATAAAGTTTGTTTCATTTAGTTTTTGACGTTAATAAAAGAGCTTTCTCTTTAAAAACCTTACACTGATTCGATTAGATTCATCAATACAGGAAGCCTTGAAACTCTGATTTGATTAAATTCATCAGATTCAAGAAGTTAGGTCTCTTGAGGTTTCTTGAATCTCAAGATTGAGCTAAGTTATCAAACTCTACACTGCGCTAGGGACTCTCTGCTAAATTGGAAAAATGATTCTCGGCTGAACAAAGGCAGATAAACTTATGACAAGATTGTATAAGTTTGTCCATTGCAAAACAATGTTGTTCACATTCTAAACAAAAACCAATTTTAGATTGAGGAGGTCCAAAGGTTAACCGATCGTTAGATGCACCTATACAAATACAATTCCGAACAATGTAATTAGTATATTATTTTAAACTCTAAAATATTATTCATATTTATTTCAAGTAACCAAGAATAAACTTACATGATGAAACAATAATCAGAGAAATGAAAAACAAAACTGTTTTCATTTGTTTTTTAAGTTTTTAATACTTTTCAATATTTTTTTTTTTGTGTCTCTGAGTTGGGATAGACAATGTCCTATTTATATGGTTTTGTATTTAAGTCACGAAAGAGTCAATGTTCTGATCAACGTTTTGGTTATAAATTTGAAGTTAGGAAACTATATCATATTGATTAATTTTTTTAATGTGAATTAAAGAATAGGAGTTACAGTACTATGTTTTTTAATCAATTATTTAATTTATGGGAATATTTCCGGTGAAGTAACTCCTATTTTTTTCATGGGAATATTCCTGTTGTAATATTTTTTTTTTTTTGAATTATCAGGAGATTCTGGACCAAAGTCAGTAATTCCTCTAAGCCCAAAATCACATCATATAATATTGATTTCGTCCTAAGCATCTTGTGACTTCTAAGCTTTGCAATATTTTATATGGGCTTTCTGAAGAAAAAGGGAAAAGGGTATGTTGGTTTAGTTGCTGAAGCTCCAATCTAGCATATTTGAAAGAGAAACAAGACTGGAACTTTTATAGAGAAATTGACGAGTAAATTAATAACAGCGTGTATGAAGAAGAATAATTAATCTCAACATGATTTGATCGACTACATTTGTTATCTAATTCTGCCATGTAAGACGATAAAATAGTTTTATTTTGTATTTGTAGATAGAATTACAACTAAAAAACATATGTACTAGAGGTCAACCAAATTATGTGATTGTTTTTGTCTCGATAAACAAACATATAGCATTAAACTGTAATATATTTACAAATTAAAAAATGTAATATACATTTAAAAAGTCTCAGAATAAAAAAATTAGTATTTGCATTACATACAATTTCAAAATTACTAAGCACAAATAAAATATTCATTATTGTTTATTTGGGGAATTCACATGGATAACTAAATATTTACTAATAATATTATAAGTAAACGTAACATTGGGTTTATATAGAATGCACTTTAGAGATTATTTTTTAATTATACTTAGTACAGATTTTCCAACAATCTTCTATGGTGTCTACAACTAATGCCGACTTGGCACAGTCAAATTTTCCAATATTGGTACTGGCTGGATAGCACGGTGGCTTTTTTACCTTTTCACCTGTATAAGGATTTACTAACGGATCAGAACCGAGAAACTTTTTAAGACCACCTACATAAAAAAAGGATATTAAATGATTAAAACGACTATAAAAGATATGATTATGTTTAGAATAATAATGGTATTAATGATGAAAATAAAAGATGAATGAAACCTAAGCTATATATAACTTACATTCATGAAGACTAGCGAACGAAAAGAGGACGATGCAAAAGATAGCAATTTTTGATGACGACATTGCGATTTTTCTGTTCAAAGAAATGTTCTGTTATTTTTTAATTTATTTTTTTATGATAGAACCTTATTTGTTAAGGTGTATATATATAGACGTTTCTAATTAGTTGTATATTTTTTATAGGGTGATACAAAAAAGGAGAGGAATCATTAGATTTGTTTGGCTAACTACTTTTCCTTTCTATTATGGGATAATATTTTTGATTTATTTTATTTAATTTATCACTACCTAAAAATGCCAAATTAACTACAGCCATATGCTTCGTTAGAAGAAAAAAAGGAGGGGTTATTGGTAGATGAATTTGTAATGGTTGTTAAAATTTTGAGATTCTATTATTATTGGTAAATAGATTTTAACATTATCACTAATATCCATTGTTATTGATATAGTTTTAAAAAAATTCTATACAATCCATTGTTATTCAAAATTTGGTTTTTAATGATTCTATTAGTCTATTAAAATCTTTGCTATTGGGACAAAGATTGTTGACAATTTAATTTATGAAATAAAACTTTCAAAATACTATCTATATACTTTAGAGAGGGTTAGTGGGAGATGAATTTATGTAGATTTTAAAAATTTGTAAAGTTGAGAGGTTTTAAATTTTTTAATAGATTTATTTAAATTCTTAAAATATATTACAATTGATTCTTATTGATTGTTGTTAATTTTTATTGATTTTTACAATTAATATATATATATATTAATATATGTTAAATTAATTAAAAAAGAACACAGTGTTTTACATCAGATGCAACTTAGTTTAGACAAATCTAAAAGCTATCAAGAGCTCACTAATCGTTTCTGTAACTAGCGAACCATGTTTGTAATCCGTTTGCGTAGTTCGTATCAGCTACTCCTCTGATCGATGAAAGTCTATTCCGAATTTGCTTAAACTTGAAGAGCTGAGTCGAAGATGCTGGTTGTTCGCCATGGCGTCGACCATAGTGTTTACATCAGATGCAACTTAGTTTAGAAAAAAAACTGAAAGTTATCGAGACCTCACTAATCGTTTGTGTAACTAGCGAACCATGTTTGTAATCCGTTTGCGTAGCTCGTATCAGCTACTCCTCTGATTGATGAAAGTCTATTCCGCATTTGCTTATCGATAAACTTGATGAGCTGGGTCGGATATGTTGGTTGTTCGCCATGGGGTCGAGCATTCTATTCCCTCCAAATGGTGTGAACTGATGCTTGGAACCCGTACTTTGCTAGGAAGCTTTGGGTACTATCTAGTCGCTTGTCCGTAAGGTAAGTGACAATGTTTTTCCAATATGCAGAATATCGAGTGTTTATAAGGTTTTTTACTAGGCTTGACCAGATTGCAGAGGAGAAAGAGCACGAGAAGAAGTGATGATCCCTCGTTTCTAGAGGATCGGAGCACAGAACACAGACAGGACTTGCTGCGGTGTCCCAATGGCTTATACTATCTCCGGTTGAAAGGCGATTATGCATCGCTAGCCAAACATAGAAAGAATACTTCAGAGTTGCATGTTCGAGCCAGACCCCCTTGTGCCAAGTAATCCTGCTTGTTGTTGTTCGGATATGATTCCAGGTGTCCTGTGTGGTAAAAGAGGGCTTGAAAGTGTCTCCCTTACCTCTCCATAGCACCATGTCGTGGACATTTTGTGTTTAACTTTGCTCTTTCACGGCCAGCACCGCATCTATGTCATTTAATAGCAAGACTCGATGACGCCTTCTGCATGTTACCCACGCTTCCGCCACAGTAGTATTCAGTCGAATCCCCATATCTATTGCACCTCGAGATCCTATAGTATCGATCAGATATCCCATCTCAGCCCATCTATCATACCAGAAAGATGTTCTTTTCCCGTTCCGCAGTTCCACTCTGCAAAAGTCTCTTGCCTTAGCTCTATATTTAAAAATCTTGCACCACATCCAGGAACCCTGGCTCGTATTCTGCTTGACTGACCATAGTGATGCTTGCTTGAGGAGATTGGTTTTGATCCACTTTACCCGGAGTGACGGTTGATTTGAGATAAAGCGCCTTATCAGTTTTAAGATACAAACATCATTTGCTTCCTTGATGAATCTTAACCCGAGTCCACCTTCTTTCTTCGGCTTACATACTTCCTCCCATGCAATTTTTACTTTCCTAGGGTTCAGGTCCACCCCTGACTAGAGAAATACAGAACAAATTTTGTCGATCTCTCGGATACAGCCTCGTGGTAGCCGGAAAGCAGCTAGCCAGAAATTAATAATGCTTCTAATCACCTATTTGAGTAAGCATAGCTGTCCTGCATATGACAAAAACTTGGATGCCCAGGAACCAATGCGAGTTCTGATTGTCTCGACCAGAGGGGTATAGTCACTTACTGTCATACTTTTTAAAATCTTTCTCCCCATAATCTCTTTTTTAGATTCTTAAAACTATCTATATATAATAACAAAATAACTTTTTTGAACTGCTGATGTCATCATTTTTTGTAGGAAAAAAATGACAAATCTAACGGTTGATTTGAAAATTTAATGGCTAGGATTTGATTGGTGACATCATCTTCTAAATGTTAAAAGAATGTAGATGTACTTTAAACAGGCACATAGTTAAAACATTGCAACTTTATACTTAAAACATTGTAACTTTATGAACCATTGTAACTTTTCATTTTGGTTGCTAAAAAAAAAAATCAATCTAATGGTTAACAATCTTTGTTTTTCCAGATTTAACGGTAAATATTAGATTTATTATGTCTGCCTAACATATACATGTTGAAGAACTTTTGCAACTAGTAAAATGAATAATTGCAACCATTTTGATTACTAACCATTGCAATTGTTGGGCGTATGGTTACATTATTCAGTGACAAACCATTGCACTAGTTGATGATCAATCATTGCATCCTAATCAACCATTATAATCTTTGGAAGTGACCTTTGGTTTCCTATAAAAGGAGTTGTGGGCATTGGTTTCCTATAAAAAGAGTTGTGGGTATTGCCAAAATCATAACAAAAACAGAAAATAAATTGAAGCAAAGGAAATTAGAAAGAAAGTAAGAGAGAATTTCACTATTCCAAAAGATCATAAAAATTTTCTGGAAAAACACATATCACCATTAGAACTGTGTTTTATCCTACAAGGGTTTTTGTCTAACTCAAAGCTTGATAAGGGTCAAAATACTTTTTAAGGGAAGTGTCATTGTGCAAGGTTCAATCATAATCCAAATTTACAATTCATCATTCAGTTTCAAGTAACCAACAAGTTTATCATTGTAATTTTTCATTTTAAACTAACTTTTCATTTTGAACAAAAAGTATTATTAAATGTAGAACTTCTTAAAACATTTTATTATTATAATTTATAGATAACAGAAGATGTCCATATTTCAAAAACATAAATCAAATAGTTTTATAATATGTCCGGAAATTGAATACGAAATAATGAAAGTATAAATATTGGAATGCCAGAATTTTATAATGAACGATATTAATTTTAATTGTTATTTTAATGTGTTTAAGTTTTAGTTGTGTTATTATAAATTGTTATTCTTATTTTTATTTTATTTTAGGATGTTCATTAAAAATTAAAGATGCAGGTATTTACACTTCTTTTATTATATATATATATATTATAATAATATAGTATATAATATTAATATCATAAAATTTAATATTAAATTTACTATATTTCAGAATATGTAAATATGCTAATGGATGTTAAAAGATCTGAAGCAATTGGTAGAGAAAGTTACAATGCTCTATTCTCTAATGGTTTGTTAAAATAAACTTTAGTCACTAATTAATAATTAATTTAAAATATTTTCTTAAGTAAGTTTAATTTTCTGAAATAATAGGTTTAAAAAACAAAAATATTGCCAACTTCCAGAAGAAAATAAAATTAAAGGTAATTACATATTTGTTATATAATTAATTAATGAAAATTAAATTTTTTTTAATAATATTATGAAATATTTGGCAGGCAAGAAAAAAAGTTAGAACATAATAAATTAATGAGGTGTGAAGATTGTAATGCTTTATTATGACTTGCTGGGAGTACAGAAAAAGATCGTATTACAAAACGTCCTTTATTTATTATTTATTGTAAACAAAGTCGTGTAAAGTTACCTATTATACAAGAGCCTCCTCTTGTGCTAAAAAACTTTTTATGTGATCTCACTTTTAAGAAAAACATTAGAGTTTTTAATTCAGTGCTCTCTATGTGTTCTATGAGTGCTAACATATATTATTCAATCTTAAATTCTGGTGGTCCGTTTTGTTTTAAAGTACATGGTGAAAAATATCATAGTATTGGATATTTTTTACCAATTAATGGTGAAAAGCCTAAAATCTTACAGATGTATATATTTGATACATCTAATGAATTACAAAATCGATTATCAATTATGAATCGAGAGGGTAAAAATTCATTAGATGAAATTTTTTTTATCATCCTTAATTAATATGCTTGATGAATATAACACTTTAGCTAAAGGTTTTAGAAAAGCTAGAGACAGATATGAAAGTGGTCATATTTGTGAAATGAAAATTCATATGATAGGATATGATAAAAGGAAAAGACAATATAATCTGCCATCAGCTAATGAGATAGAAGGTTTAATAATCGGTGATTTTTCTAAAAATATTGGCGAACGAGGTGTTCTTCTTCAGCATAAATCAGGCAATTTCCAAAGAATCTTGGCAACTCATCCTCTTTATATGGTTTTGCAATATTCATTATTACTTCCTTATGCAGAAGTTGGGTTTTTCGAAGGAATACCATATGTTCAAAGGTCATCATCCGATTACAATAATGGCTATGTTAAAATGACAGAATATTATATGTATCGTATACATAACAGAAACATCGAAGTATCCACTATTCTAAAAAGTGGTCATTATTTCATCAATATGTTGTAGATGTGTTTATGTCTATTGAGGCAAGCCGTCTGACATTTCTTAAACTTAATCAAAAGGCAATAAGAGCTGATGTATATAATAATGTAAATGACACCATATCAAAGAGAGATCATGATCCATGTAGTCTTGGTAAAAGAATTATAATGTCATCATCAATTACTGAAAGTCCAAGATATATGGCAGAAAAAATCAAGATGCAATGGCGCTTTGTCGTTGTTTTAGAAATCCTGATTTATTTATTACCATAACTGCTAACCCTAAATAGAATGAAATAAATGAATATTTAGAAATTACTGGTGATACATCGGCCAATGACAAGTCTGATATTGAATCACGAGTTTTTCATTTAAAATTAGATGAGTTAATGGTTTTTATTAAAAAGAATGATTTTTTGGACCAATAAATGGAGGTACATATATTTATGTTTGGGTTTTAAAATTATTTAGATAAAATCTAATTATTTATATACTGATTTTTCTTTTTTTCTGCAGTTGTTTATACAATTGAGTTTCAAAAAAGGGGTCTCCTCCATGCACATATTCTTATATGGTTAAAATGTGGACATGATATTGCTTCCTCAATTGATATTGATAAATATGTTACTGTCGAATTGCCTGATAGACTAATTGATCCCGAAGGTTATGAATTAGTAGAACAATATATGATGCATGGATCATGTGGACTTAATAGACCAAATAACTCTTGTATGGAGAATAGTGTTTGCACTAAAAAATATCTCCGGCCATTTTATCTTTCATCATGTATTGATGAAAAATGATACATTATACATAGACATAGAGATATAATGTCTAGCTATGTTATGAAAGGTGATATCAAATTAGATAATCAATATGTTGTTCCCCATAATTTAGAGTTATTAAGGCTTTTTCAAGCATATATTAATGTTAAATTTTGCAATAAAACAAGTGTAATATAATATCTATTCAAGTATATTACAAAAGACGTTGATAAAGCTACAATTGTACTAGAGAACAATGTCAATAACAGTACAACTTATTCTGATGTAGTTAAGTACGGTATAAATAAGATTAGAAATTATCTTGATTATCGATATGTATCCGCTTACGAATCGATGTGGCTAATTTTATATTTGAGATACATTATCAACATCCTCCAGTCCAGAGACTAAGCATACATCTTCCTGGTCAGCAACTTGTGCTTTTTAATAATTCAAGTGATTTAAATAGTGTTGCTACTAATTATGAAAGCAGACCAAGTATGTTTATGGCTTATTTAGAGATGAACAAATCAGATCCTGATGCTAGAAAGTTATCATATGTTCAATTTCCGTCAATGTACGTTTGGAATAAATCAGATCACATGGACAAAAATAAAAAATGGTCAATCAATTGGAAGATTGTATAATGTTAATCCTTCGTCTGGTGAACTATATTATCTTAGAATTCTAATTAATCACCTAAAAGGATCTACAAGTTTTGAAGATATGTTAACTATAAATGAAAAGGAATATAAAAGATTTCAATCATGTGTTGCTCATGGATTACCTGAAGGAGATGAAGAATGGCATGAGGCTAACAAATAAGATGATACAGAAACAACTTTATTGACAACTTTCAATAAAGATGTAACAAAGATGTTAAACATATCAGTTATAGATTTGGTTACTTATTATGTAAGTATGATATTTGTATTATCAATATTCAAACAATTATTCAATAAATACAATAATTTGAGTTAAAAATTATAACAAAAATTGCAGGAAAAAATGTACAAGACACATCAGATGAAGCAATTATTTCATTTATATCAGAAAAACCTATTGGAAAAAAATTCAAATTTGATTTGAAAGTTACAACATTTAATTTCAAATCGACTTCAGCTGGATTAACAGTAACTGGTGTCTCTGGTGATATCATAAATATAAAAAGTATAATAAATATAAAAAATGTAACTAATATAATATGAATATAAGAATAAATTTTAATTATAATTTATCACTGCAATTTTCGACAACAAAAAGTATTTAACATCAAGAAGATATAAAAAAGATAATATTGCATTGAAGCAGCCAAATAAAGAAAAAAAATAAAATTGGAGATTCAAACTGCAAACATAATTCTGCTCTAACAATACAAGAAAAGATAAAAAGAGTAATTAAAAACAAAAACGTAGAAAAAAAAACGACAACCTTGCTGATGGGGAACAAAAGACAATAATACCAAAAAGAGCATAAAAAAAGAAAGAAGATAATTAATGATAATTTTATCAGTTCTTAATACAATATATAAAAATTGAATTATACATATTGTTTGTATAATTTTATTTATACATTTTTAATAGTATTATGTCACCAATGATTTATATTCATAATAAATAATTTAATCTTATTTTATATTTTATTATTCTAATTTATAATTATTAGATTAATTAAATGTAATCATAATATACAATAAAATAACAACTTTAAAATTCCTTTTTATAATATTTAAAAAATTCTAATTTTAATTATACAATTATATATTTTAGAAAATATTTTAAATGTCTACGCGTTGACGCGCGGGTTTGTTTCCTAGTTATAATAATAATATTTAATAGATTTTCTAAATATACATAACTCTAAATTCTTTAAAAATTTAACAAATTTATCAACTTTTAAAATCATCATAACTCTATATAACCTACTCCCACTAACACCTCCTAAAATTCAAATGTTAAAATCGATTAGCAGTGGATTAACTACATATTTCATCTCATTTTGGTTAAGTCTATCAATTGTGGAACTTAACTATCTTATATATTATTTGGCAAGAAATTTTAATGAAAAAGCTGATGTGTTAAAAGGAGAAGAAAACTTAGTGTATTTCAATGTGGACATGGAAATGTGATATGACAAAATTTCTAAAATAAACAAAATATTTTGATTGGTTGAGTTAGAACTAAATAAATCTCATTTTTAAACTAGGTTTTGATCTGCACTTCGTGTGGAAGTTTTATTTATTGTTTAATTTTAGTTGTAATTTTTTGTATAATTTTTATTTGGATTTGGGGTTACTTCAATGTAAAATCTTGTTCTTTCGTCTGTTATTTTAATTTTTATAATTTTGTATATTATGAAGTTTTATTTTGTGCTTTCAATAACTTATTGTTTTTATCTATCATAAATATTTTAGTAAACACTTTTACGGTCTTATATTTAATATTATTTGGTTGTTACTGTATGATTTTTGAATAAAGACTATTATTATATTTAGTTTGTGTTATTTAATATTTAGTCTCCACATATATTCATTAGTTGTGATGTTATCTTTTATTTTAAAGTTTTTACACATTCTCTTGTGTTATAAAAGTCCATATATGTTTCGCTTTGTTTGGCATTAGCTTAATTATTATTATTATTTTTTAACTTAATTTTATTATAATTTTATCATTTGATGTTTTTTTTATTATGACATGTTCTTATGAATGAGTTTTTTGGTCACATATTTTAAATATTATTTATTAAAATCTTATAAATTTACTATATTAATTTTTGTTATTATTTTATTTCTTAGTGTTTTAGAAACTTGTATTTTATAATTCTATGCTTTGGAGTTTGGACGCTTATATATATTAAAATATTTTGGTCAAATTTGTGTTCAGTTTTATGTATTTAATATTTTGGTTAAGGATTTAGTTTTCTTTTTAAGTTTGAGTTTGTGTATTACTTTGTTTTGGTTTAGTTATTATTTAGTTATTTCTGATATAGTTAATATAATTTAAGTGGTTTGATTTGATAAGAGATTTTAACGTAAAAAACCCTCAACTAAAAATGATTCGGGTATAAACCCCTGAACTAAAGATTCAATGAACAAAACTCTCAAGTAAAAGTAAAAATGAATCTTTACGACTTTGATATTCTGTAAAAATCTTAGGCTATATCTTTGGTTTAAAGAATCACCAAGCCTCATTTATTTTAAACTAGATGATCGGCGTGCACACACGGTGCAGGTTATAAAACATTGTATATGTTCAATTATAATTAATATAGTATTAAAGATGCTTGATTTGTATATGATTAATTATATATTAATAATAAAATTATAAATATTTAATAATAAAATAACGATAAATCAAATATGATATGTTATAGATTTCAATAGAAAATAAAGATAAAAAATATTGACTAAGATTTTAAAATATTTTCTTAGATAAAATAATGTAATATGATAACTCAATAAACGAGAAAATATTAAAATATATAATAATTTATTTAATTTTTATTTTTGGCCTACACGCATGTGCATGTATAATTTTTTTATAGACATAATTAGTTCTAATATTTAAATATTGATTAATATTCTTATACATTATGTAAACGTTATGTTTTTATACATATACAGTTTTAGTGTTATAAACTTTCTATTCTTATTTAAAAATGAGATTTATTTAGTTTTAACTAAACCAATTAAAATATTTCTTTTATTTTTTGAAATTTGTCATGTCACATTTCCAGACTGGCATTCTCTTAAATTTGTGAAATAACTTCGATGAGAAGAAAGAAAAGGGCGTTAAGAGAACTTTTGCTAAGGTGATGACACATATGATTTTTTCATTAAATATGCTTCTCAAATAATAGTTAGGATCTTCTAATATAGAGGAAAAATAAAGATATTCTTTTTTTCTGTAAAATAGAAATATGTTGGAGACAAATACACATATATTTTAGATAAAAAAATATAATATATATTAGAGATGATATTAATGTTTAATATATTATTCAAGATTAAGAAGAAAGAAAATATGAGTCAAAGAAGACAAAAAATGAAAAGAATAATTTTTATCGATTTTATGTTTTCATTTGAAATATTTACAAATATTATCTTACGCATATTAATTCTTTCATGCATATATTTTTTTTAACATATTAAAATATTATTTCATGAATCAATTTTTGTATATATTATGATCCAATATATTTTATATTAGCACATTTATCAAAGTTAGGAACAAAAGAACTCTTAATTTTAATAAACAGTCAAATAATAAATATATTATTTTACACCTTAAATCATACACATATAAGTTTATAATATGACTAGTTTAAACGCTGCGGTTACGAAGAGTTTGTGGAAGCGAGCGACTGTAGGCTATAAAACAATTAACGAAGAGATAAGTGTAGAGTTATCAGAGAATTTTATAAAATATGATTTTATAAATTTTATAATAAATGTTTATTATAATTTCTTTTAGAAATTATATATCATATGACGCTGAAAAATAAGAAATTATTATTAAATACAAAACTCTGGAAATAGTTTTTGTGATTGTTGTTAAATGCAAAAAACTGCATCGTGTAAAAACATAATGTTTGCGGAGGATATCAGAAAAACTAACCAACATCAAAATATTACAATTCGCTTATTTCTAACTCATACCTATATTCATAAATATACGTATTAATAAAAAAACAAAATTCAACCATACATTATAAAATTATATATTACAAAACATATACTTTTATTTTCTTTTAACATATAAAAGCCATACTTTGATTTTTTTTACAAATACGCGTGTAGATATAAATATTAATTAAGAAAAAGTTAAAGCCGTATGCAAACTTATCATGCATATATTTTGTTAACCTTGATTACAGTCCAATTTTAATTTTATTTATTAGACAATTTAAAAAAAAAATCTCTATATGTCCTAAGAGCGGGGAAGTGGCTGGTATGCACGAATATGCGGGTTAAACATCTACCCGCTCTTAGAATAAGTAAAGACGGTAAAACCCATATTTTGGTTTAATTAGCAATAAGTCAAGAAAAAGTATTTACTTAAAATATATATTTTGGCAAATTTAGATTGTGTAAGAGGAAAAGGAAAGTATATACGAGATTAATTATTATTTAATATATATTTTACATTTATAATTATATGTTACTGTAAACGTTAGAAAAGATAACGAGTTTTTAAAAGATACAAAACAATATGAAACGTTTGTGTGATTGTTGTTAAACACTAAAACTATATATGTATAAAAACATAACGTTTACATAATGTATTAAAAACAATATATATAAAACATTTTATAGATCGGACACAATGCACCAATCACTTAGTAAATATCTATAGTAGAAACTCTATAAATTAATACTGTTGAGACTTTGATATTTTATTAATTTATAAAGCTATTTTTTTGTCAACTAATTTATAAAGCTATTAATTTATCAGTTTTGGATAAAATAAATTTATTAGTAATAATTAATTAAAAATAATATTTTTAAAAAAATCATAATATTTTCTAAAATTTTCATTATAAAATAAATGATAAAAATGTTTCAATTTTAATATGAAAATAACAATATACTTATATTTTAATAGATTATCATAATTATATATTAATATAAAATTATTTTATATGATAATTATTAATTTATAATTTTAATTCGACTATATTTTATATAAATTTTTTTAAAAAATATTATCTTATTAATTTATCAATTTGTATTAAATTTTGAATCAACTCAACTCAAAATTGAATAAAATTATTAATTTATTAAGTTTATTAATTTATTGAGTTTGTACAGGGTTACAAACAAAACAGGATTTAAAAGAAGAGGACGAGTTCACATTGCCCATCATCACCTGTCCCGTCGTGTTTCCTCACCAGAGACGACACGCAATTCTTAACTTCCACGCTACACACATTCTCACACTCGGTAGAAAACAACCTCTTCTTTTCTTTTTGTCCCCCATATATCTCAAAAGTATGCTTTTATTACATAGCGAGTGAAACAAACATTTAAACCCTCTAAATGGCAATCTCCGGCGGCGCCGTGGAATTTCTCCGGCGACGGCTACTCCCAACGACGCTAATCCACGTCACGGCTCTCGACGGGATCGTGAACGTCAATTCCCTATTCTCGCTTGCTCTTTTCCTTGGCCTCACCACAAGCGGAAACATCACTTTCCCGGTTTCCTCCTCGGCCACCGCCGGAAACCAAGATCTCCGCCGATGTATCGCTGCAGAAGGCCCTATATTAGCGGAGAGGCTAGTCTCGAGCCACGTTTACTCCTTCAGCTTCTTCCTCTTTTCCAGCCTCATCGCTATGTCTCTCAAACAAGCAATCAGAACAACAACAACAACGAACGAGCGCGTCGTGGAGGAAGCGCGTGTTCTAAACGCGGGAATGGGGCGCGTTAATTTAGCGTCTTTGAGGGTTGGGATCGTTGCTTCGTGTGTCGGGTCGGTTTTGGGATGCGGGTTCTTGACAATGGCGTTAGTGGATCTTGTCCAGATCAAGCTTGGACCTTTGGAATGTAGGAGAAGCTTTCACGCACTTGCGGCTATTGTGCCTCTTGTTGTGCTAGTTCCTTCTGCACTTGTTATCTATGTCTTACTTGTTCTCTACGCTTTTATTTATTAACCATTTTTTTTTGGAGCTCTACCATATTTCTTATCTTCAAAGATTTGAGTTTTTTTTCTCCATTAGATCACTCAGACGACCAGAGTATAATCCTCTTTGTTTCGCTGTCAGTTGACGCAGAATTGGAACATTTTGAAATACACAACCAATCTTTTGATCTAAAATCAAACAGAGAGGTCAACTTCAGATATGAATCATTAGCAACTCGAACATATGATTATGACTCGCGGTAGGGTAAGTATGGTTGTTTGTGGATCCAGAGTAAACGTCTTGACCACCGTAGTAAAGAGACGAGCTTAGACTGCAGGTTGCAGATTCTTTACGTTGGTCTGTGAAGAAACACAAGAAAGCCAGGAGCTAATGTGTATCTTCTAGACCAGCTGGATCGTATTGTTTTTTGACTAAGAACGGTGAATCTCAAATAAAAATGAAGAATCTTTGAGCCGTTATTGGCATTATATAGCTATATATTCATACTTGTTTGTGATGGTATAAAGGAAGCATGTTAAAATTTCGGAGTTTCTTCTGATATAAATTGTAAGAACGGTATGTTTTTGCTTAGTTCCAAGCAAAAGGAAGCAATTTGAACAATTCTTGATTGAGATCTTCATGTTCTTGATTGACTTAATACCAAACCAAAAAAGTAACTTGAGCCATTCTTGAACCAAGAATGACATGTTTCCCAGATGAATCAGAACGTTTTCCAACAAAACTTGGCTAGTATAAAGCAAAAGAAACCATATTGATTCACGAAGGGCGACAATTTTTCTTAGCTAGGTTTAAGTAAACAAGTCCCAAGACAAAAATCGAAATGGTTTTCCACTGACCTAGGGACCCACGTTTGGAGCTTAGGATGTTTCTAGCTGCTCCTTGAAAAATTCGGAAAAAGAAAATAGAAGAATGAATTGCAAGAATCAAGCAGGAAAAAGTAAGAGAAGGAACTATAATTAAGAAGAGGGGGTAATAAGGAGGGAAAATGGAGTTGCAGTTGGAGGCGGAAGAAGGTTCCTTGGGCCCAAAGACTCGAGCGGTGAAGGAAGACGAAGATGATCCTACTTTTCCTTTACCTACTTTCCATCTGTGTGTGGTTTGCTTTGGTTTGAATAAATATATATTGCGAATCTATTTTAAATTGTTTCATATTTCAATTTTCAGAAAACCCTTAATCCATGACTATCACTCGTATTTTAATTTGGAAACCAGCGTTTTTCATTAGGTTTAACAACAAATTGGCATAAAACGTCATCTCACTTCAAATCAAAAATAAAATAAGATATTCAGATTTCATTTTCTCTTCCTTCAAATAAAAGAAAATAAATTGGCAATTTCACTAACTATTTAGACTAGGCGTCTAGGCGGACGAGTAATCGAACAACGATAAGTGAAACCGATTTTGCATTAATCACAGCATAGCGGGAAGCCTACCGTCTTTGAGGACGATTAATCAGAGCAGCGGCATATTTTGAAAACGCGAATTGAAATTGAATTTACGAAATCAAAATTTGTTCGGTCGATTCAGCTTTAACTGGTTAATTTTTTTTGACCCATCCGACCATCCCAAATTGCATGTAAAGAAAGTTTAAAAATAAAAAAAACCATATGTGCTTTACGAGGTCACCCAAATATGTCTGTATTGATTGTTTTTAACAAATTGTTGGGACGTGTCGGAAATCAATTCCGAACCTCCACATCAGTAAAATGGTATACTCAACAGGAACTCTATCAAATTTGTTTCGATATGCAACACATCTTGCATATAACAGGTTGCGACCTCATTGACGTTGATAAGATCTAAACCTAGAGTGAGCTGTTTTTCCACCTTCTAATAACAAAAAGCAATCCCGCAGGCTGCATAAACCGTAAATAAATTGTATAAACATTTAACCAACTATTTAAATAGATCTGAAACGTCTATAAAATACTGTAAAATAATTCCAAGAAAAGACCAAGTAGATATGTTGAATCAGAAAATCACTACTAGGATTTGATTAACGATTGTGGGTTTCAGAGAATAAGATATTTTTATTGATAGTAAGAAAGCGTAGCAATTACAAAGAAATGTATAACCGAGAGGTTATGCCGAAGTAAAAAAAAGATTTGCGAAGTAAACTAGAAAGCGTTGGAGTCTCTGGTTTTAGCTCTGCTGCTCTCTAGATTGTATGAGTTGTGCTTTCTGGCTTCAAGATCTTTGTATTTATAGGAATGGGAGATCGGTTGCTCCGAACTCCTTTTTCTTTTTGCCTTTTTGTATATTTCCATATCACAGATATGGAAATATCTCTTATTCTCCGAAGAATAAGGAAATTCTCCGTTATCCTTTGGGCTAATCTGATGTTTCCGGTCTTCTATAATTATCTTTTAAGGGTTTTCCTATAATCCGAGCTAGGTCGGCGCGGTCTTCCTGGTCATGATGGACTTAGGTTATTTACTTTACTTTTTACCTCTTCATCTTCTTGCTTTTAGAAAAGATCTTCGTCTTCCCTCTTTTCTTCACTTTTTTTTAGAAGATTTTTGCCTTGATTTGTCATACCGTTCTAAGATTGGTCTCCTACACCGATATGGGTTTGAAGCGAAGAAGCAAAATTCCTTTGTTAGATGTGGATATCCTTGATTTTGCTCCGCGTAAGGAGCCCAGATTGGAGGACCCACCGCAAGATCTTGTGACGGAGAGGTCACCTCCGGAAATCTCGGCAGAGAAAGTATCGATTGAAGAGGAAAAGTTTTTGGCCTCGGCCGAAGAGCATGCTTTTAGCCCGTCGGATTCGAAAGATGTTTCGCCGGAAGGGCCGATGGCGACTGATGATGAACCTGGCTTCAATCCTCATGAATTCCTTCTTCGTTGGGGCGGGAATTCTACGGCAATGTTCGATGAATACTTCGCAGCAAATTTGGCTTGGTTGTGTAGGGCGAAGCCTAACCAAGGGATGTCTGTGGAGAAATTGAAACAGTTTGCCTGTTTTTCCGGGATGGCGCAACGCTTTATGCAAAGTTTAGGTTTATGCGCATCTTTGGTTGAGTCGTATGATAAATAATCCGTTCGAAAGGAAAGTAGGTCCGAGGAGTTGTCGGAAAAAGATCGAGAGCTTCGTGATGCTTTGGCGAAGATCAAAGATCTCGAGCGCGAGAAGCTCAAGTTAGAGCTTGATCTTAGGGCGCTTGATGTTGAATCTACCAAAAAGATAAGATTCCTCGAGGAGAGTCTTAAGAAGAAGGCGGCTGAGGAAGTTAAGAGCGCGGCTGCTAAGGAAAGAGAGTTCCGAGATCACCAGCATGTCTCGGTTGATCGCGTGGTGGATTTAATGTATCGGCGCCTTCGCGAATGGTATGATCCCCGTATCGAGCATATCAAGAAATTCATGGCGCAAGAGCCTGATATTCGTCGGCTAGAACTTCTGATTGTTGATGCCGAGGCGAGGGCGGATTGCTATAAACAGCTTAGGTTGGCGGGGCATGAGATTCCAGTTGAAGAGTTCTTGACTCATTCTACTACGGCCGACCGTTTGACGATGGCACGCCATAATATAAAGGATGCTTCAATTTCCTCAGACGATTTTGCCGCGCCTTCCCGCGTTCAAATACGACCCTCGGATGCGGAATTAGTGGCAGCAGGGATTCGGCTGCCGAAGCGACGTAGGGCTTTGTGATTGTCATTTTTTTGTCTTTTTTGTAAGCCAAAAGATTTATTAATGGAATAAAAAATCACCTATTTGGTTTCAGACCTTAATTCTAAGGTTTTTGCGAAGTCAAAAATTTCATTTGTCTTGCGGTGCGTGGGCATTCTTTAGGCCGGTGCTGGATGTGAGATTCATTAGCTCGTCTTACACCAAACAACATTCAGGATCAAATACCTAGTTTTTCGAAGTGTACTTTGGTCCGAAAGGTATGATCGAGAGTCGTGCGAGTATCGTCTTCGGCTTTCATCTTATCTACTTCGGAAGTAATTAAAGCGAACCGAAGCGTCAAAGGAGTGGTGATCAGCCACTAATTTAATTTTGCTTGCTTTCGTTGAATCGATTGTTTGGCCAGAACATCGATTCAGCAAGATGCATTCGCATATAGCTCTTTTTGCCGAGCTGAGAAAGTTTTTATGAAAGTAACTTTATTAAGATAGTGACTGAACCCGAAGGCTGCCTACGTACCCGAAGTGGGATCAAGTCATCCGTAGTTCTTAGTAGTACATTCTTTGCCGAGTTTATGGCTTTCAAGTATAATATTTTCTTAGGTTCATGGAGTTGCGAGGTCGTTCTACTGGCTTTCCCTTCATATCTTCCAGCCTCTAAACGCCGGGTTTGACAATTTCTGTGATTCGATATGGTCCCTCCTAATTTGGCTCGAGTTTTAATGGATTTATGGTCCTCTGTAAGACAAGGTCGTGAAGTGAGAATAGTCGGCTTCAGACTTTGTTGTTGTAATACCTACAGACTTGTTGCTGGTAATTCTGAATTCGTAATAAGGCTTTGTCGCGAAGTTCTTCCATGTTGTCCGCCACGTCGATTAATTTTTCTTCATTCAATTGAGGATCTTGAATCATCAAGGTTCGCCGGGCACTAGGTACATGCAATTCAGCCAGTGCCAAAGCTTCGCAGCCGTGAGATAGTGAGAATAGAGTTTCTCTCGTGGCAGTTCGTGGAGTCGTTAGATGGGACCAAAGAACTCCATCCAACTCGTCTGTCCATCGTCCTTCTAGCTCATTTAGCCGTTTTTTGAGACCGTCGAGGATTATTTTGTTAGATGCTTCTGCTTGCCCGTTGCCTTGTGGGTAACATGGTGTCGAATAACTTATGCGTATCCTCCACTTTTGCAGAAACTTTAGAATACAGACGAGGTGAACAGAGTGCCATTATTCGTGACGATCTCATACGGGGGACCGTGTCGGTATATTACGTACTCCCAGATGAAAAGTTGTACGTCGATTCCTTTGAGGGTGGGGTAGGCTTTAGCCTCGACCCATTTTGTAAAATAGTCTGTTACCATCAGGATATACTGATTGCAACCTGACTTGGGCATTGGACCGATTGCGTCCATTGCCCACCTCTTGAAAGGATATGGCGGAACAACAGTCTGAAGTAATTCGGTAGGCGCATTAATGGCTGGAGCGTATTTCTGGCACGGTTCACACTGGAGTGCGAACTATTTGCAATCTTGAATCATTATGGGCCAGAATAAGCCGTGTTTCTTGATTTTTAGTGCTAAAGTTCTTCCCCCTGAGTGATTCCCACCTGCTCCATCGTGAGTTTCTATCATGACTCTTTTGGCTTGTGCTTCGTCGCAGCATCGCAATATTATTTTATTCGCTGTCCATCGGAATAGGTTTCCTTCTTCTATAAAATATCGTGTTGCTTTCTTCCGGAGGCGTCTAGCTGCCCACCTGTCTTCCGGAACGATCCCTTCTAATAGGTAGGCCTTGATTTCGTCTTGCCAAAGCTTCTCTTGTTGTTCGGCATCTTCCTCCATCGGATCGTTTGTCTGTCATCCTGATGTAATACTGCATTGCATGATCCCTTTGATAGTTGAATACTAGGTTGTTTGATAATTTCTACTGGGATTGTTCTTCTTAGGGCAGGATCCGTTGTGGATGCCAATGCTGCCAGCGCGTCGGCGGCGATGTTTTCTGCTCGTGGAATTTTGGTTATTTCGAAAGAATCAAACTGCTTTGCTATTTCCTGAACTTGTTTAAGATATGCATACATCCGTTCGTTTTTTGCATCATATCTCCCCTAAATTGGCTGGCGACAAGCCGGGAGTCGCAGAAGGCGTGAACATGTTTTGCTTTTACCTCTTGAGCGAGTCGAAGTCCAGCCAGTAGGGCTTCGTACTCAGCTTCATTGTTTGAAGCGGGGAAACTGAGTTTGAAGGATTGCTCAAGAATTTCTCCGGTTGGTGATTTCAGACAGATATCGATTCCTGATCCTTGTTTCGAAGATGCTCCGTCTACATAAAGATTCCATTGCTTTTCTGTAGGTGGCTCCCCATCTAGTAGATTCGGTGGTAACTCGATCATAAAATCTGCCAAAACTTGAGATTTAGCGCTGGTTCGAGCGCGGTACTCGATATCGTACTCTGAAAGTTCTATCACCCATTTAGCCATTCGGCCAGATTGGCTTGGACTGTGCAGGATGCTTCAAAGTGGTTGGCTGGTGTAGACGACGATGGAGTGAGATTGGAAGTAGGGTCGTAGTTTCTGTGCCGAGATGATGACTGCATAAGCGAGTTTTTCTAAGGCCGGATAGCGTGTTTCGGCTCCATCCAAAGTCTTGCTGATGTAGAAAATCGGTTTCTGTTCGCCGCGGTCTTCCTTGACAAGGACGCCGCTTACTGCTGCTGTTGAGACTGCGATGTAAAGGTATAAAGTTTCGCCGTTCTCCGGTTTTGACAATACTGGAGGGGTGGTTAGATACCGCTTCAGTTGCGTGAATGCTTCTTCGCATTTTTCATCCCAATCGAAGCGTTTGTTGCTTCGAAGTAGTTGATAAACAGGTAGACATTTATCCGTTGATCGCGGGATAAATCTGTTTAGAGCAGCGATTCTGCCGGTTAACCTTTGTACTTCACGTGTATTTTTTGGCGATGGGAGGTCTAGAATTGCCGATATTTGCTTTGGGTTTGCTTCTATCCCTCTTTGAGTGACAACGTATCCTAGGAATTCTCCTGAGGTTATGCCGAATGTGCATTTGGCTGGATTTAGCTTCATGCCGTATTTCCCAAGGGTTTTAAAGCAGTCCCTAAGGTGGTCGACGTGATCTTTTGCGATTGCGGACTTGACTAACATATCGTCAATGTAGACTTCCATAGTCCGGCCGAGCTGGCTTTCGAATATTTTGTTTACCAGTCGTTGGTAGGTTGCTCCTGCGTTTTTTAGCCCGAAAGGCATAACCTTATAACAGTACGTTCCGCGATCCGTGATGAAAGCTGTTTTTTCTCTATCATCGGGGTGCATGAAGATCTGGTTGTATCCTGAGAAGGCGTCCATGAAAGATAGGAGCTGGTTTCCAGCTGTTGATTCGACCAGTCGGTCGATATGTGGAATCGGGAAACAGTCCTTTGGACACGCTTTATTAAGATCGGTGAAGTCGACGCAGACCCTCCATTTGCCGTTTCTTTTTGACCACGACGGGGTTGGCTAACCAGTCAGGATATTGAACCTCAGTAATTGATCCGGCGCTGAGCAATTTTTCCACTTCGTCAGTCACGGCTTGTGCTTTCTCGGGGCCGAGCTTTCTCTGTTTTTGTTTGATAGGTTTAAACGTCGGGTCGACGTTTAGTTTGTGCGAAGTAATCCTGGTGTCAATCCCTTCATATCCTCTATGGACCAAGCGAACAGATGTACATGGTCGCGCAAAAGTTTTATGAGGTCTGTCTTGATGTCTTCTGAAAGGTCACCTCCAATGCTTGCAAGTCTCTCTGGATGCTTCTCGTCGATGCTTACCTGTATAACTCGCTCGGGCCTTGGTTTTTTTGTGGAAGGGGAGACGTGGGTCTAAATCTTTGTTTACCATGCAGGTGGTCGCCGATCTGATTCTTCTTTCGCTGAGAAGGCACATTCGTGCTGATGAATGGTCGCCTAGAGGTGTGAATGCACCGGTTGGGGTTGGGAACTTGATGCACTGATGGTACGTTGAGACGATGGCTTTCATGGCGTGAATCCATGGTGTTCCAATGATGGCATTGTAGATGGTTGGGCGGTTGATGACTGCGAATTCTACCTTTCTAGTCATGCCGCCGATGTGAGTGATTAGGTATATCGAACCGATGCTGTAAGAGGTGTCACCTGCGAACCCGGTCAACGGTTTTCTGATCGCTCTTATCTTGTTTTCTCAATATGCATTCTCGACAGTGTATCTTCCAATATGACGTTGACTGTGCTCCCACCATCGATCAAGACTTTGGAAACCGTGCTGTCATGAATCTGTAAAGTTATCACCAGCGGGTCGAAGTGCGACTCATGCGAGCTTCGTTGGTCCTCCGTTGTGAATTCTATCGGCGTTTCGTATCTTGGGATGGGTGAATCTTGCTTTGCTGCCGCCGCTTTTTCTTCGTGTTGTCTTATTTCCTGCAGCGAGTTGGGATCGTGAAATATTCCTCCTAAAATCATGTGGGTACTGTCGTTGGTTGCTCGAACGTGTTTTTCTGTGGGTGGTGGGATCGCGATAGTAGGGCTGTTGATGTGAATAAGATCGCTGTCATTGACGGAGAGACTCATCGCTTCGGCTTTCTTACTTGGTTTTTGAAGAATTTATTCTCCTAGTCCCCACAGACGGCGCCAATTATTGAACCAGAAAATCACCACTAAAATTTGATTAACAGTTGTGGGTTTCGGAGAATAAGGTCTTTTTATTGATAGTAAGAAAGCGTAGCAATTACAAAGAAATGTATAACCGAGAGGTTATGCCGAAGTGAAAAGAAGGTTTGCGAAGTAAACTAGAAATTGTTGGAGTCTCTGGTTTTAGCTCTGCTGCTCTCTAGATTGTATGAGTTGTGCTTTCTGGCTTCGGGATCTTTGTATTTATAGGAATGAGAGGTCGGTTGTTCCGAACTCCTTTTCCTTTTTGTCTTCTTGGATATTTCCATATCACAGATATAGAAATATCCCTTATTCTCCTAAGAATAAGGAAATTCTCCGTTATCCTTTGAGCTAATCCGATGTTTCCGGTCTTCCATAATTATTTTTTAAGGATTTTTCTTTAATCCGAACTAGGTCGGTGCGGTCTTCCTGGTCGTGATGAACTTAGGTTATTGCAGATAAAGCTTTTTAGGAAATGTGCTCATTTTCCTTCTAACAATATATAAATTAAGAAAAATGTAAAAGAGAAACACAGATAAACTTAAAAAGAAACTTTCCCAAAGTCTTTAAACCATAGTGTGAAAAACAATTATGAACTACATATAAGATGAAATAGTAACTGTGTGACTGTATAAATGTTGAAAACCATAAAAATCCATTATTAAATAGATTAATCATAATCCAAAGATTAAAATAACAAAAAAAACTCTATAAAAAAATAAAAAACCAACGAAATACGAAATTTATAGATTTTCGAAAAAATTCTTTGAAAATTATACTCTCTCTCTCTGTTTTTAATTATGCGAAGGTTTAGAATTTACACACAAGACAAATTTTCATAATGATTTACTTTTTATTTTTAATCATTTTTTGGCAGCTTTTCCCTATTCTAACATTGTTTTCTTTTGGTTTACCAATAGCATTCCTTTGGGTGTCCATAGTATAAAATATTATACGGAGGGAGTAATTTTTTAATTCAGCTTTTCCCTATTCTAACATTAAACTGGAAACCAAACATGAATCAAAAGCATTCCTTTGGGTGTCCATAGTATAAAGACTTGCCTCCACAAGCTTGGCATTTTACAATTCACATTAATATCAACAAACTCATCTACAATTTTCAACTGCTTCAAAGAATGGGAATGTGTCACAAACATATTATCATTAGGCCCGAAATCTTGTAATGTATTCCTAGCAATTAAACTTCAAAACGAAGGCACATTAATTGGGAAATTTACCACATTGTCATCGCTACAGATTATTACAAAATGCTCCTAGACAAGATGTGTATTACATTGCTTCATTTTTGGAGTAGATCAATGAGGTTTGCAACAAATTGGAGACCAAGGATCAAGCGCGGTTGCTAGCAACAATGATGAAGCAGCAAAAACTCCAAACTGAAATCAGCTTTTAAGCTTAGAATTTTGGTCCAACAAAATACTTCATTTGATTTGTGATAGCAAGATCTGAGAAAGTATGCACTTGAAATTCTTGATAAAGTTGGTTTCTTGTGTTGTAAACCTTTTACTATTCCAATAGAGCCAAATGTCAAAATTTACAAAGATGAGGACTTCAAGAATTTGGTTTATTGGGTTGTAAACCTTTTTCTATTCCAATAGAGCCAAATGTCAAGATTTACAAAGATGAGGACAAGCTTATAGACAGTCCTGAATCATATTGCAGTTTGAGTTGTAAGCTCATCTATTTGACAATGACTAGATCCGATGTCTGCTTTGCAGTTCAGAATTCGGCTTAACAGTTTCTCCAAGAATTCCCCCACTATCAAGCTTTGCTGAAATTACTGCATTACATCAAAGGAACTGATGGACATGGATTATTTTACTCATCTTCACTAGATTTCAGTTTAAAAGACTTTACTAATGCAGATTGGTCACATGCTACTGCATATTCCTTGGTGATTTATTGATTTCATGGAAGTTTAAAAAGCATGACATGTTCTCGAGTTCATCGGCTGAGGCGGAGTCATAATTATGTTTTTTACAGTTCGACTGTTTCAATGGTTTTTGAAGATTACATGTTACTATGCCACAACCACCAATTCTCTATTGTAATAATATGGTTGTCATTCATATATTTAAGATTATCTCCAACCATATTTCAACTTTGGTGATAAATTTCATTTTGCAATAAAATATATCCCAACTTTATCTCATTTTCAATTACAAAATGGTATCATGATATTTTTAATTTCAAAAATGCAACCATATCATTTCATATTCTATTTGCCATTGAAATTTTCTATTTATAAAGTAGTCTTTAAAATTTAAAATACTATTATTTTTTAGAGTTATAAATAATTATTTTTGATGATGATTTTCTTTTATAGATGATTATAGAGATAGAAACAATATAATCTCTAAAATTAAAGTGCAAATAATATATATTTAATAAAAATATAATTACTTAATAATAAAGAATATTATAAATTATGTAAGTCTTAAAAGAAATTAGACAAATGGGTCAATTTGTAAGTTTTCAAGAAAAATGTGTATATATAGCAATTAAAAATAATATAGAAAAAAGAATACATACAATATTATTTAGAAATGAAAAATAAAATAATACATCTGAGAAAAATCTAATTGTATTTTGTAATTTTTGCATTTTGGGATGAAAAATGTAATAATACACTAGAGATGTCCTTAATCACAAACACACACACCATGTAGAAATGGCTGCTACATTGTTAACGATTTTTTTTAAGGAAGAGTTCTGAAGCTATTTCATGTTCGGATAGAACTTCAGATTGTTGATGTTCTTACATAGCACTTATATCCAGGCAAATTCAGGCCTTTCGTCAGCAAGATGGGAATTTCGTCAATTTGCACTCCATCTTGAAATGGACTATTGAACTATATTATGCCACATGTATAGATTCCTTTTGCTCAATCACTCATGTATATAATTTTTTTTAACAAACTCTAGTATTGGCTCTAACTAAGAGAGGAGTTTGGAAAAATAACGAAATCGTATAAAGATTTCAATTTTACCGAAGCAGGAAACTGTTCGATTACATATCATGGGACCAGAATCAAAGAATCCATCAATTGATTCGTTGTTTGAGCTACTGCAAGGATTTTCTTTAAATGCCAAATGTATCGAGATAGTAGTTCTTTTGAAGAATCTAGCTTTGTGCCCTATTGTAAGAGAAGTTGTTATCTCCAAAGGATTTTGAGAAAGCTATGAACTCTAGAACTACATTTGATTACGATTTGTCCAAACTCAAACAAACTCGCACCAGGTTCATCTCGCTTGTTCCCATTATGATTTTGCTTAACAAATGCTTGATCTTGAACAATGTTCAAGTTTTTTTTATTAACTATTTATCATTTACTATTTATGAAAGCTATATCAAGCCAACCTATGCTTACGATATTAGTCGACATACAAATTATATCAAGCCGAGCCATGCATACGCCATATAAGCTAAACATTGTAATTCGTACGAACTAATAAATAGGATAATAGTATGCTATATGTGCAAAGTTAATAAATAGCAAAACATATTTTTATTGGTCGGTAAAAAAATTAAAATACAATGCTAATATCTCGCTTTTATAGTATAAACTAATAACATAAAAATGTACAGAATCTTAGAAGTTGAAAAACCAAATCTTAACTTTAAAGGAAATTAAAAAAAAAAGAAGCAAACTCGTCACAAACTTCTTCGCCTTTTTGGTTGATAAATAGTGAAATGAATCACAACTAACACTCGTACATATGAATTTCCTCTTGGCTAAATTTTTAGACACAAACGTACTGATAATTGACTCTAATGAACACATGGACAAACAAACAAAACTGTAATAACCATACTTTTAAAAATAATAAAATAAATAATAAATAATAAAAAAAAAATATTTGAAATCCGTTTTTTTATTACTTAAACCAAACGTTTAAAACGAATTGGCATAAACCGTCTTAACAATAAATCCCGTTCCACTTAAAATAAATATAAATAAAAGTCAAACTTGTTTTAAACAAAACTCAGAACTAAGCATAAAATAACTCTTAAAATCTAGCATCTGAATGATCGCCTTGAACTTTAGTCCTCAACCACTTCCTCACCTGAAAAGGGGAAAAGAGGGGTGAGTAACAAATTACTCAGTGAGGTTAGTCATGTCCGTCCACATGATTCCCAACACCACTATTTAACAGCACACACAAATACTAACTTTAGAGCAGACAACAATCAACACGAACTTTCAATCATAGCTAACCAACAATAAACTAATCACATCACAACTCAACACAAATCACAAGACAACATGGCTGTCGGACACCTCGAAAGGTCTTTCGCCACCATTAACTCAATATAAATTATCATGACACTGGGATGGTCGGGCACCTCGAAAGGTCTTCCACCACCCGTTCGCTCGTCAGCCGGTTAACGGGGTTTAATAGGATCGCCATGTCCCCATTCTCAGTCCGACTGCACTGAAGTACAGACTTAAACGGGATCGCCATATCTTCGCTCTCAGTCCGACTTCACCAAAATATAACATATACTCTCTACCAACACATCATATCAACTTAACATTTCATCATCTAAACTTACAACAATCACTTAACATCATTTTCTCAGTCACCACAATCAACAAACAATTCTCTAAACCTAACATTTACGCATACTAATTAACTAGAAGCTTTAAAAATCCATGAATCCCATCCTCACCTTTGCTTTTCAGATGAATGGAAGTGAAACAGACACACAGCAACACGATCACAACTAAAACGAAGCTTACTTGAGGCTGAAGCAATCAAAAAACAACACACACTTTACGTTCCCATAAACTCTCGGAAAACAGATGACATGAACAACAGCGGAAAGAATCTTGCTTACCACAGAAATAACAATTGTCGGACCAACGTGACAACAACCAACGGAGAAGACAAAGCTTGCTTCTGAAGCAACCAAAGAACAACACCATAAACGTCATGATGATGAACTCTCGGAATAGAGACAAACGTAACATCAACTATGAGATCCCACTTACCACTAAACGCAACAACAGCCACGACAATGCAATAGCAACTTAACGCGAAGAGGAGGAAACTTACGGCTGAAGGTAAACAACAATGGCAGATCAATATTTAAGAACTCACGGCAAAACAGAAGTCACGGATATGATGCAGGGATTCGGATCTCTTACCACAACAAAGAATGACGATGATGCAGCAACACTGGAAACAACAGATGAAAAGCACGAAGCTTGAAGTTTAAGTTACTACAACAATGACAGATCTACGTTAAGAGTACTCTCGGGAAAACCGAACAAAGACGATGGTGATGGAAACATGAATCGAACTCGATCTATTTCCCGTAAGTCCGCTCTTGTCCTTAAAGAGCTCGGGATAGCTAACTAGCATTTCTGATTCTGGTTCCCACGTCTCCTCGCGAATACCATCTTTTTCCTAACAGACTTTCACTGACTTAACTGTTTTACCCTAAACCTGGGTTTTTTGTCGATCTAGAATATTAACCGGACTGCTTCCTACCGAAAAACTACCAGTCAAATCAGTAGGCGGATGCGGAAGAATTAACTCTGGCTTTCTTACAACTTTTCTTAGTACCGAAACATGAAACACGTTATGGAAATCTGACAATTCCTGCGGTAACTCTAACTGATAAGCCACTGCACCAATTCTTTCTGTTATAGAATACGGTCCCATATATCTTGGGTTAAGCTATTTCAACTTTCGAGTCCTGTCATTTCTCTTAAACATTCTCATTTTCAAATACACTTCATCACCCACTGCAAATTCTAGATCTTTTCTACGCTTATCTGCATAACTTTTCTGATGGTCGTGCACCTCTTTAAGTCTATTCTGGAGCAATTCCACTTGCTCGACTGTCTCTCGAACCATTTCTGGTTTTAGGTCTCGGCGCTCTCCCACTTCGGTCCAACAAAGGGGTGTACGATACGGTCTCCCATACAGAGACTCGTAAGGGGACATTTCAATGCTCGAATGGTAACTGTTGTTGTAGGCGAACTCAGCTAAAGGTTAATATTTTCCCCACTTTCCTTTCCAGTCCAGTACACAGGCTCTCAGCATATCCTCCAATGTCTGAATTGTCCTTTCTGACTGTCCATCAGTCTGCGGATGATAAGCCGTACTGAGACATACTTTTGTTCCCAATGCTTTATGGAATGCCTGTCAGAATATCGATGTGAATTTAGAGTCTCAGTCAGAAAAGATGCTTATTGGCACTCCATGTAATCTTACAATTACGTTCAAATATTTCTGAGGAAGTTGATCCGCACCATCCATTTTCCTAATTGCCAGAAAATGAGCTGACTTGGTTAGTTGATCTACGATCACCCAGATCGCATTTTTACCACCGCTTGTCTTTGGTAGCCCTGTAACAAATTCCACTGTAACCATATCCCATTTCCACTCAGGTAGCGGTAAATTTTGCAACAATCCACTAGGAACTCTGTGTTTCACTTTCACCAACTGACATGTCTGGCACTGTGATATCCAGGTAGCGACATCTTGCTTCATTCTGCCCCAATGATAGTACTGCTTTAAATCGCGATACATCTTGGTGTTTCCAGGGTGAACAGAGAAACGAGACTGGTGCACCTGGCGAAAGATCTCCTTCCTTAATTCCTCGTTCTCAGGAACGCATACTCGATTCCTATACATGTATGTTTCATTGGCTGCAGTGTGATACCCAAGCACTTCCTTATTTATTAGTTTCTGTAAAGCAAAATCTGTTTCCTGCGCCTCTCTACTCCATAATAAGTCTGCTTGATTTACTGCCTCTAATCCCATAGTATTCTCTTCTACTGTCGTAGTGCATAAGCTCAGACTTGCCAGTGTCGCAACTTGCTCTTGTACGTCCTTAACATTGGAGGCATTGCCTCTCCATCTCCTCAACGCATCAGCCACCTGGTTGGCTTTTCCTGGATGGTAAGTGATCTCCAAATTATAATCTGCCAATAACTCCACCTATCTATGCTGCCTTAACAGATTCCCTTGGGTGAAAATATACTTCAAGCGTTTATGATTCGTCATTATCTGCACCTTCTCTCCATAAAAATAGGCATGCCAAATCTTAAGAGCAAATACAACTGCAGCTAACTCCAAATCATGTGTCGGGTAATTCGTTTCATGCTTACGTAGCTGTGCGTATGCTATAACTCGATCCTCCTGCATAAGTACACATCCTAGCCCCGATCCTGATGCATCAGTCTAAACCACATACGGTACCCCCGCTTTGGGTAACACTAATATGGGCGTCTGTGTTAAATGCTCCTTTAACTTCTCGAAATTTTTTGAACATGACTCCGACCACTCAAACTTCACGTCTTAACTAGTCAGATGCGTCATTGGTTTTGCAAGGCTGGCAAACGCTTTTACAAACTTTCGATAATAACCCGCCAAGCCAAGAAAACTTCGGACCTCCGTAGCACTCTTCAGCGTTGGCCAGGCGGTGATCGAGACAATCTTTTTGGGATCTACAGGCACTCCGGCCTCTGAAACTACATGTCCCAAAAATCCGATCCTCTTTTCCAGAAACTACATTTGCTCAACTTTGCATATAAATTTTGCTCTCTCAGCTTATTCAGCACCACTTGCAGATGCCCGTCATGCTCTTTCTTACTCTTCGAGTAGATCAGAATGTCGTCGATGAAAACAATCATGCACTTATCCAAGTACTCTCGAAACACGTTGTTCATCAACTTCATAAAAGCTGTTGGCACGTTAGTAAAACCAAACGGCATTACTACAAACTCGTAGTGTCCATACCGTGTTCGAAAAGCTGTTTTCCGAACATCCTCTTCAGCGATCGAAATCTGATGGTACCCTGATGCTAAATCGATCTTCGAGAACCACGATGCTCCTTGCAGCTGGTCTAACAACTCATCAATCCACGGCATTGGATACATGTTCTTAATGGTCACCTTGTTCAAGCCGCGATAGTCAATACACAGTCGGAAACTTCCGTCCTTCTTTTTCACAAACAGAACTGGTGCGCCCCTCGGAGAACTGCTCGGACGAATAAATCCTTTATCATTTAAATCTTCCAACTGCTTTTTCAACTCCGCCATTTCTTCAGGTGCTAGACGATAGGGCGCTCTAGATACAGGTGTCGTCCCGGGTTCCAGTTCTATAGTAAACGCGTCTCCTCTAGTCGGTGGTGGTCCTTTTAGTGGTTCAAATACGTCCGCGTATCCTGCCACCACTGGTATAGAATCCAAATTTTTCTCCGCCTTCTCTCCCACCATAGAGATTGTAGCCAAATAAGCCTCATTTCCTTTACATATCAAATCTTCTGCGCAGATCATAGAGATTACAGAGACTCCACTGTGAATCTTAATTCTTTGGTATACTATCTTCCCTTCGGGTCTGTTAAAAGTAACTCGCGTCTTTGGGTAATCCAACGAAGCTTTAAGTTGCGTCAGCCAGTCCATTCCTAGGATCACATCATAGCGCTTCAACCTCATCTCCACAAGATTTCCATGTAGCTCTACTCCATCTATAATTATTGGAACGTCTATGAAGGTCGTCGAAGACTTCACTGGCTCTACTCTCGTGGTCTCGACATTCAATGCCTTGGTAAGGAATTTGCCCTTAAAGTGCCAACACTTTGCCAATTCTGGGCTCACAAAACTATGTGTAGCACTAGTATCAAACAGTGTGAAAGCAGCGACTTCCACAACGGAAAACAATCCTTCACAATTTTATACTTGCTAAGCGATTCACAAAAATGTCGAAAGAACTGACTCTTATTTTTATCAAGGCAAACTATTCAATTCAAAAAGCCAATAATAACTGAAACTTACCCGCAATCGGTTCTGCGCCATCATGAGCTCCGGCCGCATACACACGTGGAGCTATTGCTTGCCTTTTTTAAGTTGGAGGCAACTGTCCTCGGTTTTGATTTCCCTGACCTTGTCCGTTTGGCCTCACTCTGCAGCCCCTAGCACGATGGCATACTTTCCCGCACAGGTTGCAAGTTCTCATAAATTTGGTACATGTCGCTCTAGTATGACCGGGCTGTCCGCAGTTGAAGCATAACCCATATGACACCATACAAGGCCCGCTATGAAACCTTCCACATCTAGTGGACTGAAATCCTTTGTTGTTACCGAACGCAGCACCTCGGTTATCTGGTTGTTGTCTTGGCTGATCTATTCCCCTATTAGTCTTTTGAGGGGCACTTTTCACCAACTTATTCTCATTTTCAATCTCCCGTTCTGTCATGGAAGTTTTTTCAACAAGGTCCACGAGGTTAACATAGTCTCGAATCTGGCAGATTTTGCGGATATCCGACCTCAGACCTGCCATGAACTTCTTTATCTGCGCCTGATCGTTTGTCTCCCTTACAGAAAACCGGCTGAGCCTACTGAGCTCCCGTCATACTCCCTTACAGACCAATTACCCTGGGTTAAGGTTAAGTATTTCATCTCCTGCTGATCCAAGGTTTCCTGTGGGAAGAACTTTCGATCAAACTCATCTCGGAAGGTTTTCCACGAAATCTCCTGACCCACCAGAGTTTTTCTCACAACTCCCTCCCACCAAATCTGAGCCTTGCCCAACAGAAAGCTAGAAGCTATCTCCATCTGATACTCCCATGGACAGCAAACAGTCCCAAAGTTCCTCTCCAATTGTTTCCTCCAGTTATCAGCTACGATTGGGTCTGTCCCACCACTGAATGTTCTAGTTCCCAATTCCCTCATTAGCTTCAGAACCTTCAAGTAGTCCTGCCTTGGATCACGAATTGGCACGTGTACCGGTGGTACAAAAGGCGGTGGCGTGGGCGGTGCCTGTCCTACTCCAACTTGGGGTTGAGCCGCAGCCACACCTGGCATCTGTCCCATTGCTGGAATCGGTATATGCCTAAGCAACTGTTTGAGTCCTTCCACTATAGCGGCTGTTATGACTGCTGGATCCACTGCCTGAGCTGGTGCCTGGCCACCATTGTGGGTACTCTCTGCAGTCCCTGACTGAGTCTCCTTCACAGCCTGATTACCACGACCTCCACGATGACCTCTACCTCTATTAGCCATTCCACCTCGAACCATGCTGAAAAGAAGAAAAGCGACTTAGAACTCAACCATAAGAAGCATAATTTCCAACTTACAAATTCAAGTGCAGAATCGTCCTTGCCATTTTATTTTAGAAAACCCACTGAAAACCGACAAAAATACTTTTTAAGGACCAGCATTCCTGGTCAGAACCGGCTTGGCTAACCTAGACCCTGATACCAAACTGTAATAACCGTATTTTTAAAAATAATAAAATAAATAACAAATAATAAAAAATAATATCCGAAATCTGTTCTTTTATTACTTAAACCAAACGTCTAAAACGAACCGGCATAAACCGTCTTAACTAAAAATCCCATTTCACTTAAAATAAATATAATAAAAGTCAAATTTATCTTAAACGAAACTCAGATGTAAGCATAAAATAACCCTCAAAATCTAGCACCCAAACGATCGTTTTGAACCTTAGTCCTCAACCACTTCCTCACCTGAAAAGGAGAAAAGGGGGAGGGGGAGTAACGAATTACTCAGTGAGATTGGTCATGTCCGCCCATATGATTCCCTACACCACTATTTAGCAGCACACGCAAATATTAACTCTAGAGCAGACAGCAATCAACACGAACTTTCAATCACGGCTAACCAACAATAAACTAATCACATCACAACTAAACACAAATCACAAGACAACCCGACTGCCGGATACCTCGAAAGGTCTTCCGCCACCATTAACTCAATATAAATTATCATGACACTGGGCTGGTCGGGTACCTCGAAAGGTCTTCCACCACCCTTTGGCTCGTCAGCCGGTTAAGGAGCTTTAATGGGATCGCCATATCCTCATTTTCTGTCCGACTGAACTGAAGTACAGACTTAAATGGGATCGCTATGTCCTCGTTCTCAGTCCAACTTCGCCAAAATATAACGTATGCTCTTCACCAACACATCATATCAACTTAACATTTCATCATCTAAACTTATAACAATCACTTAACATCATTTTCTCACCACCACAATCAACAAACAATTCTCTAAACCTAGCATTTATGCATACTAATTAACTAGAAGCTTTAAAAATCCGCCGATCCCGCCATCACCTTTCCTTTTCGGATGAATGGAAGTGAAAGACACACAGCAACACGATCACAACTCAAATGAAGCTTACTTGAGGCTAAAGCAATCAAAGAACAATATACACTATACGTTCCCATAAACTCTCGGAAAACAGATGACATGAACAACAGCGGAAGGAATCTTGCTTACCACATAAATAACAATTGCAGGACCAACGTGGCAATAACCAACAGAGAAGACAAAGCTTGCAGCTGAAGCAACCAAAGAATAACAACATAAACATTACGATGATGAACTCTCGGGATAGAGACAAACGTATCATCAACTATGAGATCTCACTTACCACCAAATGCAACAACAGCCACAACAATGCAATAGCAACTCAACGCGGAGAGGAGGAAACTTACGGCTGAAGGTAAACAACAATAGCGGATCAATATTTAACAACTCACAGCAAAACGGAAGTCACGGATATGATGCAGGGATTTAGATCTCTTACCACAACAAATAAACGACGATGATGGAGCAACATTGGAAACAACAGATGAAAAAGGACGAAGCTTGGAGTTCAAGTTACTACAACAATGGCAGATCTACGTTAAGAGTACTCTCGGGAAAACTGAACAAAGGCGATGGTGATGGAAAGATGAATCGCTTACCCACGATGAGATTTAAGAACAACGATGATGTCTCAGAGCAGCAGATCGCCAGCGTTTGTGATCGGCGGCGGTGTGATCGAGAAGACAGCGGCTCAGCGTTGACTCGCGTGCGCTTCTTCTCACGATTACGGAATTACACGTAAGAGCTCCGGCTTTGTCTGAAACGGAGGTGGCGGGTGTGACGAAATCCGGGCAGAGCTTCGCTTACGATGAGGGTGTGTGCGGCTCGTCACGATTATGGGTGCAACTTTTAAACAAAGAAGATGAAGAGAACGATGGGGGTGGGTTTAGGTTTGGGCCATGCTGGGCTGGTGGTTCTAATTGGGCCTTTTCCAAATTAATTGGGTTTGGATCGTTACAAAAACAACTATCAGCATCCAAATCAACCTAGTAATCATTTAAGATCTTGTCCTGATGCATGATAGCTAGATTAAAAAATCATATGCAAGTAAAAAGAATACTATTATAGTAATAAATCACTGTAAGAAAAATGTATATTACATCATTTATAGAATATCATTAAAATAATTGATTCTATTTAGAATTACTAATTAAAAGTTGACACTAGACATAAAATTTTATATCAGTTTTTAATGATATCTTTATCTAGATTAACTTTACTAAATATGATGTTTATTAGACTAACTTTTTTCCATAATTGTGTTACTAAACTAATCTTAATAAATTTGTAAAATACCATTTAGCAAAAAACATGTATGGAATAACGAAAATGAGATTTTATTAATTAAAAATTATATTAATTAAAATTTAAAATAAAAAATAATATATTTTTTAATTATTGTAGAAAATATATATATATATATATAAAATCTATTTTTTTTCTTTCTCTCTCATTTCTTCTCCTTCTCTTTTATTTCTCTCTCTCTCTCTCTCTCTCTCTCTCTCTCTCTCTCTCTCCCTTTTCTTTTCTTCTCTCTTCTTCTTTCCGGCCAAATCTGGTTTTTTCGACTAGATCTGATTTTTCCGATCATCTTTTTTATTTCTCTCTTCTTTCTCTTCCTCTCTCTCCTTTTCCATTCTCTCTTCTGTTTTTTACTCATTTGTTTTCTTTCTCTTCTTTTTCTATCTCTCTTTTTTTTCTTCTCTCCGGCCAGATCTACGGCGGTTGATCCATGGCCGATGATGTCTTTTCGGTGTAGAGCTTGTCTCTGGATCGACTCTTTCATCTTCTCTTATGTTTGTTTCTTTTTCTCCGGCGGAATTCCCCATGGAGGCTTCAAAAAGCATCTGAATCTCTTTCCTGAGAGGGTGGTTTCAGATGGGTGAATGGTCCTCGCATTCTCTGGTGGTCGATCTTCTCCGAGATGGATGTAGCGGCGGCTTGCAACAGTTTTTGTTCCTAGGATTTTTTTTTTCCCGGTTTAATAGGTTTTGGATCACTAAAATCCCGGTTTCCCTTGATGGTAGATTTGATGTATAAATTTTATTAGTAGTTATGCGTTATGGTAGATTTGATTATGGTATGAGATATGTTTCATTATGGTGGTAGATTTTTAATATATGTAACTTATTTGGCATAATAGATCTGATAATGATGGTAGATTTGTTTGATACACAGATTTGGCTTCTATATATCGTAGAGCCCGATGTAACTTCCAGTAATCGACGTGTACAAAAGGGGAAGACATTAGTAAATATAAATCTACCAGCACGGCATGCATAAATCTTCCACTAAATCATATATAAATCTACCACAGACATACATAAATATATCAGCAAATCTACCAAATCAGAACATATCCTTACATTGAGTCAAAATCGTTATGTCAAAACATATGAGACATGGTTTGGCAGTATAATGGATTTAACACCACCTTCAAACGTGAACCAAGAAGGTGTGCTGCCAAATGTTTTCAGCGTTGAAGATTTTTCTAGATTTGAGTTCTAATATCGTGTACTTTCTACTATGTAATATGGATCGATACTTTAATCTCGATGTACTTTGTTGAGTGAACATCTCTAAATACTTTTTATATGTAATTGCTTTAACTTGTGTGTCCATCAAATTTTCAAAGGCAATGAACGAGTGTTTAACAGTCGAAATACAGGTTCAATCTCTTCACTACGATGTTTTCATTCTTATCACGTATAACTTCCACATTCAACATTCTATTTGAAGGTTTTTCACCGTCCAATACCACATAAGAAGTCTACCGGTAAGTAAAATATCAACAACTATGTCCCAGGACATATTAAGTCTACCACTATATGTTAAAAGTCAACTATGTACGGAAACATAATAACTCTACCAGTATTGATCAACCAATGAGGTTAATCTAGTAATTATAGAAATATATTACTCTACCACTACATACCGCAGTAAGTCTACCACAACGGCTTCATTATCTAGTATATACTAATAAGTCTACCATAATTCAAACTTCACAATTTTGAGAAAATGAAAAATAAATATACCAAGTTCACAAATAACTCTACCACAACAGTATATAAGTCTATCGAAGCACAAATTAAGTCTACCTAATTTCCAAAAAGTCTACCGTCACAAAAAGTCAATAAAAGGAAAAAGTCAACCAATCTTCACGAAATTACTTAAACCTAGGGGTCGAACACAATAAATCTTCCACAACTACAAAATAAGTCTACCGTCTTTTATATAAGGCTACCATTCCGAATAAATCTACCGCGTCGTAAGTTCATCATCCTCACCGAAAAGTCTACCAAACAAAACAAATCTACCAAACAATAACAAATCTACCAACTGTTGACCAAATATAAATAAGTCTACCGCCAAACGACTCGCCTACGTGGCACTGAAAAGTAATGGCACACAATTACCTCTCTTGTCATCAAAGGCTGGAAGGGCATAATATGTACGCTAGGTTAGTTCAGTAATAAAAAAAAGAGCATTATTTTAGTCCAAAGGTCTTTTTAAAAGTGTATTCTAGTAATCCTCCCATTTTTAATTGATACTAATCTTAACTTGACTAGCATCAATTAAAAATAATTGATACTAATACTAACTTGATTAACATAAATTAAAAAAATTGATACAAATCATTATTAATGTATATCACTTTTGAAAAACTAACACAAATATATAAGTTTACATCAATTATATAAGTGAAGCATTTGATCAACTAGCATTAGCATCAATAATAAATAATGCTAATATTTCTTTCATTTATAAAACTGATGCAAATAAATTTTCACTAAACAACTATTTGTCTCACATTGCTAAGAATGATGAAGAGCACTAGTTTCCTCCTCTATAAAAGAAATTTATCAACACTAAATTTTTTTTTATGTTTAATCATATGTATATATTTATATACATTTCTTAGAATAATAAATATAAAATTATTAGTTATATTAAATTTATAATATTATAAAAATTAACATAAAATTTTAAATTAAAACGAATTTTAATATTTCTGAATTTGAATATATAATATCATTTATTATAACTGAACGTAAATATTAATATCAGTTATTTTAAGTGATGTAAATATTAATATCATTTATTTTAAGTGATGTAAATATTAATATCACTTATTGTAAATGATATATATTAATATCAATTAATATAAATAATAAAAATAGTTGCATCATTAATAATATTGATATAAATGATTAGCATCACTAATTCCAGAGTCATTTAATTAAATGATGCAACTGAAATTGCATCAATCAAAAAATGATATTAACAAATAAAATACAATACACATGATTTTTTTTAGTGAGTTAACATAAGCCAAAAAAAGAGCTCAAATCTTGATCTAAACGTCGAAACTGATTTAAACTCATGATTCAAATAGAATTTAGTTGCTGGAGATTCTAATAACGATAATATTCCTTCAAAGATTTTTTTCAAAACATTTGTCAGTATCAAAAAAATGTTAACATTGGTTACATTTCAAAATTTATCTTCAAAATGCTTAGCTTGTTCTCTATGTAATGTTAACTCTCTTTCAATTACAGAAATTACTCCACTTATACTTCTGTAATGATATATAAAATATTTTTATATTAATAAATATAGTTTTAATATCCACACCAACTTACATAGTCAAAAACTGCTAAACATACCCTTCCAGCAGCTCCTAACGACCAATTGGCACTGGATACGCACATCCGTTTTCTACATACGTGTTATATATCCTTTTTTTTATCAACTGAGTTATCATTAAAACCACAACGGATCATAATACATGTCATAATACAGGGCATAATACGGAGGTAGAATACAGATCTTGAGGAATAAGGTAACATCCCCAGAGACACAACTAGACATAAAACACAGAGATTAGACTTTAAATCAAACCGAAGAAAACAAGAACCGGAAGAAACAAACTAACAGGATCTAGAAGTAAGAAAGAACCAGCAGAAATTACCAAATCTCACTTAACCTTTGTCCCGGCATATTTACACGAACTACACGCGACCTGGAAAGCCATGAGAACACTGCAAACAACCGTAACTTCTGCGGTAGCCACACACCAAGAGAACCCTGAGCTTGACGAAAGTGAAACCACCTCCAAGAACCACAACTCTAACCCAACCCCGGTTAACGCAGCGAAAGACTAAACTGACAGTAGCTGCAGGGAGAAACCAAGCCGGAAGACACCAACGGCAGAGAGGAGCACATAAAGAGCCATTAGGAAAACGACTACGAGTAGGTACACCATAGATAAGCACATCCGTAAAAAGGAGCTTCCACGAGTAAGAGAGGAGTCAAAGAAACAGCACCAAACCGCACAACAACCAGGAACTAGTCACTTGCCAAGGAAGAGGAGGAGAAGCGAGATTGCAACCAACCGAGAAGACTCTGACCATACCAACTCGTAGACAAAATCGCCGAAGAAAACAAACACCGCCCACAACCACTACGACATGACCAAAAATGGAATGAAAGAAAGCTTAAACTCTATGAGAAAGTCACAAGAGAAACTAAAAAGTAGATCTCAAAAACTAGATCCAGAAATTCTAGATCTAGATCTTCAAGAAACTACACAAAGGAAGATAGACAAGATAAAATTCAGAAGCTAAACCCAAATCCGACTGGCATCAGAGCTATGAAAGCCTCCAAACGCCGGTCGGAAAACTCACAAAATCAACGGCGGAGGGATATGGCGGAAAAATAGGGTGAACCCCCTTTGAGCGGAAAAGCCTGATGTGTTATATATCCTATTGTGACTAAGAAGAGTATAAGATAAGAATAAATAACACGTATAAATAAATACAAAGAGAATATAGGCCTGTTCTTTTTACAAACGCTGCGTCAGCGCCAGCGTCCGAAAATACAATGAAAATAAAGCAAATACAACACCGGTGATGGCGCATAGAATACACAGTGACGACAAACAAGGGCAGCCACTTGGACTAAATCTGACGCATTGAAAACACAGCGACAGCCGCAGCTCCATTTTCTATCGCTGCGTCTTTGTTTCTAGATTTCCTGAGATCTTCGAACTTGCCACACGTTTCTTGTCGTTGACGCAGATGGGACGTTTATAAAAAGAACAGGGTATGTAAAAAAGCACATTACACTGTTTAGAGTGGTCGTCAAGTTTGTTGTTTCTAATAAACAACTGTAATCAACAAACCAATACTTTTTAGAAGGCAGTTTATATAAATCATGCCTAATGGAATATATCCTTGTTCTTTCTGTAAACATCATAATAATTTTATGCACTGAAACCTTCAACACTTGATTATTTATGCGCAACACTAAAACCTTCTAACCCCCCTTTCGCAATATCATTTGACCACCATGGTCATCACTGAATAGCAGATGATACTGTGATCCCCAGACATAGAATTCAATCATAAACCTACCTAAAATCTACCCTCCTGAGTATATTTCTTGGTTGGGCATTCTTAACTTGGGCGTCAGAGAACTTTCGTTATATGAACCCCTTTTCTGTCCTGCCTGGAGGCTGATTGACCATTTTCTTAGTTTATTCTAGGTCCCATACGGCTACATCATCGGATTTTATGTAACTATTCATCTCCTAGTGGATGGACACGTGAGATGGAGTTCATCCTGACGACGAACACACACTTTGTAAGCATTCCGTAAAATGATATGAAACACAAATATAGTATAACATTTTATAAACAATTAAATTGTAACATATTTACAAATGAAAAAGTAATATGTTTACAAAGTTTCTAGTAAAAAATTAATATTTGTATTACATACAATTTTAAAGTTACTAAGCACAAATAAGATACGCATTACCGTTTATTTGGTAAAATTACATGAATAAATAAACATTTACTAATAATGTAATGAGTAAACGTATGACAACATTAGGTATATATAACTGATCTTTAATTTTAATTAAATTTAGGACAATCATTCCAACATTCTTCTAAAGTGTATACCAATATTTTCGCACTGGCACACCTAAACTTTCCATAACTATTGGATGGAAAGCACGGTATTTTTTTTACCTTTTCACCTGTTTAAAGATTTACTAAGGGATCAGAACCGAGAAACCCTTTCAAGCCACCTACATAAGAAAAAAGGGATATTAAATGATTAAAACGACTATGAAGGATATGATTATGCTTAGAATGTTAATATGATGATGATAATAATTGATAAACGAAACCCAAACTATATATAACATACATTCATGAAGACTAGCGAGGGAAACAAAGACGATACAGAAGATGGCTATTTTTAATGATGACATTGTGATTTTTCTCCCCCCAAAAATTGTTTGTTGTTATTTTATTTTTCTTATGATAGAGAACATTACAAGTAAAGAAATATATATATAGAAGTCTCTTATTAGGTTTACATTTTTTGTAGGGTGGTACAAAAAACGAGAGGAGTCGTTAGATTTGTTTGGCTAATTATTTTTCCGTTTTATATTTTGGGATAATATATACTGATGTTCAAGATCTTTTTTTCTACCTAATAATATTTTGGGATAAAAAAATATAAAAATTATTTAGAATATAAAAAAAAAGTATTGTGGGTTCAAACCCATGACAATGAAGTTTTCACAATGAAATACAACCAATTAGCTTAACTTAATTCTATGTTATGGCTTTAAATTAATATGCAAGTGATACTGAAACTTTATTGTCATAGGTTAAATACATGTGCTAATATATATATATATATATAAAAAGTTACATTTTAAGTTACATTTTATCACTTCTCCTCCAGCCATCGCATCAACTACATCATTAATTGTTTATCATTTAAATTTTTTTAAAACATAAAATAATATTAACATTCAATATAAAAAAATAAAAAGTAAAATGACAATCATAATATATTGTCAGAAAATAAAATAAAATATATTTTCTAACTTCTCCTTCCGCCACCTCAGCAACTACACCATTAATTGTTTATTATTAAAAAACACAAAATAACACTAACATTCAATATAAAAAATAGAAAAAAACAGAATTATAATCTGTTGTTAGAAAATAAAATAAAATAAAATGAAACCAAAAACTAATTATATACATTAACTTTGAATATTTTAAGATTCAAGGCAGAAATTTACGAGTGTGTGATGAGAATATGTAATTAGAAAAACAAAAAAAATAAAAATTAACATTAACATTTAATATAAAAATTAACAAATATGAAAAGACAATTATAATGTGTTGTCAGAAAATAAAAATCAACAAAATAGCAAAACCAAAAATTAATAATATACATTAGCTCTGAGTATATCATGATTCAAGATAGAAATTTACGAGTTTGTGACAAGAATTAGTAATTAAAAAGATAGAAAACAATAAAAATTAATATTAACATTCAATCAAAAAATATTAAACATAAAAAAACAATTATAATATATTGTCAGAAAATAAAAGATCAACAAAATACTATAAAAGAAATGATGATATACATTAGCTCTGAGTATTTCAAGATTCAAAACAGAAATTTACGGCTGTGTAACAAAAATTGGTAATTAGAAAGATGGAAAATAATAAAATTGATATCAACATTCAATATAAAAATAGCAAACAAAAAAATTATAGTGTGTTGTCAGAAAATTAAAATCAACAAAATACAAAAAATAATAATAATAATATACCTTAGCTTTGACTATTTCAAGATTAAAAGCGGAAATTTAAGAGTGTGTGATGATAATTGGTAATTAGAAAATCTAATAAAAATGGAATTGGAAATTCGAGTAACGAGATGGGTTTGAAAAATTGCATTATCTAAAATCTGTTCACAAATTTCCAATAATTAGGATGAAAGTCAACTTCAAAAAATATTTTGGGAAAATTCAGATAAGTCGAGGGAATTTTTTAAAAACTATATAATTTTAATATTTTTAATTCTTAAATGGATAGTTTGGATATCTAATATCATATATGTTATTTTCTCTTATCTGTTTGAATAAACCAAATAATCTTCAATAGATAATATTTGATCGAATTTGAGATAAGACAAAAAAATCTAGATGGGTACATAGAAATAATAAACAATCACAAAATGTCAAAAATATATGATACAATAAATATAATATAAAACATATATAAAATGATAATCAAATCTCTGTGTTGTGCGGATCACAAACTAGAAATTTGAAAAAGATAGAAAATTCGAGAGAGATACATGTGATAAATAGAAATCCATCTTAAAATTCTCAAAAATATACGATACAATAAATTAATATAAAATATATAAAAATGAATCATATAGCCGCGCGTAGCATGAATCACCAACTAGTATAATACTCCCTCTGTTTCATAAAGAGTGTCAATTTGGCACTATTTTTTGTTACATAAAAAATGTCACTTTAGATTTTCAATGCAATTTTTCAAATTAATTCTCAATTTTATCCCTACAATTTTAGCTTATTAATTATAGAGAGATAATGACTTAGTGTATAAATAAAAGGTATAACAGACATTTATCAGTTTTTTTTTAATTTATGTGAAAAATGTCAGAATGACACTCTTTGTGAAATGGAGGGAGTATATAACTGAAAAAATTGGCCTTAATACCATCAATTCGTTTTTGTTTCCGTAATAGTCAATTATTGTTATCCAGTACAAATGCTAAAAAATCATAATTATTGAGTGATTTATAAATCGATTACATTAATTTAAAATTTAAATCACATCATCTTAAGTTTAGAATGAATAAATTCTAAATTACTTGCATTAACTTCTAATTTTAATCATATCATCTATTGCTCTATTATTAAGGTTTATATAGGATCTAATAATTATATGGGGATCATATGTATGCCGTAATAATAATTATATGGGGATCATATGTATGCCATACTAGTATGGGTGACTTTCACTTCCTGAAACTATCTGAGTGAGGCTAAAGCGGGGAAATATCATGTCGTGATTGCACCGGCCGTTGGATAGAGGCAGGGCCCATGAGCCCGACGTAGGGATGGGCGACTCGCTGGTAGGGGTGATCGGGGGCATTACAAGTGGTATCAGAGCTTGGGAAGTTAAACAGGTTCTGTCCTATGAGACTGTCTTACTGTCGTGATCAGAATTCAGAGACAAATTTCCGTTTAGTGGAGGAGAACAGTAACGACCGGGCCCGGCCCATTTGAATAAGTTTAAATGGATTGATTTGGCTACCTATGTCATTAAAGTGCACTTATCTTTTCCGTCACTGAACCTTAGAGAACTCTACAGTTAAGGGTGATTGAGCTAGAGCAAGACTAGGATGGGTGACCTTAGAAGTGATTCCTGAAACCATGTGAGTGAGGCCAAAACACAGGGAAAAATCATGTGGTGATTGCAGGGTCAGTAAATAAGTCGGTTGGGCTTCGGAAAAAGTAATGCACCATCCGCCGGACAGTGATGGAGCCCACAATCCCGACACGGTCGGGGGCATTACAATATATCCTAATTATTGACTGAGTTATAAATATTCTGCATTAGATGATTAATTAAAAAATTAGTAATTGATTAATAATATACTTGACGTTAATACGTCTTTCTCCAACTATGATCATGAAGTTAATATGTTTTTCTCTAACTATTAGAAAACAAAAGATACTAATAATTAGTATTTGAGTGATAACATATTATGTATTCAAATATTTGATATTTTTTTAGTTCAGTTACAATGTGCGGGATCTCCTTTAATCCGGAGATGTCTGAGTGAGGCCAATAAATAAGTTGGTTGGGCTCCGGAAAAAATAATGCACCGGCCGTTAGACAGAGGCAGGTTCCATGAGCTGGTTATCAGGAGACTGTCTTAGGGTTTGAGGGGGGGGGGGGGGGGGGGGGGGGGGGGGGGGGGGGGGGGGGGGGGGGCTCACACTGTCATGATCAGAATTCGGAGACAAATTCCCGTTTAGTAGGGAAGAATTATAACGACCGGACCCGTCTCATTTGAATAAGTTTAAATGGATTGATTTGGCTATCTATGTCATAAAAGTGCACTTATCTTTTCGGTCACTAGTCCTGAGAGAACTCCCCAATTAATATGTTTTCCCTAACTATTAGAAAATAAAAGATACTAATAATTAGTATTTAAGAAATAACATACTATGTATTCAAATATTTGGCATTTTTTAGTTCAGTTACTGACATGAAACCCTACAAATCCTTGTGAAAAATTAAAGTAAAGATCATACGTCTCTGGAAACAATATTCTCCTGCTGTTGGTCTCACCATTGAAATGATTTTAATCGACACAAATGTTAGTTTAATATCATTATAATATTATGCTTCAACTTGTGATTTTATTACTTTGTCATTGATTTTTTTTTTTCATTTTATCTTATGGATAGGATCACAAAATCCATACTACAGTGAAAAAGGATCATTTAATCAGTTTGACCCATTCCTCTCACAAGGTGGTTCAGATATTCTCATTAACTTTACTGTCAATCACTCATTAGAATCCTACAGAATAACCAATCACCTTTAAAAAATTACTTTCCTTGCAACAACCGGTATTCATAATTGTAATGACTGCCTAATGAACTCAATGGGTTCGAGCCTAATAACCAGAGAATTCTGGATGGTTCCTTGGATCCAAACTATTTAATTGGTATGTGTTTTTCTTAAACCAATTTTTTGCTTTTAAAATAATTTATAATTACATATTTTGACATTATTTAAATTATCTTACACATATCTTATTGTACAAATTGTTGAAGTCAGCCATGGTTAAATTGTTACTGCAAATGGGAAAGACACACCCAAGCTAAGTGTGGAAATTCGAAATTCAGAGTACATTAAATCTAAATTACATGACTCATATGTTAAGTGCAAATATTATTTTATATGTAGTTAAACTAAATAAATTAATTCTTAATACTTACTCTTTATGTTGTGTTTCAGTGATGATCGTCTTCCTGTTAGGTTATGGAGTCCATTTGCAACAAACGTTAGTGATGCTTTTCAGACATATGGTCAACAATCTTTGATTATTGTACTGAGGTTTGTCAAGATAAAAGTTTGGAAATGTAAAAATAATTTTATAAACAAATTTAAATAATATCTAATTATACTATAATTAATAATTGTTGAAATACAGAGGATCGTAGCATTTCCAATGCTTACAATGTGTTGGGGATCTCCTTTAATCCGGAGATGCCTGAGGTTGAATCATTTCTTCAGCTCTAAGTTTATTGAAATTTGCTAAATGACACAATAACAATAATCTAAACACAGATATCACATATTTAATACAAATAGCATATATTTTCACTCTTAAAATTTTAGGCTGCCACGTGATGATCTTGCTTTGGCAATTGTGGATTCTAAACCTCTTACTTTGGTCAATGGTGTATCTGAAAATAATGATTTCTTTATTCACACACCAAGAAAAACCATTGTCGAATTCCAAATTCGACTTTTAACAAGGATGATTTCTTTGTTCGACTTTTATTCCAAATTTTTAATCAATATTATAATTACAATTTTTATTTGTTCTAAAGTTTCTTTTCTTACTGATCCTCACAGGTTGAGAACTGTATTTTGATGTGCACAATTGCAAAAATTGATGCTGATATGGGATGGTGCTATTTGGGTTGCAATGTATGTTCTAAGAAAGTTTTACGTGTGCTGAATGATGATTTCAACCAGGAATATGTGGATGATTTTTTAAGATTTAGTTACTACTGTAACAAATTCAAGACAGACAACCTTAAAATTTTACCAAAGTATGAATCGCTTTACTAAAGGTCCTTAATTGGCAAACAGAAAATATCCTCACCCAAAATCAACTTATGACAACAATAAATCATAAAGTTGATCAATTTACTGATGACTACAACAAAAGATTGAGCAACCTATAAAACTCAATAATGGAGAGCCACGGTCGACTCAGAAATCTCTATAAAGAGATGACAGCTATGGCACAGCACATGATAGTTAATACGTCTAATTTCAGAAGCAAAGAAGCTGAGACAGCCAGCCTCAAAAACCAGTTAAAAGATCTCCAGAGATGCCTAGAAAGTATGATTCATAACCAGAATCAAGCTGATACATACTTTAATCCTCTTGGAAGTATGCCATCAGGATTTTCTATGTATCAGGGATCCTACTCCCCAGGTTTTCTCTCTGGTTATCAAGAACCTAAGACGAAGACATCTCTCCCAGGATTCTTATCATCCGACGAAGCTTTCACATCTCGATATGGCACACCATCGGCTAGTAATTTCAAAACAAAGCCGACTCGTGCGAAACCAAGAAGACAAAAAGAATCAGAATTCCTAGCAAATCCAACAAAGAGACCAACTCTAACCTCCTCCTCAAGTCACAAATCTATTGATGATTCAAAGAAGAAAGAGAAGGATATTGGGATAATCGAATTTTCGATGTCTAACCTACTCGATACTATCGGCCAAACTTCTAGAGAAACGACGCCTCGAAGACAGGACCAAACACCTCGAATCAGCTCAACGCAACCAATCGAGATGATCAACCATTTTTCTGACACGAGTTCTGATAGCTATGAGGATAGTTCAGATGAGGAGTAAATCCCAAAGCAATTTGCCATCGGAGAAGGTTCAACCGCTCCAAAAAGGGAACCAAACATTAATGAGGTCGATTCGAGTGATGAGGAGATGAGTTACACACGCCCCAGAAATCAAGAGCTTCCACCAAAGTAGTTCACTTCAAAAGTCATGATATTCACGTTCGATGACATTCCCTTCGAAAAATGGAATGATCGACTCGACTAATTTCATGCATGGATGACTTCAAAAGCCATCACATCACCCCTAGAGCTTGTCATTCAGCTATTTACGGCACGAATATTCGGAGCTCTCAAAGAATAGTGGAATTCACTGGGCGAACCGATAACAGCAAGTCTATCAGACGACTATTCCATTACTTTTGAAAGAAATTCACAGAGAATTCATTGGTACGCCTACTCATCTCAAAGAACAACTACAAGAAGAGTTTTTCTTAGCAAAGTGTTGTTCGCTCAAGAAGAAGGATTTCGCTAAACATTTTGAACGCCTAACACAAAGATATTATGCACTCATTGGCCTCAATAACCCAAGCTTGAAGCAAGTTTACCTTTCCTCCATAGATGATTACCTGAGTCAACATACCAAGCTGTATATCAGAGACCAAAGACAAAGAATCGAAGAAATATCCATTGGTCAAATCCAGCAATACGTCTTCCGAACACTCGACAAGCTTTGCAAGCAAAAGAAGTTCTAGATGGAATTGATGGACAAATTAAAGTAACTGCCCAAAATATGTGCCAGACTAGACCTATCAATCAAGTGTTCTAAATCCAAGGAGACTTGTTCATGCGAACCTCGAGGCAAATCTGGAAGATTTAGAAAACCGTTCCAAGGACGATTTAATAGGTTCAGGCGTAAGCGTTTTTTCAGAAAGAAACGAAGCTTCGAGAAGACAACGAGATGCTTTCTATTCTGTAAGGAAGGACATTTCGCAAAAAAATGTCCAAATAAGTCAAAGAAGAAGAAGCAATATCTCATTAACTCGATATCCAGTATTGCACCAGATATCAACCTCGACAATCATGACCTTGAGTCTGTTCTATCATACGATAGTGACGATAATGATGTTATATGTAGATACTCAGATTCCGATGTTTCATCTGAATCATCATCCGAAGAAGAAAAAGATTGTTGCTTTAAAATCACTGAAATTCCACGGCAGGATGAGGTTCAACCGCCACACTTGCCTGTCACGATCTTTGACCCATGGAGAAAAGAAGAACCAGTTCATGCTATCGCATTGATAGACACATGCGCTCATTCATCTATAGTTCTTCCGTCTTCTATGTGGCTGCCACACTAACAAGAGTTCCGAGTCGCAAACGCTGGCTCGCTATCTGTTAAGCTCAAGTCCAAACCAATAACCATAGAAATCTTCCCAGGATGTCAAGTTACAACAGAAGTTCTAGGATGCGTTGGGAAAAGATCTAATCATGGGATGTGATACATATTATGCGTTAAAGAAAAGGTTCGATATTTCGCTCGAACCGCGAGGAATGAAGTGGAAGTCTTTCTACAAAGCCTTTACTACATTACCTTGCATATTTTCACTTGAAGAAGCAGCGCCTCCCGAGTTCAACAAGATCAAAGAAGAAATCACGATAATCTCATGCGCAGATTCACATATGGATTTCCTTCAGAAGTGCAACAATCCACTGTGGCTAATTCGGAGTTCTTTGTGTCATTACCTTTCGAAGAAGATGTCCATACTACTCCAACAAAGGCGAGTCATACATGAATGCCACCTACCTTATTGCAACAGGTGAACAAAGAATGTGACTAACTGGTCAATCAAGAATCGTCTCAGCAAAAAATTCACCATGGGCGTGCAAAGCATTTTGCGTCAACAACAGAGCAGAACAAGCAAGAGGGAAGCTTAGGCTAGTTGTCGATTACAAGCCTTTGAACCAATATCTTCAAGATATCAAGTGCCCTCTGCCAAACAAGAAGGCCCTTCTACAACATCTACAAGGAGCAACAATATTTTTGAAGTTCGACCTCAAATCAGGGTTTTGGCAACTTGGAGTTCATCCAAAAGAGAGGTACAAGACAGCATTATGTCTGCCAAATCGCCATCTTCAGTGGAGTGTTCTGCCTTTTGGATTAAAGACAGAACCCTCACTATTCCAGCAGGCGATGTTGAAGATATTCAAGCCACTAATCGACACAGCTCTAATTTACATCGACGACATTATCATATTTTTGTCAAGTACAACATAGCATATTCAGACTCTCAGAAAGCTTCAAAGCGTTATCAAGGAATCAGAATTATGCTCTCGGCCCGAAAGATGATTATAGCCCAGCCCAACATCGACTTTCTTGGAATGAAGATTAACAACGGACAGATCACGCCTCAGTCTCATCTAGCTACAGCTCTTCTTGATTTTCCAGACGAAAAACTCACAAGGTGACAAGTTCAGCAATGCATTAGGGTAATCAATTACATAAGCGACTTTATCCTGCAACTTTCACAGTTGACAAGACCACTCCAAAAGATGCTGATGAAGAATCCACCACAGTAGGCTAAACAACAAATAGAAGCAGTCAAAAGGCTAAAGATAGAGATACATAAGCCACCACCTCTAAAGATTCCCTCCTCGGGGAAACGTCTTCTACAGACTGATGCGAGTGAAAACTATTGGGGAGCTATACTGTTTGAAGAGATAAATGGGGAACATTAAATCTGTGGATATAAAAGCGGACACTTTAAAGACGCAGCGATGCATTATCACTCCACGTTCAAAGAAATCTTAGCAGTCAAGAAGGCTATCGAGAAGTTCGAGTTTCATCTGATTGGACATAAATTTCGCATCAAAATGGATATGTCTTCTTTTCCAAAGATGCTACAATTCAAACAAAAAATGGTCCCACACCAGCAGCTATTACGATGGAGCGAATGGTTTTTAAAATATGACTTCAAATCCTTCTATTTAAAGGGCAAGAAAAATACGCTTGCCGACATGCTCAGCAGAAACCCACCAAAGGAGATTCATCTTATGGCGAGTTCATCTACATCATTAATGAGTTACTACGACTTCGAAGCCAACATGCCCAAAGACGCTCATTAGCTAATCAGAAGAAACTCTCTACACGAACATCTTCAACATAATATCTTCTACTATCAGTCAATCATCCTCTCAAAGCACGGTATCAACTGTCACTACATCGCACCAATGGAGATTCACTCGGGCTATCCGTTCGCTCACCTCTATCGAATCGAAAATTCGAACATGCCTGAAGAAGTTCTGTGTTTCCTATGGTATCTATGCTCGGTCTACACCATTGGCATCACGTTCGACATAGGTTGGTTATATCAATACATTAATACCCAGCAAGATCAGAAGGATTGTCTCTCAACTTTCCTAACGTGGTTTGCATCTTTCAACATTTGGAATGGAAAACAAAGAAGATCAGCAAAAGCAACAAGCTTGCCATTCAAGCAACTAAGAGGTCAAAAAAGCCTCAATCCGTTCTTTAACCCTCATACTATATACTTCTTCCACTGACCTGTTCAAACCAACATCAAATCCAACAAATTTCGTGCTATACCCACTCTCATTCACCACAACGACTACAAAAGAGCAATCCTCCCAGACTTCAATATCCATGACAACAAACCTTATGAAGACTTTCAAACGCATGCATTTCGGCTCAACAATGCCAGGCAGACTTTCCCCATTCAACCCAAGCTGGATCTACTATTCTGCTGACTACCAGATGAGCCTCGACGAAGATTTACAATATTTCATGATGAAACATGAAAGCATGACGGACACTACGAAAATCAAGAGGCAGATCATTCTGGAGATAGTAAAACAAGAAGAAACGTCTCAACAATACCTGACGAAATATTTCCAAGACGCACAACTCCCTAACGATTCCATGAATATTGACGAAATAGGGAAAATGTTCAACATCGACGTCAACACGGAGCCCGAAGAAAACTTCGAAGAACCAGAAGAAGAATACGAATGTCCAGGAGATCACTACGGTTGTTGCGACAAACATATCATCGAGTTCGAGATGGATCACTAAATGAAGTATCTCTAAATACTTCATTATGTAAGATTATAAGTGTGTTTAAAAGAAATAAGTAGTGATGTAAGCGATGATGTCATCGTATATGTAATGATGTAAGCGCTTATGTCAACGCATCAATAATGTTGGAATGAGGTAAGCGCTTATGTCAGCGTGCACCATTCCTCCCCTGTAAATATGTGTGCACCCCATTGTAAAAATCATCTCAGAATTTCTATAAAAACCTCTCTCTAGTTTCTCTCTCTAAATAAGTCTCTAAAATCTTTTGGGTTTCTAGACTTTCTAACATCATCATAAGCCTTGGCTACTTTTCTATCATCAGAAAGATGCCAATCTACTCCAGATCGATGCTTGATGGTTAATCAACACAACTCTAGTCAATACGAATTTTGGAGGGAGGTACTATTTCTAACGGTGATTGAGTAAGTAAGAGGTCGAAGTGCTCAGTAAAGCTTCCTTACTTGGAAATTACCTCTTCCATCTGTCAACACGGCTTTAGTCAATACAATACCAGAAGTTCCTGCATAGAAACACCGTTAGAAATATTACCCCCTCCGAAAGTCACTCACACCAAGTTGATGCTCTTTGATAATCATGCTGTTCTATTAATTCGTCAGCCTTGCCTTCAAATTACTGGTCTATTAGGAATGAGGTAATATTCACTAATACATGTACGACTATTTTATTGTATTACTTTGTATTATAATACTGTAATTTTCATTTCTTAATAGATTGAAGTATCAGACGTGCTACCTCTTGCTCTCACTAACTTAGTGGGCAAGACATATCTTTTTAAACTTTGTTTACAAGCATGATACTTACAAAATCTTGAAAATCATCACAAATGAGGAGTTGATTAATAAATTTATTGTGAGAGACTCCCTCATGTATATTTATATGCTGATAGTTAGCAATGGCTGTGTAATAAAAATGGAGAAATCGCTCTAATATATAACATCCTAAAGGAAGGTGATTGGTTTAAGATAACTAATTTTAAAATAATTCACGCTTTCGACATAATAAAAACGATAAGGAACAAATACTATATCATTTTTCAAAAAGGCTACAACTATTTCCAAGATTAAACCACTGTCAGATTGTAACTTCTTTTGTTTTGCCAACTATCGGAACATACTACGCGGGCTTTCTCACCCAATGTTTACTATTGGTATGTTCTTTATATTCCTAAATTTTGTTGATTCTCTTGAATTTGTTAAAAACTGAAGATTCTGTTGTTATATTATCTAACTTATGTTTCTCAAAATTTACAATAATTTTTAACATGAATTAGATCTCTTTGGGGAAGTAAAGAGGAGAATTAAGTTTTCTTTAAAGGACACTGAGTTAATATTTATCATATCTGAAATTTCATATATATGTCTATTACGTATATATACTACACATCCAATCTCTAATTTAATAACTTCTCAATTACTTACAGGCTAAATGAAATCAAATGTGTTGATTATGAAAATCTTGCCGATGAATTAAATAAGTTTTGATGGTTTACCGACACTAATATAGTAATGTGTGTTTTAAAGTTATGGAGAATTGAATGAAAATTAGGTAATTTTTAATCAAAATAGAATAGATATTTATTTTAATTTTCTCTATTCTTTTTACAAACATTACATAATAAATGTTATCTTTATTATTTAGGTGGTTTTACAGATATTTCTAATATATCAGGATGCTCTCAAATTTTATTTGATCCTCAAATTCCAGAAATACAATCACTCAGATTCATATAAGTATTTATAATTACAATTTTTTTTTAATTATTTGTATATATTACATATTACTGATACATATTTTATAAATGAACAGAAACACTTTTTAATGGTATTTACACAGTTTTAAATATCGATGTTTTAATTAACATTATTTTTTTTTTATTTTCCGACTATAGTTAATTTTTAATTATTTTGGCTGTCATGATATAGATGTTTTCTTCCACAATATAAGTTATATATATATATATATTGTTTTTTTATATATTCAAATTCATATTTAAACCAATTAGAGTAAAGCAGTGTACAACATAAAAAAGTATACTAGTATACTAGTATACCTAAAAAGCACTATAATATAATTAATATTTTACTATAATATTATATAAAACCAACATTAAAACTGAATATATTATATTATATAATATGGTTAAATATAATATTAATTAAATAAAAAATATTTTATTATGTACAAAGCGCAAATTATTTATCTACTAATTTATTAATTTAAGAAATTCTTTTAATAAAAAAAGGTTAACTTTGCATCATTGTATTTCTCAAAGTAAACTAACAAAGTGTAATTTTTATCATTGTACTCGACAAGCACGGCAACACTGTCACTACTACCAGCGTGATCCCATCACCCACAGGAACAACATCAGCGTCTACAGTAATCCAGGCCGCCCTACAACCACTCACTCAAGATTTGGATTCCAAGTTTAATGGCCTACAACCTCATCAAGAGAAGTACGACGACAACTCAACAGTTTGGTAGCTGCGGCCACCGCGTGATCAGCACCACTCGGACAAAAGCCCTTTGCTACACCCACCACATATGCCATAAATAGGCAGGTGAGAAACGACGAGGAAAACGGAGCCGACAACACGCTTCTGGACGAAGTAAAGTCCGAGGTCACAAAACTGCATCAATTGAGATGGAATTTTAGTTATCTTAGGAGCCGAGCTAGTGAAGTGGTGGATTTGGGAGCCAATAGAGTCAACGGAGAGAAGTCCTTTCGCCCAAGTAATCACGGATGTTCACCTCAGCACCGTGATAAAACTTAAGTTGTCCTACTACAACGGCACAAATGATTCGAAATATGGCTCACCAGATTCAACATCGCCATGAAATGACAGTGCTTCGAATAACCAGCCGAGCATGAAGCTAATTACTCCCAAACCATCATCGAACACCTCAGCAAGGATACATTTAAGTGGTTCTCAAATCTTGACCCCATATCCATCAAAATATTTAAAGACCTGTCAACAGCCTTCATGAAGTAGTACTCGATGTTAATTACAAAGTAAACTGCCAACCTCTTCATGTTGACCCAAGAGCGATATCAACTGCTTCGCGTCTACATCGTGAGATATAGGCACTTATCAACGGCCTCTGGTATGAATCCACAACTTATGGTCAGATACAACATTATATAGCGTTGGAGGCACTTATCAACGGCCTCTGGTATGACTCCATCTTCATGGACGAGCTACATCTCTACCCACGAGAGATCCTCGAAGACGCATTCGATCGAGCTCAAACGTTCATCCAGATCAAAGAGGAGAAGTCTTTCTACACCAAGAAGTATGTCATAGAAGAAACCTTAGGTTTAAAAGGCAAGGATCACGACTCCCGTGCAGGGAAAGGCAGACTGTCATCCCACACCATCGGAAAGTCAGGGGAGAATCCATGTAACTAGTGGAATCGCGGTGACACCCAAAATAGCTCGACAGACAATGACAAGAATCACGACCTTTCCTACATGCCTCTTTGGCTTGTCACCACCTCCAAAACTCTTTATTCAAGAAATATAAAGAAGGAGAAATAGAAGTTGACGAAGATCGATCACAGGATAAGACCACCTATGACCGCTGAGCTACAAACAAGGATGATTGCCGAGCCGCAAATATCAATGATCGCCGAGATTGCAGTAACTACAACCGCTGGACTAGTTTGGGAGGGCGTCACTGAAGTTCTTCGCCTGTTAACAGGCGGAAAGACAAAGATGAGCAGAAACGTCCAGAGAAAAACGATGAGGAGAGTGATCAAGATAACCCACTCCCGCCATCTAAGAGAAGAATCAACATGATCATGGAAAACTTACCTGGCTGCGATGACTCTATAAGAGAGATCAAATATTATGGAAGAAAGGCTATCGCCTCCAATAAATTTCCATGCAACATCGGATACAAGCCTGCAATCACTTTCACAACAAAAGATACGCGAGGCCTTCACCCCACCCCCTCACCAACCTGTTGGTAGTCGAACTCCACATCCATGGAAGCGAGGTGGCCAAGATCATGATTGATACCAAAAGCACGTTTAATATTATCTTTAAAGACATCTAAACAAAAATAGAAATCCAGGGTACAAATATCAAAGCGACGCTAAAACCCCTTACCGGAGTTGCCAGAGAATCCTCCTTCAGCATCAGAACTATACGGTTGACTGTTTACATCGGCGGCATAATCAAGATCGTTAGATTCATCGTTATGGACAATCCAGATATATGCAACGCTATCCTCGGCATGCCTTTTAGTCACGAGATGAAGGCTATTGTGTCAACCTACCACCAATGCATAAAGTCTACGACTTCCTCAAGCATCTTCGCACTTCGCGACAATCAACAAATGGCGGGCTCATACTTCATCAGTGAACAAAGGATGCGTCTCACCTCGATGACCACCCAAAACAACGCCAAAAAATCACATCAAGATCTTTCTTCCAGTTTGGCATCATCTAAACGCCATTGAGGCAAAAAAAATAGTTAAATAATAATTGTAAAAAACTACGAATGGCTTGATCTCACTTGGATACGTAAGCAGCCTTTTATCCAGTCTATCAATAACATTAATGAAATTTTATTTTATCTTTGATTGTCTTTGGAAATCCAGCTCAATACGCCCAAAAGCACCATGTACACTTCTTCTCCAAATACCAAACCAAACTATATGAATGTATAGCTTCAACTTGCTGGCCCAACGTCGATATAAACACTAATAAATTATGTGGTTGATCATCACCATTTAAGATTTTGGTTCAATATAATTACTTCCAAAAATTTAAGGAAGTCGAGGTTAATACTCGTACAACTCGGGGTCCTACAAAACATCTATCGATCGAAGTAAAAGCTCTATACGATTTGTATTCGACCTTGCAGTTGTAACTACTGTAAATCAAGAAAAAAATCCTTGTTTCCACCCCGAATAGAAATATGAAAATCCAAAATATACGAACGTATAAGTTCAACGTTATGGTCCAACGTTAACATAAACACTAATAAATTATGTGGCTGATCACCACCACTTAAAATTTTGGTTCAATATAGTTACTTTAAAAGTCGAGGTTAATACTCGCACAGCCCGGGGTCATACAAAACATCTATCGGCCAAAGTAAAAGCTCGATACTATTTGTATTCGACCATGCAGTTGCTATAAGTCAAGAAAAGAAAGTCCTTGATTCCACTCCGAATATAAATATGTCTCTATAGAAAAGAAGACTACCTCGTGAAACCAACAAGCTTTTTTAAACCAAGTATCTTTCATGAAAATAGAGTCTTTATCATTGGATAAGATCAACACATTGATCGTTCGTATGCAAAAGCAAACACAACTCGAGACAACTAAAACTCTTCAAAGATCATTACATTATTCTTAGTGAATGAAAACTCTTCCACACAATGTTAATACAAAAAGCCAGAGCAGCAAAAATAGAATAGAAATAGACCTAGCAGTTAGGCGTATCGAACCAAACTGGTAAACATTCATGGGTACAACCTACTTAACGTTTAAAGAAAAATATTTAAGACAAAATAAAAGATCTAACCTGTTTGTCAAGTGGAGATCATCCTCTGTGATAACCACTTTGTCAATGGCATTACCCTTCATCTTACACTCTGTGAGCTTTTCTTTGAAGGCAGAAATCATCTTAGAAGAATTCTCCCACCTGTGGGCTTGCATCTATTTTAAGTAGGCTATCATGGCCATCTTCTTCGCCATACCAACCACAGCTTCTTCAACCTCTTCTTTCTGAACTAATAAATCTTTCATTAACTTCATGCACGGCCCAAACCAGCCAAGGCATTTTTAAACACCTTGTCAGCCACATATCAGGCTGCCTTGTCGCAAGACTTGTGAAGTCTCTCTCTTTCTGCAGATGATTTTTACGCCACCTTTCCTTTTGAGAAGGTTAATCCGCGCTTTGAGAGCAACCACCTCATCTCAGAGTCAAAATGACTCGGCCGCCTCAATCTTAAGATCGTGAAGTTCAGTCTCAAGGCTGAGAGACTTCGCTTGAAAATCTTTGACTCTGTTTTGCACCTCTCGACGCCTTTCGATCTGGGCAGCAATGCTTTCAACATTCATTTCTTCAAGACGAAGACTCCGGTCATACGATTCCATGATCAACAAATAAATTCTCATTCCTTGATAATGACGACTTGTTTAAATTTGCAAATAAAAACACGAAGATATCGCAACTATAGAAAGGGGATAAAAACATGTACGAAATGTTAAGCCGCTTTGCAGATGCTCTCCGCATGCTGCAACTCCTTTAGAGGGGTACCCCATCTCGGGTTAGGCGTGCATTGCCAGGCAAGATTAGCGGCAAAGTCCTGATCATACATCGCTAGGGCATTGCCATCCTACCAATGTGCAAATTGGTTACGATTATAACCACAATCCTCTTATGCCTCTATCTTAAGCTCCGTTAATCCTTTTAAAAGGATATCCCTTGGCTCTTTCTCGAGGTGAGTGCTGGTTTTCACGAATCCCGCTTCCTGATCATGTACATTGCCACTTCGGGATCTCGGAATTTTCTTGAGAAGCACTGAATTCAGACGATGATGGCTCATGAGAAGGCAGACCTGTAGCATCTATATCCGAGAAAATTAAAATGATTAAGGTGGACAGGACGTTGTCCGAGGGATGATCGAGCCAAGGTTCAGATATTGGCTTGGAAAAGGAGGTTAAGACTATAGTCGGGTATATGACTGGGACATAGTCAATAGATTGCAGGGATAGCCGAGCCGGATGGACTATATCCGAGAGAAATATGGTCCAGTCCGTGAGAAAAAGGTTCAGTCCGAGAGAAAAAGGAAAGTAACCGAGAAAAAGGAGAAGTCTCCTAGGAAAAGGAAAAGTGATCGAGAGAAAAGGGCTAGGCCCGTGGGCCTTTGAGTTTGGTCGAAGAAAAATTAAAGTTTCCCGATGAGAAAAGGATTTCTCGCTCTTATGGTCGAGCGGTTAAGGAGATAACCGAGAGAAACTTAATTGTGACCGAGCGGGTTGAGCTGTAACCATGGAATGGGCGGTTTAGGCCGGGTTACTTAGGGTTTCAAGTATAAAAAGAGCCCTGGAGGGATTTTTCCAGGGGAGCCGCACTATTTTGGGAGAAATAGAGCGAGAGAGAAAGATTGGTCAGGGGATTAGTCGAGGGAATATGAGTATCCCGAGAGTTAGTCGAAAGAGATTAAAGGTTCACCGTGCGTTTCCGACTAGCGTCGAGAGATCGAGTGTTCTGTCTGAACTTCTGTCAATCTGATCCGACCATTCGCTCTGAATTGGTGGTTTTCCGAAGGAATAACCAAGTTTATCCGTGGAGTTCTGCGTGGATCGTGAGATATTCGAGAGTACTTTAATTCGGCCGAGAGAATCCGAGAGATCGCTGAGAGATCTAGACTGTCACCGAGAGATCGACGAGAGATCTGGACTGTCACCAAGAGATCAATGAGAGATCTGGAGTGTCACCAGGAGATCGCCGAGAGATCTGGACAGTCACCGGGAGATCGCTGAGAGATCTGGACTGCCACCAAGAGATCGCCAAGAGATTTGGACTATAACCGAGAGAAACGTGTTCTGATCGATCTTTCACCATGAGAACGTCGATATTCCGTGAGATACATCAAGAGGGATCATTATACCGAGAAGATGTTCTGGATGAATGGTCAGCCAAGAGAGTCCATCGAGAGATTATGGACATGGTCAGCGAGATCGTAAACTGGGCTGACCGGACGGGCAAGGGATACATGATCCGAGCCGTCCCTCTTCGTTACTTAGTCATGTGGGGATGGTTGGTTGAGTGACTGAGTAACGGAGGGGTGATGCATTACAAGATTCGGGCGATCAGGAGGATCGTGACCGGGGTTTCGGATGGTCGTAAGGATCATGTCTGTGTTACTAGCGATCATAAGGATCGTGGTTGTGTTTTCTGATGGTCATAATGATTATGATTGTGTACTGGCAATCAGGGAGGATCGTGACTGTGATTACTGGTAGTCGAGAGGACCGGGAATGGGATTCCGTGACGATATGGCGAATCCAGATATCCCTCTTCGTTACTTGGTCATGTGGGGATGGTTGGTTGAGTGACTGAGTAATGAGGGGGTGATGTGGCATTGCAGTCGTGGTGGCTGAGAGCAGGGATAGCGAAGGGCACTCATGGGATCATGCGGACCGGAGTGACTCAAGCAATGCTTCCGCTATCTGCAAGTCGCTAAGGTACGAACTAATCTGAGATGAAATTAAGATTTTGTGCTTAGCAAGTTAAGTGATAACTGGGGTATTAGTTTGTGAACATCTGAGTTAAGTTGTTGGTCTGATAGTGGGTTGGAACCCCGTAGAGAAAATAGGAAGAAAAAGGCAAAAATTTCCTGAGGCACGGTTATGGTGTGATCGGGTTAAGTATTGTTTCGACTGCTGGTTAGGAAAAATCGGGTCGGGGCTCTACAAGTTGGTATCAGAGCGTTTACATTTGTAGGACTGGTTGTTGGTTGTTTGTGTGATTAGCAATGGTTATCGTGTGTATGATATATGATTGTGAGGTGTTTACTGTGGCTAGGTTAATATCTAACTAACAGCAGGTTAATCCGGATCAAGTTCTAGCTTAGGAGATGTGTGATTCTCACTGAAGTAGGCATGGATCTTAAAAGGGATTGAACGTGGGTTAGGGTAGATGATCAGGGCCGATGATAATATGATGTTTTACTTGTTTAACCGTAATGTGAATGTTGAAACTGCTAGAGTGAGTGCATTACTGTGGTCTGTATCTAAAAGTATTTAATTGTTAGGTTATCTGATTTTCATTGATTGCTTGTGTAAGTTAGTGAATATGCTTAGCAAGGTCAACGTGTTTCTGTGATTCTGAATGGCTAAGTGTGAACCGTGGTCAATACATGATGTCTAACTAGATGTGTGAATGTTCGGATCGTGTTACTCGCTCAAGGGGATGTGTAATTCTCGCTTGGAGTAGAACCGATGCTTTGTGAGGCTTCACAAGTAGTTGAGATGATCATAGGACCATACTGTTTTTTGTGCTTGCTTGCTAAGTGATAATGTGAAATGTACAAGGTACCGAGTGGTCAAAACGTGGTATCTAACTGGCTGTATGAATGTTCGGATCGAGTTGCTAGCTCAAGGGGATGTGTGATTCTCGCTTGGAGTAGAACCGATGCTTTGTGAGGCTTCACAAGTAGTTGAGATGACCGTATGACCAAACTGTTTATGTGTGTGCTTGTTAAGTGATCATATAGTATGAGTGCAGTCCGAGAGTTGAGATCAATGAGAACAAGAGATTGGGAGTCAAGTGCCCTCGCCATATACTTGGTTGATGATCAAGAAACTTCTTGGAGGTATTCATGACTATGATGAATCGGTTTTGGGTTATGAGGTAAGGTCGGATCTAAGTTATTGATCGCGATCGAACTAGATAAGATTATGTGCTGTATGTGTGAATTACCGTGAGTCATTATAAGACTAAGTTGGTATGTGTGATTACCGAGGCTGATATGATGTCTAACTAAACTGATCAGAAATCCTGATCGTGTTACTGGCTTGGGAGATGTGGGATTCTCGCCGCAGCAGGACTGAGGCTTAAAAGGGGATTGTCCGGTGGTTTAGGGTAGATGATCATGTCGTGTGATATGTGAGGCTTGATAGGCAAGTAAGGCCTGAGGCCATGTGAAGGCTTGTAAGCCGTGTACTGTTCAAGCGTCGTTGGGAATCTATGAATTCGCCGAGCTTGTTCTAGCGTCCTTAGGGATCTGTGGATTCGCTAAGGCATGACTGTTCCTGAGTTGCGTTCTTGAGATTCAAGTGGGTTTGATGAGAAGTTGCTGATATGGAGTTCGACCTTGGAAACCAAGTGGGCTTGCTAGGGTGTGACTAATGTGGGTTGCGGTCTTGGAAATCAAGTGGGTTTGCCAGGACGTGACTATTTATGGGAGGTGTTATTGGAAACCAAGTGGGTTTTCTAATACTTCTGGTATTTCGTTTTTGGAACCAAGAGGGTTGACCAAGACAGATGTTTTCTGAGATGCATTTTGGAAACTGTGGGTTTGCCAATGTGTGACTGAAGTGAAGGCGACTTTCGAAACCATTAAGTTTGCCAAAACGCGGTTGTGGTATCATCAGTGGGAATCATTGGATTCCCAATTAGTGATGTGATACTGTGTGTGTAACTGATATGTTACTGTGACTGGGCTGGTGGGAACTAAGGAATTTTGCCATCACCTGATTAGTAAAGTGGCGTGACTGTACTAATTGATTGGCTAGTGTGCCGAGTACTTGCTTGATTAAGAAATGTACTAACCGATTGACTAGTGTGCCGGGTACTTGTGGGTTAAGGCAACATACTAACTGAAAATACAAGTGAAGGTTTGTAATAGCCATGTGAGCCGACTGATGGCCTGGTGTGCCAAGTGCTGGCTATGTATGATCCCTTTTTATGAGAGTCTAGATGGGACATGACTGGTATGCTGATTGCAAGATGATTGTTGAGTAACCTATACTGGTTGCAAGATGACTGTTGAGTAATCTAGGATTACGTGGGTAGGAACTGAGGAGTTCATCACAGCGTGACTGAAATTATGAGCTAGGAACCTGAGGGTTGCCAAAGTGATTGGATGTTAGTGTCTGTGAAAATCTGCGGATTACCGTGAGTTTGGTTTTGGAAACTAGATGAGTTTGCCAAGACAACATACTCGGTAAGGATCAGCGTGTGATCTGAGGATCAAAAGAGAGATCGAGGAACTTAAGAGGGTTTTGGAAACTTGAATAAGGAATCAAGAGTGATTCGTTAGTTGTGTTAATAAGGATCAGTGGATCTTGGTTAACTTAGGTTGATGGTCAACAGTACTTGATGCAAGAATGAGACAAAACGCTTAGGAACTTGAGAGTTCGCTAAGGCAAGTCTATGGGCCAAGATGGACTGACCGTAAGCATGACCTATAATCATTGATAACTGAGCTTTTGGAGAAAGTCCAAAGCTAACGGATTATGCTAAGCATTCAGATTAAAAGGAAGTTGAGGTGGGGCGAGTAGAGGAAATAGGAAGAAAAAGGCAAAAATTTCCTGAGGCACGGTCATGGTGTGACCGGGTTAAGTATTGTTTCGAGTGCTGGTTAGAAAAAATTGGGTCGGGGCTCTACAAGACCAGTCTCAGACGGAAATTTCAAGCTATTGACCGCTGTGTTTTCCACCACGATGGCTACCTTAGCTTGACAAGCTTCATCAGTTCATTTCACCTTTTCAGCCTTCTTAGTTGTGGTCTGCCTAACTCTCTCATGTGCGGCGCACCTGTTGAAACTAAGGGCTTTAAATCAGACAACGCCAAGAAACCAAAAGAGAAAGTTGTAAATACATTAATACCTTTCTGTCTTGGTTTGAACATAATATTTTCCAAAGACCTCTATTACTTTGTTAGAATCCATATGGATAGGTTCCGACAGAGGATTTAGTTTCAGCCTCTTAGAAGAAGATGTTGTCAGTATGGTAATCTCCACTGTTGAAGTCTTGTTCCTTCTTTTTAGACCATCTTCCTCATAGATTGGCAGGTGGGCTTTCTTTTTGGGTGCTTGAAAATGAAGAAAGCATGGACTGATAAATATGTCCCACCCAAGAGGTGCTATCACTTCAAATGAAGTCAGATGAAACGTACCTGTCCTCCGAGTTTTGGCCTTCTCTGCCTTCGGTCTTGGAGCCCTTAATTTCTTTTGTGGAGGGTCTTTCGTCTCTCTCAAGGGCCAAAGCCTCTGACTGAGATCTTTGAGCTTGGGGTCGTTAATATCAAAGCCGAAAGGATCTGTTCCGAGATTGATTGTCTCTGCAAAACGAGAAATCACACAATTAGTACGTTTATGTTAAGAAAAAAAATTAAAGATTTAGAAAGTCATTCAACTACCAGGCTTATGTCTCCCAACAGAGAAAAGATCGATGTCGTAATTCCCAATATATGCTTTATAACTTTTCAGAAAAATAAATAGAAACTATTCTAATCATGGACTTAGCTCTTCGAGTCCCCACCAACGATACCGAACTTCATCGTCGTGTAGCAATTACAAGGCTTTACCGAGCTATCAATTTTTCCGCTCTTAAGGATGGAGATCGTTTCAAAAATTTCCCCATTGAATGAAACCTCTGCCACCCGGCTGACCGCTGTAATACTGTTAAAATGGCGGATTAGAGTATAAGAGTGCCGACCCAGTAAAACTTTCCATTATTCGTAATAACGGAGGAGGAGCGGTGAGATTGAAAAGCTAAGCCCAAAATAAGTAAAGTGGCTCTCATACGCGCAGAAGTAGCCCTTTGATGGTTATAACGCCCTCTTATGCGATTGGAGTAAGACTTCCACCTCGTCGGGAAAATTACATCACCGGATTTTCAGCGGTCATCCACGTCCTCCCGTCCTTTTCCCGAGCTCATGCTTTGGCATCTTTATCTTTTTTGGTAACTCCTTCATCCGCGCCAGTAGTTCAGCGCCCTCAAGCTCCAACTCAGAGTCTATATCAGAATCAACTGACAGGATCACTTCGCGGTAAACAGTAGAATCTTCAGAGAGCAGATGGGGATCCTAGAAATGCTAGAACCCATTTCGTCATGCTGCGCCAAAGATGACGAAGCTCTGACCGAAAACTTCAATCTTGGCCTCTTGGCGAGCTCAGCAATAAGAATATAAACTAGAAAGCTTGGAACTTTAGGTCTTGTTCTTCTGCTCTCTAGGAATTTCAGATTGATTCTTCAAGCTGTCCAAGGTCCTCCATTTATAAGGTTTAGGAAGTCAATTATTGCGAACACCCTTTCCTTTACTCTTTAGGAGTATTTTCTATATTTCAAATATGGAAATATCCTTTTTCCTGATTTAGTGAAGATTTCCCATTATCCTCAAGTATATTACTTTTCTTTGATGAGGTCAGCACAGGTTAAACCATCTTGATGTTCTTAGACTATTGATAGATAGACCTTCTAAGAAATGTGTTCACTTTCCCTCTAACAACAAGTCCCCCCACCTCCACCCCCAGTTCATCGGGATGATTGCAAATCAGCTCGGCAAACTTCATGGTCTAAAAGTGGTTTAATCTTGCAATAAGCGTTAACTCGTCAAGAGCAAGTTTTCTAGTTCACCTCGTCACGTCTCAACTATGAGAGACTTTGGCGAGACTAGTTAAAATGTAGTGTTTCATTAAGCTCTATAATGGGCTCTTGTTTCTTTAGTCCAAATTTTACTAGGTTTTTCAAAGGCAGAAAACTCAAAAGTCTTATCTTTAGCGTCCTTTAAGGAAAATGTTAATATTTTTATAGATTTACTTTCAAAATATATATCTCTCTGACTTCCTCATTTCAAGGTAAATAAAATAAACTTATCTCTTCTCTCTTATCGCTATCTGTTTCTATTGGAATTTTGTTTGCTTTCTACCTGTTTTGAATCATTCAGCTTCTGGGTTTTTGCTATTTTAACTTCATCCAGTCTAGCTTGAAATTATTCTCATCTGGATTCCCCATTCTTCTCGATTTTTAAATATAAAATCCTTTTTCTTTTCCCTTAATCTTCTCAGCCATTTTTATTGAGTATATTGGTCTTTTTAGAGTCCTAGTAGAGTCTTTGCAGGTTATAGCATTGCTGGAGCATAATTGGGGGTTTTGGAGCTTTTTGGATCATTTCAAGAATCAACCCCAAAGTTAGCAACTCGGAAGCGTTACATGGGCATTGGTGACGATCGTCACCACTCAAGGGTGACGCTCGTCACCTGCATCTGAAGGAGTCGCAACTTCTGTTTAAAAGATGGAGAAGTTCCACTACTTACAAAGTGTCCCAGCTCGTGTTTTAGCTTGTATATATTAGGTTTTCAGCCATTGTTGGCATATATTTTGTATCTTAGATTTCAGAGAGTTTTAGTGAGAGACTTATTCAGAGCTTTTGGGGAGACATATCATGTACTCTTTTAGAGAAGATTTCAAACCCCTTTATCTCATACTCTATTATTTTAATGCAGTTTCATTCAGCTATGCTTTGTGTTTTCATGATTATGTCTAAGTAATGTGTTAGTTAAGTTAGGGCTTTTCAAAGGTTGATGAAGAGTTTGTAGAATCGCTAAACTACTCGGAATATCTATTGGTTCTTCATATGTGCTTGCATTCATATCGATTTCTGAGACTAATCATCTATATTTCGAAAACCTAGGTTGTTTAATAGATGTGAGAACATTGTTAATCACCTGAACTATATTAGATGAGCAAAATGCCTACTTGCAAAAAGATTTGACTTAGGCGTTTTGTGAACAATCGAAACCTAATATTTAATGCTTGCTTAACTTGTTAGAATTTGCAAAGAGATTTGGAATTCTGTGAGTTAGGCATAGATAACTTCTGCAATGAGAATTGATTTGTTATATCATTGAGTTTTGAGTTTAAGACGGTTTTAATTCATTCATGTTTGCATGCATTCTACATTCTTGGATTCAACCTGCGAATTGTCCTGACTTAGCGCCTTTAGCTTTCTGAAACTTAAGAACAATCATAAAATCGCCTGCTTTTATTACTACAGTTACTTTGCATTACATGCATTCATTACTGCTTAGCTTAATCCGAATCTATAATCGCAAGTGTAGTAAGTTTACTTCTTTGGGATTTGATAACCTTTTTATGCTACAACTGTTTTGCTGTGCACTTGCAGTAGTTAATTAATTGGATAAAACCTTAGCCCTATCAAGTTTTTGGCGCCGTTGTCAGGGAGTAATAGCTGCCTATCGATTTATGGTATTAGGTTTTTGTCTAAGTTTTTATTTGTTCACTAACTTTTGCTACTTTTCTTTGTGCTGATTTCAAGTGTCTGCCTAATCGCAATATCAGAAACAACAAAGAGAAGGAGCTTTTGACTTTGAGCATTAACAAACTAGCTGAATTGGAAAGGACCATCAGGAAAGCTAAGAAGCAATCTACATTGGTCAATCCGATTGTCTTGGTCGAAAATGCAGAAGGTCACTTGGTTGATAGAGATGGAAACAGGAGGAATGAAGAAGGACAGAGACTGGATCAGGATGGGAATGTCATAGGTTAATAGGTGGTTCAACAAGTGGCGCATGACGCTGGAGTTGCTGCTGGAAACGCTGCTGGGCGTTTTGTTCAGAGGACTCTAGGAGATTACAACAGACCTGACCAGTTTTATGCCAACAGAGCTGCAATCTGCCCTCCTGCATTCCAGAGGAACGACTTTGAGCTCAAGCCTGCTTATTATCAGCTTGTGGGTCAGCGTCCTTTCCATGGCTTACCACTTGAGCATTTTATGGTCATATTGAGAGGTTTGAGGATTTGGCTTCAAGTGTCAAAGCTAATGGAGTTAGTAATGACTTCCTGTTCTGCAAGCTGTTCCCTTACTCTCTTGGAAGAGATGCTGCTTATTGGCTGAAGCAACTAGAGCCTGGATCGCTAACCACTTGGGAAGACCAAAAACGCCTTCCTGAACAACTTCTATAATGATGCTAGATCAGAAGAGCTAAGGACCAAAATCTCTTCCTTCTCCTAACGACCTACTCAAGCTTTTAAGGCTTCCTGGTTGAGATTTAAGTCCTATCAGAGAGACTGTCCTCACCATGACTTCACTCAGGTGCAGCTGCTTGGAATTTTCTTCAGAAGAGTGGACTGGAAGTATCAGATGGCATTGGATGCTGCTAGCAGTGGAAACTTCAACACAAACCGTCCTGAAGATGCAATCACTTTGATTGAGAATTTGTCCTGCAGTAACAACACCAAGAATGCTGATTTTTCAGAGGATGAAACAGGCTAGTTTTGAATGATGGGAACCAGCTGAAGTTAAGGTTAAGATGGACAGTATGCATAACCTTCTGGTGGGAAAGAAATCAGTCCATTTTGCTGCAGAGGTAGAGACTTTTGAAAATCCAGAGGTGATTGAGCAGGAGGATGTTAACTTCATCAGTGCTGGAGGATTTCAGGGTCAAATGTTTGGGAATCAGCAGTGGACCATAGGTTACAGCAGCAACAATCAGAAGAGTACCTTCACAGGAAAACAGAATCCTTCTGGTTACACGCCAAAGCGTCAGTTCCATAAGACAAGAGTTTCAAAAACTTTACCAAAACAGCAGCAACTTCAACAAGAATTATGGTTCTTCTTCCTACCAAGCTGCACCTCCACAAGACAATAAGCTGGAAGCTATGCTGGAGCAGATCCTAGAAGGACAGCATAAGATGACAGTGGGCTTTAATGGCAAGATAGATACGCTGTATCAGGACCTGAATGGAAAAATTAAGACTCTGAACTCTCACATGAAGAAGCTAAATGTTAAGGTTGTTCAAACTGCAGGAGTGATAGTAGGATTCTTCTAGCTAACAAATCCTACATATAGTCATATCATTGTAGTATGTAGGTATCAATCCATTTGAGTTCATAAGGCACCAAAAATACAGCAAATCATTTAAGTTAAGTAAGATTCAAAATGGCAGTTGTGAACAATACTAACAAGTCTAAAAACTAAACTAAGCAAGCAAGAAATTCAAATAGAAGAAGTAAGGATCTAAGATGGAGGTTATTGATTAAGAGGGGATTAGAACCTAACTAGTGATGCTTCAAAACCATTCAAACAATGATATCTTCTAGGCATAGGATTAACAGATATAACTAGCTCAATTCCTTGACACTAATCATTTTGCTAAGCACACGTTTAAGATAAATCCCTTTACTAAACACATGATAAGCAAGCATTCAGAACAGAACTCCAATCCTATAAAGTCAAAATGCACCTTAGACATCTAATTCTTTAGGCTAAGGATACAAATCCTTTAAGAGACTCTAAGCAGCATTTCATCAAACACTTACCAGACGCTAGAGAAAGCCAAGATACTAAACAAGCCTGGCCAAGACTAATCTAGTGTTAAGCACATCTAATAGAGAGAAGACAGTCATATTAAGCATAAGACATCACTAATCTAGTCCTGAAACCCCTCTAATCTATCCCATCTCAAACTCTAAATAAGACTGCTCACTAGCCATAGTCAAAACCACAAATTCCAGAGAGAAAAGATAGTTAAGCATGATTAGGGAGCAGAATAAACAAGAATATATCAAAGGCGAATACAAAAATTCACTAAATCAAACTAGTTCTTACAAGCAAAGCTGAAAAACGAAAGGTTTTAAGTGCAAGAACAGAAAGAAAATAACAAGATCCAAGTTGCCTAACCATTTTAGGACTTTAATATTTATAGGGGAACTAGGAAACCCTAGTAAACCAAGATTAAACCAAAAGTAAGCTGACTCGGACAGACCATATCGACATGGAATATCGATACACATGTCGATATTTTCTCTTCTTCTGGGTTGTATCGATGCCTCTTGGTCGATATGCATGTCGATACAGAAGGCTTCCAGGTTGTATCGGTTTGGCTCTCCAAGGTGTGAAGTCGATACAATCGCCCTTTAGTTAAGGCTTATCGATCCAGCAAGTCAATATGGATCCTCGATATTGCCCTGTCATGTGTATCGGTCTGGGACGTCGATACACTGCTCGATATGGAGTCCATTCTGCTGCATTGAGGTGTCTAAGTCGATATGCTCCCTTCACACTTTGCCTTCTTCTGTATTGATGTTGTAGTGGTCGATACTCCAATCAATAAGGGAGTAACGAATTACTCAGTGAGGTTGGTCATGTCCGCCCATATGATTCCCAACACCACTATTTTGCAGCACACGCAAATATTAACTCTAGAGCAAACAGCAATCAACACGAACTTTCAATCACGGCTAACCAACAATAAACTAATCACATCACAACTAAACACAAATCATAAGACAACCCGACTGCCGGACACCTCGAAAGGTCTTCCGCCACCATTAACTCAATATAAATTATCATGACACTAGGCTGGTCAGGTACCTCGAAAGGTCTTCCACCACCCTTTGGCTCGTCAGCCGGTTAAGGAGCTTTAATGGGATCGCCATATCCTCATTTTCTGTCTGACTGAACTGAAGTACAGACTTAAACGGGATCGCCATGTCCTCGTTCTCAGTCCAACTTCGCCAAAATATAACGTATGCTCTTCACCAACACATCATATCAACTTAACATTTCATCATCTAAACTTATAACAATCACTTAATATCATTTTCTCACCACCACAATCAACAAACAATTCTCTAAACCTAGCATTTACGTATACTAATTAACTAGAAGCTTTAAAAATCTGCGGATCCCGCCATCACCTTTCCTTTTCGGATGAATGGAAGTGAAAGAGACACACAGCAACACGATCACAACTCAAATGAAGCTTACTTGAGGCTAAAGCAATCAAAGAACAATATACACTATACGTTCCCATAAACTCTCGGAAAACAGATGACATGAACAACAGCGGAAGGAATCTTGCTTACCACATAAATAACAATTGCCGGACCAACGTGACAATAACCAACAGAGAAGACAAAGCTTGCAGCTGAAGCAACCAAAGAATAACAACATAAACATTACGATGATGAACTCTCGGGATAGAGACAAACGTATCATCAACTATGAGATCCCACTTACCACCAAATGCAACAACAGCCACAACAATGCAATAGCAACTCAACGCGGAGAGGAGGAAACTTACGGCTGAAGGTAAACAACAATGGCGGATCAATATTTAACAACTCACAGCAAAACGGAAGTCAAGGATATGATGCAGGGATTCAGATCTCTTACCACAACAAATAAACGACGATGATGGAGCAACATTGGAAACAACAGATGAAAAAGGACGAAGCTTGGAGTTCAAGTTACTACAACAATGGCAGATCTACGTTAAGAGTACTCTCGGGAAAACTGAACAAAGGCGATGGTGATGGAAAGATGAATCGCTTACCCACGATGAGATTTAAGAACAACGATGATGTCTCGGAGCAGCAGATCGCCAGCGTTGGTGATCGGCGGCGGTGTGATCGAGAAGACAGCGGCTCAGCGTTGACTCGCGTGCGCTTCTTCTCACGATTACGGAATTACACGTAGGAGCTCCGGCTTTGTCTGAAACGGAGGTGGCGGGTATGACGAAATCCGGGCAGAGCTTCGCTGACGATGAGGGTGTGTGCGGCTCGTCACGATTATGGGTGCAACTTTTAAACAAAGAAGATGAAGAGAACGATGGGGGGTGGGTTTAGGTTTGGGCCATGCTGGGCTGGTGGTTCTAATTGGGCCTTTTCCAAATTAATTGGATTTGGATCGTTACAAAAACAACTATCAGCATACAAATCAACCTAGTAATCGTTTAAGATCTTGTCCTGATGCACAGAGCAATCTCCATCATATGATAGCCTAGATTAAAAAATCAGATGCGAGTAAAAAGAATACTATTATAATAATGAGTCACTATAAGAAAAATGTATATTACATCATTTATAGAATATCATTAAAATAACTGATTCTATTTAGAATCACTAATTAAAAGTTGACACTAGACATAAAATTTTATATCAGTTTTTAATGATATCTTTATCTAGATTAACCTTACTAAATATGGTATTTATTAGACTAACTTTTTTCCATAATTGTGTTACTAAACTAATCTTAATAAATTTGTAAAATACCATTTAGCAAAAAATATGTATGGAATAACGAAAATGAGATTTTATTAATTAAAAATTATATTAATTAAAATTTAAAATAAAAAATAATATATTTTTTTAATTATTGTAGAAAATATATATATATATATATATATAAAATCTATTTTTTTTTCTTTCTCTCTCATTTCTTCTCCTTCTCTTTTATTTCTCTCTTTCTCTCTCTCTCTCTCTCTCTCTCTCTCTCTCTCTCTCTCTCTCTCTCTCTCTCTCTCTCTCTTTCTCTCTCATCCAAATCAACCTAGTAATCGTTTAAGATCTTGTCCTGATGCACAGAGCAATCTCCATCATATGATAGCCTAGATTAAAAAATCATATGCGAGTAAAAAGAATACTATTATAGTGATGAGTCACTATAAGAAAAATATATATTACATCATTTATAGAATATCATTAAAATAACTGATTCTATTTAGAATCACTAATTAAAAGTTGACACTAGACATAAAATTTTATATCAGTTTTTAATGATATCTTTATGTAGATTAACCTTACTAAATATGGTGTTTATTAGACTAACTTTTTTTCATAATTGTGTTACTAAACTAATCTTAATAAATTTGTAAAATACCATTTAGCAAAAAACATGTATGGAATAACAAAAATGAGATTTTATTAATTAAAATTTATATTAATTAAAATTTAAAATAAAAAATAATATATTTTTTAATTATTGTAAAAAATATATATATATATATAATCTATTTTTTTTTCTTTCTCTCTCATTTCTTCTCCTTCTCTTTTATCTCTCTCTCTCTCTCTCTCTCTCTCTCTCTCTCTCTCTCTCTTTCTCTCCCTTTTCTTTTCTTTTCTCTTCTTCTTTCTGGCCAAATCTGGTTTTCCCGACTAGATCTGATTTTTTCGATCATCTTTTTTATTTCTCTCTTCTTTCTCTTCCTCTCTCTCCTTTTCCATTCTCTCTTCCGCCAAATCTGTTTTTTACTCATTTGTTTTCTTTCTCTTCTTTTCTATCTCTCTTTTTTTCTTCTCTCCGGCCAGATCTACGGCGGTTGATCCATGGCCGATGGTGTCTTTTCGGTGTAGAGCTTGTCTCTGGATCGACTCTTTCATCTTCTCTTATGTTTGTTTCTTTTTCTCCGGCGGAATTCTCCATGGAGGCTTCAAAAAGCATGTGAATCTCTTCCCTGAGAGGGTGGTTTCAGATGGGTGAATGGTCCTCGCATTCTCTGGTGGCCGATCTTCTCCGAGATGGATGTAGCGGCGGCTTGCAACAGTTTTTGTTCCTAGGATTTTTGTTTCCCGGTTTAATAGGTTTTGGATCACTAAAATCCCGATTTCCCTTGATGGTAGATTCGATGTATAAATTTTATTAGTAGTTACGCGTTATGGTAGATTTGATTATGGTATGAGATATGTTTCATCATGGTGGTAGATTTTTAATATATGTAACTTATTTGGCATAATAGATCTGATAATGATGGTAGATTTGTTTGATACACCGATTTGGCTTCTATATATCGTAGAGCCCGATGTAACTTCCAGTAATCGACGTGTACAAAGGGGGAAGACATTAGTAAATATAAATCTACCAGCACGGCATGCATAAATCTTCCACTAAATCATGTATAAATCTACCACAGACATACATAAATATATCAGCAAATCTACCAAATCAGAACATATCCTTACATTGAGTCAAAATCGTTATGTCAAAACATATGAGACATGGTTTGGCAGTATAATGGATTTAACACCACCTTCAAACGTGAACCAAGAAGGTGTGCTGCCAAATGTTTTCAGCGTTGAAGATTTTTCCAGATTTGAGTTCTAATATCGTGTGCTTTCTACTATGTAATATGGATCGATACTTCAATCTCGATGTACTTTGTTCAGTGAACATCTCTAAATACTTTCTATATGTAATTGCTTTAACTTGTGTGTCCACTAAGATCATCAAATTTTCAAAGGCAATGAACGAGTGTTTAACAGTCTAAATACAGGTTCAATCTCTTCACTACGATGTTTTCATTCTTATCACGTACAACATCCACATTCAACTCATCAACATTCTATTTGAAGGTTTTTCACCGTCCAATACCACATAAGAAGTCTACCGGTAAGTAAAATATCAACAACTATATCCCAGGACATATTAAGTCTACCACTATATGTTAAAAGTCAACTATGTACGGAAACATAATAACTCTACCAGTATTGATCAACCAATGAGGTTAATCTAATAATTATGGAAAGATATTACTCTACCACTACATACCGCAGTAAGTCTACCACAACGGCTTCATTATCTAGTATATACTAATAAGTCTACCATAATTCAAACTTCGCAATTTTGAGAAAATGAAAAATAAATATACCAAGTTCACAAATAACTCTACCACAACAGTATATAAGTCTATCGAAGCACAAATTAAGTCTACCTAATTTCCAAAAAGTCTACCGTCACAAAAAGTCAATAAAAGGAAAAAGTCAACCAATCTTCACGAAATTACTTAAACCTAGGGGTCGAACACAATAAATCTTCCACAACTACAAAATAAGTCTACCGTCTTTTATATAAGGCTACCATTCCGAATAAATCTACCGCGTCGTAAGTTCATCATCCTCACCGAAAAGTCTACCAAACAAAACAAATCTACCAAACAATAACAAATCTACCAACTGTTGACCAAATATAAATAAGTCTACCGCCAAACGACTCGCCTACGTGGCACTGAAAAGTAATGGCACAATCGCAATTACCTCTCTTGTCACCAAAGGCTGGAAGGGCATAATATGTACGCTAGGTTACTTCATTAATAAAAAAAAAGAGCATTATTTTAGTCCAAAGGTCTTTTTAAAAGTGTATTCTAGTAATCCTCCCCTTTTTAATTGATACTAATCTTAACTTGACTAGCATCAATTAAAAATAATTGATACTAATACTAACTTGATTAACATAAATTAAAAAAATTGATACAAATCATTATTAATTTATATCACTTTTGAAAAACTAACACAAATATATAAGTTTACATCAATTATATAAGTGAAGCATTTGATCAACTTGCATTAGCATCAATAATAAATGATGCTAATATTTCTTTCATTTATAAAACTGATGCAAATAAATTTCCACTAAACAACTATTTGTCTCACATTGCTAAGAATGATGAAGAGCACTAGTTTCCTCCTCTATAAAAGAAATTCATCAACACAAAATTTGTTTCTATGTTTAATCATATGTATATATTTATATACATTTCTTAGAATAATAAATATAAAATTATTAGTTATATTAAATTTATAATATTATAAAAATTAACACAAAATTTTAAATTAAAACGAATTTTAATATTTCTGAATTTGAATATATAATATCATTTATTATAACTGAACGTAAATATTAATATCAGTTATTTTAAGTGATGTAAATATTAATATCATTTATTTTAAGTGATGTAAATATTAATATCACTTATTGCAAATGATATATATTAATATCAATTAATATAAATAATGAAAATAGTTGCATCATTAATAATATTGATATAAATGATTAGCATCACCAATTCTAGAGTCATTTAATTAAATGATGCAACTGAAATTGCATCAATCAAAAAATAATATTAACAAATAAAATACAATACACATTATTTTTTTTAGTGAGTTAACATAAGCCAAAAAAAGAGCTCAAATCTTGATCTAAACGTCGAAACTGATTTAAACTCATGATTCAAATAGAATTTAGTTGCTGGAGATTCTAATAACGATAATATTCCTTCAAAGATTTTTTTCAAAACATTTGTCAGTATCAAAAAAATGTTAACATTGGTTACATTTCAAAATTTATCTTCAAAATGCTTAGCTTGTTCTCTATGTAATGTTAACTCTCTTTCAATTACAGAAATTACTCCACTTATACTTCTGTAATGATATATAAAATATTTTTATATTAATAAATATAGTTTTAATATCCACACAAACTTACATAGTCAAAAACTGCTAAACATACTCTTCCAGCAGCTCCTAACGACCAATTGGCCCTGGATACGCACATCCGTTTTCTACATACGTGTTATATATCCTTTTTTTTATCAACTGAGTTATCATTAAAATCACAACGGATCATAATACATGTCATAATACAGGGCATAATACGGAGGTAGAATACAGATCTTGAGGAATAAGGTAACATCCCCAGAGACACAACTAGACATAAAACACAGAGATTAGACTTTAAATCAAACCTAAAAAAACAAGAACCGGAAGAAACAAACTAACAGGATCTAGAAGTAAGAAAGAACCAGCAGAAATTACCAAATCTCACTTAACCTTTGTCCCGACACATTTACACGAACTACACGCGACCTGCAAAGCCATGAAAACACTGCAAACAATCATAACTTCTGAGCTTGTCGAAAGTGAAACCACCTCCAAGAACCACAACTCTAACCCAACCCCGGTTAACGCGGCGAAAGACTAAACTGGCAGTAGCTGCAGGGAGAAACCAAGCCGGAAGACACCAACGGCATAGAGGAGCACATAAAGAGCCATTAGGAGAACGACTACGAGTAGGTACACCATAGATAAGCACATCCGTAAAAAGGAGCTTCCACGAGTAAGAGAGGAGTCAAAGAAGTAGCACCAAACCGCACAACAACCAGGAACGAGTCACTTGTCAAGGAAGAGGAAGAGAAGCAAGATTGCAACCAACCGAGAAGACTCTGACCATACCAACTCGTAGACAAAATCGCCGAAGGAAACAAACACCGCCCACAACCACTACGACATGACCAAAAATGGAATGAAAGAAAGCTTAAACTCTATGAGAAAGTCACAAGAGAAACTAAAAAGTAGATCTCAAAAAACTAGATCCAGAAATTCTAGATCTAGATCTTCAAGAAACTACACAAAGGAAGAGAGACAAGATAAAATTCAGAAGCTAAACCCAAATCCGACCGGCATCAGAGCTATGAAAGCCTCCAAACGCCAGTCGGAAAACTCACAAAATCAACGGCGGAGGGATACGGCGGAAAAATACAGAGAGAAAATAGGGCGAACCCCCTTTGAGCGGAAAAGCCTGACGTGTTATATATCCTATTGTGACTAAGAAGAGTATAAGATAAAAATAAATAACACGTATAAATAAATACAAAGAGAATATAGGCCTGTTCTTTTTACAAACGCTGCATCAGCGCCAGCGTCCGAAAATACAATGAAAATAAAGCAAATACAACACCGGCGATGGCGCATAGAATACACAGTGACGACAAACAAGGGCAGCCACTTGGACTAAATCTGACGCATTGAAAACACAGCGACAGCCGCAGCTCCATTTTTTATCGCTGCGTCTTTGTTTCTAGATTTCCTGAGATCTTCGAACTTGCCACACGTTTCTTGTCGTTGACGCAGATGGAACGTTTATAAAAAGAACAGTCGTTGACGCAGATGGGACGTTTATAAAAAGAACAGGGTATGTAAAAAAGCACATTACACTGTTTAGAGTAGCCGTCAAGTTTGTTGTTTCTAATAAACAACTGTAATCAACAAATCAATACTTTTTAGAAGGCAGTTTATATAAATCATGCCTAATGGAATAGATCCTTGTTCTTTCTGTAAACATCATAATAATTTTATGCACTGAAACCTTCAACACTTGATTATTTATGCGCAACACTAAAACCTTCTAACCCCCCTCTCGCAATATCGTTCGACCACCATGGTCATCACTGAATAGCAGATGATACTGTGATCCCCAGACATAGAATTCAATCATAAACCTACCTAAAATCTACCTTCCTGAGTATATTTCTTGGTTGGGCATTCTTAACTTGGGCGTCAGAGAACTTTCGTTATATGAACCTCTTTTCTGTCCTGCCTTGAGGCCGATTGACCATTTTCTTAATTTATTCTAGGTCCCATACGGCTACATCATCGGATTTTATATAAGCTATTCATCTCCTAGTGGATGGACACGTGAGATGGAGTTTATCCTGACGACGAACACACACTTTGTAAGCATTCCGTAAAATGATATGGAATTCAAATATAGTATAACATTTTATAAACAATTAAATTGTAACATATTTACAAATGAAAAAGTAATATATTTACAAAGTTTTTAATAAAAAATTAATATTTGTATTACATACAATTTTAAAGTTACTAAGCACAAATAAGATACGCATTACCGTTTATTTGGTAAAATTACATGAATAAATAAACATTTACTAATAATGTAATGAGTAAACGTATGACAACATTAGGTATATATAACTGATCTTTAATTTTAATTAAATTTAGGACAATCATTCCAACATTCTTCTAAAGTGTATACCAATATTTTCGCACTGGCACACCTAAACTTTCCATAACTATTGGATGGAAAGCACGGTATTTTTTTACCTTTTCACCTGTTTAAAGATTTACTAAGGGATCAGAACCGAGAAACCCTTTCAAGCCACCTACATAAGAAAAAAGGGATATTAAATGATTAAAACGACTATGAAGGATATGATTATGCTTAGAATGTTAATATGATGATGATAATAATTGATAAACGAAACCCAAACTATATATAACATACATTCATGAAGACTAGCGAGGGAAACAAAGATGATACAGAAGATGGCTATTTTTAATGATGACATTGTGATTTTTCTCCCCCAAAAAATTGTTTGTTGTTATTTTATTTTTCTTATGATAGAGAACATTACAAGTAAAGAAATATATATATATATATATATATATATATATATAGAAGTCTCTTATTAGGTTTACATTTTTTGTAGGGTGGTACAAAAAACGAGAGGAGTCGTTAGATTTGTTTGGCTAATTATTTTTCCGTTTTATATTTTGGGATAATATATACTGATGTTCAAGATCTTTTTTTCTACCTAATAATATTTTGGGATAAAAAAATATAAAAATTATTTAGAATATAAAAAAGAAGTATTGTGGGTTCAAACCCATGACAATCAAGTTTTCACAATGAAATACAACCAATTAGCTTAACTTAATTCTATGTTATGGCTTTAAATTAATATGCAAGTGATACTGAAACTTTATTGTCATAGGTTAAATACATGTGCTAATATATATATATATATATATATATATATATATATATAAAGTTACATTTTAAGTTACATTTTATCACTTCTCCTTCAGCCACTGCAGCAACTACATCATTAATTGTTTATCATTTAAATATTTTTAAAACACAAAATAATATTAACATTCAATATAAAAAAAATAAAAAATAAAATGACAATCATAATATGTTGTCAGAAAATGAAATAAAATATATTTTCTAACTTCTCCTTCCGCCACCTCAGCAACTATGCCATTAATTGTTTATTATTAAAAAACACAAAATAACACTAACATTCAATATAAAAAATAGAAAAAAAACAGAATTATAATCTGTTGTTAGAAAATAAAATAAAATAATATGAAACCAAAAACTAATTATATACATTAGCTTTGAATATTTCAAGATTCAAGACGAAAATTTACGAGTGTGTGATAAGAATATGTAATTAGAAAGACAAAAACAATAAAAATTAATATTAACATTTAATATAAAAATTAACAAACATGAAAAGACAATTATAATGTGTTGTCAGAAAATAAAAATCAACAAAATAGCAAAACCAAAAAATAATAATATACATTAGCTCTGAGTATATCATGATTCAAGACAGAAATTTACGAGTTTGTGACAAGAATTAGTAATTAAAAAGATAGAAAACAATAAAAATTAATATTAACATTCAATTAAAAAATATTAAACATAAAAAAACAATTATAATATATTGTCAGAAAATAAAAGATCAATAAAATACTATAAAAGAAATGATGATATACATTAGCTCTGAGTATTTCAAGATTCAAAACAGAAATTTACGGCTGTGTAACAAAAATTGGTAATTAGAAAAATGAAAAATAATAAAATTGATATCAACATTCAATATAAAAATAGCAAACAAAAAAATTATAGTGTGTTGTCAGAAAATTAAAATCAACAAAATACAAAAAATAATAATAATAATATACCTTAGCTTTGACTATTTCAAGATTAAAAGCGAAAATTTAAGAGTGTGTGATGATAATTGGTAATTAGAAAATCTAATAAAAATGGAATTAGAAATTCGAGTAACGAGATGGGTTTGAAAAATTGCATTATCTAAAATTTGTTCATAAATTTCTAATAATTAGGATGAAAGTCAACTTTAAAAAATATTTTGGGAAAATTCAGATAAGTCGAGGGAATTTTTTAAAAACTATATAATTTTAATATTTTTAATTCTTAAATGGATAGTTTGGATATCTAATATCATATATGTTATTTTCTCTTATCTGTTTGAATAAACCAAATAAAATTCAATAGATAATATTTGATCGAATTTGAGATAAGACAAAAAAATCTAGATGGGTACATAGAAATAATAAACAATCACAAAATGTCAAAAATATATGATACAATAAATATAATATAAAACATATATAAAATGATAATCAAATCTCTATGTTGTGCGGATCACAAACTAGAAATTTGAAAATGATAGAAAATTCGAGAGAGATACATGTGATAAATAGAAATCCATATTAAAATTCTCAAGAATATACGATACAATAAATTAATATAAAATATATAAAAATGAATCATATAGCCGCGCGTAGCATGAATCACCAACTAGTATAATACTCCCTCTGTTTCATAAAGAGTGTCATTTTGGCACTATTTTTTGTTACATAAAAAAATGTCACTTTAGATTTTCAATGCAATTTTTCAAATTAATTCTCAATTTTATCCCTACAATTTTAGCTTATTAATTATAGAAAGATAATGACTTAGTGTATAAATAAAAGGTATAACAGACATTTATCAGTTTTTCTTAATTTATGTGAAAAATGTCAGAATGACACTCTTTGTGAAATAGAGGGAGTATATAACTGAAAAAATTGGCCTTAATACCATCAATTCGTTTTTGTTTCCGTAATAGTCAATTATTGTTATCCAGTACAAATGCTAAAAAATCATAATTATTGAGTGATTTATAAATCGATTACATTAATTTAAAATTTAAATCACATCATCTTAAGTTTAGAATGAATAAATTCTAAATTGCTTGCATTAACTTCTAATTTTAATCATATCATCTATTGCTCTATTATTAAGGTTTATATAGGATCTAATAATTATATGGGGATCATATGTATGCCGTAATACTAAGCCCCTTATATGTAACGACCGAGCCAAGCCCATTTGAATAAGTTTAAATGAATTGATTTGGCTACCTATATCACTAAAGTGCACTTATCTTTTCTGTCATTGGTCCTGAGAGAACTCTACAGTTAAGGGTGCTTGAGCTGGAGCTGTACTCGTATGGGTGACTTTCACTTCCTGAAACTATCTGAGTGAGGCTAAAGCGGAGAAATATCATGTCGTGATTGCACCGGCCGTTGGATAGGGGCAGGGCCCATGAGCCTGACGTAGGGATGGGTGACTCGCCGGTAGGGGCGGTCGGGGGCATTACAAGTGGTATTAGAGCTTGGGAAGTTAAACAGGTTCTGTCCTAGGAGACTGTCTTACTGTCGTGATCAGAATTCAGAGACAAATTTTCGTTTAGTGGAGGAGAACAGTAACGACCGGGCCCGGCCCATTTGAATAAGTTTAAATGGATTGATTTGGCTACCTATGTCATTAAAGTGCACTTATCTTTTCCGTCACTGAACCTTAGAGAACTCTACAGTTAAGGGTGATTGAGCTAGAGCAAGACTAGGATGGGTGACCTTAGAAGTGATTCCTGAAACCATGTGAGTGAGGCCAAAACACAGGGAAAGATCATGTGGTGATTGCAGGGTTAGTAAATAAGTCGGTTGGGCTGCGGGAAAAGTAATGCACCATCCGTCGGACAGTGATGGAGCCCACAAGCCCGACTCGGTCGGGGGCATTACAATATATCCTAATTATTGACTGAGTTATAAATATTCTGCATTAGATGATTAATAAAAAAATTAGTAATTGATTAATAATATATTTGACGTTAATACGTCTTTTCCCAACTATGATCATGAAGTTAATATGTTTTTCTCTAACTATTAGTAAACAAAAGATACTAATAATTAGTATTTGAGTGATAACATATTATGTATTCAAATATTTGATATTTTTTTTAGTTCAGTTACAATGTGCGGGATCTCCTTTAATCCGGAGATGTCTGAGTGAGGCAAAAACATGGGAAAAGATCATGTGGTGATTGCAGGGTCAGTAAATAAGTTGGTTGGGCTCTGAAAAAATAATGCATCGGCCATTAGACAGAGGAAGGTCCCATGAGCTGGTTATGTCGCAGGAGACTGTCTTAGGGTTTGGGGAGGGAGGGGGGGGCATTAGGGCTCACACACTGTCATGATCAGAATTCGGAGACAAATTCCCGTTAAGAATTGTAACGACCGGGCCTGGCCCATTTGAATAAGTTTAAATGGATTGATTTGACTATCTATGTCATAAAAGTGCACTTATCTTTTCGGTCACTAGTCCTGAGAGAACTCCCCAGTTAATATGTTTTTCCCTAACTATTAGAAAATAAAAGATACTAATAATTAGTATTTAAGAAATAACATACTATGTATTCAAATATTTGGTATTTTTTAGTTCAGTTACTGACATGAAACCCTACAAATCCTTGTGAAAAATTAAAGTAAAGATCATACGTCTCTGGAAACAATATTCTCCTGCTATTGGTCTCACCGTTGAAATGGTTTTAATCGACACAAATGTTAGTTTAATATCATTATAATATTATGCTTCAAATTGTGATTTTATTACTTTGTCATTGATTTTTTTTTTTTTTCATTTTATCTTATGGATAGGATCACAAAATCCATACTACAGTGAAGAAGGATCATTTAATCAGTTTGACCCATTCCTCTCACAAGGTGGTTCAGGTATTCTCATTAACTTTACTGTCAATCACTCATTAGAATCCTACAGAATAACCAATCACCTTTAAAAAATTACTTTCCTTGCAACAACCCGTATTCATAATTGTAATGACTGCCTAATGAACTCAATGGGTTCGAGCCTAATAACCAGAGAATTCTGGATGGTTCCTTGGATCCAAACTATTTAATTGGTATGTGTTTTTCTTAAACCAATTTTTTGCTTTTAAAATAATTTATAATTACATATTTTGACATTATTTAAATTATCTTACACATATCTTATTGTACAAATTGTTGAAGTCAGCCATGGTTAAATTGTTACTGCGAATGGGAAAGACACACCCAAGCTAAGTGTGGAAATTCGAAATTCAGAGTACATTAAATCTAAATTACATGACTCATATGTTAAGTGCAAATATTATTTTATATGTAGTTAAACTAAATAAATTAATTCTTAATACTTACTCTTTATGTTGTGTTTCAGTGATGATCGTCTTCCTGTTAGGTTATGGAGTCCATTTGCAACAAACGTTGGTGATGCTTTTCAGACATATGGTCAACAATCTTTGATTATTGTACTGAGGTTTGTCAAGATAAAAGTTTGGAAATGTAAAAATAATTTTATAAACAAATTTAAATAATATCTAATTATACTATAATTAATAATTATTGAAATACAGAGGATCGTAGCATTTCCAATGCTTACAATGTGTTGGGGATCTCCTTTAATCCGGAGATGCCTGAGGTTGAATCATTTCTTCAGCTCTAAGTTTATTGAAATTTGCTAAATGACACAATAACAATAATCTAAACACAGATATCACATATTTAATACAAATAGCATATATTTTCACTCTTAAAATTTTAGGCTGCCACGTGATGATCTTGCTTTGGCAATTGTGGATTTTAAACCTCTTACTTTGGTCAATGGTGTATCTGAAAATAATGATTTCTTTATTCACACACCAAGAAAAACCATTGTCGAATTCCAAATTCGACTTTTAACAAGGATGATTTCTTTGTTCGACTTTTATTCCAAATTTTTAATCAACATTATAATTACAATTTTTATTTGTTCTAAAGTTTCTTTTCTTACTGATCCTCACAGGTTGAGAACTGTATTTTGATGTGCACAATTGCAAAAATTGATGCTGATATGGGATGGTGCTATTTGGGTTGCAATGTATGTTCTAAGAAAGTTTTACGTGTGCTGAATGATGATTTCAACCAGGAATATGTGGATGATTCTTTAAGATTTAGTTACTACTGTAACAAATTCAAGACAGACAACCCTAAAATTTTACCAAAGTATGAATCGCTTTACTAAAGGTCCTTAATTAGCAAACAGAAAATGCCCTCGCCCAAAATCAATTTATGACAACAATAAATCATAAAGTTGATCAACTTACTGATGACTACAACAAAAGATTGAGCAACCTACAAAACTCAATAATGGAGAGCCACGGTCGACTCAGAAATCTCTATCAAGAGATGACAGCTATGGCACAACACATGATAGTTAATACGTCTAACTTCAGAAGCAAAGAAGCTGAAACAGCCAGCCTCAAAAACCAGCTAAAAGATCTCCAGAGATGTCTAGAAAGTATGATTCATAACCAGAATCAAGCTGATACATACTTTAATCCTCTTGGAAGTATGCCATCAGGATTTCCTATGTATCAGGGATCCTACTCCCCAGGTTTTCTCTCTGGTTATCAAGAACCTAAGACGAAGACATCTCTCCCAGGATTCTTATCATCCGACGAAGCTTTCACATCTCGATATGGCACACCATCGGCTAGTAATTTCAAAACAAAGCCGACTCGTGCGAAACCAAGAAGACAAAAAGAATCAGAATTCCTAGCCAATCCAACAAAGAGACCAACTCTAACCTCCTCCTCAAGTCACAAATCTATTGATGATTCAAAGAAGAAAGAGAAGGATATTGGGATAATCGAATTTTCGATGTCTAACCTACTCGATACTATCGGCCAAACTTCTAGAGAAACGACGCCTCGAAGACAGGACCAAACACCTCGAATCAGCTCAACGCAACCAATCGAGATGATCAACCATTTTTCTGACACGAGTTCTGATAGCTATGAGGATAGTTCAGATGAGGAGTAAATCCCAAAGCAATTTGCCATCGGAGAAGGTTCAACCGCTCCAAAAAGGGAACCAAACATTAATGAGGTCGATTCGAGTGATGAGGAGATGAGTTACACACGCCCCAGAAATCAAGAGCTTCCACCAAAGCAGTTCACTTCAAAAGTCATGATATTCACGTTCGATGACATTCCCTTCGAAAAATGGAATGATCGACTCGACGAATTTCATACATGGATGACTTCAAAAGCCATCACATCACCCCTAGAGCTTGTCATTCAGCTATTTACGGCACGAATATTTGGAGCTCTCAATTAATGGTGGAATTCACTGGGCGAATACCGACAACAGCAAGTCTATCAGACGACTATTCCATTACTTTTGAAAGAAATTCACAGAGAATTCATCGGTACGCCTACTCATCTCAAAGAACAACTACAAGAAGAGTTTTTCTTGGCAAAGTGTTGTTCGCTCAAGAAGAAGGATTTGGCTAAACACTTTGAACGCCAAACACGAAGATATTATGCACTCAATGGTCTCAATAACCCAAGCTTGAAGTAAGTCTACCTTTCCTCCATAGATGATTACCTGAGTCAACATACCAAGCTGTATATCAGAGACCAAAGACAAACAATCGAAGAAATATCCATTGGTCAAATCCAGCAATACGTCTTCCGAACACTCGACAAGCTTTGCAAGCAAAAAAAGTTCTAGATGGAATTGATGGACAAATTAAAGTAACTGCCCAAAATATGTGCCAGACCAGACCTATCAATCAAGTGTTCTAAATCCAAGGAGACTTGTTCATGCGAACCTCGAGGCAAATCTCGAAGATTTAGAAAACCGTTCCAAGGACGATTTAATAGGTTCAGGCGTAAGCATTTTTTCAGAAAGAAACGAAGCTTCGAGAAGACAACGAGATGCTTTCTATTCTGTAAGGAAGGACATTTCGCAAAAAAATGTCCAAATAAGTCAAAGAAGAAGAAGCAATATCTCATTAACTCGATATCCAGTATTGCACCAGATATCGACCTCGACAATCATGACCTAGAGTCTGTTCTATCATACGATAGTGACGATAATGATGTTATATGTGGATACTCAGATTCCGATGTTTCATCTGAATCATCATCCGAAGAAGAAAAAGATTGTTGCTTTAAAATCACTGAAATTCTACGGCAGGATGAGGTTCAACCGCCACACTTGCCTGTCACGATCTTTGACCCATGGAGAAAAGAAGAACCAGTTCATGCTATCGCATTGATAGACACGGGCGCTCATTCATCTATAGTTCTTCTGTCTTCTATGTGGCTGCCACACCAACAAGAGTTCCGAGTCGCAAACGCTGGCTCGCTATCTGTTAAGCTCAAGTCCAAAGCAATAACCATAGAAATCTTCCCAGGATGTCAAGTTACAACAGAAGTTCTAGGATGCGCTGGGAAAAGATCTAATCATGGGATGGGATACATATTATGCATTAAAGAAAAGGTTCGATATTTTGCTCGAACCACAAGGAATGAAGTGGAAGTCTTTCTACAAAGCCTTCACTACATTACCTCGCATATTTTCACTTGAAGAAGCAGCGCCTCCCGAGTTCAACAAGATCAAAGAAGAAATCACGATAATCTCATGTGCAGATTCACATATGGATTTCCTTCAGAAGTGCAACAATCCACTATGGCTAATTCGGAGTTCTTTGTGTCATTACCTTTCGAAGAAGATGTCCATACTACTCCAACAAAGGCGAGTCATACATGAATGCCACCTACCTTATTGCAACAGGTGAACAAAGAATGTGACTAACTGGTCAATCAAGAATCGTCTCAGCAAAAAATTCACCATGGGCGTGCAAAGCATTTTGCGTCAACAACAGAGCAGAACAAGCAAGAGGGAAACTTAGGCTAGTTATCGATTACAAGCCTTTGAACCAATATCTTCAAGATATCAAGTGCCCTCTGCCAAACAAGAAGACCCTTCTACAACATCTACAAGGAGCAACAATATTTTTGAAGTTCGACCTCAAATCAGGGTTTTGGCAACTTGGAGTTCATCCAAAAGAGAGGTACAAGACAGTATTATGTCTGCCAAATCGCCATCTTCAGTGGAGTGTTCTGCTTTTTGGATTAAAGACAGAACCCTCACTATTCCAGCAGGCGATGTTGAAGATATTCAAGCCACTAATCGACACAGCTCTAATTTACATCGACAACATTATCATATTTTTGTCAAGTACAACATAGCATATTCAGACTCTCAGAAAGCTTCAAAGCGTTGTCAAGGAATCAGAATTATGCTCTCGGCCCGAAAGATGATTATAGCCCAGCCCAACATCGACTTTCTTGGAATGAAGATTAACAACGGACAGATCACGCCTCAGTCTCATCTAGCTACAGCTCTTCTTGATTTTCCAGACGAAAAACTCACAAGGTGACAAGTTCAGCAATGCATTGGGGTAATCAATTACATAAGCGACTTTATCCTGCAACTTTCACAGTTGACAAGACCACTCCAAAAGATGCTGATGAAGAATCCACCACAGTAGGCTAAACAACAAATAGAAGCAGTCAAAAGGCTAAAGATAGAGATACATAAGCCACCACCTCTAAAGATTCCCTCCTCGGGGAAACGTCTTCTACAGACTGATGCGAGTGAAAACTATTGGGGAGCTATACTGTTTGAAGAGATAAATGGGGAACATTAAATCTGTGGATATAAAAGCGGACGCTTTAAAGATGCAGCGATGCATTATCACTCCACGTTCAAAGAAATCTTAGCAGTCAAAAAGGCTATCGAGAAGTTCGAGTAACATCTGATTGGACATAAATTTCGCATCGAAATGGATATGTCTTCTTTTCCAAAGATGCTACAATTCAAACAAAAAATGGTCCCACACCAGCAGCTATTACGATGGAGCGTATGGTTTTTAAAATATGACTTCAAATCCTTCTATTTAAAGGGCAAGAAAAATACGCTTGCCGACATGCTCAGCAGAAACCCACCAAAGGAGATTCATCTTATGGCGAGTTCATCTACATCATTAATGAGTTACTACGACTTCGAAGCCAACATGTCCAAAGACGCTCATTAGCTAATCAGAAGAAACTCTCTACACGAACATCTTCAACATAAGATCTTCTACTATCAGTCAATCATCCTCTCAAAGCACGGTATCAACTGTCACTACATCGCACCAATGGGGATTCACTCGGGCTATCCGTTCGCTCACCTCTATCGAATCGAAAATTCGAACATGCCTGAAGAAGTTCTGTGTTTCCTATGGTATCTATGCTCGGTCTACACCATTGGCATCACGTTCGACATAGGTTGGTTATATCAATACATTAATACCCAGCAAGGTCAGAAGGATTGTCTCTCAACTTTCCTAACGTGGTTTGCATCTTTCAACATTTGGAATGGAAAACAAAGAAGATCAGCAAAAGCAACAAGCTTGCCATTCAAGCAACTAAGAGGTCAAAAAAGCCTCAATCCGTTCTTTAACCCTCATACTATATACTTCTTCCACTGACCTGTTCAAACCAACATCAAATCCAACAAATTTCGTGCTATACCCACTCTCATTCACCACAACGACTACAAAAGAGCAATCCTCCCAGACTTCAATATCCATGACAACAAACCTTACGAAGACTTTCAAACGCATACATTTCGGCTCAACAATGCCAGGCAGACTTTCCCCATTCAACCCAAGCTGGATCTACTATTCTGCTGACTACCAGATGAGCCTCGACGAAGATTTACAATATTTCATGATGAAACATGAAAGCATGACGGACACTACGAAGGTCAAGAGGCAGATCATTCCGGAGATAGTAAAACAAGAAGAAACGTCTCAACAATACCTGACGAAATATTTCCAAGATGCACAACTCCCTGACGATTCCATGAATATTGACGAAATAGGGAAAATGTTCAACATCGACGTCAACACGGAGCCCGAAGAAAACTTCGAAGAACCAGAAGAAGAATACGAATGTCCAGGAGATCACTACGGTTGTTGCGACAAACATATCATCGAGTTCGAGATGGATCACTAAATGAAGTGTCTCTAAATACTTCATTATGTAAGATTATAAGTGTGTTTAAAAGAAATAAGTAGTGATGTAAGCGATGATGTCATCGTATATGTAATGATGTAAGCGCTTATGTCAACGCATCAATAATGTTGGAATGAGGTAAGCGCTTATGTCAGCGCGCACCATTCCTCCCCTGTAAATATGTGTGCACCCCATTGTAAAAATCATCTCAGAATTTCTATAAAAACCTCTCTCTAGTTTCTCTCTCTAAATGAGTCTCTAAAATCTTTTGGGTTTCCAGACTTTCTAACATCATCATAAGCCTTGGCTACTTTTCTATCATCAGAAAGATGCCAATCTGCTCCAGATCGATGCTTGAGCTTTCTGGTTAATCAACACAACTCTAGTCAATACGAATTTTGGAGGGGGGTAATATTTCTAACGGTGATTGAGTAAGTAAGAGGCCGAAGTGCTCAGTAAAGCTTCCTTACTTAGAAATTACCTCTCCTATCTGTCAACACGGCTTTAGTCAATACAATACCAGAGGTTCCTGCATAGAAACACCGTTAGAAATATTACCCCCTCCGAAAGTCACTCACACCAAGTTGATGCTCTTTGATAATCATGCTGTTCTATTAATTCGTCAACCTTGCCTTCAAATTACTGGTCTATTAGGAATGAGGTAATATTCACTAATACATGTACGACTATTTTATTGTATTACTTTGTATTATAATACTGTAATTTTCATTTCTTAATAGATTGAAGTATCAGACGTGCTACCTCTTGCTCTCACTAACTTAGTGGGCAAGACATATCTTTTTAAACTTTGTTTACAAGCATGATACTTACAAAATCTTGAAAATCATCACAAATGAGGAGTTGATTAATAAATTTATTGTGAGAGACTCCCTCATGTATATTTATATGCTGATAGTTAGCAATGGCTGTGTAATAAAAATGGAGAAATCGCTCTAATATATAACATCCTAAAGGAAGGTGATTGGTTTAAGATAACTATTTTTAAAATAATTCACGCTTTCGACATAATAAAAACGATAAGGAACAAATACTATATCATTTTTCAAAAAGGCTACAACAATTTCCAAGATTAAACCACTGTCAGATTGTAACTTCTTTTGTTTTGCCAACTATCGGAACATACTACGCGGGCTTTCTCACCCAATGTTTACTATTGGTATGTTCTTTATATTCCTAAATTTTGTTGATTCTCTTGAATTTGTTAAAAACTGAAGATTCTGTTGTTATATTATCTAACTTATGTTTCTCAATTACTTACAGGCTAAATGAAATCAAATGTGTTGGTTATGAAAATCTTGCCGATGAATTAAATAAGTTTTGATGGTTTACCGACACTAATATAGTAATGTGTGTTTTAAAGTTATGGAGAATTAAATGAAAACTAAGTAATTTTTAATCAAAATAGAATAGATATTTATTTTAATTTTCTCTATTCTTTTTACAAACATTACATAATAAATGTTATCTTTATTATTTAGGTGGTTTTACAGATATTTCTAATATATCAGGATGCTCTCAAATTTTATTTGATCCTCAAATTCCAGAAATACAATCACTCAGATTCATATAAGTATTTATAATTACATTTTTTTTTAATTATTTGTATATATTACATATTACTGATACATATTTTATAAATGAACAGAAACACTCTTTAATGGTATTTACACAGTTTTAAATATCGATGTTTTGATATTATTAATATTATTTTTTTTTATTTTCCGACTATAGTTAGTTTTTAGTTATTTTGGCTGACATGATGTAGGTGTTTTCTTCCACAATATAAGTTATATATATATATATGTATATATATATATATATATTGTTTTTTTTATATATTCAAATCCATATTTAAACTAATTAGAGTAAAGCAGTGTACAATATAAAAAAGTATACTAGTATACTAGTATACATAAAAAACACTATTATATAATTAATATTTTACTATAATATTATATAAAACCAACATTAAAACTGAATATATTATATTATATAATATGGTTAAATATAATATTAATTAAATAAAAATATTTTATTATGCACAAAGCGCAAATTATTTACCTATTAATTTATTAATTTAAGAAATTCTTTTAACAAAAAAAAGTTAACTTTGCATCATTGTATTTCTCAAAGTAGACTAACAAAATATAATTTTTATCATTGTACTCGACAAGCACGGTAACATTATCACTACTACCAGCGTGATCCCATCACCCACAGGAACAACATCAGCGTCTACAGTAATCCAGGCCGCCCTACAACCACTCACTCAAGATTTGGATTCCAAGTTTAATGGCCTACAACCTCATCAAGAGAAGTACAACGACAACTCAACAGTTTGGTAGCTGTGGCCGCCGCGTGATCAGCACCACTCGGACAAAGGCCCTTTGCTACACCCACCACATATGCCATAAATAGGCAGGTGAGAAACGACGAGGAAAACGGAGCCGACGACACGCTTCTGGACGAAGTAAAGTCCGAGGTCACAAAACTGCATCAATTGAGATGGAATTTTAGTTATCTTAGGGGCCGAGCTAGTGAAGTGGTGGATTTGGGAGCCAATAGAGTCAACGGAGAGAAGTCCCTTCGCCCAAGTAATCACGGATGTTCACCTCAGCACTGTGATAAAACTTAAGTTGTCCTACTACAACGGCACAGATGATCTCGAAATATGGCTCACCAGATTCAACATCGCCATGAAATGACAGCGCTTCGAATAACCAGCCGAGCATGAAGCTAATTACTCCCAAACCCTCATCGAACACCTCAGCAATGACACATTTAAGTGGTTCTCAAATCTTGAGCCCATATCCATCAAAATATTTAAAGACCTGTCAACAGCTTTCATGAAGTAGTACTCAATGTTAATTACAAAGTAAACTGCCAACCTCTTCATGTTGACCCAAGAGCGATATCAACTGCTTCGCGTCTATATCGTGAGATATAGGCACTTATCAACGGCCTCTGGTATGAATCCACAACTTATGGTCAGATACAACATTATATAGCGTTGGAGGCACTTATCAACGGTCTCTGGTATGACTCCATCTTCATGGAAGAGCTACATCTCTACCCATGAGAGACCCTCGAAGACGCACTCGATCGAGCTCAAACGTTCATCCAGATCAAAGAGGAGAAGTCTTTCTACACCAAGAAGTATGTCATAGAAGAAACCCTAGGTTTAAAAGGCAAGGATCACGACTCCCGCGCAGGGAAAGGCAGACTGTCATCCCACACCATCGGAAAGTCAGGGGAGAATCCATGTAACTAGTGGAATCGCGGTGACTCCCAAAATAGCTCGACAGACAATGACAAGAATCACGACCTTTACTACATGCCTCTTCGGCTTGTCACCACCTCCAAAACTCTTTATTCAAGAAATATAAAGAAGGAGAAATAGAAGTTGACGAAGATCGATCACAGGATAAGACCACATATGACCGCTGAGCTACAAACAAGGATGATTGCCGAGCCGCAAATATCAATGATCGCCGAGATTGCAGTAACTACAACCGCTGGACTAGTTTGGGAGGGCGTCACTGAAGTTCTTCACCTGTTAACAGGCGGAAAGACAAAGATGAGCAGAAACGTCCAGAGAAAAACGATGAGGAGAGTGATCAAGATAACCCACTCCCGCCATCTAAGAGAAGAATCAACATGATCATGGAAAACTTACCTGGCTGCGATGACTCTGTAAGAGAGATCAAATATTATGGAAGAAAGGCTATCGCCTCCAATAAATTTCCATGCAACATCGGATACAAGCCCGCAATCACTTTCACAACAAAAGATACGTGAGGCCTTCACCCCACCCCCTCACCAACCTGTTGGTAGTCGAACTCCACATCCATGGAAGCGAGGTGGCCAAGATCATGATTGATACCAAAAGCACGTTTAATATTATCTTTAAAGACATCTAAACAAAAATAGAAATCCAGGGTACAAATATCAAAGCGACGCTAAAACCCCTTACCGGAGTTGCCAGAGAATCCTCCTTCAGCATCAGAACTATACGGTTGACTGTTTACATCGGCGGCATAATCAAGATCGTTAGATTCATCGTTATGGACAATCCAGATATATGCAACGCTATCCTCGGCATGCCTTTTAGTCACGAGATGAAGGCTATTGTGTCAACCTACCACCAATGCATAAAGTCTACGACTTCTTCAAGCATCTTCGCACTTTGCGACAATCAACAAATGGCAGGCTCATACTTCATCAGTGAACAAAAGATACGTCTCACCTCGATGACCACCCAAAACAACGCCAAAAAGTCACATCAAGATCTTTCTTCCAGTTTGGCATCATCTAAACGCCATTGAGGCAAAAAAAAATAGTTAAATAATAATTGTAAAAAACTACGAATGGCTTGATCTCACTTGGGTACGTAAGCAGCCTTTTATCCAGTCTATCAATAACATTAATGAAATTTTATTTTATCTTTGATTGTCTATGGAAATCCAGCTCAATACGCCCAAAAGCACCATGTACACTTCTTCTCCAAATACCAAACCAAACTATATGAATGTATAGCTTCAACTTGCTGGCCCAACATCGATATAAACACTAATAAATTATGTGGTTGATCATCACCATTTAAGATTTTGGTTCAATATAATTACTTCCAAAATTTTAAGGAAGTCGAGGTTGATACTCGTACAACTCGGGGTCATACAAAACATCTATCGACCGAAGTAAAAGCTCGATACGATTTGTATTCGACCTCGCAGTTGTAACTACTGTAAATCAAGAAAAAAATCCTTGTTTCCACCCCGAACAGAAATATGAAAATCCAAAATATACGAACGTATAGGTTCAACGTTATGGTCCAACGTTAACATAAATACTAATAAATTATGTGACTGATCACCACCACTTAAGATTTTGGTTCAATATAGTTACTTTAAAAGTCGAGGTTAATACTCGCACAGCCCGGGGTCATACAAAACATCTATCGGCCAAAGTAAAAGCTCGATACTATTTGTATTCGACCATGCAGTTGTAAGTGCTATAAGTCAAGAAAAAAAAGTCCTTGCTTCCACTCCGAATGTAAATATGTCCCTATAGAAAAGAAGACTACCTCGTGAAACCAACAAGCTTTTTTAAACCAAGTATCTTTCATGAAAATAGAGTCTTTATCACTGGATAAGATCAACACATTGATCGTTCGTATGCAAAAGCAAACACAACTCGAGACAACTAAAACTCTTCAAAGATCATTACATTATTCTTAGTGAATGAAAACTCTTCCACACAATGTTAATACAAAAAGCCAGAGCAGCAAAAATAGAATAGAAATAGACCTAGCAGTTAGGCGTATCGAACCAAACTGGTAAACATTCATGGGTACAACCTACTTAACGTTTAAAGAAAAATCTTTAAGACAAAATAAAAGGTCTAACCTGTTTGTCAAGTGGAGATCATCCTCTGTGATAACCACTTTGTCAATGGCATTACCCTTCATCTTACACTATGTGAGCTTTTCTTTGAAGGCAGAAATCATCTTGGAAGAATTCTCCCACCTGTGGGCTTGCATCTATTTTAAGTAGGCTATCATGGCCATCTTCTTCGCCATACCAACCACGGCTTCTTCAACCTCTTCTTTCTGAACTAATAAATCTTTCATTAACTTCATGCGCGGCCCAAACCAGCCAAGGCATTTTTAAACACCTTGTCAGCCACATATCAGGCTGCCTTGTCGCAAGACTTGTGAAGTCTCTCTCTTTCTGCAGATGATTTTTACGCCACCTTTCCTTTTGAGAAGGTTAATCCGCGCTTTGAGAGCAACCACCTCATCTCAGAGTCAAAATGACTCGGCCGCCTCAATCTTAAGATCGTGAAGTTCAGTCTCAAGGCTGAGAGACTTCGCTTGAAATCTTTGACTCTGTTTTCCACCTCTCGACGCCTTTCGATCTGGGCAGCAATGCTTTCAACATTCATTTCTTCAAGACGAAGACTCCGGTCATACGATTCCATGATCAACAAATAAATTCTCATTCCTTGATAATGACGACTTGTTTAAATTTGCAAATAAAAACACGAAGATATCGCAACTATAGAAAGGGGATAAAAACATGTACGAAATGTTAAGCCGCTTTGCAGATGCTCTCCGCATGCTGCAACTCCTTTAGAGGGGTACCCCATCTCGGGTTAGGCATGCATTGCCAGGCAAGATTAGCGGCAAAGTCCTGATCATACATCGCTAGGGCATTGCCATCCTACCAATGTGCAAATTGGTTACGATTATAACCACAATCCTCTTATGCCTCTATCTTAAGCTCCGTTAATCCTTTTAAAAGGATATCCCTTGGCTCTTTCTCGAGGTGAGTGCTGGTTTTCACGAATCCCGCTTCCTGATCATGTACATTGCCACTTCGGGATCTCGGAACTTTCTTGAGAAGCACTGAATTCAGACGATGATGGCTCATGAGAAGGCAGACCTGTAGCATCTATATCCGAGAAAATTAAAATGATTAAGGTGGACAGGACGTTGTCCGAGGGATGATCGAGCCAAGGTTCAGATATTGGCTTGGAAAAAGAGGTTAAGACTATAGTCGGGTATATGACTGGGAAATAGTCAATGGATTGCAGGGATAGCCGAACCGGATGGACCATATCCGAGAGAAATATGGTCCAGTCCGTGAGAAAAAGGTTCAGTCCAAGAGAAAAAGGAAAGTAACCGAGAAAAAGGAGAAGTCTCCTAGGAAAAGGAAAAGTGATCGAGAGAAAAGGGCTAGGCCCGTGGGCCTTTGAGTTTGGTCGAAGAAAAATTAAAGTTTCCCGATGAGAAAAGGATTTCTCGCTCTTATGGTCGAGCGGTTAAGGAGATAACCGAGAGAAACTTAATTGTGACCGAGCGGGTTGAGCTGTAACCATGGAATGGGCGGTTTAGGCCGGGTTACTTAGGGTTTCAAGTATAAAAAGAGCCCTGGAGGGATTTTTCCAGGGGAGCCGCACTATTTTGGGAGAAATAGAGCGAGAGAGAAAGATTGGTCAGGGGATTAGTCGAGGGAATATGAGTATCCCGAGAGTTAGTCGAGATAGATTAAAGGTTCACCGTGCGTTTCTGACTAGCGTCGAGAGATCGAGTGTTCTGTCTGAGCTTCTGTCAATCTGATCCGACCATTCGCTCTGAATTGGTGGTTTTCCGAAGGAATAACCAAGTTTATCCGTGGAGTTCTGCGTGGATCGTGAGAATTCGAGAGTACTTTAATTCGGCCGAGAGAATCCGAGAGATCGCTGAGAGATCTAGACTGTCACCGAGAGATCGACGAGAGATCTGGACTGTCACCAAGAGATCAATGAGAGATCTGGAGTGTCACCGGGAGATCGCCGAGAGATCTGGACTGTCACCGGGAGATCGCTGAGAGATCTGGACTGCCACCAAGAGATCGCCAAGAGATTTGGACTATAACCGAGAGAAACGTGTTCTGATCGATCTTTCACCATGAGAACGTCGATATTCCGTGAGATACATCAAGAGGGATCATTATGCCGAGAAGATGTTCTGGATGAATGGTCAGCCAAGAGAGTCCATCGAGAGATTATGGACATGGTCAGCGAGATCGTAAACTGGGCTGACCGGACGGGCAAGGGATACATGATCCGAGCCGTCCCTCTTCGTTACTTAGTCATGTGGGGATGGTTGGTTGAGTGACTGAGTAACGGAGGGGTGATGCATTACAAGATGCGGGCGATCAGGAGGATCGTGACAGGGGTTTCGGATGGTCGTAAGGATCATGTCTGTGTTACTAGCGATCATAAGGATCGTGGTTGTGTTTTCTGATGGTCATAATGATCATAATTGTGTACTGGCAATCAGGGAGGATCGTGACTGTGATTACTGGTAGTCGAGAGGACCGGGAATGGGATTCCGTGACGATCTGGCGAATCCAGATATCCCTCTTCGTTACTTGGTCATGTGGGGATGGTTGGTTGAGTGACTGAGTAACGAGGGGGTGATGTGGCATTGCAGTCGTGGTGGCTGAGAGCAGGGATAGCGAAGGGCACTCATGGGATCATGCGGACCGGAGTGACTCAAGCAATGCTTCTGCTATCTGCAAGTCGCTAAGGTACAAACTATCTGAGATGAAATTAAGATTTTGTGCTTAGCAAGTTAAGTGATAACTGGGGTATTAGTTTGTGAACATCTGAGTTAAGTTGTTGGTCTGATAGTGGGTTGGAACCCCGTAGAGAAAATAGAAAGAAAAAGGCAAAAATTTCCTGAGGCACGGTTATGGTGGGATCGGGTTAAGTATTGTTTCGACTGCGGGTTAGGAAAAATCGGGTCGGGGCTCTACAAGTTGGTATCAGAGCGTTTACGTTTGTAGGACTGGTTGTTGGTTGTTTGTGTGATTAGCAATGGTTATCGTGTGCATGATATATGATTGTGAGGTGTTTACTATGGCTAGGTTAATATCTAACTAACAGCAGGTTAATCCGGATCAAGTTCTAGCTTATGAGATGTGTGATTCTCGCTGAAGTAGGCATAGATCTTAAAAGGGATTGAACGTGGGTTAGGGTAGATGATCAGGGCCGATGATAATATGATGTTTTACTTGTTTAACCGTAATGTGAATGTTGAAACTGCTAGAGTGAGTTCATTACTGTGGTCTGTATCTAGAAGTATTTAATTGCTAGGTTATCTGATTTTCATTGATTGCTTGTGTAAGTTAGTGAATATGCTTAGCAAGGTCAACGTGTTTCTGTGATTCTGAATGGCTAAGTGTGAACCGTGGTCAATACATGATGTCTAACTAGATGTGTGAATGTTCGGATCGTGTTACTCGCTCAAGGGGATGTGTGATTCTCGCTTGGAGTAGAACCGATGCTTTGTGAGGCTTCACAAGTAGTTGAGATGATCATAGGACCATACTGTTTTTTGTGCTTGCTTGCTAAGTGATAATGTGAAATGTACAAGGTACCGAGTGGTCAAAACGTGGTATCTAACTGGCTGTATGAATGTCCGGATCGAGTTGCTAGCTCAAGGGGATGTGTGATTCTCGCTTGGAGTAGAACCGGTGCTTTGTGAGGCTTCACAAGTAGTTGAGATGACCGTATGACCAAACTGTTTATGTGTGTGCTTGTTAAGTGATCATATAGTATGAGTGCAGTCCAAGAGTTGAGATCAATGAGAACAAGAGATTGGGAGTCAAGTGCCCTCGCCATATACTTGGTTGATGATCAAGAAACTTCTTGGAGGTATTCATGACTATGATGAATCGGTTTTGGGTTATGAGGTAAGGTCGGATCTAAGTTATTGATCGCGATCAAACGAGATAAGATTATGTGCTGTATGTGTGAATTACCGTGAGTAATTATAAGACTAAGTTGGTATGTGTGATTACCGAGGCTGACATGATGTCTAACTAAACTGATCGGAAATCCTGATCGTGTTACTGGCTTGGGAGATGTGGGATTCTCCCCGCAGCAGGACTGAGGCTTAAAAGGGGATTGTCCGGTGGTTTAGGGTAGATGATCATGTCGTGTGATATGTGAGGCTTGATAGGCAAGTAAGGCCTGAGGCCATGTGAAGGCTTGTAAGCCGTGTACTGTTTAAGCACCGTTGGGAATCTACGAATTCGCCGAGCTTGTTCTGGCGTCCTTAAGGATCTGTGGATTCGCTAAGGCATGACTGTTTCTGAGTTGCATTCTTGAGATTCAAGTGGGTTTGATGAGAAGTTGCTGATATGGAGTTCGACCTTGGAAACCAAGTGGGCTTGCTAGGGTGTGACTAATGTGGGTTGCGGTCTTGGAAATCAAGTGGGTTTGCCAGGACGTGACTATTTATGGGAGGTGTTATTGGAAACCAAGTGGGTTTTCTAATACTTCTGGTATTTCATTTTTGGAACCAAGAGGGTTGACCAAGACAGATGTTTTCTGAGATGCATTTTGGAAACTGTGGGTTTGCCAATGTGTGACTGAAGTGAAGGCGACTTTCGAAACCATTAAGTTTGCCAAAGCGCGGTTGTGGTATCATCAGTGGGAATCATTAGATTTCCAATGAGTGATGTGATACTGTGTGTGTAACTGATATGTTACTGTGACTGGGCTGGTGGGAACTAAGGAATTTTGCCATCACCTGATTAGTAAAGTGGCATGACTGTACTAATTGATTGGCTAGTGTGCCGAGTACTTGCTTGATTAAGAAATGTACTAACCGATTGACTAGTGTGCCGGGTACTTGTGGGTTAAGGCAACGTACTACTTGAAAATACAAGTGAAGGTTTGTAATAGCCATGTGAGCCGACTGATGGCCTGGTGTGCCAAGTGCTGGCTATGTATGATCCCTTTTTATGAGAGTCTAGATGGGACATGACTGGTATGCTGATTGCAAGATGATTGTTGAGTAACCTATACTGGTTGCAAGATGACTGTTGAGTAATCTAGGATTACATGGGTAGGAACTGAGGAGTTCATCACAGCGTGACTGAAATTATGAGCTAGGAACCTGAGGGTTGCCAAAGCGATTGGATGTTAGTGTCTGTGAGAATCTGCGGATTAGCTAAGGCGTGACCGTGAGTTTGGTTTTGGAAACTAGATGAGTTTGCCAAGGCATATAGTCGGTAAGGATCAGCGTGTGATCTGAGGATCAAAAGAGAGATCGAGGAACTTAAGAGGGTTTTGGAAACTTGAGTAAGGAATCAAGAGTGATTCGTTAGTTGTGTTAATAAGGATCAGTGGATCTTGGTTAACTTAGGTTGATGGTCAACAGTACTTGATGCAAGAATGAGACAAAACGCTTAGGAACTTGAGAGTTCGCTAAGGCAAGTCTATGGGCCAAGATGGACTGACCGTAAGCATGACCTATAATCATTGATAACTGAGCTTTTGGAGAAAGTCCAAAGCTAACGGATTATGCTAAGCATTCAGATTAAAAGGAAGTTGAGGTGGGGCGAGTAGAGGAAATAGGAAGAAAAAGGCAAAAATTTCCTGAGACACGGTCATGGTGTGACCGGGTTAAGTATTGTTTCGAGTGCTGGTTAGAAAAAATTGGGTCGGGGCTCTACAAGACCAGTCTCAGACGGAAATTTCTAGCTATTGACCGCTGTGTTTTCCACCACGATGGCTACCATAGCTTGACAAGCTTCATCAGTTCATTTCACCTTTTCAGCCTTCTTAATTGTGGTCTGCCTAACTCTCTCATGTGCGGCGCACCTGTTGAAACTAAGGGTTTTAAATCAGACAACGCCAAGAAACCAAAAGAGAAAGTTGTAAATACATTAATACCTTTCTGTCTTGGTTTGAACATAATATATTCCAGAGACCTCTATTACTTTGTTAGAATCCATATGGATAGGTTCCGATAGAGGATTTAGTTTCAGCCTCTTAGAAGAAGATGTTGTCAGTATGGTAATCTCCACTGTTGAAGCCTTGTTCCTTCTTTTTAGACCATCTTCCTCATAGATTGGCAGGTGGGATTTCTTTTTGGGTGCTTGAAAATGAAGAAAGCATGGACTGATAAATATGTCCCACCCAAGAGGTGCTATCACTTCAAATGAAGTCAGATGAAACGTACCTGTCCTCCGAGTTTTGGCCTTCTCTGCCTTCGGTCTTGGAGCCCTTAATTTCTTTTGTGGAGGGTCTTTCGTCTCTCTCACGGGCCAAAGCCTCTCACTGAGATCTTTGAGCTTGGGATCGTTAATATCAAAGCCAAAAGGATCTGTTCCGAGATTGATTGTCTCTGCAAAACGAGAAATCACACAATTAGTACGTTTATGTTAAGAAAAAAATTTAAAGATTTAGAAAGTCATTCAACTACCAGGCTTATGTCTCCCAACAGAGAAAAGATCGATGTCGTAATTCCCAATATATGCTTTATAACTTTTCAGAAAAATAAATAGAAACTATTCTAATCATGGACTTAGCTCTTTGAGTCCCCACCAACGATACCGAACTTCATCGTCGTGTAGCAATTACGAGGCTTTACCGAGCTATCAATTTTTCCGCTCTTAAGGATGGAGATCGTTTCAAAAATTTCCCCATTGAATGAAACCTCTGCCATCCGGCTGACCGCTGTAATACTGTTAAAATGATGGATTAGAGTATAAGAGTGCCGACCTAGTAAAACTTTCCATTATTGGTAATAACGGAGGAGGAGCGGTGAGATTGAAAAGCTAAGCCCAAAATAAGTAAAGTGGCTCTCATACACGCAGAAGTAGCCCTTTGGTGGTTATAACGCCCTCTTATGCGATTGGAGTAAGACTTCCACCTCGTCGGGAAAATTACATCACCGGCTTTTCAGCGGTCATCCACGTCCTCCTGTCCTTTTCCCGAGCTCATGCTTTGGCATCTCTATCTTTTTTGGTAACTCCTTCATCCGCGCCAGTAGTTCAGCGCCCTCAAGCTCCAACTCAGAGTCTATATCAGAATCAACTGACAGGATCACTTCGCGGTAAACAGTCGAATCTTCAGAGAGCAGATGGGGATCCTAGAAATGCTAGAACCCATTTCTTCATGCTGCGCCAAAGATGACGAAGCTCTGACCGAAAACTTCAATCTTGGCCTCTTGGCGAGCTCAGCAATAAGAATATAAACTAGAAAGCTTGGAACTTTAGGTCTTGTTCTTCTGCTCTCTAAGAATTTCAGATTGATTCTTCAAGCTGTCCAAGGTCCTCCATTTATAAGGTTTAGGAAGTCAATTATTGCGAACACCCTTTCCTTTACTCTTTAAGAATATTTTCTATATTTCAAACATGGAAATATCTTTTTTTCTGATTTAGTGAAGATTTCCCATTATCCTTAAGTATATTACTTTTCTTTGATGAGGTCAGCGCAGGTTAAACCATCTTGATGTTCTTAGACTATTGATAGATAGACCTTCTAAGAAATGTGCTCACTTTCCCTCAAACAACAAGTCCCCCCACCCCCACCCCCAGTTCATCGGGATGATTGCAAATCAGCTCGGCAAACTTCATGGTCTAAAAGTGGTTTAATCTTGCAATAAGCGTTAACTCGTCAAGAGCAAGTTTTCTAGTTCACCTCGTCACGTCTCAACTATGAGAGACTTTGGCGAGACTAGTTAAAATGTAGTGTTTCATTAAGCTCTATAATGGGCTCTTGTTTCTTTAGTCCAAATTTTACTAGGTTTTTCAAAGGCAGAAAACTCAAAAGTCTTATCTTTACATGCGTCCTTTAAGGAAAATGTTAATATTTTTATAGATTTACTTTCAAAATATCTATCTCTCCGACTTCCTCATTTCAAGGTAAATAAAATAAACTTATCTCTTCTCTCTTATCGCTATCTGTTTCCATTGGAATTTTGTTTGCTTTCTACCTGTTTTGAATCATTCAGCTTCTGGGTTTTTGCTATTTTAACTTCATCCAGTCTAGCTTGAAATTATTCTCATCTGGATTCCCCATTCTTCTCGATTTTTAAATATAAAATCCTTTTTCCTTTCCCTTAATCTTCTCAGCCATTTTTATTGAGTATATTGGTCTTTTTAGAGTCCTAGTAGAGTCTTTGCAGGTTATAGCATTGCTGGAGCATAATTGGGGGTTTTGGAGCTTTTTGGATCATTTCAAGAATCAACCCCAAAGTTAGCAACTCGGAAGCGTTATATGGGCATTGGTGACGATCGTCACCATTCAAGGGTGACGCTCGTCACCCGCATCTGAAGGAGTCGCAACTTCTGTTTAAAAGATGGAGAAGTTCCACTACTTACAAAGTGTTCCAGCTCGTGTTTTAGCTTGTATATATTAGGTTTTCAGCCATTGTTGGCATATATCTTGTATCTTAGATTTCAGAGAGTTTTAGTGAGAGACTTATTCAGAGCTTTTGGGAGACAGATCATGTACTCTTTTAGAGAAGATTTCAAACCCCTTTATCTCATACTCTATTATTTTAATGCAGTTTCATTCAGCTATGCTTTGTGTTTTCATGATCATGTCTAAGTAATGTGTTAGTTAAGTTAGGGCTTTTCAAAGGTTGATGAAGAGTTTGTAGAATCGCTAAACTGCTCAGAATATCTATTGGTTCTTCATCTATGCTTGCATTCATATCGATTTCTGAGACTAATCATTTATATTTCGAAAACCTAGGTTGTTTAATAGATGTGAGAACATTATTAATCACCTGAACTGTATTAGATGAGCAAAATGCCTACTTGCAAAGAGATTTGACTTAGGTGTTTTGTGAACAATCGAAACCTAATATTTAATGCTTGCTTAACTTGTTAAAATTTGCAAAGAGATTTGGAATTCTGTGAATTAGGCATAGATAACTTCTGCAATGAGAATTGATTTGTTATATCATTGAGTTTTGAGTTTAAGATGGTTTTAATTCATTCATGTTTGCATGCATTCTACATTCTTGGATTCAACCTGCGAATTGTCCTGACTTAGCGCCTTTAGCTTTCTGAAACTTAAGAACAATCATAAAATCGCCTGCTTTTATTACTATAGTTACTTTGCATTACATGCATTCATTACTGCTTAGCTTAATCCGAATCTATAATCGCAAGTGTAGTAAGTTTACTTCTTTGGGATTTGATAACCTTTTTATGCTACAACTGCTTAGCTGTGCACTTGCAGTAGTTAATTAATTGGATAAAACCTTAGCCCTATCAAGTTTTTGGCACCGTTGTCGGGGAGTAATAGCTGCCTATCGATTTATGGTATTAGGTTTTTGTCTAAGTTTTTATTTGTTCACTAACTTTTGCTACTTTTCTTTGTGCTAATTTCAGGTGTCTGCCTAATCGCAATATCAGAAACAACAAAGAGAAGGAGCTTTTGACTTTGAGCATTGAGAAACTAGCTGAATTGGAAAGGACCATCAGGAAAGCTAAGAAGCAATCTACAATGGTCAATCCGATTGTCTTGGTCGAAAATGCAGAAGGTCACTTGGTTGATAGAGATGAAAACAGGAGGAATGAAGAAGGACAGAGACTGGATCAGGATGGGAATGTCATAGGTTAATAGGTGGTTCAACAAGTGGCGCATGACGCTGGAGTTGCTGCTGGAAACGCTGCTGGGCGTTTTGTTCAGAGGACTCTAGGAGATTACAACAGACCTGACCAGTTTTATGCCAACAGAGCTGCAATCTGCCCTCCTGCATTCCAGAGGAACGACTTTGAGCTCAAGCCTGCTTATTATCAGCTGGTGGGTCAGCGTCCTTTCCATGGCTTACCACTTGAGCATTTTATGGATCATATTGAGAGGTTTGAGGATTTGGCTTCAAGTGTCAAGGCTAATGGAGTTAGTAATGACTTCCTGTTCTGCAAGCTGTTCCCTTACTCTCTTGGAAGAGATGCTGCTTATTGGCTGAAGCAACTAGAGCCTGGATCGCTAACCACTTGGGAAGACACCAAAAACGCCTTCCTGAACAACTTCTATAATGATGCTAGATCAGAAGAGCTAAGGACCAAAATCTCTTCCTTCTCCTAACGACCTACTCAAGCTTTTAAGGCTTCCTGGTTGAGATTTAAGTCCTATCAGAGAGACTGTCCTCATCATGGCTTCACTCAGGTGCAGCTTCTTGGAATTTTCTTCAGAGGAGTGGACTGGAAGTATCATATGGCATTGGATGCTGCTAGCAGTGGAAACTTCAACACAAACCGTCCTGAAGATGCAATCACTTTGATTGAGAATTTGTCCTGCAGTAACAGCACCAAGAATGCTGATTTTTCAGAGGATGAAACAGGCTGGTTTGAATGATGGGAACCAGCTGAAGTTAAGGCTAAGATGGACAGTATGCATAACCTTCTTGTGGGAAAAAAATCAGTACATTTTGCTGCAGAGGTAGAGACTTTTGAAAATCCAGAGGTGATTGAGCAGGAGGATGTTAACTTCATCAGTGCTGGAGGATTTCAGGGTCAAATGTTTGGGAATCAGCAGTGGACCATAGGTTACAGCAGCAACAATCAAAAGAGTACCTTCACAGGAAAACAGAATCCTTCTGGTTACACGCCAAAGCGTCAGTTCCATAAGACAAGAGTTTCAAAAACTTTACCAAAACAGCAGCAACTTCAACAAGAATTATGGTTCTTCTTCCTACCAAGCTGCACCTCCACAAGACAATAAGCTGGAAGCTATGCTGGAGCAGATCCTAGAAGGACAGCATAAGATGACAGTGGGCTTTAATGGCAAGATAGATACGCTGTATCAGGACCTGAATGGAAAAATTAAGACTCTGAACTCTCACATGAAGAAGCTAAATGTTAAGGTTGCTCAAACTGCAGGAGTGATAGTAGGATTCTTCTAGCTAACAAATCCTACATATAGTCATATCATTGTAGTATGTAGGTATCAATCCATTTGAGTTCATAAGGCACCAAAAATACAGCAAATCATTTAAGTTAAGTAAGATTCAAAATGGCAGTTGTGAACAATACTAACAAGTCTAAAGACTAAACTAAGCAAGCAAGAAATTCAAATAGAAGTAAGGATCTAAGATGGAGGTTATTGATTAAGAGGGGATTAGAACCTAACTAGTGATGCTTCAAAACCATTCAAACAATGATATCTTCTAGGCATAGGATTAACAGATATAACTAGCTCAATTCTTTGACACTAATTATTTTGCTAATCACACGTTTAAGATAAATCCCTTTACTAAACACTTGATAAGCAAGCATTCAGAACAGAACTCCAATCCTATAAAGTCAAAATGCACCTTAGACATCTAATTCTTTAGGCTAAGGATACAAATCCTTTAAGAGACTCTAAGCAGCATTTCATCAAACACTTACCAGACGCTAGAGAAAGCCAAGATACTAAACAAGTCTGGCCAAGACTAATCTAGTGTTAAGCACATCTAATAGAGAGAAGACAATCATATTAAGCATAAGACATCACTAATCTAGTCCTAAAACCCCTCTAATCTATCCCATCTCAAACTCTAAATAAGACTGCTCACTAGCCATAGTCAAAACCACAAATTCCAGAGAGAAAAGATAGTTAAGCATGATTAGGGAGCAGAATAAACAAGAATATATCAAAGGCGAATACAAAAATTCACTAAATCAAACTAGTTCTTACAAGCAAAGCTGAAAAACGAAAAGTTTTAAGTGCAAGAACAGAAAGAAAATAACAAGATCCAAGTTGCCTAACCATTTTAGGACTTTAGTATTTATAGGGGAACTAGGAAACCCTAGTAAACCAAGATTAAACCAAAAGTAAGCTGACTCGGACAGACCATATCGACATGGAATATCGATACACATGTCGATATCTTCTCTTCTTCTGGGTTGTATCGATGCCTCTTGGTCGATATGCATGTCGATACATAAGGCTTCCAGGTTGTATCGGTTTGGCTCTCCAAGGTGTGAAGTCGATACAATCGCCCTTTAGTTAAGGCTTATCGATCCAGCAAGTCGATATGGATCCTCGATATTGCCCTGTCATGTGTATCGGTCTGGGACATCGATACACTGCTCGATTTGGAGTCCATTCTGCTGCATTGAGGTGTCTAAGTCGATATGCTCCCTTCACACTTTGCCTTCTTCTGTATTGATGTTGTAGTGGTCGATACTCCCATCGATATGCTTTGTATCGATCACATGATGTCGATATCATCATCGATATTGGGCCATCTGCCTTTGTCTCTTGTCTTGCTACATTCCCAGCTCACACCCATTGCATCACATGGCCTCCACACTCCCTCAAGTACCTGAATAAAACTCTAAATGTATGTAAAATGCAATGCAGCTCCTAAAACTACACTAAATCCTAAATGCACGAAATGGGACAAGAAGAAGCAAAATATGCATGTTTATAGACTAAAACTAGTGATGAATGCAAGCTAAAATGGTATAAATGATAGAGATATCAACACCTCCACACTTGCCTTTTGCTTGTCCTCAAGCAAACAAACTAAGACAATGAGAGAGTGAGGTCTGAAGGTGGGCACTCAAATCCAGAAATACTAAGGTAAGGAGATGAAATCAATGCTTAAGTGCCTAGTTGTGGGATGCAAACATAATCAACTGTACTTTAAAGAACTTAGCCATGCTCATTATGCTTCAAAATGATCTCAAATCTTAACCTATACAAATGCTCAAATCAATCAACTCTTTAACATTCAATTAAGCTCAAAACCATGAATCATGTTTATGCAAATCAAGTGAAGACATTTGGTTCAAAGGGTAAGGTTATGAGATTAAAATGATCTCATTCAAGCATAGGGTTCACAAACACAAGGGATCACTCAATAAAAATGATTATATCTTAGATAAAATGCTAAATGAAAAAGCACACTTATGCATGCAAATCAAAGCTCCCTTCTACCCTTTTACCCAAAGATTAATCCTAAACACTTCTAAACCCCATAGCGAATCCCTAAGTCTACCCTTCTCCTAAAATCTACCATTTCTTCTTCTTCATGGCTGGGGAAACTTCTTCTTTTTGCTTGTGTGGTTGATTCTTTTTGGTTGGGACTTGCTCCTTTTTTGTTGAATTGGCACCATTCTTCACTTTTGGTGGATTGCCTTGGGTCTGATTTTCTCCTTTTGACTGATCCTTTCAAAGCTTTGTTGTTGGCGCCTCTCTTCATTGAATATTTACTTAACCACATCTTAACTTCTCTTCATTGAACACTTACTTAACCACATCTTAACACTTACTTTTGACTAAGCTTTTTTTTCTTTTTACTTAACCACATCTTAACTTTATTTCCCACACTATCCTTTTATTCCAAACTCCTAACCTAGAATCAAGCTCAAGATGCAAGCTGATATCTACAAGAGAGCTTATCATTGCCAGCCTTATTCCTAACACTTTTTGCCTAGATAAAATTTAAAAATAATATGCAAAGGCCTCACAACTCTCAAGATAGTGTTTAAGCTCAAAAGGAGGTTTGGTTAAGGGATGGATAAGCTATTTGGATCAACAAGAGTGGTAAGGAAGGGAAAAGATTATCCAAATATGTATATGGTAGCCACAAATTCACTTTTCAATGCACAACATGATAATTAAAGATTCAAATTAAGGTTCAAGTTTATAGAGTTGATTTTCAAAGAGCAGATGCTTTTAGTATGAGATGAGAAGATCAGATTTAACAATCCAAGCATGGTTTAGTCTTAACTTCTAGCTTTCTTATGATGCATCAAACAACGAACCATTTAAAAACTGAAATCATCTCTAAACACTAAGCATTTTACAAGGAGTTATCATCATCATTCCCTATGCAAATGCAATGCAACCTAAATGAAAAATACTAGACTCAATCCTAAACAAATGAATGCAACTACATGCTTTTCTTTTTGGTTTGCAAAAGATGCAAGTTTTTCAGATTTTCAGATTTTTTTGGTTTTTAGATGCACTTAGATGAATGCATGAGACTCAAGATAGAAGAAAATGAAAAAATAAAAGAAAAAAATCAAATTCAAACCCCAAATCTCTCACCCACACTGAAATTACACAATCCCTTGTGTAATAAAATAGTAGAAGAGAGAAATACCAAAATATATTACAAGAATTAAAAAAATGCAATGGTGTATTCAATGGAGGAGTTTGTGGTACCTTAGAAGGTTGTGTGGGAGGTGTAAGAGGTGCCTTCCTGTGCATCGTCCTCACTATCCTCATTTCTCTCTTCAAATGCTGACCTTCATCAGGGCAGAAGCTGAGATTGCTCCTCATAGTGATGGTTGTATGCAGCGGATTTGTAAGGAGGAATCTTGCAGGTTCATGGAAGCCTTTGAGGAAATTGTAGATATGCTGCCCTTTGATGCGCCTCTCAAGGAAGTTACTCCTTCTGAGGTAGTCTAAGTCTAGACACAATGGTTCCAAGGCGTCCCCAGCATGGTCCTCTAGGTGCACACCACTTACCATTAAGACGGCTATCACGACTCCTCCTATGTGCAGCTGTGGATTCTTCTCCCTTGTTCCTTTGTGCATGATCCAGCTCTTAAATGAGGAGAGCAGCTCCATCAGGATGGTCACATCACAAGGGGACTTGTTGGGCGGCCTTATAACTGCTCCATTCTTGCTGGTAGCCACGAGTGGCTACATAGCGTTGTACATGAAGTCTCTCTCTATTTCTGTGAGGTTGGTTGTGTCCTTCCTTGCGAAAAATGTGTTCGCAAGTGTCTTATGAGCATACTTCACAGCTGGATGCTTCAAATGCTCGTTCCTTGTGTTTCCTGTAGCTAAATTTCTAGCCCCTAGCACGTCCCACAGCATCTTGTGTTGCATCTGGCTTATCTTGAAGTGGTCCCTTCTATCTGCATAACCATACATAGCAAGAGCTAGAGAGAGCTTAAAGAAGGTTGTCGTGAACCTTTGCTCCTTAATCTGGAATGAGATCCAGCCATCCCCGTTGATCAGCTCACTCTCATCATAGTGCACCACTTCTAGAGTGGAGAGGAACTGGTAGGTGAGACTCTTGTAAGAATGAAGCGGTCTCTCCATAAAGTCGGTAAGCCCCATTTGCTCAAAGATTTCCCTGAAATCGATATATATCCCAAGAGCTGTCATGGTGCTAGCACAAGGGTACCTTGTCGCCTTGAAAGTGCATCGGTTGAAGGCTTCCATGAGCTCTCTTCCGCTTGGACTCCCAACTTCTGTTGCTTTTCTCTTGCCTTTCTCTTGCTTTTCAGCCTCTTTGTTAGCTCCACTTCTTGTTGTTCTTCTCATGGTACCTAAAACATATTCTCAAAAGAAAAATGAGAACCATGGAAGCAAAAAAACACAATGCCTAATGGTGCTAAAAATGACAAAAGAAAGAGTTTATTTACTAAAAATTAAACCTCTAATATTTGTGAAGCAATTAAAAAAGGCAATGCATGCAAATGATTCATTAAATAGATTTTATGAAATAATTGCAAATGATGAATCCTAGCATGGTGAAATTAAACAAATGAGATGCTAATGCAAAGATAAATAGATGAATTTGACAAGCAAATATTCATAGACTAAAATTCTTCCAAAGCCAAAGACATCTTATTCACCATGCAAAAGAAATAAAAATAAGCAAGAGGCAATGAATCATTACTAGAATTTAATCACTAAACAAGAACAAACGTTTAAGTGCATGCAACAAAAATTTTAAACATCTAAAATCTAAGAGACAATACCTGAAGTGGTTTGACTCTCTCAAGCACTTAGAAAACACAAAAGTTTCAAAATTTAGTGGTTGAAAAACTAGGAAAATGAAAGTGAAAAAGAGAGAAGGGTGGGTGTGTTTATATAGAGGGTTGGAGAATCTTTTTGTGGGGAGTAAGGGGACAAAGAGTGCTAGAGAGAGGTCCTATTTGTGCTTGGGAAGGGGAAAGATTCAAATTTGAATTATTTGATCTAGTTTGACCAAGGAGAGAAAATTTTTAATTGAAGAGTGCTTACCTCGTGCACAATATCGACCATCCAAGTCGATATTGTGATCGATATTGATCATATCGACTTAGTCTGGTCGATATGTGTGCCGATATCGGTGGTTTGGGTCTTGATATCGAGCTGTATGCATGTCGATACTGATTGGCATCTCTTGTATCGACATCCTTTATATTGTTATGTAGTTCGATAATCATACATAGCTGTCCAATATCGAGCTAGTAGCTCGATATGTAGCTCGGTATGATTTGGAAAAATTCCATGTCGGGTTAACATATCGATATGAACATCGATACACCTTGTGCTTAGCTGCTTGTTTTCATTTGTCACTTAAGGTGTATCGATGTGGGATGACGATATTCACTTTGATATGCCTTAATAAAGCGCGATTAATCGCCTTTCGTCCTCACAGTTAAGGCACATCGATGTGTTACGTCGATATTTTGCTCGATACGCACTTCTTGACGTCATATCGACCATGTACGTCGATGCATGTCATCGTTATGAATACCAGTTGAAGCTATCGAACTGTGTATACATAGATATATTGCTTATCAAAGCATATCGGGTTACCTTATATCGGTACTCTGATCAATACAGCAATCCTCTCAAGGGTATCGATCAGGATCACCCCGATATGCACGTCGATACATGTCTAACACACTTGCATCGAGCAAGTCATGATCGATATACATGCTCTGTATGACTTGTATCGACGTGCATGGCTAGATATGCTGGTCGATATTGACCCTTCTTCGACCTCCTTCTTCTTCCAAGCTTGGTTCCTCCTACCTTAGCTCGTACATGGTTACTAGAGACACTCAAAAACTCCCACACAAACATAAAAAACATAAAAATGCAAAGCTATATACAAGGATACCATGGGATTGACTCCCAAGTGCGCTTGTTTAGAGTCACTTAGCTTGACTTTCCTCAGCTCCTTAGTTGAGGTGTGGAGCAGGAGTTTTGGAACTCCTTGGTGTTGTTGTGCCTCCTTTGACCTTTCTGGTGACCCCATAAATCTTCAACACAGAAAATGGATTTGGTTTGCTTCCCTCCTTTAGCTTGTAGTGGATCTCACCATACTTAGAAACAAAGGGCTTCAGGACAACCCCATCTTCTTTGTTACCCAGCAGAATTTCATTCACACAATCAGAAACAGCCACTTCGAGGACCTCCTCTTCAGTGGTATCAGCAAACAGCTTGGACAGATAGCAACCATCAAAGCTTGCACCAGCATAGCCTTCAAACTCTGGCCAATGCTCACCAACTTTCTTCAACTTCTTGACCTCCATTGAGAAGGCTTGCTCATCTTCCAGCTTGTTCCCTTTGGAGTCAAACTTCAGAACCTTCTCTTTGGTCAACCCTAGCTCTATTGTGCATTCTTTTGCATCAAACACTGCGCCAGCTGAAGCTAAAGATGGTCTCCCTAGAATGATGGTGTTCTTGATCTTCCCTTCAACATCTAGGACCAGAAAATCTGTTGGTATGACCACTCTTTCAATCATCATTGGTACATATTTGAAAGCTCCAAGTGGTGCTTTTACTGTCCCATCAGCTATGGTAAGGGATACATTACTCTCTTGAAGTTGAGTGTAGCCAAGCACCTTAGCAGTAGAGGATGAGAGAAGGTTGATACTTGCTCCAAGATCACAAAGACAGCTCTTGAAGGTTTTCCCTTTGAGTTCACAAGGCAAAGTGAAGAATCCAGGATCTCCAAGCTTCTTGATGTTTAGGACTTCAGTCTTAGCAATGGCTTCCTTCAGCTCTGTCTCAATATCAAGACCTCTAAGCTTCAGCTGGTTAACACAGAGGGTGGTGTACTTATCCATAAGCTGCTTCTTAAACCTTCCAGGAAAGGGGAGAGCTGGCTTGTAAGGAGGATGATCATAGATCCCAGTTTGTTTCTCAGCTTGATTCTCCTCAAGTAGCCCCTTCTTCTCCTCTTCCTTAGTTGATGTTGCTTCAAGAGACTTCTCCTTTGCAGCTTCATGGTTGGCATCAGCAGCTAAAAATTCTTCTCCCCCACTCAGAAGTTCAGTGTCCTCAGTGAACAGAGAAAGGAACTCATCAATGATAACTTCCTCTTCATCTGAGAAGGTCTCTTCTTCAGTGACTATGGCATTGCAGAACTCCTTTGGGTTGGCTTCTGGTTTTCCAGGAAGGTTTCCTTGAGTTTTGGGACCAGCTATGCCCTTGTTGTTCTCTAGGGTCTTCACTCTTGATGCCGATCCATCAATCTTGTTTGACAGCTCCATATGAAGAGTATCCATTCTGTTATAAACCTCAAAAAAATATTTGTGATCTCCATATTAGTAGCTTGTTGGCCTTGAAGGAGTTGTTCCAGCAGTCCTTTCACTTCAGCATCATTGGTGTTGGATGAGCTTGCTTGACCTTGAGAGAATCTAGGAGGAGCAAACTGCTTTTGTTGGAAGTTGCTTTGAAAGTTGTTCATTGGTGCATATCCTTGGTTGAATGGCACAAAAGTTCTTGGCTGATTCCCTTGAGGTTGCTGCGGAGGGTAAACTTGATCTTGAGGGTTAGTAACATTGTTGCTCCTATATGACAAGTTAGGGTTGGGTCTGAAATTCTCATATCCATTGTATCCACCTTGATTACCCAAGTAATTTATCTCCTCCACTTGTAGCTCCTCTTCATTAGGCATCTCCACCATTTCACCAACATAGTTGATCTCTTTGTGTTGCACTTGTAACAGTTTATCAAGCCAAGAATTCAGGTCTTTCAACTCTCTTCTTGTAGACTCCAGCTCCTTCTTAGTGTTTCCATCCTCTCCTCTTGGAGTTCTGTGTCATAATCTTCACTATAATTCCCATCACTTTGGGCTAAGTTCTCCACAAGCTCTATGCCTTCATCTACATCCTTTGATAAGAAGTTCCCATTGGAGGCAGTATCAAGCAGCATCCTGATATTGGGGAGAGTGCCTCTGTATAAGGTTGAGAGTAGTGAAGCTTGTGAGAATCCATGGTGAGGGCATTGCAGTATGTATCCTTTGAATCTCTCCTATGCTTCACCAAAACTCTCAATATTCTTCTGAGCAAAACCAGATATCTCATTCCTGATTCTAGCAGTCCTTGAAGTATAGAAGAACTTTGCTAGAAAAGGTTTATTGCACTCATCCCAGCTGGTGATACTTCTTTGTGGCAAGTTTTTCTCCCATTGGTGGGCTTTGTCTCCAAGAGAGAAAGGAAACAACCTGAGCTTGAAGCCATATTCGCTGACTCCATTGATCTTGGTTAGTGAGCAAAGTCTATCAAAATTATCCAAGTAATCCAAAGGGTCTTCAAGTGGTAACCCATGGAACTTGCTGCCTTAAACCATTGATATCAATCCAGATTTGATCTCAAAGTTGTTGTTCTGAACTGCTGGAGGAAGGATCCCAGTTTGGTTGTTGTAAGCGTTTGGTGCATCACCAGCTCCAATGGCTCTGATTGGGCGTGCACCATATGCTGGTCCTCTCTGACCTTGTTCACCTTGGACTCCCTGCTGTCCCTGAACTCCAGCAACTCCTTGAGCACCTTGCGCTCCTGGTGATCCATGAAACCGCTGATCATTTATACCATGCTCAATGTTGACCTGATGGAACCTTTGCAGTCTCTCTCTTTCTCATGTAGCTCTTAGTGCTCTTTCAACTTGCAGAATGTTGTGTTGATAGTCCAAAAGATTTTGATTATCTTTAGACCTTAATTTCATACACCTATAAGCAGAAGAGCAGCTTGTAAATCAGTAACAAACAGAAAAAATAAAGGCTTGATCTTAGACAATCCACAAATCTTAATGCTTAAGCTAAACCCATATGGCAACAGCGCCAATTTGATAGCAGGATTCTTCAAGATAGCAAATCCTACATATACTCATATCATTGTAGTATGTAGGTATCAATCCATCTGGGTTCTTAAGGTACCAAGAATACAGCAAATCATTTAAGTCAAGCAAGATTCAAAATAGCAGTTGTGAACAATACTAACAAGTCTAAAGACTAAACTAAGCAAGCAAGAAATTCAAATAGAAGAAGTAAGGATCTATGATGAGGGTTATTGATTAAGAGGAGATTAGAACCTAACTAGTGATGCTTCAAAACCATTCAAACAATGCTATCTTCTAGGCATAGGATTAACAGATATAACTAGCTCAATTTCTTGACACTAATCACTTTGCTAAGTACACATTCAAGATAAATTCCTTTACTCAAACACATGATAAGCAAGCATTCAGAACAGAGATCCAATCCTATAAAGCCAAAATGCACCTTAGACATCTAATTCCTTAGGCTAGGCATACAAAACCTCTAAGAGACTATAAGCAGCATTTCATCAAACACTTACCAGGCGCTAGAGAAAGCAAAGATACTAAACAAGCCTGGCCAAGACTAATCTAGTGTTAAGCACATCTAATAGAGAGAAGACAATCATATTAAGCACAAAACATCACTAATCTAGTTCTAAAACCCCTCTAATCTATCACATCCCAAACTCTAAATAAGACTACTCACTAGCCATAGTCAAAACCACAAATTCCAGAGAGAAAAGATGGTTAAGTATGATTAGGGAGCAGAATAAACAAGAATAGATAAAAGTCAAATACAGAAATTCACTAAATCAAACTAGTTCTTACAAGCAAAGCTGAAAAAGGAAAGGTTTTAAGTGCAAGAACAGAAAGAAAATAACAAGATCCAAGTTGCCTAACCATTTTAGAACTTTAGTATTTATAGGGGAACTAGGAAAACCCTAGTAAACCAAGATTAAACCAAAAAATAAGCTGACTCGGATAGACCATATCGACATAGAATATCGATACATGTGTCGATATCTTCTCTTCTTCTGGGTTGTATTGATGCCTCTTGGTCGATATGCATGTCGATACAGAAGGCTTCCAGGTTGTATTGGTTTGGCTCTCCAAGGTGTGAAGTCGATACAATCGCCCTTTAGTTAAGGCTTATCGATCCAGTAAGTCGATATGGATCCTCGGTATTGCCTTGCCATGTGTATCGGTCTGGGACATCGATACACTGCTCGATATGGACTCCATTCTGCTGCATTGAGGTGTATAAGTCGATATGCTCCCTTCACACTTTGCCTTCTTCTGTATCGATGTTGTAGTGGTCGATACTCTCATCGATATGCTGTGTATAGATCACATGATGTCGATATCATCATCGATATTGGGCCATCTGCCTTTGTCTCTTGCCTTGCTCCATTCCCAACTCACACCCATTGCACCACATGTCCTTCACACTCCTTCAAGTACCTGAATAAAACTCCAAATGTATGCAAAATGCAATGCAGCTCCTAAAACTACACTAACTACTAAATGCATGCAAATGGGACAAGAAGAAGTAAAATATGCATGTTTAGAGACTAAAACTAGTGATGAATACAGGCTAAAATGGTATAAATAATAGAGATATCAAGAAGCTGTTCAGAGGCAAGTAGGATTCCTTCCTGGAAGCACCAAAAGATGAGCTTAAACAGCTCCCTGGAGGGCTATGGTACGCCTTCCTTGGAGAAAACTCCACTTATCCAGTCATTGTTAGTGCTACATTGAACAATGCAGAGCTCGTCCTTTTGCTAAGCAAGCTGCACAGATTTCGCAAAGCTCTTGGCTATTCTCTTGATGATATTTCAGGTATTTCTCCATACTTCTGCATGCATAGGATACATCTGGAGGATGAATCGAAATCATTAGTGGAGCATCAGAGGAGACTGAATCCGAACCTGCAGGATGTTGTCAATAAGGAGATCATGAAGCTGGTGCAAGCTGGGATCATCTATCCCATATATGATAGCGCCTGCATTAGTCTGGTTCATGTGGTTCCTAAGAAATGAGGAGTCACAGTGGTGAAGAACGACAAGGATGAGCTGATTCCCACCAGAACAGTGTCTGGACATAGGATGTGCATAGATTATAGGAAGTTGAATGCAGCCACAAGGAAATATCCCTTCCCTCTGCCTTTCATCGATCAGATGCTAGAGAGGCTGGCCAATCACAAGTATTACTGCTTCATAAATGGCTATTCAGGCTTCTTTCAGATCCCCATCCATCCAGATAATCAGGAGAAGACCACATTTACCTGTCCTTATGGCACATTTGCATATCGCAGAATGCCTTTTGGACTGTGTAATGCTCCTGCAACCTTCCAGAGATGCATTATGTCGATCTTCACTGACATGATTAAGAGGTTTACGGAGGTCTTTATGGATGACTTCTCAGTTTATCGGTCTTCTTTCAAAGACTGCCTGGAAAACCTTTATGCAGTTCTGCAGAGATGTGAAGAGAGGCATTTGGTTCTGAATTGGGAGAAGTGTCATTTTATGGTACAAGATGGTATTGTTCTTAGTCACAGAGTCTCTGGAGATGGCATAGAAGTGGATAGGGCAAAAATTGAAGTGATGACAAGCTTGCAGGCGCCTGATTTTGTCAAAGCAGTGAGAAGTTTTCTGGGTCATGTTGGGTTTTACAGAAGATTCATCAAGGATTTCAGAAAGATTGCAAGACCTCTTACTGCACTTCTTTGCAAAGATGTGAATTTTGAATTCTCTGCAAAATGTCAATCAGCTTTTGAGCAGATCAAACAGGCTTTCGTGACAGCTCCTATTGTGCAACCTCCAGACTGGGATTTGCCTTTTGAGGTTATGTGTGATGCCAGCGATTTTGCAGTTGAAGCAGTGATGGGACAGAGGAAAGACAAGAAGCTACACGCCATCTACTGTGCCAGCAGTTCATTGGATGAAGCTCAGACAAACTATGCAACTACTGAGAAAGAACTGTTGGAAGTGGTATTTGCCTTTGAGAAGTTTCACCAGTAACTTGTTGGCTCCAAGGTCGTGGTCTATACAGACCATTCAGCACTGAAGTATTTGATGCAGAAGAAGGATGCAAAGCCAACATTGTTGAGATGGATTCTGCTTCTCCAAGAGTTTGACATTGAAGTTAAGGACAAGAAAAGAGTTGAGAATGAGTAGTTGATCATCTCTCCAAGATCAGGATTGCAGATGATGTTCCAATCAATGATTTCTTGCCTAAGGAGAACGTGTACTTGATAGAAACTCGGTTTCAGGAAGAAAGTATCGAAAACCTGCAACTTTCTCGCAACTACAGGGCATGACGAGCGACACCAGGAGGGTGACGCTTGTCACCAATTTTGATGATTCGCGATGAAGTCAAGATACGACCCCAGTGACGATCGCCACCCACTCTGGTGACGCTCGTCACCCGACACAGACGTTGGCAATGATTAGTGCCAGCTGGGAGATGCTTTTGAAGAGCAAGTTTATGCCACTACTGATCCCTAGAGGCTCTGGTATGCTGATATTGCCAACTATCTTGCTGCAGAGGATGAACCACATGATTTCAAAGGATATGCTAAGAAGAAGTTCTTGAGAGAACTTAGGATATTCTACTGGGATGAGCAATATCTTTACAGACTTTGTGGAGATGAGATTTACAGGAGATCCATAGCAGAAGCTGAGGTTCCAGACGTCATGTTTCACTGTCATGGCTCAGAGTATGCTGGACACTTTGCCACATTCAAAACAGTCTCCAAAGTTCTTCAAACTGGTTTCTGGTGGCCCACTATGCTTCAGGATGCACATGCATTCATTACACGCTGCGATACATGTCAGAGGAGATGAAAGATTAGCAGAAGACATGAGATACCACAGAACTTCATTCTTGAGATTGAAGTCTTTGACTGTTGGGGCACTGAATTCATGGGCTCTTTTCCTTCATCCTATGGGAGCGTATACATTCTAGTTGTTGTTGACTATGTATCCAAGTGGGTAGAGGCGTTGGCTACTCCTACCAATGATGCTGAAGTGGTTCTGAAGCTGTTTAAAACCATTAATTTCCCCATACATGGTCTCCTGCGAATTGTTATAAGTGATGGTGGTTCTCACTTTGTTAACAAGGTCTTTGACAGCTGCTGAAGAAGTATGGTGTTCAGCATAGAGTGCCCACGCCATATCATCCCCAGACCAATGGACAGGTTGAAGTCTCCAACAGACAGGTCAAGTAGATACTGGAGAAGATAGTGGGAGAGACAAGGAATGATTGGTCAGCGAAATTGGATGATGCAGTAAGGGCTTACAGGACTGCCTACAAAACGCCACTTGGGACTACACCATTCAATCTTCTCTATGACAAGGCGTGTCATCTTCCAGTGGAGTTAGAATACAAAGCAAAATGGGTTATCAAGAAGCTGAACTTCGATTTGAAGCCTGCTGCAGAGAGGCGCTTGATTCATCTTCCAATGAACTGGATGATATCATATATTTTGCCTATGAAAACTCCAAGTTATACAAGGAGAGGACAAAGGCATATCATGATAAGAATATCATCTCCAGACATTTCGAGCCTAATGACCAGATACTTCTCTATAACTCTCGTTTACAGTTGTTTCCTAGAAAACTGCAATCTCGTTGTTCATGTCCCTTCACTGTCAAAGAGGCAAGACCACATGGCGCCATTGTTCTGATCAACTCCAAATGAGAGGAGTTCACTGTCAATGGACAGAGGGTGAAACACTATTGGGCGCAAGCCGAGATTCCAGCAGGACACATTGTATCTCTGGATGATGCACCTGCTGTCTGAGCAGCAATCAAAGTCGAGCTAATGACTTTAAACAAGCATGTGGTGGGAGGCAACCCACTGGTGAGTTTTCTTTTTCATGTACTTAGTATTATTTTCGTGTATATATTATCATTCACTAAAAATATATATATATTAAAAAATAAAAAATAAAAAGAGAAGCTAGTCGACCCACGGGTGATGATCGTCACCCGCCCGAGGTTCAGGTACGCATCTTATTTCTTTCTTCTTCTTCCTCGTCTCATAACTGTCAAACCATCGAACGAACACATAAACTCCATAAATCGTAACTTTTGATTTTGTTAACCGATTTAAGTGATTCAAAAGCCTAATACGTGGATATTTGGCCCTCTTTCATAATCTCTCATTAGTTTTCAAGATCTCCAAGGTATGTGTTCAGAAATCCCAATTTTCAGTTAGCCATAGGTTTGGTAAATTTTGATTTTCGACTTGATTAGCTTGATTTAACTGTTAATCATTGTTATTTAGGTTGTATTAGATGAATGCTAAAATCTGTATTTGATATTATTGGTTGATTTGCAAGTTTTTAAAATTTTTGAGTTCATGATGAAATTTGCAAAAATCTGGAATTTTTGGATGATTTGGTTAAAGTTGTGATTGAATTGTGTTCCTCGTAGTGTTGTACACGAACGCCAATAGCTGTTTCACACAGAATTGATGATTTTTTGAAATTTAGCTAATTTTGGTGAATGTTTGGTTGTTCTTGATTTGAATTTTCATATGCCTCCACGTGAGAAGAGATAGCGACCGCATCTTCTTCAAGTGATGCATCCGGTTCTGCACAAACAGCAAGCACAAAACCAGTGTGCATGCCTCCATGGCCTAAGAGAGAGGACAGGAAAATCGCTTTGAGAATTGCTCGGGCAGGAACGCCAAAACAGGAGATAGCAAAAGATACATGTGTGTTTCATGATATACAGGAAGACTGGGATGAGTATGACATGCTGTTCTACAATGTGTGGCAAGACGTGATCATTCCCACCAGATTCGCAGATACTAAGGTGCTGCAGCAGATGGGCATCAAGGATGAAGTTTTGCAGGTTCTCGAGAGGATCAGGATGGGCACAATGGTGACACATCAGTACGATATGTACCCCGATCTGGTTCGCCAATTCCTCTCCACAGTTCGTGAGTACAACGAGAACAAGCTGGTCCAGACAGCGCAGCAGGGCACGCTCACTTTCTTGATCAGAGGCATTCGCTACAGGCTCAGTTTCTTTGAGCTTTGCGGGATCTATGGTTTCGATGACCATGCTTCATGTGTGCTCATACCTTCGCAGTGGACCCACATGCAGACTTTCTGGTCCATGTTCGGGAATGGTGTCTATGAGAGCAAGATAAGCACACAGAGTGATGTTAGGCTTCCCGTGATGAGGTACATTTTGCGCCTTATAGGCAACATCATTCTCTGCAAGTTTGCACCGAGTAAGATGTGTGTCAGCGAGCTCGTTCTGCTCTATTACGGCTTTGCTAGTATGCTGGATGACGAGATCCCTATGGAGAGCATGGTCCGCACCAAATTGGGCGCCATTTTTTCAGAGCACTTGGTCTCTCTGAAGACCAAGCCACTCATCAATCCAGGGGAGAAGAGTGAGAGCATTGGCAGCCTTCTCACACCTGTCTTCCAGCACTTTCAGATCGACATAGAGCCTTGCAGCATTGTCACTGCGCGAGCCCTTATGGACGAGGCACATTTGGGCCATGCTACTTGGCTCAAGCACAGATTAGTCTGGACTTTCACTACTTTTGCTGGGGAGTATGTTGGTGTGGAATTGTCAAACCGGGCGCTCACTACATCCAGGGAGATCCACTTCAGCTGCGTTTTCAGCCTGACTCGGTTCTGCTGCATCTTCTTGCTGTTCCGCGACGTCACAGAGGAGCCACTGCTGGTGCCTCCACTTCCACTTATGCTGCCCAGGCTGGACCATCAAGACGCCAGACCATACCCACGCCAGATATTGCTTTTGTGAGGCGCCCTCCTAGACCTCAGACGCCCATGGATATGACAGCCTTTCAGGACTATGTCATTGACAGCTTCGGCAGTCTGTGGAACGTAGTAGCTACACTCAGCAACTGTGGTTGTGTCCGCCCTCACTCTGCTGCTAATGACTGCGAAGATGAGGATTAGCTCCTCTGTTATCCTGGTTACTTGTTCCATTTTTCCCTTTTCTTTTATTTCTCTTGAGTTATTTTTATGTTTGTCTCTTGAGTCAGTATGTAAGTTGCTTTGATGTTGTTTTGTGAACTTGTTGAACTAGGAGTTATGCTATATTTGGATGTTTTTCACGTGTGTTTGAGTGCTCTAACAGTCTGACTTTTGAGTAAAAATGATAACATAATGTTTAACACATCTAACTTGACGATTCTGGAGTTTCAGACACGGTGACGATCGTCACCACTGAGAGGTGACGTTCGTCACCCGCTCCTTCGCGAGGTACCACTTTCAAACTCCGTTCCTCAGGTTCTCTTATTACATCTTGACCAACTCTAGGCTTAATAACACTGGTGACAGTGTTGTTTAAGTCTGGGGGAGGTGGCTACTAACGTTGTGTACATTTTGTTTTGTTTTGAGAGTCTTAAAGTTGAGTCAAAAACCTGTTTTATAGAGTCAAAATTTTGAAACTGTCAGTTTTTCTTAGAACTAACCACAAAACGTTGATGCTTATAAGAACCATTGCCACAGTAGTTGATTACAAGTCTTAATAAGTTGAAAGTCGTAGGTAGATCAGTCTAGCAAAGAAGGTTTAGGTTTTTAGAAAATCTGGAAAATCTGATGTTAACTCCACCTTAATGAACTTTAAACTTCTTATCTTGGGGCTGGATACTCACTGATCTTGATTCTCTCTTTCAACATTGACAAGGATGTTTAGATGCAGTCTCTCTTTGATCTTCCCTGATACAGCTTTTAAGATTTTAAGTATGTTAAATGGTGCATCATGACCATGTCTCCTTACAAGGAACAACAGTAGTGAACACTCAAGAACCTGTCTCCTCACAAGGAACACAAGTATTGAGTAGCACCATATCTTAGACTGTAAAAAAGATGAGAAAAGAAGTTGAAAAATCAAAAAAATCAGAGAGAAAAGATCAAGGGAAGAGAAAATAGAAGAGCTGTGTTGAAATTGATTTGTTCAGTGTTTAGGAAGGGAAAAAAAATCCATAAGTTATTGAGTTGATAAATTCTTGATGAGATATCTAACTTAGATGAATATAAGGAGTTAGCAGTGGAGATTTCAGATTTCTTGAAGGGGCTTGAACTGGATTTGAGAGATTGCTAAGCTTGAGATGATTAGACTGAAATTTGACCTTGTGTTGGCTTTGTGGTATGTGGATTTGAAAGTATTGATTAATGTGGTGTTCCTAATGTTTAGCTGACTATTTCTGTTTTCAAACCTCGACCCTGTTCTTTGTCTGATGTTTGCTTGAGGGCAAGCAAAAGCTAAGTCTGAGAGAGTTGATATATCATAGTTTTTATGGTTTTTAACCATGGTGTAAGTCCTTTTTATTGAGTTTTTTGTCTTTTTAGAGTCCTCGTATAGTCTTTGTAGGTTATAGCATTGTTGGAGCATAATTGGAGGTTTTGGAGCTTTTAAGATCATTGCAAGAATCAACCCTAAAGTTAGCAACTCGGAAGCGTTACATGGGCATTGGTGACGATCGTCACCACTCAAGGGTGACGCTCGTCACCCGCATCTGAAGGAGTCGCGACTTCTATTTAAAAGATGGAGAAGAAATTGCATCTTTGGCCCAGAAGTTCCACTACTTACAAAAGTGTCCCAGCTCGTGTTTTAGCTTGTATATATTAGGTTTTCAGCCATTGTTGGCATATATCTTGTATCTTAGAATTCAGAGAGTTTTAGAGAGAGATTTATTCAGAGCTTTTGAGGAGACAGATAATGTACTCTTTTAAAGAAGATTTCGAACCCCTTTATCTCATACTCTATTCTTTTAATGTAGTTTTATTCAGCTATGCTTTGTGTTTTCATGATCATGTATGAGTAATCTGTAAGTTAAGTTAGGGCTTTTCAAAGGTTGATGAAGAGTTTGTAGAATAGCTAAACTGCTAGGACAATCTATTGGTTCATCTGTGCTTGCATTCATATCGATTTCTAAGACTAATCGTCTAGATTTCGAAACCCTAGGTTGTTTAATAGAAGTGATAACATTGTTAATCACCTTAACTAGTATTAGATGAGCAAAACGCCTACTTGCAAAGAGATTTGACTTAGGAGTTTTGTGAGCAATCGAAACCTGATCTTTAATGCTTGCTTAACTTGTTAGAATTTGCAAAGAGATTTGGAATTCTGTGAATTAAGCATAGATAACTTCTGCATGAGAACTGATTAGTTATATCATTGAGTTTTGAGTTTAAGACGGTTTTAATTCATTCATGCTTGCATGCATTCTACATTCTCGGATTCAACCTGCGAATTATCCTGACTTAGCGCCTTTAGCTTTCTGAAACTGAAGAAAAATCATAAAATCACCTGCTTTCATTACTATAATTACTTTTCATTACATTCATTCATTACTGCTTAGTTTAATCTGAATCTATAATCGCTAGTATAGTAAGTTTACTCCCTTGGGATTCGATAACCTTTTTATGCTACAACTGCTTTGTTGTGCACTTGCAGTAGTTAATTAATTGGATAAAACCTGAGCCCTATCAGTCCTAATAAGATTTATTCTCTGAAACCCACAAATATCTATTGCTTATTTCTATTGAGTGATATTATGGTTCAACAGTATCAATAACCTTGAAGTCAACGCTAGTAGCAGATTCAGGCAGATGAAAAGTGTTGAAGGACCATTGCTCCTTCTCAGCATCTTCCACAACCCACATTTTAAAACTACCCTCACGAGGCCTCTTAATCACACCGATTTTACCTCTATAGTTGATCAGAGTTTTATGTGTATGACGACCACCCCACATATTCTAATAACCCATTGGTAGAATGTTGCTTGGTATTATTGATGTGTTGAACGCTTTAAGACCAACATCAAAACTCACAATGATAGAAGTACTTTTCGCGGGATAGATGTACATCCTGGAGGCCTGTAGTATATGGCTCCGTTTATATACAACCCCCATGTAGAAACAATCTGGCGACATGCAAGACATGGAGCCTCTCTCTATTCGGACAGAAACTTGACTTTTTCTCGTGGAAACTCGGTTAAAACTTCTTCTGGTGCTGAGAACACAACGTCATGTTCTTCTTCAATACATCGACTATAGATCATATTCATGTAAGAGAAGCTTTGCTTCTCTACAATGGTCAAACGTGATCCAACTTGGAAATTATTGGATTAATTGGAATAAGTTTTCTATTTGTTGGGTTTATTGCTTAGTTAATTTTAGATTTTTCTTTTCTTAATTATTAAGAGTTATTGAGTTCATAGGAAATGTGTGCAGATAAATTTTTTCTCTTTATAAACTATGCATATCTTTTATTTTTAATTATCAAAGAATGATGTATTATTCAGCAAAGTATTTTTTTAGAGCATGTTTGTTTTTCCATCCAGATGATTCATTTGAATGGAGATAAGAATAAATGTTCTTTTAATAATAAAAATGAGCAACAATCAGATGATTTATTTGGATGAGTTTTAAAATCTAGGTAAATTTGTTAAACATATCTAGGGGCCAAATTGGTTTATCTGGAGATATGATCCAGTCCAATATAACAAGAGTCTAAAATATTGTTATCCAGATGAAACATTTAGATGAAAATTCCGAATGAGAAAACGGACATAATCAATATGATATAATTTATAATTATCCTAAAAAAAAAAAATTTGCAAGATCGAGTTTTCCCGCAACCGTGAAATCATATTTTCCCCTCAAAACCGTAAAATTGCGCTTTTTCATCAAAACCATAAAATCATGTATTTCAGTCGAATTGCAAAATCATGTTTTCTGATACAGGACTTTTTAGTACTTGGTTCAATCATCCAAGCTTGTACTAATCAGTTGTAGTATATAGCATAGGGTTTTATCAATCCAAAAGGGGAGAATGAAGCAGTAAGAATGCAATAGAGCTCTTAATTCAAGCAAACATAGATAGTTTTGATGTCTAACAACCTAAGTGAGCAAGCAAAGAAGCAAAAGAAGGCAAAAGAAAACAATTAAAGAGCAGTAATGGCAAAGAGAAACAGAGCAAAAACAGAGTAAAAGTTAAACTAAACAGAGTAAAAGCTAGACTTCAAAGATTAAAAGATGGTTTAAGATCAAGGCAATGGTGATAGGGTGATTCATGTTCATGTCTAGGGTGATCAAAACAAGCAATTCTAAACACTCAACCTTAGGTAAGGAACACTAATATAGACTAATCCAATCTCATGGCATTAATCCCTTTTCTAATCACATATTCAAGATAAATCTATTTACTCAAACACATAATCATCAAGCATTAAAATCAAGTTCCATAAAACCAATTAGCATGCTAGACATCTAATCTCTTAGGCTAGGTTTACTAATCTCTTATATGATATATCAACCATCAACTCACATTCTCATGCATAATCAATATCTAAAGGCAATTTCTCATCAATATGGTACTAGGAAATAAGCACATTCAAGCAAGAAATGATAGATGCAAAGACTCATGATTATCTAAACACCATTTTCAAGCATTGAACTTCATTCACGAATTTCATCAAACACTTGGTGTGCATGTGAAAACCTAAAATCAACTTCTCCAACAAAGAGGTACTAGGCATTAATCACAATCATATAAGAAAGATAATGAGAAGATCTAAGCCCTAATCAACCTAAACAATCACTAAAATCACCCCCATCTGCCCTAATCTCAAACCTAAATCAAACTACTCACTAATCATGGTGAAAACCATCAAATCTATGCAGAAAAGATAGTTAATCATGATTAGGAAGACAAAATATTAAGGAAAATTCAAACTTTTATTGAAATAAACAAAGATTCAAATTATAAAATCAAAAACCTAAAACAAAGAAGAAGAGACTGCTGGATAAAGAGTTGTTTCCAGAAATTAGAGATTTTAAGTATTTATAGGAGTCTCAGCAAAAATGGCAAAATCTTAAATAAATGGTCTTTGGTCTGGGTTCACAACGATCAGTTACAACAGTCAGCATTGATCGTTGTAAATCGTATCGGTGGGCTTCTGCTGGTGAATGCAGGTTGAGTGGTTTCACGAAAATTGCGATATCTGTTGAAATGCATATCAGAATGACCTGAAACCAAGTCCTCCTGAAAGCTAACTCACGTGGCTAAAACTTTAATGAAGAGTGAAGATGCTGATTAGAGACGGAGGCTACTCTTCCGAGCTGATCTTCAAGTCGGTCAAGATCAACAGTAAAAACTCCAGATGGACATGTGCTCATTTGTTTCGCCGTAACTCTTCAACCATTGATGGGAATGACTCGAAACTAAAACCAAACGATAGCTAACTTAACTGGATACAAAGTTCATGAAGGACGCCAAAGCCAAATCGGAATGAAAATACCTCATCTGAGCTGATCTTCAGCCGATATGAATCACATCGGTCACCAACTGATCGTTGTACTTGACCGAAATTAATCCGCTGGGTTTACAACGATCCGTGTTTGATCGATGCTCTTGACCGAAATTAATCCGCTGGGTTTACAACGATCAGTCTTTGATCGATGCTCTTGACCGAAAATCTTGTATCGATCACCCCTTGATCGATGTGAATGATCGATATGGCTTGTATCGGTCACTCGTTGACCGATAGCCTCCGTGCACAGACCGATAGGGATTGAGCGGTTTCACGCAAACTTCTGTAACCTTCTAACCGCTGATGGGAATGACCTGAAACCAACTCCAGACGCAAGCTAACTCACAGGACTACAACATTGGTGAAGATTGTTGAAACTGAATCGGGTTGGAGATGCTTTGTCCGAGCCAGTTTTTTCAGGTTAAGTTTCTGGCCGCTTCAACAAGGTGCACCTTCTTCTTGGCTCTTTTCATGTCTTGTGCTGCACCCACCATCATCTCCCATGCTCCTTGTAGCTTAACGAGTACCTATAAACATCTTTTATGCAAAGAAAATGCAAACTACATCCTAAATGCAATCTAGTCTAAAAGGAGAAGAAAATGAGACAAAAGATAAGGAAAACATGCAAAAGAGAACCAAAACATGCACTAAATGCAAGCTTAAATGATGTAAATACAAGAGATATCATTTTCCAATCAATGCTGTGAAATTACATTTTGTCAAAACCGTGAAAAATCGTATTTTCCTGCCAAACCCAGAAATTTTATTTTTCTGCAATAATTGAGAAATTCCTTGTTCTGCAATAACCGAGAAATTGAGTTTTCTCAAAGTTGCGATTTTTCTAAAAAAAACTGAGAAATTGCACTTCTCCAAAATAACCAAGAAATCAATTTTTCCCGTTTAAACCGTGAAATCGTGTTTTCTCGTCAAAACAACAAAATTATATTTTCCCATTAAAACTGCAGAATCTTATTTTACCGTCAAAATCCAAAAATCATGTTTTCATGCAATAACCAAGAAATCGCATTTTCGTGCCAAAATTGAAAAATTGCATTTTCTCACCAAAATCGCCAAAAAATCGTGAAAATTTTAATTTATAAATGTTAACAATAATAATTTGAATATTAAATTGTAAATATATCTTAGATCAAATATTAGTTTAGTTAAGATCAAAATAATATGGCTAAAATCGCAATATATAATTAGATGAAAGTATGGATATTTTAGTTATTTTTATTAAAACCATTCAAATTTAAAACCAATTGATTAAACAATCAAAATTAAATCCAGATGAATCATTCATATGAATGACTGAAAATGAAACGAACAACATCTGGGTGGAGCATCTAAATGGATCAGTTGGATGGAGATGAAATATGATGAAACAAACAGAACCTAATTATTTGTTCTTTGCTTTCTCTGTTATTTACATTGTTTATTTTGTTCAAACATTGTGGTATCAGAAAAAAGGTTTTGGTTCCTTTCATCCTCTAAAAAGTTAAAAGCCGTGGCAGGCAATTGAGCAAACATATCACTTTTGGAGTCTTAAGATGAAGACAGTGTTCAGATCTCAAGAACTTTAGGATATTGTGGAGAATGGATTTGTAGATGAAAATCATGTGGAATCTGATCAGCGGTTACGAGATAATTGCAAGAAGGATGCATATCCGCTGCTTTTGATTCAGACATCTTTGGATGAAGACATCCTATCTCGGATGAAGCCTGGGAAATCCTGTAAATTAATACATGGAAATAAGAAGATGGTTGCTGTCAAATGTCATCAGTTTGAAACACTTTTCATAAAGGAGAAAAAAATAATGCAAGAATATTTGGCAAAAGTTTCAGTCATTGTCAACCAGATGAAATCAAATAGTGAATTCTTTTCAAATGAAGTTGTTGTGAGTAAAGTTCTCAGAAGCTTAACTCTAAAGTTTGAGTATGTGGTTCATTCAATCATGTAGGCAAATGATATGAGTTCATATACCTTTGACACTATATGAGCTCATTGATTGATCATGAGGATCTGTTTTGCAAGAACTCTAAGAAATTTGAAGAGAAAGCTTTCTAGATAAAAGGAGAGTACTCTGGCTAGAAAACAGCAATGGTTTTGGATCTGGAAGAGGAAGAAGCAGATCTAGAGGCCGTGGAGACCATGGTAGAGGCAGAGAAAGAGATTATTATGATAACTCAAGCAGTTTTAATCAGTCCTACAATATAGGTACCAATAAGAAAAATATTCAGTGTTACTATTGTAAGAAGAATAGCCATGATTATTGGAAGAAACAAAGAGAAGAAAAGCATGCAGGCTTTCCTACACAAGAGGATGAGCCTAGACTCTTCATGGCATTCAAAAGTGAAGCAGTGTCAAAATGTGTGTGGTATTTGGACAGTGGCTGTTCAAATCACATGGCAAACATCAAGTCATCATTTAAGGAGTTGGACAAGTCACACAAGCTAGGTGAAGCTTAGACATGGCAAAGAAGTTCAAGTGGAAGAAAGAGGTATTGTGGCTGTCCAAAATGGCCATAGTAATCTCAAACTCATCTATGATGTGTATTACACTCGCACAATCTATTGAATGTTGGACAAATGGTGGAAAACAATTGCTCTGTTTTCTTTCATGGGGATGTATGTGTCATTAAGGAGAAGAGATCAGTAACAGTGGTGAAAAAGACATTAAACAATCTATACCCATTAGAGATATCTTTTGTTGAATCACATGCTTTGGTTGGTAAGGTTTCAGATGATTCCAAGCTGTGGCACTTAAGATATGGGCATCTACATGAGAATGGACTAAAAGTGCTCAATCAGAAAGATATAGTTTCTAGTCTACCAACGATTGAAAATCTTGAGTTGTGTGAAGGCTGCATATATAGGAAACAAACCCGGAGGTCTTTTCTAATGGGTAAAGCAAGTCGAGAAACTCAATTTCTTGAGATTGTTCATGTTGATTTATGTGGTCCTATGCAGACTGCATCTCTTGGTCAAAGAAAATACTTTATGATGTTGACAGACGACTACAGCAGGATGAACTGAGTTTATATTTTGGAGACTAAAGGAGAAGCATTTGAAATGTTTAAGAAATTTAAGGCATTAGTGGAGAAACATAGTGAATAGATCAAGGTGTTGAGAACTAATAGAGGACTTCTACAGAGTTCAACAAATTCTGTGAGAATGAAGGGTTTCATCATGAGCTTACTACAGCTTACACTCCTGAGCAAAATGGTGTAGCAGAAAGAAAAAACAGAACTGTGGTGGAGATGGCTAGAAGCATGTTGAAACAGAAGAATCTGCCAAATTATTTTTGGGCAGAGAGTGTGAGGACAGCAATGTATTTGCTGAACATTTTACTTACAAGAGCAGTTCTAAACAGAACCCCAAATGAAGCTTGGTGTCAAAGAAAATCTGGGTTAAGTCACTTAAGAGTTTTTGAAAGTGTTGCATATTCTCTTATTGACACTCGTAACAGGAAGAAGCTTAATGAGAAATCTGAGAAATGCATATTTCTTGGATATTGTACACAATCTAAAGGATATAGATTATATAATCCTGTGAGTGGGAAGATTTTTAAAAGCATAAATGTTACCTTTAAGGAGAATTAAAGCTGTTTGAAGTTGGCATGAAGGTGATAATGGTGAGCTTGTGAAAATTTCCGTGGACGACAATGATGAGCAGGTGGTGAATCAAAGTCTGGCTAGCTCTGAAGCTAATACACCAACAAGTTCAGTCCTTAATTCACCTAATTACACCAGTGGCAGTGGGTCAAGCAGCAGTAAAAATGAAAGTGCAACTCAAAAAATCAGATCTTTGCATGACATTTATAAGGTTCATCATGCATTTTTCATTTCTGATCCATGAACTTTTTATGAGGCTTCAGAAAAAGAAGACTGGTACAAAGCAATGGATGAAGAGATAACATCCATAGAGAAGAATCACACGTGGCATCTAATTGAGCTTCCTGAAGGTAAACACTCAATTTGTGTAATATAGGTGTTTGAAACTAAGTATCATGCAGATGGAAGCATTCAAGAGTACAAGGTAAGTCTGGTGGTTAAGGGATATGCATAAAAGTATGGAGTGGATTATGAAGAAACTTTCTCTCCAATGGAAAGGTTTGACACTATAAGAACTCAACTTACATCATGAATCATGGCAATATATCAGTTTGATGTTAAGTCAGATTTTTTGAATGGTGAGATACTTGAAGAGGTTTATGTTGATCAGCCTCAAGTTTTTGTGGTTCAAGGCAAAGAATGATTGGTTTACAGGTTGTATAAGGCATTGTATGGGCTCAAACAAGTTCCTAGAGCCTGATACAACAAGATTGATTATTTTTTTTGCAAAAGCTGGGTTTGAAAGATGCAAAAGTGAGCCTACTCTTTACATAAAGAAGAAAAATGGAGGTGGTGTCCTTATTGTGTGTTTGTATGTAGATAATCTGATTTACATGGGTTCTAGTGCTTCACTTGTTGCTGATTTTAAAGAATACATAATAAATGAATCAGATTTGTTGAAAAGGTTCAACATGATATATTGCAATGTAGTAGAGACTCCTATGAATGTGAATGAGAAGTTGTAGATGGAAGATGGAACAGAAAAAAAAAATGCAACAAGAAGTATTTATGCAAATGCATTTCGGTGCGTTCCCACCGGGGCCGACCGGATCAGCCGATAGGGTTTATCAAAAAAAAAAAAAAAAAAAAAATGCAACAAGAAGTAAGAATTTAGTTGGATGTCTTATCTATCTAACTCATACAAGACTAGGTATTTCTTTTGTTGTGAGTGCAATTTCCAGGTTTACGCACAGTCCTACAAAACAACATTTTGGAGCAGCAAAGAGGTTATTGAGGTATATTGCTGGAACAGCAGAGTTTGGTCTATGGTACAATACAAGTTCAGAGTTTGAATTGGTTGGATTCATAGATAGTGATTGGGCAGGATGTGTTCAAGACAGAAGAGCACTTCAGGACATGTTTTCAATATGGGTTCTCGAGCAGTTTTTTTGGAGCTCAAAGAAGCAGAATGTGACAGCTTTATCATTATGAGAAGCTGAGTATACAATAGCTACTTCATTATCATGTCGAGCAGTTTGGTTTAGAAGAATTCTAGCAGATATTAAGCAGGAGCAAATGAAGGCAATAACAATTTTCTATGATAACAAGTTAACCATAGCAAGGACCAATAATCTAGCATATGATGGAAGAACAAAGCATCATATATCAATCAAGGTATATATTGGAGGGAAAATGATCATATTTCTTAGAAGACTTTTCCATCAATAATCTAAACTCTTCAACACAATTTAGACCACACCTACCTCCTTAAGTAAAAAAGAAATATTATAATGGGAATTCTCCACTAAATCAGGAAAAAAAAATTATATTCGAAATATGAAGGATAAAGAAAAAATAGTTCACTACAACCGACTCCCAAAATCTTATAAATAAAGGACCTTGGACAGCTTGGAGATCAATCCAAAATACCAAGAGAGCAGAAGAACAAGATCTAAAATTCCAAGCTTTCTAGTTCATTACTCTTAGAACTCATAATTCACTTCCGTAAAGCTTCTAAGTCACACCGTTTTTGTAATCATTTAGCTTTTCAGCTCTAATAAAGATCTATTCTCTGAAATCCACAACTGACTATTTCTTATTCTTATTGGGTGATATTCTGGTTCAACTGTATATTTCATCGAAGACTTGGTTAGTGAAAGTTCAGTTGTTTTGGAGTATTACAGTACAAATGAGCAAAATGCAGATGTGCTAACAAATGCATTGTCCAAAAATAAGTTTGATTACTTCAAAAGCAAGTTTCAATCAAGGGAAAATGTTGAAATATGATTCAACTTAAAAGTTATTAGGTTAATTGAAATAAATTACAAATCGTTTCAGTGTCTATTTGTTTGCTTGGTTACTTAATCAATTTGAGAAATTTATTTTTTAATTATAAAACTTAATAAATTCATAAGATGATGGATACACTTAAGCAAGTTTCAATCAAGGGAAAATGTTGAAATATGATTCAACTTAAAAGTTATTAGGTTAATTGAAATAAATTACAAATCGTTTCAGTGTCTATTTGTTTGCTTGGTTACTTAATACATTTTTCACTATATAAAAAATATATATTCTTTTATTTCCAGTCATCAAAAAATAAAATAGTGTTCAATAAAGTATTTTTCTTTTATTTTTATACTTTGCTTTTTCTATTTTATACATTATTTATCTTATTCCAACATACAAAACCCTACAAATACTAAACCCTTTATATAGCTTAGACCTAACTTATAACCTAACTGGAATTTGGGAATCTTCCTTTGTGCTGTCGATTTACAGGTTTTTGTAACATGTTTCTATATATTATTTTGGCTTATATATATATATATAAAAAAAAAACAATATCTTCAATAAAAGTATGTAATTTGCAAGGCGCGGTTTATGATCTTTTAAAAGAAAGAAATGCTAGGCTCCCCTCTTTCAATCTCAAAGCCGTCTTACTCAAGTTATCTGAGAGATTGGTTAGGTTATAAGTACGCAGCAAGCAAGCTAGTCTCAATCGTCCTTTCACCGCAAGGTCAGCTCCAATCAACTCAAGCTGACTTGAATGGTCTTTGTGTTCCACCATTCTGCCTCTAAGCTGGTTTTTTTATTCAATTTGCTCTGCATTTTTTTTTTGTTCATCTATCTACATACTTGTTGCAACTACTTTTTCATCTTATAGCTCTAAATGGTATCTTTGTAATTAAGGGGAGAACAAAAATGAAAGATGGGCATAGATAATCATCTCTGTTTCTCTCATTTCACGCAGATTTTGAACAATATGAAGTACATAAATCTAATATTTGATCTAACATTAAACAGAGAGACAAACAAAACAGCTTTTGGAACAATTTCGTTTCTTTAAGTTTTAACAAAAGGAAGAAGACACAATCGAAATCATTCTGTTTTCAAGTTGATGTTCTTCATTTTCTTGGAAAGAAAGACTCTAATAATAAAGCGAACCTGCAAAAATGGCGGGAAATGTTAGAAAGAATATAAAGAAAGAGGTGGGATTGTAAAAAAAATAATAGTTATGTTAGAGAATATATGCCTTGCCACCAGTTTCCTCTGGATGCGTCCTGCGAGTTGTTTCCACTAGCGTCATCGTTTTCTCTGGGCTGAGCCTTGTTAACCTAATTGATTTAGCATTTTGACAAAGTCAAGTATCTATCTTTACTTTGAATTCTGAAACAGTCAAAGATTAATATGATCGATATGAATCATTAGCAACTTAGATATGTGATCATGACTCACGGTAGGGTAAGTATGGTTGTTTGTGGATCCAGAGTAAACGTCTTGACCACCGTAGTAAAGAGATGAACTTAGATTGCAAGTTGCAGATTCTTTAAGTTGGTCTGTGAATAAACCACAAAAAACTTGATCGACTTAAAACCAAACCAAATACAAGCAACTTGAGCCATTCTTGAATCAAGAATGACATGTTTTCAAGATGAATCGCGGACAAAACTTGGCTATTGAATATAAAGCAAAAGGAACCAAGGAAGTAACCAAGTCCCAAGAAAAAAAACAGTTAGGAAAATGGTTTTCCACTGACCTAGGGACCCATGTTTGGAACTTAAAATGTTTCTTGATGCTACCTGAAAACTCGAAAAAAAAAAGAAGAATGAATTACAAGAATCAATGAGGAAAGAAAAAAACAGAAGGAACTAATGGGGTAATAATAAAACCTTGGAGTGAGGAGGGAAAATGGAGTTGAAGTTAGAGGAGGAAGAAGGGTCCTTGGGACCAAAGAGTTGAGCGGTGAAGGAAGAAGAAGAAGATGATGATCCTAATTTTCCTTTACCTTCCATTATTAATTTCTTTTTGCTAGAGAGATGTGTTCTTAGGAGTTAAGGCTAATGAATTTTTGATGATGGTAAAGAACCAAGAAGAAGATAGTCTGATTTGATGAGGTGTGTATCCACAACAAGATTAGTGAATATATATAGAGAATTAAAGATGATGCTTGCAACTATGATCACGTGTCAAGTCAAATAAAAACTAATTTTTAACCACTTTAGATTTAGTTAATTCGGTTTGCTTTTTTCCAATTTACCAAGTTAGATACAGTATAGTGTTGATTTTGTTTTTCTAGTCAAATTATTCTTGGATGTTTGACAAATCTTTTAGACATATCTATACTGAAAATGTCAAGGGATCGAGAATATTTACCACTTCTATATGTTTCCAACCTTTCTTGATCACGAAGAGCCAACCATAATTTCAAGTATAGATTATTTTCAAAAAAAAAAAGATTAAGCGGCGGGAAGATCTTAATGTCATTCTCAAAAGATTTCACCAGTAATGTCACATTAAAAGAATGGTCAAATATCTTTGATCCCCAAACTAAATATGTTCTCCTTGTCTCGTCAAGTGGATGCCATGATGTATACTTAAATTTCTTGATTTTTCGACAATAAGGTGAGGATAATGTATAATAATACAAAATGACCACATAATAATATTCGAGATACCCTTAATGGATTTGGTCATGTGTGTTAAAAAAAAAACCAACATGGCCCTTACTTTGCAGATTTTTTTAATAGTTTTAACATATATAATCTCTTCGCTTTTTACGGGTCAAAGAAAAAAAAACCCGTGAGCGCAATGATTCGAACCTGCGCGGGCAAAGCCCACATGATTTCTAGTCATGCCCGATAACCACTCCGGCACGCCCACAAGGAAAAGAATCATCTGCTAAATCAATGTTAATGAATCTCTACCAAACTGTTCATGAGGATACAATGTAGGTAGAGACTAGAGAGGACCCTTTGAACAACCTGAGAGGCCAGAGAGAAATGTGGAAAAGTTCTCAACTTGGAAACTTTTCTAAATAAGATGATCGTTTCACAAAAGTTCGGTCTTTGACTGATATTATGAAGCATCAGAACAAGGAATATAAGTCTCTACGTTATCTGGGTTCGTCTAACTAACAAAAGTCTGTTTTCCTTGTGATGAAGCATCTACTGATTTCATTTCCCCCACTTGCTCAGATCTGTTTGATACTTCTTCAAGAGAACACATTCTGGATCTTGATCAAGATTGACTTCCCCTGTTGATATTATTCAGAGCCTGCAAAATGCACACAAGTCACAACATGAATATCACTCGCAGACCTTTCCTGTTGATATTGTTTCACTGTGCAATTCAAGATTCATATTAATCTACAATAACATATGGTTTAACTACTTCGAACTGCGCAAAGACTGAAACTTTTATAAGTTGAATAAAACACAAAAAACAATTTGGGGAAACACTGAGATAGAAAACGCAGAGTCTTGTGCATACACACCTCAACATCTACCAAATATCTCCTCTGGTGGATCATAAGAATGTTTCTCAGGGAACAACTCCTCGAAGTCTTTCTTCACTTTGTTTCTGAGAAGCGGATGCGGCAGAAGCCCCTTCAACAGAACCCTAAAGGGCAACTCTTCTGGCGGATCTGGAGATTTTAACATGTCTTCATACACATTCATGGCATCAGCGGGACACCCGTCTCTCAGAAACCCTCTGATAACCTCAGTATAAGTCTGAGAATCCGGAAAGAGGTCTTCTTTCTTCATCTTCTCCCACAAACCCATTGCTTCATCCATTCTTTTACTCTTTGCTAAGGATACTATAAGGTCCTTGTACATAAACACATCGGGTTGGTACCATTCCTGCTTCTGGATCACCTCGAACATCTGTAAGTTCAAGAAGCCAAATCATTAACAACACAATTGAAATTCCATAAGCTAAGAGATACAAAAGAAGCAAGACACAGAACCACGATAACATAATTCATAAAGGAAGGTAATAAAACTTCATGAATGAATTATCAAAGTTAAGCACATAACGATCCTAATGTCAGCTCTGTTTCAGGCATTTCATCGAACAGTTCACGAGCACCTTCATAAAACTACGCATCTAACAAAAATTGACCACATTTTGTAGAACAGCAAACACCAAAAACCCCTGAGAGAAGTGGAGAAACCACCTTGATAGCTAGCGCAGTCTCTTCTTGTCGTTCAAGCTCGCCGATAACAGCTAACATGTCTAACTTCAACAATCTGAAAACATGGGTCTTTATAAACTTCTCCAGCTTCTCGTCGTCTTCCTTCAGTCTCTTAAGACCCAGAATCACGAATAGGGCCTCTTTTCCGATCAGCTTCTTCCCTCTCCAGAGAGGACCCCTCGGCCTCCCGTCGTGGAACTGAGCGACAAACACCGTGAAGGGTTTCGGCGAGACCGGGAGTAGCGTCTTGGGCTTTAGATACGAGAATGAAATTCGATGTATTGCCGGATTTCTAGTCAGGCTTTGGAAGAAAATCGAAGCAAAAGTGGGGAATTTTCGCGAGAAGACGCGAATTGCAACCATCTTTCGCTCTCAAACTCTCAGGGTGTGTGAATAGTCTCTCCTTAACATAAACTCACAACGGTAGATAAATATGCTAGACGACGGCGTTTTTAAGGCTTCTTTTTATTTAGTTCTTTTTCGTCAAGGACTTTGTTCAAGACAACAGCGTTCTAAGACTGTACAAATAAATAAATAAATAAAGAGAAGTTGAATACTGATTGCAAAATAATTATTGACATTTAATCACAATGTTTATATAAGATCGGAAACAATAATAGACAAAGCACAGATGATTAGACGTTTGTGTGAGAGCTTTTTATTTTATGATGAAATTTCAAATTTATTGACTATTGTATGAGTGAATTTTTACATCAAAAATGAAAGTATAACAGAACATAATCATAGAGGATAAAAAAATAAAATTAATACTTATTTTTTATATTTTTTTTTATAACCAGTGATTTGGGTTATTCTATTTAGACCATCAGCATGGAGAGTCTTTCACACAATCTTTCACAATATAATATTAATAAATTTAGAAAAAGAGAAGAGAGATGAAAGAGAGAGTCGACTATGAGAGACCAGAAACTCATCTTATATGTGTCTACATTTCATTGGTCTAAACTTTATTTATAATATAAAATTAAATTATCTAATTAAATTATATTAAAAATATTATTATTAAATTGATGAGAGATTCATGTGGATCTCTCACCAATGCAGATGCTCTTATCATTCTAAAGTAATTATAGTCGTCGAGTAGCACATTTACCAAATTTTTCATTAGGCTTAAAGTATGACACTATTTCGACTGGTCAAATGAAAGTGATTTAAATAATTTTATGTTTAATGGGAATCAGTCTTTAACCTAAATCAACATGGTAACTCTTTTTAAAATAGAAATTACTAGACCACCATCACTTGATTAACTAATACTACAGTATTCTTAAAAATTTAGTAAAGAGATTCTACTGTCCATAGCTTTGTCAATCATACGAGTCATCTACTGAACGGAACCCAACTTATCTGATGATGTCGATCATTATGCTTCCGCCATATATTATACACTACAGTTTGGAACCAGGGCCGGTTCTGGGCCAAGCCAAATGAGGCTTTTGCCTTGACTCTTATTTCTCACTGGCCCAAAAATGAAATTTTTTTGAATGTATATACAATAATTTGTTTGGTTTTTGTTGGCCCATTAAAGTTTTTAATAGTTTTTTACTAATGTTATATGATTTTTTTATATGAAGCCTACTTTTATTTATTAAAACAAAAAAAAAATTTGAGTTGACTCTGGCCTCCAAAATTTCATGACCGGCCCTGTTTGGAACAGAAGGCAAACAAGGATGTAGTCCATTGTTCTGCAACGTACAGTGATAAGAAAAGCCATGGTACCATCTCAATATAGAGTGGCCAATATTTTAAGCAACATCCCAGCCAGAACCAAGAAAAACGTATAGGTGTATAGGTAAGCGAAAAACAGATGATTCCTTGTTTCGTCTCTTTCCCCTCACATAGAAGACAAGCTTGCTCCTGACCCCAAACCTGCATTTGAACTCTTGTTGTTAATCTGTCTCTAATGTCAAGCCATGTGATGAAAGAGTATCGGGGTATACTTTGTGTAAACCATATCACCTTATTATATGAGTCAATCATCTTAGTTGTGAAAACTCGTTTGTGGCGTACTTATCGCTGGAACACTAATGAGGAAACTATTGAGGCTCGGCCAGATTTTGTTCCAAAAGAGCAATGGCAGGATTTTGTGCATTTGCAATTCATTGATAAAACTAAGGTATTGTAAATGCATTTTATTCAGTAGAATATATTTGTAAATTGCTAATATTATTACAACTGATTTGTAGAAAGTAAGAGAGCGAAATATGAAAAATAGGAGTCATTACAAGATACCTCATACTTTAGGAAAAATCAGCATTTCTCAAAAATTTAAAGACATTGTAAATATTTTTTAATAACTAGATGGTTCACATAAATCTTATTACTGATTTCTTTTGTTATTTCTTTAGTTTCTCAAGACAGGTAAACGTTCAACTCGAGCAGAAAATTTTATTTGTTCACGCCAAAAGGCTCATGGAAGCTATGTTAATGAAGAAGCATGAGAACTATCAGTAAGTTTTGTCTCTTCATTGTCTTTGATGCTTTGTGATTAGCTGCTCATGTCTGTTGTTTGGATGATGAGATTGAATAATGAAATTGTTTTAATGCTTTGTTATTATCTTTTTGGTTAGTTTATCTTTCCTATGAACACTTTATTTTTTTATTTTAATGAAAAACTTGATGGTATAAAGACTCAAGATACATCAAGTATGCAGGTCCAGCCTAGATGACAGGCAGGCTAAGCGGCTGCTTAGAATCATCATTTTTTAATTTTTTTATAGGCCACATATATATTAGAAATAATAGGTATAGTCCACATACATTAAATTTTGAAATCCATATGTTTAAAAAGGAAAAAAATTACAAATATTAATAAGAAAACCTAATTTTATTATTAAAAATAAAATTATAAAGAGAGCCATATTTTTTTTAGCTTTGCACCACCAAATGTGATTGGATTTGAACGTCCTAGACGTATTCGTTGTGTTGGCCTTGGTCTTACTCTTTCAACCTTCTTTCAAAATCATCCTACAGCCGATGAAGCTGAAAATACTTGTTTGAAGAACAATTGGGAAAGTTGCATGATATTGTTTATCGATTTGTTAACTTGGATGGTAAAACTAGAAGGTAAGCTAAACTACGTCAAATCTATCTATGTTCAATTTTAGTCAAAACATCACTAGTTTATATTCATTATGTTTCAGGGATTAAGGATGAGACAAGAGATAGATCAATAAGAAGCGAACTTGAACTTGAGCTGCAAATTTTAAAAAAATCGAATAATAATATATTTTAGAATTGAATATTTTAAGATAGTCATGTTTTTATGGTTGGTTATCAAATTGTAAACAAATATTCATTTGTTAAATTTGATATATTTAAATTTTTTGTTATTCATATATAATCACCAATATTTATTATTATAGTATCCTAATTTTAAATATATATAAATTAATTATTAGTTAAGAAGATCTAGTGTCATTTATAAAAATTGATTCTAAAGAAAATTTAGCATCACTTCAAAAATGTAATGCAAAATATAATTTTGCATCACTTTATAAAATAATGTTAAAATAAGGATGCTAGAAATAAATTTTAGAGTTAGTTACAGAAGTGATGTTAAATATTTTTAGCTTCAACACTTTTAGCATCACTTTTTAAATTGATGTTAAAATTCTAACATCATTTAAAAACTGATGCTAAACTAAGAAAAAACTGATCCTAATTACATTATATTTTGTAGTGAGAAGGCTTGATAGACTATTTCTTAAGGATAGTTAATCACTTGATTACTACTGAAATATTGATTAGTTAAATTCTTAATAAATGGATTAAGATCATGAAAATAGATTAGTGTGATCTATGCCTTTAGACTGTGCTTGACTGAGCATGCTAGCATCATTATTTAATCATTGATCACATCTAGTCATCAACCTTTGCCCATGGTCTATACTCTTTTATTGATCAAACTTGCTTAATAAATACTACTTTCACTTGCCTTCAAAAAAAAAAAAATACTGCTTTCACTTTAAAATGACTCAATAAAGAAAGAATTTCTGTTCAGAAATGCCTCGCTTTCTTGCTCACTCTCGGATTTGGGTGGGATAGAATTGCTTGTCATATATGTCCATTGCCTTATCTGCACTGTAACGACACTGGCCCGATCCATTTGAATAAGTTTAAATAGATTGATTTGGTTACCTATGTCATTAAAGTGCACTTATTTTTTTGGTTACTGGTCCCGAGAGATCTCCACGGTTAAGGGTGCTTATGCTGGAGAAGAACTAGGATGGGTGACCTTTCGGGAAGTGATTCTCGAAACCATGTGAGTGAAGCCAAAACACGGGGAAAGATTATGTGGTGATTACAGGATCAGTAAATAAGTCGGTTAGGTCCGGGAAAAATAACGCACCGACCGTCAGACAGGGGCGGAGCCCACGAGCCCGACGGAAGAATGGGTGACTCACCGGAATGAGCGGTCGGGGCGTTACATGCACTGTCAATGATTCCAAAGTAACGGACAAGAGGTCATAAGACTTCTTCGTTTGGGGACTCATGAACATAATTAAAGCAATTGTAAAAACACCATGAGCAAAATGATTCTAGCTACCTTGAAACACAATTAGGAGCAGAGCATGCCTGTTGATCAAGCCTTTTCAAACACTTTCATCTTTCAACTTTCTAAAAAATGTGGTAACGTACAAATATAATATAATAAAATATGAAAATCTGCTTGAGTAAACATGAGTTCATATCACAGTTTCAGCCAACCCCATTTTATTGCTCTATATGATCTAAATATTATTAGATATAAGCTTAGAGCATTCACATTAAGAGCAAAACTACTCTGTAAAAGTGATTTTTTAGTGTGTGCAAATGACATCCAAATTTAAAGCTTCTAAGATGCTGAAGAGGAAACATACACATGTTCGGAACAATTGACTTCAGCATTAGGTCAAAAAAGGAAAACAAACACGAGCCTGTGAGTTCTTCTTCTTTCCTCTGTTAATGGATGTCTTCTTCTTCTTAGCAATAAGCCATGGAGTCTCTCTTCTCTTCACTAGTGTCAGACATTCCCGCCATTAGATTTATATGACGGTAAGGCTTACGGGCATAACAGACATTCACTATTAGATTCTGAAGAAAGTTTCAACAAGAAATGAAGAGAGTGGTAGATGATATTATAAACTTGTGAGATAGAATCCCTCAAGAACTGAACTCTGCGGTTAACGGTTTGCAAAAACAATGAAGTTTTCTTAAAAAGAAGTCCCAACAAAACAAACGGTAATATATTGGTGCAGGGATAAGTTAACTTATTTGCATTCCACATTCTATAGAAATGGTACGAGATGTTGAACTCGCCGAAAGAAAACTTTGAAAACCAATAGCCAATAGCAAATGCTGAAGGAGTGCCACCGGGAGTATACGTTGAGCTCCTTGTGTTTCCAGAACATCCGAAACTTGTCCAATTTTTTTACAAGAGTAAAATTTTATAATCAATACTATTTTCACTTAAAAAAAAACACAATAAACAAATATTTCTTGGGACACAGGAAAGTTATGTTTTCATGACAAAAGAGCAGAGTATTTTAAAAAAACTACAGAGTGGCTCGCATTTTGCTTACCAGTAATCATGATGTCGGATTGGATCATGGAAGGAGTCAAGGATACCATCGAGGGTGAAAGGTTTTGAGGTAGGCGGATACACCAGCAACGTGCGGACATGACATTGCAGTTCCAGCAAAAACAGAGTGCATCACATGCCTTGTGTCTGATTGGCTCAGTGCCTTGGTGGAGCACCAGGAAAGTAGCGAGGATCCCTGTTAAGACCATGAAAATCAATCAGAGGCGGATCTAGAACCATTTTGTATTGGGGGCACAATAGAATAACTGATAAAACTCTAGGTAATCCTTTTAATCAAACGGGGGCACTTCAAAGGAGAAACAAAGTTTTTGCCCATTAAATCACTAATGTTTAATGAGATTAGTAAGATCAATAAAATTATAAAAGGTGGGAATAAAAATCAGTCGGGGGCACGTGACCCCGTATACGTCAACGTGCGTCTGCCCCTGAAATCAATCACTTCTTATGTTGATACGTAAAATTTTATGATAATATATGGAAACAAATATATTATAGTTTGAATAAGAAAATTAATTATTTCTTACGTTGACCAATATATTTAATTTTAGATGCTCACCTTAATGCAAAGATATCTGACTGTAAAATTTATGGAAAACAGATATATCATGTGAGTTTGTTCTTCTTCATGAAGCCTAGCCAATCCAAAGTCAGATATCTTTACATTAAGGTCAGCATCTAAAATATAAAGACCAAAGAAAGACGAGCGTGTTTAATTTGGGAAAATTGCGAAAAGTATTACGTAAAATCTTATCTATAAAAGAATTAAATTTTATTAAAAACAACAACAAAAGATAACGCAATAAGCAAGCTGCTAATAGTTTAATCTCGGTGTTTAGTAGAACTAGAGTAGGTAAAGAAGACAGAAACATCATAAATTCAAAATAAAAAAAAATCATCATAAAAAACAAAAACGGCATGAACAGCAAGAATTAACAATCATAATCGTCTATAACATATAGAGACAGAAACTGTTTCTACCAAATCAGTTTGCGGCGTAAACAACGATGGGGCTCCTAACAAAGTGGAAGCCATCAGACCAGATCAGATGTGAAGACACAAGTTTTTCAGCTTCGGGGCCTTTGCCTGAAACGGTCACCGTGAAAGACTTCTTCTCGCGCAACGACTTAAAAGGCAAGACACCCGGAACAACCTTGACTTTGAGTGTAGATCCAACTATTTTTGCTTTGTAAGTAGTGTTAGACATTCCGACGTTCGTGACTCTCCTTCTGAAAGTAACTTTGAAGGGTGTTGTGGCCGGGACTTGAGCAGTCATGGAAGGATAGTTTAGGTTTCGGGGAAAAGATTTCGTCTGTTCCTTAGTACAATTGCTGCTACCACCGGATATGAGTCTTAAGTTCTTGCCGGTGTAGTTCAGGCCGCAGAGAAATGCAATGTGGTCGGATTTAATAGTTTCATAGACAAGTCCAGGATGAATTGCGGCTACCGGATCGACATGGCCCGCTCCGTAAGCAAACTCGGCCATCTCGTTGCTCGGAGAAGTAGATGCATTCATTGCCCAAGCTGCAAGAAACCCCCACAAAAAAAAATGCATTCTAAATATTTCTTGCGACAAAAGAAAGTGACAAAAGAGCAGAGTATTTTTACAAAACAGAGTGGATCGTATTTTGCTTACCGGTAGTCATGATGGCGGATTGAATCATGGAAGGAGACCAGCGAGGGTGAAAGGTTTTGAGGTAGGCGGCTACACCAGCAACGTGCGGACATGACATTGAAGTTCCAGCAAGAACAGAGTACTTCACATGTCTTGGGTCTGATTGACTCGGTTGAATATCAGGAGGATAAGCAGCGAGGATCTCTGATCCCGGCGCTGTTATATCCGGCTGCAGTTCAAATTCAGCATTCAATCAGACACAGAACTGTAAGATAGACTGATAAAGGTAATTCAGATCTTCAACGTTTCTATAAATACCTTTAAAATATCAGGAATGATTGTGTTGGGACCACGAGAAGAGTAGGAAGCAATCACAGGAGCTTTCTGGTTAAAGATCGTCTCACTTCTCAAAACAGCCGCTTTGGGAATTCTGGGCCAATAAAACAAAAGAAGTCACGTTTTTGAAATGGACAATTGTAAAGCGTGTGTAATGAAGCAAAGAGAAGAGCTTTACTTTGTGGAGTTCATATACGAGAGGACGACGTCATAGTCGGCTTTCGATAGAACAGAGACTGGGAAAGGAAATACAGACGCAACGTCCGCAGTGCTGCTCCTGACAATTGACGCAACGGCTCCCATATACATAGCTTCCTCAGGAGTACGCGCGGAATCGCACAGCACAATCTTTCCACTGACTCGTTTCCTGTCTAGACATCCTACTGAGCAGAACCTGAAACCGCAATTACCAATATTAAGTATTAACCCACTATGTGAAGAGCAAAGACGTTTGAAGATAAATGTTTCTTGTGACGGAAGTTACGTACCCAGCGGAAGCAGCATCGCAACGACTTGTAGCTGCTGATTCTCCGTACACTAGAGGATATTTTGTTCCATTAAGATCAAAAGAATTCACCGATCTTCCCTGTTTCGCAACAAGGATCAAAGTTATGAGAGAACAAGATTAGACGATTGATGTTATGTTTCAAAAAGAACAGTAAGGTGTTTCTTGGTACTCACGACAACTGTTGTGCCGTCTCCGAGAACAACTTTGGTGCGGAAAGCGCGGTTCGTATTACTAGCTGCAACGGTGAATATCCACGGGGCAATGCTCGCGACCGTCCTAACTTGTGGACCATCGTTTCCAGCGGAATTCACCGTAAGGATTCCCTTGGCCATGGCATGGAAAGCCCCGATAGCGATCGGGTCCATCTCGAACAGCATACCGTAATCGTTACCGATGGAGATGGTTACGACGTCGACGTTGTCACCTATCGCATCATCGAATGCGGATAGAATTCCGTCGCTATTGCACCCTGCGACGCCGGCCTCACATACTTTATAAACCGCTATTCTTGCGGCTGGAACGCCTCCTCTCGCGGTTCCATTGCCTAGTCCGTAAAAGCTCACGCCCTCCACAACGTTTCCAGCTGCCGTAGACGCTGTGTGCGAACCATGCCCCATGTTGTCCGTTGCCGATGGAGGATAATCACCTGTTTTTGGTGTGTAGTACCTAGCTCCAATAAGCTTGCTGTATACAACAAAACACATCATTCAAATTCAAATGACCAAATTGACAAATCTTTAAGCAATTTAATTGTGTGGCCAATATTATATATGAATGCATGGTTTCACTTTCATACTTGTTGCAAGAAAAGTTGTGGCCGCCTTCGCAAACACCTTTCCATTTCTTAGGAGGAGGACCAAAGCCTTTGCCACTGAAGCTGTCGGATTCCGGGTAGATTCCACTGTCGATGACACCGATGATCGTATTGCTCTCGATGATATGGTTTCGTTTTGCTCCTTTACCTTTCTTGAGACCCATGAAATCCCAAGACGCTGTCGTTTGGAGCTTCAGTTTCTTGCTAGGGAACACTGACACAACTTCATCCATACCTAAGAAAATGAATACGAATAAATGTTGGAATTACACACACACAAGGTGATTATAAGCAAATATATAGAATAGTAATTTGCATATGTATCAATATTTTTGAAATTTGTCAGGTCGTATAATCCTTCATTAGCACACTTACTAGCTAGAATCTCTCTTTCGGATTCAGTTAGCTGGGCCGCAAATCCATTGAAACTCCGTTTATAACTCCTAACCAATCTATTCTCTATGGAACTAACATAACAAACAAAAAATATTAATAATAAATACGTTATTTATATAGAATCTTTATCGATTTGTGACTTTAATCGATAAAAAGGAAACCTTATATACAAATAATCAAATCAGGATTGATGTAATAAATTTAATTAATCAATTACACTTATGGTCTTATGCAGTTAAAATAATAAGAATAATAATTAATTTCACCTCTCTCCGGTGACCTCTTGAAGAAGATTAGCGTGGTGGGACATTGGCATGTAGTCAGCACGAGTAGGAAGTGCACCCATGTATACTATATATACCTACAAAAATTATCATCATCACCATCATAATCATCAATTTATCATCATGATTTTTCATATAATTAACTCCATACTTATATAACAAAGAGATAATCGTAATAATTAACAAAGGATGATTTGGGAAATTACCTGTTTGTCTTGATCATCTTTGGCTGATGAGGCTAAACTCACAAACAAGGCAAAGAGACATGAGAGGAGACGATAGGAGCCTGCATGTTTTGCCATTTTTTGTAGAGAATATCTTTGATGAGAATGAATAAAGATTACTTATAGGGATAGATCATTTGTATGGGGTCTAAGAACCAAATCAAAGTCCTTAAATTTGGTTTCTCTGATTATTAATGTATTAATGGCAATATAATCTATTTTCCATATTTATGATTTTGATTGGAACGTTTAATTTGCTACCGTTTCTTATTCCACCATTCCACCATCAATTTTTGTTTTTGTTCATGAATATAGAAAGATATTTAATAGAAAGAACCTCCATTTGACTATAGATAGATATTCTCGTTCATAGGTAAATTCATTTTAATCCTTGTGAAAAAAATGAAGAAAACAAGTTGACAAAAACAAAAAATCATATATACGAATAGGGAAGTGCCATTTCCAGCATTCCGCCACGTCAGCATTTTAGATTAATTTAGAAGTGACAAGTGGCTAAATAAAATTAAAACAATCCAATAAATAATTATCATTAAATAAATTTAATTACTTAGATATAAAACTGTATTTTGAGAATATGAAACATCTATTTATTTATGATTTTAAATGATAAAACTAAATTGAATTTGAACTAAAAGTAATTCAAGATATAAAGAAATCAGAGAAAACTATTTCTTTGTATTGTGAAAAATGAAAAAAGATTTTTCAAAGCAAATTTTAGCAAAAAAAAAAAGAAAACTGACAATGGTGGTGGAACTCTGACGACGAATGAACCGATTACATAACAAATAGATATTTATTTAAAAATAGGATATAGTTGTAATTTGACCATAAAAAGAATATACAGAAAGAAAAAAAACTATTATTTGCATGATATGTGTAATAATTCTTTTTAATGGTATTTTAAAGTTAAATAAAAAAGTAATAATTATTAAAACAAGATCATAATTATGTTTGATAGGTCTCTCCAAAAATAGTGTATAATGTTATAAATTAATTGATAACATAAATTAAAATATACAAAATATAGCTTTATACAAGATAGAAAAAAAAAACTTAATTATTATTTACGAAGTAATATTGTTTGTGAGAACATTACGGATTTTTTACGGGGATGTGTGTGTTCGTCCGAGTAGTACAACTGAGCCTCTTAGATTAGGTCTCGAGGGTTCAGCGGTATACACTCCGTGGACAAGAAATTTTTTAGGTCCTACAAACATTCACAGCAGGTGAATCGGGCCTTTAGGAGACTGAAAATGGATTTCCCTCCCGAAAGTTCTCTGATGCTTAATTTAGATTACATCCCGCGGTGAACAGATAATCAGGAAGGTGGATGGATGGTGATGGATTTATAGTTTGGATACCCCGTCTGAGGATCGTGATACTCTTCTGTCATTGGTAAAAGGGAATGTGAAATGTATGAACCATTGAGAGAGTGAGGGTGGAGCTCTCTCTTAATGGGATAGAGAAGTGAATGCTTATCTCAATTAGCGCTCCTTTGGGGGAATATTAGAGGATCTTCAGCCTCTCGCCTCTGGGGGATGCTTGGGGGATCTTCGAGAGATCTTCGGCCTTTCTTCTCCTCTTTGACCTCTTCTTCTTTCCTTATACTCATTTTCCTCTGATCTGTTCCGTCTGAGACACGCTTAGAGAGAGTAGCTATGCTACCACAACACACTCATTGGAAAATCCGTCATATATCGAGGAACATTTAGGTAGTAAGTCGTTAGACAAGCATATACACCAAGTTCATCATTTCGGCCAAACCTACTATCGGCGTATCATTCACTTATATGGTACGGTAAAATTGAATCCAATAAATATATTATATTTGAAAAGTTTTATATGTATGAAATTCACATAAATATATTTTGTTTATAACAAAATACATTTTATTTAAAAAAACCCGCACGTACGTACGAGTATTAGTCTAGTATAAGTGAAACATAAGCAGAACATAATCAAAATATAAGAAACAAAAATATAAATATAAATTATCGGTTTAAACTTAAAATTTGAGATATATTAAGATATTAGTAAATGATAATTAGTTTACTAACTAATGAGAGGATCCACCTTATAAGCCTTGTTTGTGCTACAGAAACAAGAAAGAAAGACATAAGAAGAAGAAACGTGATCATGCAAACTAATCCAAGTTTTTGGTGCTTCTTCTAGAGAACTCAGACTCAATTTTTGGCGGAAACAACTCTATACACAAAGCTATCACAGTTTTTTATTGATAATTTTTTTTTTTTTTTTGGTAATAAAATATTTTATTTTATTGATAACTTGTGTAGAAGAGACTACACAATTAAAACCTAACCAAATAGCATACCGGAATCATCGTAGAGTCGTCGGAGTGTGCCAGGGGAGCCGCCTACGGGAGAGGAGCCGAGAAGAATAACGCCATCGATGTCGAAAGCAATGCCATATGATGACGAGCTGTGTTCTCGTCAGAATCAGGAAGAGAGAGAGAGAGAGAGAGAGAGAGAGAGAGAGAGAGAGAGAGAGAGAGAGAGAGAGCATAAAGAGTGATTCGCCGGAGACTATTTTAGAGAAGGGAAGTAGCAGCGGGAGAAGGGAGACGTGATCTTGCAAACGTGATCTTGGTTTTTCTAAGTTAAATTGGTCATGCAAACTAATCCAAGTTTTTTAAAGATTAGTTAAAATTTATCCAATTTTTAAAGTTTAGGAGAACATGCAACGGTAGATTACACTGTCGACAACACCGATGATCGTATCGCTCTCGATGCTATGCTAGGGTTTCGTTTTGCCCTTTTGCCTTCCTTGAGGCCCATGAAATTCCAAGACGCCATCGTTTGAAGCTGATTATATCGTGTTCGGAAACATGGACACAACTCCTTCCACACCTAATACATAATTAAAGAATACTAGTTTTAGTTTCAATGAATATTAGAATATGTTCAGGTCGTGTGATTGGCACTTACTTGTTACTTATTCTCTTCCGGATTCAGTTTCATTGCGTTCTTAGACTCCATGCATCAACAAAAAAATTTGGCAAAGCATGCAGGCTCTCGCCGTCTCCTCTCATGCTAATAGAAAGAACCTCCAATATTTGACTACATCTATTTCTATTCTCGTTTTTGTTCATGAACGTTTTTGATTGTCAAAGATTCAAGAATGTTGTGTACAATTATTTAGGGAAATTTCTTAAAATTATATTCTGATTTCGGTTTATTGTGGCAGCCTAATCATGTGACCATTTGAGGCAGTTAGTAATCTGACCTTACATGAATGAACAAGTTAATAAGTTATCCTCACGCCGTCACGCGAATATTTTGTTTTTTATTATTTCTAATTACTTTACCTGTATTCGCGAGATGTAAGTTATATCCATCGAGACATTTTTATTCTCTCCAGAAGGATAACAAAATTATATCAAAAACTTAATCAAATTTTATAAATCGGATCCACAACAAATTGAAAATCAAAAAAAAAATATTCAGTTCATACATTTCTAAACTTTCTATCCGAATTTTCTAAAACAAAAAAACATCAAACCAAAACAGATTGAAAATCAGAATGTGGATTCAATTTGAATTCATTTTTGGTTTTTGATTTGCTTCGGTTCAATTTTATTTTCAGCAATGGTTTAATTTTCTCACAACTACAATTTCTCATTGTATAATGAAAATACAATAAAACCTCTATAAATTAATACTCGATTCATTAATATTATTGTGAATTCTAAAATTAGTTTTATAACCAAATAATATATATTTAATTTTATAATCATTATAAATTAATAATTTTTATAAAAATTTAAAATTTCAACATTATTAATTTATAAAAAAATTACTGTAGATATCACAAAAAAGTATTACCAATTACCATTTTACCATTACCATTGCCACACCCACAAAACAATCATTGCCATATGCAAATTATAAAATTTAAAGTCCTTAAAACTCCTATAATACCCTCTGGAACATGCTCTTACTTTTTGCCAGCCTGCTTGCGAATCATTCCCTGCCACATCAGCACCGTAATTGGAGCCTTTTGTCCTTTTCTGAAACACGACGTCGTTTCTGTCCCCTGACACAAAATGCCTGTATATAGAGAGATACGTACACCACGCGTATATACACACGTATATATTTACTTTATTGCTTCCTCCTCTCTCTCTCTCGAAGAAGCCCCAACAAAATTAAACAGTTCGTCAGAATTTTCCATTTTCCACCATTGATCGAGAGAGAGAACAACATTCGTAGATTGTTACAAAAGCAACCAAAATCCCCTCCCAGTAAAAGTTTCTTCCTTCGCAGATCTGAAGCGAAGTCGTTGAAATTCGATTTCTCGATTCATCCGCCGGCGAAAGGGGTACGCGATCGTTCTTTTTTCTCAGTTGGTCTCGTCTTAATTTCGTTGGATCTGTCGAGTGTTATTTTTTCTAACGATTTGGGACACGACGGTTCTGATTCTGGAATTTTGTCGTCGTGTAGGTTGATTGCGAGATCGGGGGAAAAAAATGGCGCATAGGGTAGATCAGGAGTACGATTATTTGTTTAAGATCGTGTTGATTGGTGATTCCGGTGTTGGGAAATCGAACATTTTGTCGAGATTCACCAGGAATGAGTTTTGCTTGGAGTCCAAATCCACCATCGGTGTCGAATTCGCCACCAGAACTACTCAGGTGATGATGATTCCAACTTTTTCCTCTTCGATTCTCTTAAATTTACTTCCTATCGTTTGTTAGAATCAGAGAAAGTTTGAGAGATGATGTTCTGTATATGTCTATAGCAGAGATTGTAGAAACCTAACGAGACAGTGACACAAAACATATCTAGCTGCGATATGCTTACATTCTTCAATTATGCTTTTTGAGCTTCATGATCTCGTTAGTGTAGTGTATATAATTCAGGTCTTCGATTAGTTGTTTTCAAGCGGTGGCTACTTTAGTCTGTTTAAGTTTCTTTGAAGTTGCATCCTCATTAGTCTGTTGATTGAGGTGTTTTGGGGGCAGTCTTAAGGAACACACCATAAACTTATGTGGGTTCAATGTATGAGAGTATACTTCCTTCAGGTACTGGATGAAGTCGATTTGTTCTCTTGTCTTGTTTATAGACTTTAGAGTATATTTTTTTATCAAGAGAGAATCTTAAATGTGTTGGACATAATTCATGAATAAGACTATAATGGAATGGTCGTGAGGGCTAATTGATTAATAAAGAAGATTCTCACAACTTGTCCTCAATAATTCGTTGTATCTCCTGATTATTTTTGTCATTTGTCATGCATGACCTAGTCCACCTTTTAAACCCTCTTGAAGTCAAACAATTATATTACAAGAAAGAGTTCTTATGATAACATAGATTATACACTTAAGTAGTTGCATACACGGAGAAATGTATTGAAAATGTTGATGATTAATGTAACAAAGATTATTTTAACAAATGGGGATCCTATTTTGTCAAAGCGTAGATATATACGCTCTTAGCTTTTGGTTGTTGAAACATTACCAATCTTGTTCCTAATATGGGGATGCTTCAGCTCTTGAGATCTAACTCGTTGTTACTGTGAATCTCTGTGATTGTATTACGGATACACAGGTAGAAGGAAAGACGATCAAGGCTCAGATCTGGGACACTGCAGGTCAGGAGAGGTACAGGGCCATCACCAGCGCTTACTACAGAGGCGCAGTGGGTGCACTTCTTGTCTACGACATCACCAAGAGGCAGACCTTTGACAATGTCCTGAGGTGGCTGCGCGAGTTAAGAGACCACGCGGATTCCAACATTGTGATCATGATGGCTGGGAACAAATCCGACCTGAACCACTTGAGATCCGTTGCTGAGGAAGATGGGCAGAGCTTGGCTGAGAAGGAAGGTCTCTCTTTCCTGGAGACATCTGCTCTTGAAGCAACAAACGTTGAGAAAGCGTTTCAGACCATCTTAGGTGAGATCTACCATATCATTAGCAAAAAGGCACTGGCTGCACAAGAAGCAGCCGCCGCTAATTCCGCGATTCCGGGACAGGGAACTACGATCAACGTTGATGACACATCTGGAGGCGCGAAGCGAGCGTGTTGCTCTTCTTAAACTAAAGGTAAACTGGGTTTTTCGCGTGTTCACTATTCAAAGATTCAAACTTCTGTTTTCAATGGCTTCTCTTCTTTTCAAGTTTTGGCTGATGAAACGTAACTATGCATATGCAAGACTATGTAGAATACTTATGTCCATTTACTCTGTTTCTTTGCTCTTTGGTTTGGGTTTGTGTTCAGTTAAAGCTTGTGTGAGATTCTTTTAGTCAGTAAAGCTTGTTAGTAAGTAAGTCTACTGGTGCTTTGTTCTCTTCTCTTCATTTCTGGTTTATAAGTATCCTCGCACCGGTTTAGGTCGGTTTGTCTTGTCTTGTTTTAATCGAATCATTGGTTCTCGCCTTCTTGGCTCGGTTAAATGGAATCATTTGTTCATTTCTAATTAATGTGGTATCCACATTCAAAATCCTTCGTCATGTTATACAGACTGAGAGAGGCTTCTACTAATAAATAAAATTTTGGTTTTATTAGAAAAAAAAGTTTTGTATCATCTTAAATATTTTGTAACCGGGAATTTGGAAAAAACCACGATACAAAGCAAACTTTTACTAAATTTATGATGAATTCGGAAATAAAGAGCCAATTGTTGACCAAATTATTTTTCTTTTCATATAATACAAACTAGGTGTCTCGTCTGCGCCATGCGCGGACCGAATTGCATAATAAATTATTATTATGAGTAATATTAGATAGGTTCATAAATACCACGAAACAGAATGGAGCAGTTCTATAAATCGAGTAATATATTTTGAAATAAAAATGGGAAACATGCATTCTCATTACTGTTCATTCGATACAGATTTTGCAGTCGATGCCTCTTCACCACATCGTAACCTGCAATAAAAAATAGTGATATGTATTAACATTTAAATAGTAGTAAACTAAACTGTTTTATTCAGCTTAATGCGTCGTTACCTATCTCGGAAACGATAAACATCAGGAACATCGGCATTGAAATAGAACTCACAATATTTCTTCATTGCGATAACATTCATAATACCTAAACCAAAAGAAAATAAGATCACAAGACTACACAAACGAACCAACAAACATAATTTGGTGTATTATATTATTCATAATACCTTCATATTGTTTGTTGATGTACCACCCTCAACACACAAATAACTTCTTCATCACAGTTCTGAGACCATTTCAAGGTAAACTCTTCAGCTAGTTGTCCCATCGCGCAACATTCAATTACACGTTTCCTATTAAAAAAGGCGTTATAGAATATCAATTAATCGTAAAAAAAAGGCGTTATAGAATATCAATTAATCGTTATTACAATGTGAAAAATAAGAAACTTACTTGTCATCTTGCAGATCGAAAGGGATCATAGCGTAATCATCTTGTATTTTACTTTCATCAAAAATCTCTAACTCTCCGACATTTTTAAGAACACCAATTAAATCTAGTAAACAACAACACAAAATAACAAAACTCTTATTGCATTCCTTTAGTAAAAAAAAAACCAATAATATTCACTGTATAAAAATTTTACCGATAGCATAAGTGGCATCCATTCGACTTCCAATAACATCCCCAAAATCAACCAATTTCAACAATAAACCATCATCGGGACCAGACACAGAAATAAATCTAGTGTTAGTAACAAACTTCAGCTTGAAAGGATGCCTTGCTATACGAATGAAAGCATTGGAAGTTTTAACTATAAAACCACTTAAGAGCTCCCACTTTCCTTCGATAAGGTCGTCTTCAAACAAATGAAGGTATTTGTTTCCAATCGAAGCTTGTATCATCGACCCCTATAAATACTTTAGTCATTACAATTGTACATAAATTAAACATAAGAAACAAGAATCAAATTTAAAGCAAGAGTGAATGAACTTACATGCATGTCAACGAATATCATCTTTAGTTTAGGCCGACGGTTCCTATCTTTGGCACGCCATTTTTTTAACGGTTTAATTTCAACAGATGGATTGACAACATAAGCGTCTATCTCAGAGACATTCAAGAACCCCATCGCAATAGAAACGCCAAAACAACCAAATTTTAAACTAAAAACTCTCGTTAAATGAAACAAGAAACATAGAGTGTATCGACAATTATAATATTAATATCTAGTTTTCTTGGGCGTAGTGTCGATACTGATTAGTTATATCTATAGGTAAACAGTTCCATGGAAATTATTTAAATAATAAAAGCCAGGTATGTTTCATATATTCAAAAACCAATATATAATAATTACTTTATAAATATAATCAGAATAATAAACACGCAACAAAAACCAAAACTGAGACTAAGGACCAAACCAAGAGACATTCAAGAACCCCATCGCAATAGAAACGCCAAAACAACCAAAATTTAAACTAAAAACTCTCGTTAAATGAAACAAGAAATATAGAGTGTATCGACGATTACAATATTAATATCTAGTTTTCTTGGGCGTAGTGTCGATGCTGATTAGCTATATCTATAAGCAAACAGTTCCATGGAAAATTATTTAAATAATAAAAGCCAGGTATGTTTCATATATTCAAAAACTAATATATAATAATTAGTTCATAAATATAAACAGAATAATAAACACGCAACAAAAACCAAAACCGAGACTAAGGACCAAACCAAAACGACGAAAACCCATAACCAAAACAAACCTAAAGCCCAAAACAGTTTCAAAGCAATTTCAATGTGCAGAATAAAAACCAAAAACCTAAATGTTCTCAAACACTTCCTTGTAGACAACGTTAAGAGTATGTTTCTTTGGTTTTCCAGCTTTGTCAGTTACCAAGATCTTCAAACCGGTGCGTGATGTTACTCTGGAGACAGCGACGTATAGCTGACCATGGGAAAACACCGGTCTTGGTAAAAAAATACCAACTTTTTGTAAAGTCTGGCCCTGACTCTTATTTATAGTCATCGCAAAAGCAACAGCAACAGGAAACTGTCGACGACGCATCCTAAATGGAAACCTAGTCTCAGGTGGCAAAACAAACATCCTTGGAATCAATACTTTCTGTCCAACCCTATCCCATGTGATAAGTTTAGCTTCGATCACATGCGCAGCGAGCTGCGTTACAAGTAACCTCGTTCTGTTGCACAAACCACCACGAGGATCAATATTCTTTAGCAACGTAATAGGAGTCCCTATCTTCAAATTTAGATCATGATTGGGCAAACCAGAAACTTTTATGCTATTGAGATATTCTTGGGTGTAAACCATATCGTCATTTTTACTTGTGTCCGACGTATCAGTACTATCCGAACTAAGGTACGAACGCTCATCGCCTATAACAAAACAATAAACGAAATTAATCGATAGCACGTTAACTAAACCAAACTATATAGGAAACAATAAACGTTACCTATTACGCGAGATAACATATACTCATTTATAACATCGACGTCAGAATTTCTTGGACTCAAAATAGCTTGCCCCTGAAAAAATAACGGATCTCGCTCTCTTGAATACGAATGGCCATACACTTCTACGATAATTTTCTCCATAGGATCTCCACTCCCGGTTATCAGCAAATCATCTGGTATATCTATCTCAACCTCTCCAGTGTTAGGTTCGTTGATCTTTCCGTCGCCTATATCAAGGATCCATTTTGAAAAAGACTTCAGTTCTTTGGCATTATTTGCATCAACACCGCGAAGAAGGCGCATATTCGTGGTAAGCTTCAAAACCGTACAATTGCTCCACAACGCCGAAGAGTTCAGAGAGGACATGACGGTTTCAGCTCGATTACCACCAACAATCACAGGAAATATCTGTCTAAAATCTCCACCGAACACAACAACTTTACCACCAAACACTCTGTCACATTTCAAAATATCCCTCATTGTTCTGTCCAACGTCTCAAAACAATGTTTGCTCATCATCGGCCCCTCATCCCAAATAATCAGTTTGGCTTCCTTGATCAATTCCGCCTGATGTGATCCTGCAGTAATTGAACATGTTGTAAACTCGTTAACAGCTATTGGAATGCCAAACCTAGAATGAGCAGTCCTCCCTCCTTGAAGCAACAAAGAGACAATCCCACTCGATGCCACGTTTAAGACGATGTCACCTCTAGAGCGAATATCAGTTCCCAATATACTCCACAAAAACGTTTTGCCAGTACCACCAAAACCGCAAACAAAAAACATACCACCCTCGTCATGATCAACAATGTATATAATCTTGTTGTAAACCATTCTCTGTTCATCTGTTATGGTTGCCATAAACTTGTATGCTCGGTCTTGAGTTGATCTCTATTATAATTGCGCTCGTCCATTAAAAGATAATTGACAGACTTATCCATGTCATCGTCCACAGCATGAGGCATCTTATCGTAATTGGTCAACGAATTCCCATTTCGACGAAGGTATTTCTCTATTTTGGAAAGTGCACACATCTTCAGATCATCATCGGTCATAGTGAAATCTACACAACACGAAACAAATATCAGTCCATATTCACTGATTCAGCATTACAACGATATATATAAATCAAAGAAATGATTTACTTGGGTTATCTGATTTTTTTTTTTAGCATATACAATATATCCTCGCTCAGGATATGCCATGTCTTGTTCCACACGTTAACAGGCTCGAAAATGCTATTAGACAGCAACATAATAGCAAACAGCCTACACAAATATTTTCCTGAGCCCCAAAAACTCGCTTCTTCGATAGCCGAAATATACTCTTTATCATCGTCCAACAATCCCAAGGCGTAGCAAGCTTCCTTGTACGAATCGTAAACAACACCTCTAACTGTTCGTATATCCTCATAACTCTTCGGGCATTTAACAATGTTCAGCAAAACACGCATGTAGTAACACTGAACATAATTGGGAGGAACGTACGTAATTCTTCCAATGGCAAAGCCTCGTTCGCGTAACTTCCACTCCCTAGTCCTTTGTACCCAAACGAACTTTGTCGGGGAATCAGCATAAGTCAACTCTTTTGCCTCTGGAAATTTACTATTTGCTTCCATCCAAGCCATAAACTTAGACCGAGTCATAGACGCACGATTTATAACATCATCTATAGAATCATCTTCGTTATAAACAGCCATTTGCTGTCCCGGTAAGTGGAATGAGAGATTGACAACAGTAGTCGAGCGAAAATGAGTTGGGAAAGCTAATATTCTCCAGGTTGCTTCGCATGCTGAGATATATCTGAAAAAAAAAAAAAAAATCTCAATAACATATCATATGCAGAGGTAAATTGTCTAAATTCCATTCTATAAACAAACAATAAATCACGTAACTAATACAGACAAACCTACAGCTGAGAAACTTTTTTACTTCATTATCAACAATATCATCTTGTTCAACATAAGCACCAACATAATTAGGACCCTTGGTAATATACTTAAATAGATACTTGATTGACCTCGTTTGGTTGCACCATTCAACATTTATATGGGCTCGGGAACGCCTCAGAAGGTCCTTATTGTACGGAACCACATATCTATTGTCACAATCAAACCCCTTTTTGCGGATAGTTCTATCATCACTTCCACGCTTGTAAATAGGGAAGCCACCATCATCAATTTTTGTTATCGCGCTATAAGGCTTGGGAAAAAACTTGGTACATTTACCTTGATTCGTGCATACATTAGTTTTGTTGACCTCACCACACGGACCATGTATCATCAAGTCACCAACAACCTCGTATAAATACGGTTCCAATTCTTTATCAGGTATCTCAACAGAAATAAACCTATCGATATCATCGCCAGTCGATAGTTTCGAATCTTGATGCAGAAACAGCACCATATGGACATGGGGTAAACCTCTTTTCTGGAACTCAGTGGTATACATTGCTACAAAACAACGAAATCGACATTGTAAATACATCGAGTTAAGCATCTACCAGCTTTTATTATGAGAGTTTAGTCCAGAATTAATAAAATACCTGAATTCACACGGCCCAGAGCACCATCATTTGTCAAATAATCCACGAGATTATCAAGTTTAATTTTAAACACACGACAACAAATATCTGGACGATCTTCCATTTTCAAGTCGTGTTTTTGCATATATCTAGTAATCTCGGGCCATTTTGGATTACAAGTAATGGTAATAAAGAAATCAGGATATCTGTAATACTTGCAAGTTGCCATGGCATCTAGATAATGTTGCATCATATATCGTTCACCTCCAGTGAAAGACGAAGGAATGAACACCCGTTTGCCTTGCTCAGCAAGATTGTAATCACCTTTCTCAGCAGATGCAGCAATCTTATCATAATACTCGGCTCGAAGATTTTTCTGATTATGGAATATATATCGCAGCCTATTTGACTCGATCATAGTGTACGTATCAACTAAGAACTGCTGAAATAGTCGACCAGACATCAATATATGCGGTGATTCACCGCTTCTTTCTTGGATCCGAAATGCAAAAAACTCCCGCATCGTTATATTTTTCCTCTTCCTATCCTGAGTATCCATAAATCCAATATCAATTTCGAGCCGGAAACCATCTGCTCCATACGAAAACAAGAGAGGATATTGCAAGGGTAAATAAGTAGGATACAACTCATCGATTCGCTCCAAATCTCCGGAGGTGTTCTCGATAATAATGTCCCGTTTACTCGGGGCCATGCTGAAATCACCAGGAATCAAAGCCGCAACCTCTTGCTCACTTGGTAGGTTATGAATTCGCCCATCAGTGGTCCGCTCAGCAGCTAAGACCAACCGCATGTTCTTAGAATCATTGCCTTGTGAAATCCTATCCCGTGCTGATCGAAATGCTCGAACGTGAGGGTTATGAGCATCTAGCATGCGCTTCAGAAGCTCAACAATTTCTGGTCGTAACGACGAACGCGAACTCTTGTGCCTATATATAAAAACATTATTATCATAGACACAACCGATAGTGGTAACAAATCAAATTTATAGTATAACTGTCTAAAACTTACGCAGAGGCCGTGATCCTATTGGCAATCTCATTAGCGGGATCATGTATATAGAGCTGAAGGAAAGCTGGTGGAGCACCGTCAACGGGCAGCAGAGACACAATAAGATGACAGTCTTCACCAGATAGTTGATAAACATATGGATTTTTCCTATTATTAATAGCATGATTTATTCTTCCTCCAAGAGATGTAAACAAAAACATCATGTTATATGCTCTTATAAACTCTCTAAAATGTATCATTGTCTCGTTCCGATTAAAAAGAGACACAACAGTGTATTGGGTGGGGCGTTGAGCAAAGGAATGTCTACTTTTCCCTTATGACAACACATATTAAACTCGGGATTCACACACATTGTTCGTTTGCCCACTCGTTCGCCTAACCACATGTAAGCGGTACAATAAGTACAAATGTACGTTTGATCCCCATTGCCATAATAACATAACGATGATTTTGAAAAATACGTCAAAATCTGTTGGTCAACCGGTTAAACCAATTCAATGAAAAATAATAATTAACTACCGTTCATATCGAATCCAACAGCAAAATAAACGCCTTCACGTGCTGATGGAACACCCACATGTCTGGATTGTTTTTTCTTCGAAGCAAGTATACGATGAGGTCTCGAGACTCGACCATCATCATCATCTGATTCAGACTCAGATGGTAAAAAACAAACGAAATCATCTATCTCTGGTGGTTTTTTTAAAATAGCTGCAGTGAATTACAAGGAGTTACAAAGTATGAACGTTTTTAAATTAATCAATAAGCCTCAATAAAAAAGGAGCTAAGGCGGAAAGATCCCCGACTGGCACCTTTTTTGATTTCCAAACGTCGGGACCTCATGATGTCCATACGATTCTTCCGTGCAATTTTACTAAGACCCGCTCTACTAATACTATTATGGTCGATAACAGTATGTCGGTCAGATTTTTTCACGGCTAAACATGGCGCATATTGCTGAGCTCTGGTCGTATACCCTGTCACAGAGGAAGTAAATAAAACAAGACGCATGCCATAACACTCAAACATAGAAAAACGACGAAAGAAGATAAACATATACGTCTATTTGGAGCAGGTATCCACCTTGGTTTGTGATCATTCGTTGGCTTTTTCTTGGGAGCCATTATCAAGAACAAGAGTACTAAACAAGACCTACAAATAACAACTCGGGAAAATTTACTATTTATATACATATAAACATAAATTATGTATATTATCTAAAAAGGATATATTCATTCGGGTAAATATACGAACATATCTTACATATATTATAAATCAAGCTGAACAAAAAGAAAAGTTATATTCAGTTATGTACATCGCAAAAACAGAAATATCAAACAACAGAATCGCATATATAATTATTTTATGCAAATGGATTAATCAGTTATAGCTTTCATATCTTTATCTTTATACCCGGAAACATATTTCGTAAATCTCGTATACTCCGAATAAATATAGGTTTCATATCTTTGTCTTTATACCCGGAAACATATTTCATAAATCTCGTATAATCTGAATAAATTTTTTTATACAGTGAAAAATTGTGAAACCATTATAAAAGCAAATAAAATACATCATCATAAATCTCTTTATAATCCATGAACTATTTTTTTGCTACATAACCTTCACGTTTCTAATCAATTTTCTTTATGATCTATATATAATTTTCTATAGCATCCCAATCACAAGTACAAATGACAAACCATATTTTTAAAATGTGCCCACAGTTTTGTAACAACAATACTACATGATTAATCACTATCTAATTCTCGAGACTAATGAGAGATGTTACGCATCATAATATATATCTAAACATAACAAGAACAAATCATAATAACAAATCTAATTAAAATTAAACAACCTGCTCATGTTCATAATAGCAGGCCCAAAAGATAAGAGTAAATTTAAAAGACTGAGTATGAATATTACAATCCCATAACACGGTGGGATAAAAGATACTTATATTGTTCGAATTTTAAACGTAGATTTTAGAAAAAAGAAGTGTGAGGTCTGGCCGTGGACTCCACCTTCGAGACATTCTTACATGGCATGCCCATCAACAGCACCACGACTGCAACACAACAATTCAAATACATTATAAGTTAAACACCAAAAAGAGACTCTATAACAAAAAAAAATACAAGCAACCATCTAGCACGCTTGTACAACTTGTTTAATGAAACGAACTAACCAAAATGGACAAAAATATTTAAAATATATACTCACATTTCCTGGAATTGATGGACATCATCGTCAATAGGGTTGAACACGAAATCAAAACATGGATAGTGAGATCGTAGAACAACGCCCTTAGCGTCAGCACCTATGACATTATCAAAAGCCAATTAATTTTATTTTTAAAATTAAATAGAGTATATATATCTCTAAACAAAATAGACAAATACACTACTCACCCTTACCCTCCGAGATCCTCCAAAACCTCAAGACACAAACGGATGATTCTTACGGACTTTCTCCATAGACACGAACGAAATCTCTAGTAATACTACCAATGGCAAAACAAATAACCGTACCCTCCTTCCTAGAATAACAAATTTACTCATCAAAAATATAAATCAACAATAATCAAACGCTATTTTAATTAATCAAAAGCCCAACAAATATTATTTGTTACCTCGCATCCAAGAGCTCGAAACGAACATAGGAGAGATCATCCTCACATGCATCGTTGCAGACATCCTGAAGCGGACCCATCCGTATGACCGTCCCCATAACATCTGAAAAAAGCACAATGCACAATGGTCTAACTGCGATAAGTCTATAAGAAGAAGACAAAGACAAAGGCACATAATTTTTTTTTTTTAAAAACTAATAATTTTAAAAACACTACCGACAAAAGATCCACATTCCAAGGCTCGAGTGTGGATATCAAACAGTCGACGACAGTGCAGGAAAAGGCCAGCAGGTCCATCTTCGTATCTCCTGACTCTTGTTGAGCGATCAAATTGGATCCTTTGACCATAATCCGACAATATCACACATCCATTTTCACGCTTGACGATAAAGTCGGAGATCTCGTACCAAGAATCCGCCTTGAAATAGTTTGCGAAGATGAGAAATTCTTCGGGCATGACGGTTATCAAGATCTGAGTTCCCTATTCACCAATTTTAGAAACAAAAAACCCCATATAAACAGATCTGCATGCAAATCAAGAAGTAGAAGAAGCCATAATTTCGAAAATAAACACCTGATTATCACAGCCAATAACCTCCAAAGTCCGACCAAAGTAGTTGTTTTGCTGGCATCGGCGGAGAACTTTGATACACACCGACCTATGCACGACCCCGTTCTTCAAGCTGATAAGAGAATCCATGCCGGATTTTAGCAAAGATCGAGTTATCCGCTAGTCTATTAAATAGTTTATCGGCGGCGAGAGATGAGGGTGTTAATTGAGTGTGTTAAATATCCCTAAATGGGCGTGTTCGCTTATATAGAGGTAGAACATAGTCGCACCTTTCCGATATTTTAATTGATTATTCTTTATTAAAAAATCTGATAACTTTCCACATTTCAATTGTCTGTCCGTATTAGGTGATCGTACCGAGACAAACCTCTACAAGCTGGAGAAACATTTAATTGTTTCGAACCCACCAATTAAACAAATGTTTTTTGTAAATCCAACTAAAAATACAAACACACAGCCTTTAACTATATGACACCTGAAGATTGATATATCTGGAACAGACTAATAATATTTTTCCTTTTTTAAAAGACCAATGCGTAACATATGTTATACATATTCACATATATCATTTTTGTTAATTATTTATGATTGTACTTTCAATAATCTTTTTGGTTTTATATAGAAATAAACCAATTATTTGATCCTATTCTATCTTCCACAAACAATTATATTGATTATAATATAATGCAATAATCATTCAAAAACAGAAAAATAAAACACAAAACACCAATATTTTAAAATGAAGAGAACATAGATCTTCAAGTTACCCCGTATAGTATATATCTAAAACCACAATCAATGATGTTCGATCAACTATCAAATTTCTCATAATTATCTAGCCGGATAAACCATTTAAATATTAAAACTTATAAAAATATCAAAACAAAAGAAACTAAACCCCAAGACTTAAATTACTCCAACAAAATATGATTAAGCTAATGGTTGCTTGATCTCGACTTCTTACGGCTTCCTCGATATTCCACATCACCAGTCTGTCTCTTGTTCCTCGTCTCGACCACCTCAGAACCGGCCGAACCGTCAGAAATATCCACATAAGTTCCACGCATATCAAGCTAACAAAAGTTTTAAACCATAGCATTAACAGACCAAACAAAACATCGTTCCAGAATACATTAATTGTTATATGACAACACTAAATTAATTATACATATAAACCTATTAACTCATTCATATTGTTCCATTAGAGCACCATCATCGGTAATAATATCAATCTTGAAAGCCGAATTCCGATTTTTTAAATTATCAGCAGAGATGTCCACTTTAAAAAGCATTGTTTTGCCAATAAAGTTTCCCAGAACCACAGGTAACACAGAATCATCAACATATTCCCAAAAAAAAAAAAAACAAAAAAAAAGTAAGACGAAATCAAGTAAATTAACAACCAACCAAAACAACGAATCTAAACACTTACATCGACTATCTCATTAGCAAGGTCCTCAGCTGTGCTCTGCAGGAAAGGACTCACAACACCATCAAAAATCAAAAACCTAGCATCCCTTCCAGAACCATCACTAACCAACAATACCAACTTAACACAAGATATAATCAAAAACATGAAATATTATAATACAAATAAGTACCAATAGGTTATATATAAGGACGGAAAACTACTTAGCCACGACATCAGTAACATGCTTATCACATCCAAGACAATCAAATAATACTGGATCATCAACCCCAGCATTAACATCTTCAACTTGACGAACTTTCCTCTTACATCTACTGCATGCAACATAATACCAAATCGGATTCGTTTCAACTGACTTTACAGTAGCAGACATCACACACTTCCCAACCTACACATAACCAAACAAACGTCAAGAACATCAAAATAAACAGCAATAATAACAGCCAGATTCCAACCAACAAACAGCAAGAAAAATACCTCATTGGTTTCCAAGATTTCACTTATTGTCTTCCTGTCACTTTTAGTAAAGAACTCATCCTCCCATGACCCAGAAGAACCACTCGAGTACTGGCCATCATCATCACGGGTAATAATAAGATTGTCCTTAGGCAACCTAGAAAAAACAACCAAAGAAACCATAAAAACCAAACGATCCGAAAATTGAAAACCATAATTATTAAAAAAATATGTCTCACATGGACCAGAATTCATCATAAAAAGCTCTTTTAGGATCAAACAACAATTGCGTAGCGTTGAATACATTCGACACACGATATGTATCTATAAAAAAATAACCAACCACTACATAAGTGACTCAGAATAAAAACTCATAAATATAATAACAACAGAAATATAACAAATAAAAAATTTGAAAGTCAAGAAAAACATATCACCTTTGTAGTGATTAACGCATGCAAACTGAATAACACATACCACTACCAAAGCCAAACGCTTCTCAACGTAATCAAGAACTTGTTGTCCATAGTCAGACCAAAAAGTACATACCAAATTCAAACCGCTGTTTTCAAGTCAGAAAATATGTCATTGAGCATATAAACTAATCCTAAACAAAGGCCATCACACTATACAAAACTCACGCAGTATCACGAAGAACAACATCAAGTTTTTTAGTTGGTTTTCCCCTTGCACTGATCTCGACTATCTCACCGACGTTGATAACCTGACCAACCACATCTATCAAGCAGAAAAGTAAAACAAAAGTGAAAACTTAAAGAAAAGATATAGATTATTATTTTTTCAATTTCAAAGATAATATAAATACCAAACAAAACATCGTTCTTGACGTTGCCACAGAGGATTTCACCAAAACACTTCAAATAATCATTAGATAAACACAACGGAAAGTCGTTGCAAGGGACAATATCCGTTGTTCGGAAGAAGACCAGTTTAAACGACAAAGGACATGTCTTGTAATTGATGGTATACTTGACAATGGAGAAATTGGTGACTGTAAACTGATCTCCCTCTTTGATAGAATCAACAAAATTAATTGACCGAGTCCTCATTAACAGATGCGTGCACTCGAGTACCCTAAACAAAATATTCATCAGTTAGAGTTCAACAACATGCCGAAAATATAAAAAGACATAAATATTATAGATTAACCAGACTTACTACTTCATCTTCCAACACCAGCTCGATGGACACAACTTTAGAGACCTTGAAAACCTTCCACAATTTAATAACACGAACTTTAAGTTTAATCTTATCGTTAGCCGGATTGATATCATTGATAAGAACCAAGGCCGAAGATTTTCTTCGAACGAACGACATCTTATGCGGTGAACCTAGACCAAAAAAACTATATAAACTATGGACACCAACACCTCTTATATATAACAATCAATACACCGCTAGTCAAACTAACATATATTTCTCATTTTATTTTAGGAAATTAAATGGATAAATATAAAAAAACTCGTATATTAAGAACGATAAATATGGTAGATTTACTAATTTAAGATAACTACCAAAACAAATCAAGAACATAATTATTGCGTATGATAAACACACATACAATAAACATCATATATATAGTAACCAAATCTATATACAATATAACTAACATATCATAAAACAGTCATTTCATATATAATTATTATTAAAAATATCAATTGATACTATTAAAGATTCGGTATCTAAATCTCTTAATATGGTAAATATATATATATATATATATATATCTAGATACATCAAATCTATGGCTGCTGTATATTCATGGTGCTATTAATATAAATATAACATATCTATCCATGTCATACCTATATAATATTTTTGAGAAATTTCTGATAACACTAAGCGTCCAAAAATGCGAAATATTTTGATAAGGATGAAATATAGAACAACTCTAATATATATAACACATATTCTGTATGGTATATTCTAATGAACCCACGAGCTAGAAATAATCTAAAATAAAAATTGTATTGCAAATACTACTCCAACCTAAAGAGTATTAAAGTATCGTGATCTTTATCGAAGCTATCTATCCATACCACAGAATCTATGTTAACACTTCTACTTCACATGACAACATCTTCACAAACTTACAAAACTTGCACAATTAAGCACACCATAACATTACTCCACAACTTAGGCAATAAATGGATACACGATAATGCAATATACATCAAATAAATAAGTTAAAATCTTGTATATAGAATACCAAAATAAAAAACAAATAACTCAAACTGCAGAGTAGAAAAACCCGTGACCCATAATATTTTTTAATTTGAAAGAGAAAGTCTATCAATCATCCTCAAGCGAAAACAGACATCAGTGGCTTCGACGAATGATGAGTACAAAACACCATTAATCGTTCTAATATCTTCAAAACATGTCGGTCCCCTGACAACAGTTAATAATATTTCGAGGTGATAAAGCTCGCCACATTCTGGTTTCACGTATGGAAGAACCACCCCGTTCTTTCTAGACCTACAACGACGCCGCGAGTGCCATTCCCTGATACTCTTATGCCAAACATACAAAAACGGGAAATCAGTGTAGAGAAGATGTCTCGATTCGGGATGGTGTTTGTTGTATTCCATCCAACGCTAGAATTGAGACCTTTGGAAAGTATCTTCGGGACCAGGGGTCGAAAATTCTCCCGAGAAAATCGTGGTCTGGTTCCTCAGTAGATGGAAAGGCAAGATAGTAATCTGAATATCATCACTGTATAAGACGAAAAATACAAAAAATAGCGTGAGACCTAATAACAAAATAAGAAAATTTCACAAATCAAAAACAATCCAGTATACAGACCAAATACTCAAGAAATTAACGTCACAAACCAACAAATAACAATACGTAGCTATGAAACTTAAAGTTAAAAACTAATATATTCGAATTTAAACAGTAAGACTAATAACAATAAACACAATATATGCAAATCAAGATCTATCATTCACAAGTCTACATCTAACAATTAACACAACTAAACATAATGATATGATACAAAGCTGTCACAAGATCAATGTTCAAAGTAGCTGTTTTATATTCTAAATAAATTAAATATAAAATCAAAGCATTAGATATAATCGGCATACGATGATAAAAAGTGAAAATTTATATGCAGCAATACCTTTTATGCAAACTAAACTCACGATCTTCAGCAGCCATAACCCCGAAAATTTACGATCAATAACAAAACGATGGAAAGTAATCAACTATCCTCTCTTGTAAGTTAACTGCGACACAAGCAAAGCACATGAAGATAAATTTGAGATCAGAAACAAACAAATATACCCCATGCCGAACAAAAACAAAATCACGAACTATGACTCACACCTCAATAAATAAATAGACGTGAGTGGTTGTCCAGATGACTAAGACATACGTGAGTATATATACATATATATATTAAAATCTTAGGGTTTTGAATAGTATTTGGATGTTTAATATGGTCCACTGGCAACCAATTTTAAAAGCCCAAATTATACATCATCGGATAATCGATATATCAAACCAAACCAATCGGTTTTAGATTTGAATTTTTTCATTAGAAACATGTCAGTCTTTACACACAGTGGATTAATATCGGATTAATATACAGACAATGTTATAGTACTAAACATGAGGTTTTGCCATTCAGATAACGACTTTTGACATATAAACAAATAACTGACCAACATGGGAGAAACCATAGACATAAAATAATCGCATTAAATAAATATAAACAATAAGTTCATTATAATCAATCAAGAGCATAAACAAAAGAAAAACCACTTTGCTTGGAATACATTACTGGGAAAAAACCACTAACATATAAAAATAAAAACCTAAACCATTGGATCATCTTGACTAATAATCAAGGATCAAATTTCATCAACTTCCGGAGACGACGGCTCCAATAGCATCTGGGCACATTTATGGTCAGTCAATGCTGTCCAAACACCATTATCCTGGCTCACGGTTGCGAACCTAACAACACAAATAACAACATTGTTTCTGCATCTCTCCAAGGCCCCCAAAAAGTCTTCAGCGCAATAATGTCTTTAAACAACTGGCAGACGTAAACCCCTGGATATACATACATTAATAACAAATCAAAACCAATTTACCAAAACTTTTCTAAAATCCCATATTATTGTTAAATAAAAATATATAATATGTAATACATGGGACGATTATGCAGACCTCTTGTCCATCAGCTCCAAGTATATGTCCCCATATCTACTTGTGAGTAGAGTTCGACTATCAACATAAATCCCAACATTGACCACCTGGCCAATTATATCTACAAAGCTATATAACTTGGCTAAGTCAGCAATATAAAACAGAAACGATAAAATTCGAGCAAATAAAACTCACCGATACACAACCCGGAACTTATTTCACCGTTAGTTATGCTACGGAAATCAACAAACGAAAAGTAATATCCATCCCCTTTGGACATAACCGATGCAAAATCCGTGTTCGCCGTGCATTCAATTTTGAAGGCATGTGAAGTAGGTCAAAACTCCGTAGACACGGATGAGACCCCAAAATTAGAAAGGCTTATCCAGATACCCTCTACGATTATCGGGTTTGCACTAATATCTATGTCGTTGTCTGTAACAGCATGGATCTTATGACCCTATTAAACAACATCATAAAAAGACTTATAACTACATGATAAACATTAAACAAATATACACATAAACACGAAAAAAATACATTGCCGTCTACCAATATCATATTACATGTCACATCATCTTCGTATGAATGAATAAATACACGAAGGATCTTAACTCGTATCTTCCATGCATGACTACTCTCGTCAAGTTCGAAAACATCATAGAAACCATGATCATAATTTCTCCCATCAAGGTTACAAGACATGGTTGCGACGATGACAAAAAAGTATCACTAGCCAAGTATATATAGCAAAATCGAAAAACCTAATACCTAGCAAAATATATCAAACCAATAAGCTCGCCGTCGAAATTTAGCATTTTTATAAAATAGAAACTATCCATTTACGATAATCACATGGAAGATTAATTATTCTACCTAATAGATTAATATCATACAATGCAAATATATATACATCTTATTAAAATATTATTATTAACTAATACTACGTAATTCGAAGATATCTATATCTCATGATACTATTACTATTTGCAAAATCATACATTACAGAGTCAGTATCTCTTTGTACTAATATTTAAAAAATAGATAATCAATAATCTAACGATTGGGTTTGAAAAATATACCAATATCGAATTACGATCAAGATTCACTAAATAACATTTGTGTGTAATAATATATTTTATTAACCAGTAATATATTACTTGGTGAAATTGTTAAACAATACTAATCAAGAAGTTTAGAAACCAACGATGTTCATAAAAAGTAAAAACACAATAAAAATTAATTATTAATAAAATACAATAAAAATTAATTATTAATAACCAGCAATACGAGAAAGACCAAACATCATACTTCACGGCGACGATGATATTTTTTTAATCTGATACGATCTTGACCTTTTAAACTCCCGGATCTCGAGGTACAGAGGATTAAGCATGACTTTAGTACAACTATATGCCGAAGTTGCGACCCAACGACCTGATAATCGAAAACAAGCAATTACTCGATACAACTGATATACAAACATCCACAACGATTAGAAGCACAATATTAATACACTCTTCTTTACTAAGTATAGTTAATTACCAAAACCAACAATGCATCACAATACACTACCTCTGCGAATCTCAATCTTTGCAAACCTAATGATGCAGATCACGATACTGTCAGTAATGTTCGCCAAAGAAGATAGAATTTCGAAAGCATAATTCCCAAGCAGTAGACATGGCATACGAATACCCCTATATTAACATAACATCCAATTTCAAGTCAATATATATATATATACGCTGCAAAAAAAAAAATCAACATCAAGATGAAAGAGAGTTAATTCTCACCTCTGGTTCACAAGATCAAATCGTATAATTCTCTTATTCTTGTTCAATAGAAATTCATTACGGGAATCAAAGCTACCAACATTGTCAATTTGTCATATCAAATCTGCGAAACATAACTAACTTCAGTATCCACAATATAGACAACAAAATCATAACAATTTTGAGACAATAAAACAGACATCTGTTAGAGACGTACCAACGCAAATAGTAGGATCAATATCACCGTTGCTGATGTTCTCAAATTGAACAAAAGAGAAGTATCTCAAGTCAATGTTAACACAATGGACCACACACTGCGTCTTCTCTTTGAAACTGATAATAAAAGGATGAGATACAAATCTAAACGTATCCAGAACGAAAAGAAGATCAAAATCCCTGATAATCACCCAACCACCATCCAAGAGAGAACCAGTAAAACGTTCGACATATTGATCTTTGATCGTCGCACTAATTCTATCACCCTGAATATAAAACAAACAATTACGCTAGGAACGTGAAAAGTAGACAGAGCTGTAATGAGGTCTAACTTAGCAATGCAATAAACAAACTAAACTCACATTAACATCAACCAATATAACGTGGAGTGCATCGTCAACCCCAAAAATATGCCTAAACTTCCTCAATACTTTGACTTTGATCACCTATACGTAATTCAATGGATCTAATTCAGAGACACTGATCATATGAGAAGCACAAGATCGATGGATAGCATAAGAGAGCAGGTGAGACATTATACAACTCAACCAATTAAAAAAACGCAATTAGCTAAATATAGGTCTCTAACACATATATACAAAACTAAATATTCTATTAACCTAGATATTATCTTTTTTCTAGTCACATATATTCATAAATAATGGCAGTGTTCCAATTTTTATGGATCATATAGATAAACCATACAATATATTAATCGGCGTCATATAAATATATTTCAACGAGTAATAAACAATAAACTATAATACAAGGATCAATAAAAATATTATCTTGTGGTTAAAGTATGTTGGGAAACAACAAAGAGCTAAAACAAAACAAAGAACGAAACAAAGACCATTACACATGTAGCTGTGTCAATCTAATCGATGATATACAAAGGGTCGACTTCTTCGTCATCTTCACTCTGTTCATTCTGTCCAATCCTGTTTAGACATGTACACACTCCAATTATGACAACGATTAATTATTATAATACATACAAAAATATTTTGTTTAGAAAAATATATAGACTTCTTACAACACATCACGTAGCTCGTGCGCTAACTGATGATCTGGGTTGAACAGAACCCTCAAGATACCGACATGATCAGACACGTGATATTATTCTATAAAAATAACACGGCAACCAAGAAACCAAATAAGATTAAATAATACTTAAGTATACTTAATAATATGATTTCATTATATTACCATTGCGTATAACGACACGCCAATCACTCAGAATACAAATGACCATCTGTTCATCACGACAACACCATCTATCGTTGAACTCGATCGCCAGTTTCCCATGTGCGAAACATGTAATCATTCGTTCACTAAGACTATGTTAGTTTACACTATCCCAATTGCGTAATATAAATTGGATCAATTATTACTCACTAAACAAACGCTTACGTTTCATCGGTTAGTGTAAACTCAACTCTCGATGTCACTTTCGACTCCAATGCCTCGAACGTAGGATCCCTGACAACCTCAAGTACACCAACAGACTCAACGGCACCAATCAAATCTGCAAATATTATTTAAACAGGAAAACATTGTTATTAAAAAAATTCTGATTCATAAACACAATCGAGGGATTCATAGGACGACTCACCAACAGGACAATTTCGTTGGAAATTCCCAAGGTAGAGTTTCTCATAACTAAGAAAATCCAAAACTGGATCATCTCGTGTATAGAAGTCACCAGCCGTGAAATATCCAAATACTCTCGTGCTAGGTCCAAACTCAATTTTCCAGCTGTTCTTTGTCATCTGCCTCGCTGATCTCGCTGAGCAGACCTTAAAATTTTCGATCCTTTTCCACATACCTCCCTCGTGTAACCTCTTTGAGAAATAAAGAACTAATTCCTCGTTTCCAACGACTGCGTGTATCTTCGAATTCTTGAACATATATACACATTTTCGAATTAAAATTAAAACCAAACCACATATTGAAAACAATTGAAACCAAGTGATAGCTTTAGCACAGAATTACCTGATAGTCTAGGAGAACAAAATGAAGAACATCGTCACCGCCAGGCACTAACTCAAGCCATCTTTTATAAATCCTCACTCTGATTCTCCAATCATCTCTTGAAGATTCCAAATCAGATATTCTAGAGATAGCGGCCATTCTGATAACAGAAGAGTGAGATTGAATCTAATTATAGATCAGTCTTTTTGTGTATAAGAAAACCAAACTGCTGTTTCTAAATGAATTCAGTAGAGGATCGGTGAAAAGACAGAACACAAAAGACTAAAACGATGAGCAGCAATTCAAAAAAATTTAAATTATTCGCGACAGTATGAATCGAATAAATGAAAAGACCCAAACAGTTCAGAATGCTCACTATTCGTGACAGTTGGCGATATTCAATACAGATTCTTATTATCGTTAAATTGAGTTTAATAAAAAAAAACGTCCATAAATTAAATACACTTTAATATCATTTGCCTAATTCGGGCCATATCGAGGCCCATATTAATAATAAAATGGGTTATTAATTATCAATCCGATATGGTCGATACAAATTTGCGTATATCCAAATCATAACTCAATTGTCTAATTTAGGCCACATCGAGACCCATATAAATAATGAAATGGGTTATTAATTATCAATCCGATATGGTCGATACAAATTTGCGTATATCCAAATCATAACTCAATAAACTGCATTAACACGTTTTGCTAAATTATAAAACGGTGATAATCTGTCATGTTTTAGAACGAAACGTTTGATTTGTATAAAGAGAAGGTTAAACGACATTTTCTATAACCATCGATAAATAACAGATCTCTCATAAATAATAGCTAAATATAATAGTGTCCTATACAACCTAGCTAAGTTATAAAAAAGGCCAAAGATAATAATATTATCTAGAACCAACCAAAACGAACCCCAAATAAAAAGATATAAATATCACCTCATAAAAAATAAAAATAAATAAAACGATATGTATCCAATACTTATCGCATACTTGATTATTTGTCGAGATCACCTCGCAACCTCGCCGATGAACCTCTATTTGGCAAACTACGATAGCAACCAATTACAAAATATCATACGACTAATTAAAATTTGATCGATGCAGTACAATTATGAAAAATCTAAAATACCAACCTGGACCTGAAATCCTCGGCCTCAACAATCAAAGGATCAAGTATGAAATGTGTAGGATACGTGGTCGAAATGGTAACACGTCCTAAGAAAAAAAAAACAACGAAAACAAACCAATAAGATACAACTACAAATAAAAAATACATGATATACACACATATCAATACCTGCATAAATATCGATAACACCCCACCTAACCACACAAACAACTACACCAGCCGAACACATCATCCAATCAGAACAAAACCGATCTGCTATCGCACCAGACAGTTTACACCTAAGAGAAACACCACTGGAATCACAATATTAGCTAAATACAAAATAGAATCATAATGCAGTAACGAACAGACAAACGAACCTTGCATCCTTGAGATAAAAAGTAATAGTCTCCAACTCACTGCGACCAGAATAAGTAGAACCCCTATCATCCAGGAGCCCACCCCAACAATTATACTCTCTAACATTCAAGACTTGACCAATCAAATTTGCACAAAAAAATTCAATAGATTCAAAAAATATAAATAAGACATAAAGACGGAACAGTAAAATAAAAATACGAAGTTAGAAAAGTTAAAAGTATGGCTAACCAACTAAGTAATCATCACTATAGGCTCGATCGAGAATCCTTTGAAAATTCAAAAACTCAAAGAAGTTACAGTGACAAGGATGAACGAAGTTATCAACACGAGTCGTATTCATAAAGAATAACCTACTGAGATGCTTAGTAGCATGATAATGCCCAGTCTCGTTAACTACCATGAAATTTTCGATGACAACCCATCTACCCTCCAAAAAACATGAAGAGAATCTGTCGTAATTCAATGTTAAAACAGTCCCCTGTATCTTGAAACTCTGCCACACAAAATAAAAATAAATATATTGATACTATACACGTGAACAAAAATTCAAAAACAAAATCCAAAACCAACCTTCTCATCACATAAAATGAGTTCCAATCTCTTTCTAGTCGGATGAGTAAAATGTGTCCAAACACGCAACACGTTCACATGAATAGAACCCTCGTACAAACCAGGCGCTAATAGTGAAACATGCGAATAACACGAATGTCTCACAGAACATGGCACATAATCACGATATAGCACACCACCGGTACGATGGCTTCCAACATGGCTATGTTCACAACGCAGTGAACCTCTCACAACCAATCCATTCTCGAACTTAATAGATGTCACAGGCCGAACAACATCTACAATAGTAGCATTATTAGAGACATCTGGAGAAGAGACACCACGTTGTCCATCTTGCACATGATTATCAATAGGACGACCAAATACAAAATCAACACGATGGTTACAATCGATATCGCCATCAGGTAAACCACCATCGTCGTTATCAGTCAGTTCATCGGTAGAAGAAGAGTCATCATCATCAGGAGCATCATCACTGGAGTCACCACCGTTAGAATCGTCATCAAGATCATCTAAATCCTCTTCGTCATCCTTATAATCGTCTTCATCTCCATCACACTCATAGTCACAATCCATATCATCAACATCGCCACCAGACAAACCATCACTATGTTCATCCTCTATATCATTAAGATCATCTCCACTCCCAAGCGTGCATACCCGATTGGCACGAACAGGGCGCAAGCCAGGTTGCAAACAATCGCAAGATCGACTACAAACACCTGGACATGTAATTACATAACAACACATGTATAAGCAAACAAATAATATATACATGAAAAACAAAATAGCAATAATATACGTCGATCACAACAATCCCAACTAAACCAAATTTTCTAAATAAACATGCAAAAAAATGAAACTGACGATAAACCAACTCAAGTTTCCGGTTATAAATACACAAACTAAGCTATCATGCATAGAGGACATTACCACGACACACAGCAAGAGATGGAACCATTATCAGAACCAACAACGACAAGCAGTTATAAAACTATTAGCGAATAACGACAGAGCAATTAATCAATTTATAGTAAAGTAATTTAGGATTTACAATACTGATATTTCGCTAGCTGGATTTATAATTTTGATGCTAAATAATTAATATCTTAAAATGGACAAACGTTATATTTAAATTCAAGATAATATTAACAAAATCATAGATTCAAATATATTGGTAGTTATTATGTGTATATATTACATAACCAATTAACATTTTGAATTTATGGACAAACGGAAATCTACACGATAAATACAAGGGAAATATGACATAAAAATGTAATCCCTTTCCAAATTACAATATACAACTTCTCATTTATACTTATTTACACGAACAACCATTTCGAATGTAACCCATGTAAGTTGATATATACGAATAACTATTCTGAATAGCCCAAGCATAAACTCTTTATTTTTCTAACGCATCTGTGATATATACTGACTGATATATATAAATCACGTATGTCAAAATACATCAACTATGGATACTTATATTATCAAATACATAAATTAATTCCCTGTAACAGATGACGCCATGAAGATTCATTGTAAATGATAATGTCATAACGAACACACGCTAATCCAAATCGAATGCTACTTATTATTATTATATTTCTTAAACAAAACATGTGTATCGATATCGATATTGCCAAATAATATGATCACCAATCTATTATATATACATATATTTTTTATTTTATTTATATTGATATACACAAATGAACTATTAGTTTATATAAATCACAATTTTTACCTGCTCGAGACACGCAGTTAATATATTCATCTATATCTATATCTATATTGTTTATACACATCATCATATTTTTATTTTACAATTTATATTTATTAAAATATGCAAGTCTTTTAGATTAATGTTCAAAAACCAATAGCTGCTGTATATTGAATTACACGGAAGAATACACACCAAAAATCAAATTCCAATTTTATCAAATTATCGCAAATTCAAAATAAAGGATAAATAAACCATTGAATATCAATTCAACTAATAAGTGTCTATATAATATTAAATCTGCTAAAATTTAAACCAAAGCAACATAATAATCCAAAACATCTAAAAATTAGGTTTCGCTTCAAAGGCCACCAGTCTTCGAATCAACATTTAACCTTGAATGCTGTCTCGGTAAACTGCTTAAAATTTTAAAACAACCCATCAAAAACACAACAACCCGAAAAACTTGAAATCTAACTGATAGACTTACACAGATCTGAATTCGGTTACTTCTACGATGGGAGGATTCAGCATGATCTTAGTAGGAGGAACATAAGATATAACAACATTACCTATATACAGGTAATTGAATTTTGTAAAATAGTCTTCTTTTAAACGAAAGTAGTAAATAACAGATATCACAAACCTTCGTGGACATCCACAACTACCCATCTCGCTACAAGAATCAATGTATCGTCTTCACATCTAAGCGAATCAGTATGGAACGCGAGAGCATCACTACCAAACAACTTGCATTTCATACAAACATTACTGCATTGATGAGATTAAATATAAGACATCAAACATCATACTCTAAAATTATACTGCATTGATGAGATTAAATATAAGACATTAAACATCATACTCTAAAATTATAAGAAACAATATTTTCTTACATACCTCTGACTTATCAGTTCAAATGCTATCATTGCGCATCGACGCAAACCATTATAATCACACCGACTCGTTGATATTTCCAACTTTCCAATACTGACAACCTCTCCAATTAAATATAAATAACCACAATCCAAGCAATACTACACATTAAAAATATACATACGCCAAAATTACAAGCAGATGAAGTCATAATCAGCTAATTAACATACCAAACGTAGGACTCCCACCAGGAATATTAAGCAGGAGCCGATCAAAGTTAACAAATTTGAAATAATTTCGTTCACACGGATAATCTTGCATACCAATATCAGTCGGACTCACAATAAGTATGTGAATACCACGACACGTAACACTAAATGGGTGATCCATATCAAGAACAACAAAAATTTTCATAGTAACCCAAATACCATCACGTAATAGAGTCGAGAAACGATCATAATCAACAGCATAAACGGTACCACTAGTCTCCACACCCTGCATCATAACATTAAACTGACAATGAAATAACAACTATGAAATAACACACCAGACCCTAAAAATTTAACAACATAACACAAACCTCGCCATCACAGAAAATCAATTCGAATCTTATGTCAGACAGATCAAACGAATTAGTCCACACTTGTAGAATCTTCAATAAAACAGTTGTCTCTACAAAACCATGTTCTAAAAGGGAAGCACCAGATGAAGGTGGATTAGAGTGGCATGTATTTTGTGTAAACTCCATGCCAAAAAGACAGAGAAAGTTATATGTCCACTATAGAGAAATTAGGTTGGAATGAATCGGAAGATTATATGTGCATATATAATAGAAAATATCAAAAAATATTTGGTATTAAATCATATGTAGATAGATACGATGTTTAGTAATTTGGAAACTCAAAATTACTAACATTAATAACAGGTAATCTACCTAAAATAGAAGAGTAAAATATGAAACTATATATATATTAAATCCAATATACAAAATCTTTTACACAAAAACAAACTAACGGGAAACCATCATTTGTTAATATACGCGACCTTTCGTCATTCTTTCTCTTTTTACTCTATATATATATCAGATTCTATTAAATCTTACATTCCATCTCAGGCTCTCTATTACAACCTTTCAATATGGAAGTTGTTCCTCCCATCACCAGACAGTTATTGAGAGATACTGAAGCGATAATTAACGGTTCTGGTCGAGAAAATCTTCCCATTCTATATCCTGGTGCAGGTTTATGGGTCGATAAAACCACTGCTGCGTGGTTCAGGTTCAATCACCTTCTCTGTGTCGCTATCGAAGAGATCCTTAAACAGAACTGGAACCATGAATGGCCGATGTATCGATTAATTCCTGTCCGTTTTAAGACACGATGGTTTTTTCTGCTAGCGGTAAGCACATATCTACACTATAAAGCACATAAAACAAATACCATAATATGGTTCCATAATCTTGTAATTTATATTGTTTTGTTTATTTATAGCGCAAATACACGTGGGACCACAGACACACTTCAACGGTTTGGACGCAATTTAATTTATGTGCTAGAACATTATTCTGTAACCACATGCGTGCGTTGAAGAAGACATGGGCGCGTGGTGGTGATAAACCCCAGTGGATTAATAGGATAGTGTGGGATAATCTAGTCGACATGTTTGAGGAACTTGGCCCAGATGATGCCGGTTTCAGAATATGAATCTTATCGTTAAGTTTATTTGTAATGTCGTCTTCTATATGAACCTTTATTTAAAGATGTTTTATCTATCTATGGTCATCCCATTCTTCTTCATACATTGTACATCTCATATATAAAGTCAACATATATGTGTTATCCATTTATAAATTACTAATTAAATCAACATATACTTAAAAGAATATACTAAACCAGTATATAATAAACCCGTCACTAAATTAAATAAATAAAGAACCAAATAAATATTTGAACATTTATGCAAATGACAATAATCTTACAACCCGTAATCAAAACGAAAGCATGTAAGTTCAGAAAAATAATAAAACTAATCGTCCTATTTTCTGTAAATATGTAATTTCTCTAAGGATTGGCATGCTTAATCTCGATTCTACTTCTCGAGCGTTTATCTGATATCCTGTAAAACATCCCAAAAAACATTATTTAGAAACACAAACAGGCAAAGAAATCAATATTGTCCGAAGAACTTACATGGATCTGAATTCGAATACTTCAGCAAGGCAAGGGTTTACCATGATCATGGTTGGATATGTAGTAGATATAGTGACTTTTCCTAAATATGTAGAAATCAGCAATGTCCAGATGGATTCCAAATAGTCTGATTTCTAATATGGTCCATTAGACACCAAACAATAAAAAAACCATAATTCTTGGTAACAAAAATAAGAACACAAAACAACTAAATCTGTCAAACCTGCGTGGACATCAGCTATAGCCCACCTGGCAACAAAGACCACCACATCAGTGCTACATCTAGACAAGTCATTATAAAGCTTCTGACCATCACCACCAAACATCACGCATTTGATACACACGTCACTGCATAAGTGAAGAATGTATACCACATGAATTAGCAATCAAAAATGTCATACATAAATGATATGTGTAACACAACAACATACCTTAGATCTCTGAGCTTAAATACAAACACTGCATGCCCACCAGTATCTTTATTAGGTAAATCCAACTCTCTTATGCACACAACCTCCCCAATTAAATCTTGAGAAATACAAACAAACGCAATCAACATTTACAACTCACCAAAACAACGCCATATTATAGAGCAGTCGAACATTTAATCAAAATCATACCAACCAAAGACCGATCCGAAGGAGCCCTAGCGAGAATCTGTTCAAAGCTTATGAAATTAAAAAATTTTTGATCAAACAGATGAACTTGCACATCAACAACCGTAGGACCTAGAAAAAGCATCTCACTCCGATGGGATGTAATCCTGGGATTGCTATTTAAATGAACAACAACAAAATTTCTAACCGTAACCCAAACACCCTCACACAGCACAGGATAGAAACGGTCATAATCAACAGCATAAACGGTTCCACAAATCTTCACACCCTACAACACAATAACGAAACAAACACTGGAATTCAGAAACAACAAAAATAATAACATATAATACAAGAACAGACCATATAAACAAACCTCATCATCGCACAAAACAAAATTCAATGTTTTATCAGATGGACTAAACGAAGTAGTCCAAACTCTTAACACCTTCACGAAAACTACAGCCTCGACAAAACCAGGTCTCAATTGTGAGACACCAAAAGAGTTTGGACCATGCAGGAACTTATTTCGTGCAAACTGCATAGAAAAGCGATAGCCAAAATCCATGAGTTGACATGAAACAACAACGGAAGGTGTCGGAGATAACTCGAGAGTTTCTTACAAACCCAACATCAGGAGAGTTACAACTACCAACAGATAAGTCGGGAGACTCACTTTCCAAACCCACAGCCAAAAAATCATGATCCATGTCAGCAAAATCGTGTTCGTCGAGCCATACCTCACGATGTGCATAACGTCTATCAGCCATATCTACATAAATGAGCAACCACTTAAGATATTAAGGAATAATGTAACAAACACACGTGCTATATAATATAATATAAACTCATAGTCCAAAAACACACCTCGAACATTTAAAAACACATAGAGCACGTTATACGACCGCAGATTATCACCAAAAACTCGTCGAACTCGACTCAGCAAAAGAACTATCAAAAAACAGAAAGATACTATGAAATATTTAATGTCAAACATAAACTACCATCAAAAACTCGACGAACTCGACTAAGCAAAGGAACTTCCAAGAAATCAGAAAGAAACTATGAAATACATAATAACCAAAACAAGCCACACAACCACGTATCCATGTCAAAATATAATAGAAATACCAGTTCCTTTATACGCACGCATCAACGACCGAGTAGGATGTCCAGAAAAAACGGAAGAAGAAGAAGACGACACAACAACATAGAGAGAAAGAACCATGATCAAGTCTATCGGCGCAAATTAGGACGTAATGATTAGAAAGAACATATACATCCTGTTGATATAAACTAAGAATGAATAATAAATTAGGGTTTACATTTATACGCTGAATAACCTGGGCCCAATAACATTTAATTTCAGATAATATTTAAATAACAAAATAAAATCAACACAATGATAGAATCAAATATATGGTAATTTGTTACGTGTGTATTTTTGAATATACAAACAAACGGAAATCAACACGATAGAGTCATACATAAAAACCGCAACTACAATATTAGAGATGTTAAAATTTATCATCTTATAGGCACTATATAATTATTTTTGATATTCCCAAGTATGTTGAATAACCTTTTTGAATATACTAAATTATGTTAATATATATGAATATCCATTATATAAAATATATAATTTCAAAATTATAAATGTAGAATTGCCCATAATATACGTACTATATAACCACAATGGATAGTACCAACAATGTTGAATAATGATTTTGAATATTCCCAGAACATGTTAATATATATGAATACATCAATGATTACTTTTACGAATCACTAAAAAACACATATTGATCGATACATACGAATCACATATCTAACAATATATTAACCACATAATCTATACTATTATGTTAATATATACGAAACAATATTAACACTAAACATGTTACAAACAATATATAAGAACAGTATATTCGAAGATATACCCATCATAGACATTAACATTTTTAATTATACAATACACATATACTTAAAAGCCAAAATCAAGAATAATTAAAATATGATAGATACAAAATATAATAAATAGGAAATACACCAAATAGATATCGAAGATTCGAGTAATTTGTAGATTTATATAATAATAGAGTATTTAAAATAAAACCAAAACAAAAAAATAAAATAATAAAACAGGATCACATGTCCATAAAAATACCAATACAATTAGTAATCCCTAAACAAAACCGGCACCATCGAACCATCATACCAACGACTTGCCTCCCACAACGCCGCAGCGTACTCCTCATCATCATCGACTAAACCCAAAACACGACATGCATCTTTAAACGTCGGATAAACAATATCAGCCACTGTCTTTATAGAATCAAAAGACGTCGGGCCTTTTACCCTAAGCAATAAAAGCCTCAAGTAATAAATCTCTCCAGAAGTATCAGGACAATATGCCAAACGGCCCGGTTTACTACCACCACGACATCTAGGCTTCCAACGCTTATTATTACGATCTCATACAAATTTCGTAAAGAACTCTGTGTAAGTCAATGACCATGCATCCGGGTCAACCTTATTATATTCCATCCAAGCAGTAAACTTCAACGAATTCGCGTTGATACTCGCACCAGGAAGATGGTACGGTAGAACATAAGTTCCTACAACAATCAGAATCAAAATCAACAACTCTAACAAATTGACATAAACATAATGCAAATCTAAAATCACAAACTGTAAATCATAAACACGCAAAGATATTTATATAAATAACTACAAGACGACGAACTCACCAGTATAACGCATCGTGAATAATACAACACCCTACGAAACCATTCAACAAAAACAAACAGTTAAATATATTAACAAAATATGAAAATGAAAAAATCACAAATTATATATAAACGATATATATATATATATACAAACATAAAAGAGCAATACTTAAGAAAACATAATAATATATACCAGTTAAACTGACAACCAGAAGATAAAATAGCAGTTAGCAATAGTCTACACAAAGAAACCACTAGTTAGGATCATTTACATGAACAAAATACGAATATGAAACAATCACAAGGTATATTATATAAACCAAAAAACAATATATATATATACAAACATATAATAACAATATATACGAGAACACAATAAATAGGAAAACACGATAAATACATAAAACTTACCCAGATAACCAGAAGACCAAGCAACAATTATCAACAACCTATACAAAAAATAACGATCATGAAAACAGCGCGAATTAGGATCATTCACACGAACCAAATACGAATACGGAAAATCACAAGTTACAATCATATAGGACACCAGGAAAACTATATATATATATATATATATATACAAACATAAAAGAGCAATATATTTAAAAACACAATAAGCACATCAATCATACTTCGATAACCAGAAAACCAAGCAATATCGACGGCAGCCTGAACAAAGAAAATATGAACATTAAAACTACATGAGCTATAATCATTTAGACGAACAAACAACAAATAGGACAACATTACGAATTATAATCATTTAGACGAACACAAAAGAGCAATATATACGAAAACAACAAAACCCAACCCTAGGTAAGACGAATACCTAAAAATCGTTGGTTTGAAGTTTAAATTGTAAAAAGAAGCAATAGTATTTATACATACTCGGTAACCTGGGGCGAACTATAAATATTCATTAGCGAATATATTCGGCTGCATCTCGAAAAAGAAAAGCATCCTTATCCAACTATTTCATAAAAAATGAAAAAGAGAAATCATCCTTATCAAACTAATTCATAAATAAAATCATCCTTACCCAATCAATTCATAAATAAAACCATCCTTACCCAATTAATTCATATATTTGAAAATAACAACCATCCTTATCCAGCTAAACCGTGTATATTCGAAAAGAACAATCATCCTTATCGAGCTAAACCGTGTGTAAAACTAAACCAACAATTCAATCACAGTTTTCATTAAGGATATAATTAGAAAAATCGATAACTAAAGTATGTTGAGAATGAACGTAAGCTTGACACGTCGGAAATCTACTTCCCATAGATGAAAATGCATGTGTTGTTTTGGACCCCCACTTAATTTAGGGCCGAGGCTAATTTCTAAAACCGACCAAATTAAAAGTTTTTCGAAAAATGCCATATTCAAGTAAATAGAGAAAATGACGATACGTGTGGACGGACGGTTGAAGAATAAAAGGAGTGGTGGAGAAAGAAACGTCATATCAGCCAACTCGCAAAATATACCCAATTGCATGCACGAAAGTGTGTGTTCATATCATAATTCATAAATCATAATAATAATCATGAAAATTTTACATAGTCAACGTCTGAGTTTTTTTTTGTTTTGTTTTCTTTCTCTCTAGTACTTTGGGCATACACCAAAAAGGTCTTTCAGTCCTAAACTCATCATTTCTTATTTGGAAATGCAATACACGAAAATTCTGTGTGATTTATATAATCTGCAGAATAACAACACACCACTAAAAAAAAGAAAAAACAACACACCAGTTATAACAAAAATCCGTGCATTTTTATCGTTAAAAGGAGCTAATGTTGATGTTTAATTGTCTAGTCATTTTCTACCTTTATAATTTCTTTTATAATAACAAAATAAAAGAAGTTTTGTTTTTATTAAACTAATTTTCTTAGTCAAATCGATCGAAATTTGAAACTTATTTTTTTTTTTTTTTGATGATGGCAAATAAAAGGGGTAGTAACAAAACAAAACAAAAAAAAAGCAATAATTTTTTTTGGTTCCCTGTCCAAAGGGAGATTGGCAAATCATTTCGGTAAACGCATCCATCAATCACAGAAATTTACTTGTAATAAAAACAAATTTCACAAAACTGGAAGAGAAAGAAAAGCGAGAGAATCTCCTTTGTGTTCAGATTTTGAAAATTTAATTTCTTTTTTCTGGGAGTTTTTCTTTCTGGGCGATCGAATCTTGTCCGAAAGATTGAAACTTTGGATGATACATATATATATAAATCGAGAGGTGGGTAAGAAGTGAATGGCGCAACAAGGGCAGGGAAGCATGGACCCTGCTGCTCTCGACGACATCATTCGTCGTTTGCTTGATTACAGGAACCCTAAGCCTGGCACGAAGCAGGCTATGATGCTCAACGAGTCTGAGATCCGACTTCTTTGCGTCGTCTCCAAAGAGATATTCCTTCAACAGCCCACTCTCCTCGAGCTCGATGCCCCCGTCAAGATCTGCGGTATGTATATATAGAATCTCTCTTCTCCGATTTCCAGCTTCCTGCTTCGTCGTTTTGGGATCTGAGATTCTTCATGATTGAGTGTACCTTTTGCCTTCTCTTATTTTTGTTTAGCTAAAAAAAAGTTTGCATTTTTATTGGAGACCAGTTTAGTTTTGTGGGAATGTAAATGGTAGAAATGGATAGAATTGACGTTTTGTGGGAATGTAGAATGGATATAAGAGAGGGAGAGAGAGAGGGAGAGATGTTTAGGATCATCTTGATTGCAGCAGCTAATCTTGAAAGAAAGGAAAGTAAAAGTTGGTAAAAAGATGATTACATTGCTTTGCGACCCTCACGAGGTTGAATGATACTTACTTCGAGGATAACTTTTTGTCTGGAAGCTGTAAGGAATAATCTTTCTTTTACCAATTGATGTCACTTAAATGAGGAATGTGATTATTGAGGTTAGCCTGTTCTTGGAGTCTTGGAATCTGCCTAAGAGAATCTGACAATTCATTGTGATCCTAACGGTAACAAGAGCTTGTACTGTTAGTCTGTTATGTGAGAGGACGCAAGTTTCTTTTTGATCTTGTTGGCGAAAAATGCATTTGCTCCTTGTATAACTTTCTTTGTTTTCCTTTCAAACATTGTTGATAATGGTTCCTGTGGATTCCCACGTTGATGATGTGTAACATTTTTCTTTGTCATATGTTGTGTTGGTTTCAGGTGATATTCACGGTCAATACTCAGATTTACTGAGGCTTTTCGAGTATGGAGGTTTCCCTCCTGCAGCAAACTACTTATTCTTAGGAGATTACGTTGACCGTGGGAAGCAGAGCTTGGAGACTATTTGTCTCCTTCTTGCCTACAAGATCAAATACCCTGAGAACTTTTTCCTCTTAAGAGGAAACCACGAGTGTGCATCTATCAACAGAATCTACGGATTCTACGACGAATGCAAACGAAGGTTCAGCGTGAAGCTCTGGAAAGTGTTTACAGATTCTTTCAACTGTCTCCCTGTGGCTGCTGTCATAGACGAGAAGATTCTTTGTATGCACGGTGGACTTTCACCTGATTTGACCAGTGTGGAACAGATCAAGAACATAGAGCGTCCCGTTGATGTTCCAGACTCTGGTTTGCTCTGTGACCTTCTTTGGTCTGATCCTAGTAAAGACGTCAAGGGCTGGGGGATGAATGATCGTGGAGTCTCGTATACTTTTGGCGCTGACAAAGTCGCTGAGTTTCTTATAAAAAACGATATGGATTTAGTCTGTCGTGCTCACCAGGTTGGTGTATTGTATATGTATAATGTTTCCTCTAGATTTTTTTTTTTTGTTTGGGAAATTGAATCTGCTTCTCAAGAACTGATAATGTTCCCCTGCAGGTTGTAGAGGATGGGTATGAGTTCTTTGCCGATAGACAGCTTGTGACTATATTCTCTGCTCCAAACTACTGTGGTGAATTTGACAATGCGGGTGCAATGATGAGTGTCGATGAAAGTTTGATGTGTTCTTTCCAAATTCTTAAGCCTGCAGATCGAAAGCCACGTTTCTTTTAAAGAGAAGAGGTAATCAAGAACTTCTCTGAAATGTTGTTAAAGCTCTTACATCTTGTTATAAGTCCATGACTAGCTTTCAACGCGTCTCTCATGTTTCTGAAATTGGATAATGAGACAAAAATAGATTTTTGGTTTCTTTCATGTTTCATTTCTTCCATAGTCTTGAACTTTCTGGCTTTTTTGGACTTAAGATTGTGGTAGTGTTTCATCATCTGAAAAGTTCAGAAACGTTCATTTGATTCGTTTACTTACAGAGGAATTCGCTGATTTGCGTTTGCAGTCCTTCACAACCAGAGCTAAAACTTGCGGGACAAGAAAAAAGAAGGTGAGACACAAAAGTCTGAAGCTCCCTAGGAGTTCTTTGGAGTTGCATAAGAATTAACATATGGTTACATCGTATTTTACTCGCTCTTTTTGAATCTTCCCCTTTTTTTGTCTTTCTCGTTATTTGTTATCTCACATGTCTAGATACGAGTTCCTTCACCATGTATATACATTACACTCTTATCACTCTCGAATTCAAGGAAAGCTTCGATTAATGGTTATTCTTATAAGTCATAATCGTTACAACAGAGGGTTCTCTAGGCAATAATTTAGATATATAGTTGGAGCTGTAGTTATCTCTAGCGCGGATCAGTTTTAATTTATCTGTCTCAATGCAAACTCGATGATGAAGCAAACCTTAATGGAGAACCTGTTTGGAGCTAACTAAGAAAATTTCTTACATTATCTGCACATCAGCGACAATAGAATCGGTGTCGTTTTCTAGGGACTTTGCCTCCGATGGTGCTTGTCACGCAAGAAAGCGCCGGTCATGCCTGTTTCCCCCATCTCATATTTAGGAAACCTGTCAAAGAGTAAGGACATTCAACCTTACTAAAAATTAAAATTACATGGTACAGAAGTTATAGGAATTAAGGTTTTTCAACCTTAGTTTTCTATTTAGAAATAGGAAAGAACAACAAAAATTCAAAAAAAACAAGGAAAAACCTCCATGTTATGATTTATGAATTGGAAAGTATCTAATGAAAGCGAAATGAAAATTCAAAAAAAAAAAGTATGAAAATGATGAATATTGTTCTATTTAATATTGCATTTTTGTCTTAAGGTGTTACAAATTCAATAGTTTTGTATTTATACAATCAACTAAAACCCTAAGGTCATCAAGGGCCATGAATGGATTAGCTAGCTTGACAGGATAAAGACCTTTCCATACTTTGCTTCATCATGCCCGTGTGATATTCCTCTCTCCTTTCGGCTTTATCGTCAAACGAAAGAGCCGTTGCATGTTTTGGGTTTCAAACCAGTTGAATGTTCTTCGGCTTTTCCACACAATGGCCCATTAACTGCTTTCCTTTTGATTTGTCGAGATGATGAGTCACTGATTGCACAAGAATATTCAACAATTGACTGTTGCTTTTAATATCTAGTTTCTCTGCACAACGATTACTTCTATAATGGTTTATATATGTACCGAAACTTAGGAGGTGTTAGTAGGAGTAGGATTTATATAGAGTTGTGATGATTTTGAAGTTGAGAGATTTATTAAATTTGTAAAGAGTTTGTAAAATTTTTAAAAAGGTTATTAATATTTAAAAAATCTATCAAAATCTTTTATTATATTAATTTTAAAAATCTAAGGTATATAATTAGTATTTTAAAGTTTTGTTTAATAAGTAATAATAATATATTGATGGTAGAAGAAGAAGAAATGAGCGATTCTAGGGTTTTGAAGAACGGCGAACAAGATACGGTGATGACGGAAATTGGGAGTGGGACGAGACCAACGGATCCACCCGATGAGCCTGTCTCATGGGTGAGAAAGGTGACGGGAACCAGTGGAGGAAGTATGCCGATCCCAGAGATGGTGGTAGATGACGGCTTTGTTGCTGAACGGCTCCATGTGGAGTTTTCAAATGGGGAGGATAGTGAACCGGAGATTACAATCGAACAGGATGTGTTGGAAGCAATGAACGGCTTATGAAAACAATGCATGATCGTGAAAGTCCTTGGAAGAAGCATTGAGATTGCGACCTTGAATAGGAAGTTAAGAGAGTTGTGGAGACCGAGTGAAACTATGGTCGTTGTTGATCTACCCGTCAATTTTTCATGGTCCGTTTTGCGGGAGAGGAGGATTTCATGAAAGCGTTAACCGGGGGTCCGTAGAGAGCTTTTGGGAGTTATCTTATGGTGCAAGCTTAGTCGCCGGAGTTTGATCATTTGAGGGATGAGATCACTACAACACCGGTGTGGGTGCAACTATCGAATATTCCAGTTAACTTTTACCATAGAGCGATTCTTATGGGGATTGCCAAAGGGCTCGGAAAACCGATCAAAGTGGATCAGACCACGCAGAAGTTCGAGAGAGCTCGCTTCGCGAGAGTGTGTGTTGAGGTCAATTTATCGAGACCCTTAAAAGGAACAGTGTCAATTAATGGGGATCGGTATTTTATGGCATATGAGGGGCTGACCAATATATGCTTGACCTATGGATTGTATGGACATTTGGTCCATTCGTGTCCTAAACAAGTGCCAGAAAAACTAGTGGAGAACACGATGCGAGGGAGAAATGGGACATCGGCTGAGCCGATTCGGGTGGAGGAAGGCTTCACGGAAGTTAGGAGAGCACGGAGGATGAGTGCGTCGTCGAACTCAGTGAGAGAGGTGGTCGTGAGTTCGAACGTGAATCTCGGAAGAAATCTGAAAGAGATCCCGCAAAATATAGAAATAGAGAATATCTCAACCGCGAACAGCTTTGGAATGCTTGGGGAAGATATGGAAACTCCAGAGATTAAGCAAGTAGGGCCCATGGGAAAGAAAAATCGCGGGACAGAGAATATTCCAAAGAGTAACGAGAAAGGAAAAGAGTCAGACCTATTTCAAGAAGGTCTCTTTGGCGAGGGAGCTGGGAGGAACCATCAAGTGGTGACAGATGGGCCTAAGGACAAAAAGGGTGGAAGTAGTAAGCCCAACAAGGGGAATAAACAGAAGCTTAAACATATTCCCATCAGGCCTACGAGGGGGTTAGTTTGGGCCGACTCGGAGGGAAATCGAACTCTCTGAATCAGAGAAGAGAATGCGAGTGGAGCAGGATCGTATAGGGAGACCAGGAGGTGCATTCGTGAATGACCCTGGAAGCAATGCGGGAGTGGTTAGTCCACGAATCTCGGTTACAAGTATAAAGAGTTCAGGTCTGGGTGAATCCAGTGAGACTGGCAAGATTGGGGAGTCGGAAATGGTCACGAGCTTGTCGGAGACGAATGATGATCCGACAATCGCATAACAGGGTGCCTTGGCGTTTCAGTTAATCAAAACGCAAGAAGATATAATGAATTGCTTATTATAGAATTGCCGGGGGGCGAATAAACCCAATTTTAGACGATCGATTCGATACTTATTAAAGAAGTTTCAGACGGACATACTGGCGGTGTTCGAGACTCACGCCGGAGGAGACCGTGCAAGAAAAATCTGTCAAGGCCTTGGCTTCGACAGTTCCTTTCGAGTAGAAGCTATAGGCCAAAGTGGCGGGTTATGGATGTTATGGAAGTCTGATGTAGGGGAGGTGGAGATTCTGGAGTCTTCGGATCAATTTATCCATGCTAGAGTTCGGAATGGTGTGGATATCACTCACTGGATTGTCGTTTATGCAGCCCCCTCAGTGAGTAGACGGAGTAACTTATGGGGACAGTTAAGTCGGGTAATCCAAAGTGTCACAGAACTACTAGTGATTGGTGGAGATTTTAACACAATTGTTCGCTTAGATGAGCGCACGGGGGGCAATGGAAGACTTTCAGCTGATTATCTGGCTTTCAGGGAACGGATAAATGAGCTATCCCTAATAGACATGGGGTTTAAAGGGAATAGTTTCACTTGGAAGAGAGGAAGGGCTGAATCCACGTTTGTTGCGATGCGGTTGGATAGAGTTCTATGTTGTGCAAACACGAGATTGAAGTGGCAGGAGACGACGGTTACCCATCTCCCGTTCTTATCATCGGACCATGCTCCTCTGTATATTCAGATGAGCCCGGAGGTACGAGGTGACCCGAGAAGACGACCATTCAGATTCGAAGCTGCTTGGTTAAAACATTCTGGTTTCAGAGAACTTCTGTCAACATCTTGGAATGGAGAAGTATCTACTCCGATGGCCCTTAAGATGTTGAGGGAAAAGTTGCGCCAATGGAACAGGGAAGTATTTGGAGATGTGCATCAGAAGAAAGAAAAACTGATGGCAGAGATAAAGGGGGTTCAAGGGCTATTGGAAGTGAGTCAAACAGATGATCTCATCGTAAAGAAGAAGTCGAGGGAAAAGGCGATAGCCCTGGGGGATAGAAACACTAAATATTTCCACATGTTGACAGTGATACGAAGACGCAGGAATAGAATCAAATCACTGAAAGATGACGAAGGTATATGGGTGAGTCAAGGACTAGAAAAGCTGGCGACTGACTCTTTCTCAAAACTATACTCACTTGACGACGTGGAACTGACTGTGCCCACACTATCGAGTGAAGGGTTTGCGCAACTAACAGGTGATGAGCGGCGAGAGCTAAACAAGCCGTTCTCAGCAGAGGAAGTGGAGTTCTCGGTTCGTAGTATGGGCAAATATAAAGCGCCAGGCCCGGATGGATTCCAACCAGTATTTTATCAAGAGTGCTGGGATGTTGTCAGAGGTTCAGTGGTGAGTTTTGTCCTGAATTTCTTCAATACAGGGGTCCTACCGAGAGGCATTAAAGATGCAATAGTGGTATTGATTGCCAAAGTTCTTAAGCCAGAGACGATTAAGCAGTTTCGCCCTATTAGTTTGTGCAATGTGCTGTTTAAAGTGATTACAAAGGTCATGGTTATACGCTTGAAGAGAGTCATTTTCAAGCTGATAGGACCGGCTCAGTCTAGCTTTATCCCTGGCAGGTTGAGTGCTGATAATATTGTGGTGGTGCAAGAAGTAGTCCATTCAATGCAAAGGAAGAAGGGAAGAAATGGGTGGATGCTTCTCAAGCTTGATTTAGAGAAAGCTTACGACAGGGTACGTTGGGACTTCCTTGAAGATACACTACGAGTAGCACGACTGCCTGATAAGTGGGTTGATTGGATCATGAGCTGTGTTACTGGGCCGCAGATGAGCTTGCTCTGGAATGAAAAAAAGACAGAGCCGTTTACTCCGAGGAGAGGATTGAGGCAGGGAGACCCCTTGTCACCATATTTGTTCGTGTTGTGCCTTGAAAGACTATGTCATATGATTGATCAGTCGACAATGTCAAGAGTGTGGAAGCCGATTAGTATCTCGAGGGGAGGACCGAAATTATCACATGTTTGCTTTGCCGATGATCTCATTCTGTTTGCAGAAGCTTCAGTGGCACAAATAAGGGTAATAAGAAGCGTTTTTGGAGAGGTTTTGCGTGGCATCAGGGCAAAAAGTGAGCTTTGAAAAATCGAAGATTTACTTTTCCAACAATGTTCATCGAGATTTGGAGAAACTGATTGCAGAAGAGAGTGGAATACAGACAATGAGGGACTTAGGCAAATATCTGGGAATGCCTGTACTACATAAGCGAATAAACAAAGAGACGTTTGGCGAGGTGCTTGGAAGACTTTCGTCGAGACTAGCGGGATGGAAAGGACGAGTTTTGAGTTTTGCAGGGAGACTTACCTTAACAAAGCCAGTTCTCTCGCCGATCCCTATCCACTCTATGAGTACCATTGCATTACCTGGATCTACCCTGAAGCGGCTGGATAAAATCTCACGTTTTTTCCTCTGGGGTAGCTCTACGGAACAGAAGAAACAACATTTAGTAGCTTGGAAGAAAGTCTGTGTACCTAAGAGGGAATGCAGACTTGGGATTCGTACAGCTCAGAATATGAACAAGGCTTTACTGGCTAAACTGAGCTGGAGATTGCTGCATGACCAGGCGAGTTTATGGGCAAGGGTAGTCAAAGCAAGTACAACTTCACTAATGTTCATGGCTTCCACGACATAAAGGAAAAGAGTTCTTGGTCTTCAACATGGCGAAGTTTGATGATGGGGATGACAGAAGTGGTTCTCCCGGGGCTGAAATGGATTGTCGGGGATGGCCGTATGATCAAGTTTTGGAGGGACAAATGGTTAACGGAGACACCGCTCGTGGAGCTAGTTGTGGGAACGCCTCCAGAACATATGCTTAATCTGCGAGTTCGAGAGCTATGGGTCAACGGAAGGGGATGGGATATTCCACGAATTACACCATATATTTCACACTTTAATCGACCGAAGCTAGGAGGAGTGGTTCTCGATGATATTACAGGAGCAAGGGATAGAATATCTTGGGGTCCAAGTCAAGATGGTGACTTCACAGTGAAGTCCGCTTATTCACTACTTTCACGAGATGATGTTCCAAGACCGGATATGGGGAGTATGTTTGATCGGGTCTGGAAAGTGATAGCTCCAGAAAGAGTGTGACTCTTCTTATGGTTAGTAGTACACCAGGTGATAATGACCGATATGGAGAGGCTTCGGAGACACTTAGGAGCTACGGGCATTTGCCAGATTTGCAGGAGTGGAGAAGAATCCATAATCCATGTTCTTCGAGATTGTCCAGCGATGGAGGGAATCTGGCGCCGAATAGTTCCTGTGAATAAACGTAATGCTTTCTTTGAAATACCTTTGATGGAGTGGTTATATAGCAATCTGGAGGACTCAAACGTGTTAGAGAAGAGTCCATGGGGTACCTTATTTGCAATGGCAGTATGGTGGGGATGGAAGTGGCGTTGCGGGAACATCTTTGGTACTAATGCTAAATGTAGGGACAGAACGCATTTCCTAAAAAATGTAGCGAGTGAAGTAGTATTGGCTCACGAGAAAGTGAGAGGACTCGACAGGGTAGTTAGTCGAGTAGAGCGGTTAATAGCATGGGCGGGTCCGGGTGATGGGTGGTTAAAACTCAACACGGATGGAGCATCACACGGGAACCCGGGTTTGGCAACTGCTGGTGGTGTACTGCGGAATGAGTTTGGTGAGTGGTGCGGGGGATTTGCTCTAAATATCGGAGTATGCTCTGCCCCTGCTGCGGAGCTGTGGGGAGTTTACTATGGGCTATATATAGCTTGGGAGAGAAGAGCTACACGAGTGGAATTGGAAGTAGATTCGCAGATAGTGGTGGGATTTCTAACGATAGGGGTTAGAGATTGGCATCCGCTGTCTTTCCTAGTGCGTTTGTGCTATGACTTTTTATCTAGGGACTGGTCAGTCCGGATTACTCATGTGTATAGGAAAGCTAACCGTCTTGCTGATGGGTTAGCTAACTATGCGTTTACTCTGCCTTTAGGTTTTCATTTCTTTGATGTTGTTCCAGCTACTTTGATTTCAATTCTGGTAGAGGACTCTAGTGGTTCCTCAAGGCCTAGACTTGTTCGTATGTGAGGTTTTGTTTCTATTCAATAAGATTGGGGGATGTATTATTCCCCTGAAGTGTACCAAAAAAAAAAGTTTTGTTTAATGAGTTAAATTGTTAACAATCTTTGTCCCAATAATAAAGATTTTAATAGATTGATAGAATCATTAAAAATCAAATTTTTTGTATAACAATGGACTATATATAGAATTTGAAAATCTTTATACCAATAACAATAAATTTGAGTAAGAATATTAAAATTTATCTACCAATAATAATAGAATCTTAAAATTTTAACAATCATTATAAATCTCTCTACCAATAAATTAAAAGAATAAACATTTCTATTTGGTAAAAAAAAAAAACTAAATCAACTTGTCAATTGGACAATCGATTTGCAAAAAAATTCTCTCTTTATTATTCAAACCCAAATAGAAATCCCTACGATTTATATTACTAAGAAAAAATGACAAAATTATTTTTTTTTTTAATGTAAAACTAACACAAACAAGTGATACATTGCACACATCAACTCTCCTTGACAACCTTAGTATGGGATGCCAAGTTTTCGCCATTTCTGTAAGAAACTATCTTCTTTTTTCCGTCCAAGTTTCGTTCTATTTTTTTTTTTTCGCTGTTCTTTCACTAGTATAAATAGGAATTTCTATTATACACATTATACTGTTATTGAATTATAAATTCTTAGCGAAATATTACTTAGTAATCTTTTTTTTTTTCAGCTGCATGAAACTGAAAAATTACCAAATGACAAAGTTTCTGATTTATGAAGATTGGTGAGAGAGTCTAAAACTGCTTGAAATTCAGCATTTGCATCAATGTCCAAAGCTAGAATTGAAGTGCTTGCTCAATCAGATTCAAACTCTCAATCAAGCAAAAATTTAAATAATCCAACTTTACGACTTCTAAACAAGAAAATGTTTCCACACAGTTTTGGATAGCAGATATATTCTCTATGTCTTACTGTGCTTAGAGCCACCCAAGATTGGCTTTCATCGCAACTAACAAGAATGTGGTCAGGAGTTTTACACTACAATAACTAAGATACAGTATTTTTTGCACATGTGACTTTTCATTCATTGTGGAGAACAATGACGATGATTGAATGCTTTCGTATCCCACCACATTATGGAGAAACATATATGCATTACATTATGTCCGAGGTAATAATTAATTTTATTGAGTTATATACTGTTGTATTGGACGAACCAGTAAGAAATCTTGATGTCGAATATCATATTGCACCGACTGTTTCATTGCCTGAATTAATGCAATTTTAATATCAAGGAATTATGTATACATTAGAGTATTAGACCATATGCAATAAGCTTGTAATGCAATTCTGTACGGGTTTTACTTATACATGAATTTCATGTAAATGCATTTGTATGGAGAGAATAGGAAATGGAGTCTTGTGGTACCTTTGCTTCGGGGTTTGCTTGTTGTGTGCAAGAAAGTTTCGGTCTTTTTCTGTTTCACGCTAACTAACAACATTTAGGAGGTGTTATTGGTTCTTGTATTTTAATGGATTTGAGAATCTAAATCAAATTCAATGTTATTGGTTCTTGTATTTTAAAATTTATATTGAAATACAGTGTTATTGGTTCTATGATTTTAAAATCTATAATGAAATACAGTGTTATTGATTCTATCATTTTAGAATCTAAATATTATAAGGATTTGAGTTTAATTAAATTTGAATGGATTTGGAAGGATTTTTATGACTAAAATACAAAGACCTAAATACAAGGTATAACCTTGGTATTTGAGTGGATTTGATTTTTTTTTCTATTTTGCTGATTTTGAAATCAATAAATTTATCAAATCCAAAGACCACCAAAATACAAGAACCAATAACCCCTACTCATAAATCTTTTTTGGATTTAGAAGGGGTTATTGGTTCTTGTATTTTGGTGGTCTTTGGATTTGATAAATTTATTGATTTCAAAATCAGCAAAATAGAAAAAAATCAAATCCACTCAAATACCAATGTTAGACCTTGTATTTGGGTCTTTGTATTTTAGTCATGAAAATCCTTCCAAATTCATTCAAATTCAATTAAAACTCAAATCATTATAATATTTAGATTCTAAAATGATAGAACCAATAACACTGTATTTCATTATGGATTTTAAAATCATAGAACCAATAACACTGTATTTCAATATAAAATTTAAAATACAAAAACTAATAACACTGAATTTGGTTTAGATTCTCAAATCCATTAAAATACAAGAACCAATAACACCTCTTAAGGTGTTCGTTTGTTTTTTTTTTGGTCGAATTAAGGTGTTCGTTTGTTACATAGATATATTTTTAAAACCATAGATAATTTTTTTTTTACAAACCTTAAGGTGTTCGAAAAGGATTTCTCTGGCCCAAACTTTCGGCTTCTTCTTCTCAGCGTCTGTCCAAAATATGCCCAATAAACTGAGATGAGAACAAACTAAATCAAAATCATCGAAATATGGGCCCTATCCAAAAGGCCCAGTTTCATGAGATTGGCATCACCACGTGATTGGCACGTGGAACCCGACAAAGAGAAGTAGCAGAGAAAGTAGTGGCATCGGCAAGTTCGCATCCAATAAAGAAAAGACAGATTTGATAGAGAAGCCGCGAAAGTTTATGTCTTTCTTTTTGAAGGATTTTCCGGGGAAAGCTTAGTCACCGGAAAATGTTTCTATCTCACCCTCCTCAAGCAATTCAACCGACTTATCATACCCTCAACTTCTTACCTCGCTGTTTCCCGAAGCAACCGTCGTGTTCCGTCGCCTTGAACAATCCTTCGACAGCGTCGGCCGCCGGAACTAAAATCTCTAACAATCAATTAATTCAGTCACTGTGCAAAGAGGGTAACTTAAAACAAGCTCTTCGCGTCTTGTCTCAGGAATCAAGCCCGAGTCAACAGACTTACGAGCATCTGATTCTATGCTGCGGTCGTCGAAGCTCTCTCTCTGATGCTCTGCGAGTTCATCGGCACATTCTGGATAATGGGTCCGATCAAGACCCTTTTTTGGCGACGAAGCTTATCGGTATGTACTCGGATTTGGGGTCAGTTAATTACGCACGGAAGGTGTTCGATAAAACGCGTAAGAGAACAATATACGTCTGGAACGCTTTGTTCAGGGCGCTTACACTAGCGGGTCACGGAGAAGAAGTGTTGGGTTTGTACTGGAAGATGAATAGGATCGGAGTCGAATCAGATAGGTTCACATACACTTACGTCCTCAAGGCCTGCGTCGCATCGGAATGCACGGCGGATCATCTAGCCAAAGGGAAAGAGATTCACGCACATCTCACCCGGCGCGGATACAATCCTCATGTTTACATCATGACCACGTTGTTGGACATGTATGCTCGATTCGGCTGTGTGAATTACGCCAGCCATGTGTTCGATGGAATGCCCGTGAGAAACGTTGTTTCTTGGAGCGCGATGATCGCCTGCTACGCGAAGAACGGAAAGGCTTTCGAGGCTCTGAAGACTTTCCGTGAAATGATGACTGAGACCAAAGATTCATCCCCTAACTCTGTGACTATGGTGAGTGTGCTTCAAGCTTGTGCTTCGCTTGCGGCTCTAGAGCAAGGGAGATTGATTCATGGGTACATACTCAGGCGTGGGCTTGACTCTATATTGCCGGTGATCAGTGCTCTTGTGACAATGTATGGTAGATGCGGTAAGCTCGAGGTGGGACAAAGAGTATTCGATCGGATGCGTGAGCGTGATGTTGTGTCTTGGAACTCCTTGATATCAAGCTATGGCGTTCACGGGTATGGAAGGAAAGCGATTCAGATATTCGAAGAGATGCTCGCCAACGGGGCTTCCCCGACGCCGGTAACGTTTGTTAGCGTTTTGGGAGCTTGCAGTCACGAGGGTCTTGTTGAAGAAGGAAAAAGACTGTTTGAGTCAATGTGGAGAGACCATGGGATAAAACCACAGGTCGAGCATTATGCTTGTATGGTTGATCTTTTAGGTCGGGCGAATCGGTTAGACGAGGCGGCAGAGATGGTACAAGACATGAGGACTGAGCCAGGGCCTAAAGTTTGGGGCTCTCTTCTCGGGTCTTGTAGGATTCACGGTAACGTTGAGCTCGCGGAGCGTGCGAGTAAAAGGCTCTTTGCTCTTGAGCCGAAAAACGCAGGGAACTATGTGCTATTGGCAGACATTTACGCAGAAGCTCAGATGTGGGATAAGGTTAAGAAAGTGAAGAAGCTTCTTGAGTACAGAGGACTGCAGAAGCTGCCTGGTCGGTGCTGGATGGAAGTGAGGAGGAAAATGTACTCGTTTGTCTCGGTTGATGAGTTTAACCCTCTCATGGAACAGATTCATGCCCTCTTGGTTAAGTTAGCCGAAGATATGACGGAGAAAGGGTACGTACCGCAGACGAAAGGCGTTCTGTATGATCTTGAGACGGAAGAGAAAGAGAGGATAGTGTTGGGACACAGCGAGAAGCTGGCGTTGGCGTTTGGGCTGATAAATACAGCGAGAGGGGAACCGATAAGGATCACCAAGAACTTGCGTTTGTGTGAGGACTGTCACTTGTTTACAAAGTTCATCTCCAAGTTTATGGAAAAAGAGATTTTGGTTAGAGATGTGAACCGGTTTCACCGGTTTAAGAATGGAGTGTGTTCTTGTGGAGATTACTGGTAATAATAATACTTAGGGGATTTATACGTTTGCTTGTGAATAATAAGCAAGGGAGAGATCTTGATTCTTGACTTGAGTTCTTGGACCTAAAGCCAGGCCAAAGAAATAACAAAGCAGGTTAATAGTATTGTTTTTCAATAAATAAACAAAAAAGAGTGTTTTTACTTTACCCTCAGTTCCATTTTTTGTTTTCCATTTTTCCTAAATCATGGGAAAACACCTTCAAAAAACCAAAAAAAAAAAGGAAATGTCGTAGAGAAAAAGACACCAAAAAAGGAAAGAACGACAAGAAAGGAAAATTAGGATCAGGATCAAATATGCATATTATATATAATACAGCAGCCAACAAGCTAAGTATTCAGTTTTGTCTACGAACATACTAAGAGAGATCAAAAGATGGCGGCACTAACTAATATCTGTGTTTTGTCGTTTGCGTTTTTCTGGAGTTTGATCAGATATTTTAGCGGCTGGAATAACGTTTCAAAGACGACTGATCTACGGCCGAGCGGTTTAGGAACTGGATGGATTTGCGTCATCTTCTTAGTCATTCTTGCCGCCATCTTCTTCATCAACACCAGTGAACAACTTCTGCAGTCTTTCTGTGAATGTGGGTTTGGGATTCTAGCGATCATCCTAATCTTCTTCACGCTTTATCTCAAAAGCTATTATTTTAGCGGCTACGTTTCAAAGACGGCTAATCTAAGACCGAGCGGTTTAGGAACTGGATGGATTTGCGTCATCTTCTTGGTCATTCCTGCCGCAATCTTCTTAATCAACAAGACTGAACATTTTCTGCAGCTTTGCCGTGAATGTGGGTTTGGGATCATCCTAGCGATCATCCTAATCTTCTTCACGGTTTCTCTCAAAGGCTATTATTTTAGCGGCTGGAATAATAACGTTTCAAAGACGGTTAATCTAAGACCGAGCGGTTTAGGAACTGGATGGATCTGCGTCATCTTCTTGGTCGTTCTTGCCGCCATCTTCTTAGTCAACAAGACTGAACATGTTCTGCAGTTTTTCCGTGAATGTGGGTTTGGGATCCTACCAGTCATCATATTCTTCTTCGCGCTTTGTCTCAAAGGCAGTTTTAGCGGCCGGAATAATAACGTTTCAAAGACGACTGATCTAAGACCGAGCGGTTTAGGAGCTGTGGATGGATTTGCGTCATCTTATTAGTCATTCTTGCCGCCATTTTCTTAATCAACAGCAGCGAACAGTTTCTGCAGTTTTTCCGTGAATGTGGGTTTGGGATCATCCTAGCAATCATACTAATCTTCTTCACGCTTTATCTCAAATGTTACTATTTTAGCGGCTGGAATAACGTTTCAAAGACGGCTGCTCTACGACCGAGCGGTTTAGGAACTGTATGGCTTTTTTGCGTCATCTCCTTGGTCTTACTGAATGTGATAAATCCTCTTAATCAACAACAGTGAACAAGCTGATGAGTTTTGGATTTTTAGTAATCGTCTTTGTCTTTCTTTTCATACTTTAATCTCAAACGCGTTTCTTGATGTGTCCTTTTTTTATTATGTATATATGATTTTTTTGTGAATTTTTAATCAGAATATTTTACTTGATGCAAATCGAAACTGATTTAAAGAGAGAACATTGGATTTATATATGATTACAGAAACTTAACTTGAAACAGAGGAAAGAGACGAAGAAGAACTGTACGGAACTCAAAAACAGCAGGCGTTTTCAGTCGTCATCGACATAGATAGTCTCCTGCTTAAACAGTCCTCCAAAGACTTTTCTCACCTCTTTCTCTGGCTTCTTCAGACGCTCTTCCTTCTGTTTGGGCGCAAACGCAGGTTTAGCGTTCACGTTCCTCTGTTTCACCACTGCTTTCTTGGGTGGCAAGTTTCTCGCCTTGGCCTGTCCCCTGACCGTAGCAACCTGCACTTTAGGTATCTCTGAAGCGTTTTGAACCGCGGTTGCGAACTGAGAGCCGAGTTTATTCCAGGATAAACCGGACCCGATATCTTTAGCCTTGTTGAACAGACCGTCCACTTTGATTCCCACCGCCTCTGCTTTCTGCTGCGCGTCCTCGGCTAAGCTTGCAGCTTCTGCTTCTTTCTCAGAGAGCTTCTGCATCTGTTTCTCGAACTCTTTCGCTTCTTCCGCTGCCTCTCGGGCTTTCTCAGCTGCGGCTTTCGCCTCTTCCTCGGCTCTCGCCCTTGCGATCCCTTCTGCGTACACTTTCCTCCTTCCGTCTTCCGGGATTACACTTTCATAGTCAACACAAACATTAACTTAAGCCATAAGGCTCTCTACATAGAACACGTTGTAACCCGAATTCGCTATTTTTAGGTCATTGTGATATTACTTGCAATACAAACAACAACTTTTGAATCATTCAACAATGATATATACATATGTAGACGTTTCATTTACCTGAAAAGCTCGTCTACTGGCCGCGACAGTGCTGATGGATCTGTGGAAACGTCCACCACCTGCAAAAAGACACAAACATAACTGAGATCATCAATTTTTTGAGCACAACACACTGACACAACACACAAACGTTAATGGCTACTTTTGTTTGTGTGTAAGTTACTTGTGCTATACGCTACCTTGTTTTCTGCCACTGCCGTGTTAGCGAAAATGTCTGCGACCAGCGACGCGATCTTCAACTTTGGGACCTGGTAGCAATCAGAACAGCCGAAACAATTAAATAGAAATCATTTGTTAACTCGTTTCAGTGTAAAATATGATAAAATCTCCTTAATCGCATACATTACATTACTTTGTAGGCCTCGGAAGAACTGCTGCCGTTACCGCTGTTACTTCCTTCAGCTGAAACGACGACGTTATAAGATTTCTCCGGCGAGAAATCCTCCGTCAAGCTCGTCTTTATGAGCGTGTACGCCACGTCAGTTTGAGCAACTTTCTCGATGAGGTCAGAGATAGTCAACGGCTGAGATTGAGCGAACAGGTTGCTGAAAAATGAAGTAATCCCGTCCAAAACATTGTACGTGGATCCGCTGATGCTCCCGTCGTAGACGATCGCCACGTGGCTTACGCCCGCGAGCTCAGCCGCTTGGACAACGAGTAGCGCGTCTGAGGTCGAGACTTGGGCGTCTGGGCCGTTCTCTGTCGCCCCAACCGTAACCACAACTTTGGTCGCGTTTCCAATTGCTTTGGCGATTGATTCGGCGTCTTGGAATGGGGACTGCACCGCGTTTAGCCTCTTGACCTCCTCGTCTGATAGAATCTGTTGAAAAGCTGATCGTCAAACGATTAATCAAAACGCTAAACGCGACCGAATTGGCATCGCATGCTGTTGTATACTTGTACATTATTAGGAAATCGAAATTGATAAGCAAGATTAGCTAAATCAAAGGTGTAACAAATTCGTCATCTCTGTCATAAATCTAAAGTGCGATTGCGACCAGAAATCAGTATCGCGTTTAGAAATTGGACAGATTAGAAGCGAGACCTTGTAAGTAGCCGCGACACGTGCAAGGTCCTGAGCGGCTCCAAGATCGGGAACGCCGGCTCGGACGCTGAATCCTCGTTGCAAGAGCGTTTGAGCTATTCGTATACCGGCTTGTCCAGTAGCACCGGCCACGAAAACCGTACCGGGATCTTTTCTCCTGTTGTTACCAAACGCTAAACCGGTCGAAGGGTTCGTCACCACCGGTATCAAGGACTTCATGTCCGGTAACTTTCCGAAATCGAATCGGAATGGGTTAGAATCTGGCGATTTCCCCGTTTGCTTTCCCTCCGCATCATCGCCCTTGGGTTTCCCGAGCTGAAACCCCGTCTGTTTGGCGGCCAACACGGTTAACCCCGGTTTCCTCCGGTTAAACCTTGCGGTGGTTAATGGGAATGAAGTGGAACTGGAAGCCATTAGAGGAGGTCGGTGAGCTGAGGCGTTTATTGCTTGTTCCTCAAGTAAACAATGTGAATGCCAATGCCATACACTGAAGATGAGACATCATGGCGAGTGCGAAAGGCTTTCGTTGTTTGTGTTTTCCACAGATGCTTCATTATCCGGAACGGATTTACAGCCAATGAGATCATGCCACGTCATAAACATATCTTGATTTGGCTTCGTGTGAAACTTTTCGCCACAGAATCTCGATCATGCGGGTCCCAGTCATTAGAGACTTTTCAACTTCGTCACAATATTTTCACGTGATTACATACATATGCTTCTTGATGCGACAAGTTTTTTTTTGTTTCAATAGATTTGGTTTAAGATGGTTGTATTAATACATTTTACTCAAATATTGAAACTGTTCCTCCTCTTCAAAGATCCCCATCAAGGTTGAATCATATCCAACACTAATAAACTAACTTTATCGTTCTGTCCTTGAACTTCAAACCACAAAATTCAAATCTATTTGTTAAGAAAACAGAACAAAAAGGCTCTGCTTCTTTACAGTTTACACTACAGAACAATAAAATATGGTATCGTCGATTAATACAAAACAATAGAAAACTTGAAGCATTGCTTCATATGTATATGTTTCACAGCTTTTCCTCATCCACAAGTATAATACTACATGCTTTGAAACTTACTTCATACAAAAAGAGGCTTTAGTTTTCACTTAAAATAGAATCATAAAAAAAATTAAGGCACATATCTTCCAGTAATTGTCTGTTTTACTATAATCAGCAACCTTCAAAATGGTGGACTGTAAATATTACTGTCCGACGTACCAGTAGATAATGAGGGAGTAATAGATAATGAGGGAGTAGCTACCACTATTGTTGTTACCACGTTCTTACCATATAAGATATTCGTTTTAGTTACTTATTTTTGTAGCCGCAGCGTTGCTTTTAGACTCTCCTTTCTTTGTGAGTTAGAGTTTTCTATCAAGTTATTAGTCTTTTTTCAGTCTAACAAACTTTTATCGTTGGTTTTTTTTTGACAGTTTTCAGCAACCAACCAACCCGTCTTTGATAAGGTATTAACATTCTTTGATATACACCTTTAATTTTCTTACCATTGTATCCTCGTTTGTGATCTAATTGTCTGTGAGAATTTCCATTTTTATAATACTTCTAGATTTGAAGCTTTCATATTTTTGATATATACGTTTTGAAGATTTTTTCGGTCATTTTGTTTATGCAGTCAGCGAAATGGTGAATTTGTTGTTCTGACGAAACCTAGGGCTCTCGCCTATTGTAAATACCATAAGATGTTCATTTTTGAAGGATTTGATATCTTTCACTGTGCCTAGTTCCATATTCTTGGTCGATTTTGATTTTTGTATCATGTAAATTATTTTGATTTAACCAATTTTATTTATTATTTGTCTTTCTATATGGAGCCTCAGATCCAACCCAAAATCAAAGTTCACATTGGTTACCTCAGAAAATACGATTATAAGTATTGTAACAAGGTTTGTTAATTTCCTAATTTTGTTACTATTTTTTCCAAAACAATGATTATTTACAATCTCAATAGTGCAGTTTGTTGTTATTGCAGTGTAAAAATCCTTACTACATCCTTGCTAATTACTACATCCATTAATAGTTATAGAAAATTTTCTTTTGTTGCACAACCTTTACACAACAAACAAAATTTCTTTTCCATTATATCATATATATATATATATATATTAATATTTATTGTTGTTGGAATCTTTTCTTCACAGCTTGATTATGTAGACGATTGGACTTTCTCTTATCCCTCCATGTTTTGAGCATTCCCCACTTTGAATCATGTTGTCTTGGAGATGATAGTTAATTTTATTGAATTATTATAATTTATTTTAAGATATATATTGTTTTAATTGTTTTTGATTTTCCTTTCACAGTTTACTAAATGTGTTCAATATGATAAATGTGTCTTTTATTATTTATATATACACTTCATCAGGAAAGATAGAAGATGTTAGTTTTGCTTACGGAGGCCCACAGAGTAGCTATTGACTCTGCATTTTCTGCATTGCCACCTTACACTAAGATATTGCATCGAACCAAACACCAACAATTGGAAGGATTGGAAGAAAGTTTATAAGCTAATGTGTTAGACTTTCAGTTCCAATGGATCTTGACTCAATGGACGAAACATTCTAACTTTAATTTAGCTGACATATATGATTTTGTGATGAACATTTATTATTGCCGAGTATATTTTATTTATTACAATTTATGTGATATATGAACATATATTATTGCTGAGTAAACTTTATTTATTATAATAAACTTATTAAATGTTAATTATTTATTCTCAGTTTGCATTAGATATATAACTCAAGATTTGTAGATTTCATTCCAAATTTTAGATCCATTTATTTATTATTTAACACTTTGATTATTTAGTGCCAATATAAACATCGAATCAATAAATAGTTCATCAAATATTTTAGAAAAAATAAAAATAAATAAATAAATAGTTCATCATTTTGCTTTAAAACTGTTAAACTTGTTCATCTCGGTTAAACTCCTTTATTAAATATATTATAAAATGTTTAAATATATATTTTAATTAAGTAAATTTTAGATATGCTAAAATAATAAAATAATTGTTAATATAATATTTGGTTATTATACCGAATTTAACTATTTAATATTTTTAATTGATTTAGCTATAAAGTTAATCATTTTTTATTTAATGTTTTCATTATAATTAGATTAGTACCCCATGCTATATGAACGGAACTAATATATTCTGTTTTAGATGTATATATATATGTATTTTAAGTATATTGAAATATGTGTGTAAAAATTTATAATATTGAATTTATATATTTCTAAATTATATTAGTTATTAATCATATTATATTCAAAAATTATTAATGTTATATTTAGAAAATAATTAATTTACAGTTAAAAAATATATGATATAATATTGTATACAAAAACAATAAATATTTATTTTCTTTTTTAATTAATGATATTAAATATATTTTTGTAGAAAAATGATTAGTTTTTGCTTAAAATAGTGTTTGGTCATATAAATAGTAGTGAAAAAAAGAATTAATTAAATTAGTAAATTGTTAAGAAAAATTGTGGTACTGACATATTAACAAATTTAGTCTTTGATGTTTGTATTTTCATATATAATTAGATTAAATTTTTATAAACTTTTATGTTTATATATATAATATAATTATATTTTTTGATGACTAATATGCATTTTTGTCCAAGAGTAAATTGCATATTGCTTATAAGGAGTGTGTTCATCAGGATAGCGGAGCTGTGTCTCAAAGTTTTGCCCTCTGGAGGGATGAGCGGCATGCTCTGGGGTGAAAGTCTGGTTGGGTCTTGCACATACTAGAAACAAGTGAGTTGGGTCTCTCGGAGGACCGAAAGGAAGTTTTTCTCTCGAAGGTTCTCCGACACTAAAAAAATTAGATAACACCCCATTGTGAATAAGTACTCGAGAGGGAGGTTGAATGTTCATGTTGTTAAGATTTGGGTATTCCGTCCGTAGATCGTGATATATATATGTTGTTTGGTGAGGGTGGATGTGAAGACCAATGAGAGAGTGGGGTTGGAACTCTCTCTCGATAAGGGTTAAAGTAGAAGGTATGGGGAAAAGAAATGTTTATCTCGGTTGATGTTCCTACCAGAGAACATTGAGGGTATCCTTTTTAGTCATGCTGCATGGCTGGGGCAACACGATAAGCTCTGGTGAGAATGTTTAGCCTCCACGGTTCTTTTATTTTCTGAAATCTTTCTTTCTCTCGTAGTATCGTCTATCTCTATATCCCAGTTTGGCTGTTCCACCTCTCACCTCCGAACTCCCAAAAGGTCCTCCTCTTCTCCATTGGTCTTTATTCCCCCTTTATACTCTTATTGTCCTGATCTGTTTCATCGGTACGACGCATAGCTGGAGCAGGTAGACTTGTACATCATGCATTCAACTTGGCAAGTTCACCAACTGCCTGAGAATAGTTAGCTAGGGAGTCGTTGGGCAGTTTTAGATGGGGAAGTTGCCCAACAACTCCCTAGCTAACTAAGAAAAGTATGGACAATATTGAGAATAAAAGAGTGTAGATTGTCTCACTAAGAAAAGTATACTGATATGCTCAAATTAACCCTTAGAGCTACTCTCTCAAATTAAGAGATCATTGTAGTACTTAGGGATCGAATCCACAAGGACTTAGATTGTTGCACGATAAATTTCAGGTTCAAATCAAGCTAAGGAAAAACTAAGTGAATGTAATGCAAGTAATGAAAAGATAGCATCAAATCGATTGTGAGAAGGTTTTAAATCAAAGAGAGAAACGCTAGGTCTTGGGAATTTCGCAGGTGATTCCGAATTGCAAATCTAGACAGAATGTTAGGAGTTTATTAAGCATTGTTCTTGAACTTGAAACACTAATATAAAACCAATCAACTTCCGCTGCAGAGATTATCTATGTCTAAATCCTAGAATCTCAAATTCCTTTGCAAATCCTATCAATTCAAACAAGCATTAAAATCAGGTCCAATTGTTCACAAAATTCTAAACCAAATTCCTTTGCAAATAGGAATTTTGCTCATCTAAGATTAGTTCTGGTGATTAACAATACTTCCGCATCTATTAATCAACCTAATATCAGATTCTAGGTCATGAAGCTAGAATAAGCAATAAACACAAATCAAGATGAAGAACTCTAATGATTTTACCCTAACAATTCAATTCAACCTAGCAATTCATCATCACCTTTGAAAAACTCCTAAACCTAACAAGCAAACTACTCAGACATGATCAATGAAACAGAAATCATAATTTGAATAGAAAGCATAAGAGAAATCAATAGAAGAAATAAAGGAGTTCAAAATCTTCTCTAAAAGAGAATGATTTATCTCTCCAAAAACTCTCTAAAAATCGCTCTCTTAATCTCTTTGTAAAATAAAGCTTAGGTCTAAACAATGACCTTAAAAATCCTTTTATAGACCCAGAATACAATTTGGGGCAAAACTGCAAATATATAAAACTTCTGGGCGAACTTGTAAGTCTTCAGAAATCTTTAAAAACTCGGGCAAGATTTGTGCACTTTTGGTGTCGATCGACACCAAGACCCTAGTGTCGATCGACACGGGATTTGCACGCGCACTGTACAATTTCTGCTCGAGTGTACAATTTTTGCACGACTTGATTTCTTCAGCAACATTTTCTGTTTTGCTCCAGAATGCTCCAATATCTCCAAATAAGCTCCAAACATATCCAAACCTGTAAAGACTCAAAAAGATTCGAAAATAACAAAAAGACTCTATAAACAGGACTTATATCATGGTCAAAAACCCATAAAAACCATGATATATCAACTCCCCCAGACTTAGCTTTTGCTTGCCCCCAAACAACAAAAAACTAAATACAGAGTCGAGGTTTGAAAACACGGGAACTCACCTTCTCATAGATCATTGCTTTGACTGTTCATCTTGTAATCCACACATTGCATTTCTTAAACCAAATCGAACCACCGTGTACTTCGCCTTAGACATTCACAACATTCCAGATTCAACACATAAATTCACAGCATTGTCCAATAACTATCATTGCTAAACTTCATCAGCAGCCTAAATGTTCAAGAACCTTCTAGATTCATTCCCATACTATACATAATAAATTTGCATTGCAATCTATTAACCTTTGGTACTCTTTCTCTCCCCCATACTTATTATATTATTCAGGTGTAGGTAAATAATGGTATCACAGGAAAATCCTAACCTTACTTCCACCTATGATCATCTCTTTAAAATAAAATACTGGGATCATTGGAAATTTTTCTACCCTTCACTCAAAGAGAATTATCTCAAATGTTCAAAATTTATCATATTATTTCTTTCTTTTTCTTTAAATATCAAGGGAGAGGAGTACCATCACTTTTCAAACATTGCAGGCAATTTATCAGGTATGAATGAGGAATCAAACTCTATGAATATCAGACTTACTAACTTAGCCTTTTTGAAGCTTAAGTTAAGTGGAATTTGCTGGAAATATGGATATTTCTAGTTAACTGGTCAGCCTAAGGATTTTTCATTAGTCAGAAACTGGTATTAATCATGCAGCAATGGTCACTCAGATGAAACAATCATCACAAACAATCAAGAGAAAGATCCTAGTTCCCAACTAGTTTTGACTCAATAAAACAAATTTTGGACTAACTCAAAACTGACTCTCAAAAACAAACACAACGTCAGTAACTACCTCCCCCAGACTTAAACAACACTGTCCCCAATGTTATCAAGCCTGAAGTAGGTGAAAAGAAGAATCAGAACTCAGTGAACAGAGGTTTTCGAGAAACATACCTTGTAGGTCAGATGAATGAGTGATATAATGTGAAAGAGCACAAAAATCCAACCAGTTTAGGCTTTTGAATCACTCAAAAAGGTCAAGAAACGCAAAATTTATGGATGGTTGAACTTTTGGAATTGCAGTCCCGTCAAGGTGTCGATCGACACCAGTAGGTGGGTGTCGATTGACACTGTTTACTGTCGACCAAGGTGTCGACCTCGGTCGATATCCGTCCTTCTCGAGGCAATTTTTTTTTTTTTTTTTTTTTTTTTTTTGAACACAAAAACCAGTTATAAAAACCAAAATTAAGACTAAGTATGTACACTTACCAGTGGGTTGCCTCCACTAAGCGCTTGTTTTCAGTCATTTAGCTTGAATTTGTCGGGGTTCAGAGACCTGGTGGATCAGAGAGTGGCAGTGAATGCCTTTGGGAACAATATCTCCTCATCCATGGTGGTGTATAAGCAGTAGGTGCATGAGCTCTTCCAAGGAAGTGAGGAACAACAGAAGGGCGGGATATGACTTTGGATGGGACACTTCTTTTTCCTTCATGACAAGAAGCTTTCCGAAAACCTTTTGTTTTAGTCGATTTTGGGTGACTCTGCGGAGGGTGTCGATCGACACTAGGTGGGTGTCGATCGACACTAGGTGGGTGTCGATCGACACCGAGTTCTGCAATTTGAATTTCTGCAATTTTCCTGCAGTTCAACTCTACAATCCTTGCCTCCATCACAAATTCGTCTTCTTCAAATAACTTGTCAGTGATTAGAACCTCTTCTTCAAGCCTAATCTTGAAGATATGATATTCACTCCAATCCTCAAACCCAACACCTTTCTCAGAAGTTTCAGACATTGCCTCTTGAACAACCACCTTTTTCACTTGCTCACCAGCATCTGACTCATTGACATACCCAGTAGTAATGTCTTCTGAATGCCTCAAGATTGGTTCATCATCTCTGGAAGTCCTCACAGAGAAAGTCTGGCCATCAATGGTGGATTTCTCTCTTAGCTTGTCCATGTCAAAACTCATGATAACATCACCCAAATCAAGGTTTATCTTCCCCTTTCTCACATCAATGATGGCACCAGATATAGCCAATAATGGTCTTCCCAGGATAAGAGGATCTGTAGGTTCTTCATCATAGTCCAAAACTACAAAATCTGTGAGAATTAAGCAGCCTTCAATCTTGATGGGAACATCTTCTAAGACACCTTTTGGGGTTCTTGTTGATCGATCAGCTAAGATAAGAGAGATCCCAGCTGGCTTGAAATCAGTCATTCTAAGTCTAGCAGCAACAGAGGAAGGCATCAGGTTGATGCTTGAGCCTAGATCACAAAGAGAGTGAGGAAACTTTTATGTTGAGATTGAGCAATTCAACACAAAGTTTCCTGGATCTTTTAGCTTCTCTGGAATCCTGCTCTGAATCTTAGCACATACTTGTTTAGAAACAATCACTTTCTTCTTCTTCTTCTTTGGAACTGTTCCCAAAAGAACTGCACTGATGTCTCTGGTTAGCAATGCTCATTCCTCAGGACTTATACCATTCACAACCATTCTCTTGACATATCTTCTCAGTGCAGGTGAAAGCTTGACTGCATCAACTGTGGGCATCTCAATTATCAGCTTGTCTATCATTGCTTTGCATCTGGCTTCTTCTATCTCCTTTTTAGATTTCTAGGAGCTCTTGGGTAAGGAATCTTAGGCTGGTAGACTCTCTCTTCAGCTGGTTTGAGAGTTTCAGGAGGATTTAGCTCTCTTTGCGAAGGGTGTCGATCGACACCAGTTGGTGGGTGTCGATCGACACCAGCTGGTGTCGACGGTTCGCATTGATCCGTGTCGACCCTAGTCGATAAGCCTTCGTCAAAGCTCGAAAATTCGCAAATTTCTACTGGTGTCGATCGACACCCATCCTTGGTATCGATCGACACTACCTCTGAAACAGCAATATTGTCCTTCTCAGAGTCTTCAAGTCCCATGAAATTCTCTGCACTTCTCACCATGACGGCATTGACATGACGCATGGGGTTGGTATCAGTCTTTCCAGGAAGAAAACCATCTTGTCTCTTGATAGACTCAGCAGTTTGGGCAATTTGGGAATCCAATTTCCTGACATGGGTGTTTAAAGACTCAACCTTCCCATTCAAATCAGTATACAAGGCATCAATCTTCCCATTAAAGTCCACAGTGATCTGCTGCTGACCCTCTAGCAGCTGTTCAAGCATAGTTTCCATCTTACTTGAGGCTGATGGTGCAGGAGGTGGCTGATAAGAAGAGGAACCATAGTTCCTAGTGAAATTGTTGCTCTGAAAAGGCTTCTGGTAATTGTCAAACCTTTGATCTTGAAAACCAGCTCCATTGATAAAGTTAACAGCTTCTTCCTCAGCTGGTTCGAATTGCTACACTTCAGCAGCAATTTAGACTGATTTTTTACCCACCAGAAGGCTATGCACAGAATCCAACTTAGCCTTCACTTCTGCAGCAAACTGATTACTATCCACACTTCCAGCAAGCTTCTTCCTCTCAAAGTCTGCATTCTTGGTACTATTGCTAGATGCCAAGTTCTCAATCAATGTGATTGCATCTGCTGGAATCCTGGTGTTGAAGCTCCCATTGCTAGCAGCATCCAACGCCATCTGATACTTCCAGTCAATGCCTCTGAAGAAAATACCAAGTAGCTGCACTTGATTGAAACCATGGTGTGGACAGTCTCTCTGATATGACCTGAATCTCAACCAAGCAGCCTTGAAAGCTTCAGCTGGTCCTTGAGAGAAGGAGGCAATTTTCGTTCTGAACTCTTCAGACCGTGCATCATCATAGAAATGATTGAAAAATGTGTTCTTGGTGTCCTCCCAAGTAGTCAAAGAGCCAGGCTCTAGTTGTTTCAGCCAATAAGCTGCATCTCCTCCAAGAGAATAAGGAAACAGCTTGCAAAACAGGAAGTCATTGCTAACTCCATTAGCCTTGACACTTGAAGCCAAATCCTCAAACCTCTCTATGTGATCTATAGGATGCTCATGTGGAAGACCATGGAAAGGGTGCTGTCCTACTAGCTGGCAATAAGCAGGCTTCACTTCAAAGTCATTCCTCTGAAAAGCAGGAGGACGGATTGCAGCTCTATTTGCATAAAACTGATCAGGCCTATTGAAATCTCCAAGAGTCCTTTGTTGAAAACGCCCAGCAGCTTGTTGTTGCACATTCTGCACAACTGGTGGCACAATTTGTTCCTCAATCACAGTGCCATCATCAGCAAGTCGCTGTCCTTCATTTCGCCTGTTACTCTCTGCATCACACAACAGACCATCTTCACCTTGAATCAGCACCAATAGAGCAACCATCTTAACAGGTTTTTTTGCTTTCCTGTTTGTTCGCTCTAAACGTGCTAGCGTCTGGTTGTCCAAATCGATCAGCTCCTTTTCCTTGTTGCTTCGAGTAATGCGATTAGGCATGCACCTGAAACACACAAGAAAACATTAGTAATAAAAATAAAAACTTAGACAAGATTCTAAAACTAAAATCTATAGGCAACGATTAAGTCCCCGGTAACGGCGCCAGAATTTGATATGCTCAAATTAATCCTTAGAGCTACTCTTTCAAATTAAGAGATCACTGTAGTACTTAGGGATCGAATCCACAAGGACTTAGATTGTTGCACAATAAATTTTAGGTTCAAATCAAGCTAAGGAAAAACTAAGTGAATGTAATGCAAGTAATGAAAAGATAGCAGCAAATCGATTGTGAGAAGGTTTTAAATCAAAGAGAGAAACGCTAGGTCTTGGGAATTTCGCAGGTGATTCCGAATTACAAATCTAGACAGAATGTTAGGAGTTTATTAAGCATTGTTCTTGAACTTGAAACACTAATATAAAACCAATCAACTTCCGCTGCATAGATTATCTATGTCTAAATCCTAGAATCTCAAATTCCTTTGCAAATCCTATCAATTCAAACAAGCATTAAAATCAGGTCCAATTGTTCACAAAATCCTAAACCAAATTCTTTTGCAGATAAGAATTTTGCTCATCTAAGATTAGTTCTGGTGATTAACAATACTTCCGCATCTATTAATCAACCTAATATCAGATTCTAAGTCATGAAGCTAGAATAAGCAATAAACACAAATCAAGATGAAGAACTCTAATGATTTTACCCTAACAATTCAATTCAACCTAGCAATTCATCATCACCTTTGAAAAACCCCTAAACCTAACAAGCAAACTACTCAGACATGATCAATGAAACAGAAATCATAATTTGAATAGAAAGCATAAGAGAAATCAATAGAAGAAATAAAGGAGTTCAAAATCCTCTCTAAAGGAGAATGATTTATCTCTCCAAAAACTCTCTAAAAATCGCTCTCTTAATCTCTTTGTAAAATAAAGCTTAGGTCTAAACAATGACCTTAAAAATCCTTTTATAGACCCAGAACACAATTTGGAGCGAAACTGCAAATATATAAAACTTCTGGGCGAACTTGTAAGTCTTCAGAAATCTTTAAAAACTCGGGCAAGATTTGTGCACTTTTGCACGGGATTTGCACGTGCACTGCATAATTTCTGCTCGAGTGTACAATTTTTGCACGACTTGATTTCTTCAGCAACATCTTCTCTTTTGCTCCAGAATGCTCCAATATCTCCAAATAAGCTCCAAACATATCCAAACCTGTAAAGACTCAAAAAGATTCGAAAATAACAAAAAGACTCTATAAACAAGACTTATATCATGGTCAAAAACCCACAAAAACCATGATATATCATATACACTGAGAATAGTTAACTGCATAAATCATAGCTGAACAATATTGCATTTAAATAAGAAAAGTAATGATAGAGGGGCTCACAATCTTCTCTAGAAGAGTGTAGATTGTCTCTTACAAAGCTTTGGATCAATATCTCTCAAGGTCTCAATATAAAATCAGATAAGATACAAACCAAATAATAGCTGAAAAACCTAAAATACAGACAAAGCTCGAATAGAGCACTTTTGCAATTAGTAAAACTTCTGGACAAAACTGTAATTTTTTCTTCATCTTTTAATAAACCCGTGACTCTTTCTCAGGAATGGATGACGAGCGTCACCAATTAGGTGGTGACAAGCGTCACCAATGAACATCATCGTCTTTATTTGCTCAAGTTGGGATGAATTCCTGTTTTGCTCCATAATGCTCCAAAATCTCCAATTATGCTCCAATCACGCATTAACCTATAAAGACTCTAATAAGACTCTAAAAGACCAAAATACTCTATAAATATGACTTATATCATGGTTAAAAATCATGATATATCAACTCACCCATACTTAGCTGTTGATTGCCCTCAAGTAAAACAGCAAACTACGATCAGAGTCGAGGTTTGAAAAACATGAGAACTCACCTTCTCTGTAGATCATTGTACTAACTGCTTATCATATAATTCACACACTGCAAGAATCAATCCAAATCAAACCACCATGTATTTCTCCTTAGACATTCACAACATCCCAGATTCAACTCATAAATTCACAGCGTTATCCATTAACCATCCTTGCTAAACCTCATCAATGGTCTAAATATTCAAGAACCTTTTAGACTCATTCTCATATTATACCTTAACAAATCAGCTCTGCAATCTATCAACTTTTGGTACTCTTTCTCTCCCCCGGACTTATTCTTTTCTCATACTGTTTTTTGTATTATTACACCAAGTGTAGGTAAATAATGATGTCACATGATAATCCTAATATTACTTCCACCTATGATCATCTCTTTTAAATGAAATACTGAGATCATTGGAAAATTTCCTAGCCCTTCACCCAAAGAGAATCATGTCATCTTTGAAATTTTAAAACAAGGGAGAGAAGTACCATTATTTTTCAAACATTGCATGCACTTTATCAAATATGAATAAGGAGTCAACCTCTATGAACATCAAATTCACTAACTTAGTCTTTTAAAAGCTCAAGTTTATATGGATTTTGCTGGAACTATGGATGTTTCTTGTTAACTGGCCAGTCTTTGGATTTTTTATTGGTCAGATTATGGTATGAATTCTACAGCAGTGGTCCCTCAGATGAAATAATCAAGAGAAAAGTCTTAGTTTTCAACTAGTTTTGACTCAATAAAACAGGTTTTTGACACAACTAACTAGCTCTCATAACAAAACACAATGTCAACAACTACTTTCCTTAGACTTAAACAACACCGTCCTTAATGTTATCAAGCCCAAAATTGACAAAATAAAAGAAATAATACAGACAGAATAAAGAAAACCAAATGTTTATCTGAGTCTACAGCTAGTGACGGTCGTCACCCCTCCTCAATATCGACCTCTGTAATGATCTAGGTCTTCACCCAATTATCAAATCACTCGAATTTAATTGATATTTAATTTGGTGAACGAAAAACTATCTATCTCTCTACTGCAAGAAGAAACACTGTCTTAAGTTTAAGTTTGTTTTGGATTAGTCTTTAACTATATATGTAATATGTGATACTTTGCTCTTGTGTCTTTGTGTGGATAATCTTCTTTCTACTACTCATGGTTAAGCTCTTTTTCACTTGCAGTTAGTTTTTGGATGTTTGTAAATACTTTGAGGATTATGTTTAGGACTTAGGTAGTAATCGGGGATGATGATGGTTTGGAATCGTAATTTTGATTACCCTAGTAAACATGTTATTAAATTATTTGACTGAGATATCCAGTTTTAACTTCATTTTACAATAAAGGATCACAATATATACAGGTACTTCATAGGCAACATCAAAAGAAGATAAGTTAAGAATGAAATGGAACCGATAAGTAAACATTTCAAGGAGTTGAAAAGAAAAAAATGTAGACATTTCAAGCACATATATAGGCTACATACATCAAAAAAGACAACAACGTAATGGTTAAGTGTAGAAGATAAATGATTTACTGGTGAAACAGAGAGGAATAGAGGTTATAGTTTAAAGTCTTCGGAAAATTGTAACACTTTTCCTGAAATTTATTTCATGCCATTATAACATTACAAGCGTCTCCTGACCATAGAGGGTTTTGTTATGATGTAGTTACAATCTGTAAATGCAGACCTTTCAATGGATTACATAGTGACTGAACAGAAGGAGGAGAAACTGTGAAGAAATGTTGTGTTTCTGCAGGTTCTTGAGGGAAAAAAGTGACTTTTTGCAGAAGACAAAGTGTTGCTGCTACGCCAAAACTTCATGGTACGGTGTAGGAATACTGATCCCAGGAGTATCTGGAGGCATCTCAGGCAAAGCATCATCGTTTCCTTCAAGATAGTTCATCACTTGGATCATGCTAGGCCTGTCCTCTGGATTGTACTGTGCACAGAGTAGACCAAGCTTCAGTACCATCTCTATCTCCTTGCAGACATAATCTCCTTCAAGTCTAGCATCTCGGGCACCGACCAAGTTCCCTCTTTTAGAGCATTGACACACCCAACTGATTAGATTGAACTCGTCAGGCTTCCCTGGATACTCTATGAACATTCTCCCACAGGCAAACTCAAGTAGTAATGCCCCAAACGAATAAACATCGGCTTTGGTCGTAGGCATCCCTGTGATGATAAGCTCTGGAGCCACGTACCCTACGCTTCCAAGCATTGGGTTCCTGTTTGTGCCGAACATAGCCAGGCCAAAGTCTAGCCTCCCGTTTAGATCCTCGTCCAAGAGTACATTAGCCGCTTTGACATCTCTGTGGAGAACCATCTGCTCGTGGAGATATACAAGAGCAGAAGCCACTCCTTTGATGATGTGAAACCTTTGGGACCAACTTAGCTTTGGCTTTTCTTCATTGAACAAGAAATCGTCTAGGTTCCCGTAAGGCATGTAATCGTAGACCAAGAGTAGTTCACCTTTTCTTCTGCAGTACCCTAAGAGCTGCACGAGATTCTTGTGCCTTAGCTTCCCAATACCAACAATCTGAGAGACGAGGTGCTTGGTGTCTTCTTCTGCATCCAAAGAAACTCTCTTGACAGCGATCTGTGCATTTGACGAGAGCTTTCCTCTGTACACCGTCCCGTTCGCCTCTGTGCCGTGAAGCTCGCTCTCTTTGAAACCTTTGGTGGCTTTGTAGAGAGCTTTGTAAAAAAACCTCTGAGGGCTGTAATCTTCTTCCCATTCTTCTCTGACTTCTTCGTACTTGCTGTTCGCATACATTGATCTTAATGCTGCTCCCATCTTCAGATTTTCTTGCAGGTTCTCAAGATCGCTTTGTCTGAACAGATTTTGTGAATTCCATTGTTTGTGTCTGTTGCAACTTTGTCAAAGCCATCTCTGTTTGGTGATGATTTGTGTGTTGTTGTGGGAAATGAGTTGCATACCACTTTCTTTTCAGGGGGAAGGTCAACTGTTGTACCAGACCGTCCAATCTTGTTCTTTTAATTGTAATTAATCTCTTAAATTGGCATTTAATCATATACTAGTTGCATTTTCAGAATTCTAAATGAAGATTTCCATAATCATCAAATTCAATTTTTATATTGCACATTGAACAGGTTCATCTGTTTGATCACCTGTCTGAATTATGAATATTAAAATATTTCTTTCTCAAGATGAAATATTTTCTTCTTGTTACAAAAGTCAACTACAAGAAGAGAAACAAAATCTTTTGGTCAATAGAAACTAACAGTCGGCTAAATGAATGAAGAAAACAAAAAGATTTACGTATACAACAAATACAACAGACTTCAGACAACATGATTAAAAAAAGCCTTCTCTGTTCTTTAGTTTGGTTGAAGCATCTTTCCATGAGTTTCTTCCTCAACAACTGCAGCAGAACAAAACGCATCAGAATACACAAATGCAGGTTCGTTCATATAATTATAAATCAATTTTGTTTTAGTTGAAGACTAAAAGAGAACTCACTTTCATGCGTGTTGGCTAAAAGTGGAGCTTTGTTGTCTGCTGAATTAGGAGCAGGTACCATGTTTGTGGCTCCACTAAATGTAGAAGCCTCAGAAGAAGCTTTACGAGGACTGATAGCTTTAGATATCACTCTAGAAAGTGCTCTATCGTCTTCTCCAGGCTCAAACTTCTGGATTATGTATTCCTTCATCGATACGCCTTTGTCCCATACCTGATGCTGCAAGCACAATATGATTGACTGATACAGATGGAGACGTGTCACATGTAAACAAGTTATAGTACCTTAGTATTGAAGCCAGCGGGCTGGTTAGTTCCTGCAGAGTTGATTTCTGAAACATCATTTGTTTCTCGTTCTGCTGACTCTGTTGGTACCGGAAAAGCCATATCTTGAATCTTCTTAGTTATGGCGTGTGTTGCATCAGAGACTTTAGCATAAGCAGGTGCTAGCGTCTCTGTCACGGTTTCTGTTACCGTCTTGCTTGGACTAATAGGTTCTTGGTTTGTGCACTCCTTCCCTGTCTTATCAGCAGGCTTCTCTTGCTTGACATCAGACAAAACATTCTTCTCAGGGACCAGAGAGTTTTCTTTGTTGGAACCAGTACAATCTTTATGTTCTTGTTTAGCGTCGTGTTTGGATGGGAGAACAGACAAGACATTCGTCTCAGTGATCACAACATTTTCCCGGGGATGCTGCCTCGCAGTTTCCTTCAACTCTTCAGGTGCTTTCTTTGATTCATACACTGAAAAATATCACACAAGACAATCGATTAGTCGTCTTGGGCAATTCAAGAAAGAAAGGTGGTTTGTTCATGAAGATTTGATTTACTTGGGGCTCCAAGATATTCAGGATCTTCTTCTTCTCCTGTTTCTCTTTCTTCTCTGGCTTTACGGTCTTTCAAGTTGTCACGTGGTGAGAGTGTCTCATAACCTTCTTTTTCTCTAACTTGATGGTCTTCGAATCTGGCAAAGGGAGACATGGTTGCATCACCTTCTTCATCATGTCTCTTCTTGTTGCTTAGACTGTGCTGCAGCTTTTTTGCCTTGTCTTTCATTTTCGAGAACAGAGATTTCTTGTGGTGGGAATGTTCTCCCTGAAGCTCATTCTCCTTTCTTGGTGAACCACTAGGTGACAGCTTTGAACCTTCACCAGCTGAGAAAATATATATGAAAGAAAATGAGTTTCGAACCAAGACTTTGCGTCCAATCCAAGAAACATCAAATCAAAACTACTAAGAAGCAAATGAAATGGATAATAGAGAAGTTGGATCGTTTCTTGAAGAGACTATACATTGGTGACGCTGGCCAATTGTAGAGAAGCTTGGACTTCCTGAATGATTAACATGTGTTTTTAAGCTTTCGAGCTCAGCGACCGGATCAAGTTGAGGCGACATTTGAGAGAAAAAAACGATTGCAGATTTTCTGTTTGGAACTTTGGATTTTCAGACAATAACATATGAGATACATATAAGACAAGAAACAGGTGTGAATGTCCACGAGTCTTGTTTTTCTCCGAGGTTCTTGGACAGACCATAAGAACATTGCTTTTAAATAGCTATAACCTCTAATTTGGAGAAGCATAAAAAGAAAGAAGACAAAGTCTTTGCCTTAGATTTTGACGTTTTGAGCTAAATAATAGGAGTCACATTTATGAAATTTGCTAGAGAAAAAATGGAACCGGCAATGATAACAAATACTTAAAGAGAAGAACTCAATCTGAACTTTTATGACTATATTTTCTTTTGTCACTGACTCACTATGTGAAAAAGAACAAGAACACACCTGAAAATTAGGTGAACTCTAACTTAAGTATCTCTTTGGTGAGTCAAAAGTACATACTAAAATTTAATGAATGTGAAATACAGAGACATGCAGATGTTTGTTTGTGTACTTTTAATAGCACTTTGTAAAAGTAAGACACGAGTGAAATGTTCCACACGTGCTCGGCAGTTTTGCATCTACTTAACATTTGTGGTGTTTGCAACTAACTAAAACGTCACGCTTTGTTCTTGTAAATACACAAAACGGAATGTAGTCTAAAAAGAAAATCTCTATGAGACTTGAGTTTTGCATAAAACCCCAAAGTACACATTAAGCTTTTGCCGAAGCCAAAATCTTCGCATTTCCTCTGTAAAACCTTATCTTTGCTCTTTCTTCTCCGCCATGGCCGCCTTCTCCGTCAATGGGCAGCTTATCCCGGCGGCGACAAGCTCTACCACTTCTATCTCTTCTCGCCGTAAATTCTCATCTCCCTCCTCTTCTCGCCTTCCTCGCATCTCCGCACCCTCTCCTCGTGTCCCATCCATAAAATGCAGCAGTAGAAGCTTACCTACCCGAGATACGGAGCCATCTTCCAAAGACTCCCTCCTCAAAAGCCTAGCGAAACCGCTCGCTGTAGCCTCCGTATCCTCCGCTGCGTCACTCTTTCTATTCCGAATCTCAAATCTCCCTTCGTTTCTAAGCGGCGGCGGAGGAGGAGGCGATGGTAATTTCGGCGGATTCGGCGGTGGTGGAGGCGGCGGAGGTGGAGGAGATGGAAGTGACGGTGGATTTTGGGGGAAATTGCTTTCCCCGGCGCCTGCAGTTGCCGACGAGGAACAGTCACCGGATTGGGATTCTCACGGGTTACCGGCAAACATCGTCGTGCAATTGAACAAGCTCAGTGGCTTCAAGAAGTACAAGGTCTCCGATATCATGTTCTTCGACCGGCGGAAGCAGACGACGATCGGCACCGAGGACTCTTTCTTCGAGATGGTGTCGATCCGGCCAGGTGGAGTCTACACGAAAGCCCAATTGCAGAAGGAGCTAGAAAACCTAGCTACTTGCGGGATGTTCGAGAAAGTCGACTTGGAAGGGAAGACGAAGCCCGACGGAACCCTAGGAGTCACAATCTCCTTCGCGGAGAGCACGTGGCAGTCAGCGGACAGGTTCAGATGCATCAACGTGGGGCTAATGGTGCAGTCGAAGCCGATAGAGATGGATACGGACATGACTGATAAAGAGAAGCTCGAGTATTACAGGAGCTTGGAGAAGGACTACAAACGGAGAATCGATAGGGCGAGGCCTTGTTTGTTGCCGGCGCCTGTGTACGGTGAGGTGATGCAGATGCTGAGGGATCAAGGGAAAGTCAGCGCGAGGCTGTTGCAGAAGATTAGGGACCGTGTTCAGAAATGGTACCAGGACGAAGGGTATGCTTGTGCTCAGGTTGTGAATTTCGGGAACTTGAACACGAAGGAGGTTGTTTGTGAAGTTGTGGAAGGAGACATAACTCAGCTTGTTATTCAGTTTCAAGACAAGCTTGGTAATGTGATTGAAGGTAACACTCAAGTCCCTGTCGTCCGCAGGGAGTTGCCTAAACAGGTATGTGTCTCAAAGCTCTCAAGCTCTCTCTGCTATGTCAGATTGTGTCATTAGTTGATTTTTAGTTTGTTGATTCTTTGATAGATACTTTTTTAGTCATTTTATTTGGCTTGAACAAATCTTCTATAATCCGTACATGCTATGAAATTATCTCATTTGTTATGTTTTGTTTTTGGTGATAAAGTGTATTTTTTGATGACAGCTTCGACAAGGCTATGTTTTCAACATTGACGCTGGGAGACAAGCTCTCAAGAACATCAACGCATTAGGGCTGTTCTCTAACATTGAAGTGAATCCACGCCCAGATGAGAAAAACGAAGGCGGCATTGTCGTTGAGATCAAACTGAAAGAGCTAGAACAGAAGTCAGCTGAAGTCAGTACTGAATGGAGTATTGTTCCTGGGCGTGGAGGAGCTCCCACATTTGTATGAATCCTTCCTTCCTTATTGGAAATAAGTTATTTTTTTGAAAATTTCAATTAATTTTGCTTTGTCTTTGTTTATATGCACCAGGCTTCATTCCAACCAGGTGGGTCTGTTACTTTCGAACATCGAAACATCCATGGTCTTAACAGGTCTCTCATGGGTTCAGTGACCACTAGCAACTTCTTGAACCCTCAGGTATATTCAGTTAGCTTACGTTTTTTTTTTTGATAAGTCTCTGGTTCAACCTGTTTATTTGATACCCATCCATCTATCACTGCTTCTATGTGCAGGACGATCTTTCGTTCAAGCTCGAGTATGTACACCCATACCTGGACGGTGTTTACAATCCACGTAACCGTACATTCAAAACGAGCTGCTTCAACAGCCGCAAACTTAGCCCAGTGTTCACAGGAGGACCAGGTGTTGAGGAAGTGCCAGCAATTTGGGTTGATCGAGCTGGTCTGAAAGCTAACATAACTGAGGTAAGCTTGCCAAATTCTCAGTGCCATTTGTCGGCTTGTTTTTGTCCTACAAACACTTTAAACTAATCCATATTGTCGTGCAGAACTTCACCCGTCAGAGTAAGTTCACATATGGGCTTGTGATGGAGGAGATCACAACCCGAGATGAAAGCAGTCACATCGCTGCAAATGGTCAGAGACTACTACCTAGCGGTGGAATCAGTGCCGATGGACCACCAACAACTCTCAGTGGTACCGGTATTGATAGAATGGCTTTTCTACAAGCCAACATCACTCGTGACAATACTAAGTTCGTCAATGGAGCTGTTGTTGGAGAGAGGAATGTCTTTCAGGTTTGTATACTCTATAGGATTATAATTATGAGTCGTATGTAATACTCTATAACCTTTTACACACTCTGTATTTGGTAATCGCAGGTGGATCAAGGCCTAGGTATCGGGAGCAAATTCCCGTTCTTCAACCGCCATCAACTTACCATGACAAGATTCATTCAGCTGCAGCAAGTAGAAGAAGGCGAAGGTAAGTCACCACCACCGGTTCTAGTCCTCCATGGGCATTACGGTGGCTGCGTTGGTGACCTTCCAAGCTATGATGCTTTTGTCCTTGGTGGTCCTTACTCTGTCCGTGGCTACAACATGGGTGAGCTCGGTGCAGCTAGAAACATTCTAGAGGTAAACAAACAAACGAACAAAAGAAAACATTCTTTCTTTTTAAGTCTGAAATAATATAAAAATTGCGTTGTCTGATATGGTTCATGGATTGTAGCTTGGTGCTGAGATCAGAATACCTGTGAAGAACACGCATGTCTACGCCTTTGCTGAGCATGGGAACGATTTGGGAAGCTCCAAGGACGTGAAGGGAAACCCAACAGCTGTCTACAGGAGAATGGGACAGGGTTCATCGTACGGTGTAGGTGTGAAACTTGGTTTGGTACGAGCTGAGTATGCTGTAGATCACAACAATGGAACTGGTGCGCTGTTCTTCCGGTTTGGAGAGAGGTATTAAGGTGATATGAGAAGTAAGTTCATGTAACCTAATTTAGTGGGCTTCTGCAATTTGTTCAAGCTCTTCTGCAATTTTTTTTCTTTTCTTTTGTGGCTTTTAAATCCTTAATTTTTGTTTTGTTTTTGTTTTCAAATAATTGGCTTAATGTTACTGTTTTGCTTGCGTTGTTGAGTTATGCTGAGAATCGGGAAAGAGTTTTCTTCTTCGTAAACTTCATTATTTAAAGCTGAGCTTCTTTACGATTTCTGATTCCTGAAAATGGTCGTTTCTGTTATATTCGGCTAAATTTGCAAATATTGTTGAGAGTTTTAGTCTCTGATCAGATGTCCCTCTACTTCATAAGGGTAATCTGAAAAACCACCTTCTAATTTGATTTTTTTTTTTAATTATTTTTAATTCGAAAATCATTGTACATGTCTATTTTATCCTTTGTTTTTTTTTCAGAATTACAGATCCAATCATATTAAATATATCCAAATTTTAATTTAATGGATCAATCCGAAATAAAACCTAAAGAAACTTAATCTTTATAGTGAAAAAACTCTCCAGAAATCGAAGAAACTCCTCGAGACTTGAGACATTGTTTAAAGTTCGTTTTTTTCCCGAAAATTACCGATTAATGCATTTTTTTGTTGCCGACAAAACTTTACTGTTGCCGACAGAAAACAAAAAAACTGCATATTAGATGTAATTTATAAAGAAGAAAAGTCCTAAAAAGTCGCGTTCGCGTTGATAGAACTTTTGGATAAAGCACTGAGATTGAGTGCTGCACTCTGTTCTGCTTTTCGAGCAAAAAGGTTCAAGAAACGATCTTGTGCACATTTTGAGATCTTTCAACTCGATCCCGTTGAGATGGTAGATGCGATCACGGAGTTCGTCGTGGGAAAGATGGGCAATTATATCATCGAAGAAGCATTAAAGTTGATAGGAACCAAAGACGAACTAGAGGAGCTCAAGACTGAGTTGATGTGTATACAAGGTTATCTCAAGGATGTTGAAGCTCGAGAAAGAGAAGACGAGGTCTCGAAAGAGTGGACGAAACTAGTTTTAGATATAGCTTACGATGTTGAAGATGTTTTAGACAGCTATACCCTGAAAGCCGAAGAAAGATCACAGAGGCGAGGCTTGATGAGATTGACCAACAAAATAGGAGAGAAGGTGGATTCGTACAGAATAATTGACGATATGAGAAACCTCAAGAGAAAAATCCTGGATGTTACTCGCAAGCGGGAGACTTATGGCATAGGCAACTTCAATGAGCCTCGAGGAGGAAGAGGGGAGAATACTTCAAATCTGAAGGTGAGGCAGCTTCGACGTGCTCGATCTGTTGTTCAAGAAGAGCTTGTCGTTGGTTTGGAAGACGATGCTAAGATTCTTTTGGCGAAGCTTCTTGGTGATGATGATGAGGATAACAAGAGATACATGATCTCCATATTCGGCATGGGAGGTCTCGGAAAGACGGCTCTAGCCAGGAAGCTATACAACTCGGGGGATGTGAAGAGAAGGTTCGTATACCGCGCGTGGACTTATGTTTCGCAAGAGTATAACACAAGAGATATGCTTATGAGAATCATAAGATCTTTGGGAGTAGTTTCTGCGGTGGAGCTTGAAAGGATCAAGATGTTTGTGGAGGAGGAGTTGGAAGTTTACCTTCATAGTGTTCTCGAAGGGAAAAGCTATTTGGTGGTGGTAGATGATATATGGGAGCGTGAAGCGTGGGAGAGCCTGAAGAGAGCTTTACCGGGAAATCACAGAGGAAGTAGAGTCATCATCACAACGCGTATCAGAGCCGTGGCTGAAGGTGTGGACCAGAGAGTTTACGCTCATAAGTTACGGTTCTTGACATTTGAAGAAAGCTGGAGACTGTTTGAACAGAAAGCACTCAGGGATATCGAACATGTCGATGAAGATCTGCGGAAAACCGGACAACTAATGGTTAGAAAATGCGGTGGATTACCACTCGCTATAGTCGTTCTTGCTGGCCTTATGTCAAGGAAGAGGCTTAACGAGTGGAGTGATGTTTATGCCTGTTTATGGCGACGCCTGAAAGATGACTCCATTCACGTTTCCACTGTGTTTGATTTAAGCTTCAAGGAGCTGCGACACGAGTTGAAGCTCTGTTTTCTTTACCTTAGCGTCTTCCCAGAGGACTATGAGATCGATGTAGAGAAGCTGATACACTTGCTTGTAACAGAAGGGTTTATACAAGAGGACGAAGAGATGATGATGGAAGATGTGGCTCGGTACTATATCGAAGAGCTGATAGACAGAAGCCTCATGGAAGCTGTGAGAAGAGAAAGAGGAATAGTGATGTCTTGTAGAATCCATGATCTCCTAAGAGACGAGGCCATCAAGAAAGCAAAAGAGCTCAACTTTGTGAATCTTTACAGTGTGCAACATTCTTCTACTACTTGCAGAAGGGAAGTGGTTCACCATATTATGAACAACAACGACTTGTGCGACAGACGTGTAAACAAACAAATGCGATCTTTCTTGTTCTTCGGAGACCGGAAGGGAATGCTGGGGGGGGGGGGGGGGGGGGGGGGGGGGGGGGGGGGGGGGGGTTCCGTCAAACCCATTACCTTGAAACTGAAGCTACTCCGAGTTCTTAATCTCGGAGGGCTTGTGTTTGTCTGTAAAGGTTGTACCCTCTTTAGCTTACCAGAGGTTATTGGAAGCTTGATCCACTTGAGGTACCTTGGGATATCTGACACTGGTTTGAAAAACTTACCAGCTTTTATGTCCAATTTACGGTTTCTGCAGACACTAGATGCATCTGGCAACTCCTTCGAGCGAATAACTGATCTAAATAAGCTCCCATCACTGAGGCATGTGATCGGAAAGTTTATCGGAGAATTGATAATAGGCGACGCAGTTAACCTACAGACCTTGAAGTCTATCTCCTCCTACAGCTGGAGCAAACTGAAACATGAGTTACTCAAAAATATTCGAGAGCTGGAGATCTATGACTCCGGCTTCTTTAAACGGAGAAGAGCTCCTTTAGACTTGAGTTCCTTCTCTAAACTGACCAGTCTTCGTGTCCTGAGGCTAGAGGTTACGACCTTCAAGTTGTCGTCGTTCAACATAGATTTGATCTTTCCCAGTCTTGAGTCTCTGGCACTTGTTGGAACAAATCTCGAGGAAGACCCAATGCCTGCTTTGCAGAAGTTGCCGAGACTGGAAGATCTTGTCCTGAAAGATTGCGATTGGTCGGGAGCGAAGATTAGAATCAAAGCACTAGGTTTTGGTCGGCTGAGGAAGCTTGAATTGATCACGGCAATATTAGTTGAGTTGCATATCGAAGAAGAGGCCATGCCCAGTTTGACGAAGCTGAATCTGGAGACCGAACGAGGACCAACGAAGCTGCTGATTCCACCTCGCTTGCAATCGTTTGTTCGAGGCAACTACACTATCTTCTGATCCAAATTTTGATCCTTTTGGTTTTGCAATAATAAATTGTTTGTGATTGCAAGAGTGTTTATGTGGTGTGGTTATACTTTTACATTGCATAATCCACAAAGGATGATGAAGATAGAGGATGAAGAGGTTAATGGTGGACGAAGCTGGTGCAGGCATGACTATGAGGGAGAGAGCCCTTGTCTCTAAAAGAGAAGCTCAAAGACTGTAAGAAGTGGAGACTCCCAATACTGGATGAGGTTGTCAAGTACTTCAAAACAGTGTGTGAAAAGATCACTACATTAAAGTAACAATTTCTAAACACATGATTAAACTGTTAATGATGTAACATAAAAAAAATCAAAGCTTCTACATTACATGATCAACAAAGGATGATTGCAGGAGCCTAAGGATGGTGGTACAAACCTTAATACTTAATTTGGAAACCAACGAAAAGTACTCAACTAACCAAGCTGGGTCAACTGATCTGAGACAAAGACTGTTCACTTTGATCCAATCACTGATCTTTCATGATTGTTGATATTTTTGAGGAAATATCAAAGGTACCTTCACCTTCACGGCAATTGAATTTAAGGCATAAGGTTTGTACGCAATGTCACATGTGCAGAGACAAACAAACAAAAAACCATTGACTTTTTGTGTGACGTCAGTAGTGAGCGCATGGCTCTCCAACACAATGTAAGGATAATGCTTTTTTAATAATCATATGGAGATTACTTAGAGATGTATTTGCATATTGATATGTATGAAAGAAGTGAGAGACAGAGAGAAAGAGAGAGATCAAACGATGGAGAAAAGGATAGAGAAGAGAAGGATAGTGTTACTTCCAATTCCAGTACAAGGACACATAACTCCAATGATTCAACTCGGTCAAGGCCTTAACACAAAGGGATTCTTAATTACAGTTGCTCATGGAGAAATCAATCAAGTAAACCACCTCCCTGGCTTTCAATTTCTAACCATACCAGAAAGCTTACCGATGTCTCAAATCAAGACATTAGGACCAGTCGAGTTCCTGATAAAGCTCAACAAAACCAGCGAGGCAAGCTTCAAGAACTGTATAGCTCAGCTATTGCTACAACAAGACAATGATATCGCATGTATCATCTACGACGAGCTCATGTACTTCTCTGAAGCTGTAGCTAAAGAGTTCAAGATCCCTAGTGTCATATTCACCACTGCCAGTGCTACAAATCAAGTTTGTGGCTGTGTTTTAAGCAAACTCAACGCCGACAAGTTCTTGATCGACATTGAAGGTAAGCCAAAACTAGCTTATTACCTAATCTTCACTCTATCCTTTTAAAACAGGGGATATTGTTTTTGTCTTTTCAAACTTTTTAGATCCTGAAGTGCAAGACAAGGTAGTGGAAAATTTACTCCAATTAAGGTACAAAGACTTACCGACTTCGGGAATGGGGACACTAGATCGATATTTGGAGATATGTAAGGAAGTATTTAACAGAAGAACAGCTTCAGGTGTTATCATCAACACATCGAGCTGTCTAGAGAGCTCGTCTCTGTCATGGCTGCAACAAGAACTCGGAGTTCCAGTGTATCCATTAGGACCTCTACACATAACATCTTCAGCAAACTGTAGTTTACTAGAAGAAGACAAGAGCTGCATTGAATGGCTGAACAAGCAGGAACCAAGGTCAGTGATATACATAGGCTTGGGAAGCAAAGCTAAGATGGAAAGCAAGGAAGTTCTTGAGATGGCTTGGGGGTTGTTTGATAGCAACCAACCTTTCTTATGGGTAATCATAGAGTCATTGCCAGAGGAAGTCAGTAAGATTGTCTCAGAGAAGGGATACATTGTGAAATGGGCACCACAGAGTGAAGTTCTTGCACATCCTGCCGTGGGAGGCTTCTGGAGCCATTGTGGATGGAACTCAACGCTTGAGAGTATTGCGGAAGGAGTTCCGATGATTTGCAGGCCTTTTACTGGAGAACAGAAGTTAAACGCAAAGTATATAGAGAGTGTTTGGAGGACTGGGATTAAGCTGGAAGGTGAAGTTGAAAGAGGAGGAGTAGAGAGAGCTGTGAAGAGGTTGCTTGTGGATGAAGAAGGTGCAGGCATGAGGGAGAGAACACTTGTTCTGAAAGAGAAGCTCAAAGCCTCTGTAAGAAGGGGAGGCTCTTCATACAACGCATTGGATGAGCTAGTTAAGTACTTGAATACAGAGTGAAGAAGCTGATGAACTTAATGTAACAGAGACGATCAAGCTTGCTTATTAACCTAATCTTATAAAATTTACCAAGTAAACTTGTTTTTTTTTAATGCAAATAAAAATCAATTCATATATACGAGTATCCTTTTACACAGCTTTCTCATAATAGAATGATCTCTTTTGGCTGGTTTTTGGTGAAAGAATCTATATCTCCAAGCCAAAGAAGTCCTGCTACAGACATGACGACAATGAAATGCAAGAAACTGATTGTATTGTCTTCTGGTGAATGACTGTCCATGAACACAATTATCCAAAATATGTAATTTGCAAACCATTTACAGAAACCCTATTGGAAACACAGGAAAAAACTAGATTTTCATGGTCATGAAACTTTCTCTGCTGGTTTTATTATTGATTTCCCTTTCATAAGCATTGTCATGCAAACATATTACTTATTTCTATATTAACCAGTAATATTCATATACACTAAACTTATCGTCACAGCCTGCAACATCGCCGGGTCAACCGATTTTGAGAATCATTGATGTCGCATGTGTTTAGATCTTCCCAAGAGAATCATATAAATATTGAACAAACACAATTACAGGAGAATAGGATCCCTCTTTGACAGATGGTTACTTATGATTTAAGTATCAACAAAGAACATGCCATAATGTGGCAAAAACAAAAAAAATTCCATGTGGGCCAAACAAACAAACAAAACAACGATTGGCTTTTTTGTAAAATGTCACTTCCTTTATTAGCGTGGGCATGACTCTTCAGTACCATGTAAGGTTACTTCACTTGAATTATATATAAGACAGTCTCCTCTAGAATATTGTGGAATCTCCAATGCTAATGAGATTTTAATAATAACATGGATCACTTACATAGAGATGTATGCATTGACATACGAAAGGAGGGCCACAGAAAAGAAGGGTCAAGCAATGGAAACAAGAGAAGAGAAGAGGAGGATAGTGTTGGTTCCATTTCCAGCACAAGGACATATAACTCCAATGATTCAACTCGGTCAAGCCCTTAACTTGAAAGGCTTCTCAATTGCAGTTGCTCAGGGAGAATCCAATAAAGTAAGCTCTTCTCAACACTTCCCTGGATTTCAATTTGTCACCATACCAGAATCTGTACCGGTGTCTCAACACGAGACACTCGGACTAGTTGAGTTTCTGATGAAGCTCAACAAAACCAGTGAGTCAAGCTTCAAGAACTGTATATCTCATTTGTTGCTACAACAAGGCAATGATGATATCGCATGTATCATCTATGACGAGCTCATGTACTTCTCTGAAGCTGCAGCTAAAGAGTTCAAGATCCCTAGTGTTGTATTCAGCACTGGCAGTGCTACGAATCATGCTTGTGGGTATGTTTTAAGCAAACTCAATGTAGAGAATTTCTTACTCGACATTGAAGGTAAACAATTCTATCTAATTACCCTTTCTCCAACCACTCGTTAATCGTTTCACTAAACATGGTTTCTTTATTTATTTTGCAGATCCTGAAATGCAAGAAAAGGTGGTGGATGGTTTAGATCCATTAAGATACAAAGACCTACCTGTTTCAGGAATGGGACCACTGGATCGATTCTTGGAGATCTGTAGGGAAGTATTTAACAAAAGAACAGCTTCAAGTGTTATCATCAACACGACGAGCTGCCTAGAGAGCTCGTCTCTGTCAAGGCTGGAACAAGAACTCAAGATTCCAGTGTACCCATTAGGCCCTCTTCACATTAAATCTTCAGTAGATTCTAGTTTACTAGAAGAAGACAGGAGCTGCATTGAATGGCTGAACAAGCAGAAGTCGAAGTCAGTCATATACATAAGCTTGGGAAGCATAGCTCACATCGAAACCAAGGAAGTTTTGGAGATGGCTTGGGGATTGTATGATAGCAACCAGCCTTTCTTATGGGTCATTCGACCTGGCTCTGTCCCTGGCTCTGAGCCATTGCCAGAGGAATTGAGTAAGATGGTCTCTGAAAGAGGATACATAGTGAAATGGGCACCACAGAGTGAAGTGCTTGCTCACCCTTCAGTGGGAGGCTTCTGGAGCCACTGTGGATGGAACTCAACGCTCGAGAGCATTGTGGAAGGAGTTCCAATGATTTGCAGACCTTTGAACGGTGAGCAGAAGTTAAACGCAATTTATATAGAGCGTGTTTGGAGAATTGGGATTCAGTTTAAGGGTGAAGTGAAAAGAGGAGGGGTCGAGAGAGCTGTGAAGAAGTTGATGATGGATGATGAAGGTGCATACATGAGAAAGAGATCCCTTAGTTTGAAAGAGAAGGTAAAAGCCTCGGTAAGAAGTGGAGGCTCCTCATACAATGCATTGGAGGAGCTTGTCGAGTACCTGAAAACAAAGTAGAGATGATGAACTTTGCTTTTAAAGATAGAGGCTCTATTTTCTGAATTTACAAGATCATTCATGTTGGTAACTCAAGAACCTATTTGAAAATAGAGGAAATATCTGGTGGCTCTACAACACAATGGAAGGTTATCATTATAAAAATTGAATGAGGAATACTTAATTAGTTAATGGGAAAAATGGCATTTAAATGCCCAACTTTCAAATTTCAACCAATTTAGGCATAGCCTTTTGCCTCGCCTTATAAATAACAACATTGTCATTGACTTCCGTATAAATGCCAAAGTTCTGTTGACAATGCCAATTGGGGCACAACGTCAATTTGCTTAACAAATCAAATTAGTCCGTTAATTATCCGTTTGAGTTTCTGTTAGAGACAAACGACATCGTTTTCTTCTAAGACAAACCCAATCCCAAATCGAAGCTCGAAACCCTTATTTCTAAAAATCCCCAAATCGAAGCTTGAACCCTAATTTCTAAAAATTCCCAAATCAAACACAATCCTCTAATCAAACACTTCTTAATCCAATCACCGCTTCTCATCCTTGGTTTATTGGAATTGAAATGCCGAGAGGAAAACAGAAGAAGGTTCCAAAGAAGTCTCCAAAGCCCAAATCGAAAGAACCTGAAGCGGAACCCGACGATGAAGGTTTGTTTGCAGTTGCAGTTGTAGAAGAAGATGATTGTGCGGTTTTTGGTGATGAATATTGTGACGACATTAGCGACGGAGGTGATGATGAGGAAGATACGAACACTTTAGGAGGAGTTGAAGAAGAGAGATGCCAAAACTTAGTAGTTATGTTTGGAGAGGCTGCGAGTGATGAAGATGTTGGGACTGATGGAGATAGTGGAGATGATGTTTGGGATGATGACAAGATTCCTGATCCTTTGTCATCCGACTCTGAAGATGACGACAATGGAGAAAAGGAAAAAGAAAGGCGCCGAGAGAGAGAGAGAGAGACTGAAGACCCAGAAGTTATCCTAGCTCTTGGGAAAATTTTCAACACTCCTGAAGATTTCAAGCTTGCGCTTGTAAGGTACTCCTTGAAAACTAGATATGACATCAAGTTATATCGGTCACAATCAATGAAGCTTGGTGCGAAATGCTCTGATACAAAAGTAGAGTGTCCATGGAGAGTTTATTGTTCGTATGAGAAGAGAAAACATAAGCTGCAAATTAAGGTGTTTGTCAATGCGCATGTATGTATCCGATCAGGCCACTCGAAGATGTTGAAACGTTCTACTATTGCGTGGCTGTTTGCAGAACGAATTAGAGTGAATCCGAAGATGACAAAGTATGAAATGGCTGCTGAGATAAAGAGAGGGTACAATTTAGAAGTCACCGATGAGCAATGTGGAAAGGCAAAGTCGAAACTGATAAGAGAGAAGAAAGCTAGTCATGAAGCTCATTTTTCACGAGTTTGGGATTATCAAGCCGAGGTTTTCCAAACCAATGAACACACAAAATTTGAGATTGAGACTATTCCAGGGCCAACAGTTGGAAGCAAGCAGAGGTTTTTGCGCTGTTATGTTTGTTTCAATGCACATCACGAGTCTTGGAAAGCAACATGTAGACCTATCATAGGATTAGATGGATCTTTTCTGAAGTGGGACATAAAGGGCCATCTGTTAGCTGCGGTTGGAAGAGATGGAGATAATAGGATTGTTCATATTGCTTGGGCTGTAGTCGAAGTGGAAAATGATGATAATTGGGACTGGTTCGTTAAACAGCTTTCAGAGAGTTTGAGTCTTGGTGATGGAAAAGAGGTTGCAATCATCTCAGATAAACAAGCGGTTAGTATACTAATATATTGTTGGTTTTGTCTTCATCAAATAAACAAATGTATATAGCTTCTTGTTCTGATGTGTATAATGTGTATATCACTTCAGGGGCTTGTGAAAACGGTGCGTAACCTTCTTCCTGCAGCTGAACATAGGCAATGTGCAAGACACATTATGAAAAATTGGAAGAAAGAGAGCAACGATATTGAACTAGAACGGCTGCTTTGGAAGATAGCACGAAGCTACACCATTGGAGAATTTACTGAAAATATGGAAGCATTGGAGAGGTACAATCCTCAGGCTTTACTTTCTCTACGCCAAACTAATCCGCAGTCGTGGTCTAGAGCTTACTTTAGAATAGGTTCGTGCTGCAATGACATTTTGAATAACTTGAGTGAGTCTTTTAATAGAACAATTAGGCAGGCAAGAGAGAAGCCTTTGTTAGACTTATTAGAGGATATTAGGCGACAAGCTATGGTTCACAATGCTAAAAGATTCATTATTGCGGGAAGGTTGAAGTCAACATTCACAAAGAGAGCCCATATTGAGATAGAGAAGATGATATCCGGAGCGCAACATTGCGTTAGACACATGGCTAGGAATGATATGCATGAGGTTGAATTACATGGTGTTGCTTATAGCGTAGATATGAGGAACTTCACTTGCGATTGCAGAAAATGGCAAATGGTTGGAATACCATGTGTTCATGCCGCAAGTGTAATCATGGGTAAGAGACAAGCAGTTGAGGATTATGTGAATGTCTATTACACTAAAAGTATGTGGCTAGAAACGTATAAGAATGGTATAGGGCCTGTACAAGGAATAAAGTTGTGGCCTAGATTGAATCGGTTGCCTGTCCTGCCACCGCCATGGAGAAATGGCAATCCTGGTAGGCCAAGCAACTATGCAAGGAGGAAATCGAGATATAAATCTGCTACTTCCTCAAGCACAACAAGATTGTCACGACAAAGAAGAATCATGACGTGCTCGAATTGTTTGGAGGATGGACACAACAAGCAAGCTTGTTCAAATCCTACAGTTCAACCTCCTCCAAAAAGACCAAGGGGTCGACCTAGAAAATATCAGGTTTGTTTCTTTCATCATTTTGATTGTTAATCATTATAGAAACACAATAAATTCATACATTTTATTTGAAGCAGGAAGGAGTTCCTCCACAACAAGAAGTTTCAGTTGGAGGAGCTTCACTAGGATCACAGCCTGAAGGCATTTCAGACGCACAAGGATCACAGACCAATCAACGTCACGGGTCACAAGCTCATCAACCTCACGGATCACAGACAAATCAGCCTCACGGATGACAAGCTCATCGAACTCATGGATCGCAAGCAACCGGAACTCAAGAATCAGAAGCTAATCGAGCTTATGTTTCTTCCTCTAATCAAGCTTATGGACCACAACCCGAAAGGACTGAAGCTTATGGTTGGGCATCATGGTTTAATCTTTGAAAATCTATGTTTCATGTGTGGTGTATTCTGGTTTTTTGTTGTGTTTTTATGGGATAATAGCAACCTTTGTAAGTCTTGTGTTTCTTGTGTGTTTGAACATGGTTTGTTGTGTTTTAACATGGTTTGGGATAATAGCAACCTTTCTTTCTTTCTTGTGTTTTGCTCTTTCTTAATCAAGTTGTGTTTTACTCTTGTTTAATCAATTTCTTTTGTTCATTTTGTTGCTTTTGTTGCTTTTGTTGTTATTGCATCTTTAGGATCATATAACACAAAACAAAATGTATTTCATTCATTATCATATCCAAATACATGAAGCCAAATCCCATGACACACCTTCAATCCCAAAATAGAGCCAAATCCGAACACCACTAAGAGACTACAATGACAAACTATTCTTCTCATACTAGTAACCAAGACTGAATTTGGTCTCATTTCCTTTGCCAATCATCAAGTAAACAATGACAAAGATCATGAAGAAAAGACAAACAAAACATAATATGTTCATCACTCTCCACTTCCGGATTTCTCTTTTGCTCCACATTTCGTCTTCAACCAACCTTTCCATCGAAATCTTCAACTCTTCAACCTCAGATTTTGCATTGCTAATTTCACTTTCAAGGCTTCTTATTCTCGGTACACCATCTTCAAGCTCCTCTAGGACAGCCTCCTCGACCCATTTAAACAAATGCCCCTGTTGCAAAGACAACATAATCATTTAATTTATTGTCTAAACACCAGACCAAGAGCAACAGATCAATCCCAACAAAATCAACCATTTAATTTTACTGTCTAAAAGCTACTTACATCTCTTTTTTTTGATGGAAAGCTTTGGTCTCTTTGCCTTATACAGCGGTAGAAAAGCTTTCCCGGATTCTCTTGCGTCTTCGATGTCAGCATTATAACACCTAAACCACACACACATTTCGATGGTAAGCCACGATATTCGACGCCACATGATTGTTCAGAAGAGGAACTCATCGATGATTGAGAAAATAGAAGAAAAAGTAGAAGAGAAATGAGAAAGAATTGTTCAACAGAGAAGTTTTGACGTGATTTCGAGAGTTTCAAGGATTTGAGGAACTAATTTTTGACTTAGGGTTCGAAGAAGAAGAAATGATCGATCGATTTGGGGATTTAATCAACAATTTCGTTGAAAAGAACAACATCGTTTTTCTCTAACAGAAACTCAAACGGAAAATTAACGGACTAATTTGATTTGTTAAGCAAATTGACATTGTGCCTCAATTGGCATTGTCAACAAAACTTTGGCATTTATACGGAAGTCAATGACAATGTTGTTATTTATAAGGCGATGCAAAAGGCTGTGCCTAAATTGGTTGAAATTTGAAAATTGGGCATTTAAATGCCATTTTTCCCATTAGTTAATTGTATAGCAAAATATTACTTAAACTGTATACCAACTTTTTTTGATGCAATGATTGCACCAAGATTAATTGGAGAACCATGCATCTTGCTACTTTATGAGTTATGAGGAGATATCTTATAATATGAAGACTAAAATCTCTTGAAATTTTGATTAGTATTTAAAATATTAAATCACAATATAAAACCTACAATATGCTAAAACCAACAACTCTCACGTCAGCGAGAACAGAACAAAGTCAAAAAAACAAAAGAAACCCTTAGCATTTCTTGTAATTAATGGTTTCTATTAAGAAAAGAGAGTACAGTAGAACCTCTATAAATTAATATTCGATAAATTAATAATCATTGTAAATTAAAAATTTTGCTGGTCCCATGTCGGACCAGTATAAAAATTAGTAAATTTCGATAAAATAATAAGATAATATTTTTTTTTGAAACTCCTATGTAAAAATATAGTTCCAATGATCTGCAGCCCATTTACTGCGGAACAGAAGTTAAACGCAAAGTATATAGAGAGTGTGTGGAGAATTGGGATTAAGCTGGAAGGTGAGGTGAATAGAGAAGTGGTCGAGAGAGCTGTGAAGAGGTTGATGATGAAGATGGAGAAGGTACGAGGGAGAGAGCCCTTGTTGTAAAAGAGAATCTCAAAGCCTCTGTAAGAAGTGGAGGCTCCTCATATAATGCATTTGACGACTTTGTCAAGTTCTTAAAGACATAGTGAAGAAGCTGAACTCTATGAATTTAGAGACCATTAACTTAATCAGAGATGACTTAAAGTACTTTTCTCAAACACAGTCCCAACTTGAAACCTCTGTCTATAGGGACAAAGTTTAATAAATTACATGTCTTTTCTTATCCAAATAAAAAGCAATTCAAATCAAATACGTTTGTCTCTTTTGGCAGTTTGTTACAGATAGAATTGTTGCATCAGAAAAAAGACAATTTGTCCATTTGGATCATCTTTTGACATGAGGCCAAAGAAGACCAAAGCATCTTTGCTTTTGTCTTTGGTTACTCTCTAACAAGATAGATGTAACCGACTCATCGTACTCGCATACATCATCCGCCACATGGTTCACATGTGGTAAAGAGAGCCAGCAAAATGTTATGCAGATGAATCAATCTCCATAAGCCTCAAAATCTGTTCGCCACAAAAACTCAGCAAATCTTAAATACTTATTTCACCAAATATATCAGAGCTTAGTTTTGGATACGGAGGAAAAGCCAGCGAGGAGAAGGCTAGTGTTGGTTCCAGTTCCAGCACAAGGACATTTATCTCTGATGATGCAGCTTGCGGAAACTCTACACTTGAAGGGTTTCTCAATCACTGTTGCTCAAACCAAGTTCAATTACTTTAGCCCTTCAGATGACTTCACTGATTTTCAGTTCGTGACCATCACAGAAAGCTTACCGGAGTCTGCTTTCAAGAATCTCAAGCCAATAATGTTTCTGCTTAAGCTCAACAAAGAGTGTCAGGTGAGCTTCAAGGTCTGTTTGCATTAGTTGCTTCTACAACAAGACATCTCATGTGTCATCTACAATGAGTATATGTACTTTGTTGAAGCTGCAGCCAAGGAGTTTAATCTTCCAAACGTTATTTTCAGCACCACAAACGCAACTGCTTTTGTTTACCGCTCTGTATTCAAAAAACTCTATGCAAACAATATCTTAGCTCCCTTAAAAGGTGCTCTAGAATTTAATTTTTTGCTACAGTCAAAAATCTTGAAACATTGTGGTTTCTGACCATTTTTTTTTTTTTTTGCAGATTCTAAAGGACAACAAGATGAGCTAGTGCCAGGGTTTCATCCCCTGAGATACAAAGACCTACCTACTTCAATATTTTCATCATTAGAAAACATACTTCAGCTGTATAAGAATACAGTTGACAAACGGACAGCTTCATCAGTGATAATCAACACGGCGAGCTGTCTAGAGAGCTCATCTCTGTCGTGGCTGCAACAACAGCTAGAGATTCCAGTGTTTCCTATAGGCCCTCTTCACATGGTGGCCTCAGATCCAACGAGTCTGCTTGAAGAGAACAGGAACTGTATCGAATGGTTGAACAAAAAAAAGCAAAACTCTGTGATATTCGTGAGCTTGGGAAGCTTAGCTTTGTTGGAAGTCAATGAGGTCATGGAAACTGCTTCGGGATTGGATAGTAGCAACCAACACTTCTTGTGGGTGATTAGGCCAGGGTCGGTACGTGGTTCCGAATGGATAGAGCACTTGCCTGAGGAGTTTAGTAAGATGGTCTCGAGTCGAGGCTACATTGTGAAATGGGCTCCACAGAAGGAAGTTCTTGCTCATCCTGCAGTAGGAGGGTTTTGGAGCCATTGTGGATGGAACTCTACACTAGAGAGTATCGGTGAAGGAGTTCCAATGATCTGCAAGCCGTTTTCCACCGATCAGAAGGTGAACGCGAGGTACTTGGAGTGTGTTTGGAGAATTGGGATTCAAGTGGAAGGTGAGCTAGACAGAGGAGCGGTGGAGAGAGCTGTGAAGAGGCTAATGGTGGGTGAAGAAGGAGAGGAGATGAGGAAGAGAGCTATTTGTTTGAAGGAGAGACTCAGAGCCTCTGTTAGAGATGGAAGTTCTTCACACAACTCGCTAGATGAATTTATACACTTGATGAGGACTCTGTGAAACAAATAAGAATTAGTCTCATACACTTCAGAAAGTGGAGAATAACTTGTGTGGATAAAATAATTAAGTAGTAGTAAGTCATGAAACAAAAGTCAATAAGGATAAGCTATTACCAAGTCATAAAACTTGCATCTTCAAATTCATACAGGAGATGAAATTGTAATATATATAGCTTTTCAAGCTAAAAAATGACATCACATGACTCAAAGTAAAACCCTCAGGCAACGAAAAACTGAAGTAAAGAATGTCTAGAACATAATCTTCATCATTAACAACAAGCGACCACTATATATAGTTTTTACAGAGTCTTAAGCCCAAAGAAAGTAACTTAGAAAGAAATGAATCGCTCTCAGGCACATCTCCCGAAGCGCTGACTTAGGAGGCTGGGTGCAAGGCGCAAGGAGATCTCAACAACTCTCTTAGCCCAAAATAGAAAGACCGACATGCTTCTTTTCTTCCGACATGACTCCGGCCACAGCAACTTACCTTTTTTCGCTTGTTTCTGCAATTTATTCACCTTCTAGGGTGTTTCAGCCTTTTCTTAGCCCATCCAAGCACTTAAAAATCTGCCTCTTCGGTTACGATTTTCTTTAAGTTCTTCTCCTTTCCCAACCACAAAGACCCTCATCTTCCATCACAGCAACACCTATCGAAAATAAAAAATTTTCCTGTTCTCTTTTTCCGCCTCTGCTCCTTTCCCCTGTTTTGCTCTTTGACAATTTCTCCGTTTCACTCTTGTTAAAAAATTTCTGTCACTATGAATCGCCTATCCAAAGGTGCATCATCTCGATCTGCTCCCTCAGTTGAGGAGGATGAACCAGTGAGGATCCCCTCACTTGACAACTCAGCTCTCATTGTTCGCTTTCAATTCATTTTAATAGGAAGAACTTTCCAAACAGGGGGTCGAAGAATCGATGCCCTCCTGACGTTTATGCCAAAAGCTGGGATCTGGGACGTTGAAGGCAGAGTTCGTGGTGTAGATCTGGGTAATGGGTGGTTCCACTTCGACTTTGAAACGGAGGAAGACCTTCTAAAAGTCTTGGCAAACGCCCTTGCCATTTTAACAAATGGACCTTCTCCCTGGAGCAATGGGTGCCAAATATCCGGGCTGATTTCCTGAGCACAGTTACTTTCTGGATATGAATCCAAGGAATCCCACTCCATTACTGGATGGAGATAGCTTTCCGTTCGATTGGTACCTCACTGGGCCAAGTCGAAGATGTTGATGCGGAAGACGGACGTGTTCAAGTAGCAATCGATGTTACACAGCCGCTAAAGTTTACGAAGAAGGTGGTATTTGATAATGGAGATGAAGTAACAGTATCTCTTGTCTATGAGAAGCTTCACAGGTACTGTTTCAGATGCCGTCTGATCTCTCATGAGGAGAGGAACTGCCCTGCACAGCCTGAAGCGGAGCGCCAACTCTCTCCAGAAGGAAGAAACAACACGATCTCTGAAGCCCGTAGAAACAGAGTAACTCAAGGGGAAGGAACTCGCCCGTTGATGGCCCCTCGAACCGAAAACAGAGCTCAGGTCCATCAGAGTGGCTTAAACGATCAAAGGGAGGTAAGAGCTCCTTCAAACCGAGGACATTCGGGAGACCACACGATAGAACCACGTGCACACTCCCCTCCTACTCGCTCTGCTCGCTGAGCCCTGTACCAATCGCGAGAGATTGAATCCCATGAGGATAACAGAGAGACTGTTTGGCGCCGTCTAGGTGAGGATAGATCTGTTTACCATCCCCGAACTCGAGAGGTCTCTACTCACTCTTCCTCAGACCCGAGAGGTCGGAGATTCGAGGAAACATTACCGATACACTCGGAAAACCTCAGAATCCCTTCTCGAGACCCTGCTTTACAACGAGGATCAGCTCGAAGAAGAGGTTCCCCTTCACGTTCCTCCCATCGTAGATCTCCTCCGCACAACACTTTAAGTTTTGATAACTGGCGACAATCACGACCCCCACGCTTTCAAGCGCGACAACAGGCTCCGGGTGCTTCTCGTCGATTCTTGGCAGCAGAAAAAGGAAAAGGGAAAGTTGGCCAAGAAGATGGTGATGAGAACAGTAACAATGAAGCTTTTAGTTCCTCTCCTCGAATCCTTGAAGTTGGATCTGGCCGGCGAACCAATTGCCACCAGCACCTGACGTACCTTTGGCTCGATCTCCCCCTCTCCCTCAATGTGTGCCCTCAACGGAAGTGAATGTAGCTGTGGAGGACGCAGGCGAGGATGTCGGAAACAAAAGCGTATGTGGAACAGAATCTGTTCCAACGGATTGGGAAGATCGGGATGATAAAAATTCAAAGGTTGATGAGCTGACTGAGGAGGATTTACGTCTGATACAGCAATGCGAAAACGAATTAATGGAGGATGGCATCCCAGAAGATGATGAAATTCTAAACGCTCTACTGGAAGATGACGATCTTTTAATTGACGATGATGACCTCTTAGGTGAAGAGGAGATCGAAGCTGAAGGAGAAAGAGAAAAAGGAGTAATCGATTCCCTTGAAGAAAGTTTGGAGCGTACGATCTCAGAGCCTGCAATCCCCATTGTTCACAACCGCCCTGCAACGCCACTGCCATCTCCTTCTCCTACAAGCAAGTGTGCACGATCTCCATCTAAAAACCAAACTGAGAGAGCACGACGTTCAGAGACTTCTCTCCAGATAACTCAACCTCGCGCGGCTCGTCAGGATAGCACCAATCCCCGGAAAAAAAATCCCGAGAAGCCCTGGTGTGCCTGGTCTGGCTGTGCGGAAATTCAGAGATTTAAGAGGTTGGAACTCCCCAAAGAAGAGGACCCCCCATCCACAGAGATCAGATAAAGAAAGAGGAGGCGGGTCTAGGGATAAGCCCCGCTCTGTTTTGTTAATCCCTCGTTCGGAGGAGACGGTATCTACACTTCGTAAGAAAAAAAAAATGTTTACTGACGCTAACAACTCAAAATATATCGCAGGTCTGGTGGGGTCCCAGAACCCAGTCCGCCCATATAAGGACTCTAGCGTGGAACTGTCAAGGGGTGGCTGCCAAACTTACTAACCACCGACTGGAGGAAATGTGCCGTATGTACTCGCCAGGTTTCGTCTTTCTATCAGAAACAAAGAATGATCGTTTGTATCTGCAAAACTTGCAAGTGTCTCTTGGATTTGATAATCTCCACACTGTAGAACCGATAGGTACAAGTGGTGGTTTAGCTTTATTGTATTCGAAGGATTTTCCTGTTAAATTTCTGTATTCAGATAATCGTTTAATTGATATTGAGACTATTATCGATGGAAACAGAGTGTTTATGACGTTTGTGTATAGTGATCCGGTTGTCAAAAACCGAGAATATGTATGGGAAAGATTGACTCGAATTGGTATATCTCGTATGGATGCATGGTTTATCATTGGCGATTTTAACGAGATTACAAGGAATCATGAAAAACGTGGGGGTAAAAACCGTTCTGAAACTTCTTTCCTCCCCTTCCGAGCTATGATTGATGGCTGTGGCTTTATTGATTTCCCCTATGAGGGTAATCCACTTTCTTGGGTTAGAAATCGAAAGAATGGGAGGATTAAATGTCGCCTTGACAGAGCAATGGGCAACGGCGACTGGTATGAGATCTTTTCCCATACAAAGGTGGAATACTTAAAACTGTGGGGCTCTGACCACAGACCTATTCTGGCGTCTATTCTCAATAGACCTATGACTTTTGTCAAAAGATTCATGTTCGACAAAAGATGGTTGGGAAAACCCGGCCTAAAGGAAGCCATATGTGAAGGCTGGGGACTTCCGAGATCCACGGCTGGAAGAAGTCTCACACGGAAGATTTTCTCATGTCGAAAAAGAATCTCCATATGGAAGAAAAGTACGAAAACAAACACGGAAAAACTTATTATAGCTCTCCAAGACCAGATTGATAAAGCCCAAGCTGATGACTCAGTGCTCGCAAGAGACCTCCTAGAATTAAAATGGAAACTCTGTGATGCTTATAGAGATGAGGAGCTTTTCTGGAGACAGAAGAGTAGAGCTATCTAGCTAAAAGAAGGGGATAGAAATACGAAAGTTTTCCATGCTACTACGAAGCTACGAAGAGCAAGAAATCGCATCCTTGGAATACTCAATAAAGAGGGCGTATGGATTGATAATGAAGTAGGTATAGAAAGAGTGGTAGTGGATTACTTTACCTCACTCTTTAGTACTTCAGATCCTAGAGACCCTGCGGATGTACTTAGGGACGTTCCCAATATGGTTTCTGAAGCTATGAATGTCTCCCTTACGTGTGAGACTTCTGAAGCAGAGGTCAAAAAGGCCTTATTCTCCCTGCACCCCGAGAAAACACCAGGCCCAGACGGCATGACAGCTTTATTCTATCAAAAATTCTGGGATGTAGTAGGCACATATATAGTTGATATGGTCAAGAGTTTCTTTACCTCCGGAGTTTTGGATGTGAAGTTGAATGAAACTAATATATACTTAATCCCTAAAGGAGAGCGACCAAGAGAAATGTCAGGCTTCAGACCTATTAGCTTATGTAATGTAAGTTACAAGGTAATCTCGAAGATTCTAAGTCTCAGACTTAAGAAGTTCCTTCCGGAGTTGATTTCTGAGACTCAATCAGCCTTTGTTGCAGGACGAATGATCACAGATAATATTCTCATTGCACAGAAAAACTTCCACGCCCTAAGGTCTAACCAACCTTGCCGCAGAAAGTTTATGACCATTAAGACGGATATGAGTAAAGCTTATGAAAGAGTTGAGTGGTCATTCCTCAAAGCATTGATGGAAAAGATGGGCTTTGCGACTAAATGGATCGGGTGGATTATGCAGTGCATCACGACAGTCTCTTATCGTGTACTACTAAATAGAGTACCAAGAGGATCAATAAAACCATCACGGGGAATTAGGCAGGGAGACCCCATATCACCATATCTTTTCATCCTGTGTACTGAGGCCCTAGTTGCACAAATTAGACGAGCAGAGGAGGAAAAACGAATCCAAGGTTTGAGAGTTGCGGCAGCTAGTCCACGAGTGTCACATATGTTATTCGCAGATGATAGCTTGTTTTTCTGTAAAGCCGATTTACAACAGAGCAAAGACCTTATGGAGATTATCCACCAGTATGGTGAGGCCTCTAGGCAACAAATTAATTTTGCCAAATCTTCTATTATGTTTGGCAATGATGTCCCGGGACCTCTGCGCTGTGAGATAAAAACCCTGGTCGGGATAAAACAGGAAGGGGGAATGGGCACTTACTTAGGCCTCCCGGAGAAAATTCATGGCTCAAAAACGCAGGTTTTTGCCTTTGTCCGAGATAGATTACAGAAAAGAGTAACCTCATGGTCCTCACAGTTGCTCTCTAAAGGTGGGAAGGAGGTTTTGATCAAATCGCAAGCTCAAGCCCTTCCGACTTATGTAATGTCGTGCTTTCTTCTCCCGAAAGCTATATGTGCCAAACTTAGTAGCGCTATAGCAAATTTCTGGTGGAGCTCTAAGGAAGACTCCAGAGGGATCCACTGGATGGTCTGGGAGAAACTTTGTACCCAGCTTTGAGATGGAGGACTGGGTTTTAGAAGAATGGAGGATTTTAACGTAGCCTTATTAGGGAAACAGTTTTGGCGCCTCCTCAGATTCCCGGACTCACTTCTAAGTCGAGTGCTTAAAGGGCGGTATTACAAATATTGTAGTCCGTTAAATATCAATGTCTCGAATCGTCCTTCCTATGGCTGGAGGAGTATTATGGCTGCAAAACCACTCATAATCTCGGAAATTTGTAAAACAATTGGTAATGGGTTTGGGACTAGAGTCTGGTCAGAGCCTTGGATCCCAGACCAACCTGCACGCCCACCCAAGAGCCTGGGCGGAGAGATGGATCCACTTTTATACGTCAACTCACTAATAGATTTCAACACGAAATAATGGAAGATGGATTGTCTTAAAGTTTTATTCCCACCAGATGAGATTACCCTCATTTTGGGAATTCGTTCAAACCGATCAGGTTTGAGAGATGGCTATAGTTGGCCCCTTACCAAGACAGGGAATTACACAGTAAAGTCAGGATATTGGGCTGCGAGAGCATTATCTCGTCATGCTCGCGACCTCCCTCTTCAGGGACCATGTACCATGGTACTTAAGGCGCAAGCGTGGAAACTAAAAACTACACGGAAACTCAAATATTTCGTGTGGCAATGTCTTTCGGGATGTTTGGCATCATGCTATAACCTCCACTACCGTCACATTAGCCGCGAGAAAGAATGCCTCCGCTGCGGAGCGGAGGAGGAGACTATTAATCATTTGATCTTTGAATGCCCTCCGGCCAGACAGGTTTGGACTTTATCATCTATACCCTCAGGGCCTGACCAGTTTCCCTCACAGGCGCTATTTACCAACCTTGACTTCCTCTTTTGGAGAGCGAAACAATTAGGCGGGGATGATGAAACAATCCAGGTCTTTCCGTGGATTATGTGGTTTATTTGGAAAGCTAGGAACAGAAAAATCTTTGCGAATGAGGTTGAAGACCCGCAGGAAACGATATCACATGCTATCCAAGAATCGAAGGATTGGAGGGAGGCTAGCCTACGAGACCAGGCAATGACGGAAGAGGTGGACCCTATGGCCGCATCTAGACTTCCTGCGCTTCTAGGGCCGATGTGCTTGACAGATGGCTCTTGGATTGAATCGGATGTCCGGAGTGGACATGGTTCGATAGTGCTCATAGGAAACAGGATAGTACGGATGGGCCTAAAAGGTTCACGTAGATGCTTATCACCTCTACATGCGGAGTTCGAGTCCCTTTTGTGGGTCATGAAGTGTTTAATTTCAGAGGCCATGACTTCTATGTGCTTTGCATCAGACTGCACTGATCTGATCATGATGACTAACAGTCCAGAGGAATGGCCATCTTTTGCTTCCGAATTAGAAGAATTTAGATATTTAAGAGGATTGCTTGTATCTTTTACTATTTCTCATATCCCTCGAGCAAAAAATATCTATGCTGATAAGCTTGCGAAATGTGCAAGAACACGAGATTTCTGTTTTTCCCATGTAAGTTCGGTGGTTCCATCATGGCTTTTTCTTGACGAAAGTCTGATTCCGAATACTTAATAGAATGGTGCTTTTGATGTCAAAAAATATATATAGTTTTTACAAATTCTCAAATATTTCTACATTTTATAAACAAACAATAAACTTATGATCTCCATTTGAACATGACCCAGTTCTCAAAACTGCAGTTAAATCTATGAGTTTTTCAGATAACATATATTGTCCTCTAAGTATATAGATATCACCAAGCTTCTTTAACCAGTAGGGTTTGAATAAATAGAGCTGTAATCATGTGGAGCACGATGAAATAAATCCTACAGTATGCTAATACCAACAACTCTTATTTAAATCACACGCATGTGGAGCACGATGAAAGACTTAGCTGTTAACAGTGGAAGATCGTGGGATATCTTTAATATAATTGGGAACTGTAGAGAGAGAGAGAGAGAGAAGGGAAGAGAAGAGAAGAGAAGAGAAGGATACTGTTAGTTTTAGTTCCAGGACAAGGACATGTAATTCCAATTATGCAACTTGGGAAGGCACTTAACTTGAAGGGCTTCTCAATTACAGTTGCTCAGGGAACTTTCAATGGAGTAGGCTCTTCTTTGCAACAGTTCTCTGGTTTTCAATTTGTCACCATACCAGAGAGCTTACCTGACTTGAAATTCGAAAGACTCGGGCCGGTCCAGTTTCTCATGAAACTCAACAAAACCAGCGAGGCAAGCATCAAGAACTGCATAGCTCAGCTGTTGCTAGAACAAGGCAATGATATAGCCTGTATCGTCTACGACGAGCTCATGTACGTCTGTGGAGATGCAGCCAATGAGTTCAACATTCCAAGTATCATCTTCAGCACTACAACTGCTGCACATAAAGTTTGCTGCAGTGTTTTAAGCAAACTCAATGCCGACAAGTTCTTGATCGACATGGAAGGTACCTACAAAACTAGCTTTATAACTAACCTTGAAAGCTATGTTTAACCAAACACGGTTTCGTTTTTACTCTGCAGATCATAAAGTGCAAGACAAGGTGGTGGAAAATTTGCATCCACTAACATACAAAGACCTACCTACCTTAGGAATGGGACCATTAGATCCATATCTTGAGCTCTGTAGAGAGATAATCAACAAAAGAACAGCTTCAGCAGTCATCATCAACACATCGAGCTGTCTAGTCTCTCTCATGGCTGCAACGACAACTCGGGATTCCAGTGTACCCATTAGGCCCTCTTCACATTACATCTTCAGCAAACTGTAGTTTACTGGAAGAAGACAAGAGCTGCATTGAATGGCTGAACAAGCAGAAACAGAGGTCAGTGATATACATAAGCTTTGGCACCGTGCATCACATAGAGACCAAGGAGATGTTAGAGATGGCTTGGGGAATTTGTAATAGCAACCAACCTTTCTTATGGGTCATCCGACAAGGCTCTGAGTCATTGCCAGAGGAAGTCAGAGAGATGGTTTCAGAAAGAGGATACATAGTGACACAGTCCCTGCAGAAGGAAGTGCTTGCTCATCCTGCAGTGGGAGGCTTCTGGAGCCATTGTGGATGGAACTCAACACTGGAGAGCATTCTGGAAGGCATGCCAATAATTTGCAGGCCTTTTGTTGGAGAACAGAAGTTAAACGCAAAGTATATAGAGAGTGTGTGGAGAATTGGGATGAACCTGGAAGGTGGAGTGGAGAGAGGAGGAGTAGAGAGAGCTGTGAAGAGGTTGATTGTGGATGAAGAAGGTGCAGAAATGAGGGAGAGAGCACTTGTTCTGAAAGAGAAGCTCAAAGTCTCTGTAAGAAGTGGAGGCTCTTCATACAACGCATTGGATGAGCTGGTGAAGATGCTCAAGTTCATGAAATAATTAGAGATCAAAATGAAATGTGTGGATCAAGCTTGTTCTTGCAAAATTTACATAGTACGTATGGTCCTTTTATGAGTATCAATCTTGGCAGTTTTCTCACTTACAAAGAAAAACAATCTTGGAAAATGTAACCTTTCTCACATTTTATGAGAGAAAAATCCAAGAAAAAGTATTAGTTGACTTCGACCATAAAACTCAAATTGAATAATGCAAATGTCACTTAGTCAAAAGACAGAACACATTGGTTCCCATCCAATCAAATCAATTTATAAACCCAAAAAGTTCCTTCATGCTTTGATTGTAGACTGAAAACAGGGGAGATGAGTCTGTTACAACGGTATGAGTTGTAGCTTTGAAGTCTCAATTATAGGATTCTTGTATTATAATCGAGCTTTTATATATGTATTGCAAGATAGTTTCGGATACAAGTAATATAATGGAGTTGTGTATTCAAACTTATCTATTGGAAAAACACACCAGTCGCCAAAACCATTCAACAACTCTTATAACTGCTGTTTTGACGAACTCCAACAACGACACTAACGTTCTGCATCTAAACTATTCGAAAACAATCTGAGAGAGAGGATACATTTTGAAATACTTGCACATGCTGCAGTGGGAGGCTTCTGGAGCCACAGTGGATGGAACTCAACGCACGAGAGCATTGTGGAAGGAGTTCCAATGATTTGCAGACCTTTTCAGGGCGAGCAGAAGTTAAACGCAATGTATATAGAAAGCGTATGGAGTGTAGGAAATCAGATTGAAGGTGAAGTTGAAAGAAGACAGGTTGAGAAAGCTGTGGAGAGGTTGCTTGTGGATGAAGAATGTGCAGGCATGAGGGAAAAAAGCCCTTGATTTAAAAGAGAAGCTCAAAGCCTCTGTGAGAAGTGGAGGCTCCTCGTATGAGCTCATCAACTACTTAGAGATCATTATTGTTTTATTAGATAAAGATTAAGTATTTATCTGCGCTAAACTGTGAGATATTTTTTTAATTTTGTATATATTTTTAATATAATAAAACTATTTTTATAATATAAATGAGTATTATATTTTTTTATTAGCTTAAGTTATGTATTTATATGTTTTAAATCTAAATAAATATTATATATTCTTAATATTTTTATTTTTTAAAATTATAATTTACTATTAAATTTGTTTAGCTAACTAATTATAAATATATATGTAGAATTAAAGCAATACATTTTAAGTACATTCATGTTAATGGCAAATGTAATCTATTTTTTCTAATAAATTGCCACTTAATCCTCTCTTGTAATCATATAAAGCAAATTGTCATTTTAAAAAAAGTTTTATTAATTAATATGATTATTTTGAATTATAAAATTCATTTATTTATCAAATATTTATTATAAACATATGTTTCTAAAATTATCAAACTATAATCAATAACATTCATATCAAAACCATTGCTACTGCTTTAGAACTAAATAGAAAATTATGTTTGAACTGTCGAAATATCGTTTTAGTTAAAATTAAATAATTAAATTTTGGTTACTGTCAGCATACTTTTACTTAGAAATTTAGCACAGAGAAATTTCATTTTCCTACAAAAACCGAGAAATCGCATTTTCCGTCAAAACAAAAAAACTTCATTTTCCCATGAAACTGAGAAATCGCATATTCCCATCAATAAAAAAAAAATCATTTTCTGGTCAAACATAAAATTTCATTTTCCCACCAAACAGAAAAATTGTATTTTTTCGCAAAAACCAAGAAATCACATTTTTCCGCAAAAACTTTTTTTTCTCGCCAAATTCGAGAAATTACGTTTTTAAACCAAAACAAAAAAAATTTCATCTTCCTGCAAAAACTAAAAAGAAATTTCTTCCCGTTAAAACCAAAATAAAAATTATTTTCCCATGAAAACTTAGAAATCGTCTATTTCCGTCAAAACCAAAAAATTCATCTTCTCGTTAAACCAAGAATCACATTTTTCTATCAAAACAGATAAACTATAATTTCCCGCAAAAACCAAAAATTGCATTATTTCCCGAGAAATTGTGTTTTTTTTTTGTGAAAACTAAGAAATCACATTTTACCGAGAAAACAAAAAAATATAACATTATTTGTAAAAAACTGAAAATTTGCATTTTCCATCAAATCGAGAAATTGTATTTTCTGCTAAAATCATCATATTGCAATTTTCTGCTAAAATCATCATATTGCAATTTTCCGCAAAAATTAAAAAATCATATTTTCGCACGAAAACCAAGAAATCGTATTATCCAACAAAAGCCGAAAATTTGCTTTTTCTATCACAACTAAGAAATCACATTTTTCGTCAAAACTAAAAAATTGCATTTCACATAAAAACAGAAAATTGCATTTTCTCCTCGAAACTAAGATATTTTGTTTTCTCATCAAAATCAATTTTTTTTTTTGTTTTCTCACCAAAATCGAAAATTCACATCCGAGAATTCGCTTTTATCTGCCATAACCTATAAATTATGTTTTGCTACCAAAACTGAAAATCACATTTTCTTAATGAAACCAAGAAATCTCCTATTCCCAGCAAAACAGAGAAATTCCATATTCCCGCCAAAGCAAAAAAAAATTGTTTTCTCATCGAACCGAGAAATCGAGTTTTTTCTAACAAAAATGAGAAATTGCATTTTTCTGCCATGATCGTCAAATTGCGTTTTTTTGCAAAAACTGTGAAATTGTATTTTTCTGTGAAAACCAAGAAATCGCATTATCTATCAAAAACAAAAAATTGTGTTGCCCATCAAAACCGAGAATTCGCATTTCCTGTCAAAACCCAAATATTTTGTTTTCCCATCATAACCGAAAAATGTTTTCCATCAAAACCGAAGAAATTTATTTTTTCATCAAACCAAGAAATCGTTTTTTCTGTCAAAACCGAGAAATTTCCTTTTCACGCTAAAACCGGGAAATTTCATTTTCTCGTCAAAGCCGAGAATTTTCATTATCCCAAGAATTTTTGTTTTCCTGTTCAAACCATGAAATATTGCTTTCACATCCAAACCGAGATATAGAGCGAAGACCGAGCTGCAAACATAGTTGATTCCGGCATTTCCGATGTCAATGGCGCTGAAGTTTTCACGAATGACTGGGGAGGAAGGCCGAGCTACAGAGCTGCGAAAGTGGAGACAAAGCAGCAGAATAATTGAAACCATAAGAGATGGAAAGATCTCATGTGAGGCTTAGTGACAAAGAATAATCAAAAGTTATTGATTTGTTTTCAGTAACCACCGGAAGTGCAAATCGCCAAGTTTTGGTGTTATGAGTTTCTCCTCCTTTGCTTTCAGCATCTATTTTTTGTAAACTTTCGGTTTTTCAATGGATCAGCAAAATAGTAAGCTGATTTTATTATTGTGTTGATGATATGTATTATTGTTATGTTTTTATTTGTTTAACTTTTTGTTGATGTGTCAGTTTCTTATAACTTAAAAAAACTTATGTGCCATCTCTTGTAGAGACACTGATATTTTTATAGTATTCAAAAACAGAAAAATTACTTTGCCCATCAAAACCGAGAATTTGCATTTTCTGTCAAAACTGAAATATTTTGTTTTCCCATCATAACTCTAGAAAATTTTTTTCCCGTCAAAACAACAAACAGAGAAATCGCATCTTCCGTAAAAAAAAGGGAAATTTTATTTCCCACCAAAACAGGGAAATCTTATTTTTCCGTCAAAACCGAGAATTTTTATTTTTCCAATTTTTTTTGTTTTTTTATTCAAACCATGAAATTTTGCTTTCACGTCCAAACCGAAAAACTGAGTGAAGACCGAGCCGGAAACAAAGGTGATTCAGGTGTTTCCGATGTCAATGGCTCCGAGATTGAAGTTTTCATGAATGACTGGGAGAAAGCCCGAGCTACAAAGCTGTAAAAGTGGAGACAAGGCAGCAGAATAATTGAAACCATGAGAGATGGAAAGCTCTGATGTGAGGCTTAGAGGTGGAGAATAATCGAAAAGTTATTGATTTGTTCTCGGTAACTACTGGAAATGTGAATCTCCAAGCTGTGGTGGTCTGAGCTTCTCCTCTTTGCTTTCGACTTCTATTTTTTGTAAACTTTTGACTTTTTAATGGGTCAGCAAAATATTAAACTGATTTTATTATTGTGTTGATGTATGTATTATTGTTATGTTTTTATTAGTTCAAATTTTTGCTGATGTATGAGCTTCTTATAATACAATACTTTTTGCGTTGTTGTCATGTATCACTCGATTCTATGATCTTAGGATACATATTTCCTTCTTCGAGTTTCAGTTTTTATTTACTTGTGTATGCCTTCGTTTGTGTTTGTCGATCTCATCACGTGATGCAACTTTGTTTCTGAATACTAGTTACTGTTTCATATGAAAGATAATTTGAAGTAAAGCTGAATACTTTAGCTTGTAACAATTCTCGAGATGTCTGCTACCTTTTAAATAGTTGTTTCAGAATAGCATCCGTGGCTTCAAGAAGTAGACTTTTGAGATGGATTTAAGAATGCTAGTAAACCTTCACTGAATTTACAACGGAGCTGCTTTCAAATAGACTATTATGTTCTGTCTTTTGTTGTTTATGTGATTTGCTGAATGGAGTTTTCGACATTATGATCATCAGGAGGATGCTCCCAAGCCTGGACAACCAGGACAGGCCCCTCGTCCAGCTGGACCTGGAGCTGGAGCTGCACTGCGTGTCTGAAGCCTGCCATATTTTTCTTTCTTATGTTTGGTTCAGATTATATTACCATGTGAATCTCCTCTTTCGACTTTGTTTTATTTATTAAACCGATTATCACATAAAGTTTTCCAAACTTTTTAATCAACCTTCTGTCTTGTTGTTCTTCATCTATTCAATGCTCTGTTTTAGTATTATCAAGTTTCCAACATCTCACAAATCCATGATTGTACCCAAATCCAAAATCTAAATCTAATACTTTAAGTGTTAGTGATTTAAATTCAGTTGACAATAATCGTTTTGTTTTTAGTGAAAATAAAATATTTTGATTTATTATGAAATATAATTTACCCAAATTAATTTTAAAACAATAAGTTAAAAACAGAAAATCCATTTAAAATTGATTTTGTTAGATATATTATACGTGATTACCAAATTGTAATTAGAAATCTGATATTTAAATCAGCTGTAACTAATTTTTTATGCCATATATTGAATGTTTTGATTCAAAAATAAAACAAAATCAATAATATTTTATCATGGTAGATAGCTTTATAACATCAAAGAAAATAAAATTAAAATATATATATAATCAAGCTTATAGTAGAATTCGTAAATGTTTCATAATATTTTTTATAGAATTTGGAAATTAATTTATATTATAAAAAAACATATAATGATTATTTTAAATTATTTTTAATTCTCGTTAATGAATTTATAATGTGGTTGGTAATTAAAGTTAAAGTAATCTAAATAAATAATATTTAAAAATAACTATGTTTGTTAATAAGTATATAAGAATTAAATAAGTAAATAAAACTAAAATCAAATGACATCATAAATCTTAATGAATTTGGTAATAATTATATGAAAATTAAAAAAAAAACTAATATCCCCTTAATCTTAATGAACCTCTACGAAATTAATGAATATCTAAAGGGATATTGTATAATATGACACATCATTAAAGGTTAACCAATGAAAGATCCTCTTTTACGAAAAATCGTGTTATCAAAGAAACTTATCTGAAACATTGATAAACAAGGGGAATGTTGAGTTCGTATGTCCTAATCAGAGACGAAATAGGAGTGAGAGTGGCCGCCGACAAATGAAGTTATAAATAGAGATCAAGTTGCTCTCTAGTGCTCTGTAAACGAAACGATAAGAAGCCCTAGAGAGAGAGAGAGAGAGAGAGAGAGAGAGAGAGATTAAAATATGGGAGAACCTTTGTATGTAGATGTAAGTTCGCTGAACCATGTCCGTGTTCTTGGCCGTGGAGCTTACGGCTCAGTCTCTCTGGAGGAGCATCCCCGCTACGGATTCTACGCCAAGAAGACATCTTCCATGCATCACCGGGAGAATCTCGAGAAGGAGCTCAGGATCATGCTTCGTTTCCGCAATCATCCTCGCATCGTTCAAGCCGCAGACGATTGCCTTCACTTAGGAACCGAATCCCAAGGATGCTTCATCTATATGGAGTACGCCTTCGAAGGCTCTCTCCACAATATCATCTCCCGTTTCCGTGGAGAATCCATGCCTGTGTATATGATCCAACGCGCCACTCGTATGATCCTACAAGGACTTCAGATTCTTCACTCACGCGGTTACGTTCACTGCGACCTCAAGCCATCTAACGTCCTCGTCTTCCCTTCCACCACTCAAGGAGAGCCATGGGATCTCAAGATTTCTGATTTCGGTTCATGCAAGGAACCTAACACGGATCCTGCACCGCTCTGTGGCGGCACGCCTAGATACATGTCACCGGAGTCTTTTTGGTATGGGCCAAAGGGACAGATCGATCCAGCTTTTGGGTCTTTATGGTGTATCGTTTATGAGATGTTTGGAGGTAAAGCCAAGCAGGAGTTTCTAGAAGAGTATTACGAGTGGAAGTTGTTTAAAGATATCTCTCCGGCGGCTAATGACTTTTTGAAGCTGTGCCATGGTTGGCATCCATCAAACAGGGATACGGCTGAGCGACTTAAACAGCCGGTAAGGGCCACGGCAGCTGAGCTCTTGAACCATCCTTTTGTTACGGAAAGTCTCGATGTTCCACATTGCCGATGCCAACCACAAGACAACCACAAGATTGACCAAAACTTTCAGATATCCTCTGGTGGTCGGTGTCTCTAGTCAAGGCGTGTGTGTTCAGGGTTTGGTAGTTAAGAGTCATATTTGTGTTTCTGTTGAGTTCGTGTCTTGCCTTAGCGCACAAGTTAAAAAAAAATAGGAGAAACAAAAATAAACAGTTTTAGATATGCAAAGTGATCAAGTTTAATTTCTATTATGACTTTGTTCATTTATATATAAGTTTCTTCTTCATTCTTGGTTGTAAGTTGTAACTAAATTTTCCCTATGGGCTGTCCAATAACAGTATTGTTTTTCCAGCTTGTACGTACTTTAATCACATAGCTCGTATCATTTAATTGAAATTCAACTCTTGAACTATCCTTTTAATATACAAAGAGTTGTTCAACTGCTAATCCCAACTCCTCATAATTAAAAAAAAAAAACAATACCTAAAACGTCCTTTAAGTCAACAAGAACTGAAATTGTGTTCCATCGCCAATACCGATTGGTCCTATAAGACAACAAGAACTGAAATATCAATCAACGGTGGAGAAGATCGATGACAATATTGAATCACATTGTTTGTGTCATTGAGAGGTTTATTTATAACCCTGTTGCTTTTTTAGGTTTAATCGTCAGTATACGTAAAACGTTTACATTCTTACTCTATTTGTCGCAACAAATACACTTGTATGGAAGTTGATTTGTTATAATGCCGTATTTGTTGTCACGTATTAATCATTTGATATTTTTTTCTGGTTATAAGGCATATTTATTTAGGTTGAAAATGTTGCAAATTTCGATTGGTTGCTAAGAAGCATCATCACATTTATGTTGAAACACACCAAAATCTTAGGAGATGCACAACAAAACCTTATTATTGTTGCCCTCCACACCAAGATTGATCACACACCACAATCCTCTCTTGTTTAACAGGATTTGCTCTCTGGTTCTTGTGTTTGCATCAACCTGAGCAATGTTGCTTCCTGGAAAGACGTCAGGGGATAGTAGCCGGGATTCTATTTACCGATTGTGATTAGTGGAAAATTCAGATAAATGTTTTTAACAAATTTCATTTAGTTTCCGAAAAAAAAATTACGATATTTCCCTAAGTGAAAAAGGAGTGAGAGAATCAACCTGTATATATCTATCTCATATTTTTTTTAAATGTAAATGAAAATAAAAACTAAACCATTCATATATCTTATCAACATCCAAAACGAATATTTTACACACGTGTTATTAACAATTTGATTTAATATTATGGATTTCTGTTATAAGAAGATTATATGGATAAAACGTGTTATCATATTCAGTTATCTGAAAATCAAGGAAACTGCTGAGTATGTCTAATCTGAGATGAAATAGGACTGATAGTGGCCACCGACAAATGAAATTATAAATAGAGATCAAATAGCTACCTCACTAATCCTCTGTAAACAAAACGCAAACACCTTAAAGAAAGAAAGAGAGAGAGAGAGAGAGATAGTGAGTGAGTCGAGAAGGAGCTCAGGATAACTATGGCGACTCGGATTTATCCGGATGGTTCACGGTTTATTCCAAACGATGTGGGGTTGGTGAAACATTATCTTCGCAACATGGTGGAGAACAAGGAGGGCAAATTCATAACAACTTTGGATGTGTACAAAGATGAACCGTGGCTTCATGTTCACGTAGAGAACAATAAGTTTAAAAGAAACGAATGGTACTACTTTGTTCCGAGGATTAAAAGAGGTGTCAAGACACCGATGCGGACCGGGAAGAGGAGAAAGCGAAGGCGGCACATGGAAAAGCACCGGTTTAAAAGCAGCCATCATCAATCCAAAAACCAAAGAGGTGGTGGGTTACAAGCAGAGTCTCGTGTACAACAAGAAAGTGAATGGAGTTCCAACGAAAACTGATTGGCTCATGACCGAATATTCTCTTCACAAAGATGTTCACGATGACTTGGTCTTGTGTTGGATTCGGGACAACACCGAGAGAAAAGTCGAACCTGATTTTTCTGATCAGGTGGACAACAAAATCTTATCTAATCATGTGCAAGAAGAAGAAGAAGACGTCACTCAGCAGCGACAACCGACTTTTCCTCCTCTTCTTCAAGGTCATGACTCAGGCTTTGAAACGATGATGATGACGACGCAGAGCAACGACAACAACGGCGTAATGATGACGACGGCGCAGAGCAACGACAACAACGACGCCATGATGATGACGACGCAGAGCAACGACAACAACGACGCCATGATGATGCCGCACCAAGAACCATATCAGTGGGATGATTTTGATTTCAGTGGCTCGGAGAATTTGATGCTCAACCTCGATGATCTCATGAATTTCGGTGACGTCAGTCAACAAGAAGAAGCGCAATGACAACCGATTCCTCAAGCTCAAGTTCTAGGAATATGTGCGTGTCAATTCATGCTTACTCCAAGTTAAAGTTTGTGTCTCGGTGTGTAGTGTGCTCTGTTAGGCACTCGTCTTAGATTTTAAATTGAGTTTGTTTCTAAGGTTTATCAAATTAAGTTTGTGTCTCAGTTTGTTTCTTTATCGCTAATAACAAATATAAGAGTGGTAATTGTAGGTTATCGGTTGAGTTTTTCTGTTTACTTGATATGCAAGAAATCATCGGGTGTATTAGTCTCATTCATACTTCAATTTAAGTTTGTGTGATGTGCTTGAATGGGATAAATCACTTACTACTTTTGGTCTCCGCTAATTCTCGTTGTGCAATCATACACTTTTACACTCGTTATTAAAATACATCTTTATTTAGGTTATGGGTTGAGTAGTTCGTTTCTTTGAGATCAATAACCATGAGAACAAAAGTCTTGCTTACTTTGTGAACGAGCTAAGTTTTAGTTTAGAGAGAATCTTTATCCACATCTCATGCATGAACCTGTTATTGTTAATGGAAACAATCTAATTCGACCCTGATTTTTGTTTTTGGTAAAATAATTTCCCAAATCACTCAACATTCATCTGAATAAATTAGGTAGGAAACGATTGTTCTTCTTAATCATAGCTCAGTGGAGATTACAACATCCAAACAATCTATAAAAACCATAATTTTAATGTTGAACCAGAAAATCACCACTAGGATTTGATTAACAGTTGTGGGTTTCGGAAAATAGGTTTTTTTTATTAATAACAAGTAAGCGAAACTATTACAAAAAAGGTATAACCGAGAGGTTACGCCGAAGTGAAATAGGTGTTTGCGAAGTAAACTAGAAAGCATAGGAGTCTATGGTTTTAGCTCTGCTGTTCTCTAGATTGTATGTGTTGTCCTTCTTGGCTTTGAGGCCTTCTTATTTATAGGGACAGGAGGTCGGTTGCTCCAAACTCCTTTTTCTTTTTGCCTTTGGTAAATATTTCCATATCTGTGATATGGAAATTTCTCTTATTTTTCGAAGAATATGGAAATTCTCTCTTATCTGTCGAGTTGATCTGATGTTTCTGATCTTCGAAGGTTATCTTCAAGGGATTTCCTTTAATCCGAGCTAGGTCGGTGCGGTCTTCCTGGTCTTGGTGGGTAGGTTATTGCTAGAGAAAGCTTTTTAGAAAATGTGCTCATTTCCCCTCTAACAGTAACTCCCCCCCCTCACATTTCGGCGAGATTGATTGTTAATCAGGTCGGCGGACTTCATGAAATTTTTTTTTTTTTGAATAGTTTGATTTCGGAATAAGCGTTAGCTCGTCAAGAGCGTTGTTTCGCAATGCCCTGCTCGGCCCGATTTGACGCGTGGCGCTCTCCAACAATTAATTATTAAATACTCTGACCCATTTTAGGGTTTTGCTTTTCGAGCGGGAAAGGCGAAGGATTTCGTCAGGCGGCGAGATTGCGAAAATCTTGACACGCGTTCTTTTAGGAAACTATTGATATTTCTCTCCGATTTAATTGCTTATTTTTACCTCTTCGTCTCCTTGCTCCGGCTATCTTATAATCTTCTCGTTTCAGAAAACTCTTTACCTTCTTCTGTTATTTGATAACTCTCCTTTCTTACTCGCCAATCTTCTTAGTTGCTTTTGTAATTTATTTGGAAATTTTTCAAAATGTCATCTTCTTCTCTGAACTCTTCTTTTGATGACGACGAGATTTGTCTCGCCGATCGTGTCAGGCGGGCCTGGATTAGCCCAGTGGCTTCCTCCCCTTCTAATTCTAGGGAATCCTCGAGCTATCGATATGAAATCCCGCCGGATCATCCCGACATAGATTCTGAGTTGGAAGCAGGTAGTTTCGGGCCGGAAGACTTAGTGCCGGGAAGTAAAATCGAAGGTCTTCCGCAGAAAATTCTGATGCAGGAGAGTGATTTGGCTAAGGAAGACAAGATAAAAGATGGCCGGACCTGGATGACGGCCGACAGGCTTTAGGAATTGCAGCGGCGATGCAATTATCCGACCGGAGTCGAAGGGCTCCTGCCACAAGCGCACGAGAGGGTGTTATCGCCGCCGGAGGGTTACTTTTGCTCCTACGAGTGCCAATTTTCTGAATTTGGCTTGAGTTTTCCGTTGCTGCTGATCCTTCTGCATTACTGAGAAAGGAGGAAAGTTCCCCTTGGTCAGCTATCACATGTCGTGATTAGGCACCTGATCTCTATGGTGGCGTTAGCTCACGCGGCGGAGGTTCTTTTCAATTGTGATGTTTTAGAGAGAATCACGCTTTTAAAGCCTGGGAGGTGGAGCGGTGCGGGGCCGTGGCGCCATTTCTATACCATCATGAGACATGGGATCATCGGTGGAGATCCGAAGAGCAAAGTTCATGAATGGGATAGTTACTTCTTCTTTGTGAAGATTAACAAAGCCTTAATCAATTGCTCCGATCTTGAACTATTTAGAATTTGGAAGTCGAAACCTGGTAAGCCGAGCTGAACCCCTTTTTTTGTTGCTTGTTTATCAAATTTTGAGATGCTTGACTCGCCTGTGTTTTACCATTCTTTTAATGCAAATTAGTCTTGGGAAGGACCTGTTTGGCTTCGATGTTGATGCCATGAAGCTGCGCAAGCTGAGTTGGCAATTATGGTCCGAGAAGAAAGGGGTCGTCGAGAAGAAAAAGAAAGCAGCCAATCCGGTCGAGAAGAAGGCCAAATCTCCGAAAGCAGGTAGACTGCTAGATTGAAGCATCTTTAATTAGTACTTGGTGATGAGGTCTTGTTGACGCGTTCGTTTTTCAGCTCCTCGAAGGACTTTGCAGCCGAAATCCGTAAGGACTGGCCGAAAGAAGAGGAAGGCGACTTCGCCGGGTGCTGCAGATGCTCGTGCAAGTTCTTCTGTAAAGAAGAAGAAGATGACTCCCTAGGATCCACCTAGTTTGGTGGATTCTGATGATGCCGAACTGGCCGCTGAGAGCGAGACTCTTGCGAGGTAAACTCATTTTTCTGGCTTCGCGTATATTGTCTCATACGGATTCCCTAAGAAAAAAGTGCTAAAGAGTGACTTCCTTACGTAAATTCACTCATGCCGAGATGATCTTTTGAAATATTATTGTATATTTTTTAAGTTTCTCAAGGGCAGCCGCGTTAGAAAGATTGAAGCGGGCACTGGCCGAAAAGCTGCGAGGGGTTCTCAAGACAAAGCGTCCCAGAATCCCAACTCTCGAGTTACTGATGGTGGTGATGGGGATGCCTCCGATGCTGCTGGGATCCCTCGCGAGGTTGTTTCTTTGCCGCCCTGGGCTGGAGTTTCTTCGCTGTCTCGGGCTGATACTCCTAATAGCGCCGATGTCCAGGGCATGGAGGATGCAGGTCGGGAAAGGACCGAGGAGCCTGCTGCGGCTCATTCTGAAGGGCCGACCCCTTCCAAAGTTGCTCCGGACATGGACGACGTTGGTCCTAGCGCTCTTGAGGAGGCTGCTCAAAAGGCTTCAGGCACTGATGGTGCCAATCCAAGTGCTCCGACCGAGCCCAAGTAGAAGGAGGAGTCTTTTGATTACAATCCTCATCATTTTTGCGCGAGATGGGACGGGACCACTCCGGCGATGCTCAATCGCGAGTATGCCGCGAATTTGATTTGGAAGTGCAGGAAGAAACCTCGATGGGGCAAGCCACTTCGAGAGCTGAAGCTGGCGGATTCAATATCCTCAGCGAGTCAGATGATAGCTCGGGTATTTTTCGTTTGACTCTTTGGTTGCGAGTATGTTGTGCCCCTTCTATTGCGAGTTTTCTGATAATAGGTTGCGATCCAGGGCTTGGGATCGTATATGTCCGCATTCGCGGCGTACAACGATAATTTCTGCCAAGAGGAGATGATGCTGAACGCCGCTTGTACTGAGATCAAGGAGCTCAAAAAGGCAGAAGAAGAGAATCAGCCTCTCAAAGAAAGGTGCGCTCAGCTCGAGGATGTCGTCGAAGCTTTCGAGAGCGAGGTGGCAGAGGCTTCTTTGCTTCATAAACAGGTGGCTGCTCTCACCGAGAAGAATGAGTTGCTCGAGAAGCAAAACGAGAAAAATTCGCAAAGGTTCCTTCAAAAGTCTCATGACGAGGTAGCGCGAGGTGTCGCTGATAAGGTCTTTGACGGTATTATCGCTTGGTTTAAGCCGCAATTAGATCGGATTCAAGCGTCGCTGGTTCAGCGTGAAGAAGTAGAAGCAGCCCTTGTGGGTGTGGAGAAAAATAGCTCGATGGTCGAGTTCCTGAAGAAGATGCAGAACAAAGGATGGGAACTCCCTGCCGGAACCCTCTCATATTTTGAGAGGGAGTTCGCGAAGTGGAAGGTGACCAGTGATGCTATTGACGAGATAGTCATTACTAATGAAGATCTGAACCTTCCGAGCAAATCGGAGATTGACAGCATGCTGGAGTGATCCGAGCGACGACGCACATCGAGCCCTTTATTTTTTTATTGACTCTTTATTTTTGTAATACCTTGGTACTCGATTTTTATAATGGAATTTTCTTCTTCTTTTTATCTTTCTAAGTTTTGTGTGATGAACTTTTTAGTTCGGAACTGGAAGCAGGATTCCTTTGCATGTTTTACACCAAACGACGATCAAAATCGAATACCAAGTTTTTAGGATTCAGTTCGGCCTGAAAGGTATGATCAAGTACCGTGTGAGTATTGTCCTCGGCTTTCTTCTTATTCACTTTGGAAGTAATTAAATCGAACCGAAGTATCAAAAGAGTGGTGATCAGCCACTGTTTTTTTTGTTGTGTTTGCTTTTTTTTCGAGCCGAATGTTAGGCCAGAACATCGATTCAGCAAAATGCATTCACATAAAAAAATATGACTCTACATGCCGAGCTGATTTTCCGAAATGAAAAATTTATTAGATTTACAGCTGCACCCGGAGGTTGCCTACGTATCCAAATTAGGATCAAGCCATTCGTAATTCATTATAATTAAATGAACAGTATCACTCAGGGGCCAAGTCCGGTTTCATTAAAAAAGAAAATCTAAATATTATAGTAGCTAGATTCGTTGTTGAATCTACTTTTGTTTATTTAGCGTCCTCGAGAGCTTTTGCCGTGGAGAGTCGCACTTTGCGTTCGCTGATAAAGCAAGGCCTTGCCATCTGCTGATTGCCGTGAAGCGTAAAGACTCCGGCCGAGGTAGCGAACTTCATGCATTGATGATAAGTTGACACGATAGCTTTTATCTCGTGGATCCAGGATGTGCCGAGTATGGCGTTGTAAATTGCTGGTTTATCCATGACGGTAAATTTGACAATTTTTGTCACCTCGCCGACGTAGACTGTAAGTCGTATGGTCCCGAGGCTAAAGAAAGATTAGCTGGCGAAGCCAGTCAAAGGCTTCGGTGCTGCTTTTATGTCTTTGTCCTGAAGCCCCATCTTGGTTAATATATCTTTAAAGATGATATTAACAGTGCTGCCGGTGTCCACCAGTATCTTAGCCACTTCGCTGTCGCAAATGTGCATCTCAACCACTAGCGGGTCGTTGTGTGGGGTATGTAACCCGTGCATATCTTTCGATGTGAATGTGATTGTGGGGTGTTAGTCCACCGGTCGAGGAAATTTCCGCGAGGCGATTGCTTTGCGACCGTACTCCTTGATGGCACGAACCGAATCGTCGCAGTCAGGTAGTCCTCCCATGATCATGTTTACCCATCGCTTTGGCGGACGGGGTGGATTTTCATGCTCGCCTTCATCGTTTTGGTGCTCCGTTCCCTTTTCTTTTTCCTTTTCTTTGCGCTTCTTTTCGGGCGAGCGACTTCGGCGTCTTCCCCTGGAACTGTTGCGGCTGCTGCTTTTCTCCGAATCTCGGTGATCCTTGCTGGAAGTACCTCAGCGCGAGTCCCTGGAGTTGGAGCTGCGCGAGTAAAGGTTTTTGCTCTGGGAGCGGTCGCCTCCAATGTTGATTTTATCCTTCTTGTATTTTTCATACAATGTGTTCTGGAGGTGTCGACAGGCCGAGGTAGCATGTCCCGTTCAGCCGTGAAAGGAGCAGTAGAGGTCATGATTATCATCCCTATCGCTCGTACTCCTTTGGGGATCTCCTAGGGTCCACTGATTCTAGGGCTTCTCTCCAGTTGTTACAACGGCGTGAGAGGATGGCTTGCTTTTGCCTGCGGGCTCCTTGTCTTTCGAGGTGCTTGCCACGTCCATGCCGTGTTTCTTGGCATAGAACGTTCTTTCCTCCTCCATGCGTATGAAGGTCTGGGCCCGATGGAGTGCGTTTTCTATATTTTCATTCGGGTGTTTCTTCAGATCTTCCTTGAATGAAGATTCGAACCACAAGCCGTTCATAAGTGCCTTGATGGCTAAAGCTTGTGGGATTTAGCCATAAGCCGCGGCGGTGTTCTTAAATTTTTCAATAAAATCAAGGAGTGGTTGGTCGCGTTCCTGCACTAGAGTGAATAGGTTGATCATCCTCTTCATGATGAACATAGAATAATGTTTGATGAAGGCATGAGTCAGATCCTTGAAGGATTTGATCGATACCAGAGGTAGGTTAGAGAACCACTTCAGAGCGTCCTTGCTGAGGTGCTCTACGAAGGTTTGGCAGTGGTTTGCCTCACGTTCGAGGTTTGTCTCGAAGCGCTATCTCTTCATGGCAACGTTGAATCCGTTCAGCCACAGGTTGGGGTCTTCCATTCCGTTGTAGTATGGGAGCTTCAGTTTTATCGCCTTGCCAAGTCGTACGTTGGTGATTTGTGGAGCGAACGGATTGCGTTCGGCGTCTGACAGTATGGCCGAGATCTCGGATGTCGAGCTGGTGGCTCAGTGGACTTGGGGTCCGATTGCGTTGATTCGATGGTGTAACCTTGCGATCTCGGAATTCAGCTCCTCTGGTGGCTCCTCAGTAGCTGGTGCCGTTCCTCGAGCGTCGTCCTGCTCTGGTGTCTCGAAGATTAGTCGTCGTCTGATAGGTCCTGATATCGTGGTGGTTGCGGCCGTGAAGGCGCTGAGCTATTCGTCGTACTTGGCTTGCTGGGCCTGAAGGGTGTCCAGCTTGGACACCAGGTTCTGCGTGAGGGGGAGCATGGCGGTCTGGATTGCTGCTACGAGGTCGGAGGCGAGGATAAGAGCTGGAGGCGCTCCCGTGGGTGGATTCACGGTGGTCGAGTTAACTTGCTCGCCGAGATCATGTGTCTCGGTGTGCGTAGTGGTATCGTCGTTGCGGATGAGATCGCTGTTGTCGATCGGGAGAGTCATCGCTTCGGTTTTTTTGCTTGCTGGTTTTTAAGAATTTATTCTCCTAGTCCTCACAGACGGCGCCAACTGTTGAACCAGAAAATCACCACTAGAGTTTGATTAACAGTTGTGGGTTTTAGAGAATAAGGTGTTTTTATTAATAGCAAGTAAGCGAAACGATTACAAAGAAAGGTATAACCGAGAGGTTATGCCGAAGTGAAAAAGGTGTTTGCAAAGTAAACTAGAAAGCGTAGGAGTCTCCGGTTTTAGCTATGCTGCTCTCTAGATTGTATGTGTTGTCCTTCTTGGCTTCGAAGCCTTCTTATTTATAGGGATAGGAGGTCGGTTGCTCCGAACTCATTTTCCTTTTCGCCTTTGGTAAATATTTCCATATCTGTGATATGGAAATTTCTCTTATTCTCCGAAGAATAGGGAAATTCTCTCTTATTTGTCAAGTTGATCCGATGTTTCCGATCTTCGAAAGTTATATTCAAGAGATTTCCTTTAATCCGAGCTAGGTCGGCGCGGTCTTCCTGGTTTTAGTGGGTTTAGATTATTGCTAGAGAAAGCCTTTTAGGAAATGTGCTCATTTCCCCTCTAACACTTAACTTCATCGTTTCTCTAACCTAGAAGAGGCGGTTTTACTTGAGCCTCTCTTTTCTTAGCCTTTCTAGGAGTAACATTATTTTAAATTTTTAAGTATAAAATATTTCTAAATTTTATATATATTTTAATATAATAATATTATTTTATAATATAAATGAGTATTAAATTTATTTTTTATTAGCTTAAGTTATGTATTTGTATGTTTTAAATTTGAATTAACAATATATCTTTAATTTTTTTATTTTTTAAAATTATAATTTGCTATTAAATTTGTTTAGCTAACTAATTATAAATATATATGTAAGAATAAAACAATACTTTTTTTAGTACCTTCATGCTAATGGCAAATTTAATATAATTTTTCTAATAAATTGCCACTTGAACCTCCTTTGTAATTATATAAAGCAAAATGTCATTTTAAAAAAAGATTTACTAATTAATATGATTATCTTGAATTATAAAATTTATTTATCATCAAATATTTATTATAAACATATGTTTATAAAACTATCAAACTATAATCAATAACATTCATATATAAATCATTGCTATTGCTTTAGAACTAAATAGCAAATTATGTTTGAACTGTTGAAATATCGTTTTAGTTGAAAATAAATAATTAAATTTTGGTTACTGTAAACATATTTTAACTTGGAAATTTAGCACATAGAACTTTCATCTTTTTACAAAAACCAAAATATCGTATTTCGCGTTAAAACAAAAAAACTTCATTTTTTTCATTAAACCGAGAAATTATTTATTCCTACATAAATCAAAAAAATTATTTTCTCGTCAAACCTAAACCTAAATTTCCATTTTCCCATGAGAACCTGTGTTTTCCCACCAAAACCGAGAAATCACATTTTTTCACCAAAACCCAAAAATTTCATCTTCCTCCAAAAACTAAAAAATCGTATTCCCCCCCCCCCCCCCCCCCCCCAATCGAGAAATTTATATCGTTTATTCCCGCCAAAACAAAAAAAAAATCAGTTTCTCGTAAAACCAAGAATCCTACTTTTCTACCAAAACACATAATCTATCATTTCCCGCGAAAACCAAAAATTTTATTATCTCTCGAGAAATTGTATTTTCCCGCGAAAACTAAGAAATTGCATTTTTCCCCGAAAACCAAAAAATCACATTATTTGTCAAAAACTGAAAATTTGCATTTCCCATCTAAACCGAAAAATTGCTTATTCCCACCAAAACCGAGATATTTTGTTTTCCTATCAAACTGAGAAATTGCATTTTCCGCCAAAAAACCTCAAATTACAATTTCCGTTGAAAACTAAGAAATCACATTTTCGCGTAACAAACAAGAAATTGCATTATCCGTAAAAAAACCCGAGAATTTGCATTTCCTATAAAAAAACAGAGAATTCGCCTTTCGTCTAAATTGAAAAGTTGTATTTTTTATCAAAACCGAAAAATTGTATCTTCCCATCAAAAAGAAGATATTTTGCTATCCTGTCAAATTTTTTTTTTCTCACCAAAACCAAAAATTCGCATTTTCCAGCCAAACCCGAGAATTCATTTTTTCCGCCATAACCGAGCAATTATGTTTAACTTCAAAAACTGAAAATCACATTCTCCTACCAAAACCAAAAAATCCCTTATTCCCGGCAAAACAAAGAAATTCTCTATTCCCGCCAAAGACAAGAAAAAAAAATTTCTAGTCGAACCGAGAAATCGTGTTTTCCTAACAAAACTGAAAAATTACATTTTTCCGCCAGAATCGTCAAATTGCATTTTTCCGTAAAAACTGTGGAATTGTATTTTCGTGCGAAAACCAAGAAATCGCATTATCCATCAAAAATAGAAAATTGTGTTGCCCATCAAAACCAAAAATTCGGATTTCCTGTCAAAACCGAGATATTTTGTTTTTCCATCATAACCGAAAAGTTTAATTTTCCACCAAAACCGAGGAATTTTTTTTTTTTATCAAACCGAGAAATCGCATTTTCCGTCAAAACCAAAAATTTTCATTTTTCCAAGAATTTTTGTTTTTCTGGTCAATCCATTAACTTTTGCTTTCACATCAAAACCGAGAAATAAAGCGAAGATCGAGCCAGAAACAGAGGCGATTCCGGCGTTTTCGATGTCAATGGCGCTGAGACTGAAGTTTTTACGAATAACTGGGAGGAACACCGAGCTGCAGAGCTGCAAAAGTGGAGACAAAGCAGCAGAATATTTGAAACCATGAGAGATGGAAATATTTTATGTGAGGCTTAGCAACGAAGAATAATCGAAAGTTACTGATTTGTTTTCGGTAACCACCGGAAGTGCGAATCTTCAAGCTGTGGTGGTATGAGCATTTCCTCCTTTGCTTTGGAACTTCATTTTTTTGTAAACTTTTGGTTTTTTAATGGGTCAGCAAAATAGTAAGCTGATTTTATTATTGTGTTTATGATATGTATTATTGTTATGTTTTTATTGGTTTAAATTTTTGCTGATGCGTCAGCCTTTTATAACATAAAAAAGCTTATGCGTCATCTCCTAGAGAGACACTGATATTTTTATAGTGTTCAAAAATAGAAAAATTGCATTGCCCATCAAAACCGAGAATTCGCATTTTCTGTCAAATACCAAAATATTTTATTTTCCCATCATAACCCATAAATTTTGTTTTCTGTCAAAACAACAAACCGAGAAATCGGGTTTTTTTGTCTAAACCGAGAAATTTTGTTTCCACGCCAAAACAGAGAAATCTCATTTTCCCGTCAAAAACGAGAAATCTCATTTTCCCAAAAAAAATTGTTTTCCTATTCAAACCATGAAATTTTGCTTTCATGTCCAAACTGAGAAACTAAGTGAAGACCGAGCTGGAAACAAAAGTGATTCCGGTGTTTCCGATGTCAATGGCACCGAGATTAAGGTTTTCATGAATGACTGGGAGAAAGCCCGAGCTACGGAGCTGCGAAAGTAGAGACAAAGTAGCATAATGATTGAAACCATGAGAGATGGAAAGCTCTCATGTGAGGCTTAGCGACAAACAATAATCGAAAAATTATTGATTCGTTAACCACCGAAAAAACGAATTTTCAAGCTGTGGTTGTCTGAGCTTCTCCTCCTTTGTTTTCGACTTCCATTTTTTGTAAACTTTGAGCTTTTAATAGGTCAGCAAAATAGTAAACTGATTTTATTATTGTGTTGATGTATGTATTATTGTTATGTTTTTATTGGTATAAAATAGTAAACTGATTTTATTATTGTGTTGATGTATGTAGTATTTTTATATTTTTATTGGTTCAAATTTTTATATTTTTATTGGTTCAAATTTTTGCGTTGTTGTCATGGAAGCATAGTTGATGTTGAGGCTACACTTTTTTCAATCATATACGTCTGTCAAACAAACATTTGGCTAGAAAAAAATTATTATTTATTTGCTGTTATTTATTATTTAACAAAAAATAAAACAAAGATCTAAATTTTTTATTTGTTTTTATTTATTATTCGGGTTTGGGTTTGGTGAAAAATAAAAAGATTTTTTATTTCTTGTTATTAATTATTTGGGCTTGGGTTTGGTAAAAAAAAAGATTAATAGAAAAAGTATTTGAGTTTTTAATGGGTTTAAGTTTAAAAGATAAAATAAATAGATGAATTGTATTAATAAAATATTATGATTGGTGATTATTTTTGCTGAAGTGTCATATAACATATATTAAACAGGAAGCATTAGTGGCTTATGTGTCATTATCTCATAATTTTGATTATTTAAAACTTTAAAATAGTTAAAAACTTAAATACTTTATTCTTGCAACCAAACAAAATCTTTCTTGCAACCAAACAAATAATTCTATAATTATTTATTTTTAATTACATTTAATGTTTTAAAAATATGCAATTAATATTTAGGTTTTTGTATATAGTTTAAACAATTCAATTTAAATAAATATGACATAAAATTTAAGTGAATCTTTGTTTTAAAAAATAGAAATAAATTTTAATTATATATATTTTAACTGATGTGTTTTACACCACAATTATTCTTAATATGTTCGATTTAATTAATTAATTATATTTTTAACATTTCTCGATTTAATTAATTAACACTTATTGATCACAATTGGGTTAAATTTTGTTTATGATTTAGTTCGATTGATTTAAATTGGGTGTAATAGTAACCAAAATTTCAAAATCGATGTACATATAAAACATAAATCAATCCAACTAGATTATAAACCGAATTAACGATAACTATATGGCAAATTTTACTTATCTAAATATAGTATTCGAATATATTATTATGATGTTACAATAACTAATAAAATTTTGAATATTAAACAAAAAGAAAGGAAGATTTTTTAACCGGTAACATATCTTTTCTAAAATATTGTGTTAGCATATCTTCACAAAATACGGAATGTACAAATATATTCTGGAATACAAATATTTGCTAAATATTTGATTATGCATGTATCTACCTTTAAACATACACTATTCTTAAACTATCGTCTTTATTGAGAAAGATAGCATTATATTCCGTTAATTTAAGAGTAAGAATAATTATATATCCAAAATAAATTTCCATGCAGATCTTTCAGAATGATAATTGTATAAATAGACGTGTAGTGGTAATTAAAAGTTCATTGGGTTGAGATTAGAGAAAACAACACATTAGGCATCGTCATTTTTTTTAATGTTAATATTTTTCTCATGCCACACACATCTTTTGTATGGAAATATATAAATCTCAGTAAGTTTCTTGGGGATCTAATGTTTGTCAAACATTACATATCGTTATTTTTCAATTTATTTGCTACATCCATTTATTTTTTGCATGTTAACATTTTCATTATATATCAGCTACATACATAAAATGTTTGATGCATCTTAATCTTTTCTCATTTCAATGGACAGTTTGTTTTGTTTTGATCAATGATCAGAAGGATTATGTTTCCTTATATGTGCCTCTTTTTGTTAAAGGTTATACGTGGTTCTGCAAGGAAATTACTTAATAAAATCACGGTAAATAAAACTTTGTGGAGTCATTGTTCGATTTTCAAACTGTGTATTTATTATTTCAAAATTATTGTTTTTAGTCGTACTATTTTATCTTAGGTACTATTTTTATTTTGTTAGTGTCCACTTTAGAAGAGGGTGAAATTAACTAAACAAAATTTGATCTTCATGATACACAGAGTTTTAACCCTATAGGACTACTGCAAGTGCACAACAAATGTTGTAGTAAAGTAGGGATCAAATCCACAAGGACCAAGTGTCACACTGCAAATCTTAATGAATGAAACTAAGCTAAGACAATAAGACGGTTGTTGGTTGTGATGTAAAAAGAAAATGGCAAATAAATTCGGTAAAAGATCAATTAAAACTGGCGTTAGGTCAAGGACAATTCGTAGGGACCAGAGATCATGAACCAGACAATTATTCAGGGAACACATAAGCACAGTCTTAAACTCAAACATGAATGTATAACTAATCTATTGTCGTGGTATCAGAGACTCTATCTAGCAACCTAAGATTCTAAACTGTCGTTTGAACTTAGAATTGTAAACAAGCATTAGTGACCAGGTTCGATTTGTTCACATATTGCCTTAACATCAGCTTTCGTTGGTTAAGGACAATCTGCTCATTTATGTTCTTTTAGGCTTTTAAACAAACATTTTTGGTGTGCTAAACAACCTAAGATCAGAAACTAGGTAGCTAATCAAGTTTCAGCAATGAGATCAACGACAAATGAAGACAACATATGAAAAATCCCTATCTATGTCTGATTCAATGATCATAATCCCATTGAAATCCTAAACCTAACTGGTGGATTACTCAGACATGGAAGAAGAAGAAGAGAAAATATATGAAGAGAAATTCATAATAATAAAATATAAATCAACTGGGGTTCAGAAATCTTCTCAGAGATACAGAGTAGTAAGATCTTCTCCCCCCCAAAACTCACAAATTGCAAAAAGCTCAAAATCTCAATAGAATATGAAAGGTAGCCTAAACAATGGCTGAAAAATAAGTCTTTATAGGTTTAGACACGAGCCAGATGAGAAATTATGGATAACCAGGTCGAAATAGGAAAAACTAAAATTTCCTTATTTTTTTGCGCGATCAAACCGGTTGGTTAAGACATCGGATCGATCAATCCTGGGTTGGACCGATCGATCTAAATACTCTCGAGAAAATCTTGGTCTCCCCATCATCGGAATCAGCTGGCTCCTCATCATCAGCAGCGATATCGGGCTCCCCATCATCTGTGTCATCTCTAGTCTCTGTAGCTCTGAAACAAGAGGGTGGTCGTGGACAGCTGAGCTTCGCCAAGGCTTCCCAAATCTTCTGCATCATGGAGTTGTTCTTCCTCTGAGAATCAACCATCCAAGCCCATCTCTTTGCCTCTGAGACATCCACAGCAAGAGGAAGAAGGTCATACTGACCAGCATAAGGAGGAAGGAGGGACTCCATGGACTGGCGGGCTGCAGATGCAGCAAAAGGGTCCTGAGGGAACGTGTCTGGTGCAGTAGCATCCTCATGGTGTGGTGGGTAGGCACTAGAACGAGATGAGCTACCTCTGCGTCTAGAAACTGAAGTCGGGTTTGAGCATAAGTGAACAGCATCAGGTAAAAACTCCAAGTTAGCCCGCAAAGAAAGAGTGGTGATGTCGTTGTTAGGAAGCTGGTAATACAATTTCCGACCATCCCTGTCCTGAAATTGATACTTGTAGCCTGGCATGAGAATTCCGCTGGCTCTGAAATGCTCCTCATTGAGGAGCCGGGGCGTATCAATCCGCTCTGTGGAAGTGAGATCAATGTCATGGTACCTGAAAATGGGAGTCAAAAGACAACCAATCGCCTCAGTCTGAGATGTGGAAGTGGTAAGACCTCAGAACTTCTTCCCGACGAGGACATGAGCGAACAAATACCCAAGGTTCGTGCAAAGAACCTGTGGTGGTGGAAGGCTGTAAGTGCTGCTAGCAAAAGAGGGCAAACCGTAGTGTAACATTATCAGCTCATCTTTTCTCAAAGCACCTGGCGCCTCCTTGCCAAACATGATGTTGCCCAAGATCTTAGCAACCACTCAAACCACAGGGTTCCTAATCAATGTCAGCTTGGCTTCTCGAGACTCAAAAGGGCCTGTACCAATCACTGGCCACAACTCAGTGATCTGTATAAAATCAGTCGGGACTCTGCATAACTCCTGCCTAGAGTCAAATCCAAACAGCTCACATAAGGCAGGAATAGAGAACACCACGCACAAAGTATGTGAGAACTCCCTCACTAGCAACAGGGTGCAGAGGATCCGTGAAATAGAGCTCCGCGGAAGCAAGGAACTGACGGACAAGCTCTGGGTATAGAGGGTAATGGTCAAATGCAATCTGTCCCATGCCCATCTGCTCAATCATCTCATAAACATCCTCTTTAATCCCCATCCGACACAGAGTCATAGCATCCACAATCCGTGTAGGGACTATACGGGATGCCCAACAGTCCATTATAGAAAGCAGCATTAAAATCCTTCCATCGATCACCTCGTGCTCTACACTTGTAGGGATCTGATTGCTGCATTTGTGCCACGGTGGTGTTTTTAAGGAACTTGGATAGCAAGAAAGGCCTGTTGTCGGGGTGAGGCCAAGGGGCTGTGCTATAATACACTTCTTCTTCCTCATTTGGTTCTTCAACATGGGCTGAGGAGGAGGCAACATATTAACCTTTTTGTTGTTGCTGTGCCTTTGAACCTCGTGCTGGTTGTTTCCTGCTAGATCCTGCTAGATTCTTTTGTCTTTCTCATTGTCTGCAAAACAAAGTACAGACCACATTCATCCAATATTTATCAAAAACGAGGTAAAATTTCTAGGAATTTGCTAAACTGGCATAATAGATCACACAATCAATAACCAAATGTGTCAATGAAGCATAAACAATCCATTAGCAGCATCAAACTAACAGAATTGAAGAAGTTAGGGTTTGTCAAAAATTTTGCCCAAAATCACCAAGAACACGCGAAGGAGAGAGAAGAGGAAGAGGAAACCCGATTTTTGATCCAAAATTTGTGGTTTTTATGTTTTAAAACGTGTTTTTCGGTTTGGTTTAATTAAAAAAAAAAAGTTGATCAAAAACTGGTTTGTAGACTTACCTGGGCCACAGATCGATCGATACATTATTAGATCGATCGATCTGCTTCGTCGATGGTCGATCTGGAGCATCTGGATCGATCAGTCCAGGTAGGATCGATCGATCTAGAATCTCTCGGGCGAAAACTCCATCTGAGTGATCGATCGATCCTTCCTCGGATCGATTGATCCCACTTTTTTTTTTTAACACACCAAAAACCAAAACTAAATGTTAGAGAAAGGATATAGAACGAAATATATACACTTACCAGTGGGTTGCCTCCCACCAAGCGCCTGTTTTAAGTCCTGAGCTTAACTTTGGCTGCCTTTTAGGCTGGAAGTTCATCACTTAAAGGAATGGTCTCCCCTTCAGTGATTTTGGTATCAGTAAGATATGACTTGAGTCGCTGACCATTGACCACAAACTCTTTCCCCTGTGGATCCAAGAGCACAATGGCTCCATAAAGGCGCACCTCCTTAATTGTGAAAGGACCTGACCATCTAGATCTCAACTTCCCGGGAAACAGCTTCAGGCGGGAGTTGAACAGTAAAACTTGGCCATTTGCAGCAAAGCTCCTTGGAATGATCTTCTTGTCATGGTAGGCCTTAGTTCTCTCTTTGTAGATCCTTGAGTTCTCATAGGCCATATGTCTGATCTCATCCAGCTCATTCAGTTGTATCAGCCTTCTTGCAGAAGCAGGTTTGATGTCAAAGTTCAACAGCTTGACAGCCCATGCTGCCTTGTACTCTAACTCCACTGGAAGATGACATGATTTCCCATAGATAAGATGGAATGGGGTCGTGCCTAAAGGTGTCTTATAAGCAGTCTTATATGCCCAAAGAGCATCATCCAACTTGACAGACCAATCCTTCCTAGTTGTGTTCACAGTCTTCTGTAGAATGCTCTTGATCTTCCTGTTAGAGATTTCGACATGTCCACTTGTTTGAGGATGGTATGGCGTGGCCACTTTGTGCTTGACTCCATGTTTCTTCAGCAAACTCCAAAGACTTTATTAATGAAATGAGAACCACTATCACTGATCACAACTCTAGGAACTCCAAACCGTGGAAAGATCACTGATTTGAACATCTTCAGGACCACCTTGGCATCATTAGTTGGACTGGCCATTGCTTCAACCCATTTAGACACATAGTCTACTGCAACCAAAATGAACTTATTCCCATAAGAGGATGGGAATGGTCTCATGAAATCAATGCCTCAAACATCAAACACTTCCACTTCTAAGATGAAGTTCTGAGGCATCTCATTCTTTTTGCTGATATTTCCTTGTCTTTGGCATGAATCACACTTAGAGACAAAAGCATGTGCATCTTTGAACATTGTTGGCCACCAGAAACCAGCTTGCAAAGCCTTGGAGACAGTCTTGAAGGTAGCAAAGTGTCCTGCATAACTGGAACCATGACAATGAAACAGAATGCCTGGAACCTCTTCCTCTGGTATGCATCTCCTAAAAACGCCGTCAGCACATTTTTTGTACAAGAAAAGCTCATCCCAAAAGTAGAGTCTGATGTCTCTTAAAAACTTCTTCTTCTTGTACCCAACAAACCCAGCTGGTTCCTTCTCTGCAGCAAAGTAGTTTGCAATATCCATAAACCAAGGTATTGTGGAAGGTTTTGTGGTGCAAAGTGGTGTAAGAACAGCAGCCACATTCCCAAGGCTGATGGCATACACATGCTCTTCAGGAAGGTCATCATCCAGAGGAACTGATTCTTCTACATACATTCTAGAAAGATGATCAGAAACCCCATTTTCAACTCCTTTCTTGTCTTTGATCTCAAGATCAAACTCTTGCAGCAATAGTATCCATCTCAGTAGCCTAGGCTTGGCATCCTTCTTGGTAAATAAGTATCTCAAAGCAGCATGATCAGTATGCACAATCACCTTAGAACCCACAAGATATTGTTTGAACTTGTCAAAAGCAAACACAATGGCAAAAAATTCTTTCTCAGTTGTGGCATACTTGCATTGTGCATCATCCAGAGTTCTGCTAGCATAGTAAATGACATGAAGCTTCTTATATTTCCTCTGTCCTAAGACAGCTCATACTGCATAGTCACTAGCATCTGTCATTACTTCAAAAGGCAACTCCCAGTCTGGAGGCTGAACAACTGGTGTGCTAACAAGTGCTCCTTTGATTGTGTGGAAGGCTTCAATGCAGTCATTGTCAAAGTGGAACTTCACATCCTTGCATAGCAGTTGAGTTATAGGGCGAGCTATCTTGGAAAAATCTTTTATGAACCTTCTATAGAACCCAGCATGCCCAAGAAAGCTTCTGATTCCTTTGACAGAAGTTGGTGGTTGCAGGCTCATCACTACTTCAACTTTCACCTTCTCTACTTTAATGCCTTGCTCTGAAATCTTGTGCCCCAAAACAATCCCATCTCTCACCATGAAGTAACACTTCTCCCAGTTCAGCACAAGATGTTTTTCCTCACAGCGCTGAAGGACCCTGCACAGATTAGAAAGACAAACAGAGAAGGAGGATCCATAGACAGAAAAATCGTCCATGAAAACCTCCATCATGTCTTCAATATAGTTAGTGAAAATCGACATCATGCAGTGCTGGAAGGTTGATGGGGCATTGCACAAGCCAAATGGCATTCTGCGATAAGCAAAAGTGCTATAAGGACAAGTGAATGTGGTTTTCTCCTGATCATCTAGGTGTATGGGAATCTGAAAGAAACTACAATAACCATCTAGAAAACAATATTAAGGATGGTTAGCCAATCTTTCAAGCATCTGATCAATGAAAGGCAAAGGGAAATAATCTTTACGAGTTGCAGCATTCAACTTTCGATAATCTATGCACATCATATGCCATGTAACAGTTCTAGTTGGAATCAACTCATTTTTATCATTCTTGACAACTGACACACCACCTTTCTTTAGCACTACATGGACAGGACTAACACAACTACTATCAGAAATAGCATAGATCACTCCTACTTCTAGAAGTTTCATTATCTCCTTCTTAAGAACATCTTTTAGATTTGGGTTTAACCTCCTCTGATGTTCTATAGAAGTCATTGATTCATCTTCTAGATGTATCCTATGCATGTAAAGATCAGGTGAAATCCCTGTGATGTTATCTAATGAATAGCCTATGGCTCTGCCATAATTTCTAAGTTCACACAAAAGCAAAGCAGTTTCAGCATTGTTCAGTTTAGCATTGATGATGACAGGATAAGTTCACATCTTCTAGATGTATCCTATGCATGCAAAGAACAAGTAAAATCCCTGTAATGTCATCTAATGAATAGCCTATGGCTCTGTGATACTTTCTAAGTTCACACAAAAGCAAAGCAGTTTCAGCATTGTTCAGTTTAGCATTGATGATGACAGGATAAGTAGAGTTAAGACCAAGAAAGGTGTACCTTAGCCCTTCAGGAAGTGTTTTGAGCTCAACTTTTGGATTTTTCAGCTTACTCCACGTGGATGCTTGTGGCTCTGGTTGGGCCCCTGCTGGATATTCACATTCAGCCCCATCTAGACTGAGGTGGGCGACCATTTTCTCTATGGTTTTGCTGGAGTCCATCATCCTTGCATATTCAGCTGCCTCTTGGTTCAAAAATCCATGTTTACTTGCAACTTGTGTCAAGTCAATCTCCAATGGGTCTTGTACCAGAAGTTCTGCAGCAGCATCCTCAGAAATTTCTAGAGAGTCATCTACTGAGAAGGTTTGTCCACCAAGCATAGGTTTCTTCAGCATTTTATCCATTTCAAACTTTAGGATGATGTCTCCAAGATGGAGGTCTATCCTCCCACTTCTGACATCTATTATAGCTCCAGCAGTACATAGAAAAGGTCTTCCTAGGATGAGGAGGTCTTTTGGTTCTTCATCTAACTCAAGGACCACGAAATCTGCAGGCACATATGCATTGCCAACCTTCACATGCAGATCTTCAAGGATTCCAACTGGCAGCTTTACAGATCTATCAGCAAAAACTAAGGAGATCTTTGTTGGCTTAAACATTGTGAATCCAAGTCTTTTAGCCACTGAATATGGCATCAAGTTGACACTTGAACCTCGATCACATAAAGAACAAGCAAAAGTCATTGCTCCAATCTGCACTGAGAGAACAAAACGCCCAGGATCATCCAACTTCTTAGGCATTTTTTTTTGGAGAATAGCACTGCAATCCTTTGTTACTTTGATGAAGTATTCCTCTCCAGTCATCTTGCTTGTTACCAAGCTCTTCATATATTTCTTCATTGCAGGCATCATCTAGATTGCATCAGCAAGAGGAAGCTTCACAACCAGATCATTTAGCATCTCCTTGCATTTTGCCTCCTCCAGGTTCTTTTTAGACTTCTTTGGAGGAGTAGGGTAAGGAACCTTTGGGATATAGACTCTGGCTGGTGGCAGCAGGTCCTTCTCTTCTTTAGTGTGTCCATCTGTAGCATCTTTGTCCTTCTCAGATTCTGGTGTCTTTCTCCCTTCTAGATCAGTCACAACATCAGCTACATCTCCTCTTTTAGACACATGTCATAGTACCTTTCCACTTCTGAGTGAAATGGCATTCACAAACTCTTTGGGATTTTGTTCACCTTTCCTTGGAAGAAAACCGTGTGGTCTCTTGATTGCCTCAGCAGTTTGAGATATCTGAGTATCCAGCTTCTTCAGTGTTCAAAGCTTCATAATTTCCATTCAGATCATTGTACATGTTGTCAACCTTGGTATTAATCTCATGGGAAGATTTATGCTGATTGACCAAGAGTTGTTGCATAAGAGTTTTGAGTTCATCCTGAGAACTACCTGCAGAGCTTGTAGAGGCTTGGAAGGGCGCTGGTGACATAGGCTGGAAAGTGTTTAATGGTTGTTTCTGCTGAAATCCACTCTGAAATTTGTTATGACCCTGATTTTGCATAAAACCTTGATTTCCTTGGAAACCTGGAGAGAATTTCTTCTGAAATCCTTGGTTTTGCATTCATGTATGTCCTGAAAATCCTTGAGAACCACCAGTGGTGCCAGCATTTGGCATATATGCTTTTCCTTGAAACTGAGGCATCTGGTTGACCATCTGTTGAGGGTAGACTTGATCCTGTGGATTTTCGACATTTGTGCTCCTGTATGACAGATTTGGATGGTTTCTGTAGTTCTGATTGAACCCCCTATTCTGCACAAATGGTTGGCCATTCACATAGCTAACTTCATGCAGCTCATTGTTCTCTTCCTCTGCAAACTCTTGACAAAGAAAGGCATCAGATCCATTTTCACAATTCTGTCCTCCTTTCTGAGTTGCCTTCAGCAAAAGACTTACTTGAGCAGTTAGCTCATCTATCTTCTGAGATTCCACACTACTAACCCTTCTTGATCTGTCATACTCAGGACATCGATTATTAGAACTTGCAGCCAAGTTCTCTATCAGCTCATATGCCTTTTGAGTGCTCCTAGTCATGAAATCCCCATTGCTTGCAGCATTGAGATTGTTTTTAAACTACCATTCGACTCCATCATAGAAGATGCTGAGAAACTGCTCATCTGAATACCCATGGTGAGGGCACTCTCTGCGATACTCCTTAAACCTCTCTCATACTTCACAGAAGGATTCCCCTGAATGTTGCTGGAAGATGGTGATCTTGTTCTTCAAAGCAGCAGTTTTGGACTTAGTGTAGAAGTGATCCAGGAATGCTGCCCTTCATTGACTCCAATTTGTCAAAGATCCAGGAGGAAGGGATTTAAGCCATCTATGTGCTTTGTCAGCCAAAGAGAATGGAAAGAGCTTGCATTTGAGGAAGTCAGTAGGTACTCCATTTGATTTTGTTGTACTGCAGATCTCTTCAAAATTCTCAATGTGATCCATTGGAAGCTCAGCAGAGAGGCCATGAAAAACATGCTGCTTCACTAATGCAATCATCTGGGGTTTTATCTCGTAATCTGCTCTTTCAATAGCTGGTGTGCATATGGCAGACCTGTTCCTATAAAAGGTGTGAGGTGTGTCCACATCCCCAATAGCCTGCTGCTCTTTCTGCTGCTGTTATTGTTGCAACAACCTGTTCAGCTGCTGTTGCATACGTTGGAGCTCTGTAACTTGGTTAGCTTGATCTTCCGGTAGATCTTGGTTGTCGACATTATCACCCACCATGACTTGGTTCGACTTCTTTTTCCTTCCTTTGTTATTAGTCCTTTATACTCTTGCAAGTTCCTGGTTGTTTAGATGAAAGAGGTTGTCAGAACCTTTACTTCTTCTATGCATGCACCTGAATCCACAAGAATGAAAGAAGAAACTAGTTAGTAATCCTTAGACCAAACATCAGTCCTAGATTCACAGGTAACGCTATTGGTCCCCGGCAACGGCGCCAAAAACTTGATACACAGAGTTTTAACCCTATAGAACTACTGCAAGTGCACAGCAAATGTTATAGTAAAGTAGGGATCGAATCCACAAGGACCAAGTGTCACACTGCAAATCTTAATGAATGAAACTAAGCTAAGACAATAAGATGGTTATTGGTTATGATGTAAAACAAAAATGGCAAATAAATTCGGTAAAAGATCAATTAAAACAGGTGTTAGGTCAAGGGCAATTCGCAGGGATCAGAGATCATGAACCAGACAATTATTCAGGAACAAATAAGCACAGTCTTAAACTCAAACATGAATGTATAACTAATCCACTATCGTGGTATCAGAGACTCTATCTAGCAACCTAAGATTCTAAACTGTCATTTAAACTTAGAATTGTAAACAAGCATTAGCGATCAGGTTCGATTTGTTCACAGATTGCCTTAACATCAGCTTTCGTTGGTTAAGGACAATCTGCTCATCTATGTTCTTTCAGGCTTTTAAACAAATACTTTTGGTGTGCTAAACAACCTAAGATCAGAAACTAGGTAGCTAAGCAAGTTTTAGCAATGAGATCAACGATAAATGAAGACAACATATGAAATATCCCTATCTATGTCTGATTCAATGATTCATAATCCCATTGAAACCCTAAACCTAACTGGTGGATTATTCAGACATGGAAGAAGAAGAAGAGTAAAGAGATGAAGAGAAATTCATAATAATAAAATATAAATCAACTGGGGTTCAAAAATCTTCTCAGAGATGCAGAGTAGAAAGATCTTCTCCCCCAAAACTCACAAATTGCAAAAAGCTCAAAATCTCAATAGAATATGAAAGGTAGCCTAAACAATGGCTGAAAAACAAATCTTTATAGGTTTAGACACGAGCCAGATGAGAAATTATGGAAAACCAGGTCGAAATAGGAAAAACCAAAATTTTCTTATTTTTCTGCGCGATCAAACCGGTTGGTTAAGACATCGGATCGATCGATCCTGGGTTGGACCGATCGATCTAAATACTCTCGGTAAAATCTTGGTCTTTCAGATTGATCGATCCCTCCTGGATCGATCGGTCTAAAATATCTCGGGAAAGCTTCGACCAAACGGATCGATCGATCTTATTTCTCTCGAGGAAAATTACAGGCCATCGGATCGATCGGTCCCTCCTGGATCGATCTATCTAAATTGTCTCGAGAAAATTCTTGTCTCCTCGTTTCCTTTGGATCGATCGATCCAATAAAAGACCGATCGATCTGCACTCCGAAAAAGACTGATTTCCTCCTTTTATTCATTTCTTCATTTGCAACGCTGTAGAATCCATCCAAACGTGTTTTGACCTGTAAAGACTCAAAAAACACTAAAAGACTCGATAAAAACTTTTGAAAGTCAGTTAGAAATCAGTAAAATCATAATATATCCTTCACGGAAAGTCATGTTAAAGACAAACAAGCAACAGTTTCGAAGCCAACCGACTGAGAACTGGGGCAAATCATTTGAGGAAGATATGAAACTTTCACAAGACGCCTCCAAAGACTACGACTAAGTCTTCATGAAGCTTCTAAAGTTTGTGCAAGGAAAAACCTATGTTGAAATCGTTTGACAGGCCGTTCGATATTTTATATTTTTATTTCTATAATTTTTTGAATTTGATATTTCTCTTTATTTTCTGATTTTCTTTAGTCTTATTCAGTTCTGTTTTTGTTATGTATATCAGCTTGATTTGTATGTTTCATTGTTGATATTCTTTATAGTATCAGTGTAGACAAATTGGTTTACTTTATTTAATAATTATATATATATATATATATATATTTGTAACAAATTTTGATACATGTTCGTCTCTTTAATTGCTTTGGTGAATTAATGTTATTCGACTGATGTGTTTCTGTATTGTTGCCTTTATAATGGGTTATCTTCCAATAATAATATATATGAGATATTGAGATCGGCCACAAGTTGATTAAAGACATGGAACATGTATCAAAATTTCATTTATTTGATAAAAGTTTACGATATAGTTAAGATCGGTCATTTTATTTATTTGATAAAATTTTAAGATATATTTTTTTAATTTTATTTTAATTTTAATTTGTTTTAGGTACTTAAAAGATTTTATTTAAGTGGTTTTGATTTCTTTTTTCACCTAAACCAAACAGAAAAAAATGAAATTAACATGAATAAACTAAATTAAAAAAACATCTAAAATTATAAGTTAAAATATATAGTTGATCATCCTAAATCCATACAACAATATGTGATTATTTATGAGTGCGTAATTTCAAGATACAATACTTTTTATTTTCTTTTAAAAAAAATCATTCATTATATTCTAAATATCATTGTTACAAATATTAATTATATAAAAATTATATATTATTCATTAAACAAAATTTTACAAAATCTAAGCCTCTTTATTTTCCAAATCAGGAGGAAAAGTAGGATTGATGTATTGAAATGCATTATCTTAATTTGGAACTGGTAAGGATTAAAATTTTAGAACCATAATTTATGGTACTTTGGCTAAATTTAAGAAATTTTTGCAAATTTTAATTTTTTCTTAATAATTTTTGATTGTCAAATTTCCTAACAAAAAATTGGATATTCTGTACACAATCAATTTTTTTTAATCTGTTAAACAGAAATAATCAGTCACAAATATATAATTATTTAAAAAAATATATTTGTATGGAGCCAAATCATTACTAACCCCCCCCCCCCCCCCCCTAAACACAAAATCAACACAATAATAACCCATAAGTCTCTCCATGGTTTGACACATCAGCATTTTCAAGCTTTTAGGAGATGACACATCAGCAAAACAAAACACCAATAAAAACATTTCATTAATACAAGTCATCAGTTTATTTTAACTTTTAAATTTACACTCATTAAAAATCCAAATATTTTTTTATTGTTAATTTTAGTTTTATTTTTTGGTCAAGTCCAAGCACAAATAATAAATAACAGCAAATAAAAAAAAATTATTTTATTTTTTTGTCAAACCCAAATAATAAATAACAACAAATAATAAAATTAAATCTTTGTTTTATATTTTTGCCAAACTGAAACTCAAATAATAAATAACAGCAAAAACAAAAAAATTCTAACTATATGTTTGCTTGATAAAGACGTATATGATTGAAGAAAGTGTAAATTCATCATCAACTATGCTTCCATAACAACAATGCAAAAAGCGTTATGTTATAACAAGCTCACACATCAACAAAAATTTGAACCAATAAAAACATAACAATAATACATATTATTAACACACTAATAAAATCAATTTACTATTTTGCTAACTCATTAAAAAGCTCAAAGTTTACAAAAAAATGGAAAGCGAAAGCAAATGAGGAGAAACTCAGACCACCACAGCTTAAAGATTTGCATTTCTACTGGTTACCGAGAACAAATTTTCTTAGGTTTGGTGGAAATAGAGAATTTCTTGGTTTTGGTAGAAAAATGTGATTTTCAGTTTTGGTAGGAAAACATAGTTTCTCGATTATGGCGGAAAAAAAGCGAATTCTCGGGTTTGGCGGGAAAATGTGAATTTTTAGTTTTGGTGAGAAATAAAAAATTTGATTTTGACGAGAAAATGCGAGGAAAATGCAACTTTTCAATTTTGACGAAAAATACGATTTCTCGGTTTTGATAGAAAATACACTTCTTTGGCTTTTGATGGTAAATGTAATTTCTTGATTTTTGTGGAAAATTGTAATTTGACAATTTTGGCAGAAAATCAACACAACAATAACTCATAAGTCTCTTCATGGCTTGACACATCAGCATTTTCAAGCTTTTAGGAGATGACACTTCAGCAAAAAAAAAACACCAATAAAAACATTTCATTAATACAAGTCATCAGTTTATTTTAACTTTTAAATTTAAACTCATTAAAAACCCAAATATTTTTTCTTGTTAATTTTAGTTTTATTTTTTGGTCAAGTCCAAGTCCAAATAATAAATAACAGCAAATTAAAAATTGTTTTATTTTTTTGCCAAACCCAAATAATAAATAACAACAAATAATAAAATTAAATCTTTGTTTTATATTTTTGCCAAACCGAAACTCAAATAATAAATAACAGCAAAAAAAAATAAAAATTCTAACTATATGTTTGCTTGATAGAGACGTATATGATTGAAGAAAGTGTAGACTCATCATCAATTATGCTTCCATAACAACAATGCAAAAAGCGTTATGTTATAACAAGCTCACACATCAACAAAAATTTGAACCAATAAAAACATAACAATAATATATATTATTAACACACTAATAAAATCAATTAACTATTTTGCTGACTCATTAAAAAGCTCAAAGTTTACAAAAAAATGGAAAACGAAAGCAAATGAGGAGAAACTCAGACCACCACAGCTTAAAGATTTGCATTTCTACTGGTTACCGAGAACAAATTTTCTTAGGTTTGGCGGAAATAGAGAATTTCTTGGTTTTGGTAGAAAAATGTGATTTTCAGTTTTGGTAGGAAAACATAGTTTCTCGATTATGGCGGAAAAAAGCGAATTCTCGGGTTTGGCGGGAAAATGTGAATTTTTAGTTTTGATGAGAAATAAAAAATTTGATTTTGCCGAGAAAATGCAAGGAAAATGCAACTTTTCAATTTTGACGAAAAATACGATTTCTCGGTTTTGATAGAAAATGCAATTTTTTGGCTTTTGATGGTAAATGTAATTTCTTGATTTTTGTGGAAAATTGTAATTTGACAATTTTGGCAGAAAATCAACACAACAATAACCCATAAGTCTCTCCATGGCTTGACACATCAGCATTTTTAAGCTTTTAGGAGAAGACACTTCAGCAAAAAAAACACCAATAAAAACATTTCATTAATACAAGTCATCAGTTTATTTTAACTTTTAAATTTAAACTCATTAAAAACCCAAATATTTTTTATTGTTAATTTTAGTTTTATTTTTTGGTCAAGTCCAAGCCCAAATAATAAATAACAGCAAATAAAAATATTGTTTTATTTTTTTGCCAAACCCAAATAATAAATAACAACAAATAATAAAATTAAATCTTTGTTTTATATTTTTGCCAAACCGAAACTCAAATAATAAATAACAGCAAAAAAAATAAAATTTCTAACTATATGTTTGCTTGATAGAGATGTATATGATTGAAGAAAGTGTAGACTCATCATCAACTATGCTTCCATAACAACAATGCAAAAAGCGTTATGTTATAACAAGCTCACACATCAACAAAAATTTGAACCAATAAAAACATAACAATAATACATATTATTAACACACTAATAAAATCAATTTACTATTTTGCTGACTCGTTAAAAAGCTCAAAGTTTACAAAAAAATGGAAAGCGAAAGCGAATGAGGAGAAACTCAGACCACCACAGCTTAAACATTTGCATTTCCACTGGTTACCGAGAACTAATTTTCTTAGGTTTGGCGGAAATAGAGAATTTCTTGGTTTTGGTAGAAAAATGTGATTTTCAGTTTTGGTAGAAAACATAGTTTCTCGATTATGGCGAAAAAAGCAAATTCTCTGGTTTGGCGGGAAAATGTGAATTTTTAGTTTTGGTGAGAAATAAAAAATTTGATTTTGACGAGAAAATGCGAGGAAAATGTAACTTTTTAATTTTAACAAAAAATACGATTTCTCGGTTTTGATAGAAAATGCAATTTTTTGGCTTTTGATGGTAAATGTAATTTCTTGATTTTTGTGGAAAATTATAATTTGACAATTTTGGCAGAAAATCAACACAACAATAACCCATAAGTCTCTTCATGGCTTGACACATCAGCATTTTCAAGCTTTTAGGAGATGACACTTCAGCAAAAAAAATACCAATAAAAACATTTTATTAATACAAGTCATCAGTTTATTTTAACTTTCAAATTTAAACTCATTAAAAATCCAAATATTTTTTATTGTTAATTTTAATTTTATTTTTAGGTCAAGTCCAAGCCCAAATAATAAATAACAGCAAATAAAAAAAATTGTTTTATTTTTTTGCCAAACCCAAATAATAAATAACAACAAATAATAAAATTAAATCTTTGTTTTATATTTTTGCCAAACCGAAACTCAAATAATAAATAACAGCAAAAAAAAAAAAATTTCTAACTATATGTTTGCTTGATAGAGACGTATATGATTGAAGAAAGTGTAGACTCATCATCAATTATGCTTCCATAACAACAATGCAAAAAGCGTTATGTTATAACAAGCTCACACATCAACAAAAATTTAAACCAATAAAAACATAACAATAATACATATTATTAACACACTAATAAAATCAATTTACTATTTTGCTGACCCATTAAAAAGCTCAAAGTTTACAAAAAAATGGAAAGCGAAAGCAAATGAGGAGAAACTCAGACCACCACAGCTTAAAGATTCGCATTTCTACTAGTTACCGAGAACAAATTTTCTTAGGTTTGGCGGAAATATAAAATTTCTTGGTTTTGGTAGAAAAATGTGATTTTCACTTTTGGTAGGAAAACATAGTTTCTCGATTATGGCGGAAAAAAGCGAATTCTCGGGTTTGGCGGGAAAATGTGAATTTTTAGTTTTGGTGAGAAATAAAAAATTTGATTTTGACGAGAAAATGCGAAGAAAATGCAACTTTTCAATTTTGACGAAAAATACGATTTCTCGGTTTTTTGATAGAAAATACAATTTTTTGGCTTTTGATGGTAAATGTAATTTCTTGATTTTTGTGAAAAATTGTAATTTGACAATTTTGGCAGTAAATCAACACAAAAATAACTCATAAGTCTCTTCATGGCTTGACACATCAGCATTTTCAAGCTTTTAGGAGATGACACTTCAGCAAAAAAAAAACACCAATAAAAACATTTCATTAATACAAGTCATCAGTTTATTTTAACTTTTAAATTTAAACTCATTAAAAACCCAAATATTTTTTCTTGTTAATTTTAGTTTTATTTTTTGGTCAAGTCCAAGCCCAAATAATAAATAACAGCAAATAAAAAATTGTTTTATTTTTTTGCCAAACCCAAATAATAAATAACAACAAATAATAAAATTAAATCTTTGTTTTATATTTTTGCCAAACTGAAACTCAAATAATAAATAACAGCAAAAAAAAATAAAATTTCTAACTATATGTTTGCTTGATAGAGACGTATATGATTGAAGAAAGTGTAGACTCATCATCAATTATGCTTCCATAACAACAATGCAAAAAGCGTTATGTTGTAACAAGCTCACACATCAACAAAAATTTGAACCAATAAAAACATAACAATAATACATATTATTAACACACTAATAAAATCAATTAACTATTTTGCTGACTCATTAAAAAGCTCAAAGTTTACAAAAAAATGGAAAACGAAAGCAAATGAGGAGAAACTCAGACCACCACAGCTTAAAGATTTGCATTTCTACTGGTTACCGAGAACAAATTTTCTTAGGTTTGGCGGAAATAGAGAATTTCTTGGTTTTGGTAGAAAAATGTGATTTTCAGTTTTGGTAGGAAAACATAGTTTTTCGATTATGGCGGAAAAAAGCGAATTCTCGGGTTTGGCGGGAAAATGTGAATTTTTAGTTTTGGTGAGAAATAAAAAATTTGATTTTGCCGAAAAAATGCGAGGAAAATGCAACTTTTCAATTTTGACGAAAAATACGATTTCTCGGTTTTGATAGAAAATGCAATTTTTTGGCTTTTGATGGTAAATGTAATTTCTTGATTTTTGTGGAAAATTGTAGTTTGACAATTTTGGCAGAAAATCAACACAACAATAACCCATAAGTCTCTCTATGGCTTGTCACATCAGCATTTTTAAGCTTTTAGGAGAAGACACTTCAGCAAAAAAAAACACCAATAAAAACATTTCATTAATACAAGTCATCAGTTTATTTTAACTTTTAAATTTAAACTCATTAAAAACCCAAATATTTTTTATTGTTAATTTTAGTTTTATTTTTTGGTCAAGTCCAAGCCCAAATAATAAATAACAGCAAATAAAAATATTGTTTTATTTTTTTACCAAACCCAAATAATAAATAACAACAAATAATAAAATTAAATCTTTGTTTTATATTTTTGCCAAACCGAAACTCAAATAATAAATAACAGCAAAAAAAAAAAAATTTCTAACTATATGTTTGCTTGATAGAGATGTATATGATTGAAGAAAGTGTAGACTCATCATCAACTATGCTTCCATAACAACAATGCAAAAAGCGTTATGTTATAACAAGCTCACACATCAACAAAAATTTGAACCAATAAAAACATAACAATAATACATATTATTAACACACTAATAAAATCAAATTTACTATTTTGCTGACTCGTTAAAAAGCTCAAAGTTTACAAAAAAATGGAAAGCGAAAGCGAATGAGGAGAAACTCAGACCACCACAGCTTAAAGATTTGCATTTCCACTGGTTACCGAGAACTAATTTTCTTAGGTTTGGCGGAAATAGAGAATTTCTTGGTTTTGGTAGAAAAATGTGATTTTCAGTTTTGGTAGAAAACATAGTTTCTCGATTATGGCGAAAAAAGCGAATTCTCGGATTTGGCGGGAAAATGTGAATTTTTAGTTTTGGTGAGAAATAAAAAATTTGATTTTGACGAAAAATGCGAGAAAAATGTAACTTTTTAATTTTAACGAAAAATACGATTTCTCGGTTTTGATAGAAAATGCAATTTTTTGGCTTTTGATGGTAAGTGTAATTTCTTGATTTTTGTGGAAAATTATAATTTGACAATTTTGGCAGAAAATCAACACAACAATAACCCATAAGTCTCTTCATGGCTTGACACATCAGCATTTTCAAGCTTTTAGGAGATGACACTTCAGCAAAAAAAACACCAATAAAAACATTTTATTAATACAAGTCATCAGTTTATTTTAACTTTCAAATTTAAACTCAATAAAAACCCAAATATTTTTTGTTGTTAATTTTAATTTTATTTTTAGGTCAAGTCCAAGCCCAAATAATAAATAACAGCAAATAAAAAAAATTGTTTTATTTTTTTGCCAAACCCAAATAATAAATAACAACAAATAATAAAATTAAATCTTTGTTTTATATTTTTGCCAAACCGAAACTCAAATAATAAATAACAGCAAAAAAAAAAAAAATTCTAACTATATGTTTGCTTGATAGAGACGTATATGATTGAAGAAAGTGTAGACTCATCATCAATTATGCTTCCAAAACAACAATGCAAAAAGCGTTATGTTATAACAAGCTCACACATCAACAAAAATTTGAACCAATAAAAATATAACAATAATACATATTATTAACACACTAATAAAATCAATTTACTATTTTGCTGACCCATTAAAAAGCTCAAAGTTTACAAAAAAATGGAAAGCGAAAGCAAATGAGGAGAAACTCAGACCATCACAGCTTAAAGATTCGCATTTCCACTGGTTACCGAGAACAAATTTTCTTAGGTTTGGCGGAAATATAGAATTTCTTGGTTTTGGTAGAAAAATGTGATTTTCACTTTTGGTAGGAAAACATAGTTTCTCGATTATGGCGGAAAAAAGCGAATTTTCGGGTTTGGCGGGAAAATGTGAATTTTTAGTTTTGGTGAGAAATAAAAAATTTGATTTTGACGAGAAAATGCGAGGAAAATACAACTTTTCAATTTTGACGAAAAATACGATTTCTCGGTTTTTTGATAGAAAATACAATTTTTTGGCTTTTGATGGTAAATGTAATTTCTTGATTTTTGTGAAAAATTGTAATTTGACAATTTTGGCAGTAAATCAACACAACAATAACTCATAAGTCTCTTCATGGCTTGACACATCAGCATTTTCAAGCTTTTAGGAGATGACACTTCAGCAAAAAAAAAACACCAATAAAAACATTTCATTAATACAAGTCATCAGTTTATTTTAACTTTAAAATTTAAACTCATTAAAAAACCAAATATTTTTTCTTGTTAATTTTAGTTTTATTTTTTGGTCAAGTCCAAGCCCAAATAATAAATAACAGCAAATAAAAAATTGTTTTATTTTTTTACCAAACCCAAATAATAAATAACAACAAATAATAAAATTAAATCTTTGTTTTATATTTTTGCCAAACCGAAACTCAAATAATAAATAACATCAAAAAAAAATAAAATTTCTAACTATATGTTTGCTTGATAGAGACGTATATGATTGAACAAAGTGTAGACTCATCATCAACTATATTTCCATAACAACAATGCAAAAAGCGTTATGTTATAACAAGCTCACACATCAACAAAAATTTGAACCAATAAAAACATAACAATAATACATATTATTAACACACTAATAAAATCAATTTACTATTTTGCTGACTCGTTAAAAAGCTCAAAGTTTACAAAAAAAATGGAAAGCAAAAGCGAATGAGGAGAAACTCAGATCACCACAGCTTAAAGATTTGCATTTCCACTGGTTACCGAGAACTAATTTTCTTAGGTTTGGCGGAAATAGAGAATTTCTTGGTTTTGGTAGAAAAATGTGATTTTCAGTTTTGGTAGAAAACATAGTTTCTCGATTATGGTGAAAAAAGCGAATTCTCGGGTTTGGCGGGAAAATATGAATTTTTAGTTTTGGTGAGAAATAAAAAATTTGATTTTGACGAGAAAATGCGAGGAAAATGTAACTTTTTAATTTTAACGAAAAATATGATTTCTCGGTTTTGATAGAAAATGCAATTTTTTGGCTTTTGATGGTAAATGTAATTTCTTGATTTTTTTGGAAAATTATAATTTGACAATTTTGGCAGAAAATCAACACAACAATAACCCATAAGTCTCTTCATGGCTTGACACATCAGCATTTTCAAGCTTTTAGGAGATGACACTTCAGCAAAAAAAACACCAATAAAAATATTTTATTAATACAAGTCATCAGTTTATTATAACTTTCAAATTTAAACTCATTAAAAACCCAAATATTTTTTATTGTTAATTTTAATTTTATTTTTAGGTCAAGTCCAAGCCCAAATAATAAATAACAGCAAATAAAAAAATTGTTTTATTTTTTTGCCAAACCCAAATAATAAATAACAACAAATAATAAAATTAAATCTTTGTTTTATATTTTTGCCAAACCGAAACTCAAATAATAAATAACAGCAAAAAAAAATAAAATTTCTAACTATATGTTTGCTTGATAGAGACGTATATGATTGAAGAAAGTTTAGACTCATCATCAATTATGCTTCCATAACAACAATGCAAAAAGCGTTATGTTATAACAAGCTCACACATCAACAAAAATTTAAACCAATTAAAACATAACAATAATACATATTATTAACACACTAATAAAATCAATTTACTATTTTGCTGACCCATTAAAAAGCTCAAAGTTTACAAAAAAATGGAAAGCGAAAGCAAATGAGGAGAAACTCAGACCACCACAGCTTAAAGATTCGCATTTCCACTGGTTACCGAGAACAAATTTTCTTAGGTTTGGCGGAAATATAGAATTTCTTGGTTTTGGTAGAAAAATGTGATTTTCACTTTTGGTAGGAAAACATAGTTTCTCGATTATGGCGGAAAAAAGCGAATTCTCGGGTTTGGCGGGAAAATGTGAATTTTTAGTTTTGGTGAGAAATAAAAAATTTGATTTTGACGAGAAAATGCGAGGAAAATGCAACTTTTTAATTTTGACGAAAAATACGATTTCTCGGTTTTTTGATAGAAAATGCAATTTTTTGGCTTTTGATGGTAAATGTGATTTCTTGATTTTTGTGAAAAATTGTAATTTGACAATTTTGGTAGTAAATCAACACAACAATAACTCATAAGTCTCTTCATTGCTTGACACATCAGCATTTTCAAGCTTTTAGGAGATGACACTTCAGCAAAAAAAAAACACCAATAAAAACATTTCATTTGTACAAGTCATCAGTTTATTTTAACTTTTAAATTTAAACTCATTAAAAACCCAAATATTTTTTCTTATTAATTTTAGTTTTATTTTTTGGTCAAGTCCAAGCCCAAATAATAAATAACAGCAAATAAAAAATTGTTTTATTTTTTTGCCAAACCCAAATAATAAATAACAACAAATAATAAAATTAAATCTTTGTTTTATATTTTTGCCAAACCGAAACTCAAATAATAAATAACAGCAAAAAAAAATAAAATTTCTAACTATATGTTTGCTTGATAGAGACGTATATGATTGAAGAAAGTGTAGACTCATCATCAACTATGCTTTCATAACAACAATGCAAAAAGCGTTATGTTATAACAAGCTCACACATCAACAAAAATTTGAACCAATAAAAACATAACAATAATACATATTATTAACACACTAATAAAATCAATTAACTATTTTGCTGACTCATTAAAAAGCTCAAAGTTTACAAAAAAATGGAAAACGAAAGCAAATGAGGAGAAACTCAGACCACCACAGCTTAAAGATTTGCATTTCTACTGGTTACCGAGAACAAATTTTCTTAGGTTTAGCGGAAATAGAGAATTTCTTGGTTTTGGTCGAAAAATGTGATTTTCAGTTTTGGTAGGAAAACATAGTTTCTCGATTATGGCGGAAAAAAGCGAATTCTCGGGTTTGGCGGGAAAATGTGAATTTTTAGTTTTGGTGAGAAATAAAAAATTTGATTTTGACGAGAAAATGCGAGGAAAATGCAACTTTTCAATTTTGACGAAAAATACGATTTCTCGGTTTTGATAGAAAATGCAATTTTTTGGCTTTTGATGGTAAATGTAATTTCTTGATTTCTATGGAAAATTGTAATTTGACAATTTTGGCAGAAAATCAACACAACAATAACCCATAAGTCTCTTCATGGCTTGACACATCAGCATTTTCAAGCTTTTAGGAGATGACACTTCAGCAAAAAAAAACACCAATAAAAACATTTTATTAATACAAGTCATCAGTTTATTTTAACTTTCAAAGTTAAACTCATTAAAAACCCAAATATTTTTTATTGTTAATTTTAATTTTATTTTTAGGTCAAGTCCAAGCCCAAATAATAAATAACAGCAAATAAAAAAAATTGTTTTATTTTTTTGCCAAACCCAAATAATAAATAACAACAAATAATAAAATTAAATCTTTGTTTTATATTTTTGCCAAACCGAAACTCAAATAATAAATAACAGCAAAAAAATAAAAAATTCTAACTATATGTTTGCTTGATAGAGACGTATATGATTGAAGAAAGTGTAGACTCATTATCAACTATGCTTCCATAACAACAATGCAAAAAGCGTTATGTTATAACAAACTCACACATCAACAAAAATTTGAACCAATAAAAACATAACAATAATACATATTATTAACACACTAATAAAATCAATTTACTATTTTGCTGACCCATTAAAAAGCTCAAAGTTTACAAAAAAATGGAAAGCGAAAGCAAATGAGGAGAAACTCAGACCACCACAGCTTAAAGATTCGCATTTCCACTGGTTACCGAGAACAAATTTTCTTAGGTTTGGCGGAAATATAGAATTTCTTGGTTTTGGTAGAAAAATGTGATTTTCACTTTTGGTAGGAAAACATAGTTTCTCGATTATGGCGGAAAAAAGTGAATTCTCGGGTTTGGCGGGAAAATGTGAATTTTTAGTTTTGGTGAGAAATAAAAAATTTGATTTTGACGAGAAAATGCGAGGAAAATGCAACTTTTCAATTTTGACGAAAAATACGATTTCTCGGTTTTTTTATAGAAAATGCAATTTTTTGGCTTTTGATGGTAAATGTAATTTCTTGATTTTTGTGAAAAATTGTAATTTGACAATTTTGGTAGAAAATCAACACAACAATAACCTATAAGTCTCTCCATGGCTTGACACATCAGCATTTTCAAGCTTTTAGGAGATGACACTTCAGCAAAAAAAAACACCAATAAAAATATTTCATTAATACAAGTCATCAGTTTGCTTTAACTTTTAAATTTAAACTCATTAAAAACTCAAATATTTTTTATTGTTAATTTTAGTTTTATTTTTTGGTCAAGTCCAAGCCCAAATAATAAATAACAGCAAATAAAAAAAAGTTTTTATTTTTTTGCCAAACCCAAATAATAAATAACAACAAATAATAAAATTAAATCTTTGTTTTATATTTTTGCCAAACCAAAACTCAAATAATAAATAACAGCAAAAAAAAATTAAAATTTCTAACTATATGTTTGCTTGATAGAGACGTATAAGATTGAAGAAAGTGTAGACTCATCATCAACTATATTTCCATAACAACAATGCAAAAAGCGTTATGTTATAACAAGCTCACACATCAACAAAAATTTGAACCAATAAAAACATAACAATAATACATATTATTAACACACTAATAAAATCAATTTACTATTTTGCTGACCTATTAAAAAGCCCAAAGTTTACAAAAAAATGGAAGGCGAAAGCAAATGAGGAGAGACTCATACCACCACAGCTTAAAGATTCGTATTTCCACTTGTTACCGAGGACAAATTTTCTTAGGTTTGGCGGAAATAGAGAATTTCATGGTTTCGGTAGAAAAATGTGATTTTCAGTTTTGGTAGGAAAACATAGTTTCTCGATTATGGCGGAAAAAAACGAATTCTCGAGTTTGGCGGGAAAATGTGAATTTTTAGTTTTGGTGAGAAATAAAAAATTTGATTTTGACGAGAAAATGCGAAAAAATGCAACTTTTCAATTTTTACGAAAAATACGATTTCTCGGTTTTGATAGAAAATGCATTTTTTTGGCTTTTGATGGATAATGTAATTTCTTGATTTTTGCGAAAAATTGTAATTTGACTATTTTGGCAGAAAATACAATTTTTCGGATTGATAGAAAAGCAAAATTTCTCGATTTTGGCGGGAATAAACAATTTCTTGGTTTTGATGGAAAATGCAAATTCTCAGTTTTTGACATATAATTTGATTTTTGGTTTTCGAGGGAAAATATGATTTCTTAGTTTTCGTGGGAAACGCAATTTCTAAGGAGATAATGCAAGTTTTGGTTTTCGCGGAAAATTATAGTTTATTGGTTTTGGTAGGAAGGCGTGATTCTTGATTTGACGAGAAAAATAATTTTTTCTTGTTTTGGTGGGAGTAGACGATTTCTCGATTTATGTGGGAAAATAATTTTTTGGTTTTGATTGAAAAATACTATTTTTTTGTTTTTGCAGGAAGATAAAATTTTTTGGTTTTGGTGAAAAAACTTGATTTCTCTGTTTTGACGGAAAAACACAGGTTCTCGCGAGAAAATGTGATTTTTTGGTTTTTGAGAGAAAATGCAATTTCTTTGTTTTGGTAGGAAAATAGGCGATTTTTCAGTTTCAGGTTTGACGAGAAAATGATTTTTTTTTGTTTTGGCAGGAATAGGCGATTTCTCAGTTTCGTGGGAAGTAATTTTTTTTGTTTTATCAGAAAATGCAATTTCTTGGTATTTGTGAAAAAATAAAATTTATCTGTGCTAAAATATCAAGTTATAATATGTTTATGGTAACCAAAATTAAATTATTTAACTTCAACTAAATTGATATTTCAACAGTTCAATAGAACTTTCTATTTAGTTCTAAAGTAATAGTAATGATTTTGATATGAATGTTATTGATTATAGTTTGGTAGTTTGAGAAACATATGTCTATAATAAATATTTGATAAATAAATAAATTTTATAATTTAAAATAATCATATTAATTAATATTTTTTAAATGGCAGTTTGCTTTATATAATTTCAAAGGACGATTAAGTAGCAATTTAGTAGAGAAAATAAATTACATCTACCATTAGCTTGAAGGTACTTAAAAATGTATTGTTTTATTCTTACATATACATTTATAAATAATTAGCTAAACAAATTTGATAGTAAATTATAATTTTAAAAAATAAAAAAAAATTAATGATATATAATGTTTATTCAGATTTAAAACATATAAATACGTAACTTAAGCTAATAAAAAATAAATAATACTTATTTAAAATATAGAAATAATTTTATTATATTAGAAATATATTTAAATCTAGAAAAATATCTCGCAGCGTAGAGCGGATAAATACCTAATATGATTAATAATAAATATCTAATATCCAAGAATATTAAAAAAACATATAAACTTTAGTCAATTTATAAATTAACCAGAACATATATAAGTTTAGTCAATTTATAAATTAGCCAAAATAGATATATAATACACTTTTATATTACTATTATATATAAATTAGAAATTAAAATTTGTCTCGTGCATGGTACGGGTAACAATCTAGTATTTTCAAAAAAGTGTCATATCCGAAGAGATATGTGCTCATATTTGACTTGAATTATTTTTTATAAAATTTTATAATTTACATGGCTTTTCTTATCCATATAAAAAGCAATTCAAGTCAAATACGAGCCCTTTTTGGCAATTTGCTCAAGTAAAAAAAAAAGAAGACAATTTATCTGTTAGGAACCTCTTTTTGACATGAATCCAAAGAAGACAAGAGGACCAAGAATACAGAAGCATCTTTGGTTTTGTCTTTGGTTACTCTATAATAAGACAAAGAGATGGAACCGTCTCATCGAACTCACATACATCATCTACCACATGCTTCGCTTGTGGTGAATAGAGCCAACAAGCCTCAAAATCTGGTATTTATATGTGAAAGATACTAATAGTATATGTTTAACTATATCATAGATTTGTCACCGCAAAAGCAAAAACATCGCAAATCTTTTTATACTTCTTTCAACAAATATATCAGAGATTAGTTTTGGAAATGGAGGAAAAGTTAGCGAGGAGAAGGCTAGTGTTGGTTCCAGCTCCAGCACAAGGACATATATCACCAATGATGCAGCTTGCGAAGCTCTTCACTTGAAGGGCTTCTCAATCACTGTTGCTCAGACCAAGTTCAATTACGTTGAACCTTCAGATCACTTCACTGATTTTCAGTTTGTCACCATTCCAGAAAGCTTACCGGAGACTGCTTTCAAGAATCTCGGGCCAATACAGTTTCTCCATAAGCTCAACAAAGAATGTCAGGTTAGCTTCAAGGACTTTTTGGGTCAGTTGCTTCTGCAACAAAGTAACGAGATCTCATGTGTCATCTACGACGAGTTCGTGTACTTTTCTGAAGCTGTAGCCAAAGAGTTTAAGCTCCCAAGCGTTATTTTCAGCACCACAAGTGCCACAGCTTTTGCTTGCCGCTCAGTATTCGAAAAACTCTATGCAAATAATGTCCTTGCTCCATTGAATGGTACACTATAATTCTCTGTTTCCGGTTTTGGCTAGTGTCTATAGCCTGTTTAACACCATGGTTCTTGACCTTTTAGCAGAACCAAAAGGACAAAAAGAAGAGCTAGTGCCAGAGTTTCATCCTCTGAGATACAAAGACTTTCCGGTTTCACGTTGGGCATCATTAGAAAGCATAACGGAGCTGTATGAGAATACAGTTGACAAACGGACAGCTTCCTCTGTGATAATCAACACAGCGAGCTGTCTAGAGAGCTCGTCTCTGTCGTGGCTGCAACAACAGCTAGAGATTCCAGTGTTTCCTATAGGCCCTCTTCACATGGTGGCCTCAGCTCCCACGAGTCTGCTTGAAAAGAACAGGAACTGTGTCAAATGGTTGAACAAACAAAAGCAAAACTCTGTGATATTCATGAGCTTGGGAAGCTTAGCTTTGATGGAAGTCAATGAAATGATGGAAACTGCTTTGGGATTGGATAGTAGCAACCAACACTTCTTGTGGGTGATTAGGCCAGGGTCGATACGTGGTTCCGAATAGATAGAGCACTTGCTGAGGAGTTTAGTAAGATGGTCTCGAGTCGAGGTTACATTGTGAAATAGGCTCCACAGAAGGAAGTTCTTGCTCATCCTGCAGTAGGAGGGTTTTGGAGCCATTGCGGATGGAACTCGACGCTAGAGAGCACCGGTGATCAAAAGGTGAACGCGAGGTACTTGGAGTGTGTTTGGAGAATTAGGATTCATGTGGAAGGTGAACTAGACAGAGGAGCGGTCGAGAGAGCTGTAAAGAGGCTAATGGTGGGCGAGGAAGGAGAGGAGATGAGGAAGAGAGCCATCAGGTTGAAAGAGAAGCTAAGAGTCTCTGTTAGAAGTGGAGGTTCTTCACACAACTCGCTAGATGAGTTTGAACACTTATTGAAGACTCTGTGAAGGCAAATTAGGAATTAGTCTCTCTATATACTTCACCATCTCTGCCAGTTAAAACAGAAGATTAAAAGGTCTTATTGTGGAGAGAGCAGGTTCTTTGGATGAAATCGATGTAGTTTTTTAATTGTGGAAGAATCTTACTTTTCAACGATAAAATCAAAGAGGGGACACAAAAGTGCTTTTGAGGATAAGATTGTCACTGAATGTGTGATGTTCAGAGAAATGGAACTTAGTGTTTTTTTATTAAATGAGGATCGTTTATTGGAGACGAAAAGGTCTTAAAACATTATGTACATCTCAAAGTAGAACCCTACGTAGCAAAAACCAATAACTCTATGTCAGCGAGAGATTTAAAAAAGAGTTTTACTTTTGTTGGAATGTCACTTTCTTCCTTTTTGTTGGAAGTTCATTGGTAATGCCGAATGTGGCTCTCCAATCCAATGAAAGGCTATTACTTTAGAAAAGAAAAAGTCGTCATATGAGAAAATACTTTGATTGTTTAAAATGGCCTCCTTTAAAAAGATTGGACTGATTTATATAATTAAACATGAAGATTGTGTCTGACGCCATCTCTCTTGAACTCTTGATTGTCTCTCTAAGAAGTCTATAGAAAAATGACTTACCTCAAAAAATAGAAAAATGAGTATAATATGGAACTTGTCAGAAGTCTTCAAGTATATGCATTGTGCTCCAAGAATGCTCACGGGCTTAGCTTTGACATGATCATCTTCTATGTAGATGCAATGAGAACTTGGTTGTGGAAAAACCCCGGCAAAAGATAAGAAATTTTGGACGAAACTGGTAAAAGTACGAGAAGCCAAGAACCTGTAACAAGAATCAAATAAGATCAAAACTTGCAATGACGCAGAATTTTTCAGAAGTGTGTAACTGAATCTACCCGAACATAGATCTCGCTACGAAATACTAAACAAACACGAGAAAAAGCTTCCACAATGAATGAATGAACTCCAGTAGTACCAACATTTTTACAATTATGATACGTTTACAAGCAGAGTGATATCTTGTCTAAATCCAAAACCAGATGACTAAAAGAGTAGACTTGTGCAGAACAATAGCAAAGCACAAGACAAATATATCACTCTGTGTGTTTAGAGCAAGACTCGGTTACAGGCATTCAGTGCTAGTTGCTTAGCTCGGAAGAGTAGTAATCCAAGAAACAATCTCAAGAACAGCTTATAATTTCGAAGATACTCAGGATAATTTCAATTTAGTTGATGTTTAGCTCTGTCAAAATTAAAATGCATCGAACAAACAAGTGATTTTAAAGCCAAAGACTTCATTCTATACCATTTCAAGGAAAGACAGAAACTTTGACCAATTTTTGATCAAATCGTGTAAGTAAGAATATTAACTGTACTTAAAAAGACAGAAACTTGACTTAATTATCAGTTTCCACGAGCAAAACAAGCTCTCTCACCTATTCTCTCCCCTCTCATTGGTCCATCTATAGATCCCAAATTCGATTCATTTCAATTCTCATTCGCGCTTCCACCGCCAACAGAAGGATACGACGCCATGGATCCGAACTTGTTCTGCTGCATCATATATGGATTTGCCTCGAATGCACCAGGTCCACCAGTTCCATGATGATGATGATGATGATGGTTCTGATGATAAGGATCATGACCGTGGTTTTGGTGATGATATCCTTGCATACCCATATGATGCGCATAGACCGGCATCTGCATCATCGGCGGCGCACCGTACGGAACCGGAATCGGTACTCCGGCTGATCCATTCCCTTGGCCGTTACTGCTACCTCCTCCGATGTCTTGGAAGCTCTGTGGAGGCACAGGCGTTGAGGAGAAGAGCTTATCGGAAGCAGACGGACCTTCCGTCGTCAGACCCTGCATCCTCTTGAGGTAAAGCCTGTACTTCTGGAGATGAGAGGCTACGTTCTCTCGAGTCAGACCTTCGACGTTCATCAGCTGCATAATCGACTTCGGGACGGCGTTTTTGACCCCTAAGTGAGACACAACGTCGACGAATCTCTTGTGCAGCTGCGGCGTCCACACTAAACGCGGTCGTTTAAGTGACTTCCCAGTAGGATCCTCAGTTCCCGAATCTCCTTCCTCCGCCGTTGCATCCGCCGTGGAGAGATCCACACCGCCGTCGCCGTCAGATGTCTTCTGCTTCTTCGAATCGGATCCGGGGCTGCTCGATCCGACCCGGTCTTGCTCCTCCTCCGCCGCGACGCCGGTTTTGAAGCTATTGCTGTTGTTGTTCGAGGAGGAGGTGTTGGGACAGGAAGATCCGCTGCGCAGCGACGAGAGCGTCGTCTCCGATGCGCGATTCACATCCTGGATCGTACGGCTCTTCTCCGGTGAGATACTAAAAGCCATCGCGAGATTCGTTGGAATCAGAGAGTGAGAGAGCGATGCTAAATCTTCGTCGCTAGGTAGCCCCATCTCCCATTCCCGAATCCTGTCTCCGTCGCCGGAAACATCGTAATCGCTCATCACCACTTCCTCACCCATTTCTACTCTCTAATTTTCTTGAAATTCAGTTGGAGATTGAAGTTCTTAGAAGCTACAGAATCGATTAGGTTTTCAGATCAGAGATAGGAGAAAGCAAAGATAGAAATTTCGTGGAGAAGTTTGGTTTGTGAGGATGAGCAATTTTCAAAAGAGAGGAGAAAGAAATATCATTTGTTTATATTTCTCGAGGAAAAAGAAAAGCAAAAGATAAGAGAAAAGCGCAATATCTAATTCCAGAGGGGCCTTGGGTTAGTGCCAACGTGGACGAGTTAGCTAGATATTTTTGATCTTCTAAATATCTCCAACCGACTATGATTTATATATATTTGAAATCTTTGTGAGTTTAACCAATCTTTTTAAAACACGTCACGAGTGCACGTTTGTGCAACAATAGTCACGCTGTAGAAGATTAAATACGAAAATACCAAAATAGGCACGTTGGATTAGCCACGTGGACTGAGAAAGGGCAATTAAGCTATCTCCGAGGGTTTTCCGGTAATTTAGTACTGACTTACCAAGTTGCCTTTGTGGGCCCAAGAGAGAAAGTGGGCAAAGCCGGTGGGTTCGGCCAGCTGGAGAGAGAAATGAGGAGAAAGATTCGGTGATGAGTATGTACAGTGTTGACACGCAATACGATATTTGAACCGTTGGATCATGGTTTTAGATATTTATAGAAGTGTCTAAGGATCAATCTAACGGCTCAGATAAACAAAGTTCACGGATTCTCCTTTTTGTAAGTTTTTCAATTATTGAGAAATGAAAATAAATATCGAGGAAAAAGCTTCCTCAGCATTTCAGGTTCGAAGCCCAGCTTCGTAATTTGAGATAAATATGGGCCTGTGGGCCCAGTACAGAAAAAAAAATCTGAGGAAACGTTCCTTTGATTCTTATCTTCTTCCCAAATTCCCCGACAGAGCGAGCTTCCCTCTTTCATCTTCTTCACCGAGTGATTGTACAGTTTTAGGGTTTAGTCTTTACATTTCTCTTCAGTTTCTCGTTTGGTGAACTCTTGAAAAGAAGCGGAGTCAATTCTGGTTTTTTTTTCGGGACGAACTTGTTTGTTCTCTCTCTATCCCTCTTCGATCCTCGTCAATGACCTCGCTACTCCTCCTCAGAACCCTCCCGCTCCTCCGCAACGGTTTTCTCAACCACCGTCATCAAGTCGGTATCGCGGCGGCTGGATTCCTCTCTCACCGTCGGCGTCTGTTGTGTTCTCTTGCTGATAAACCACGGTTGCAGGGGGATGAGTCTCGGGCGGAGGGATCCGCCACGAAGATGAACTCGCCGCCACCTGTTGATGATAGCTGGCGTTTTGAAGATCCTGATTATCGGAAATGGAAGAACCTGGAGGCGGAGATTCTTCGAGATATCGAACCTGTAGCTCTTCTCGCTAAAGACATTCTTCATTCGGATAGGTGAATTTCATTTTTCACCATAATTGCTGTAGTTATGATTCAAGTGTTAGGTTAGATCAGTTGCACTATCGTCTAGCACAAATTGATAGAACTGAATCTTCAAAAAGTAGTGCCAGTGTTTTGAATTACAATTCCAATCGAAACTTAGGTTGTGGGGTTGATCCCTGATTTTTCTTGAAGTACTCGGAATGAATCCCTCATGCTCTACAATAGCTGTTCCATGTTTGGATTAACCTTCAAGTTATACAGTGTCATGGCTTTTTCCAGTAGCTTGTTGTTTTACTTAACAACATAGAGACACCATTTTGGCCTAAGGTCTAATCTATAATGGTTCCACCTAAACTGATATGTGGAGAAGCCATATTCTTGCTACACAGGCATGGATGCTTGGAGTTTATAGTTGTCTATGCAGAATAATCGTTCTCCATAATGTGATAGATGCTCTTGTATCTTTACTCTACTGGAACAATAGCCAAACGGGAACTGTTATGTGGTGAAAAGTATTGATTCTTGATGCTAGCTTCAGTGCATACTCGCCCTTTCGTGTAGATTATGTTTCTCCGGTCCAAGTGATCTGTTTGTTTTTTTTTCTCTTGATAAACAGGTATTTAGATGGAGAACGCTTAGACTTTGAGGATGAGAAAATTATCATAGAAAAGCTTCTTGCTCATCACCCCTACTCCAAAGATAAAATTGGCTGCGGTCTTGATTTTATAATGGTACCGTAGATTATCTCTCTCTTTGATCTCTTTTCATCCGGAGGTATTGTAGAATCAATTCTCGAATGATAGATACATAGATGACTAGCTTACATGCTGAATCTAAACATATTATAGATATAAATGGTTACACTTTGACATCCATATCGAACTTTGTTGCTGCATCTGTTTTCTTCAAACTAAGCTTTCACCATCGACACATTTTTCTATCTTCTTTATATTGGTTTCTATCTGCTTGTTAATGGTTAGGTTGATCGGCATCCTCAGTTCAGGCACTCGAGGTGCCTCTTTGTTGTGAGAACGGATGGTGGATGGATAGACTTCTCATACCAGAAGTGTCTTCGTGCCTATGTCCGAGATAAGTACCCGTCTCACGCTGAGAGATTTATTCGTGAACATTTTAAGCGTGCTAGTAGCTGAAATCATTAACTGGCCTCTGTAATACCGTCCCACTCATTCATCACAGCAGATTCTATAATATAAATTTTGCTGCTTCCTGTCACCGACTGAAAGTCAACACAGAACGATATAAGTTATGAAGCTTTTTGTCGTAGAAAATTTGGAATGACTCAATCCATCACTAGGCTTGAATCAGTTAGAAAAAGAGCAGAGGATTAGTTAATAGTTCCGAACAAACAATTTGAAGGTATTTTCCGCAATGTAATGCAACAGATATGATATTTTATGTTTTTTTTAATCTGATAGGGAACATAAGAAAATCTTGAAATCCAACTTTTTTCCAACCCTGAATCATAAATTAAAAAAATGAACAAAATCTCTTACAAAAGTCATGTTTTGGTTAACCAAAAAAAAGCATTTAGTTGACAAAACCAATAAAAAAGTTAGCCAAGAGATACTTAGTCCCTAGATTTATACTTAATAAGCTAAACAAGAGTCAAACAATGTTAACAAGAACAAATTTATCGCATTCCAAAATTCAAAGATCCATACACAAAGACCCACATCATGACAACACACATTTTCTTAATTCTAAACAAATTACTGCAAACAAAGTAAATTATTTAATACTCCTAAAGCATACTTAGTCCTGAAACGACGACGTGTAATTTACTTTCCATGTTACTTACCCTGAGAGAGCTTGGTGGGTCCCACGCTGATTCTTCTGAAACTTCTTCGAAGACTCGCGGCGTTTTCAGTTTTCACATTCGGGGTCAAATATCTCGCACACACGCCACGCCAATGACGCTCTCTCACTCTAGAACCACCGTTTATAACTCCGTCATCATCTCCACAGTCAAACACTGTCACGTGTTGTAACCGTCTAATCTAACGCCGTTAACACTCATCTACAAAAACGTTTTTTCTTCTTCCTTTTCTCATTACATTTTTTGGGGTCAGCGATTACCTTCTTATTCACTTTCAGATCCTTTCACCAGCAACACAAGTCAAGCGATGATGCCATCTAGGTCGGCGATAACAACTCCGACGACGGCTGCTACGACTTCGTATTGGTGTTATAGTTGCACGCGTTTCATCAGCGTTTGGTCTGACCAAGACGCAAACGCCGGCGTCTTGTGTCCTTATTGCGACGGCGGTTTCATCGAAGAGATTGAAGATTCTTCCGCCGCTGAAGCACCGTCGACTCCGGCGTCACAGGAAGTTAGATCGGTCGAAGATAGTCATAGATCCATAATTAGACGCCGGAGATCCGGTCGCCGGACGTCTTTTAATCCGGTAATCGTATTACACGGAGGAGCCAGTGGTGAGAGAGTTGAGAACGAAGAAGGAGAAGGGATTACAAGGGATCGTCGCGCTTATGAGTTCTATTACGACGATGGATCCGGTTCTGGTCTTAGGCCGCTACCGGATTCTGTATCTGAGATCTTAATGGGATCTGGATTTGAGCGGTTGCTTGAGCAATTGAGTCAGATCGAGGCGTCGACTACAGGAATCGGTAGATCTGGGAATCCTCCGGCGTCGAAATCAGCGATTGAATCTCTGCCGACGGTCGATATCTCCGATTGCCACATGAAAGCAGAGGCGAATTGCGCCGTGTGCACGGAGGTTTTTGAGGCGGGAGTGGAAGGGCGTGAGATGCCGTGTAAGCACATTTTTCACGGCGATTGCATCGTTCCGTGGCTTTCGATCCGGAACTCGTGCCCCGTTTGTAGATTCGAATTGCCTTCGGATCCAATACAACGGAGTACCGAGGAAGAACACGCCGTGGGGATGACGATTTGGAGACTTCCCGGCGGTGGATTCGCTGTTGGAAGGTTTAACTCGGCGATGAGAGAAGGGGAGAGAATCTTGCCGGTGGTGTTGACGGAAATGGACGGCGGTGGACTTGGTAGTAACGAAGGACCGAGACGAATCTCGTGGGTCAGGGCACAGGGAACTCCGGAGTTGAGTAGAAACGGTTCTCGCTCCGGTAACGGCGGTAGATTGAGACGAGCAGTTCGAGGAATGGTTTCGTTTATGAGGAGGGCGAGACCTAATCGTGGCTCTTCTTCTCCTTCTTCCAATCTTGTAGATTTGGATACCGACGGCGAACGTAGGCGTATGCATAGGTCGACTTCGTTGATCAGAAGATTTTTTTGAGGAAACAGTGTTTGCATCGATGGAGAAAATCATCAAATCGGGTTAGGGAAAAAAAGTTCAAATTTTTTTGTCTGTTGATTTAACAATGTATATATAATTTCAGTAGAACGATTTGGAACCTAAGTACTATTTATTTTGTCTCTCACTGTAAGTTGGGTTAGCTTTTTAGTCTGTTACATCAAATTTATGGGAACAATATGTCAAATTCATTTATGTTCATTAAAGATTCTTTCTTATTCTTGAATTTTACTATGTCATGTTTAGAGATTCCTTCGGTAATGCACACAAAGATCTAACTCAAACAAAAAAGTCCGAGAGCTTACATTTTCATATAAGCTAAACAATTTATAAATAAATAAAAAAATTACATCCTTGGATGTCGTCTCCTCCACCTGTGCATCACAATTTTTGTATTTGCATAACTCAATCGATATCAATGAACAATTGAGTGTATAACTATAAGCTATGGTTTAGTGTTTGAGGTTTCTTTACCTATTCCAGTTACCTATTACTGCTCTGAATAAATAAAAACTGATCTGAGCTCAATTCCAAAATCTTGGGCCATTATAAAAAATTATGGCATAATGAGGTCATAGTGAAAGCCCAATATGCTACATTCACTAAGAAGCCTAAGTGATTCTGGTTCTTGATACTCGTAATCTGATTATTTTCCTCTAATGTATAACTCGGTTGACTCGGTTCTTATGATGACTTTACTGCAAACACAAATCAACACAAAGTGACGACTCCAACACGATTCAACCATAGTCCGCAAGAGAACAGAAGATGAAGTAGAGCTAAAGAAAACACGGCGAAGTCATTAGTGAGAATATGTATACCGCACTGTCAAACAAATATGGGGATTTGCACATATGGCACTGTCCATTTCAGTATTTCACCAAACCCAACTCCTTGAAAATACTTATAAAAACACAAATCAAATGTTCAGTGTTAGTGATGGGTTTAGCATACTTTGCTAAAAGCCCTTCATAAATTAAAAAAAGGTCTATTTGAAACCTTACCTCCGCCTACAGAGTTAGATCGGTTTTGAAATATGAAAATATTCCAAGATATATTCGAATCATGGAAAAAAAGGAAATGAAGTCCCGAGAAGAAAGGAAATTATCCTTATCCCGAAGGAGAAAGGATTCGACTCAAGACGGTCTATGACGACTATATAAAAAGAGCCCCCTCCCTCGAAGATTATTCATTCACAACTTCTGACTTGAGACCTAGGGCAAACAATAACTTCATGCTTTCAAGCTTTAGATCTCGATTCTTACCTCCTAAGTTTTAGGTCGGCGTTCTTTTCCGACGACCTACTCCTTGTACTCTTCGAGCTCTGGCTAATCAATAAAACTATATCTTCCCCCCCCTCCCCTTCATATTGGTCATGGGTTGAGAACGGGAGATTAGATCTCTCCCACAAATTTTTATATTTTCTTTAGAGTAGATATCCAGATCTTACAGTTGGCACCATTTGTGGGGAATAAAAGATACAAGTTTGTATACTCTTGCCAGAACTCGGAGATGGCGTCGGAGAAACAGCCCACTGATAGTACCATCATTCAACAATCCCCCGTCGACCCTCAGCAGGTCGGGAACACCCCTACCACACAAGTGACCAGACTGGGCTCGGGAACCCTGGAGCCCGGTGGCAGTTCGAACGTCCAACAGCACGGGACCCCCGACGAGACCGGCCTCCCAGCAGCCCGGGGCTCTCTCAACACGACGGGCATACTCCCGCCCCCTCTACCTCCACCCTCACCGACAGATATCACCGCCATTCTGCAGTCCTTCATGGCACAGATGGACAACAAGCTAAACGAGCAGATCAGAGCTATCCAAGCTCAGCAGGTCGCGTACCTCGAAACCCTACGCGAACCCCGACCTGACTCTCCACCACGGGACGCAGACGACACCGAGACCAGCACTCCCAAAGCCATCCACATACCCCCAGGCACTACCGCGTCGGGAGCTAAGCGTCTTATCTTCGGCGAAACACTTACTTCAGCACGGGGCACCAAGGATCAATACGTTAAAGATTCCAGTACCCGACCTAAACTTCCAACGTCGTTCGTCGGTAACACTGATCTACAAAAACATCTCATGACCTTCAATAATGCCATGAATCGAGCCCGGTTCTCACCAGAAGTACATGACGCCTCCCTCTGCCAATACTTTGTGGAATCCTTGCCGAAAACGCCCTCCAGTGGTTCTCAAAGCTCAAATCGAACTCCATCGAGACATTCGCCCAACACTCGTTGGAATTCCTACGGCATTACTCCATGTACATCGAGCGAGGAAGAAATACCTCCGAACTCTGGACATGCATTCAGGACGAAAAGGAAACCCTCTGCGATTACATCGGCCGCTTCTGCGCCGTCGTTGCACGCTGCGACCCAACGGATGGGAACGCCTTGATAGCACTCGGCCTTAACCTTCGCAAGAACCAAAAGTTTTATGACAAGGTGTCAACAGCAAAAACTCAGTCCCTCGATGAATTCCGTAACAAAGCCACCAAATTCATGAACCTGGAGGACACACAAGCTAGGGAGGATGAAAAACTCGCAACGAAGAAGAAATCCACAAGCTCCCGACCTAAAGAAGAGGAATACCAGGAACTTCGCCAGCACTATAATAACGACGACAAGGCTCGCAGAACCAACGTCTCCGCTATCATTCGACCCCTAATGGAACAAATGGGACCACACCTCGGACAGCGCCTCCGGGTCACAACCATATTGCACCTAGCACAAGCGCTCCGGTCACGACGACCCCGAGTGCCGCCACCTTAGAGATGTACTCATGCAAGAATGGTTGGACGGTAAAATCAAACTGGATGACCGACAACGCGGCGGATACCCAGCACGCCGACCCCGTGCTGATCAACCCCGCCCACGAGACGATGACCGACGTGCCCCGCACCACAAGAACAGGCCCGCCCTGACGAGAATCCCAAGCGTGCACGTAATGATTAACCCCACCACCACCAGCCCTACCTTCACCCTGACGCCGGATCAACATGATCCTGGACGGTCTCCTCACCTGCAACGACTCCATCAACTACGTCAAAAAACACGAACACCGTGCCATGTACACCAAGAGCGGAACACCGGTCTACGACGATACACCGCCCATCACCTTCACGGAAGCTGACGCTGAAGGTCTCGACCGGCCACACAACGACCCACTCGTTATCTCCCTATGTATCGGATCAGATGATGTCTCAAAAATCCTGATCGACACTGGCATCTCTGTTGATCTAATATTCAAGACTATCCTAATTCAGATGGGGATCAAGGACAGCTAGATCAAAGTCGCTCCAAAGGCATTCACGGGCTTCGCTAGCGATTCAACCTCCACAATCGGAACAATCAAACTACCAGTGACAACAGAAGGAGGCATCGTCACAACAGTCAAATTCAACGTGATTGATAAACCGACCATCTACAACGTCATCCTCGGGACACCGTGGATCAGCACCATGCGCGCCGAAGCCGAGTAGAAGGGGGATCATCACTATCTGTGGTGATCAGCGTGAATCCTGATCCTGCTACATCGCTTAGCAACGTGTCCGACACTCGTCTACATTCGTTATCGACAGTCTATACCCCCGCATCGTACACCACGAAAAGCCAAAGAACGACTTAGTCGTACAAGTCATCATCGACATTGAGCATCCCGAACGATGCGTCGGGATCAGAACCGAGCTGCTCCTGAGCATGCGCGACGACCTCATCGCCTTTCTTTGCGAGAACATCCGTACCTTCGCTTGGTCCAAGGCAGATATGACAGGAATCAGCCCGGACATCACCAGTCACGAGCTGAACGTCGACGTCACGTTCAAACCAATCAAGTAGAAGAGGCGCAAACTCGGTCCCGAGCGAGCTCAGGCCGTCCAAGACGAAGTCGAGAAGCTCCTTGCAGCTGGATGAATCCAAGAAGTCAAGTACCCAGAGTGGTTGGCCAACCCCGTGGTAGTCAAGAAGAAAAATGGCAAATGGCGCGTATGTATCGACTTCACCGACCTTAACAAGGCTTGCCCTAAAGATAGCTTCCCGCTGCCCCGAATCAACTAACTCGTGGAGGCGACCGCCGGCAACGATTTGCTTTCTTTCATGGACGCGTTCTCCGGCTACAACCAGATCGTGATGCATCCCGACGATCGCGAGAAGACCTCGTTTATCACGAACCGAGGGACGTACTGCTATAAGGTGATGCCATTCGGGTTCAAAAACGCCGACGTCACTTACCAAAGACTGGTTAACAAGATGTTCGCCGACCAGCTTGGGCACACAATGGAGGTCTACATCGATGACATGCTTGTCAAGTCGCTGAAGGCCGACCACCATATCACCCACCTTCGAGAGTGCTTTCAGATCCTGAACACTTACAGAATGAAGCTGAACCCCGTGAAATGCACATTCGCGGTTACATCAGGAGAATTCCTCGGCTACTTAGTCACACAACACGGTATCGAGGCGAACCCGAAGCAAATCACAGCCATCCTCAAGCTACCTTCACCATGCAACACGCGCAAGGTCCAACAATTGACCGGACGGATCGCCGCCCTCAACCGCTTTATCTCCTGATCTACGGACAGGTGCCTCCCATTCTACAAACTTCTTCGAAGCAACAAACGCTTCCTTTGGGACGACAAGTGCGAAGAAGCCTTCCAGCAACTAAAGCTCTATCTCTCGACGCCACCGGTGCTCGCTAAACCCAAAGATGGCGAGCCGTTGTACTTATATGTCGCCTTGTCTATCTCGGCCATCTGCGGTGTCCTCGTCCGAGAAGACCAAGGCGAACAGAAACCGGTCTTCTACGTGAGCAAGAGTCTCGACGGCGCGGAAATGTCATACCCAACCTTGGAGAAGCTAGCACTCGCAGTGGTTATGTCATCCCGGAAGCTGCGTCAGTACTTCCAGTCTCATAAGATAGCTATCCTCACGAGTCAGCCACTCCGAACTATTCTTCACAGCCCGACCCAATCTGGTCGGATGGCCAAGTGGTCAATCGAGCTTTCGGAGTTCGACATCGAGTACCACATCCGTACCTGCACCAAGTCCCAGGTCTAGGCCGACTTCTTAGTCAAGTTGCCACCCAAGCTTCTCAGCGACGACCTCACCACAGTCCAACATTGTAATCTTTATGTAGACGTTTCTTCCAAGCGACATGGCTCGGAGATCGGGATTCAACTCGAATCTCCAACTGGCGAAGTCCTCGAACAATTATTCCGCCTAGATTTCCCGTCTTCTAACAACGAAGCCGAGTATGAGGCCCTCATCGCTTGTATACGTCTCGCTCGCGGCATGGATATCGAACACATTCAGGCATTTTGCAACTCCCAGCTTGTCGCCAATCAGTTCAGCGGTGACTACGATGCCAAAAGCGACCAGATGGACAAGTATCTTAAGCATGTTAAAAGCTTAGCACAAGAGATCAAGACTTTCGAACTATCCAAGATACCCCGCGCAGAAAATTCCAAAGCACACGCCCTGGCTGTCCTCGCCTCAAACAAAGACATCGTCCTCCGCCGCTTAATCCCGATCCAATGCATCGAGCCGCTGAGCATCGATCCGGATCGTGGCGTTTGCACCATCACATATCAAGAAGACGAAACTGACGCCCCGCTCAAGGAACCAATATAACCGGAGCCAGAGGACTGGCGCGATGAAATTTGTGCCTACTTAGCCGATGGCGTGGAACCTAAAGATCGTTGGACAGCTCCTCGCCTCCGAGTCCGCAGTGCTCACTATTCACTTCACAAGGAACATCTCATGCGATGGACTGCCGCAGGTGTCGTACTACACTGCATTGCAGGTGATGAGATCCGCCGCGTGATTAAAGAAACTCATGATGGAGCTGGAGGCAACCATTCTGGAGGACGGGCTCTCGCCATGAAGGTCAAGAAATCGGGCTACTTCTGGCCAACAATGATGGCAGACTGTGAAGAATATGCGAAAAAATGTGAGTACTGTCAGAGGCACGCTTCAATGATCAACCAGCCAACCGAGCGACTTACATCGGCCGTCCCGCCCTACCCCTTCATGAGATGGGCCATGGACATTGTCGGACCGCTCCCTTCCTCACGCAAAAGGAGATACATGCTCATCATGACGGATTACTTCACAAAGTGGGTGGAGGCTAAGGCATTCGTTCGAATCCAAGACAAGGAGGTCCAGAAAGTTCGAAGGATTGTGCAAGATATGGAAGATACGGCTAAGTAAATCCACCCAGCGCTATCCTCAAGGCAACGGTCAAGCAGAGGCGACTAACAAAACCATTCTCGATGGAATCAAGAAGCGACTCGATGCAAAGAAGGGACTTTGGGCCGACGAGCTCGATGGTGTACTTTGGTCTCACCGCACAACACCCCTCACATACACAGGCAAGGCCCTGCTCTCCTTAGCGTACAGATGCAAGGCGATGGTTCCCGCTGAAGCAAAAATCCCGAGCCTTCGGCGAACCCATGCTCCCGAGCACCTGCAATTCAACGAGGAGATGTTAATAGAAAACTTGGATTCTTTGGAAGAGAAGCGCGATGAAGTCTTGCTCCGCATGCAAAATTACCAGAACCAGGCAGCCCGTTACTACAACAAGAAGGTCAAGAACTACCAGTTCGAGGAACAGGACCTTGTCCTCCGGAAGGTCTACGAGAACACGAAAGAATGGCGAGCCGGCAAGCTCGGGGCTAACTGGGAAGGACCTTACATCATCAAGCGAGTCATCAAGCATGGAGTCTACCGTCTCGAAACAACGGCTGGCGATGAGGTTCCCCGTTCATAGATATCGATGAGCCTTAAGTGCTACTATAGTTAATTCAGCTTCCGCAACACCCCCGGGCTACAAAAAAAACAAAAAATAAAATAAAATAAAGTAGCTCTTACCGAGCTAGTTATCTCCTATGTAATGTGAACTACGAATGGCTTGATCCCATTTTGGGTATGTAGGCAGCCTGCAAAAGTCCAGCTATAACTTAATAAAATCTTCTTATTTTACCTATCTTTCTTGTGCTCCCGAGCTCTATTTTTACAAACGCTCCCGAGCTCTACTACACATCGGTGTCCTGGCCAAACATTCGATACAATGTCTATAGTTAAGTCTGATCAACTTAACTCGGCAATAACCAAAGTCAAATCTCGTCTTGCATACGTTCCTCTTGAACAATATGGTGAAATCACCTTAAAGATCGAAGGGAAAAGTGTGTTCCACTTAGCCCGGGAATCTTTAAAGCCGAGCCTAGACTCAAACTTTCTAGGTCATGTATTGAGTAAGCCGAAACCACTTCACACTTAAATTCGAACCTAGAAAATTCTAAGTCATATTAACAAGTCACACCGACCTTTTTGCATGTTAATATTCGAACTTATGAATACAAAGTTGTATGATGCAATGTAAGCTGATTCATTCGGACGCTCATCTTCGAACTAAGTTAGAGAGTCGGGACCAACCCCGCACCATCATCACACGCAACACTTAGAAAAATTCTAAACCCCAGCACGGATGAATTCCAATAATCACACAATCAAAAACAAGTCTTACAATAAACCCCGAAGCCCGGGGTCCAAAATAAAAACTCCGCAGTGCGGGTAGAAGTTCAACATAAGCAACAAAAGAAGGATCAACACACTAGAAGCAACGAAAGGATCACTCCTCGGGATCTCTAATCTCCTCGTCTTTGGTGTCATCACACCCACCGTCTTCAGGTCCGACCCAGCCTTCCTTGCCACCTTCTTCACTAACAGATTTAGCCAGGTCCTCTTCATTCCCCTTCGTCTACCCGATCACATCAGAAACGCCACAAGGATTTGCACCATGCTCGGTGGTTGCTTCGACGAGCGCCTGGCTCGAGTTAAACTCGTGCTGAGCGCCTTCCAAATCGGGGGCATCCTTAAGCCTTTTGATGATCTTCGGGGTTAATCTCCCATTGTTCGACCCCGTGGTCATCCCCAAGGAGAACGATCGAAGGGTGATCTCTTGGGTATACCAATGCTTTATCGGGCACTTCAAAGTCCTCTTCGGTAAGCTCTATCTCGTCGTAAAGCTCGGCATCCGCGTTCAGCTCTTTCAGGTCGGCCTCTATCTTCTCAACCACCGACGAAGGACACTTGAACCCGTTTCGCTCAAAGATCTTGATAGCATCGAGCTGTCCTTCCAATTGAGCGCGGGAGGTCACGATCGTATCTACCTCCTCACGTTGAGCTATGTATGCCCGCGTCTTCCTGACGAGCTTGACATAGTGGGAAGACACCGAATTTCGAGCTTGATCCGCCCAATCATCTCGGATTTTGATAAGAAGCTTCTTCTCAGTCTCGAATTTCCTTAGCGCCGAAGCCAAGTAAGCGGTGAGAGACTGGTTGGCTTCTTCCTTAAACTTCAGGAGAAGGTCGCAGGTGTCAACCTCAGCTCTCATCGCAACCAGTTCGTTCTCCTTAGCCTCCAGAGTGTCGGCTAACTTTTTCTCATTTAGACGGCTCCTCTTCAGAGGCCGGTCATACCGCTCGACCGTCGCAGTAGTAAGGTTCTTGGCCTGAAACAGAACGGGATCAATTTCCAGAACGCTAAAGAATTACTAAAATTGCGGGTAGCACAGGCATGAAGAACAGGGAACTTACCCTAGTTTCCGCCAAAGCCATTTGAACGAACTCATCCTTGTAAACGAGCTTGTCCATCTCACAGGACAGAAGGGGCAGACCCTTCATCTCCCACGCTAGTCGGGTACTAGACATTTCATCCATGTGAATTAGCTCCTTGCTCCGGTATTCAAACTTGAAGGCGTACTTGCTCAGGCAAGATTGAGCCTCGTGAGCCTTGTGCCTTTTAGTAGGAGTTTGAGCACCGACCTTCGTGGCAACCAGTTCGGGGAGCACGGCATCCTTGTCTGCTACCTTAGCCTCGAGATCCTCAGTCGCAGGAAGAGTATCCGGGATAAATTCAGCGCGTGGCTCTTCTTCGGCACGGGCCGCCTCCTTAAGAGCCTTTTCTCTCTTCTTTTCAGCCCTCTTCCGCTTCAACGTCTTCTTGACAGCGGCTCGGCGTCGCCCCGAGCTACAGTCTCAAACTGACCTTTCTCGAATCGCATCGTCGCGTGCCTCTGTTGGTCCCTATCATGTCTTCATAATTTATGTTCATCGCGTGCACGAACATTCGACCGGATTTATCCGGTCCTGAGCTAACACTGCTCTCTGATTCGATCGGCGATGTGATCACTTCCTTTCCTTTGGACGATTTATGAGGACTCATCTTTGCTAATTTAAATGGTCCCGACCTAAATCTGACTGGTAGCACGGGCTTCTACTAGCTGTACGGGCTTCTACAGACGACCCGATCTATCTTAAGACTACAAGACTAAGAGAATAAAAATTCTAGAGAGAGAAAGAAGAGAGAAGGAAGAGCGAACCTGATTCAGAGATTTTCGCGAGAAGAGAAGTGAAGAAATGAAAACCCTCATCTCCTTTTTATACAAAATTGAAAACGGTTTTCGAGGAACCTGTAATCATTACGACGGTTCGTATTTCCCATGCTTAAATATATCCGAAAGCTGACACGTGTCAATTCCCAGGAGACGAAGAGACTATTCCGGCTTGGGAAAGGCGGCTAATGAACCCGACCTATAATAAGGCCCGACCTATTATATGCGGTTTGGAACCCGACCTATAACAAGGTCTGGTCTATTGTATGCGGTCTTAACCACGACCTTGAATATGTGGTTAGGTCCCGACCTATTATACACGGTTCAAGTCCCGACCTTGAATCATATCGACCAGAGTTCGTATAAATTGAAGTAGCTTTCGCGCACCCCGTGCTTCAAAATGTCCCGATCTCAATTTATACCGAGCTATCTCTTTCTTATGTTCTCCTAACCTGCCATTCCAGATCGTTGAACTGGGGGGGAGGGGGGCTAATTGTTAGTGATGGATTTAGCATCCCTTGCTAAAAGCCCTTCATAAATTAAGAAAAAATCCATTTGAAGCCCTACCTCCGCCTCCGGAGTTAGGTCGGTTCTGAAATATGTAAATATTCCAAGATATATTCGAATCACAGAAGAAAAGGAAATGAAGCTCCGAGAAGAAAGGAAATTATCCTTATCCCGAAGGAGAAGGATTCGACTCAAGGTGGTCTATAACGACTATATAAGAAGAGCCCCTTCCCTCGAAGATTATTCATTCACAACTTCAGACTTGAGACCTATGGCAAACAATAGATTCTTGCTTTCAACCTTTAGATCTCGGTTCTTTCCTCCTAAGTTTTAGATCGGCGTTCTTTTTCGACGATCTAAAATCTTTGTACTCTTCGAGCTCTGGCTAATCAATAAAACTATAATTTTTTCCCCCAAAAATTTTTATATTTTCTCTAGAGGAGATATCCTGATCTTATCTATATATATAGAACTCAAAAAGAGACAAATGAACCTTATCTATGTCCAACCATATATCGACTATAACTCAAAAAGTCATGCTTTGGTTAACCAAAAAGAACACATTTATACTTAGTTTATCAACCAATTGTTCCCTAGATATATACTTAATAAAACTAAACAATAGTAAAACAATGTCGTCGATCAAAATATAAATAAGAACACATTTATCTGATTACAAAATTCAAATTTCCATACACTGATACACATATTCCATATCATTACAACACAAATTTTAAGTTCTAAACAAATTAAAGCATGTTTACCCTTAAACGACGACGTTTAATTCACTTTCCAAGAAAAGTAAGACCTTGGTGGGTCCCACGCTTATTCTTTTGAAACTTCTTCGAACTTCAGTTTACACATTCAGGGTCAAATATCTCGTACACGCCAATGACGCTCTCTTTCACTCCAGACCCACCGTTAATAACTCCGTCATCATATAACGCCGTTAATATTCACCTACAAAACAGCGTTATATAAACGAACGTTTTTTCTTCTTCCTTCTGTCATTTCACTTTTTAGAGTCAGCGATTCCCTTCTGCTTCGTTTTCATATCCTTTCACCAGCAACACAAGTTAAACGATGATGCCATCTAGGTCGGCGACAACAACTCCGACGACGGCTGCTACGACGGCTGCTACGACGGCTGCTACGACGGCTGCTACGACTTCGTACTGGTGCTACAGTTGCACGCGTTTCATCAGCGTTTGGTCTGACCAAGACGCAGACGCGGGCGTCTTGTGTCCTTATTGCGACGGCGGTTTCATCGAAGAGATTGAAGATTCTTCCGCCGCGGAAGCACCGGCAACTCCGGCGTTTCAGGAAGTTAGATCGGTCGAAGATAGTGATAGATCCGTAATTAGACGCCGGAGGTCCGGTCGCCGCACGTCGTTTAATCCGGTAATCGTATTACACGGTGGAGCCAGTGGTGAGAGAGTTGAGAACGAAGAAGGAGAAGGAGTTTCTAGGGATCGTCGCGCTTATGAGTTCTATTACGACGATGGATCCGGTTCTGGTCTTAGGCCGCTACCGGATTCTGTATCTGAGATCTTAATGGGATCTGGATTTGAGCGGTTGCTTGAGCAATTGAGTCAGATCGAGGCGTCGACTACAGGAATCGGTAGATCTGGGAATCCTCCGGCGTCGAAATCAGCGATTGAATCTCTGCCGAGAGTCGAGATCTCCGATTGCCATATAAAAGCGGAGGCGAATTGCGCCGTGTGCACGGAGGTTTTCGAGGCGGGAGTGGAAGGGCGTGAGATGCCGTGTAAGCACATTTTTCACGGCGATTGCATCGTTCCGTGGCTGTCCATCCGGAACTCATGCCCCGTTTGCAGATTCGAATTGCCTTCGGATCCAATTCAACGGAGTACCGAGGAAGAACACGCCGTGGGGATGACGATCTGGAGACTCCCCGGCGGTGGATTCGCTGTTGGAAGGTTTAACGCGGGGATGAGAGAAGGGGAGAGAATCTTGCCGGTGGTGTTGACGGAAATGGACGGTGGTGGACTTGGTAGTAACGAGGGACCGAGACGAATCTCGTGGGTTAGGGCACAGGGAACTCCGGAGTTGAGCAGAAACGGTTCTCGCTCCGGTACCGGCGGTAGATTAAGAAGAGCAGTTCGAGGAATTGTTTCGTTTATGAGGAGGGTGAGACCTAATCGTGGCTCTTCCTCTCCTTCCATTCTTATAGATGTGGAGAACGGATTCATCGGTCGACGTCGTTGATCAGAAGATTATTCTGAGGAAACAGAGTTTGTATCGATGGAGAAATCATCAAATCAGGTTATGGGAAAAGAGTTCAAATTTTTTTGTTTGTTGATTAAACAAATGTAAATATAATTTCAGATGAGCGATTGGAACCTACTATTTATTTGTTTTCTCCTTGTTACAACAAATTTATAACAGAATGTCAAATTCAATATGTTCATCCTTTCTTATTCTTGAAATGAATTTAATATTTGTTGCCCTCTTCGAGACCAATTTCTCAAACTTTTTTTTCTGATTCCTCGGATGAGAAATCGATGGTGCGAATTAATTATTAACGTTGCCAATTTTGAATTTAAACCCATCTGAGAGTCTTCAAGTTTCATTTATGGCAAATCGCGTGATCACTTGTATCCGATTCATCAACATTTGAAACTTCCACATTTTCATTTAATCTGCCTTCGATATGACAAATACACAGTACTTGTTGCTATAAAATATCTATAGGAAGAAATGAGAATCTACCAAATACCGAGTATATATTTTTTGAATTCAAAGGGAGTCTTCTATCGTTTGTTTTTTAGTGATGTCATAAAAAAATTGTTTGTTAATTTAGTTTTTATGTATAAAATATGATTTATAGGCTTAAAGTTTATACGTTGGCATTATTCTCCCATTCGTCACTACCTCCATCACCAGCTGATCATCTGAATTATTCTAACATTTAATTTGACAAATACTTATCTAAAGGATAGAGTCATAGACACGGTCTAAATAATTTTGTTTCTTTTATGGCAAATATAATGTATTTATTTATTTTTTCTTGTGAAAGGATACTCTGTACTTAAATTGGTGGTCCCAAAACTGTCGGAATTTAAGAAAAGTCACCATGTTTGGGTCAGATATTTTCTAACAGCCATCGCGAATGTGTTACCCAAAGAGGCTAGATGTGTACCGCTCTTTGTGTCTTTGTGAATGTTATATACTATCACTAGCTATCAGATTTCTAAACCAATTAATCTTATAGCATTTTTAATGACGATATGATTCAATTTGTATTAATATGTTCCCTTACATATAACTAGATCTGTATTTGAGCTACCGATTAGTAACCAACATTTTTGTTTGGTGACAATTTATTAGAAACATAGACTTCACTATATATGTAGTGATGGATATTTGGAGTCATTCACTAATTTCTACTGAGATTTGCTTACGCTTGCAGTATGTTTGGAATTTTTTATGATAAGCACTGTTGTATATGGAAATGGTTTCTGATACAAGCCTTGAAATGCTTCAAGTATTGTTTCCTTGAAATCTTCACTTAAAAGCTTAAGTTGATGGAGGAGTGGTTTGAATGATGGGAAACCAGTTGTACTTGAACTCCAAGCACAAGAGTTTAGACTTTACTAACTTAAGGGCTAATCCTCACAAGAATTAATAAATTCTACACAATTCTTCAAGCTTTGATTCCACAAAACACAAGAAAAAAAGCATGAACAGAATTTGGTTCAAAAGATAACTTTCTTTGAAACAAAATAACTTTCTTTGATTTTATAAAAAATGATTGATGATCGAAAATACATGAAACAAAGAGCTTATATAATGCTCAGTTATGATGAAAAAGCAACGGTAATAAGGAATTAAAACATAGGAATAAAATAAGACAAAATAGCTTAAGTGGTGAAAAACATAATCTTCTAGCCGTTGCTTTTAAGGGTGGAAGTGGCTTGATTTGGGTTAATGATAATGGGATGATTCCTTGACTGATATTGACGCTCAGGATGTGATGAAGTGATTGGATGGTCGAGATCTTCACTTAAATAGATATTCTGGTCAGACTTCCCAAAGCTAGTGAAGTGATTAAGCTTGTTTAAGGAAACTAGCTTCTCCTTGGTTTCTTCTTGGATTTGACTCGGTTTAGGACAGTTATTGAACTGATTTTCTGGTCTTGAATGTCTTGAGATGTATCTTGGTGGTCGAATATAGGGGTTGGACGAAAATAATGTCATATGATCCCTTGTTTCCTTAACTAGCTCTATATATGCACATGTTGGTCCATGTAAATGATTTGGCGGTTTAGGTGGAATAAGTTGCTCCTTGTATTGAACCGGTTCGCCCTTTAAATGATTAAACTGGTCCTTTTGATGGTTAAGACGAATTAGCTGGTCCCTAGTGTCTCCAAGCTCAGCTACAAAGTCTCCTTTTCCCTCAGCTACAAGCTTAGCTTTATCCCCATAAGCTCCATTGTCCTTCTCCTTGTCAAGTACTGATGCATAAGCAGCCATGCTTACATCATACTCACCCTCTTGAGGAGGTTTTGTCCTCAAAACATAAGTACCTGCATCACATAACCTTAAGTTAGTTCCTGGATTTTTTTTGAAATTTTGAATCTTACCTTGAGGATGCATTGTTTGGTTGGGGTATAAGTGATTTAGTAAGGAGGTGATGGGAATGTTTTTGGCCTTGTACAGCTCCAGTGTTGGTTTAAAACCATCTAATGGCGGATTCTCCTTAATAAACATCAGGTTTCTTCCATGGTTGCTCATGTTCTGCTCCTTAGACTTCATAGTTTTAAACTTTTCTTCTTTAAAACCTGCAAAACAGTCTCTTGGCAAAGGCAAGTGCATTATATCTGGTGGAATTAAATCTAAAAATTCCTGAGTTGCAAAATAACTAGCCTTATTTCCAGAATCCTGTTTAGCTTTTATTTGTAAAAACTCTGATATCTTTTTGAGCTAAAGGAACTAAGATATGCTTACAATGGTTAAGGTGGAAAGAATACTCATTTGTTCTCCCATTGTGGCTGACTTCTCTATCATACTGCCAAGGTCTTCCAAGTAAGACATGGCCAGCTTGCATAGGTGCAATATCACACAAGATTTCGTCCTTATACTGCCCAATGGTGAATGATATATTGACTTGTTTTGACACCTTTAACTCCTCTTTATCATTTAACCATTTGAGCTTGTAGGGTCTAGGGTGCTGCATTGTTTGAAGACCAAGTTTCTCTACCAAAGAAACACTTGCAATGTTAGCACATGAACCACTATCAATGATTAAATGACATACCTTGTCTTTAATAGTGCATCTGGTGTGAAAGAGGTTATCTTTTTGCTCCTGATTTTCAAAGATTGGTTGTGCACTTAGCGCCCTTTGAATTACTAGAAGGCTTCCTTCTTCAGCAAAGTTGGTGATTTCTTCTTCTGAGTTTTCAGCCATCTCCTCATCTTGAGAATCATAACCACCATCTTGTCTAAGAATCATGGTCCTCTTGTTGGGACATTCTCTTGATACATGACCCCTGCCTAGACATTTAAAATAAATAATATCATGAGTTCTAGTTGAATTACTAGACTTACCTTGCTCTTGGCCATGAGGTTTAAAGCGTGATTCTATGGCTATCTCCTTTCCTTTGACTATAAATGGCGTGGGGTTTGGCTGCTGCTGCTGCTGAGTTTGTTGAGCTTGTTGTTGATTCCAAGCTGCATTGTTGTTTGAGCGATTTCTTGTTGTAGCCTTCTTCTTGATTTGTTTCTCTCTTTGAACAGCTAGATGTAGAAGTTCAGGTAAGGAATGGTAAGGCTGCATCTCCACCTTTCTTTGAATTCTTTCTTGTAGCCCATCCATAAATTGAGACATCAAAGACTCCTCTGTTTCTTCTAAGGCTAGATGACTTCTTAGAAGATCAAACTCCTCATAATATTCCTCCACACTCCTAGAACCCTGAAATAGAGACCTAAACTTTTTTAATAAATCTCTATGGTAATGTGGGGGTACATACCTTCTGTTTAGCTCAAATTTCATGTCACTCTATCTGGTGATTTGTGGATATCTGAGCCTTCTCTTTTCAGCAACTTCTCTATCCCACCAAGCTAATGCATGATCAGTGAGACTAGCTACTGCAAGGGCAATCTTCTTAGGCTCTGTATAGGCATAGTACTCAAACAGGTGCTCCATCCTTCTCTCCCACTCCAAGTAAGCAGCAGGATCTAGTTTTCCAGTAAAGGTTGGTGCAAGCAGCTTCACTTCTGGTGGTAAGTGTCTATCTTCATTATAGGGCCTGTTTCTCTCATTGTTCCTTCTGTTTAAAATTTCTTGAGCCTGTTGTGCAAGGCCTGGTGCTGGTGGTGGTACATCAGGGGGATCCTCTACACGATTTGCATCTTGTTGACCTCCAGGAATATTTCTTCTTGGCAAAAGGGGAGGTGGTCGCTCTGATACCAAATGATATAAGATCAATGGGATGATCTTATAAATGGTTGGGTGAATGGGTGGAAGCAAGCAGCTGGACTGAAGTCTCTTTCTACTTGCTTAAAAGATGATCGAAGTGGATGGTTGCGGGATCAATCCTGCTGGACTCAAGTCTCTTTCAGGCTGGATCAGTGGATGAGATGGATATATGGGTGGATCGAAGAACGCCACTCAAGGGTGTGGAAGCCCCTGTGATGAGTTCACAAACCTAGTCTCAAGGCATCGCACACAAGAGACATAGATTCAAATGTTTACTAAGTGAAGAATTCCATCTTGCTTAGATAAACAAAAACAAAGCCAAAGCTTTAGAGAAAAATCTCTTTTAATTTCCAAAAATTTCTATATCTTTTTACAATGATAACAATGAGCTTTTATAGCTTTTACAAATAATCTTTACAATAAATTACATTTAATTTAAATTATTTACATTTAGAAAAAAGGAGAAAAATAAGCTAAATCAAATAATGGTCTTCTTGCCACCAATCTTGCTTTGGACTTGAATGAGAATCTTTTGACTTTGATAATTATGAAGAACAGATTCTAATAATAATTCACATATTGAAGATCCTTGATTTACTGATTTTTGGTATTGTATCATTCTCTCCCTCTTCAAATGGTTTTGTCCTCAAAACTCTTAATTTTTTTTTTGCAAATATTATTTAGAAAATAAAAAAACCTTTTTTAATTTTATGTTTTTTTGTAAACAGAAAAAATTGAAATAAATAAAAAACATAAATAGAAATAGAGTTTTTTGTTTTTCTTTTAATGAAAGAAATAAACTTCAATTGAATTTTTTTTATGGATTTTATGTTTTTTTTAATAAAAAAGCATAAATCAAAGAACAAAAACATAAAAATATTTCTTCTGATTTTTTTTTTAGTTTTATAAAATTTAAAGAATAAAAACAACCAAAACTTTTTTTTTCTTTTTAATGAAATCTTGTAAAGCATGAAACAAAAACAAAACAGAAATAAAAAAGATAGAGGATAGGAGCTTTTAGCTCTGATACCAAATGATACAAGCCTTAAAATGCTTCAAGTATTGTTTCCTTGAAATCTTCACTTAGAAGCTTAAGTTGATGGAGGAGTGGTTTGAATGATGGGAAACCAGTTGTACTTGAACTCCAAGCACAAGAGTTTAGACTTTACTAACTCAAGGGCTAATCCTCACAAGAGTTAATAAATTCTACACAATTCTTCAAGCTTTGATTCCACAAAACACAAGAAGAAAAGCAGGAACAGAATTTGATTCAAAAGATAATTTTCTTTGAAACAAAATAACTTTCTTTGATTTTATAAAAAATGATTGGTGATCAAAAATACATGAAACAAAGAGCTTATATAATGCTCATGATGAAAAAGCAACGGTAATAAAGAATTAAAACATAGGAATAAAATAAGGCAAAGTAGCTTAAGTAGTGGAAAGCATAATCTTCTAGCCGTTGCCTTTAAGGGTGGAAGTGGGTTGATTTGGGTTAATGATAATGGGATGATTCCTTGACTGATATTGACACTCAGGATGTGATGAAGTGATTGGATGGTCGAGATCTTCACTTAAATAGATATTCTGGTCAGACTTCCCAAAGCTAGTGAAGTGATTAAGCTTGTTTAAGGAAACTAGCTTCTCCTTGGTTTCTTCTTGGATTTGACTCGGTTTAGGGCGGTTATTGAACTGATTTTCTGGTCTTGAATGTCTTGAGATGTATCCTGGTGGTCGAATATAGGGGTTGGACGAAAATAATGTCATATGATCCCTTGTTTCCTTAACTAGCTCTGTATATGCACATGTTGGTCCATGTAAATGATTTGACGGTTTAGGTGGAATAAGTTGCTCCTTGTATTGAACCGGTTCGCCCTTTAAATGATTAAACTGGTCCTCTTGATGGTTAAGACAAATTAACTGGTCCCTAGTGTCTCCAAGCTCAGCTACAAAGTCTCCTTTTCCCTCAGCTACAAGCTTATCTTTATCCCCATAAGCTCCATTATCCTTCTCCTTGTCAAGTACTGATGCATAAGCAGCCATGCTTACATCAGTTTCACTCTCACTATATGTAGTAATGCACCGTACGTTTATCATAAGGTCATAATTATAGCAAAGTACTATTTACACCAAAACAAAGTCTAATTTTTGACCAACTATATCCTTGGATCACAGAATTCATCTAACGTTTTGGTGTATCGTATAACCCAAATGTGTTTAGATTCATTAGAACTGAGATTATTGGTACAAAGTAGCCCATTTGAACTTATATATGGGCTTACGACGAACCTCCCACTCGCACTCTTAATTTAAACTGGTCTTTTTCTGTTTGGAGAAAAAAAACATGTTTTACAAACCCTTGTCCTTGTGGTTTAGTGGCTAAGTATCACTTATAACCAATAATCAAGGAAACAAAATTGTGAACCAATAGCAAAACCCAAATCCTGAGTTATATAGATAGCCCAACGACAGGCTTTTTATAATATTCATTAGGATCTTAATGTAGGTCGATATATTAAGATTCTAATGAATGTTACTGAACAAGAACACTAGTGATCCTTTTTTTTTTTTTTTAAATTTGGTCAACATCAGTAATATTATCAAAAAAATTGTTGTCAGAGTATAACATAAGAAACTAAAATAAAATGCATTCTCGAGTTTTTTTGGCATTGATAGGATGCTTTTATCCTTTCACTTAATGATTTTTTTTTCCAAATTATATCCACATGTTCATTAATATAAACTTATTGCATGGATTTCTTCTAAATACAGGATCACTTTCCATTTAATGCATATTGCAAATAAATGTCTAAACTTAATATCCAGATTCGGAAAAGGGCGAACCTCTATAAAATGTCGTCATTAGTACAGAAAATTACTACTAGATTAATGAAGTGACAGAACCAAATGGAATAACTGTAATAAGTAATGACATGTGCCTTCAATGCCATGAATCTCAGGAATGTTTGTGCCAGCAAACGAGCATCAGAACGCATCGTTTGATGATGTAGAACCGGGACTTGTGCTCCTTTGCTACTCTGCACCATTTTCGGCTCACCGAAGCTCCTTTCTGAGATAAGCTTCTAGAGAGAGAAAACTTGGAAGAGAAACCAGCTGAACATTTCATGGAAATGCTTCTAGAAAGATCAAACAGAGACTTCGAAGATTTAGGCTTGGCGGAGACACTCCGTCTGAAAATGAGTTCCGATGAACAAGAAGACGACGAAGGTTTTGTTGAGACGCTTCTCATGAAATGAGATTTGGAAGAAGGAGAAAAAGAAGATTTAGTTGAGAAGCTTCTAGTAAAATGAGATTTCGAAGAAGAAGAAGATTTAGTTGAGAAGCTTTTTGCGAAAACGTTTCTTGAAAAAGAAGAAGAGAAATGGATAGTTTGAGAGATTGAATCTTCCTTTGTGAGGTTCCATAGCTTTTCCACATCCATGATCAACTATGTGCTTCCTTCTTTTGATCCGAACGCATCTATATATATGTATAAATTACGTGGAGAGAGAGAGAGAGCATATTAGTTTCTAATCAATTACATAAGTCCGTAGATTAGTTTGAAATTGAATTATTACAGAAAATTTTGGTTCTACGTTGTATGGTGAAATTGCATTTGCATGATTCCCTCCGTTTTTGTTTATAGGATGTTTTAGAAGATTGTTTTTGTTTAAAATTAGATGATGTATTCAGAAATCAATGCAAAAAGTAATTGTTTTAATTGTTTAAATTTTTGCATATTATATATTTATTAGTTGAATTGTTTTGGAAATAATGTTTTATTTCGAAGAAAAGAGAAAATTAAATAATTTTTTAAGATATGTACAAAATCTTAAACATTTTATTTAAAAAAGGCGGAGGGAATATATATTTGTTTTCGAGAGATGTACTTCTTTATATTCATGTATTCACGTTTAACAACAAAGTTCTTTTGATCCGAACGTGTCTACTGTCTATATGTATAGATTGCGCGTGTGTGTGTGGAGAATGAGATAGAGAATAAAAGTGAGTGGCTGCATAAATCAAATCTAAGGAAAATCTAAGTTTAAATCAATTGATTGATTGAAATCAACAGACTTTATTAGGTAGCACATTATTTTCTACTAATATATTACATAAATCTGTAGATAGTTTAAATTTTAACATAATTTTTGATTTAAGAAGTTAAATATATATTGTTAGAGATGAGATTCGCATCATTTTTATAAGTCCGATATGAATTTTGGTCAGCTCATCTAATATGTTTCTCGGTGAAATAAATAGAAATCTTCCATTTATCGAGTAATCCGGGGAAAAAAGAAGTTTCTTCTTGTCGGCAAGAAGATTTTCCTATTCTAAACGTACATCGAAGACCGACCTGATCAGCTATAAATATGGGAGGTCAATCTACATCTCAGATGATCTAAAAATCATTTCTCGAGACCTAGGGCAAACTAAACAATCTGATTGTTCTAGCTTTCGATTTACTTTCCTAAAAATTTTAGGTCGGCGTTCTTATTCCAACGATCTAAACCTTCGTGTATTCATTCAAGCTCCGGCTTCTTCTAATAAAAGACTTCTCTTTAAACCCACAAATCCTAGTTCTTTCGTAGATCGGACTTGAGTTTTTACAGTTGACGCAGTCTGAGGGGAATAAGAGAACAATCTTTGACTTAGAACGGAGCTCGAAAATGGTTGAAACACCGATCAACACCAATACCACCGACCCAACCACGGGAGCCACCGACCTCACAGGAGGATCCACCGATCTTGCAGGGGGAGCTGCCGATCCAACAAGAAACGCCCAGGGTCCGGTCGTCGACCCAGTCACTGGACTCCCAATGATCAACCAGACCGATCAGCAAGAAGACACGACAGGCGCAACAGATCAGGTCGGCCGGACTGGTGGAACAAACACGACCAACCTGCCACAACTGCCTCCCATCGACATGGCCACCATCATCAGATCGGTCGCAGCAGAGCTACAGCAGGGAATGGATGCTCGCTTCGAATCCCTCTGTGCCGAGCAGATTGCCTACCGAGAAGACCTAGATCGGCTTCTCAACTCTAGGGTTCATACCCAAGAGCAGGCCGATCTAATCACCCACCCACCCCCCCCCCCCTCGCCCTCTGATCCGCAACACAGACACGACCAGACTGGTGAACAACCTGTTCAGCACCACGCCGACAGACGACCTGCGGAGAGCACAGGTAGAAGGCTCGAATGCTCGCTCATCCCGCAACACTGCAGGTGCCGACCTGACGACGGTCTCAGAACTTGATCTTCTCCACCAACGCCTTGACGATATCCACAGCAAGATCCACAAAGCGACAACCTCAGCACCAGAGTTGGATAAGATCCTCCAGGAGACGCAGCAGACCCTGTTCACGGAGTCCACGACACTCGATCTATGGGCATGCATCCAAGACGATACAGAGCCGTTGCGTGACTTCATCGACCGGTTCTGATCGATTGTTTCCCGATACAGTTTATCGGACGAGCTCTCCCTCAATATCCTCATCAGGAACTTGAGAGATGATTCATCGTACTGCAAGCGATTGAAAACGAAAAAGACCAAAACCCTAGAAGATGCTTTGCACAAGGCAACCGGCTATATCAAGGTCGAAGAGGATCGGGCGGCCAAGGCCAAAGCCAAGTTAGCCGACGAGAAGTCTTCGCGCGACAAGAAACCCAGATCGTCGACTCAGGACGATTACAAAGAGCCTCATCAACACTACAACAAGGATGATAAGAAACGTCAGCTACCGATTAGTAACCAACATTTTTGTTTGGTGACAATTTATTAGAAACATAGACTTCACTATATATGTAGTGATGGATATTTGGGGTCATTCACTAATTTCTTCTGAGACTTGCTTACGCTTGCAGTATGTTTGGAATTTTTTATGATAAGCACTGTTGTATATGGAAATGGTTTCGCTCTTACTAAATGTAAGAATGAACCGTACGTTTATCACAAGTTCATAACTATAGCAAAGTACTATTTACACCAAAGTAAAGTCTAATTTTTGACCAACTATATCCTTGGATCACAGAATTCATCTAATGTTTTGGTGTATCGTATAACCCAAATGTGTTTAGACTCATTAGAACCGAGACTATTGGTACAAAGTAGTCCATTTGAACTTATATTTGGGCTTACGACAAACCTCCCACTCGCACTCTTAATTTAAACTGGTCTTTTTCTGTTTGGAGGAAAAAAACATGTTTTACAAACCCTAGTGGGTTTAGTGGCTAAGTATCACTTATAACCAATAATCAAGGAAACAAAATGGCGAACCAATAGCAAACCCCAAATCCTGAGTTATATAGGTATATCCCAACGACAGGCATTTTATAATATTCATTAGGATCTTAATGTAGGTCGATATATTAAGTAGGGGTGGGTGGGTATATTATCCGTTATATTTGATTCGATTCGTTATTTGCTTCGATTTGATCCGAAAAATCCGGATATCCGTAACGATTCAAAGCAAAGCAAATATTAAAATATAGTATCCGTCTAAAACAAATCAAATCGCAAATACTAATTTCTGAAAGTTCGGATATCCGCTCCGATCCGTAGATTACATATATACATATTAATATCATAAATTTTTGATGTTTTTATATAGTTTAATTATCTTATTAACAAGTAAAAAAAGAATATATATGATAAAAATTATATATAATAATTTTAAAGTAAGTAATAAACATCTACAATAGTTATCAAATATTTGAAAATAAATTAGAAAAGTGTATTTTAGAGTTTTAATTAATTAATATTTTTTCAGAATATAAAACATAGTTTTTATTTTCTACCATTATAATTTATTATTTATATCTATTTTTCTGAATAAAAATAGTTATTTCACTTATTTTTAATTAGTAGTTCATAATTTGAAAAAAAAACATATGTGTTTTTACCTTTTGCTTGTATTGAGTGGAACAAATATTCAAAATTTTCCGGATATCCACTCTGCGCCCAGACCTAATATTAAGATTCTAATGAATGTTACTGAACAAGAACACTAGCTAGTGATTTTTTTTTTATTTGGTCAACATCAATAATTTTATTAAAAAAATTGTTGTTACAGTATAACATCTATACTATTAAAAGAGAATCCTATTTTTAAATTAATCTCTAGTTAATGTGTTATTTACAATATATGCCATTAAATTTTTATAGATTCATTAAAGGTAATTTAGTCTTATCATTAAACTGTTAACAAATAAATTAAATTAAATTATATTAGTTTGTTAACAGATAATATCAATAAATCATATCTGATAATAATAAAATTCAAATTAATTTACTTTTAAAATTATTTTAAAATCTTTCATAATATCTTAACATAACTACCACATATATATGGTATGAATAACTAATATAATTATATATATTATATGATAAATTAAATATATATTATATTAGAATCAATTTCTTCTCTATAGTATTAAAAGAAAAGGACTACATTAAAAAATTTAAAAATTTACTATGGTATTTACAAAAATGTGACAATTTATAGTCAATGATGAATATATAATCATTATTTTTTGGTTACATATATACATACTATGAAGAAAAAATAATTATATAAATATTTTAATTTTTCTGGTTTGTTAATGATTTTTTTGCGGGAAATTATGGGTTTGCGGATTTGACAAACACAATTTTGTAGATTTTACGGGTTTTAAAAATTTTAGCGGGTTTTATAAATTTTAGCGAAAAATATAGTTTTCCGAAAAAATGCCGGTTTGACAACAAATGTGCTTTTGTATATTTAGCAGAAACACATAATTTTTGAAATTTGGTAGTAAATCACGATTTTACAGATTTTACGGGTTTATGAAAAAATACAGATTTGCGAAATGCTAATAATGCAATTTTGCTGATTTTATGGGTTTTACAGGTTTCAGGGAGAAAATGCGGTTTTGTGAGTTTGGCAGAAACACATGAATTTAGAAATTCGGTCGTAAAACACAATTTTATGGATTTTATAAAATTATGAAAAACACGGGTTTTTGTGAATTTGGTGGGAAATGTGATTTTGCGGATTTTACGAGGTTTATATGTTTTTGCAGGTTTTATAGGTTTTGGTGGAAAATGTTGTTTTATGAATATTATTAAAAAATGCCGGTTTGCGGGTTTGACGACAAAATGTAATTTTGCAAGTTTGACAAAAACTACTTTATTTTAGAAATTTAGCAATAGAATACAATTTTATGATGTTGGGGAAAGCATAATTTTTGGTTTTGTTAAAAATGTGGGTTTACAGTTTTGGCAGAAAATAAAGTTTAATGGAAAAATGCTATTTTTACAGTTTCTACCAGAATTTTCGGTTTTGGTACAACAACGTGATTTTACGATTTTGCGAAAAAATGCGACTTTTTATTTCGATAAAAAAATAGTTTTGACAAAAAAAAAACTTGATTTTTTGGTTTAAATTAAATGATGTTTTTATATGTTAATTTTTAAGATTCAAATGCTGCATCAAATCTCTATTTTTAGCATTTTAAATATCTAAATATTGAGATATTATAGAATTTGTATTCAGATAAAATATTCATATACTGATTTAAAAATATTTAAAAAAATAATATTTGAGAGCATTTGCATCCAAATAAATATGTGGAGGCAAAAACAAACAAAGCCTAAGAATCTTAATTACAAACAAATAAAATCTCTCTTGCATTATAAAATATAATATTTTAAAATATTTGTTACAAAACTTAAAAAAATTTTCGCTAATCAGAATATTTTTTTTTATATAAAATCAAACCTAAATAATTTTAAGAACATAAAACGATATGTAAAAAAAGTTTATATAATCTAATAAAAAAAATTCGTTTGGACCATAATTTTAGATTTAATAATATAAGCTATTTTTTATTTTGAACAAAAATTTACTATAAACCGATTTTTGCTATAATCCAAAAATATTTTATAAAAAGAAACTCTTGCAAGTGCGCAGATCCAAAATCTAGTAAGAATATAAAATAAAATACATTCTCAAGTCATCTCTAATGAGGGTATCTCAATAAATTATTAATAAAAAATTCAAAAGAGAAGAGAGAGAGTGACAAAAGTAGGTTTCTCAAATGAGATACTCTTAGATACCTATTCTCACACTTGTTCTTCTATTACTGGCTTAATTTATTTTTATAACGAAAAATTTAATTATATAAAAAATTATATTAAAAATATTAATATTATGTAGATGAGATACTTTAGAGAGTATCTCACCATTGGAGATGCTCTTAATATAACAAATTTGTGTTTACATCTTACTGACAACTTAATGCATGTGTAGATAACTAGATATATTGTATATCATGTTTTTATTTATTTCAGGTATATAGTTAATATTATTCATTGATGTTATTGTCACCGGCATCATAATCATTTGAAGCAGAAGCATCTAAGAGCAACCTCAATGGTTAATCTTAGGGATCTAATTCAATATTCTTATCAATATAATTAAATAAATAAATTGTAATGAAGGTCTTAAGTTTTAAACCAGGTCTAATTTAGGATTTTTTTTTAAGTTAAGATCTAACATGTGGCAGATTCTGATTGGACAAGGAAAAAGTAAAGAATGATGAAAAAAAAATTGGGAATGTTTCTTTTTCGTCTGTCTCTTTCTCTTTCTCTCTCGCATGCAACTGCAGATGCGATTCCGATACTTCGTCTCTTCTCAAACTGCTCCAAAGATGCAAAAATTCTCTGTGTTTTGATTTGTTGATAAAATTTCTGGGTAACACCAAGCTTTGGGTTTTGAGAATATGGAGACCTAGTCGATGAGCCAGCGAAGGAAGGTGGTTCGGGTTCAAAAGGATGCAAAAGCTCCGACGCGAGCGGCCCAAACGCCCAAATTGGAGAAATCAAGGAAAAATTGCAATCGGCCTCTTCAGCCACACCGCCACACACTGTGGCCATCAGATCGCCGAAATCTAAATTCCTGGCAAATGTTTTTACGTTTTTTTGTGCTTATTTCATTTTTGATTTCCCGTCCTTCTTCTTCGGCCATGGGAGTATTGTCTCTCTCATGGCTCTCCATCATTGTCTGATTAGTGTTTCCTTCGATACCCAATTTCGCATTCGATTTCTCGACTTTTTTTCGAGGCAAATCAGAAAATTGTTTCTTTTGGTTTGTTTGTTAGGGTAAAAGAGCACTCGATCTAGTGTAAAGAGCTAAATATGAATGTCATCTGATAAATGAGCACCCGATCTTGAGAATTTGGCTTTCAAAATCATACATTGTTATAGCTTATCTTGATATATGGTCTCGTGGGATGTGTGTGGGATACAAGAGTATATTTGCTCCTATAAATTTGTTTGAATCTACGCATTTTGTAGTTGAGTAAGTCCTGGAATGTTTGCAAATAAAGCAATTGCAATTTAATTACGTTATCTAGCGGTTTCACGGAGATTCTGTCTCTAACCAGGTGTGTTAGCTCCATGATAGAAACTTTCCAGATAAATGTGGATGTCTAGATTCAGTCATGTATGTTTCTGGATTTAGGCTAATCTAATGGTACATTAAGGTGAAGTTGTTTTTGAAAAGGAACTTAAGTTTTTTTTTTTGTCTCTATATATATAAACAGTAGAGAGTCATGAAGCCGAAAGCAGCGTGGGAACTTGAATACCACAGAGTGTTCGTGGAAATTTCCTTTGCAAAAGTGGTGAGATTGGTTTCTTGTAACTTTCTAATTTCTACAAATAAGCTAGTTCCTTGCGGTTGATTGATTAATGATCGTATGGTTTTTGCAGGTTTATGGTCTTTGTCACTTTATCAGCAACTCACATTCTAAGACCTATATCATTCTCACGAAAAGTCAGAGAATCGAATGATCGTATGGTTTTTGCAATTTGATGATTGTTAACTCTTTCAAGTGTTGTGTATATCAATTTAGCATCTTTGGATTTGTTTAGGGTTTTTGAAATTGTTTAAAATCGTATTTGGCAGTGGAATCTCAACAGTTCATGCTATTTTTATCTCGGCTATGTCGCTGTACTTTGTCTTCTGGTCCGACCACTTTTCGGATAGGTGGCACAACGATCTTGTTGTTTTCAGGAGCTCACGGCTTTCCTCTCTTGGTTTAGGAGTGAGTGATAATTTAACTGTAACCCAAAGCTAATGTAGAATCTCTGAGAGAAGAAATTTTGGACATGACACATGTATGTATATATGATTTGCAGTTATCTATTGGCTACTTCATTGCTGAACATGGGATGATCTTCTGGAAATATCCTTCTCTGGGTGGACTTGAGTATGTAAGTATCTATTGGATACTTCATTGCTGATTTCTCCCCAAAGATATGCAAAATCCTCCCAAATATTCGGCTTGTTGATGTTTTCACTTCCTGTATATCTATTCGTAAACCTCTACACCGCTCAATGGTATCAATGCATAAAGATAACTAATGCTGAAGCTAAGATGGAGAATTTGTTGAGAAATAAACTTGATTTTGGATCAAGTTATAATAATTGGGCCAAAACCCAATTATACTTAATCCAAAGTTCTAGAGTGTTCTCTAGAAAAATCAATACTTCCACCTCTTTAAATGTTCTAGAAAATTATAGAAAATAAATATCTAGAGAAATCTCTAGATAATTGTAACAAAATAATCTAGATAATATGGTAGAACCCTCTAGATTTAGGATTAAAATATTTTAGATATTTTGTACTTTGAAGACTATAAATAGCCATCTCCTCTCTCATGTGTAACCAAAAAGAAAAACTAAAAGAAATTAATAAAAAGTAAAGTTCTCAAGTTCTCATCAAAGTTTTCCTCTTCTTAAACTTGTCCATTTATCTCTAAAGTTTTAAAATACTTTCTCCATCACTTACTAAAGTTATTTCTTTTCAACAAAATGGTATAAGAGCTAGAAGATTCTTTTAAAGATGACAAGCAATTGTATTCCCTTCCAAGTTCCAATACTCACAAAGAGCAACTACGACAATTGGAGTCTAAGAATGGTGGCCATTCTAGGAGCATATGACGTGTGGGAGATTATCCAAAAAGGCTATGTTGAACCAGAGAATGAAGGTAGTCTATCTCAAACTCAAAAGGATAGTTTGAGAGATTCAAGTAAGAGAGACAAGAAGACTCTCTGTCTCATGTATCAAGGATTATATGAAAATACATTCGAGAAGGTCGCAGGAGCAAAGACGGCCAAAAGAGCATGGGAGAAGCTTCGAACTTCTTACAAGGGAGCGGAGCAAGTCAAGAAGGTACGTCTTCAAACTCTAAGAGGAGAATTTGAAGCATTGCAAATGAAGGAAGGTGAATTCGTCCAAGATTACTTCTCACGAGTTCTAGCGGTTACTAATAACCTAAAGAGAAATGGGGAGAAGCTAGATGAAGTGAGAATCATGGAGAAGGTTCTTAGAGCGCTGGATTCAAAATTTGAGCATATTGTCACTGTCGTTGAAGAGACAAAAGATTTAGAGGATATGACAATGGAGCAATTACTAGGATCACTGCAAGCTTATGAAGAAAAGAAAAAGAAGAAGGAAGATCTTGCAGAACAAGTACTCAAGATGCGAATTGATGAAACCAAAGATGAAAGCGGTCGGAGTCATCCAAGAAGAGGTGGCGATCAAGGACGAGGAAGAGGTTATGGTTATGGAAATGGACGTGGCTGGAGGTCTTATGAAGACAAGACTAACCAAAGAGGAGAAAGCTCATCAAGAGGACGTGGGAGAGGAACTCCAAAATCAAGGTACAACAAATCAAACGTCAAATGCTATAATTGTGGGAAGTTTGGACATTATGCTTCTGAGTGCAAAGCTCTGAACAACAATAGAGTTGAAGAGAAGTCCAACTATGTTGAAGAAAGAAGCCAAGAAGAAGATATGCTACTAATGGCGTACAAGAAGGATGAAAGAGATGAGGTCCACAAATGGTACCTTGACAGCGGTGCAAGCAATCACATGTGCGGGAAAAGAAGCATGTTCATGGAGCTCGATGAATCAGTGAAAGGAGACGTGGCCTTAGGAGATGAATCAAAGATGGAGGTGAAAGGTAAAAGATAAATTCTCATCCGAATGAAGAATGGAGATCATCAATTCATCTCCAATGTTTATTATATTCAAAGCATGAAGACCAACATCTTGAGCCTTGGACAACTCTTAGAGAAAGGTTATGATATTCGACTAAAAGACAATAACCTTTTTATAAGAGATCAATCTAACAATCTCATCACCAAGGTGCCGATGTCAAAGAATAGAATGTTTGTTCTTAACATTCAAAATGACATCGTAAAATGTCTCAAGATGTGCTACAAGGAGGAGTCTTTGGCATCTTCGTTATAGACATCTCAACTTTGGAGGCTTGGAGCTACTATCTAAGAAAGAAATGGTGAGAGGATTGCCCTACATCAATCATCCAAATCAGGTGTGTGATGGGTGCCTACTTGGAAAGCAATTCAAAATGAGCTTTCCAAAGGAGTCAGAGACAAGAGCACGGAAGCCATTGGAGCTCATACATACAGATGTTTGTGGTCCAATTAAACCAAGATCACTCGGCAAGAGTAACTACTTTCTTCTCTTTATTGATGACTTTTCATGAAAAACATGGGTTTACTTTTTGAAAGAAAAATCAGAAGTGTTTGAGAACTTCAAAAATTTTAAAACCCATGTTGAGAAGGAAAGTGGCCTTGTGATCAAAGCCATGAGATCTGATCGAGGAGGAGAGTTCATGTCCAAAGAGTTTTTAAAGTATTGTGAAGATAATGGCATTAGAAGACAATTGATGGTGCCAAGATCCCCTCAACAGAATGTAGTAGCGGAAAGGAAGAACAGAATAATTTTCGAGATGACGAGAAGCATGTTCAAAAGTAAGAAGCTACCAAAGGAGTTTTGGGCTGAAGCAGTTGCATGTGCGGTCTATCTGTCAAACAGATCTCCAACAAGAAGTGTTTGGGAGAAAACACCACAAGAAGCTTGGAGTGGAAGAAAGCCCGCTGTTTCACATCTAAGAGTCTTTGGAAGCATTGCCCACGCTCATGTACCTGATGAGAAACGAAGCAAGCTAGATGACAAAAGTGAAAAATACATCTTCATTGGGTATAATGCAAACTCCAAAGGCTACAAGCTCTACAATCCATATACAAAGAAGATAATCATCAGTCAGAATATCATCTTTGAGGAAGAAAGAGAATGGGATTGGAGATCAAATGATGAGAATTACAACTTCTTTCCACATGTTGAAGAAGGTGATTTAAATCAGCCAAGAGAGGAGCAAATTACTCCACCAACCTCACCAACACCACGTTCTCAAGGAGATGAGAGTTCGAGTGAAAGGACTCCACGTTTTAAAAGTCTGCAAGAGCTTTACGAGGTAACCGAAAATCAAGAAAACCTTACTCTATTTTACCTATTTTCGGATTGCGAACCCATGAACTTCCAAGAAGCAATGGAGAAGAAGACATGGAGAAACGCAATGGATGAAGAGATCAAGTCAATACAGAAGAATGAGACATGGGAGTTAGCTTCACTTCCTAATGGGCATAAGGCGATTGGTATAAAGTGGGTGTACAAAGCAAAGAAGAATTCCAAAGAAGAAGTTGAAAGATACAATGCAAGATTGGTGGCAAAGGGCTATAGTTATAGAGCCGAAATCGACTATGACGAGGTATTTGCTCTTGTTTCTCGATTGGAAACATTTAGACTAATCATTTCATTAGCAGCCCAAAAGAAGTGGAGGATACATCAAATGGATGTCAAATCAGCCTTCTTAAATGGAGATCTTGAAGAAGAAGTCTACATTGAGCAACCACAAGGCTATATAATTAAAGGAGAAGAAGACAAAGTCTTGAGGTTAAAGAAGGTGTTGTATGGGTTGAAACAAGCACCAAGAGCTTGGAATACTCGAATTGATAAGTATTTCAAGGAGAATAGCTTCATCAAGTGTCCATATGAGCTTGCACTATATATCAAGACACATAACAAGGATATATTGATTGCATGCTTGTATGTTGATGACTTGATATTCACAGGCAATAATCCAAGTATGTTCGATGAATTCAAAAAGGAGATGACAAAGGAGTTCGAGATGACTGATATTGGATTGATGTCTTACTACCTTGGAATTGAAGTGAAACAAGAAGAGAATGAAATCTTCATTACTCAAGAAGGTTATGCTAAAGGGGTGCTGAAGAAGTTCAAGATGGATGACTCGAATCCAGTTTGTACTCCAATGGAATGTGGAGCCAAGCTATCAAAACAAGAAAAAGGAGAGAGTGTGGATCCAACACTCTTTAAGAGCTTGGTTGGAAGTCTACGTTACTTAACGTGTACAAGGCCGAATATATTACATGCAGTTGGAGTAGTGAGCCGATACATGGAGGATCCAACAACCACTCACTTCAAGGCAGCTAAGAGGATCCTTCGCTATATCAAAGGTACGATAGATTTTGGCTTGTATTACTCTATTTATGATGATTACAAGCTTGTTGGATATAGCGATACTGGGGTGGAGACCTAGATGATCGAAAAAGCACAAGTGGTTTTGTGTTTTTCATTGGAAAAACAGCTTTCACATGGATGTCGAAGAAGCAACCGATTGTCACCCTTTCCACTTGTGAAGCAGAGTATGTAGCGGCTACTTCATGTGTTTGCCATGCTATTTGGTTACGAAACTTATTAAAGGAGTTAAGTTTGCCACAAGAAGAGCCGGCGAAGATCTTTGTGGACAACAAGTCAGCAATAGCTTTGGCAAAGAATCCTGTCTTCCATGATCGAAGTAAGCACATTGACACTCGCTATCATTATATTAGAAAATGTGTTACCAAGATGGATGTGTAGTTGGAATATGTGAAGACTAACAATCAAGTAGCTGATATCTTCACCAAACCACTTAAGCGCAAAGAATTTAACAAGATGGGGATTTTGCTTGGAGTAGCAAATTCAAGTTTAAGAAGGGGTGTTGAGAAATAAACTTGATTTTGGATCAAGTTATAATAATTGAGTTTAAATCCAAAGTTATAGAGTGTTCTCTAGAAAAATTAATACTTCCACCTCTTTAAAATGTTCTAGAAAATGATAGAAAATAAATATCTAGAGAAACCTCTAGATAATTGTAACAAAATAATCTAGATAATATGGTAGAACTCTCTAGATTTAGGATTAAAATATTTTAGATATTTTGTACTTTGAAGGCTATAAATAGTCATCTTCTCTCTCATTTGTAACCAAAAAGAAAAACTAAGAGAAGTTAATAAGAAGTAAAGTTCTTAAGTTCTCATCAAAGCCTTCCTCTTCTTAAACTTGTCCATTTGTCTCTAAAGTTTTAAAACGCCTTTTCCATCACTTACTAAAGTTCTTTCTTTCCAACAGAATTTGCATTTTGATTTCAAATTGTGCACCACTCGCTATCTGGTGTAGCAGTCGCCTACTCTTTGTTTTCTGGAGAAGGACAGTTATATACCTACATGGTCCTCATCTCTGAGATTACAACCCCAGAGATCAACTTGAGATGGTACTTCCCTTTTTTCATATACAACATATCACTTTAGCCTTTGTTTTGCTGAATGAACAAAAAAGTGAATTATCTTGGGGGTCTTATGAAGGTACCTGAACACAGCTGGTATGAAGAAGTCATTGGCATACGTTGTTAATGGCGTTTTCATCTTTTTGGTTTGGCTGGTACACAACTAATCAACACTACTCATTTTGATGCTCAACGTTAATGCGACTACTTATCACTCGAAGCACTTTCATGTTAGGTTGCTAGAATTCTACTCTTCATATACATGTTTTATCATGTCTATCTCCATTACAACCAGGTAAAACTCATAAATGGCATCATGTTTGGATTGCATCTTATCATTTTCCCCATTGAACTCTACATCACAATGTTATCAAGATTCAGAGTTTTTGTTGATATTTATGTGATTGGAATTACTTTGTTGTGTGGTAGGTCACAAATATTAAAAAAGAATTATATAAAAGTTGTTAAAAAAAAACACCCATCCAAAGTGTTTTTATTGTATGCTTAAAAACAATAAAATCCTACAAAGTATCTTATATACATAAATATTAATAATTAATTATTAAAATACCTTCTACTGATGTTACTATTGGAGTTGGTCTAAAGCGCAGGAGAAAACCATCTCTTAGAAATTAGAATATTCTTTCGAGCATTTATTTGGCACGTATGACTTAGCTTTGGATGCTTTTATCCTTTCACTTAATGATTTTTTTTTCCAAATTATATCCACATTTTCATAAACTTATTGCATGGATTTCTTCTAAATACAGGATCACTTTCCATTTAATGTATATTGCAAATAAATGTCTAAACTTTATTTCCAGATTCGGAAAAGGGCGAACCTCTATAAATTGTCGTCATTAATACAGAAAATACTAGATTAATGAAGTGACAAAACCAAATGGAACCGTTACTTAGTTACTGTAATAAGTAATGACATGTGCCTTCAATGCCATGAATCTCAGGAATGTTTGTGCCAGCAAACGAGCATCAAAACGCATCGTTTGATGATGTAGAACCGGGACTTGTGCTCCTTTGCTACTCTGCACCATTTTCGGCTCACCGAAGCTCCTTTCTGAGATAAGCTTCTAGAGAGAGAAAACTTGGAAGAGAAATCAGCTGAACATTTCATGGAACTGCTTCTAGAAAGATCAGACAGAGACTTCGAAGATTTAGGCTTGGCGGAGACAATCCGTCTGAAAATGAGTTCCCATGGACAGGAAGACGACGAAGGTTTTGTTGAGACGCTTCTCATGAAATGAGATTTGGAAGAAGGAGAAGAAGATGTTGTAGTTGAGAAGCTTCTTGTGAAATGAGATTTGGAAGAAGGAGAAGAAGAAGATTTAGTTGAGAAGCTTCTTGTGAAATGAGATTTCAAAGAAGAAGAAGATTTAGTTGAGAAGCTTCTTGCGAAAACGTTTCTTGAAAAAGAAGAAGAGAAATTGATAGTTTGAGAGATGGAATCTTCCTTTGTGAGGTTCCATAGCTTTTCCACATCCATGATCAACTAGTGCTTCCTTCTTTTGATCCGAACGCATCTATATATATATGTATAGATTACGTGGAGAGAGAGAGAGAGAGAGAGCAAGCATATTAGTTTCTAATCAATTACATAAGTCCGTAGATTAGTGTGAATTATTACATAAATTTTTGGTTTTAAGTTGTATGGTGAAATTGCATTTGCATGCTATATATTTATTTTTAAGAGATGTACTTCTTTATATTCATGTATTCACGTTTAACAACAAAGTTCTTTTGATCCGAACGTGTTTACTGTCTATATATGTATAGATTGCGCGCGTGTGTGTGGAGAATGAGATAGAGAATAAGAGTGAGTGACGGACTTTATTCGGTAGCACATTATTTTCTACTAATATATTCAGAAATCTGTAGATAGTTTGAATTTTAACATAATTTTTTATTTAAGAAGTTATATATATATATATATATATATATGGTTAAATTGCATTTACATGCTATATATTTATTTTTGAGTGATGTAGTTTACGCATGTGTTCACATTTAACAACAAAGTTGGGCCATCCTGATAATCATAGATGTAATTACCTCGATGATATTTCTGAAATAACAAGAAAATCGTTGTTACTTGCATATATATATATATATATATATATCTAGTACGTATCATGATGGTAAATCAATTTTTTTTTTTTTTTTTTTTTTGCAAAGATGACACTATGATATAGTATCATGAGAGTAATCTACGTATTAAGCATTTGTAAGAAGATTCCAACAACAGATTAAAGAAAACTATAAACTTCTGGCACCCAACTAGCGTATAACTTTGACCACATGTATCAATGTGATTTCACTGTCTGTACATGCAAGTCTTGATTATTTTCTAGCAATTTGTCGGTAAGTTGGGAGAGTGTAATATACATGTGAAGATTCGATTAAAATTCGAACCAATAGTAATCTTAAAACCCAAGATATTATTACATAAATACATAGTAGTAAATTAAAATCATATTTTAAAGAAAAAAAAGTCATGTATACTACACTGTAGTAGCTTTTTGTAATATCAAAACTAGTTGCTAATTTAATAGAGGAAGTTGTAAACCTATTTAAAAGAGAAGGTTATTCAATTTGATTATATATAAAGATAGTTTTAAAGATATATCTCTATTTTTACACATCAGTAATTTTTTTTCTTATCATTTAAATTTTAGTGATAAGATGAAAAATAACATTTTAAAGAGGGAGAATACGAAGGATCCATATGAACATGTGGTCAATGGTCAGCTAACATTATTTTAGTTGGATCGAAGAGATACATAAAGACACAATAAATTTTGGGACCAAAGACAAAGACCAAGAGAACATTAATTGTTCCCAAATGTTTTTACCCCAAAACAAACAAACATTTTGAACCAACTTTTACGTTCACATGTGAGCATGTGAGTTTTCACATTCACATTCACATCTATCTTAGATTCTTCGTAAGCCTATCGCTTATCCGTTTATATAAATATTAATTTCAAGAAAATTATTACAGTAATGTTTTAATTAAAAATAGATATGGCTGCATTTGTTAAAACCCCCAAGAAGGAAAGCTAAAGAGAGTCCATAATAACCATTAACCACACACCATATGAGTCCACAACAAGATAGACAGAATTTTCTGTAAATGTGTTCTTGGATATCTATTGGTATCACAACTTTCTTGTTGAAGAAATGGAATGGGCATGAAAAGTTTCGAACTGGGCTTGTAAATCTTGGGAGAGATATTCCATGGTCCAAGTAGTACATCATCTCTCTTTTCAACCGGAACTACAATACAATTTTTTGGGAGACGTCGTTGTTTTGAGATAAGACTGAGTTGGTTCATGGTCTGCTTCGACTATATCTTTCCGTTAGATCACCTTGACGATTTTAATAGCGGATCGCTGATTTTAGGTTGAGCAATTAAGATTGAAATTCCTGTATCCAATCAATTTGCCATTGCCGAAATATAAAATTTAACAATAAATTTCTGACAAAATGTTCCAATAAATTTATTTGTCGATAAAACATTTGAATGGTTTTAATCTGTCTTTAGTTAAAAATATGTCAGAAATTTTTGATGAGTTTTTAATAATAATAATATTATTATAATTTTGAAAATTTTCTTTAACAAATTTTTGACAAAAATAATTATAAAAAATCAAGAGCGGTAATTGTCTTGATTCTTATTTGTAAGCTTTTCTTACATTTTACTTGTATTTTGCTTATATTTTACTTATGTTTTGCTTCTTTTTTTAATTGATAATCATCTATTTTTGCTTGTTGATGTAAATACATGTTTTGAATGATGATTTTTATTCTTACGATTCTATATGAAGTAAAAAAAAAAAGTCATTAATATAAATTAGATTTTATAACGCTAAAGTCTGTACGTTCATTATGTTTTGTGTAGTTTGTGTAATCACCTCAAAATGTTATAACTAGCAAGATTTTTTGGTTCGCCTATCTAAAGATAATTGATTTCACTGTATGAACAAAATCTCAGTTTATAATTTATTTATTTTGTTCACAGAGATAAGTTTGCGAAAACTCAAGGATAAATAATACATTTTGAGAGATATTTAAGTTGATCTCACTCTTGGTGGCAGATGGAGAGTTCTTTGCCCACTAGCAAGTTTGACGAGGAGATTACTCAATCACAGCAATGCTTGGACACAAGCTATTTCAGAAATTGTTTACGAAAAGGTTCAGAAAGAGGAACTTCACAAAAAAATGGTGCTTTAAGTTCAAAACCAGGATTATATTGTTGCGGCACATCAATGTGGTTGAGCACTCTCAACCAGTGGCGGAGCTAGAAACAAATTTTACCAGGATCAATCATATATATCTAGAATATTACAGGGGTTAAATAGCCAATTTAATAATATTTTACCAAAGTATCTTTGCAAAATACATGTAAATATTTTTTTTTACAAAAATCCATATGGGTCAAATGACCCCCCTTCTAAAGAGCTGCCTCCGCCACTGCTCTCAACGGAGGCATTACTTGCGAAATATGGTGAATACAAAGCAGCATATTCGGATTGATTGTGAATGTGTGTTAAGTGCTATCACGATGACCATTCAACATAGGAACTGGATGACTTTCACAGAGATTTGTCGAATTCAGGAGGCATGGCATTACATTCTCATACGTGAAGGGATTCAAAGCTGTAGATTGATGATATGAAAGATTCTTTTGTATTGATTTGACAAATACAAATACAAGTTGAGAAACTGTTATGGATGTCTCTCCTCCCTTGACAATTTGACCAAATCAATGATGACTCTACACAACAAATCCTATTCTTATTTAACAACTCCACGATTCTCCAGCTATCATCCCATGTGCGCCGTTATGTAAAACGTACGGTGCTACACATGTCTTATTCCTTCTAGATGTTTGCACCTTCTAGATGTCTCCCCCTTAGATTGCCGTTGTAACTTTCGTGGGCTTCTCTCTACACTTGTACTAGTAGACAATAGGAGGATGTTGGGCCTCATACGTAACATTACTCCCCTCTTTGAAATTGACCTTGTCCTCAAGGCCGGAGTGTGGAAACTGACGCTGAATAAACCTCTTCCATTCCCAGGAACTCTCGTAATCAGGTTGCCCTTTCCACTGAATCAACACCTCATCTTGACCAGTGTCGGATGTCGACGGAACCCCAGTACTGCCTCAGGCTCCACTTCTAACACTCTTTCACTTGTGAGCTGCACGGGTAAAGGTTCTGCAGAGACATGTTCTCCAACCACTTGTTTAAGTTGGGAGACGTGAAATGTGGGGGGGGAATACGAGCATCAGCGGGTAGTTCGAGTTTGTACGTTACCTTCCCCACGCGAGCCTCTACTTCGTACATACCATAAAACCTTGCAGCTAACTTTTCATTCACTCGACGGGACAGCGACTGATTTCTGTATGGCCGTAAATTCAGAAAGACCTTATCCCCCATGGCAAACTCAACCTCTCGGCGATTTCCGTCTGCTCTCAGTTTCATGGTCTGCTGAGCCTGATGTAGATGCTCTTTCAACAGCGATAAAGTGTTGTCTCTGTTTTGGAGCATTCCTTCCAGTTCGGCGTTTGTAGTAGACCCATTCTCATACTTCAAGACTGTTGGTGCTTCCCTGCCATATACCGCTTTGAATGGAGACATTTTGATGGCGGAGTGAAAAGAGGAGTTGTAGTTTAACTCTGCCCATGATAAGTAACGCGCCCACGTCTTAGGTTTGCTGCTGGCAAAAGAACGCAGATATGTCTCCATTCACCTGTTTGTAACCTCTGTTTGCCCGTCAGATTGGGGATGATAAGCTGAGACACAGATTTGTTCCGGCGAGGCGGAAGAGCTTTTTCCAAAACAGACTCATGAAGATCTTGTCCATGTCTGACATGATTGACCGTGAAAAACCGTGTAGTCTAACGATCTCTTTAACGAACAGCAAGGCAACATCAACGGCAGAGAACAGATGTTTCAGCCCCAAGAAGTGAGCATACTTAGAAAGTCTGTCAACCACAACCAGCACATAATTGTATCCCTCGGACTTGGGTAAACCTTCGATGAAATCCATGGCAATATCTTCCCAGATTGCAGCGGGTATAGCGAGTGGCTGGAGTAAACCTCCAGGAGCAAGTATTGAGTATTTGTGCCTCTGGTACACCAGACAAGCAGCCACATATCCTCGGATGTCTGTTACCATCCCTTCCCAATAGAATAGCTCCCCCACACATTTCTGAGTCTATAGTATTCCTCTGTGCTCACCCATTTTCTCATCATGTAATTCCTGTAATATTACCCCCGTCAAGTGTGATCCTTTAGGTATCACCAGCCTCTCTATGCGTAAGAGTCGACCCTGAACAAGTGCGTACTCAGGATGAATCTGAGGATCTCTATTTAACTTTTTAATAACCTCTCGGAGGGTGGCGTCTTTCTCCACTTCACAGTAAATTTCCTCGAGTTGTATTCCTGCTGGCACTGACATAGCGTATAGCTCCGACACTGCTCCTACTCGCGAGAGAGCATCCACTGCTTTGTTCTCTAAACCCAGTTTGTAGTGAATATCAAAATCAAACTCTAATATTTTGCTTAGCCATTTCTAAAACTCCATGTTGATCTCCCTCTGTATGTTGATCTCCCTCTGCTCTAACAGAAACTTCAGACTCTTCTGGTCTGTTCGCACAACAAACTTCCTTCCCAGCAGATAATGCCTCCACTTTTGGATGGCGAACACAATTGCCATTAGCTCCTGCTCGTATACTGACTTGAGCTTCTGCCTTTCGGTTAAAGCCTGACTGAAATAGGCTATAAAGCATTGTTTCTGCATCAACACGGCTCCCAAACCCACGCCAGAGGCATCCGATTCCACAACAAACTACTTCTCAAAGTCAGGTAATGCAAGCACTAGCACAGAAACCATGGACCTCTTAAGCTTTTTGAAGGCAACAGTAGCTTCTTCACTCCACTGGTATTGTCCCTTGCGAAGCAAAGAAGTGAGCGGCCTCCCGATGTCTCCATACTCCTGAACAAACTTACGATAATAACCTGTGAGACCCAAGAAACCCCTCAAATCCTTCACATTTTGTGGCTGAGGCCACTCTGTCACCGTCTTAATCTTACCCTTATCTGCTTCGACCCCTTTGCCGGTTATAACGTGTCCCAAGTATTCAATCTGCCGACTACCAAACTGGCATTTCTTCCGGTTTGCAAAGAGGCTCTGTTGCTTCAGAATATGAAGGACTTGTCGCAAATGACCCACATGATCTTTCTTGTTGCGACTCTACACCAGTATATCGTCGAAACACACCAACACGAACCGTTGTAAGTGTGGGCGAAAGACCTCGTTCATGAGAGACTGAAATGTTGCCAGAGCGTTGGATAACCCGAAGGGCATTACCAAGAATTCATAATGCCCATTGTGTGTCCTGAAAGCCGTTTTCTGCACGTCTTCAGAGCGAACCAGTATCTGATGGTAACCTAAGAGTAAGTCTAGTTTGGAGAAGATTATAGCGCTGTGTGACTCATCCAGAAGTTGATCTATCATTGATATGGGATAGCTATCAGATACTGTGACTTTATTGAGCGCTTAGTAATCCACACAGAATCTCCAGCTTCCGTCTTTCTTTTTTATGAGCAAGACAGGGCTCGAGAAGGGGCTAACACTTTCCCTAATGATGCCCGCTGCAAGCATGGCGCATACCTGCTTCTCAATCTCGGCCTTCTGCGCTTATGGATATTATAAAGGTCTTACACTTACTGGACTTGTGCCAGTCTCCAGGATAATAGTGTGCTCTTTCCCACATGATGAGGGTAACCCCTGCGGTTCGTTGAAGACCTGTGCGTACTCTGCCAGGACCGCCTCCAACTCCTGCGGCACAGGCGTTGCAGCGACAGGATCCTAAACTTGCAATCCCCCATATTCGACCATCACTCCTTCTTCGTCTTTTTCAAGAGCTTTCCACAATGCCTTGAGTGACACCGCTGCACTGCACAAGCTCGGATCCCCTCGGAACGTAACCTCGTGATCTGCGGTTTGGAATCGGAATATTTGTAGCTTCCAATTCTCCTTTGTCTCACCCAACTTCTGCCCCTAAGATCACATCGGAGCTTCCCAACTCCAGAGATAGGATTTGCCTCCACCTTTTTAAGCCAAATGCACAGCAACATCCAAATAATATAATCCGAGTATGAATTATTAATATTACCATAAAAAATAGGAGCGATTTCATGCAAATCTCCTTATCTTACACCCCTGCACTTGGAGGGTGACATTACATCACACTCCCGAGCCTTTCACTGTGATTCCTGTCCCCACTAACATGCCGTAGTTGTTGGTCGTGTCTGCTCGAAGATCCAACTGCTTCACCAGCTTGAGACTGATGAAATTGTGCGAAGCGCCGCTATCGATCAGCACTACTGCATCGATTCCTCCTACTGACCCCATGATCTTGATCGTACGCGGTGAAAAATTCCCACCATGGAGTTAATAGATAGATCTGCAAGCTTTGTCAGCTCGGGATCTTGACCGCCGGTGATTTCTTCATCATCCTCCATATACTCTTCCTCTGTACCATCTTCCCGGACCACCAGAACTGTGAGCTCGCTTGACAAACACATGTGATTAGCGTGATGCGGCTCATCATACTTGAAACACAACTTATCCTTCTTCCACTTCTTGATCTCTGCTGGAGTGAGCCTCCTAAACGGTGGCTTGAGACGATTGTGTGGCCTTAGGTTTTTGTTCGAGCCACCCTTGTACGGCGAGGTATGACGTCCCCCTTGATTGATGGATCTGGGCCGGTTTTCTTGAGGCCCATTTCCTTTGCTCAGTCCCATGAATGGCCCACCTTGAGTAACTCTAGGCCCGTTTGACCTAATGAAACTTCTTGTACCTCCGAACATTTCTCCCGGTGAGGAGTGCTCTGAATCGAACTACCCTTCTACCGTTTTCGCCAACCTCATCATCTGCTTAAGCGACTTGGGCTTAAACGATCTCACCCGTGCTCGTATATGGGGGAAAATCCCATTCATGAAGGCCATTTCAAGCACTTTGTCCGAAACCTCCAGTGCATTAGAAGCTAGGGAGATGAACTCTCTGCAAAAATCTTGCATTGTCCCCTCCTGACGGAGGTTTAGGAGTCGTTTGCCGGCGGTTGTGTCGCCCATGGACGAGTATTGCTCAAGTACCTGAAACTTCATCTGCTCATAACCTTCAAACGGTATTTAGGATCTCTCCCATCGGTACCAGAGGAGCGCATCGCCGGTGAAACACATTCAAACGGTGCACATCTTTTCCTCCTCTGTGAAGTTGCTCAGCTTAAAATATTGCTCGACCCTGAGCACCCACTGGTCAGCATCTCCCACCATTGAATAGAAGGACCTCTATCCGGCGCGTGAGTGGTTCGTTCCTCGCCTCTGAAGGTTCCGCCATAGGGCGAAGAATCGGCATCTGCTCCTCCCTCTGGTTAGACTCCATCGTGATCAGAGGTTTGGAAGACGATGTTCCCACGTTGCTTATGCACATGGTGGAGGTAACCACGACTTCTTTTGCCTTCTATTTGCCCCGATCTCCCCGTCAAGCTTTTGCTCCAACCCCCCTCCCTCCCCTGCCCCTGAGATCACATCAGAGCTTCCCAACTCCAGAGGTAGGATTCGCCTCCACCTTTTTAAGCCAAATGCACAGCAACATCCAAATAATATAATCCGAGTATAAATTATTAATATTACCATAAAAAATAGGAGTGATTTTATGCAAATCTCCTTATCTTACACCCCTGCACTTGGAGGGTGACATTACATCACACTCCCGAGCCTTTCACTGTGATTTCTGTCCCCACTAACATGCCGTAGTTGTTGGTCGTGTCTGCTCGAAGATCCAACTGCTTCACCAGCTTGAGACTGATGAAATTGTGCGAAACGCCGCTATCGATCAGCACTACTGCATTGATTCCTCTTACTGACCCCATGATCTTGATCGTACGCGGCGGAAAATTCCCACCATGGAGTTAATAGATAGATCTGCAAGCTTTGTCAGCTCGGGATCTTGACCGCCGGTGATTTCTTCATCATCCTCCATATACTCTTCCTCTGTACCATCTTCCCAGACCACCAGAACTGTGAGCTCGCTTGGCAAACACATGTGATTAGCGTGATGCGGCTCATCATACTTGAAACACAACTTATCCTTCTTCCACTACTTGATCTCTGCTGGAGTGAGCCTCCTAAACGGTGGCTTGAGACGATTGTGTGGCCTTAGGTTTTTGTTCGAGCCACCCTTGTACGGCGAGGTATGACTTCCCCCTTGATTGATGGATCTGGGCCGGTTTTCTTGAGGCCCATTTCCTTTGCTCAGTCCCATGAATGGCCCACCTTGAGTAACTCTAGGCCCGTTTGACCTAATGAAACTTCTTGTACCTCCGAACATTTCTCCCGGTGAGGAGTGCTCTGAATCGAACCACCCTTCTACCGTTTTCGCCAACCTCATCATCTGCTTAAGCGACTTGGGCTTAAACGATCTCACCCGTGCTCGTATATGGGGGAAAATCCCATTCATGAAGGCCATTTCAAGCACTTTGTCCAAAACCTCCAGTGCATTAGAAGCTAAGGAGATGAACTCTCTGCAAAAATCTTGCATTGTCCCCTCCTGATGGAGGTTTAGGAGTCGTTTGCCGGCGGTTGTGTCGCCCATGGACGAGTATTGCTCAAGTACCTGAAACTTCATCTGCTCATAACCTTCAAACGGTATTTAGGATCTCTCCCATCGGTACCAGAGGAGCGCATCGCCGGTGAAACACATTCAAACGGTGCACATCTTTTCCTCCTCCGTGAAGTTGCTCAGCTTAAAATATTGCTCGACCCTGAGCACCCACTGGTCAGCATCTCCCACCATTGAATAGAGGGACCTCTATCCGGCGCGTGAGTAGTTCGTTCCTCGCCTCCGAAGGTTCCGCCATAGGGCGAAGAATCGGCATCTGCTCCTCCCTCTGGTTAGACTCCATCGTGATCAGAGGTTTGGAAGACGATGTTCCCACGTTGCTTATGCACATGGTGGAGGTAACCACGACTTCTTTTGCCTTCTATTTGCCCCGATCTCCCCGTCAAGCTTTTGCTCCAACCCCCCCCCCCCCCCCCCCCCCCCCCCCCCCCCCCCCCCCCAAATACCCGCGAGACGTTGGTTAATCGCCACAATGCTCTCCTCTAACGCCATCACTCATCCCCGATCCTGGTTCATCAGCTCGAGGATACGTTCGATCCCCAAACTTTCCTCACTCTTATGTGGTTGTACCTTGCACGATCTCGCTCTGATACCAAGTTGATACGTGAAGGGATTCAAAGCTGTAGATTGATGATATGAAAGATTCTTTTGTATTGATTTGGTAAATACAAATACAAGTTGAGAGACTGTTATCTAGTTTTCTCTCCTCCCTTGACAATTTGACCAAATCAATGATGACTCTACACAACAAATCCTATCCTTATTTAACAATTCCAAGATTCTTCAGCTATCATCCCATGTGCGCCGTTATGCATAACGTACGGTGCTACACGTGTCTTATTCCTTCTAGATGTTTGCACCTTCAAGATGTTGCCCGTTTAGATTGCCGTTGTACCCTTCGTGGGCTTTTCCATACGCTTGTATTGGTAGATAATAAGAGGATGTTGGGCCTCATACGTAACACGTTCCTTATAATTCTACAAACACCGCTTTTCCAGTATGGCACCATTGGAAAAATAAGGTTCCAAACTTGAAACATAGTGGACTGCAACACAGTTTCTGTCACATGACATTTAACAGGAGGCTTGTAAAAGATACTTTGTGCGATTCTGGGAAGTTATCAGTGTTGTGTTCTCGGCCAATCAGAAAATTTGATGCAAAATGTATACGGTAAATGGAGGGAACATTGACAGTCATGTGAGATTTTTACATCAGTTTCTTTCCATCAAGCTTGAGGGAAAGCTTGTTTTTAAAGAGAAAAGTATTGATAGGTATCATCTAAGTATATGAGGAACCAGAGTATAGTTGAGCAAGTCAAGGAGGAAGTGGTCAACGATGACATGGAGGATGAGTTGGCAGATTTGTAACTCAGGATTGGCTCGCATATTGGGAGAAGATGAGAAGTATAAATAGAAGAAGTGTGGCTTTTATTCAATTATCGAGAAAGATAATAGTGGAAAGGAATTCACTTATGTGCGATTCACTGATCGTATGTGATCAGGATCTTGATCCTATGTGATCAAGATCACTCTTTGCACTTCTCTCGATTCATTCTATATAAATTAATACTGTGGATACATAAATCGACACTCAGAAATTTATGTGTTTTTGTAAGAGAAGAAAATTAGGAGAATTGAGGGCTAGACTCTCTCGAACAGATTGACTGTATAAGCTAGCACTAACTAAAATAAGGACTTGATATTAATCGGTTGAATGAAACGGTTACAAGGATTTCTCTAAAGGAGATGAACTGAAAAAAACTTTGAGAGCAGTTACAGGTTTTCGTGTGTAAAATGTGTAGAAGTAGATCAAGCCAAAAGAAGATCCCCCTTAAACTAAGCCGTTCATCTCCTTTATATAGCTCGCCTTGTCGAGCTTCAAAATCAGTGCGTATCTCGGCCACATGCAGCAGCTTCAGCCGGAAATCTCGCCACGTGCAGCAGCTTCCTCCGCGATCTTCAGACTTGTTTGAAGTGGCGAGGATATGCACTGACTTGGCTCGAATCCTTCCTTGTTTCTCGGGATTTGGTTCAGCTGGAGCTCGAACTTGTCGAATAGAACGTTTTGTTGTTCAGGATTAGATCGTTGAGAGTGAATGGGCCTGGGCCGTAGGGACAAAGCCCAGTCAGTTTGGCTTAGTTTGGACCTGCTTGTTGGGCTTGAGTGGGCTGGATTTAGGGTGCTAAATCCAGCTCCAACAATTGCCCCCGAGCCTATTAACGAGAGCGAGCCGAGCTTTAATGGGCGGCAAGATGTGACTTTTAAAAGATTTTTGTCCAATTATGCTGATGTCATGGAGTCAGATAATCATTCGAGATCAGCGGTTCAGATCTTCGAAAGGTGAACAGCCCGTTGAACGTGTGGTCGAGAATAAACCTCGAAACCGTAGCTTGGCGTGTTGAGATAAATTTGGTATTATCTCTTCAAGGTGGACGGTTGAGATTCAGAGTAAATATTGTCATTTGCTTTTCTGTTTCAGCGGTCAAGCTTCCCGGGGTAAAGTGCAGCCCTCGAGAAGATTTGTGAAGATACCTTTTTGACGTGGAAGGTCCACATCGAGAGAGAGAAAAGAGATCCAATGGTCCTGATCGATCGAGCTCTACGGCGCGTCAAATCTCCGAGTTCGAATATTCGACGGTTGAGATTGTTGGATCGAATGGCAGAGATTGGCGCGTGGCCAGAGTCTTCGCGATCTTCGATATGGATAATAATTACCTCGATATCAAGTTCACCTTCTCCACTCCTTCTTTAACCGCATCCGTTCGTCGATTAAATGTAACTTCTTCTTCTTTCTTTCTCTTTTAGTTTTCTGCAACCTCTGATCGTCGCCCTTTTTTTAACTCGAGAAAGAAAGGTTTTCTGGAGATCGTTTGCTAAGTTTCACGTTCGCTTTTTACAAAAACTTCGACCTCTATTGTTTTTCTTTTCTGGGTTTAGTGTCCTTTGTCTTCTTTGACGTTGGCGATTGTAAATATTGAGAGAGAAGGTTCCAGGAGGAACGCCGTAGTTCTGGGTCCCTCCAAATTCAACGACCTGAAGACTCTCGATGACTTCCGTTAGGAATGCAAGATCCCCGATCGGGTGGAGCTCGCGGTCTTGACGACAGCAGAGACTCCGGCGAACGTGGAGTCGGGCTTTTGTTGTGCATATGCGACATATTTCCGAGATTGCAGGCTGTTCTTCCCGATCTCTCGGTTCGTCCTCGAGGTTTTGGCGGACCTGCAACTGGCTTTCCCGCAGATGTACCCGAATCTGTTTCAGGCCATCATTGGATGTGCCGTGTGGGACCGAGAGGAGAATGTTATCTTTTGCTACTATGACCTGAGGGCATTTTTTCTGTTAAATACAACGCCCGCCGTTCCGGGACCTTCTACGTCCCCGAGGTCAAACCAACGGTTCATCGAGGAGAGTCTGGAGAAGGATTCCGGTTGGGAGAAGACCGAGTTCAAATTCAGGGTCAACGAGGCGGCCATCGGGAGCTTCGACTTCACCCGACTGCCGACTGAGTTTGCGGGCAGCGGTTGTCTAGCTAGGCTTAGAAGTTTGGTAGATAAGTTTGCTTTGTTTTGCTCGACTGGGTTTCTGACTCTTGTTCGTTTTTTGTCTACCAGGTCAGCTATCAAAAATACTGAGGGATCCCAATATTGAGCACCGGTTAGAGTTGTTCAGGCGAGGAGAAGTTGTCTGTAGCATGTTCACGCAAGAATGAGTTCGACGAGTCCTTACTTCGCCCGTCCTGGCCCCTATTGTCGCACCTGGTAAGTTTTTTGTCGAGCTAGTGCTACGACCTTTGTTTGTTGGATCACAAAAAGTGATAGTGATTTGTTTTGTTGGCAGCTGAAGTTCTTCCTCTCCGTCTCCTGCCTTCTTTTAGTTCAGCAAGTTCCAGTTCAGCCATGTCTCACAAGCCAACCTTTCGTCAGAGTGCCGGGAAGGCCCGGGCTGTTCCCAGCAGCTCCCCAGTACACTCCGGGAGCATCAAGGAGGCCCTCGAGGCCGCGCTCGCATCGACTGTTGCTCCCACACCTCATCTCCATGATGAGGAGGTTGAGCAGATGCTAAACCCTCAGCCCCACCCCCCTCCACGGTTAGTGGGGGCGATCTCCGTCAGATCGGGCAAGACCCAGCACTCCGTGGATGACCAGGTGCCCGAGCACTCATCCCAACCTGCCTCAAAGAGGCCAAGAGACGATGGAGGAAGTGCTACAGAGCCGCATCCATCGGCGGCTAATGGGAGTGGGGGCTCGACGGGTAGCTGGCCGTTCGACTGGAAGTTCGAGCACACCAAGGACCATCCGATCACGGACGATTGCGAGGGCATGGCGGCCATGTGGTGGCACTTCAAGCCTGCTGGGTGCCAACTTCCTGCTCTCAAGAAGATGAATGAGAGAGAGCTCTACATGGAGATGGCGTCGGCCTAGGGGAAGGTGAAGGGTGTACCTTTTTACTTTGTATTTTGGTTAAGTGTTGTTTGTCTTAACATTTTGGTATTCGATGCTCGCAGGCTGCGGAGGCTGGAAACCAGATCTATGCTCGCCTTGAGCAGAGGCAGCGGGATGTCCCTTGTCCGGAGGAGATCAAGGAGATGGGGAAGGTCGTCGACAAGCTGAAGTCCGACCTTGAGACCGCGAATGCACATGTCACTCGCCAGACTAGCCTCCTTAAGCAGTTCAGAGGCCAACAGGCTCACATCACCGAGCTCGAGAACGAGCTGGTCGACTAAGGCGAGAAGTTCAAGGCTGCCACCAACCAGATCTTTGAGGCTCAAGCTGAGACGGTGCGAGCTCTCCATGAAGCCTTGGACGCGAGGGAGGAAAATCTCCGCCTGATCTGCAAGCGCAAGGGTGTGATAGGGCTCAGGTTTTACCCAAATAAAACTACTGCAAGTGCACAACAAGCAGTCGTAGTATAAGGGGTATCAAATCCCAAAGGAGTATGCAAACTACACTAGCGATTTTAAATTCAGATTAAGCTAAGCAATAAATAGTCTATGTAATGCGAAATAACAAAATAAAAGATAGCACGTGAAATTTGTTTGATCTAAGACTCAGAAAACTAAAAGCGCTAAGTCAGAACAATTCGCAGGTTGAATCCGAGAATGTAGAATGCATGAAATCAAGAATGAATAAGAACCATCTTGAACATGAATCACAAATATATAACTAATCAATTCTCATTGCAGAAGTTAACTATGTGTAAATCACAGAGTTTCAAATATCTTTGCAATTCCTAACAATCTAAACATGCAGTAATGATCAAGTTCAATTGTTCACAAAACTCCTAAGCCAAATCTCTTTGCACTAAATCGTTTTGGTCATCTAATGCTACATCAGGTTATCAATAATGTTCTCACATCTATTAAATAACCTATGATTTTTAGATTTCTAGATGATGTGTCAAAGAAATCAATTTTAAAGCAAGCAGAGATGAGGAACCAAAGATATTCCTAACAAATAGCAATTCTACAAACTCTTCATCAACCTTTGAAAAGCCCTAACTTAACTAGCAAATTACTCAGACATGATCATGGAATCACAAAGAATAGCTGTATAAAACTGCATTGGAAGAATAGAATAAAAGATAAGGGGGTTCGAAATCTTCTCCAAAAAAAGTACAAGGTCTGTCTCCCTAAAAGCTCTGAATAAAATCCTCTCTAAAGCTCTCTGAATTCTTAAAATCTACGATAAAAGCCAACAATGGCTGAAAACCTAATATATACAAGCTAAAACACGATTTGAGGCATTTTTATAAATACTAGAACTTCTGGGGCCAAAGTGCAAATAATCTTCAATCTTTTAAAAAAACCCACGACCTTCCTCTACGGGTGACGAGCTGATATATCATGGTTTTTAACCATGATATAAGTCCTATTTATTGAATCTTTTTGGTCTTTTTGAGTCCTAGTAGAGTCTTTGCAGGTTATAGCATGTCTGGAGCATAATTGGAGATACTGAAGCTTTTTGGAGCATTGCAAGATGAAGCTACAAAGTGTGCAACTCGGAGAAGAAAGAATGGATTTGGGTGACGCTCGTCACCACCTATGGTGACGCTCGTCACCCATAGAGGAAGGGTCGTGGCCTGGTTTTTAAAAGATTAGAAAGAAATTGCAGTTTTGGCCCAGAAGTTCCAGTATTTGCAAAAAGGCCCCATATCGTGTTTTAGCTTGTATATTAGGTTTTTCAGCCATTCTTTTGGCAGATATCTTGTATCTTATTCTTTTTTAGAGCTGGAGAGAGAGATTTGTAGCAGAGCTTTTGGAGAGACAAATCACTCCTTCAGAGCAGATTTCGAACTCCTTTGTTTCTATTTCTTATTTCTTTTATGCAATCTATTCTTTTCATAATGTTTGTTTCATTCACCATGTCTGAGTAGTTTTTTAGTTAAGTTAGGGCTTTTCAAAGGTTGAATAAGAGTTTGTAGAATTGCTAAACTATAAGAAAATCTATTGGTTTTTCATCTGTGCTTGCATTAAAAATCGATTTCTTAGACACATCATCTAGAATTTGAAACCCTAGGTTGTTTGATAGATGTGAGAGCATTATTAATCTCCTGAACTAGTATTATATGAGAAAAACGCCCTAGTGCAAAGAGATTTGGCTTAGAAGTTTTGTGAACAATTGAACCTGATCATTACTGCATGTTTAGGTTGTTAGGATTTGCAAAGAGATTTGAAACTCTGTGATTTAGACATAGTTAACTTCTGCAATGAGATTTGATTAGTTATATCTTTGCAATTATGGTTTTAATTCATTCCTGATTGCATGCATTCTACACTCTCGGATTCAATCTGCGAATTATCCTGACTTAGCATTTTTAGCTTTCTGAACTTTAAGAACAAGCATAAAACGCCCACTTGCATTTATTTTACTGTTTCGCATTACATTCATTACTTATTGCTTAGCTTAATCCGAACCTGAACTCTTTAGTGTAGTTTACTTACTCCCTTGGGATTCGATAACCCCTTGTACTACAACTGCTTTGTTGTGCACTTGCAGTAGTTTTATTTGGGTAAAAGCTGAGCCCTATCAAGTTTTTGGTGCCATTGCCGGGGAGTAATAGCTGCCTATCAATTTTTAGTATTATAATTTTGTCAAAGTTTTAATTTGTTTACTATATTTCTGCTACTTTTCTTTGTGATGGTTTCAGGTGTATGCCTAAACGCAGTACCATAAGCAACAAAGAGAAGGAGCTTGTGACTTTGAGCATCGACGAACTTGCTAAGTTGGAGAGGACCATCAGGAAAACCAAGAAACAGTCTACAATGGTTGTTCCACTGATTTTGGTTGAAGATGTAAAAGGTCACTTGGTTGACAGAGAGGGAAACAAGAGGAACGAAGAAGGGTATAGAATTGATCAAGAGGGGAATGTCATTGTTGAACAGCAGGTTCAACAAGTGGGACAATACGCTGGAGTCCCTACTGCTGCTAACAACGCTGCTAGGCGTTTTGTTCAGAGGACTTTAGGAGACTACAACAGACCTGATCAGTTCTATGCCAACAGAGCTGCAATTCGCCCTCCGGCTTTCCAGAGGAACGATTTTGAGCTTAAGCCTGCTTATTATCAGCTGGTGGGACATCATCCTTTCCATGACTTACCTCATGAGCATCCCATAGACCATATTGAGAGGTTTGAGGATCTAGCTTCAAGTGTCAAAGCTAATGGAGTTAGCAATGACTTCCTGTTCTACAAGATGTTTCCTTACTCACTTGGAGGAGATGCTGCATTTTGGCTGAAGCAACTGGAGCCTGCTTCGCTGACTACTTGGAAGGACATCAAGAATGCCTTTCTGAACAATTTCTATGATGATGCTAAATCAGAGGACATGTAGACGAAAATTTCATCATTTTCTCAAGGTCCTATTGAAGCTTTTAAGGCTTCTTGGCTGAGATTCTAGTCTTATCAAAGGGACTTCCTCATCATGGTTTCAGTCAGGTGCAACTACTTGAGATTTTCTTTAGAGGCATTGATTGGAAGTATCAGATGGCGCTGGATAACTTGAAGGAAAGCAGAAGATGGCAGTGAACTTCAATGGCAAGTTGGATTCGCTGTATCAAGACCTGAATGGAAAAATTGAGAGTCTGAACTCTCACATGAAAAAGCTTGATGTGCAGGTTGCTCAAACTGCAGGAGCTGTTCAAAGGCAAGAAGGATTCCTTCCTGGAAGGACTGGTATCAATCCCAAGCACCAAGTTAATGTCATCACAGTCAGGAGTGAAAAAGAGCTTGAAACAGTGCAGGAAAAGAGGCTGAGTGCAGAGCAAATCATGCAGCAAATGGATTTTAAAGATGAAAATTTCGCAGGCTCAGAGATCAGTGACGAGCATCACCAAGGAGGGTGTTGCTCGTCACCCAATTTGCAAGGCACCGACATGATTTCGTCCCAGATCAGTGACGAGCGTCACCCCCCTGGTGACGGTTGTCACCCACCCCAGAACGAAGCTGCTTCGCCTGTAACTGCAAATAATGGCCAGGAGCAAGCGTATAAACCCAAGATACTATTCCCTAAGCATCCTAGGAAGTCTAAACATGAGATAGAAGAAGCCAGATGCAAAGCTATGGTAGACAAGCTGATGGTTGAGATTCCTCTTATTGATGCAGTCAAGCTTTCACCAAGAAGGTATGTAAAGAGAATGGTTGTGAATGGTGTAAGTTCTGAGGAAGGAGCATTGCTTACCAGAGACATCAGAGCAATTCTCTTGGGCACAGTTCCAAAAAAAAAAAAGAAGGTGACTGTTTCTGAACAAGTCAATGACATCATTCAAAGCAGAGTTCCAGAGAAGCTATTTGATCTTGGGACCTTTGTTCTTGATTGCTCACTCTCTGCAGGACGTTTTCCCCACTCTCTATGTGATCTAGGGTCAAGTATTAACTTGATGCCTTTCTCAGATAGAATGACTGATTTAAAGCCAGCTGAAATTTCTCTCATCCTAGCAGATCAATCTATAAGAACCCCATAAGGCATCTTAGAGGATGTTCTTCTTAACATTGAAGGCTGCATAATTCCTACAGATTTTGTGGTTCTGAAATATGCTGAAAAACCTAAAGATCCTCTTATTCTGGGAAGATCATTTTTGGCTATTGCTGGTGTCATCACCGATGTGAGAAAGGGGAACATTGAGCTTGATCTTGGTGATGCTGTCATGAACTTTGACATGGATAAGTTAAGAGGGAGTTCTACTATTGATGGTCAAACCTTTTCTGTAAGAACTTCTAGAGATGAAGAGAATGTCATGGAGCATTCAGAAAACACTACTGCTGGGTATGTCACTGAATCTGATACAATTGGTCAAGTGAACAAGATGGCTATTGAAGAGGCAATATCTGAAACTTCTGCAAAAGTTGTTGGGTTTGAGAATTGGAGTGAAGATGATATCTTCGATATTAGGCTCGAAAAAGAGGTTCCAATGAATGCCAAGTTGCTGGAGGAAGACGTTTTTGTAATGGAGGCAAGACTTGCAGAGCTGAATTGCAGAAAAATTGTAGAAACTCGAACTGCAGGGTCAATGACGACTGTCACTGACCTCGTGATGCTCGTCACCAACCTGGACACAAAAGAGCGATATGATTTTTCAGCTACAAGTCCATCTTATGTTGCCAAACCGAAAGAGACATTCTTCTCCAAGGCATTCAATGCCACCTTCTTTTCCACCAGCTGTCTGAGCAGCAATCAAAGTCGAGCTAATGACGTTAAACAAGCGCTTAGTGGGAGGCAACCCATTGGTAGGTTTTCATATACTTAGTTTAGTTTTCTACTACATAACTTAAAAAAAAACCCCAAAACATGAGAAAAACCGAAAAAAGAAGAGTCAGTTTGTTCAGTTTACTTTGAGGATATCTTGTGAACTTATAAAACCATGGGTTATGCTTTGTTTGAATGTTTTTGATGTGTGTTTTGAGTGCGCTAACAGTCTAACTTCGGAGTACACATGATTGCATATCGTATAAAAATTCAACATGACGATTTTAAAGTATCAGCTTTGGTGACGATCGTCACCACAGCTGGGTGACGCTCGTCACCCGATCCTTCGCGAGGTACCACTTTTCCACCTTGGTTTTACACGTTCACATGCTTCATTTTGACCAACTGTTGGCTTAATAACACTGGGGACAGTGTTGTTTAAGTATGGGGGAGGTGGTTACTGACGTTGTGTGCTTTGTGTTTGATTTATAGAGTCTTAAAGTTGAGTCAAAAACCTGTTTTTATAGAGTCAAAATTTTGAGACTGTCAGTTTTTCTTGGAACTAACCATAGGACGTTTATGCTTATAAGAACCATTGCCACAGTAGTTGATTACAAGTCTTACTAAGTTGAAAATCATAGGTAGATAAGTCTAGCAATGAAGGTTTAGGTTCTTAGAGAATCTGGAAAATTTGCTGTTAGCTCCACCTTAATGAACTTTAAACTTCTTATCTTGGGGCTTGATTCTCATTGATCTTGATTCTCTCTTTCAACTCTGACAAGTATTTTTAGATGCAGTCTCTCTTTGATCTTCCCTGATGCAGTTTTTAAGAGTTTAAGTCCAAAGAATGGTGCATTTATGATCCTGTCTCCTCACAAGGAACAACAGTAATGAACACACTCAAGAACCTGTCTCCTCACAAGGAACACAAGTATTGAGTAGCACCATATCTTAGACTTTTAAAATGAGAAAAGAAGTGAAAAATCGAAAAAATCAGAATGGAAATGATTCAGGGAAGAGAAAACAGGAGAGCTGTGTTAAGATTACTTCGTTCAGTTGTTTAGGAAGGAAAAAGAATATGTAAGTGATTAAGATGATAAAATCTTGATGAGATATCACACTTAGATAAAAATAAGGAGTTAGCAGTAGAGATTTCGGATTTCGTGAAGGGATTTTGATTGGATTTGAGAGATTTGCTAAGCTTGTGATGATTAGACTGAAATTTGATCTTGTGTTGACTTTGTGATATGTGGATTCGAAACTGTTAACTAATGTGGTGTTCCTGATGTTTAACTGACTGTTTCTATTTTCAAACCTCGAACCTGTTCTCTGTCTGATGTTTGCTTGAGGACAAGCAAAAGTTAAGTCTATGGGAGTTGATACATCATGGGTTTTATGGTTTTTAACCATGGGATAAGTCCTTTTTATTGAATATTTTTAGTCTTTTTAAAGTCCTAGTAGAGTCTTTGCAGGTTATAGGACGTCTGGAGCATAATTGGAAATATTGAAGCTTTTTGGAGCATTGCAAGATGAAGCCACGAAGTGTGCAACTCGGAGAAGAAAGTATGGATTTGGGTGACGCTCGTCACCACCTATGGTGACGCTCATCACCCATAGAGGAAGGGTCGTGGCCTGGTTTTTAAAAGATTGGGAATAAATTGCAGTTTTGGCCCAGAAGTTCCAGTATTTGCAAAAAGGCCCCAGACCGTGTTTTAGCTTGTATATTAGGTTTTTCAGCCATTCTTTTGACATATATCTTGTATCTTATTCTTTTTGAGAGCTGGAGAGAGAGATTTGTGGCAGAGCTTTTGGAGAGACAAATCAGACTTCTTCAGAGCAGATTTTGAACTCCTTTGTTTCTATTTCTTATTTCTTTTATGCAATCTATTCTTTTCATGATGTTTGTTTCATTCACCATGTTTGATTAATTTGTTAGTTAAGTTAGGGTTTTTCAGAGGTTGAATAAGAGTTTGTAGAATTGCTAAACTATAGGAAAATCTATTGGTTCTTCATCTGTGCTTGCATTAAAAATCGATTTCTTAGACACATCATCTGGATTTCGAAACCCTAGGTTGTTTGATAGATGTGAGAGCATTATTAATCACCTGAACTAGTATTAGATGAGCAAAACGCCCTAGTGCAAAGAGATCAGGCTTAGGAGTTTTGTGAACAATTGAACCTGGTCATTACTGCATGTTTAGGTTGTTAGGGTTTGCAAAGAGATTTGAAACTCTGTGATTTAGACATAGTTAACTTCTACAATGAGAATTGATTAGTTATATCTTTGCGATTCATGTTCAAGACGGTTTTAATTCATTCCTGATTGCATGCATTCTACACTCTCGGATTCAACCTGAAAATTATCCTGACTTAGCGCCTTAAGCTTTCTGAACTTTAAGAACAAGCATAAAACGCCCACTTGCATTTATTTTACTGTTTCACATTACATTCATTACTTATTGCTTAGCTTAATCCAAACCTGAACTATTTAGTGTAGTTTACTTACTCCCTTGGGATTCGATAACCCCTTGTACTACAACTGTTTGCTGTGCACTTGCAGTAGTTTTATTTGGGTAAAACCTGAGCCTTATCACGAGCGTCACACGACTCTGTGTTTCCTTCCGAGTTGCACACTTCGTGGCTCCATCTTGTAATGCTCCAAAAAGCTTCAATATCTCCAATTATGCTACAAACATGCTATAACCTGCAAAGACTATACTAGGACTCTAAAAAGATCAAAAAGACTCAATAAAAATGACTTATACCATGGTTAAAAACCATAAAAACCATGATATATCAGGTTGCTATCCGCCAAGCCAGCCGTGAGGCTTGGAAAGAGATATCTTGGAGGTTCATGGAGGTGATCGAGGGTTTCAAGGTGAAGTGGGAAAAGAAGAAGGTCGAGGGTGTGGCCGAGTGCGACCTCCAGGAATGCATTGCCAACAAGGAGATGCTTAAGCAGGTCATTTCCGGGACCACCACCATTGAAAAGGAGTTGGAAAGGGTGAAGAAAGATGAGGAGGACCTGTGAGTGGCTTCTAAGGCCGCCCAGGTCTCAGACTTCTCGATCAGCAAGCTGAATCTCCTGGTGATCTCCGAAGACTCGGTGGCTATGGAGGTTGATCCGGCTTCAGCGCGCCCCTTGGTCTTAATCAATTCGGTTCAAACATTGAAGAAGTTGGGAGTAACAACGCAGAGAAGGGAGGTGAAGACGAGAAGGCGGGTGGTTAGCTCGGTAGCTGACCGTGGCTCCTTTCTCTTTCCCTTCCTCTTTTTAATTTAATTTTCGAACTTGGTTGCCCGGCGGGGCTTTTACGCTTGTTTTGCTGCCTGAGAGGGCTTTTATCCTAATTCTCGAACTCGTCTGTGCCCGAAAGGGCTTTAGTTTTAATGCAATCGGGCTTCGTGCCTTTGTTTATCTTTGTCTTTTGCATTTGGTTCATTCGAGAAGGATTTTGTCTAAGTTGTTTGGTAACTTAGGGAAGCGGACTAGGATTATCGAGCTTGAGGCTTAGTTCGCTAGTCGTGAGTTCGATGTTCGTGTTGTTAGCTACGAGTTTGTTGTTCGATTTATCGGACTTAGATAAAACGATTAGGTCACGGAGTGCGATCCGTTTATTCTGAGAAAAGTGGCAAAGTTTTTTAGCTTGACTCTTCTTTAGGTTTTAGAATATGAATCGAACTGCTTCGCGATGAAGTTTCGGTGTTTGAAATGGAGTTTTCTTTCCTTTGAACTAGGCATTTCTCAGTTCGGCTTTGAGATGGAGAAGGGGGTTCGATTTTACTCTGAGTTTCCAGACATAGGGCTCAGTCATTCCTGGCGAACTGCAAGCTACATTGGGCTCGCCAATTCGAGGTCCGGAGCTCCGGCTACAGTTGGAGTCGAGTTGTAAATCTGGCCGCACCTGTAAAGTGCAGTAGGACTCCGAACTATGCTTTGACTTGCGAAATGAGAGATGTGTACCTTGTGTTTTTTGGAAAGGCATTTAGGATAGGTGGCTCCCCCTGAATTGCTCAAGCCCCGAATGGAACATGGGTCCTACTATGTCCATTGACCACCTCATGAATGGATAAGGTGCCGAGATTGACGATAATCTTTCTGCTGGACAGTGAATGATCGGGGCATGCGTCTGACATTTGTCGCAGCTCTTGGACAGTCTCTGACAGTCCGATATCATGGTTGGCCAGAAGTAGCCAAGTTTCTTAATTTGAATGACGAGCACACGACCTCCAGCATTACTTCTGCAGGGGCCTTGGTAAGTGTCAGACATTATGGTATATGCCTCCTCACCGTGTACGCATTTAAGTTATGGTTCGGATAGACCTCGCTTGTACAGCTTGTCGTTGAATAGCATGCTATAGCGGGCACTTTTGACCTTGAGATTTCGAGCTTCCCACTTGTCAGGGAGAGCTATTCCATGTATAATGTAATTGAGGATGGGTATCCTCCAGTCCGTCCTGGCAATGAATTTGTCCTTGAAGGTCGATTCATCTGCGAGTGCAGTTGGTACTGTATGGATGGTTATTCCTGAGTACTTTGTGAGGAGGTCGGGTTCGACTCCGCAACTTCTGGTGGAGAATTAGCTGGCCCATCCTCGTCGGGATGGCCAGCTACGTTGGATGGTCCCGGATCTTGGGACTGTTGCGTTTGTGACCGGGTTGATGATCGCGTGGTAATTGCGCTCACAGCCGGAGTTTAGAGTGCTAGGTCTATGCTAGGTTTCTAAATTCCTGCGACTGGAATTATTCGCTTTACCTCTGGGTCCGAGGTGGAAGCTAGAGCTGCTAAAGCGTCTGCTGCGGTATTCTTGCCTCAGGGTATGTGGACGAGCTCGAAACGAGTGAACTATTCTGCGAGGCTGCGAACTATAGTTAAGTAGGCTTCCATGTGTTCCTCTTTTATCTTGTACTCGCCGCTGTAATGGCCGGTTAAAAGTCTCGACAGGCTGTAAGCTTTGATCTCGCTTGTGCCGACGCCGATCGTGAGCTGAAGCCCGGCTATTAGTGCCTCGTACTCGGACTTGTTGTTAGACGAGGTGAATCTGAGATGAAAAGATTGTTCCATTACTTCTCCGTTTGGAGAAGTGAGCTGGACCCCAACTCTGGAGCCTTGTTTGGAAGATGCTCTGTCGATGTAGAGAGTCCAGATTTTGGAGGATGGGCATTCGGAGCTGGCATCTTGGGCCAGCTCGACCATAAAGCCTACCAGGACCTGGGCTTTGGCGCATGTCCTGGTCTGATACTCGATATTGTACTCACTGAGCTCGATGGCCTATTTTGCGAGGCGTCCCGACTGGTTGGGACTATAGCAAAGGTTGCGAAGTCATTACCACGATTGAGTGCGGCTGGAAATAAGGTCAAAGCTTGCGAGCTGACATTACTACAACTAATGCTAGTTTTTATATAGCTGGATACCTGGTCTCGTTATCGATGGGCATTTTACTTACGTAAAAGATTGGTTTTTGCTCGTTGAGCTCCTCCCGAACCAGTACGCCGCTTACTGCAGCTGGAGAGACCGCCGTATAAAGGGATAAGGGTTCTCCTTCGATTGGTTTAGCTAAGATGGGGAGATCGGTGAGATAGGTTTTGAGTTGGGTTAGTGCCTCCTCGCATTTCTCGTCCCACTCGAATTTTTTGTTTCCTTTAAGGAGCTGGTAGATTGGAAGACACTTGTTAGTTTACTGCAAGATGAACTGGTTGAGGGCTGCAACTCGACCGGTCAAGCGCTATAATTCCCGAGTTTTTCTAGGAGATGTCATTTCGAGGAAAGCCGTGATCTGCTTCGGGTTTGGCTTCATTCCTCGTTCGGTTATCAGATAACCAAGAAATTTTCCTGAGGTGACTCTGAAGGTACATGTAGCTGGGTTGAGCTTCATCTCGCATTGGTTTAGGATTTTGAAGCATTCCCTAAGTTGTGCGACGTGGTCGGTGTCCTTTGAGGACTTGAATAGCATGTCGTCTATGTAGACTTCCATAGTTTTACCGAGCTATTTAGCAAACATTTTGTTCACTAGCCTTTGATAGGTTGCTCCTGCGTTTTTCAGGCTGAAAGGCATTACTTTATAGCATTTGGTACCTCGATCGATAATGAAGGCTGTTTTTCTTGGTCTTCTGGATTCATCTTGATCTGATTGTATTCAGAAAAGGCATCAATAAAGGACAATAGTTGGTGGAAGTGGGAAGCTGTCTTTTGGACATGCTTTGTTTAGGTCGGTGAAGTGGATCCAGACTCACCACTTTCCATTTTTCTTTTAGACGACCATGGGGTTTGCCAACCAGTCGGGGTATTTCACCTCTCTGATCGATCCTACTTTGAATAGTCTGTCTACCTCGTCGTTGACTGCTTTAGCTTGATCTGGACCGAGCTTGCGGCGTTTCTGTCTTACGGGTTTGATGGTTGGGTCGATGTTGCTTTCGTGCGCGGCGACCACTGTATCGATGCCCGACATGTCTGCAGTGGACCATGCGAAAGTGCTTATGTTTTCTTTTAGAAAATCTATTAGCTCGTCGCGAATTGTTTTCGCGAGATCGACCCCGATTCAAACGCACCTTTCGGGGTTCGCTTCGTCTATGCAAATTTGCTCGATTAGTTCTGTTCGAGGCTCACATACGGAATGGTCTTTATTGCGTTTGAGTTGCCAAACTGTGAGCTCCTCCTCTTTCCGTAGTTGCTATACGAGGGCTTTCTCGGCTCGCAAGAAGCTGCCCATGTAGCAATCCCTTGAGGCTTGGTTTCGACGAGCTACCGAGTAGTTGTAGCGTACGTTTCCCCACGACCTTATGGAGCCTGGTTGAGCCGGAGCTCGATGTTTCCTAGGGCGGGTGGGGGGTGATTACTGATTTCAATGATCCACCGCAAAAGTTTAGCTCTTTGAAAATCAGGTCGATCCTTCTTCTCGCTGATGGAGGAGAGTCAGGGGTTTAGACTTCGACTTCGACTTCGCGATCTCGTTTTTGAGATGCTTTGTTGGGGTCCTCTTCCCTATTTCTGGTCGTGGTCTTTTTGGGCTTTTTGCTTTTTCCTCGGCCTTCTCGCCTTTTTCTTTGGCGAGATTTTATGCCAGGATTCTTGCTCGAGTTCGACATTCCTCGGTGGAATGTCCGTTCTTTTTGTGATGTTAGCAATATTTGTTTTGGTGGAAGCTCGACTCCTTTTCGGGGGACGAGCTTTCTATAGCATATGAATGCTGACCTTTGACTTGCAGCTCCCTTTTGGGAGGTGGAACGTTAGCTTTCTTTGACCCGGAGGGTGCAAGGTGGAGCTGTGAGTTACGGTGTTTTGCTTCGCAGACGGCTGTTTCTTCCTCAAAGTTAGCTAATATGGACGCGCGGTGGTGTACGTCGTCGAGTGAGTCCGTAGGTCGAAGCGTGAGCTCCGCCTTGAACATCGACTGGTACCAAAGGTTGGACCGGAGGGCGAGGAGGGCTACTGCCTCATTCGGGTTAGCGATTTTTGCTTTGATCGCCTTGAACTTGGCGATGTATGATCGAAGTGGTTCGTCTGAAGCTTGGACTAGCTTCTAGAGGTCGGCTTCAATCTCTCGTTTTTCGATGAGTATCGAATATTGTTTGAGGAAAGCTATTGCGAGCTCGTTGATTCGAGATTGAAGTTTCTTCCAGCGTCGCGAACCATTCCTGAGCTAGTCCAACTAAGTTTTCGGCGAAGAGCCTGAAGTATTGTGCTTCTTTTTCTTCTTGGGAAAAGTTAACTCGAATAGCTGCGAGATTGAAGAGTCGGATGTGAGCTTTTGGGTCACTGTTTCCAGCGTACTCTGGGACTCGCACTTTAGTAGTGTCTCGGAGGTACGTGTACATGATCGAGTAAGTGAACGGGGTCCGTTGGGTCTCGCGGATTACTCGATTGATGTCAGGAGTTGAGCTTGTAGCTTGATGGAACATGGAATTCATCTGCCGAATGGCGTAGTCGGTCTGGTTCTGGAACATTTTAAAGGATTCAGAGTCGACTAGGTTTCTTGAGCCGACACCGAGGTGGTTAGCCCGAGTTGGATCATTTGGATCATGAGTTCCAAGCTGTTGGTGAGAAAACCCTATGGGTTGTTTGCGGATTCCGTTAGGGAGTCTCGAGCTCGAGGTCATGTTCGGTTGTTGACCAAACTGAGGCGATATCTGCAAACTCGAGGCGAAGGCTGAGGATCCAAGCCATCTCTGTCGAGGTGGCTCGGTTCCAGGTGGTCTTCACGGTGGGGATGGATATCTCGTGTTGGGATGGGATCCCATTTCGGGTATTCCTGGTGCTGGCACAGGTGGAGATGGATATCTCATCGCGGGACGGGGTCCCATCTCTGGTATTCCTGGAGCCTGAATATCGGCGGTAATTGGTGTCTGGTTCACCGCGGGGGCCAAGCTTGGTGGACCTGGAGCATACAGAGGTATCACGAACTGTCCGGGTGGATTGCTCGGAGCAGAGATCGACGAAAAGTCTAGCTGAGTCCACGGAGGTGGACTCCCAGCGGATCGAGCTGCGGCTTGACGCCTTTCCTGTCTTTCTAATCTGATCTCCTGATCTCGTTGTTAATCGATCAGATGCGTGAGCATTTGGAGTATCTCCACCGACTCCGATGAACTCCTAGAAACTACAGGCAGTGGCAGAGAAACAGGAGCTGCTCGGCTCTAAGATGCTGAAGCTATAGATGGATTCTCAGATCACACCCAGGTTCGAGAGGGCCTCTCGGCAGTTTGTGACTGATTACTCATTTTTCCCGGTGGGGTGACGAGGTTGATCACGATTGGTTCCACATGGCTGGGAACGTTGGAGTTCCTGCCGGTGGTGTCGACGAGGGTCGTAACCCTGGGTTCATTTCCGCCGGCAGTCTAGCTGACGTTGCCGGTCGGAGTGACTTGATCTGGAGAGATCGGAATCGGTGAGACATTTCCCGAGGTTTATTGAGTTGAATCCATTTCGGTTTCAGCTGGCTTATGATCTGCTCTTGAGTTAGAGAAATCTATAGATATTCCCCACAGACGGTGCCAAAATATGGATACAGAAATCTACACTCAAAAATTTATGTGTTTTTGTAAGGAATGAAACTAATGAGAATTGAGAGCTAGATTCTCTCGAACAGATTGAGTGTATAAGCTAACACTAACTGAAATAAGGACTTGATATTAATCGGTTGAATGAAATAGTTACAAGGATTTTTCTGAAAGAGATGAACTAAAAAGAGCTCTGAGAACAGTTACAGGGTTTTCGTGTGTAAAAAGTGTAGAAGTGTTTCAAGCCAAAAGAAGATCCCCCTTAAACTAAGCCGTTCGTCTCCTTTATATAGCTCGCCTTGTCAAGCTTCAACCTCCAGCGCATATCTCGGCCACGTGCAGCAGCTTCCTCGCGATCTTCGAACTCGTTTGAACTGGCGAGGATATGCTCTGACTTGGCTCGAATCCTTCCTTGTTTCTCGGGATTTGGTCAAGCTGGAGCTCGACCTCGTCGAACAGAACATTCTGTTGTTCAAGATTGGATCGTTAAGAGTGAATGGGCATGGGCCATTGGGTCAAAGCCCAGTCAGTTTGGCTTAGTTTGGACCTGCCTGTTGGGTTTGAATGGGCCGAATTTAAGGTGCTAAATCCAGCTCCAACAAATACATTTCACAGAGTTTATCGATCTAAACTATAACAGTTTGACTGCTGAATAATATTAGATTTCATAAGTTAAGGAAACCCTGGCGATGGGACTTCCGCGAGTTTAAATACTACTTAACCCAAATGCAACAAACATTAAAATGACATATTACTAAGTTATACTTAGATAATATCAAATTTTCCTTCTTAGATAGACTCTCCTACTGACTTCTTCTCTAATCCTTGAGACTTTCTCCCTTTGGTTCTTATCCTCATTTTCATGAAAATTGAGACTCTCCTACTGACTTCTTCTCTAATCCTTGAGACTTTCTCCTTTTGTTTCTTATCCTCATTTTCATGAAAATTGAAAGCTATAGGCACACGTAACCTATCAAAAACTAGAGTGGCCCAAGATCGCTTAGGCATAACTAAATGACTAAAATTTCTCCATGAACGATGTGATAAAGATTGTGCACATGGATATAAAGATGAACAACAAGTTGCTTGATGAGGATCTCAACGCCAAAATCTCTTATTCTGGTTTAAAAAAGCTGAATGATGATTAAAACAGATACATTAGCACCAGTATTGCCGGAACGACTTTTTTCTATTATAAATAAGTTTTTTTAAACAAAAGTTTACCATTACAAATAAGTTCCAATTTTAAGCAATTTTTTAGAGAATTTTACACTCACACACACTTTTTTACTTTTCATTAACAGATTAACACACTTTCAGCTTATTACACATTTTTCCATCTAAAAGGACATTTCTATCCTTCGTTCAATTAACAGAAAATGTTAAAAACCTATCATTGAAATAAAATCAAATCTCTTTCCACCACCACCACCAAAAAATCCCATAATCTAATATAATTCCTCTGCCGCCTCCAGCGGATTTCTGTTAGCCGCATCAATAGTACGACTTATTAGCAATATTCTTATAGTTATCCAATAATTTAAAAGAAATTTTGTTGAAGCATACATGATTTGGGGAAGTTCTGCTACCGCCATTGATGAAGTTTGTCACCACCACCATTGAAACTCTATTATGATCACTTGCTAACCATCATATCCAGACATACTCTGAAATAATCATAGTCATCTTTATAGATCTCACGATGATTTTTCAACAAACGTTATGGTTCAGACGACAACTTTAACTGGAGTTCTCAGATATACTCTGATACCACCACCATCGCCATCTTAGTTCTTGATATGGAAGATGAAATGGTTCCTTGTCCATCAACATTGAGATGCATGTACACTATTGTGTGGACAAGATGGTGTGGACAAAGTGGATATGGACAAAATTGACATTTGATTTTACCTATAGTAATGTAATATGATTGTGATTGATATTTTATCCATAAAACTGTTGGAAGAAAAATAACTTCTTCATCCTATAATTACAAGTCATAAAAAATATTGCTTAAATAACAATAATACAATAATAATTTAAAATATGCGTAAATGATAACAATACAATGATATGACTTACATTATGGTCATTAGGTTGTGTCCACCAGCATGTGTTTATGGGCCGGTGTGTCCATGAGAAATTGTCCACTACTATTTTGTATGGGATACTGTCCATTCAGGATATCCATACAGTGTGTTTATGAAAGTGTATCCATTAACTTGTGTACATACAGATCAACCCAAATATATGGGCGTTTGTATGATTATTAACCCCTTTCACTTTTCCTCTCAGGGGTACGCATATCTTCTTAATTTATCTTGCAGTTATTTAATAAGCACAATTAATATTCTGGCACACCACAAATAATTACATATCTAATCTATTCTTGTTGAACATTCATCAAAGATCAATGGTCATATAGTCACCAATTTCAAAGTTTGTTACCTGTATAGCATCAAGTTGGTTACTTGTATAGCATCAAATTCAAAGATCAATGTATCCAACTCTGACATGTGTCTGTTGTTTGGCGACCTTAGATTTTAGTTTTCAACAAAATTGGCGACCATCCATTTTCCATAGTCTTGCCATTTATCCAGTTCATGTATTTTTTGTTTTCAAGCGGCTTTAGATTTTTGTTGGTATGTAAGACATTTCTATGTTTTGTTGTCTATAGATGGATTGATTATGGATTCATTTTATCTACTTGTTATTAACCATTGTTAGACATGTTTCGTTGACCGTAGCTGTCTTGACTATTGATTCATTATCTCCATGATTTATTAACACTTCGCTAGTATGTCCATGCGTTTGTATCCATGAGAGCGTATCCACAAGATTTCATTGACGAGATTGTGGTCATAAGAATGTTCTATATTTTGTGATTGTGTCCATTAGATTTGAATGGTATATAAATATATGTAGATATTTTGATGCCTTTATGTTAGTCTTTGCATCTTACATTAACTTTCCAGGAGGGTCAAGATATGAGAACAAAAACTTTAACTGTAACGTTTATTTTCATCTCTTGTTGAATCCCAAAGGTTCTTAATATATAACAGTTTATTTTTAAGAATTCACAACGAAGCAGACAAAATAATTCAAAGGGATGGAGAAGAGTAGAGATGTTCTCCTCTTTATAAATGGAGTGTACGTTTGTCCACAATTACTTTTTTTGATTAAAAACATTCTTCCAAATACTTGTATTAACCATGGACCACATAACCTCGGACAAGATATTGTGGACAAAGCACCATGATCAAAGGACTATGGATAAAGTATCTAAATTTTCACGAGTACCATTATCATCGTTGATCTCTAAGTACCCGAGTTTGGCACCATCGTCCATGAGAAGGTGTCCATGAGAGTGTGTCCATACAATCTTTCTATTAGAGGGTATCCATAAGAGCCCATGAGAGGGTGTCCATTACTCTTCTCCATTAGCTTGTATAAATGATTGTATTATCCTTTCAATTTTCCTGCCTCTGATCCAAATGATAAGAAAGCCTGCCGCTGATCCAAATGATAAAAAAAGTAAAATAACATGTTTCAGCAACCATAAGACACAACTACCATTTAGCTTGGATGAAACGGTAAGAACACATCAGTATGGGTGATGACGTTCGGGCATACATTTTCAAGAAGCCAAAATTAACTAAAAAACGATTCTTGCATCTGCTTTTATCTATATGATATTATCACATGGTAGTATCCACATGGACATGATATCTAGGAACCCAACTACATTTTTGGCACATTAGTGACAGAAACAAGCCATCCATACATGGCCGTGTCATATGGATAGCCTAAAGTGGACACATTTAATAAAATGTATAACCACCCTTTTCATTAGGCTTGTCACTTGTGCAACCATATGACCATTTCACTACATGGTCACCACATAACGGACAATTTCTCATGGACACCGATTATAAGACCATAAAATCCATTATCTTATATGCATACCTATAACACATGGACATAGCCCAGTAGACAAAGCCCGATGGTCAAATATCATCCATTTGGTCATTGTGTCATAGATAAACATGTAATTATGCACTACACCCATAAATTAAGTCTGATGGAAAAATGTTAGTGGACGCCGGTTACAAGTCCATACAGTTCTCGCCGCCAAACCCCTACGTGAATGTATCCATACAATTTTAGCTATGGTGGATATATTTATTTTCATGTAAAGAGATCATAGTTGTTCTGTCCATTCGCGTATTATGTCCATGCAATTTGTTCAGAAGCTCACTCCATGTGTTCATCCATAATAAGTCGTCTACGAGGTTAGGATATAGTGGATCAACATAAGGATACATGCTTTCCAAATTTTGTTTTCATTCCAACTATCCATGTAGCCATATCCATACCTACAATCAGTTATCGTGGATGATTTCATCATCTTCTCCGCCAAAACCCAGATTTTTTTTTTTTTGCAGGTGGATCGAACTCACGAACCTTGAAATCTAATAATTAGTGTGCAAAATACACTCCCGCAATACAAAAATTACAGATCCGTCACTGTCAAACATTGCCGGTGTTGAATCTCCAACAATGGATGCAATCGAACCTTAACCACTTTCGATCAGTCTTGTTACATTCCCTACTCCGAAAGCACAACAACAAGAACCCTCTCGTTATCCAACTCTTACGGAGGCGTATTTTCAAGGTATCAGCTCTTGTAAAAATCTCCGATCTATGCTCTATTCCGAATGACTACAGCTGTAGACACCACAACGAACCTCTCACACACTTTGTCTTCGGTGCATTTTCTTCATTTCTAGTACGCATTGACTTTTCCAACGATAGACGACGAGGGGGTAAATAAATTATGGGCGGTTAAAATAATTATAACATAGATTGTGAATAAGGGCGAATTTGGGATCGATGGGTGCAAAAATATGTTTGGAACTGTGTCAAATGCAATAAGTGTGGAAAACAAAATATAAAAAAGTGTCCATATGTGTAAACAACTCATGTTTTTAAGTGACCGAACCAGAATTGTTTTGGGTTGTGGGTCAATATATTCTGACCAGGTTTGATTGGATTTGATTGGTTTTGATGTTATATTAAAAATGATACATATGAACCATATACTATGATGTTATACTTTTTTCCATGATTATAAATATGATCTTTGAATAAAAAATTTGGATAATTATATTATTTGATAAAATTAACAAATTAAAAGTGTAACAATAATTAAAAAATAAATATAGAACGAAAAAAGTAAATGTCATGAAATCATAAAGTTAAATTAGAATTTTTAATTTTGAATGAAATTTATATATCATTGAATATATTCCTTTTGAAAAATATATATAATTAAAAGACAAAAATAATAAAATTTGGTTTGATAGATCGTGATTTTTAGGGTTTTTGATGGTTGAATCCGATTTTTAACTGATCTAACTCTTTCTGAGTTTTATTATTAACTTTTTGAGTTTTAGGGGGTGTATTGGATTGATGATTTTGGATAATTTATATATTACTTAAATTTGAAGAAATTTTAAAAAGATTTGAGATTTGAGAGAATTTTGCAAAGTTGAAAGAATTTGGGAACAATTGAAAAACATTTTTCTTTTCAGTTTTGTTGTTTCAATTTTTTTATCTTGATAATACGTCACATGTTTGATCATCTCTAGATAATTGAATTCTCGTATTTAATTTTCTTTCTCATATAATTTTACCGGGATACATAAGAGTTATGTCCAGAAGGAATCATGAGATGTGTTGAAAAGTTGACGAAGAACAATCATAACATGGAGACACTTCACTCAATGGCATCAATGGCTTCACTAAAGAACATCTCTCATCACTTGCTACTTACCGTCCTCGAGGTCTGTCCCAAATGCGACGAAGTCATGATGATTCCGCCTTGCTCAAGAGGTTCATGTGTAAGTAGACTGAAAAATTTGTACACACTTTCAAAGATAAATTGGAGTGCTTACAAGACTCTAATACTAACAATATGTATTTCTTGTTGGTTGAAGAACCAGAGGCAAACGAGTGAACGCAAGTGCAAGGGATGCCGCTTTTGCTTCCCTAGATGCGTGGTCCGTGGAATGCTCAGTGTGCCTTGGGCCAGATACTGGGATTCAAGAAGCAGCGTTCAGTGGCAATGTTCTATGACTTGAGTGTTGGCTTATGCTTCCCAAGTGCAAGTTCTGCAATAAACCTTATTTCACAAGTCGCAACAGCCGGCGATATGAGATTGCAGACACTGATGCTGCGCCTCAGCCTTTGTTTGAATGCCAAGCTTGTTACTGTAGGGCAGGTACAAAATCATATGACGCTTTCCACTATCAAATCTAAAATATTTGTTGTTTTTTATCTTTGTTCATGACTATATGTAAAAAACTTGGATAATGATATATTAGAGACATTCGTGGAGTAAAAAAAAAAAAAAAAAAAAAATCACATAATGGATTTTAAAAATAAAGATTAACAAGTTTCGATGAATTTTATAATAGAAAAAGAGCAGATACAATGAAAACCCACTTTTCTTAATCCAACTGGGTTTTTCTTTTCTCCGTCAATTTCATATGAACAGTACTCAAAAAGTCTGAATCGATTGGGTGCTTTTTGCTATTGGCTTTCATTTATCGCATTGACTTATTTGGCGCTAAGAGTGCAAACAATGAAGATTATAATCGGAGATGTCACCTGACAGAGAACCGTTTCTGGTGGATCCATCGGCGCGGTTGTCACGGTGAAGAGGAAGACACCTCAGTCATCGCGGAGCTGGATTTCCATAGACGCGACGAGGCAGAAAACGGTGCTTGACGTAGACAAATACACGATTATGCACCATGTCCAGGTCCACGCTCGCGATCTCCGTACCCTCGACCCAAACCTTTTGTACTCTTCTCCTATTCTGGATCGAGAAAGAGCCATTGTTCTTAGCTTAGCAAATCCCAAAGTTAAAGCTTTTAATATGAAAGCTGGTGCACAAAAATTAACCAGTGGGGGAGAGATTTCAAAAGCAGCATAATAACCGCAGGTCCTTTGAAAAACACGATTTTTTTGTTGTCATTGTATTTTTTTAGTTGTTAACGTTAATGAATTTTTCTCTTTTTCTCAAATTCCATCTTATAAGGTGGTATTTGGATCAATCACTTTTTAACTACAAAATATTTTACAAATAATTCAAAATTAATTTTGATATATTATTTTTGTTAAAATTTCAATTTTCCAAATAAGAGGAAAATTGAGAAAATTGTCATAAATAACGAATTCAATAAGTTTGATTTTGGGAGAATTTTTATAAATATTAGGTATATAACTCGCGATACGCACGAGTCTGTATTAATATTTTAGTTTATTTGATTAGCTATTATCTTTAAAATTATTAAAAATTATAGAAATTTATAGAAATTTTCATTTATATAAGAGAATTTAATATATAATGTGTAATTTATCATATTTTTATTTATAAATTTTTAAAAACTACTAGGTAAAATAATAACAATGACACCAATCAAATTATCCAACTTTGACGTACATATACATTTGATTTAGAGAAATATAATCTTGCTAAGATTTTGATATTATTTTCTGTTTTCTATAGAATTTCTATAGTTCTTTTTTCTTGAAGGTTTATGTGTTCAAATATTTAATTTTTTTATTGAAAATCTTATTGATGTTGTGTACCACTGTATATATAAGTCATGACTCATGTTGATTCGTATTTAATTTTGTTAGGAAGCTGTAATGATCATGCAAAACCATTTTTTCCTTCTCTATCATGTCTTACAAGAGTTTTATGTTATATTTTTATTCAGTTTTCATTGTTTTAATTGTTAAATCGAGTTATTGTAGATTTTTTTAAATTGATAATTGATAATGTTTACTTTTTTATACAGGCATTGTTAATTGTTAAATTTTTTATTTAACTTTTAAATTTAAACCATATTAATATTTACTGATTCAATAAATATGTTGATTTGGATCAATCAGATTGAATTTTTTTTTGGACATAATTTGTTAAATTAACCTTTAATATTTGATTATACTTAATAATTTTTGGTTTGATTTAAAAGCTGATGTGGACCAATTAAATCATGTTTTTCCGCTATAATCATACTTAACATTTTTTTATTTAATGAATATGCTGATGTGGACCAATCAGATCGAGTTTTTTAATCTCATGTGGACGCCATCAATGCACTATGCCATCAACTTTTATATATTATACTAGGCTTTTAACTCGCTCTACGCGCGAGTCTGTATTAATAATTGATTTAGTTGTTTTTTACTAATATATTTTAAATTATCAAAACTATAATATATTTATAGAAATTTAATTTTTATATTAAAAAAAAATAAAACATAATATGTAGCTTACCTATTTTTTATTATAAAATTATAAATGTTATAAATTAAATTCAAAATAGTAATAACATCTAACAGATGATCCAACTTCGACGTACATACGTTTGATTTAGAGAATAATTCTCTTACTAAGTTTTTGGTGTTTTGTTTTGTGTCCTTAGGATATCTGTATATACGTAGTTCTTCTTTTTAAGGTTTATATGTTCAAATATTTAGTTTTTAATAAAATTTCTCACTCATGTTATATACCTATATATGTATATATAATATATGATTCATGTTGATTTGGATTTACTTTTGTTAGGATGCTACAATAATCATGTAAAGCTGCTTTTTGCTTCTCTACCAGATCTTCTATGAATTGTAGGTTATATCTCTATTCAGTTTATAAGATCTGTTTTATTTGCAATCAACTATTTGATAGTTTTTGTTTTTTAAACATGTAAGATTGTGTGGAGTCTTCACATTATCACTGTTTTTAGATTTTGTGTGGTTTATTCATGTTTTGATTCGAATAGTTTATCTAGATATATTTCAATTTGAGTTTGATTCATAACTTTGTCATACTTTATTATTTAAAAGAAATTTTAGAAGATGTTACTCATTTGTTGTTCATGTTGGTTAAGTTATAAGTAGTAAATGTGTATATATTATTTGTTATATTTCGAATGTAAACTTACTTGTGTAGTATATTATGTTAGTTTTTAAACCAGACGCAGTCAAGGTATTAGTCATAGTAAATTTAAATAATATGTTTGCTTTAAAAACTTGTATCACCCACTATAAATTTATATGATTATTCATATTCAATAACAATATTTAAAAAATCATAAATTTTTTAGAACTAAATTTAAAACTAATTTTCTTCGTAAATTTTGTTTTTTTGTTATTTTACATATCTTTCGATGGTAATCTATATTTTATTTTTAATTATCTAGTTTTGTGCATGTTTTTATATTTAAAACATATATATATTTTAATTAATCTCTTTTGTTATTCATTTTCCAAATACGTAGCATATATCAATTTAATCTCTTTAAAATTTATTTTTTACATTAATTTTTATTTTAATTATAATGCTATTTTGACATGCTATAACTGGGCATTCTAAATTTTATGTGGACTTCTCTCAAAAGTTTATACCATCCTCTGTTTTTTTGTAGTTAATTTGTTTATGTTAATTTTCTAAAATATTAGCCTAAATATCAAGCTAGATATTCTTTATATAATTTTTTCCTTTGATAATTTATCTCTCTTGATATTGATTTCTATTTTATTTTAACACATAATTATTTTAAAAATATTGATATTTTTGAAGACATAACTTCATTTTTGTCTTCATTTCTATTTATTTTTACAAGTAAATTTCTTTTTATTTGATTTTTGAAAATTTAGCATTTTTAAAAAATTAATTGTCATTTTTGTTTTCTTTGTTAATTAATTTCTTAGATCATTAGATTAAATATTTAACTTTTTTTTGTTAGTATTGCCTATGTTTTTGTATTTTTTTTACTTATTTTGTTTATATTGATTTTGTTAAATTTAAAACAACATAGATATCAAGTTAATTTCCTCTTTTTTTGTTAATTTAACTTTTTCGATATGAATTTTCATTTTAATTGTATTGACAGGTTGCGGAAAATAATTTGATATTTTCATATTTGATACACAAAAAAATAATTTGATTTTTTAAAAGTTAAATTAACAAAAAAATTCATAAGAGATAGGTTATTAAAATTTTTAGAAAATAATTTTATTTAACAAAATAATGTTTTGCAAAAAATAATTTCATATTTGATATTTTCTAAGAGATAGGTTATCAAAAACAATTTGTGCATGACAATATAATATAGTTTACAATATAGTAAATCCAAGTTTATAGTATTGATATTTTCCATTCCATTAAATGAACATTTTTAAGTTTATTGCTTACATTTGTATCAAATTTTTCTTTTTACAATATTGATGATGTTGTTATATACTCTTTTTGATATTAATATATTGATTAATAGATTTTTCTTTCTGTTATTAAAAAATATATTACTATTGATATTTTCCTTTATTAATATTATAACTAATTAATTTTTATAGATAGATAATTAATTATCAATGCTGATGTGTACTAATATAATTGATTTTTTAAATTCTATGTGGACACCCTTAGAGGCATTTAGCTTCAATGTTTATTAGTAACTAGGCTTTTAACTCACGCTACTGATATATCATGGTTTTTATGGTTTTTAACCATGGTATAAGTCCTTTTTATTGACTCTTTTGGTCTTTTTAGAGTCCTAGAAGAGTCTTTGCAGGTTATAGCATGTCTGGAGCATAATTGGAGATATTGGAGCCTTTTGGAGCATTTTGAGTTTAAGCCACGAAGTACCTAACTCGGGAAGAAAAGTATGCATATGGGTGACGCTCGTCACCAATCTGGTGACGCTCGTCACCCACCAAGGAAGGAGGTCGTGGCTGTTTTCTAAAAGATTGAGAAGAAATTGCAGTTTTATCCCAGAAGTTCTAATATTTGCAAAAAGGCCTCAGATCGTGTTTTAGCTTGTATATTAGGTTTTTCAGCCATTCTTTTGGCAGATATCTTGTATCTTATTATTTTTGAGAGCTTTAGAGAGAGATTTGTAGCAGAGCTTTTGGAGAGACAAATCAGACTCCTTCAGAGCAGATTTTGAACTCCTTTATTTCTACTTCTTATTTCTTTTATGCAATCTATTCTTTTCATGATGTTTTCTCAAATCACCATGTCTGAGTAGTTTGTTAGTTAAGTTAGGGCTTTTCAAAGGTTGAATAAGAGTTTGTAGAATTGCTAAAAACTTATAGGAAATTCATTGGTTCTTCATCTGTGCTTGCATCAAAAATCGATTTCTTAGACACATCATCTGGATTTCGAAACCCTAGGTTTTTGATAGATGTGAGAGCATTATTAATCACCTGAACTAGTATTAGATGAGCAAAATGCCCTAGTACAAAGAGATTTGGCTTAGGAGTTTTGTGAATAATTGAACCTGATCATTACTGCATGTTTAGGTTGTTAGGGTTTGCAAAGAGATTTGAAACTCTGTGATTTAGACATAGATAACTTCTGCAATGAGAATTGATTAGTTATATCTTTGCGATTCATGTTCAAGACGGTTTTAATTCATTCCTGATTGCATGCATTCTACACTCTCGGATTCAACCTGCGAACTGTCCTGACTTAGCGCCTTTAGCTTTCTGAACTTTAAGAACAGTCTCAAAAACGCCCACTTGCTTTTATTACTTTAGTTATTTCGCATTACATTCATTACTTATTGCTTAGCTTAATCTGAATCTACATTCGATAGTGTAGTTTACTTACTCCCTTGGGATTCGATAACCCCTTGTACTACAACTGCTTTGCTGTGCACTTGCAGTAGTTTTATTTGGGTAAAACCTGACCCTATCAGCTACACGCGAGTCTATATTAATAATTTGATTTAATTTTTTGTCTAATATCTTTTAAATTATCAAAACTATAATATATTTATAGAAATTTTCTTTTATATAAAAAAATTAAAACATAATATGTAGTATTTCCTATTTTTGTTTATAAAATTATAAATCTTCTTAAGTAAAATCATAGTAATGATACCTAACGAATTATCTAACTTCGATGTGCATATATTTGATTTAGAAAAATGATTTTCTTACTAAATTTTTGGTGGTTTGTTTTGTATCCTTAGGATTTTTATGGTTCTTATTTTTAAAAGGTGTATATATTTAAATATTTAGTTTCTTTACTAAATGTCTCACTAATATTGTGTACATATACACATATAATATATGATATGTGTTGATTCAGATTTACTTTTGTTAGTAAGCTACACTAATCGTGTAAAGCTGTTTTTTGCTTCTCCACTAGACCTTCTACGAATTTAGGTTATATATCTATTCAGTTTATAAGATCTGTTTTATTTGCAGTCAACGATTTGCTAATATTTGTTTTAAACATGTAAGATGATGTTGAGACTTCACATTATCACTGTTTTGTTTTATCTTTTGTGTGTTTATTCATGTTTTGATTTGAATATTTTATCTTCATATATTCCCATTTGAATTTGATTAATAACTTTATCATATTATTTTATTTAAATATAATTTTAGAGGATGTTGCTCATGTGTTGTTCATGTTGACTAAGTTATAAGCAGTAAATATGTATACAAATCAGACTTTATTACTTATTATATTTTGAATGTAAAGTTACTTGTGCAGTATTTTACTTTGTTAATTTTCCAACCAGACGCAACCAAGGTATAATCTTTGTAAATTTAAATAATATGTTTGATTTAGAAACATGTATAACCTATTAAAACTTTATATGGTTATTCATAGTCAACACCAATATTTTAGAAATCATGATTATTTTTGGAACTATATTTCAAACTAATTTGCCTCTTATATATTGTTTTTTGTTATTTTAAATATCTTTGATGGTAATTTTATATTTTATTTTAATTATCTAATTTTCTCTAGGTTTGATATACTTAAAACATATATATTTTTAATTAATATCTTTTGTTATTGATTTTTCAAATAAGTAGCATATATATTAATCTAATATCTTTTACATAAATGCTTGTTCTTTGTTAAATTTACTTTTTAAATTAATTAAAATGCTATTTTGACATGCTATAACTGGTTATTCTAAATTTTATGTGAACTTTTTTCAAAAGCTTATACCATCATTTGCTTTTTTTAGTTAATATTTGTTTGGTAGTTAGCATAAATATCAAGCTAATTTTACTTTATACGACATTTTCTTTGACAATTTACCTCTCTTTATATTGATTTTTATTTTATTTTAACACACCATTGTGTTAAAACATTGATATTTTAAAGAAATAATTTTTTTTGTTAGATAAATACTTTTATATGAACTTTTTAAGTAGTTAGTCAGATATCAAGTCAATATATTTTTAAGTATTTAAAAAAAATATATTTTGTAAAACTTAATTTTTGTTTTAGTTTTTAGTTAATTAATTTCTTAATATTGATTTCTTAAATAATTAGCTTAAATATTTATATATTTTTGTTATTTAAGTTTTTAGTATTATTTAAGTTTTTTGTTCCCTTACTTATTCTGTTTATATTGATTTTGTTAAATAAATAACATAGATGTTAAGTTAATATCATCTTTTTTTGTTAATTTAACTTTTTCGATATGGACTTTCATTTTAATTGCATTGACATATTGTAAGAAATAATTTATGTTTTGGTTTTTGTTAGTTAAATATTTTTTTATATTGCTTTCTTCAGTAATTAGAATAAAGTATCATTTTGGTTTGTTAAGATTTTGTTAATTTTTTTAAATATTTCCCCAAAAATTATATGTTTTAGATGACTTTCTTTTTTGATAATTTAAAATGAATGTTTTTTGGGTAGTATTGATATTTTTAAATAACAATTTTATATGTTTGTATGAAAATTTAATCTTAATATTTTTTTCTAAATAAATTAATCATTTAAAATATATATTCTAATTTTTTTTAATTTAAATTTTTCGTTATTGATTTACATATTTTTTTCTGTTAGTTTAGTTTTTGTGACAATGAGTTTCCATTTTATTTTCACAATAGATTTAAACTTTTGACATAAATTTATTTTATTTAGTTTAAAAAAATATCTTAATTTTCTATTCTATTATGATAATTTTATATGTTTGTATGTTTTAATTTATTTAAATTATTAATATTATTTTTTATTTTTTATGTTTAATAAAAAACGCTGATATATAGTAATCAGATTGAGTATATATGTCCTATGTGGACGCTCTCATTGGCCTAAAACATCAACACAGACCACAACTAATATATTTTAAGTTAGCAGTTCAGATTTTAGTTGTTTGTCGTGATTAAAATTTTAAAATAATTTAATTATGGTTTTAAATACAGTTTTTAATAATTTTGTTCAATATATATGATTTTTCTTTCATAATATATTTATATGTTAATTTACCTTTTATTGTTAATAGAAAATAAGATCTATTTTCAAAACTATTTTTTTATTAATAACTAACTTAAATTTTAGAAACTTTCCTAATAACAACAAAAACAAAATTAATTAAAATTTAGAAATTTTTCTTATAACAATTAAAACGAATTACTTAATTTTAATATACAATATATAATTAACTAAAAATAATGATGATGTGTACCAATATAATTGAATCTTTAAATCCTATGTGGACACCCTTAGAGACATTTAACATCAACTTTTATTAGTAATAGATAGATGATTAGATCCAATAAAGAAGAATTTTCATTTATGGTTGAATCCGGTCCAACCGTCGGTTTGCCTGGTTTGAAAAACACTGGTTTCAAATTACAACTCGCAATTCAATTGCAAAATTTGCGAAGATGTTTTTTGCGGCAGTCCAGAAAACAGATAAAGGGATGGGTTCGAGATACATGGGTTTACAAGCCCAATTGTTTTCAAAATGATGAGCCCATAATAATAACAAACATACATTTGCTGTATATTCGAGTAATGTCCTTCCCGGTTGGAATATCAAAAACCTAGCGGGAGACAATTTGGGATTATCGTTTGATTCAGAAATTAGCGTCCCTCCATAGCTCAAATCGGAGAAGAGACTACAATGGCGAAGAGAGAGATTAGTGGGACTCTGAGAAACCTGAAGGTACGCTTCAGCGCACGAACTTGAATTCTCGATTATCGAGAAGTGGATTCCGTTCTATACTTATGATGGTGTTTGTTTCTTCAAAACAACTCTTGGTGTTGATTATGGAATCTACTAGTGTCGTCATTCTTCAATTCGATTGAGGTCTAAAAGTCGGAATCTTAATTGAAGAAATTGCGTGGTTTAATGCTGTTTTCTCTGTAGTTTATGCAAAGAGCTACTCTGAAAGTAGAGAAAATGAAGAGCCAAACGAGAGATTTCCGTCTCTTAGCACTGTTAGAAAGAAGTGGTACTGTATCCATTTTACTCGGTGTTTGATGTTTCAATTTTGTTTTAAGCTTGCATGCTTAACTCAATTCCCAAAAACTTATTATCTGATTTGATGTTATTTGTGAAATATATGGTGATACATATATGATATTTACTCCAATTTGTGTTCTTTCTATTGTATCAGTGTGGTCATCACTGATTGGGATCCTCAGCCAGGAGAATTTGTTGGACGTATGTCATTTCAGTCTTTTAATCCTTATATTGAGGTAAGTGTGAGGTATCATATGTGTGTGAGAACCGAGATGTTTGTGATTTGATGTTCTGTAGTTTCAACATTCTGAAATAGAAAACTGGTGTTTTGTGGTAGAAATTGAACGAAGAGGCATTAAACGGTCAAAGAACAGATGGTTCAACCAAAAGTTGTAGCAGTAATGAAGGAAAGATGTCTGTTAGGTCTGTATCTTCTCGTTTCATGTTCGTTTTTTATTATTATTTCACTACGGCTACTTAGGAAAGATGCCTAAGTTTTTATCCAAATCATCTTATTCTGGGGGGGGAAAACTAGTACCTTACTGGTAGCGATGGAGTCTGAAGAGAAACCTATCATTACTGATTTTGCTTCTCTTTTATGTAACCAACCAGTCAAAATGCATCTTGCCTTGATGAACCGGAGTGTCCAGAGGTCGAGCCTAGCCAAGAATCTAACGGTGACATGAAAAGAAAGCAGTCTGAGGTAGTGTTTGAACAACAATATCCAAACAAGTTTCTGAGAAATGGAAAAGGCAAGAAGTTGGACTGGAGTGTCCTGAAGCGGTCAAAACCTCAAACCCAAACCGGTTAATTTAAATCTTACTGTGATAATTTCTGTTAACGGTTAACCGCACAATGTGTTTTTTATGTTGCTAGTAGATCATCCTCTTGTATAACCACCATACACTCTGATTTGCTATTTGGTTTGATAAGTCATAGCAAAGTTATGGATTTTTTGTTTTGTATGTTTTCTTTGAAACAAGGTTTGGTATTCTTGGTTTGCCATATGTACTTCAGTACTTTGCCAGAAAGAAAATATGAGAGCAAAATCCAACAGTTTCTACAAAATCATTGTCAAACAAAAAAGACAAAGAAATGGGAAAGCTAAACAAAATCATGAAGAGGATTACAAAAATAGTCTATTTGTATTGCTTCTTAGCAGGTTTCCAGCAAGAAAGAGCATAGAGGACTCTTCCTTTCCATCCCTGAAACATCCAGTGGTTATCGTTGTCAATGACGAAGTCTTTGTGGTAACGCTCTCTCACTATCTCTTTCCCTTCCTTCATGATCTGTTTGTTTAGCTTCGCTGGCCTAAACCCGGCTCTTACTATCCTAACTTGCCATTGCTTGTAGGTCTCTGGCCTTGCGAACCGCTCAGCGCCTTCACAGGCGATCACACTCATCGCATCTCTTATGATCAACTCCCTCTCCACCAGCGTCCTGCAATCGTTCTCTTCCGATATTGTGGTCTCGAACATGTCAAAGAGGGCCGAGCAATGGAACAGAGCCTCTCTGAACCTCGTTAGGAAGAAGGGCGAGTTGTACATCCCGTTGATCTCTGCAAACACAAAGAGGTCAGGGTTGATGTCTCTGAATAGTTTCAGAGCCGTGTCTCTCGGAGAGTTGAGTGACACGGTTTCATCAGGCGTGTACTGTAGCCGTAGGATGCAGTTGACGACTGTTGTCTCTCCGCTGTTGATCATCAGCTCATCAAGAGTTATGTCCTCCCATTTTTTGGCTATGAAGCTGTACTCAAAGGGAACGTTGAACTTGTCGCAGAACCTCTTCAGTCTCCTCCCGGTCTCTTCAACGCGTTCCGATGGACGGAATCCTGGCTGAGGAAGCTCGATTCCGGTCACACGGAGCATCGGTGGTCCGTCGTCCCGGTTTGACAGGGCTTGTATCAAACAAGGCCATTGAAATCCGTAGAGAATCCCGAAATCAATGATGTGAAGCGTTGTTGCTTTGGAAGCAAGCTCAATGATTGTTCTGTTTGCAGTGTAATAACACATTATTAAAGTGGGGCAAGCCTGAACAAACTCCTTGTACGCCTTCAAAATATCCACCATCGATGCTCTGCTTGAAGTTGCAGATACTGGTGAAGTCATAATTCCGGTAATACGTGCTTCAAGGGCGTCTGCGAAATGGTAACCAAGTCTCTGAGTTCCATCTCCGTGGCTTGAAGAGTGTTCCCTTATCTCCTTGAGTATCTCATTAGCTCTTCTCTGGTCAAAACTCGCCACTGCTTGCGCGCATTGCATCAGGAGATTCCTCATATCCACTGGCTGATCTGAGATTCGAGGCTTGGTTCGGTTCGATGAGCTCTTTGCTCGTACGGTTTTGATCGGTGTTACTGCTTCTCCTTGATCGTTCTTTTGACACACCAACAACACCTCCTCAAACTTTTCCGCCAGCTCGTCAACCATAGAAATTGCAGGAAGCTTTGATTTCCTTCCACCTTCAATATCATCATCATCACGTAGGCGATACCTTCTGGTTGGTTCCTCTGAAATATCAGGCGAGAAACTGAGGTTTCCGAGAGAACCGTCGTCTATATCGCCGGAGACTTGATCAGACAGAGGAGGAGTTTGATCCTGAAGCACATCGAAGAAAGATCTCTCGGCGGTTTGTAAGGCCAAACTGTTTTCCAACATACAAGACTGTTCTTCAAGATCTTCCTCCATCAACATGTCATTGATGTACTTAAAAACAGGATGGTAATCTGAACATACCGTAGATTCGGTCGGAGAATAAGAAGGGTTCTGAGGAGATTCAGATTCGTTGAAACTGGTAAAACGATTTGAGGTCCCAGAGTCAAGATTGTTCCTTGGTTTGCAGCAAGATCCAGAACCGTTTTCGAATCTGAACCCATCAACAGGTACGTGCAGAAGAGCATCCATGAAAAGGATAAAAAAATCTCACTCAAGATGAAGATTGAAGAAGAGGAGAGAGAACTTTAAGTCAACGAACAGAAGAAATGAGAAGTTTCATGTGAACACAGGTGAGAGATGTTAATTTATATAAAGGATTCGTTATTTATTTGTCTTGGCAAAGAAGATAGAAAACGAAGCTTCGAGGAAACAGATGATTGTGGGGTTGAGATAAACACTTAGCCGCCACAAAAGGTTAGTAATAATATGTCCAAAGACTTTATCTACTGTCTGTGGGTCCACTGACTGAAAAAGCTATAATTTTTCTTGCTGTTTGGCTTCTATTTGGTGACTTTCCTGGTCAAAGTTTTAAGTATCTTGAATGTATTTTCTAAAAATATTCCATAACAAAATACATTCAAGTACAAAATTTTAAGAACATCGAATGTTTGAGTCTATGTTAACATATTCATATCTATTACTAATAAAAGTTGATACTAAATGCCTCTAAATTCAATTCTATTGGTACACATCAACATTAATAATTAATTATCTATCTACGAAAATTAATTAGTTATAATATTAATAAAGGAAAATATCAATAGTAATATATTTTTTAATAATAGAAAGGAAAAGCTATTTATCAATATGTTAATATGGAAAAGAGTATATATCAACATCATCAATATAGTAAAGAGGAAAATTTGATACAGATGTAAGTAATAAACTTAAAAAAGTTCTTTGAATAGAAAGAAAAATATCAATATTATAAACTTGGATTTACTATATAACCGTGCCAAAGTAATTTGATGTCTTAGGCGATAACAAAAATTTTTTTAATGTACAAAACATTAATTTATAAAAAAATAAAATATATAATAATAAAAATTAATTAAAAATGTCTAATATAATAAATAAAAAACCAAACATGATAATAATTAAAAACATAATTCTTCTTCCATTTTCCCACAAAATCATTAACCAAGCTTTCAAAATCAATTTCTCTAACCAACTCTCTTTCAATAGATAAAATCGTCAAATCACTCAATCTTTTTTTTTGTGATATACTCGGGAGAAGATATAATTTTATCAATTTTAACTTTGAAAACCTTCTTTCAGTAGATACAACAGAGACTAGAATCGTCAACAATACTTGATAAGCGATCCATGAGTTAGAATAAAAAGTCTTGCTGCTCTTCAAAAAATCTAACACTTCAATAGACTTTTTTACTTTTTTGGGTAAAGCTTATCTCATTATTGATAATGTTTGAATGCTCTCTATGGGTTAAAGATTTTTCAAGTTTGGTACAAGACGCCATCAAACAATCATCACTCGCTTTCTTTCTTAATTTGTTTCTATTTATATTAATTATTTTACTATAATTGTTTTTTGCTTAAAGATAAATGTAATATTTATTTAAGATTTTCACCATATTTATTTGGGATTACTTATGAAAAATAACTAAAACCTACTAATTGTTTTTTTCCAAATGGGGCCGTAGGTGAAGGCCTCTTTTGCTATAGGGTAGGCACGACCCTTATATTGCCATGTTCAAAAAAATTTTGATAACCTATCTCTTAGAAAATATCAAATATGAAATTATTTTTTATTACTAATAAAAATTGATGCTAAATGCATCTAAGGATGTCCACATAGGATTTAAAATTTCAATTCTATTGGTACACATCAGCGTTGATAATTAATTATCTATCTATTAAATTAATTAGTTATAATATTAATAAAGAACAATATCAATAGTAATATATTTTTTAATAATGGAAAGGAAAAACTATTTATCAATATGTTAGTAACGAAAACAGTATATATCAACATCATCAATAAAGTAAAAAGGAAAATTTTATACAAATGTAAGTAATAAATTTAAAATGGTTCATTTATTGGAAAAGAAAATATCAATATTATAAACTTGGATTTACTATATTGTAAACTATATTATATTGACATGTTCAAAAAAATTTTGATAACCTATCTCTTAAAAAATATCAAATATGAAATTATTTTTTGCAAAAAATTATTTTGTTAAATAAAATTATTTTCTAAAATTTTTGATAACCTATCTCTTAGAAAATATCAAATATGAAAATATCAAATTATTTTTCGCAACCTGTCAATACAATTAAAATAAAAATTCATATCAAAAAGTTAAATTAACAAAAAAAGACATTAAGTTGATATCTATGCTATTTTTTATTTAACAAAATCAATATAAACAAAATAAGTAAGAAAATACAAAAACTTAAGCAATAGTAAAAAACTTTACTAACAGAAAGAAGTTAAATATTTAAGCTAATGATTTAAGAAATAAATATTATGAAATTAATTAAAAAATAAAAATAAAATGAAAATTAAGTTATAAAAAATGCTAAATTAAAAAAATCACATAAAAAGAAATTTACTTGATATCAAACTAACTACTTATGAAATCAATATAAAAATATTTAACTAACAAAAAAAACAAAAAATGAATTTATGTCTTCAAAAATATCAATATTTTTAAAATAATTATATATTTAAATAAAATATAAATAAATATCAAGAGAGGTAAATTAGCAAAGGAAAAAGTTGTATAAAGAAAACCTAGCTTGTTATTTGGACTAATATTTTGAAAAATTATCATAAATAAATTAACTAAAAAAAAACAAATGATGGTATAAGATTTTGAGAGAAGTCCACACAAAATTTAGAATGTCCAGTTATAGCATGTCAAAATAGCATTATAATTAAAATAAAATTAATGTAAAAAATAAATATTAAAGAGATTAAATTGATATATGCTACCTATTTGGAAAATCAATAACAAAGAGATTAATTAAATATATATATGTTTTAAATATAACAAACATGCACAAAACAAGATAAATAAAAATAAAATCTAAAATTACCATAAAAAATATCTAAAATAACAAAAAAACAAAATCTACAAAGAAAATTAGTTTAAAATTTAGTTCTAAAAAATTCATATTGAGTATGAATAATCATATAAAGTTACAGTAGGTTATACAAGTTTCTAAAGCAAGCATATTATTTAAATTTATAATGACTAATACCTTGGCTGCGTCTGGTTTAATAACTAACAAAAAAATACTACACAAGTAAGTTTACATTCGAAATATAACAACTAATTTATACATAGTTACTACTTATAACTTAGCCAACATGAACATCACATAAGTAACATCTTCTAAAATTTCCTTTAAATAATAAAGTATGACAAAGTTATGAATCAAATTCAAATTGAAATATATCTAGATAAACTATTCGAATCAAAACATAAATAAACCACACAAAATGTAAAAACAGTGATAATGTGAAGACTCCATACCATCTTACATGTTTAAAAACAAAAATTATCAAATAGTTGATTGCAAATAAAACAGATCTTATAAACTGAATAGAGATATAACCTAAAATTCATAGAAGATCTGGTAGAGAAGCAAGAAGCAGCTTTACATGATTATTGTAGCATCCTAACAAAAGTAAATTCAAATCAACATGAATCATATATTATATATATATAGGTACATAACATGAGTGAGAAATTTAATCCAAAACTAAATATTTGAACATATAAACCTTAAAAAGAAGAACTATAGGTATCCTAAGGACACAAAACAAAACACAAAAAATTAGTAAGGGAATTATTCTCTAAATCAAACGTATACACGTCGAAGTTGGATAATCTGTTAGATGTTATTACTATGATTTTACTTAATAATATTTATAATTTAATAATAAAAAATTAGGTAAAACTACATATTATGTTTTAATTTTTTATATAAAAATTAAATTTCTATAAATATATTATAGTTTGATAATTTAAAAGATAGTAGTCAAAATAAGAACTAAATCAAATTATTAATACAGACTCGCGCGTAGCGCGAGTTAAAAACCTAGTAATATATAAAAGTTGATGACATAGTGTATTGAGGGCGTCCACATAAGATAAAAAAATTCAATCTGATTGGTCCACATCAGCATATTCATTAAATAAAAGAATGTTAAGTATGATTAGAACAGAAAAACTTGATTTAATTGGTCAACATCAACTTTTAAATCAAACCAAAAGTTATTAAATATAATTAAAACATTAAAAGTTAATTTAACAAATTATGTCCAACAAAAAAGTAAATTCAATCTGATTGATCCAAATCAACATATTTATTAAATCAGAAAATGTTAATATGGTTTAAAATTTTAAAAGTTAAATAAAAATATTAACAATACATGTATATAAAAAAGTAACTATTACCAATTATAAATTTTAAAAAATCTACAGCAACTCGATTTAACAACTAAAACAATGAAAACTGAATAAAAATATAATATAAAACTCTTGGAAGATATGATGTAGCAGAAAAAATAATTTTGCATGATTATTATAGTTTCCTAACAAAATTAAATGTGAATCAACATGAATCATGGATTATATATACAGTGGTACACAACATCAACAAGACTTTCAATAAAAAACTAAATATTTGACCACATAAACCTTCAAGAAAAAAAAGAAATATAGAAATTATATGGAAAACAGAAAATAATACCAAAATCTTAGCAAGATTATATTTCTCTAAATCAAATGTATATGTACGTCAAAGTTGGATAATTCGATAGATGTCATTGTTATTATTTTATCTAATAGTTTTTTTAAATTTATAAATAAAAATAGGATAAATTACACATTATATATTAAATTTTCTTATATAAATGAAAATTTCTATAAATATATGTAATTTTTAATAATTTTAAAGATAGTAGCTAAAAATATAAACTAAAATATTAATACAGACTCGCGCGTAGCGCGAGTTATATACCTAGTATTTATAATGGTAATAGGTTAATAACCAACTTAGTAATTAGATTTTAGAGACATTAACAAAAAAAACACTTTACAAAAATTACTTACATAAAAAGGCACTTTAGCCAATATAAGTATTTCTAATACATAAAATGACTTTTATATCTTTATTATTCTCTTTTTCACTATTTTATCTCTTTTCATTAATAATAGAGATACATATGTAAAAAGAATATTTGATTGAAGCGGCAAACTCTAAAGGATGATCAGATCTTGGTTTGCCGGAGCCGTCGTTGAGAACACAAATCTGGCAAATCAGTTGATTTCATGTTTTTTCTTTCCTTTACTAGTATTCGGAGCGTGTCGCTGCCGCGGATCTGCATAACATCTCATGACATGAGCCTGATACTAGATCTAAAGATGAAAACGCCAGATCCCGAAGAATCAGGTAAGAAGAAGTTTGTTTGTAATCTGAAATTGGAGATTTTATTTAGATATTTGAATTATTAAGTACTTAAAAAAGGTTATTATAGCAAGTTGAAGGAATCTGATGGTTCTGTTTATTACCTATTTGATTCAGCCGCCATAGTTGAAGTAGTTCAGACGCCAGACGAAAAACTGCCACAGTGGTTGTTTGAGAAACGGATCGATCTAAGGCGTGAGTACTTTAGTACGCATCCACAGTTGGTTATCCACCGACAAACGTCCACAATTGGTAACCGCGTGGACAATGTTATCTTTATGTTTGCAGAGTTGTAATAATCTATCCATGAACAGACATCTGTAACAAATTTATAATATCGTCCACGAACAGACAATGTCATCTTTGTTTATATGGACGTGGATACCATATATGATCATCCACGGATTGTCATCTATTGATCTATTTTGAGTAGCGAAATCGTTTGCATCCACGAGAGTCCGTCCATAAAGATGATTCAATATATATGCATTTGGATGTCATATGCGGCCATCCACAAACTAGTATCCATAGATATATTATAGTGAATGAAAAAATGTCATCCATAAATTAAAATATGTCGGTTATTCCATTTACTATAAAAAAACCAAACAATATCATCTTTGAATGTTCAGTGTTTACTATGGACGTTGACACCATGTGGATGTCATATACGGCCATCCGCAAGCTATTTGACAGCCGTCGTAGTTGAAACAATTCCGGCGCAGGACAAAAAACTCCTACCACAGTTGTTTGAGACGCATCCATAGTTGGTTATCCACCAGCAAGCGTCCACAGTTGGTAACTGCATGGACAATGTTGTCGGGGGACTAATTTAGTACGCATCCACAATAGGTTATCCACTAACAAACGTCCACGTCGATTAACTTCTGAGGATAACCAAATTTGTCTAGTCATTCACATAAATGTCAACCATATCGGTACGTCCATGAACAATCAAAGTTCATGACCATGAAAGCGTAACCAATCTCCCAAAAATTGCCAAAAATGGTTGTCGATTCGATTAGCTTCTATAGATGTCAAAATTTATCTAGTCGTCCATAAGGTGTCAGCCATATCGGCACATCCATCAGTGAAAGTTGTGTCTGTATTCGTATCCACGTTATAGCATCCACATGCATCCTGTTGTTGATTTGCAAACCCAAATACTGTAAATGTATCGTGTGATTTAGTGAAATTGATTTATCAAATATCATACTGTGGGATAGGTAATAATTGTACAGAAGAACTTATACCATAAACAGTTGAACCTATACACCATAGATAGCGGAGATTCCCATAGATGGCGGAGATCTCAATTGTGGTTGTCGACATGTTCACATAATTGATATGTCGTTTAGGAGATTGCAAAACTTATTGATAATATAGAATGTATCTCGTTGGTGATTGTAGAACTGAAAAGATTCGACAATAATATATGTGTGTTTGCCGTGTTCTGGATCTGGTATAGATAATATAAAAAAATTTACTCGGGAGAATGGACTAAAAAAATAACAATAAATTTTACAATTTTGGAGAAGAAATTATTAAGGGTAAAAGAGAGAAAGCACATATGGAAAAACAAAGAAAAAGAAGGGAAAGTACTCAAATTGGTGAAAGTACTATTTCTTGTAATTAGAGTTTAAGAAAGTGCTCTTTTTGTAATATTCTCTAGATTTTATATACTTGAGATTTTATTATGTTCACATATTTAATATTTTCAACATTATGTAGATTACAGGGGTAATTCTTATTTTAGAATATTTCATACGAGTAATTTTCAAGAAGGAGACTTGTGGTCTACATTCATTCCCTCTTCTAAATACTAATAGTATTATTTTTGTATGTCATGTGTGTGGTTATAATTTGAAACTACTTATAAGTGTCGATTTACTACAAAGATATCTTAATATATATATATATTTTTTTATGTCTATTAAAATCCCTTGAATCAACACAACAATAACACAAGTATCTCTCCATAGCTTGACACATCAGCATTATCAAGTTTTTAGGAGATGACACCTCAGCAAAAAAACACATCAATAAAAACATTTCATTAATACAAGTCATCAATTTATTTTAACTTTTAAATTTAAACCCATTAAAAATTCAAATATTTTTTATTGTTAATTTTAGTTTTATTTTTTGGTCAAGCCCAAACCCAAATAATAAATAACAGCAAATAAAAAAATTGTTTTATTTTTTTACCAAATCCAAATAATAAATAACAACAAATAATAAAATTATATCTTTGTTTTATATTTTTACCAAACCAAAACTCAAATAATAAATCAACACAACAATAACGCAAGCGTCTCTCCATAGCTTGACACATCAGCATTTTCAAGTTTTTAGGAGATGACACCTCAGAAAAAAAACACCAATAAAAACATTTCATTAATACAAGTCATCAATTTATTTTAACTTTTAAATTTAAACCCATGAAAAATCCAAATATTTTTTATTGTTAATTTTAGTTTATTTTTTGGTCAAGCCCAAGCCCAAATAATAAATAACAGCAAATAAAAAAAAAATTTATTTTTTGCCAAACCCAAATAACAAATAACAACAAATAATAAAATTAAATCTTTGTTTTATATTTTCGCCAAACTGAAACTCAAATAATAAATAACAGCATAAAAAAATTAAAATTTATAACTATGTGTTTGTTCGATAGAGACGTATATGATTGAAGAAAGTGTAGACTCATCATCAACTATGCTTCCATAACAACAATGCAAAAAACGTTATGTTGTAAGAAGCTCACACATCAGCAAAAATTTAAACCAATAAAAACATAACAATAATACATATTATTAACACACTAATAAAAATCAGTTTACTATTTTGCTGGCCCATTAAAAAGCCCAAAGTTTACAAAAAATGGAAGTCGAAAGCAAATGAGGAGAAACTCAAACCACCACAGCTTGGAGATTCGCATTTCCACTAGTTACCGAGAACAAATTTTCTTGGGTTTGGCGGGAATGGAAAAATTCTTGGTTTTGGTAGAAAAATGTAATTTTCAGTTTTGGTAAGAAAACATAATTTCTCGGTTATGGCGGAAAAAAACGAATTCTCGGGTTTGGCGGATAAACGTGAATTTTTGGTTTTGGTGAGAATTTTTTTTTGATTTTGATGAGAAAATACGAGGGAAATGCAACTTTTCAATTTTGACCAAAAATACGATTTCTCGGTTTTGATAGAAAATGCAATTTTTCAGCTTTTGATGGATAATGTAATTTCTTGATTTTCGCGAAAAATTGTAATTTGATAATTTTTGCAGAAAATATATTTTTTTGGGTTGATAGAAAAACAAATTTTCTCAATTTTGGCGGGAATAAACAATTTCTTGGTTTTGATGGGAAATGCAAATTTTCAGTTTTTGACATATAATTTGATTTTTTGGTTTTCGAGGGAAAATATGATTTTTTTAGTTTTCACGGGAAACACAATTTATCAGGAGATAGTGCAATTTTTGGTTTTCACGGAGAATTGTAGTTTATCGGTTTTGGTAGGAAGACGTGATTCTTGATTTGACGAGAAAAAAATATTATTTTCTTGTTTTGGTGGGAATAGACGATTTTTCGATTTTTGCGGGAAAATAATTTTTTTGGTTTTGACGGGAAAATACTATTTTTTGGTTTTTGCTGGAAGATGAAATTTTTTGGTTTTGGTGAAAAAAACTTGATTTCTCTGTTTTGATGGGAAAACACAGGTTCTCGCGGGAAAATATTATATTTTGGTTTTTGAGAAAAAATGCAATTTCTTTGTTTTGGTAGGAAAATGAAATTTTAGGTTTAACGAGAAAATAATTTTTTTTGGTTTTGGCGGGAATAGACGATTTCTCAGTTTCGTGAGAAAATATTTTTTTTTGTTTTGTCAGAAAATGCAATTTCTCGATTTTTGTAAAAAGATAAAATTTCTCTATGCTAAATTTTCAAGTTACAATATGTTTGTAGTAACCAAAATTGTATTTTTTAACTTCAACTAAATTGATATTTCAACAATTCAGATAGAACTTTCTATTTAGTTCTAAAGTAATAGTAATGATTTTGATATGAATGTTATTGATTATAGTTTGGTAGTTTTAGAAACATATGTTTATAATAAATATTTGATAAATAAATAAATTTTATAATTTAAAATAATCATATTAATTAATATTATTTTAAATGGCAGTTTGCTTTATATAATTTTAAAGGAGGATCAAGTAGCAATTAAGTAGAGAAAATAAATTACATTTACTATTAGCATGAAGATACTTAAAAATATATTATTTTATTCTTACATATACATTTATAGATAGTTAGCTAAACAAATTTGATAGTAGATTATAATTTAAAAAAATAAAAAAATTAATGATATATAATATTTATTCAGATTTAAAACATATAAATACATAACTTAAGCTAATAAAAAAATAATTATAATACTCATTTACATTATATAAATAATTTTATTATATGAAAATATATACAAATTTAGAAAAATATCCCGCAGCATAGTGCGGATAAATACCTAGTGTTTCTCTAAATAAAAAAGAATCCTCTGAAATATTCTAGTACGTGGTATAAGAATTGTACGGTATGCACTAAGCAATATGCACTAAAGTAAGCACTTATTAATTAATAGTATTAGATTCGTCATCCGTGTTACGCACATATATATCTTATTAATTTGATATAAATTTTTATTTTATCCACTAATTTTAAATTATTAAAAATATGATAAATTTACATAATTTTTCTTTTCATTAATTTTTCTAATATACTTTTATATTGTATATTTTAATACTTTTTCAATAATTCTAGCAACATGTTTATTATCCACTTCTATTTTATCAAGATCTAACCTTAATAATTATTAATTTTTGTATCTTTTATCTACATTTACATTAAATATATTTGATGGTCTTTCATGTTTAAATTTTATTTGAATTTTTTTTTTTAATTTATAAAAGGTTTATGATGTGTATTAAACTGTCCAATCTTGATGCGGTAGTAAAACATGTATATTTAATTTAAAGAATAATAATTTATCTTCTTAAAATCTTGATGTTTATATATAATAGGTCGTTTACAATTTGTTTATAAAATGAATAATATAAATAAATTTTCAATGATGCTTATGAGTTCGGCAACAAACTGAAATTATTTTTATCTAAAATTTATGTATTCAACTTTTTGATGTTTGATTAATGTTGTAGCATCTATTATTTTTAGAATTGTTTGACATGTTAGAATACTGAAGCAAATATTCTTTGAATATATATTTATATTCTATATTTCAATATCTTTTTTTTTATTTTTCATAAAACATTAAGCAATTCTGCAACATATTTATCACATAATTTTATTATTCTCTGATAAGCTACCATCACTATTAAATTTATCTATAATCTCTCTTCTATATCAAATACGTTTGATGCCCTGCCAGGTTCATATACTATTTGGATTCCTCTTCTGTTTACAAAAATTCATGACATCTAATGAATTGTTCAACTTCGATGTAGTCATAAAGCATGCATGTTTAATTTAGAGAAAATAGTCTTCTTGCTAAGATCGTGGTGATTCTTTTGTTTCTGTGCGACTTTGGTAGTAGTTTTGATGTAAAATATGTTGCTTTTAAATTTGTCTTGAAATAAGTACTACAAATAAATTTTCAAGTTGGTGTATTTGAGTTTGGAAACAAACTGAAATTTTTTTTCTCTACAATTTATGTATTCAAATCTTTGGTTAGTTGATTGAATCAGATTAATAACATGTACATACGTATATATTATCCCTTGTTTACATTGATTCTATTTTTTTAAAAAAAATTAGACATGGTGTTTTATCAAATTTTTTAATATGAATACAAAGAGTAATATGAACTGAATGGAAAATGGAGAGGATCTGATTTTTCATGTTTTAATTTATTAAGCTCCATAGGAATGTGTTTGAGAAAATAAGAGGATTTCAAGCATACTTCTATCAAGTTCAATCTGTAAGGTTGCATGTAAGAAAATAACTGTAGAAACATCCACATGGTTATTTAAAATGTATATTTGATATAGAAATTTGTGAATTTTTTTGTAACTTCACATAATAATTTATAGATATCAATACTTTAGAAATAATCTATTTATATGTTAATTTAATTTTTATTGTTAATAGAAAAATAAGATCTACTTTCTAAAATTTTTCTTATTAATAACTAATTTAAAATTTAGAATTTTTCCTTATAATAATAAAAACATAATTAATTAAATTTAATATATAATTAACTATAAATGATGATGATGTATACCAATAGAATTAAATATTTTAAATCCTATATGGACACCATTAAAACTCTATAATATCAACTTTTATTAATAATAGATTTGATCCCAGTTTCAGAGCAGTATTGATTCAGTGCTTTTATAAATTGTAAATCGGTTCAAGAAATCCCTAAATCATAGACTTCATGTTTAAAATTGCAGCTGAAAGCAAAAACTAAATAACTGGAGAGATTTGTAGAATGGTGGGAGTTAAAAGGAAAGATAAGAAGAAAGAGAAAAAGAAACTATTGCATGAGGAAATTTCATTGTTAATCGAGCTAAGGAATTGGAGCAGAAGATTATAAAATAATGTTTACACAGATTTTTTAGTTTTTCTATTGGTAACTTCGACTTGGTTAGGTTTCAAACAAAAAGATCAATCAGAAGCTTTGACAATCATATACTCATTATAAAGAAAATCTTAATGAAACGATGTTATATATGGTGATGAGTTTTTTTTATCAAGTTGACTAAAAACTAAAGAGTTGTAAGAAAAAGGAAATGTTAAAAGTGGAATTTGAACACATACCTTTCTTAACAGAGGACTGGAACTTGTGTCCATCGCCTTATATCACTTCATAAACTTCCGGAAACTATTTATATTTGGCGATGGATAAAACACTAGACGAAAAACAACGAAAAACAATTTTGATTTTACAATTCATATATCTTAAAAAATATGTTAATTTGGAGGCTTAGAGAAAAAGAGAACCAACATTATATTTATTCTTCTACGTATCAGTTGAGAGATATTCTAAGTTCATTAATATAACAACCTAAGTTCATTTACATAACGACTGGACACAAACGTAAGGATAGGAGTGGATACGCCAAATATCCACCCGTACCATTACATGAGATTGTGGTAATTGTGTTGTGTCCATGCGATGTGTCTATGAGACTGAAAGGTGTGATGTGTGTCCATATGGTGTCCATGAGTCTGTGTCCATGACATTGTGTCCATGCGGGTCCATGTCATTGCCTCCATGCGGAGTTGTTCATCCGGTGTGTCCCTGAGAGAGTGTCCACGGCTACTGTCAATTAGTTTGTGTATATAGGTGTAGCCTTCATTTTTCCTTCCCTTAGAAGGCGAAGCCAGCATGAGTTCGGCCCATGCAAAAAGAGACAACCTGATCTCTGTCGAAATGGACAAACTGATTCCACTCTCTAATGTCTCAAAAAGCTCTTGAACCAGGTCCGAGTTTGTCCTTGTCTTCATCATTCAGGTTCAAGTTCAAGCATCGGCTCACCACTTCACACACTGCCTCGAGTTCCTCTTGGTTGAAATGCATCAGCTCAAGATCAACCAAACTAGCCATCACATCTGTTGCACCGAGATTCTCCTTTGCCTACACCAAACCACATATCTAGTTTTAAAATCCAAAGTTTGAATCTGATCTCAGCATCCTCAAGTACATTCTCATTCAATGAAACTTGACGCATACAAAGATCAAGACTTTGCATCCATTTGGTTTACATTGTAGCAAAGTTTGAATCTTTTTCAGGAGGTAAGAGAGACTTAAAGAGAAAAGCTGTACTTACCCATTCAACCAAGCAACCTCTTTCTTGGCAATAAGAAGGTCTTCGACTCATAATTTCCAGCAAGAATATACCAAAATGAGTAGATGTTCCCTTGTAAATTCAGACTTTGATGCTCCATCGCATTAGGAAGTACACATATCTATTGATATCTTTCAAGTTTTTCTCCGATTTCACCAGAATCGTTTTCCAGCATTCAAAATCAACCAACTGAAAAAGGACTAAAAAAGGATTAAGAGTTTGTTAACAAACCTTAGTGCACTGTATTATCTAGGAAATAGCCAGGTTCAAGGGTTACTTTGGGAGTAAAATCTTGTACACTGCATTTGAGTTCGACTTAGAGACTGTAAGTTTTCGAGGTCAAAAAGATAATGAGAATATAAGAAGATAGAGAAAGAGAACATGCCTAGAGAGGAGTGATGAAAGAGGAAGAGAAGAACTGATCAGCGGTGATGAACTGTTGGGTGAGTTTAGGACAAACGTTAGCATCAGGCTATCAGCCAAACAAGCCCTTATCTTCCCCCAAATCTTTGAATCCACAACGTTCTCTCTCAGCCAATTCGAGCATGTACTCTTTGTAACCTCGACCTGGAATCTGATACAACCCATCGGGTCGGATCACAACGGAAGTGAATAAAGCCACTAGCAAAGTCTGATCAGTATAGCCATACAACATAAGTATACAGCCACAGAGTTCCTTTGTACTTGATAGTAAGAATTTCAGCCTAAAATTGAGATCTTTATAAATGAAAAAGCTTTGAATTATTTTATAATTGGGAAATTTGATAAAATCAAAATTATAGTCTGTTTTTGGCAAAATTTTGAGTAGAAATGTTAGTTTGATCCACAACATGTGGGTCTGGCCCAAAATAGGAGTGATGTAGGGCGGGCATGGGCTTTGTAAAAAGTATCTGCCTGATTAGCAGGCCTAGCAGGCCAGACCCGTGCGGATGTTGGGTTGACCGGGTTAACCCCTTGTGGATATACGGGTCCGCAGACAAGTTTGATTCGTCAAAAGGTTTCTGGTATGTATGTAATTAGGGAGCTTGAACACCAGGCGAATTTGTAATTAAAAAATATATGTTTCAGTTTATGCTCGCTTCTATTATAAAAATGTTAAAAATGTGGATGAGCATTCTGTTCTGTTTAGATATGTAACACTTCTAAGCCCTTTATAAGAAATCTGCATTTTAAATGACTGTCACTGTATTCGTTTTTGTTCTCTTAGTCATACATGTCTCGAGATACCTGGTCACATTCGATATTAGCATCCTGCATAACTAAAAGCTAATGTTAAATATTTTGTTTTCATCTTATCTTACAGATTCCAAAGGTCACAGAGAATCCAGATTTATAGATACATATGGTAAGTTCTCTCTAATTCCTTTTTCTTCTCTTTGTTTACCCTGACCAGCTTGGGATGTTGAGTAAGGGTTGCATCTAGTCTACTCTAGCCAAATCCGTATGGTCATTGACATAATGCATGAGTTTTTTTAAATGCAGAACTGAGTGAAGCGGAACAAGAAGATGTTACCTTTAAGCAAGTACTTTCTCATCATCATATACATTATCCTCCATGCATGTTGCATGCCTTCTGCCCATTCTCACAACTTCTATGACCAACAACCAAATCGAACCAAAAAGTAGCCACACCTCAAACATCGTTTATAAGATTTGGCTTTACCGATACTAGTTGATTCCAAGACCTTTATGTTGATGGATATATCTATTGGTATCTTGATTGTGGTTTTGCATTTAACTAGAAAGACAGATATAGAGCTACGGAACTTACAAGTCCAAACAATGTATAGATCTTTTTGCTTATGAGTTATAATCTATATTTTGTCTTGATTGCTACAACTACACAATGCAGGCATGGCTGATGTATTTTCGGGGCAGAGCCAAGCTACACGGTGTGGAAGAAAACATTGCACAGGAATGTGTCTAGTTATGGATCAGCCGTAACAAGTGTAAGTAGACCTATTTGTTTACTTTTACAGGTGGCTGTTCTTGTTCCTAAAGGAAAATCTATGACATTTTGTAATATGAATTTGATAAAGTGCTTCTGAGAATAAAAAAACTCTTTATTATTAAAATCAATATTTTGAACCATTATATATAAAGAAAACTTTTCTATATATTTTGACACCAAAACAGATTGGTCTATTATCTTTTATGATAGAACAACAATCCATAAATATCAAAACAAAAAAAAAATTTCATAAACATTAATTTGGTTTAGAAAAATGAAAAACTCATTGTTCTATAGCATCTTCCATGGTAGAACACGTATAGTATTCCCCTTCTCTGATCTTTTAAAGTAAATTCCATCCATTTTGGCTATCCATATACGTAACTGATTACATTCTCGTAGACGACGCTTAGCAGAGAATACTTGAACATCAAGTTGATGCTTCATATTAGGTCCGCGGTTAAGACGACACATTAATATCATCTTGTTTCCATTTTCCAGGACTGTAATGACTTTCTCTTCACTAAAATTTAAAAACTGGGCTTTGTAATCGGTGTAATTCCTTATGCCTGGGGATGTGTTGTTGATAAAAGAAATATTTGTGAGTTTACAATGACATAGGACACGATGTCCAGGAACTAATTGGTTCTGAACTTTTATAACATTTGGTACACAAGCTTCATTCATTCCAGAATCACTACAACAATAACACCAATGTCTCTCCTAGAGATGACACAACAGCATTTTGGAGTTTTCTAAAGATGACACTTCAGCAAAAAATTTTACCAATCAAAACATTTGATTAATATAACAATACAACAGTAACACCAATGTCTCTCCTAGAGATGACACATCAGCATTTTGGAGCTTTCTAAAGATGACACTTCAGCAAAAAATTTCACCAATAAAACATTTGATTAATACAACTCATCTACTTATTTTAATTTTTAAATTTAAATCCATTAAAAACCCAAATACTTTTTCTATTAATCTTTATTTTATTTTTTACCAAACCCAAGCCCAAATAATTAATAACAATAAATAAAAGAAATATTTATTTTATTTTTTGCCAAACTCAAACTCAAATAATAAATAACAACAAATAAAAAAATTAAATCTTTGTTTTTGATTGGCAACACAATTTTCTGTTATTGATGGATAATGCGATTTCTTGGTTTTCGTATGAAAATACAATTTTACAGTTTTTACGGAAAAAAATACAATTTAACGATTTTGGCAGAAAAATACAATTTCTCAGTTTTGTTAGGAAAACACGCGAGAAAACAATTATTCTTGGCTATGGCGGGAATAGAGAATTTCTCTGTTTTACACAAAATAGATGATTTCTTGGTTTCAGTAAGAAAATGTGATTTTCAATTTTGGTAGCAAAACATAATTTCTCGGTTATGACAGAAAAAGCGAATTCTCGGATTTAGCGAGAAAATGTGAATTTTTGGTTTTGGTGAGAAAACAAAAAAAAATTGATTTTGACGGGAAAACAAAATATCTTAGTTTTGACGGGAAAATGATCGGTTTTGATGAGAAATGTAATTTTTCAATTTTGACAAAAATGCGATTTCTCAGTTTTAATAGGTAATGCAAATTTTGGCTTTTGACAGATAATGCGATTTCTTGGTTTTTGCGCGAAAATGTGATTTATTAGTTTTCGCAAAAAAATTGAAATTTGATGATTTTGGCGGGAAATGCAATTTCTCGGTTTGATGGGAAAAAAAAATTTCTCGATTTTAGCGGGAATAAGCAATTTCTTGGTTTAGATGGGAAATACAATTTTTCAGTTTTTGATGAATAATGTGATTTTTTTGTTTTTGCGGGAAAATGCAATTTCTTATGTTTCACGGAAAAACATAATTTCTCAAGTAAAAAATGCAATTTTTTATTTTTGCGTGAAATTGTAGTTTATTGTTTTGGTAGGAAAGCGTGATTTTTTGTTTTTACGAGAAAATGAATTATTGGTTTTGACGGAAATAGAAGATTTCTCGGTTTTTGCAGGAAAATATATTTTTCGGTTTTGACGGGAAAATACAATTTTTTTTGTTTTTGTAGGAAGATTAGATGTTTTGGTTTTAGTGAAAACAACGTGATTTTTTCGGCTTTTGATGAGAAAACAGAGGTTGGTTGCGGGAAAATGAAATTTTAGGTTTTAGGTTTGATGAGAAAATGATTTTTTTAGTTTTGGTGGGAATATGCACTTTCTGAGTTTCATGAGAAAATTAAGTTTTTTAGTTTTGATGAAAAATGCGTTTTCTCGATTTTTGTAAGAAGATGAAATTTCTCTGTGCTAAATTTTCAAGTTAAAATATATTTACAGTAACCAAAATTTAATTATTTAACTTTAACTAAATATTTCAACAATTCAAACAAATTTTTCTATTCAGATGTAATGCAGTAGCAATGGTTTTGATATGAATGTTATTGATTATAGTTTGGTAGTTTCAGAAACATATGTTTATAATAAATATTTCATAAATAAATAAATTTTATAATTCAAGATAATCATATTAATTAATAAATCTTTTTTAAAATGGTATTTTGCTTTATATAATTAAAAAGGAAGATCAAGTGACAATTTATTGGAGAAAATAGATTACATTTGCCATTAGCATGAAGGTACTAAAAATTATATTGCTTTATTCTTACATATATATATATATATAATTAGTTAGCTGAACAAATTTAATAGTAAATTATAATTTCAAAAAATAAAAAATTAAAGATATACAATGTTTATTCAAATTAAAAATATATAAATACATAAATTAAGCTAATAAAAAATATAATACTTATTTATAAAATAAAAATGGTTTTGTTATATTAAATATATATACAAAATTTAGAAAAATATCCCGCAGCGTAGCGCGGGTAAATGCCTAGTATATAACAATAACCAATAGAAAAATTACTAGATGATTCATTTTTGCTAATTGGAAAATATTTTCTGGATTAAGAAAACCAACAATGTGCAGTTTTTATAGTTATTGTTGGTGAGATAAAAAAAATATTTCTATTTATAAAATATTCTATTTTTGGCGTTAGTGAAATTAAAAATAAATGAAACCAATTAAAACTCTAGACTGAATAAAAATTTATTGTGAAAAATATAATTAACCAATGAAACTTCAAATGAACTGATTTTGATAAATCTTTATTATTAAAAGAAACTAAAAATATTTCTATTGCTGGCGTTAGCTAAATTTAAAAATAAATGAGAACCAATTAAAACTCTAGACTGAATAAAAGTTTATTTTGAAAATAAATTAACCAATAAACCCACGTCAAATGAACTGATTTTTGATAAATCTTTATTATTAAAAGAAACTAAAAATATAAAATCTAACATAAATCTTAAAAAGGTAGAGAAGAAAAAATTCAAATTGCTGCTATTTTATGGACAAAATCTTTTGATATTAGTTTGTTATGATTAATGTTTTTTTCTTTTTTTGATATTATCGGTTTTTTGCATAGGTAAAAACCTAGCATAAAAAAAAATATTGTCCAATAAAATGTATACTAAATTTTGGATTTGTGCAATGCGCAAATTATATTTTTTCAATCAAAATTTCAACATATTAAAATTATTAAATTCGAAATTAATTTTTAAAAACTTTGAATTTTTATTCATTGTAGATTTATGATTTGTGCCAAGTGTGGAGTATTATTTTTATTTTGATACAAAATTGTATAACTTATTTTTGTTGTTGAATGTGTTTCAATTCTATATTTAATTAGAAATATGTTTGTCTATAGCTGTTGGGATCGATTTTATTGGATCAAGAGAGAGCCTGACACGTGGACTTTAGGCTGTTTTAGACACTGACACACGCCACACTAGTTCGGCCGACCCACTCCCGTGTACTGTTCTGGGACAGTTGGCGAACTTACTCAAATACGCAAGAATCATTACCCTCACCTGCTTCCCTGGCGCGCCGGGTGGAAAAGACATGACAAAGAGACCACGAGTATAAATAGAAGCAGATCACCACACAGAGGGACAATGGGCCAGATCGGAGAAAACCCCTCCATGGGAGGAGGTAACTACTCGTATCTGAATCAGTCGGCTCAAGCAAGCAGCATGATCACGGGAGAACTCCAAGTTCATAATATCTGAATCAGTCGGCTCCAATAGAAACCAAACATTCATATTGGAGAATTCAATGATAAGCTGATATGCCAAGAAAAAAACGATTGCAAAAATGTTTGGTTTCTATAGCTAAGAAAATAGCAGGCTCCTTATTCAACTCACCCAAGCACAAATAAACCAAAAAAACATGTGACAATCAAACCCCTTGCTCATAGATGCAAACCTTTTTTAACCAAAACAACCGACAAATTTCTTTCTTCTAGAAAATAGAATACTTGCATCTAAAAAAAGTATTCATCTTGTTTTTCAAATTCTTCTACTAAATCTATAGTGTTAGCCATTTATGTCAAGTATCTAAATGGTTGGGAAGAAGTTACCACTGAATATGGATATACCATACTCACGTTCCATGAAACAATATGCCACTACAAACTTGCATATTCAACAATATTGAACAAAAAAAACAAAGTCATATCCATCAAACAAGTAATTTTAACATACATACAACTATCGTTAAATTTTGAAAATCAATTCATAAGCATTATTGTCTAATCTCATCTGGAATAGATGAATACCATTGGTTTGTGAGCATGTCCACGATGATTTTGAATGGCCATTACTTGAAGTCGCTTTGTATGGATGGATATATATATATATATATATATATTTTTTTTTTGAACAGCTAATCATTGAAATAAAAAGATATTTCAGATTACAAAGGAGTTATGGGAAGGCGGAGGGCCGATTTTGCCAAGGTATCGGCAATTCCATTTTTCGATCTAGGAACATGAGAAAAAGAAACATAGGTGAAGAGCCCAGATAGGGATTTGATGTCTTGGAGGATGCTGTGGATCTCCTTGACTTGAATTCCTTTAGAGACAGATTTGATGAGATCCGAAGAGTCGGAGTTGAAGCTAATAGTGTCAAATCCGAGTAGTTGTGCATAGATTATTGTCGATCGGAGTGCTAGAGCTTCGGCGATTAAGAGGGAGTAGACTAAGGATTCTCTCCCCGTACCGGTTCCCATGTTTGAGAGGTGGTCTTTGAAGTGCCATCCGAAGCCTGCTTCTCTAGTGTCCGCTCTCCAGGCTGCATCTGAAAATTAGGCGATCGCATCCGGCGGTGCTGGGGTTCTGCATGTAGGGGTGTCCGGTTTCTCCTGTGTGATCCGATCTTGGTTTGCCCATTGCCATTCGCGTGTGTTTGAGATGGCTTTGGAGGTGGTCTCTTGGGCTGAGGTGACACGATTCTCGAAGACGAACAGGTTTCAGGCATTCCATATTTGCCAGCAAAGCCACGGGAAGAGGGGGCCGTGTCCGACGCCTGTGGGAGGGAGGCATGTGAGACGCTTCCCTGCTCTGAGTCCTTCGATGATGGTGTTGAAATTGTCCACTTCGAACGGTTCGCTAAAAGGGACTAATTGTCAGACACTTCCCGCAAAGCTGCAGTGAAGGAAAAGGTGCTCTGTTGATTCAGGTGCGTTGCAGCGTTTACATTCGCTTGCTGCTTCAATTCTTCTTTTCTTTAGATTTTCCCCAGTTGCAAGAGCTCCCTGGGTTAGTTTCCATAGGAAAATTTTCATCTTTGGAGAAATTTTTTCTGTCCAGATTTCAGAGTTCCAGTTTGTTTCATTGTGAGGAGTTTCCTCAGGGGTTTCTTTGTGGCAGATGGCCCTTGCTGCATGGTAGCCCGACTTTGTTGAGTAGTCGCCACTCTTATATGGTAGCCACACGTAAGTATCCTGACCTTTTCTTTTGCTTTGCTTCAGGGCACATATTTCATTTATGTGGTTAGGCAGAATCGTTTTAATGAGGGGGAGGTTCCACTCTTTTGTCATTGGGTCCATAAGTTCAGAGACACTCAAGTTCTTTGTTTGCTCCGTAGGTGGTCCCATCGGTGCTGTTGGGGTGGTGAGGGAGAGCCACGGATCATCCCAAACCTTAGAGTTTTCCCCCATTTCCTATGGCTATTCCCAGTTGGGATTTCAGCACGTCTCTGCCAATGAGTATTCCATGCCAGCCGTGGGAGATGGAGGCTTTTGGGGTTACTTGGGAAGCTTTCCTCTTTGCAATACTTTCCTTTCAGCGTGCGAGCCAGTAAGCTTTCTAGTTTCTTGACAATACGCCAGCTTAGCTTTGCAAGTAAGGCATCATTAAAATTTTGGATGTCTTTAAAGCCCAGTCCTCCATCTCGAGTTGATCTGGTGAGTTTTGACCATGATGTCCAGCAAAGTTTTTTCTTTTCAGGTTCTTTATCTCACCAGAAGCGGATTAGGCTTGACTGGATGCGTTTGCAGAGGCTTACCGGGATCTTGAAACACGTCATAGTGTAAGTTGGGATGGCAAATATAACTGATTTCAGCATTGTGAGTTTCCCAGCTCCTGAGAGTCGTTTTGTTGACCAGCTGACAGCCTTCTGTCTGATTCTATCCACAATTGCGGTAAAGAGATCTCTCTTTTTCCTTCTGAAATGTTCTGGTAGGCCAAGGTATTTACCTTATCCCCCCTCTTTTGTTATTCCTAAGGTGAGCTTGACCCTTTCTCTTATCTCAGGTGGTGTCTTCTTTGACAAGGTGAGCGAGGACTTGTGCGTATTGATCATTTGCCCTGAAGCTTCTTCATATTTCCGCAGGATGGTTTTCAGTTCATCGCAGCTCTTTTGAGATGTTTTACAGAAAAACATCGTGTCATCTGCGAATAATAGGTGGTTGATCATAGGACTCTTCTTTGCTACTCGAATGCCTAATAGTTTCCCATTTCTCTGGGCTTTGTTACACAGGCCAGAGAGGACTTCACCACAAAGGATGAAGATAAAGGGCGAGAGCGGGTCTCCCTGGCGTATGCCTTGCTGCGGGACAACATTTACTTGGACCGTTTCATTGACAAGGTATGAGTATGATACCGTTGTAATACATTGCATCATCCAGTTTACCCATTTGATATCAAAACCTAGTCTGAGCAGAACTTATTTGATGAAGGGCCATTCCAAGCGGTCATACGCTTTGCTCATGTCTGTTTTGACGGCCATGGAGCAGTATTTGATGGCTCCCGAGCTATTGAGGTGGTGAAGTATTTTATGGGTTATCAGCACATTGTCTGCTATGGCTCTGTCTGGTACAAAGGCTGACTGCGTTTCGGAGATCAGGGATGGGAGAATCTTTTGGAGTCTTCTGGTAAGTATTTTTGAGTAGATCTTGTAGTATACATTGCACAAAGCTATAGGCCTGTAATCCACCATTGATTTCGGGCTTTTTACTTTTGGAATCAGTCGGACATGTGTGTTGTTGAGGCTTCTCGGGAGTTCTTTTGTGGAGAAATAGCTTTGCATTTCCTCTGTAATCTTTTGTCCAATGACTTTCCAGTTAGAGCGAAAAAAGCTGCCAGAGAATCCGTATGGGCCTGGTGCTTTATCTGGGTGAATAGAGAAGAGCGCATCGCAGATTTCCTTCGGGGATGGTAGTGCTAGGAGCTTTTGGTTGGTTTCTTCTGTGACTCGCGGGTCAAGAGCTTGGTTGATGGTCTCTATGTTATTCGTCGCTTCAGCTTTGAAGAGGTTTGTGAAATAATCACATATCACATTGGTTATCTCATTTTCCTCATAAACAGCCTTCCCCTTACTATCTTCAATGACAGAGAATTTATTCGATGGTTTTTTTCCTCGGGTGATTGCATGAAAATATCCCGAGTTCCTGTCACCCAGGGTGAGCCAGAGATTTCGGCTGTGTTGCTTCCAATCTGCTTCTTCCTCCTCGTATGCCTTGTGCAGGTTCTGGGTAATCTCTCGGAGGAGATTTTCATCATGGTTTGTACTACTCATTGCCAAATCCAGTCTTGCTTTTTCTATTTCGATTCTTTTGAGGCCATTGACATGATGCTCTCTGTTCCATTTTGATATTTCTTTTCTGCAGGTTGAGATTCTTTCTTCCACTGAGGCTGTTGACGAGGCTACCCATGTTTTTGCGATAAGTTCCCTGATCTCTTTGTTATTGTGCATTCTTCTATCGTATCTAAAGAGGCCCCGTTTCTTTACTTTTGTAGGATGCAGGTATGAGATCAGGGGTCGGTGGTCAGAACCTTCGAAACCGAGGTATTGGCATCTTGCTGCTGGGAAGATATCCACCCAATTGCTGTTAGATAGAGCTCGATCTAGTCTGCAGTGTATAGTACGCTTTCCCCGGTTTCCTCTCCATGACATTGAGTTTTCCAAGTGCTGCAGGTCATAGAGGTCACAGTGGGATAGCAGGGCACGGAAGTCGCCAAAGGAGCCTTCTACTCTGACTCGTCCCCCACTCTTTTCTGAATTGTCTAGGATGTCATTAAAATCCCCCGTGAGGAACCATGGAGCGTCTCGGTTATTGGATAAGGTTTAAAGTTCATTCCATACCACTTTTCTTTTCGGTTGGTCAAGTTCACCATAGGTGAAGGTGGCGTAGAAAGTCTTGTCTCTGAAGCCGATTTTAGTGTCTATGAAATTGTTGCAGCTTGAGAGAATTTCGAGGTCAATGTTGTGGTTCCAGAGAAGAGCCAAGCCCCCTCCACCCACGCCATGGGGAGAGACTAGAGTTTGGGAGTCATATCCTAAGCAGGAGAGTTCTCGAAGGACAAAAGCATCAGGGTTTTTGGTTTCCATTAAAAAGAAGATGTCCGGTTGAAGAGTGCGGTGGATCTCCTTTATTCGCCGGACTGTTGCGGGATTCCCCAAACCGCAACAGTTCCAGCTAGCCATTTTTAAGGAAGAGAGTTTTGCGGATCCCGAAAATCCGAGGTCCCTTCTCGGGTTATCTGGTTCCCATCCTTGTCTAGACCCCTGTTGAAAGGTGCCGGTCTAGGTAAGTCTCGTGGTCTATCGGGAGGGCAGTTGCGCTTAGCAGTGGTGATGGTCTTTGCGAGGTGGATGCCCAGTTATTCCTCTGAGTCCCCTGGGTCCTTTGATGAGTTTTTTTAACCCTTGGTGAGTTCTGGATACTATGCAGTTTCTGTTTTCTGGAGCTTGTCCCTTGGAGCAGTGCAGGGCTATTTGCTGATCTTACTTTTGGGGGTCTTCCCCTTCTTTTTGTTTGATTTTCCAGAGTGGGGAGTACATCTTCGATGGCAGGCGCCTCTTGCTGTGTCTGTTGGGGTACAACCTGGTTGATTTGAGTCACCCTTTCTGCTACCAAGAGTGCTGCTGTCTCCGCGACTGTTCCATTGATCTCACTTTCGAGGACTCTCCGTCGTCTCGCTTCCCTCTCAATAGGGTCGTTGCAATTTATGTATTGTATGGTTACTTCTTGGAGTTCCTCGAGAACCTCTGTTTCAATAGAAGCCGGTGTAGGGTTGGTAACTGGTATTGACGTGAAAACTTATTTGCACCCACAATTTGTCAAAATTAGACTTTATTAAAAAATAAGATTTTTTTATAATATGTAAAGGATTTGATGTGAAATTTTTTATATTAAAAAAAATGTTAAGGTGATTGCATGTTTATCACTATTTTTTAAATCCTCTACATATTTATCGAGAATGTAGTTTAATGAAAAATATTGATTTGTTTTAATTTCATTGGTTAGTATGTTTAGTTTGAACAATTTTGATATAACATAGAAATGATGATGTGTAATGATGATGTAATTGTGACATATCAATTTTTAGTACATGTGGCTTGTGACATGTCAATTTTCAGTATATATGACTTGTGATATAATATTATTTAATCTATTAATAAAATTAGACATTAAAAATTTAATTGAAAATTTATGTACTCAAGTTTTTGGCAAACAATTTAGAAAATAATATTTTTGTCAAATAAAATTGAAATCACATTTTCGACATAAAATTTTTGTCGGAAAAATTTACAGATTTCAATTATTTAGCGAGATATTTGTGGCAACCTATTTTACCAAAACAATTCATGAAATCAAATTAAAATACTTTAAAATAAATGTTTTGGTGGGAAAGTTTTAAATTCACATTTTCGGCAGAAATTTATTTTGAATCGATTTTTCACAGATTTTTTTTAAATTATATTTTTAAGTATGTTTTTGGTGGAAGATTAATGGTTTCATTTATTTGACAGAAAATTCATGAAATTAAAATTTTGACTGGTAATTTTTGGATTCACATTTTCAATATAAGTTTTTGGCAAAATTTCTTTTATGGATTTACTTCTTGGCGGGAAATTCACAAAAAAATTGAAATTTTGATAAAATATTTTTGAAATCATATTTTTGAAATAATTTTTCTGGTGGAAAAGTTACTGATTTTATGTTTTTGGCAGAATATTTGAGGAATCTTATTTTTAAGTAAGATTTTTGATGAAATATTTACAAGTTCAAGTTTTTGTGAAAAAATTACAGAATCAGATTTTTGAAGGATTTTTAATAATATACTAGATTTCAACTAAATTATAATTTACATTATTTTAAAAAGTTGAATGTCCAATTAATAAAAACCAAATAGATCCATATAAAATCATATTCAGCCCAAATAACTAATGAAAAAGTTTAATACTCAGGTCCTTATATAAGAAAACATCACAACACACATGAGTATCAAACAAATCAAACTCTAACTCATAGTTTTTAGAATGACAATTCTAGCAATAATCCTAAAAGTGGTAACTACATATAATCTGATCTACTCTTTTGGTATTAGATCTTCATAGAGGATGCTATAAACACATTGAAATTTTATCGAATCCAAAGAGCAAATCACCCAATCAAAGCTAATAGAACTTGAGCTCCACAGATAAAAATCCTAACACTATTTTCTCTAGGTTTAATCTCTGTTCAACATCAAAATCAAAATCAAAATCTTTCAGATCTTCTCCAGGAAAATCCATAAAGTCCTAATTAGGGTAACTCATGACTATCACTCTTTATTCAAACAAGGTCGCTTTCAGGTAATACGAAGATCCAATAACAGTAGTGAATTATAAGAATTTTTTTTTGGTCAAACAGATATTTTTTTTTCATTCAACGAAACTTAGAATCCACACAGAGAGGAAAAAAAACTTGAGAAACTACCAACAATAAAAACAGCTGCATCACAGATTGCAGAATAAGTGATAAGATAAAGATAGATGGAAAGGAAGAGAATAACAAGGATTTGAAAGCCTGCAAACTCGTTCAGATCCGTTCCCAACACAGGGAAGATAAAGAGGACATCCAAGTCCGGAAAAGCTTGTAGCAAAGTAACACCTGCGGAGATTGCTTCTTTGAATGCCAAACAAAAAGCAAGAGCTTCTGCAACTACGTTAAACAAAGTAGCCGTCATGTACACCAATCTCTCTTCAAAAGAAATGGGACCACCATATATACAACTAGAAATGGTCAGAGCACTAAACGTCAGCTGCAGAAGTGGTTGAGAGTCTTCACTGGACATGGACCAAAACGAAGGTCACATAAGCAATCAGCAAAGGCACATTGAAAGAGGATATTAACTTCATCCACCAAATCCACCAAATGGCCAAAACTCTTAGGCATCTTCTCTGCAAAATAACTATTTCTACTTAATAGAGAATTGGAAAGGTTTAACAGCTCCATAATGGAGTAAACTTGTTAGATCAAAAGAATCTTAGATTGAAAAACAGAGTGGATCTGGAAACCAATCTGATACGGTCTGCATAAAGCAGTAAGGGTTCACAAAGATGCAAAAAATCTGCATACAACAGCAAAGGCTCGCAAGGACACAAGTGGGGAAGAAGCCATCAAAAGGTAGAGCGGCGTAGGAGACCATAGGAGGACCGGTGGATGATAAGACTCGCCGGGCCCTAAGCAGAACACCAGAGGATAGAGAAAATCTTGGAGAGGGAGAGGGAGCAGTAGATGCTGAGAGAGGAGAACCAAAGAGGCAAACGCCAGACACGAAGGAGCATCTGGCGGATCTGGCGGATCCGGAGGTTCCGGCGGCAGAGGGCAAGAGAGAAAGAGCGAGAAAGGCTCCACCGGAGGCTGAGAGGCGTCAGAGTCTTGATCTGTAAACCGCAGTGAATCGGCCAGAGAGAATAGAGAAGCTCGTCGTCGGACAGCCATCACAATGGAAATGAGATTTTCTTGCCGGATAACCACCGGAAAGAAGCCTGGGCAGGAGTGACACAGTACTGAGAAGGAAAGGCGGGCGTCACAGGCGGAGGTGGGAGTTAGACGTTGAGGGGCTATGTTCGGAGCTGGATCTCGCTTGGAGGAGGAATGACGCCTTGGTCTTCGTGTCTGCGAATTATAAGAACTAATTGTCACTTTTCCATCAACAAATGCAGAAAATAAATTTGACAAAGAGGAGTATTCGTATCGTAGAAGAAGGAAGATTCAAGTATTAGTACCGTTCCTAAAAATCATTTCTAAAAATTGAAGGAAGAAAGCGAAATAGAAAGTTATTTACATGTATTCATTATATGTATCTAACAACAATTTGAAGCTAAGTTGGAGTCAAATATCAGATGTCGGTATACACTAATTTCTGATCGATCGCCATGGTAACAAGAACTCAATAGGAAATATGAGTAGATCGAGAACAACACTGGCGGAATCCTTGAAGAAACAATGCTTTAAATTGAGGAAGATTATAGGAAGACAAAGAAGATGAAAAACTTTTGTTTAAAAAAAACAAAGAAGATAAATTTTGCAGGTATGTTTACCTAATCCGTAAATCCGAAGTAGGTAACCAGCTATCCACGGGTTAAAACCATTTCACCCTCTAACATAGCAGTTTAAATTTTACAAAGCCCGATCATCGAAAAAATATAATTTTTTTGGGTTTCCAAATTTAACTATTATTTTCTGGTCTATCTCAAAATATAAATGGACCTTTTGTTATAACAAAATGTTTAGTTACAATTACACCATATTTTACTACTAAATTTAAATTCTTATAATTCAAGACTAATCTTGAGTTTCAAATACTACAAAAAAATAAAATATATGAGACGAATTTAAATACTGTATTTAAGTAATTACATTTTTAAAATTGGTCATGTCCGCACATGCATGCAGGCCAGTTTCCCTAGTATTTTATTAAATCCAAAACTTTTTTCAGTTTTTTTATGACAAAGCCATGATGAGATTAAAACAAAAAGTGTTATTATCAAAAAATAAATAACATCTTACTTGCTTATAGGAAAATGATGCTTTCATGTTGAAATTATCTTTTCGCAGATCCTTTATTCATATTTCTAATTTATACAAACCTGTGACATAATCATATGAGAAAATATTGAAAATATATTTTTTTAACGCATTATTATATTATAAAAATGACAACTTACTTAATCATAACGGAATACTTCCATATTAATATATTCTTTTCTCAGATCATTTATTCATATTTGATTGATACAAACCTAAGATATCATCATATAAGAAAATATTAATAACCTATTAATATATATTTTTGAAATGAATTGCTCAAGTTCTTTATAAATTATGTTGGAATGTCCAACTGAGTTAATGATGAATATGTAATGCAAAAATTTATTCTTTAATTATGAAAAGACATAGGGAAATGAAGATTTTGTGAAAGATCATTATCGAATGCAATTGATTAGTTTTCTTAAAATAAAAATTACGTAAGATTATGTAATTACTATAAATTTAGTTTATAATAAATTTAAATTTAATTATATTAGTTATTCGTGTCATACATATTTGGTAATTATGTTAAGATATTATGAAAAATTCTGAAATAATTTTGATATTAAATTGAATTGAATTATATTAGTTTGTTAACTTATAATACTAAAAAATCATATAGGTGAGGGTATATTAACTTAATAATGTATATTTGTTTTCTAATGATACGGCTAAACTATCCTTAATAAAATAACTAGATTTTTTATTAAATCTAATGGTTCATTTAGTAAATATCATGGTAGTTTTTGGATATTTTTAAGTAGTGTTTCTCTTTTAATAGTTTAGATTAACACTAGTATAAGATGTGTAATACAACCAAAAGCTAAAGAACTCATGTGTGAGGTTGCGAGATGAAGAAGTTGTAAGCTACATCTTCAATCACCAGCAAAATCGACCACGAACAGCAAAATAACCTTTACAAAGCTGTAACTAACCACTGCTCCTTCTTTTTACATATGATCGTGAAAGAAGAATGATTTATCAATAGCTTTTCACTAGAGAATGGTCGTTGGAATTGCCATAAGGAAGGTGATGTCAAACCATGATTTCTACTATGGCAAAACTGGATAATTGTTTTATATATTAATACAAACATAATCAAAATTAAAATAATAGTATCGATGAAGAATAACTATGAAAAGTTTATGTATGGAGGCGAGACATTCTTTCCTATTTTTAGTTGTCCATAGTATGATGGTTTTACGTAATAAGAATTTCAGAATACAACTACATGATATACTATTCTGCAGTACTCAAGAATGGAATCTGATAAATCTAGCAATATTTTATACTTTTAGATATAATAAAATAAAATAAAAATTAATAATAATATGTGTTGAAATAAGAAGGAAGAGTTTGGTTTTATAGCCAACATCAAAACACTTTCAATATATAGAAATATATAAAGCAATAAAGGGAAATTTGAGAATTCATTTTCATAATAAGTATTGTGGTGAATTAAGATACTTTAAATCACAATATTATAATTGAATTTGAATTTAATTACCACTTAACTCACATTGACAACATGATAGGATCAGAATTGGTGATCAATACTGGCCACTTTTTGAGGATTCTTCACAGTTTTAAATTTGTAAACGATCCTAAATTGCAAGTGCACATTGTGCGTTGAGTACTTAAGATATCGATCCATGAGGACAGAAACTGCAAAACAAAAGAATAACAGAGCAACCATAGATGTAAATATAAGGTTTGTTTAACTGTCATGGTTTCTAGAGTTTGCTGGTAATGAACAGTATTGAAAACAGGGCAATGTTTATATACATCCTAGATGTCAACCAAATTCTATAACAAACAGGAAAAGAAAGTTAAACTAAAACAGTTCCAGAAAGGAAATCTAATGAAAGCAAGAAATTTGTCAGGTTTCAAACTAACAAAAAGTAAATTAAATTAAAGCAATATGAAAATTGGGTGAATTAAGCAGAAATAGATGGCATTGGAATTCTTTTGGAAATTCTAACTAGAAATCAATCTCTCGGTGCAAGCAACAAGACTAGGCAATTTTCCTTAAACTAGAATCACTGGTTTTACAATCTAACTACTTTCATAGAATAGAACATCTATATAAAAAATATGTAGGTATTCTTTTGATTTTTACGATGCAATCAAACACGTAATAATAGTCCAGGTTCGTTAAACATTCACAGTGTTTTGTAAGTATATTTTCGTATCTTGCAACGCACTACTCGACCAAGCTCATATTTGGTTATTAAATTCAACACGCTAGTGGTTCTGATCAATTCTAGAATTAGTATCTAGTTCATGACATTATATTCATGCATTAAGAACAAACATAGACTAAAGAAATCCTGAGAATACGGCTATGCAATAGATCTACTAAAAACGGTTAATGAAAGTCCTTATAAGAAACCTTTGAAAGTATCCCAAAAAATAAACTACTCACGCATGATCAAACAAAACCAAAACATTATGAATGAATGAAATGATTCAAATAATTAACAGAAATAAAGAGGGTTCAAGAAGAATATATTTTCTTTAAGAACAAAGAACAGAAAACAATAAAACCTAAAACTTTGATAGTTGTCAAGATATCATGAAAAAGGTATTAAAAACTTATGTATGAGAACCCTATAATTGGGTATTTATAAGTCTTAAAGTCTTCTAGGTTGCCCTTAAGTTTAGCCTTGCGTTTAATGACTGCGAGATTATTGTGCTGCAAATGGGCTCGGGAACTCTAAGTTAGACGGTCGGGTGAGAGAAGGGGTGTGGCGCGGCCAATACAAATGTGGAACTTGTTTGGTGCTGCCAGCCTGCTTCCTTGGCATATTGACGGTCCTTCTTGCTTGCTTCATAACTTGAGATCCAATTGTGGGATTGTCTTCAAATCACCTGGGCGTGAAAGGTAGTAGATCAGCCTATCATGTCACCAAAATTTAGCTTGATTTCGTTGTGGGAAGGCCTCTTTCTGGTGCTGAACTTCTGTCATCTTGCATCTGTTCCGAAAATATGAATCACATATTAAGTCAATTTGGAAAACGTCATTACAAATTAATGCACTTTGGCCAAATTTTAGTCACATAATTTGTCTGTTTTACTCTTAATGAGGGTTTGTGATTTTTTTGGTGGGGAACGAAAAGAAAAAATTAAAATTAAAACAATATAAATTTGGTAAGGAGCCAGAAAAGTGTACATTGTCATGGTGGGTTAGTTTGGCTTTCACTGTTTATTCAAATTGTAGAATGATGAAGAAAATGGATGTTGGGATGGAGGAATAGTCATGGATAGCATATTGCAGTTGATTGTGAATATTTTTGTTATGACTGATGTGGACAAGTGACCATGGATAATTTATAGAGTGTGAGCGTAATTGAAATGATTGATAAGCAGATTATAGATAGCCAAAGACGATACATAGTTGGATAAAGCTAGTGTGGACAGATGGACACATATTCATGGATAATGCTTATCTATAATAATTGAAATGATATTGTTACTTATCTATATGGATGAACATGCATGGACATGGTTTCGAAGGTTTCCATCTCTAACCTGTATCTACGCTATGTCATCCATACTTTATGTGTTCATTTGGTCTCATCATCCATATGCACATTCATGGACACACTTTCATGGATGCACTCTCATGGATTGACTTGATAGATTCGATGTAACGGCGGCTCAAGGGCAGACTTGATAATATAAACTAAAATCAGATAAGATCGAAAGTTGACCAACAATTGCTAAATACATATGGATATATATTCATAGACAATGCTTATCTATATTAACTGAGATGATAGTTTCCTATATAGATGAACATGCATAAACAAAAACAAATGCTTATCTCTTTTCTGGACTGATCTCAAAGTTGTTATGGCCACGATACAATCACCATAAAAGGTGAGAAGGGGAATCAAAACCGCCATTAATGATTGAAGTGATTTCTAAAAGGGTAGTCTTACAAAATTCACAAGATGAAAAACACTGAGATTAAGGTTTGGGAAAGAAAAGACAAGATTTAAATTATGTGGACAAAATTTCATAAGATGAAAAATCTGAAATTAAGGTTTGGGAAAGAAAAGACAAGATTTACAACTATGTGGCTGGCATACATCTCTTTTGTAGGAATTAGGGTATTTATCGGTAGAGGAGAAAAGGAAACAGAAACAAGAATCGTTAGAGGATAAGTAAGAAGTTAAGAAAGTGAAATAGTTACAAATGTAAAGAAGGGGATAGTTTTGCTTTTTCAGACCACTAAAGTGACTCAAAAAAAAGAAGTGACTTATCTTAATATTGTAATTTGGTAAAGTGATTTCCACCATAATATTCGAGTTATTACGCATACAAGTACTCGCTCTTTGATGTACGGACAAGGGCTTCGGGTCGTGCAATCTGCTCGACGTACAGACTCCTTCGTCCTCGAGATGAACTGTATCGGGGAGGTCTTGCAGAGGTTTTGCTCGATATGACACCTCGATGCAGAAACAGAGTTTTAAATCCCTTGGTTCTCCACTTTGTTTGACCAATCTAATCACTTTTCACATCCTGAAAATACTTAAAAACAGATTAAAAGCAAAAGGAAAGCATGTTTATATAGATAGTCATGGGATTACCTCCCAAGTGTGCTTTATTTAAGGTCTCTTAGCTTGACCTCATTTACTTTGCTAGGTGGACACATCCAAGAGACTAAGATGACTAAGATCAGTCTCCATTGATAGAACCTCTGAGGCAAGATATGGTTTGACTCTGTGCCCATTGACTGTGAATTTCTTTCCTTCAATATCCAGCACTGTGATTGCTCCATAGGGAAGAATTTTTTTGATTCTATATCGCCCATTTCATCTTGACTTTAGCTTTCCAGGAAAGAGTCTTAGCCTTGAGTTGTAAAGGAGAACCATGTCGCCTGATCTGAACTCCTTGTGAACTATCTTCTTGTCGTAGAAAGCTTTAGTTCTCTCTTTGTAAATCTTTTAATTCTCATAGGACTCCAACCTGATCTCTTCTAGCTCATGATGTTGCATAAGTCTACTTTTTTGGGCACTTTGATGTCATAGTTGAGCAGTTTGATTGCCCACTTAGCTTTATACTCATGTTCTACTGGGAGGTGACATGCTTTTCCATAGAGCAAGCTAAAAGATGATCTCCCTATTGGTGTTTTGAATGCATTCCTATAAGCCCAAAGTGCATCATCAAGCTTTGCAGACTATTCTTTCTATGTGATCCCCACTATCTTCTCTAAGATGGCCTTGATTTCTCTGTTTGGGACCTCAACTTGACCACTAGTTTGAGGATGATAAGGCGTCACCACTTTGTGTTTGACTCCATGCTTCTTCAGAAGATTGTCAAAGACCTTGTTAATGAAGTGACTTCCTCCATCACTTATCACTATTCTAAGCACACCAAATCTTGGAAAGATTACAGCCTTGAAGAGCTTCACAACAACAGAGGAATTGTTCGTTGGACTTGCAACAGCTTCGATCCATTTGGAGACATAATCAACTGCTACTAAGATGAACTTGTTGCCATATGATGAAGGGAAGGGTCCCATGAAGTCAATCCTCCATACACCAAAGATCTCTGTTTCAAGGATTGGGTTCTGAGGCATTTCATCCCTCTTGCTTATGTTCCCCTTCCTTTGACATGCTTCACACCTCTTGATGAACTCATGAGTATCTCTGAAGATGCTAGGCCACAGAATCCTGCTTGAAGTATCTTTGTAGCTGTCTTGAAAGTTGTAAAATGACCTCCATAAGCAGACTCATGGCAGTGGAAAATGATGTCTTGTGCCTCTTCTTCTGCTACACATCGCCTGAACAGTCCATATGATCATTTCTTGTACAAGTATGGATCATCCCAATACAGTTGAGACAAGTCTTTGAAGAACTTAGCCTTGTGATAAGGCTTCTGGAAGGTGGGGAGATGGTCTGAAACCAGATAGTTCACAAAGTCCGAATACCAAGGTAGGTTCCTGTTTTGTAAAGCGGCTGCTTATTCCAGCTCTTCATGACTTCGTATGCCATAAGTTGCTCTTCTGGAAGGGAGTCATCTATAGGAACCAGATCTTCAATCCTCATTCTTGATAAGTGATCAGCCACTCCATTTTCAATTCCCTTCTTGTCGAGTATCTCAAGAACAAACTCCTGAAGTAAAAGTATCCATCTGAGCAGGCGTGGCTTCGTGTCTTTCTTGGCATAAATGTAGCAAAGTGTTGCATGATCTGTGTAGACTATGACTTTAGAGCCGACCAGGTAGCTTATGAACTTCTCAAATGCGAACACAACTGCTAGCAGCTCCTTCTCTGTCGTAGCATACCGATTTTGAGTATCATCCAGAGTGCGACTTGCGTAGTAGATAACATGTAGTTTCTTGTCCACTCTCTGACCAATCACAGCTCCAAGTGCATAGTCACTAGCATCGCACATTATCTCAAATGGCAAACTCCATTCAGGTGCCTGAACAATGGGAGCACTCACAAGCGCCTCTTTGATGGTCAGAAAAGCTTGCATGCAGTCATCATCGAAGACAAACTCTGTCTCTTTGCACAACAGCCTAGTGAGAGGTCTTGCTATCTTGGAGAAGTCTTTGATGAACCTTTTATAGAAGCCTGTATGTCCCAAGAAACTTCTGATCCCTTTCACTGATGTTGGTGGAGCCAGGCATCATCACTTCTATCTTGGCCTTGTCCACCTCTATTCCTTTCTCAGAGATCTTTTGCCTCCAAGACGATTCCCTCAGTGACCATGAAATGGCATTTTTCCCAGTTCAGCACTAACCTTGTATCTTCACATCTCTTTAAGACCTGACAAAGATTAGACAAGCAGACGCTAAAGGAAGATCCATAGACACTGAAATCGTCCATGAATACTTCCACCATTTCTTCAAGAAAGTCAGAGAATATAGAGGTTACACATCTTTGAAAGGTTTTTGGGGGATTACACAGTCCAAATGGCATTCTTCTATAAGCAAAAGTGCCATAAGGACATGTGAAGGTAGTTTTTTCCTGATAATTGGGATGAATTGGGATTTGGATTATAGCCATCTAAAAAGAAGTCTTAAGGGCGATTCGCTAATCGTTCCAGCATTTGATCAATAAAAGGTAAAGGATAGTGATCTTTCCTAGAGGCAGAATTCAGCTTTCTATAGTCAATACACATCCTATGTCCTGTTATAGTTCTAGTTGGGATAAGCTCATCTTTTTCATTCTTAACAACCGTGATTCCTCCGTTCTTAGGCATAACATGGACTGGTGAGACCCATGTGCTGTCTGAGATAGGGTAAATCACGCCTGCATCAAGAAGCTTTAAGATTTCTTTCTTTACAGCTTCCTTAAGGTTTGGGTTTAATCTCCTTTGGGGTTCAATGAAAGTTTTTGTCTCATCCTCTAGATGAATTCTGTGAGTGCAAAGATTAGGAGATATGGCTTTGATATCATCAAGTGGATATCCAATGGCTCTCCTAAACTTCCTCAGCTCTTTAACAAATGCACAGGTTTCATCATCATTGAGGTTATCATTGACTATCACAGGATAGGTATCTTTTGGTCTAAAGAATACATACCTTAGCCCCTTGGGAAGTGGTTTTAGGTCCAGCTTGGGTGCCTTTAGTTCGCTTCAGTCTTCTTCTACAAGGTCTGCTCCTGTTTTGCTAACCTCAGCTCCATTTGCTTCTTGGCTTACTGAATTCACAGCTTCCCTCCTTAGCTTGACAATGGGCTCATGGTGAATAGCTATCTTGGCTTCCTTCAGCAGTTGCTCATATCTTGCTGCTTCCTCACTCAAGTACCCATACTTTCCTGGTGTTTTGGTTAAAGTCGTGCTTAGATGATCTTGTGTATGCAGCTCTTCCATCAGCTCAATGCTCAAATCCTCCATGATATCCACGTTAAATATCTGTCCTTCAATCTTGGGCTTCTTCATGACTTCGTTTATGTCATACTTAAGAACCATATCTTTTCCCAAATGCAGCTCGATCTTGCCCTTTTTGACGTCTATGACTGCTCCAGAAGTGGCAAGGAAAGGTCTCCCAAGTATCAAGGGGTCCCTAGGATCAGCATCAAGCTCCAAAATGACGAAGTCAGTAGGGATTTCAGTGCTTCCAACTCGGACAGGAAGGTCTTCAAGTAGTCCAATGGGATGTCTGATAGAGCGGTCGGCAAGCACAAGAGTTATTCTGCTTGGCTTAAAACTCGTGAATCCTAGGCGCTTGGCAGTGGTAAGAGGCATCAGGCTCACACTAGCTCCAAGATCACACAAGCAATTATCGAATGTGAGAGGTCCAATAGAACAGGGTATAGTGAAACTTCCTGGATCCCCTAGCTTCTTTGGTTGAGGAAGCTGCTGTATTATGGCACTGACTTCATGAGTGAGAACAATCATCCCTTGCACCTCGTTCTGCTTGTTAATAAGTGCATCTATCAAGAACTTCTGATATTGAGGTATAAGAAAGAAGGCTTCAAGCATGGGCATGGTTATCTCCATATTTTCTATCTGCTTCTCAAAGAGTTTCCTGTACTTCTCCACTAACTTTTTCTTGATCCTTTCTGGAAAGGGAAGTGGTGGCTTGTAAGGAGGAGGAACAAAGACAGGTTCCTTCGTGCAGGTTGTATGGCTTCTCTTGGTGCTTTATCAACCACTTGTTTTCCTTTCCTCACACGCTCTGCTTCAGCTTTCCTTTCCTTCTCTGGTTCAGCTTCAGTCTCTTCTTCATGAGTCTCAAGGGACACCCCTCCCACTTTGCTTCTCAATGTCCACATGAAGATGTTTTGGTGCTACAGGTCCTTGTAGCTGTTTACCACTCCTAGTAGTGATTGCCTGCACAGCTGGTGGCGGTTGTTGTTGAGCTGTAATAGAGGAGACCTGATTGGCTTTAAGCAGAGCAAGCTCTTCACTAACTTTCTCAAACTTCTTTAGGAGATTAGAATGCATCTCCATTGTACTCTTTGTATGAGCGGCAAGTAACTGCTCAAGAAGTCTAGCTGTAGCTGAATCAGGTGCAGATGATGGTGGTGTTGAAGGATTAAGGACATCTTGAACTGGCGAAGCAGCCACTTGATGTTGAGGAGCAAACTCTGTTGCATACATGCTCTCTTGGTGTTCTGCATATTGAGGTGTAAACTTGTGGTTTTGTTGTATGGGATCACCAAACTGATTGCATATTGGAGCATTATCCCTTGTGTACGTTTGAGGACTGTAAGCATTGTAGCTGTCATAGCTTGTATCCTGGTAAGGCTTATGATGAACATTATCTTGTTGCTGCACATAGTAGGCTTCAGCTTCTAAGTTTTAAGCATGTCCAAGAGCCGATGTCTTCTCTCTTGCCTTTGGTGGGTGATGTATAGATTGCCCAAGCAACAAGTCTAGCTTAGCATTTAGTGCTAACATATCCAGCTTCGTTTGTTGATCTGAGGTTTCAGTATTCTTCTTATAGCTGTCCTCGTGCTCATCCACATAGTCACCATTACTCAGGGCAAGGTTTTCAATTAGCTGCAAACCATCATCAACTTTTGTACCTAAGAAGTGGCTAGCTGTGTCTAACAGCATCTTGAACCTTGGTGACACTCCTCTGTAGAATGTGCTGAGCAAAGACTCTGTGGAGAAACCATGATGAGGGCACCGCAAAGTGTAACCTTGAAATCTCTCCCATGCTGAACAGAATGGCTCATCTTGTGATTGTTTGAACCCTGAGATGCTCTGCCTTAGTGTAGATGTCCTGGTAGAAGAGTAAAATTTTGCAAGAAACACTCTTTTGCAATCATCCCAAGAACTTACTGATCCAAAAGGCAAAGATCTTTCCCACAAATCCGTACGTTCACCAAGAGAGAAAGGAAATAACCTCAGTTTGAAACCATCTTCTGTGATGCCATATATGTTTTGTAGACTGCAAAGACGCTCAAAGCTGTCCAAGTGATCAAGCGGATCCTCCATAGATGTGCCATTAAAGCGGTTGGCTTGGACCATTGCAATCAAGCTGCTTTTGATCTGAAAATGATGCTCTTGAGATTGTGTAGGAAGAATACCTCTGCGTCTGGTGTGAAAGTAAGGAGCATCATGAGATCCAGTGTGGTGTGCTCTTCTAGCAATCTGAGGCACTGGCCTATGTAACCTTTGAATTGGTGCTTTATTTTCTCTGAACTGAGCGTGATGAGCATGTCTATGATGTTGTTGATCAGCCATTGTACCTGAGAAAACAGAGCAAGAGATGTAAAGCGATTACTAAACTAAAAGGTGATTAAGTCTAAGCAAGAACCTAAACTCAGTTATCTAACAATCCTAGAATGGCATCGGCGCCAAATTGAAGAAGGACTTTTGGGTCTTAATTCAATCCCTCTCTAATCAGATGTAGTATAGATGAGGTTTAATCAATCCATCTAAGAGTTAGAATAAAAGAGATGCAAGGTATTAACTAAGCTTAACCATGTATGATGAAGAAAGATGATTCTAACAACCTAAGTGGACAAAGATGAAATGCAAAAGTGAAAAGCAATACTAACAAGACTAAAGCAATCAATGCAATGCAAAGAAACTAAATGCAACAGGAACTAGTAAAGCAAAGCAATAAAAGTGCAAGAACCAAATTGAAAGCTAAATGTGATAACTTGAAATGCAAGGTAAGAAACGGAACAAAAGCAAGCAACCAAATCAGAGGAAAACAGAACACAAAGTGATGAAAAGCAAAGAACAATGAAGCGCTAGTTCAAGGCTAGAGCAATGATAACTTGGGGATTACTTAGTATCAAACCTAGAGTGTTCAAGACTGATAACAAGCAAAGAACATGATCAAGCCACTAAATCAAACAATCTGTATCAAGAGCAGAAATAAGTAAGTTAAGCACATGTCAGACCCACTTGTGATGGCGTATCTATGCAAAACCAGCCCACAACAAGAACAGAGATGTCTAAGTTAAGCACATGTCAGACCCACTTGTGATGGCGTATCTGTGAAAAACCAGCATGAAAACAGAAGGCTCTTAAAGACCAAACAATATACTAGGACGCAATGTAACCATCTAAGCAATTATCCCAAGCATAGTTATTTCAGGCATTTAAACAAACACTTGTGATTCAGAAAAACACCTATAATATTTCACTTAAACAAGCTACTCAAGCCTTAAGAACAACTAAGCAAGGTGAATCAAGCAAGAATCAAACTAAAACTCCATAAGCTATCAACCAATCATCCCAAAATCTGCTCCAACCTCAAACCATAAGAAACTACTCACAACACATAGAAAAATCAATAGAAATAAGCAGAGATGATAGATCAAACATGATTAAACAAGAACTAGAAGAAAAATGACAAAAGAAATGCAAAACTTTATTAAAAGAGTGATCTTAATCAAAATCCCATAAAAATCTCTTTGTGGTTTCCCACAAGGTCGAAAATAGGATCAAGAAGAAGATAAGATAACAAAAATATAAGCCAAAAGCTTAAATAAGTGAAAGGATAAGGTTTGGTCAAAAGTGTAAAAAGTTGGTCAACTCTCGGATAAAGCATATCGGGGTCCATGGGAAGGTGTTCTGCTCGATGCTGTCAGCTGGATATCGAGGTGGGTTCTCGGTGTTCTCCTTGATGCTACACCTTGATATGCCCCGTGCAGCGCGTATCGACGTCTTTCATCGATGCTTGTCCTCGATGCAGACTAACGGCTTGAAATCTTTGTGCTGATCCTTCTCCTCTCGTCCTGCTGCTTGCATCGAGCACACTCCACGGATGTTCTGCTTGATATGCTTGCTCGATATGGACCAGGCTTTGCAAGAACTCCTCTTTGGACATCTTCTTTGATCATGAGCTGCTTCCATCTCCTCCCCAGCTCCAAGAAACTCCAAAAACACCTGAAAACCACCACAAACATGTACATGTATGCAAATGTATGCAATCCTAAGCTAAATGCATGCTATGTTGATTCTAAGTGCAAACGGTACCTAAATGCTAAACTATAATGCAAAAACAGAGGAAAAGATGCATGAAATGCAGCCGAAAACGATCTAAAATAGCAAGCTATCAACGCTTCCGACATAGATGATATATTCTGATTTCACTGGATAATTAAAAACAGCGGTTGTTGTTACAGATTCTCCTTGAAAATCTATCTTCGTCACTGTTGGTTACTTCCTACAAAATCCGGCTTTACTCAACAGAGATTCGAGTAGATGACATCAAACCTGGTGAATTCGTACTGTCTCTTAGCCACCATCCCTGTTAAATCTTTATTTTACGTCGTCAGATCTGCACCGCCTCTAAGCTGTCGCCCCTTTGAATCCCTGAAATCGATCTATTCCTAATAACATACAGAAACTGAAACATCCACCTTAAGAGAATTGCGGCGGAATACTCACAATCAGATTTTATCATCGACATTCTCCCAAAACAGAGCAAGTATAGACATATAATGAGTTTATATAATACGCATGTGGACAGCAGCAAGTGGATAGCAGCGAGTGGATGGCAGTGAGTGGATACATTGCGCGTCCATGAGTATCATCATATGAGATTGTGATCATTAGATTGTGTCTATTATAATGCATATCTGAAGTGATTCCATGAGATTGTTCGTGCGGTGTGTCCACAGAGTGCGTCTATTAGAGTAGTATATCCCGGATAAGTTAGCATTAATAGGTAACACAAAAACTTCTTTTTATGCGGATCTGATGTTACAAGTAGTTGTCCACAATGATCTATCTATGACCATCTGTCCAAAATATATTGAAACAGAAGCAACATTTTTATTCTGTATTTTAGGATAAGGTTATATTCATCAATAACAAACGCATCTCATGGATGAATAAATTGTAGCTGAAGTAGATGTTATGTTTCTGTTTTTATTATTTGTGCTTGGCAAAGCTTAAGAAACTCAATTTTTGTATTAACACAACTGTCATACTTTTTAAAAAGAATTTGCTTATCATTGTGTATAAATTATTCAATCTTTAAGTTATCATAATGTTTTTGTTCTTTAGTTTGGCTGTTTATGGCTTTAGTGGTTGCAGAGAATTTGTGTCTATTGTTTTATTATTGGTGAACTCACAATGTTAATTTTCTTAGCAACTAATATATATGTTCGTCCACAAAGCATTGTCCACGATGAATTGTCCACTATTGGTAAAAAAACAAACTAAAGTAATAAAAAATCAGTAAATTTGTTTTGTTACAAATATAGGATGGTTGAATATGCAGCTGTCCATGATGCACCTTCCTCGAAACATAATCCATATGATTTATCTCTTTTGACATGTTTCATGCAATTGCATTCTATTTAGATGCTCGCAAAAAAAATCAAAATCTTCTAAGATATATGGGAAATTATAATTTTGGACATAATTTTTTAAAATTTATGATGTGTGATCTCACTTAATACCCAAAATCTTTTAAAATCCAGGGGAAATTATGATTTTTGGTTCTTCATACAAAATATTGTGGACAGGTTCTTGGATATTGTGTTATGGATTTAGAGTTGTGAACAAGACGTTGGGTTTAAACATGTCGCATGGTGGCTTCCCTCTGTGATGAGAGTTTTTGCATGTATAACCAGGATCTGGGAGTATAATAATATTAAATGTACAACAATTGATGAAAAACTGTTTTCTTCTTCTCAAAACCTTTTCTTCTCCACCATGGGTGCTTCTTCACCTTGGATCTCCTCTGCTGCTTCCCGTGTTTCGGAAGAACCCGATTCTTCTCTGCCATGGCTGCTTCTTCACTCCACACCTCAATCTCTCCGCGTAGTTTCCTAACTCTTTCAAAACTATCTCTAAATCACAACGCTCATAATTTTTTCTGTGAAACGAATATGTCCACGTCCATATGTCCATGAAAATTTGTCCACTGACAGTAGAAAAAAAGTTAATACAACCTAATCGAAGTAGAAAAGAACACCCTCTTATGACATATTGTATGAGCATCCCTATTATGTACACACACCCACATGGACACACATACATGGACACAATATTTTCTGTTTCAAAGAAAGTGGAGAGTGTTGAAAACTGTGTGAACAGAATCTATAATATGGACACACATGCATGTACAAACACACAGGGACAAATCTTTTCTCTTTCAAAGAAGATGGACAGTGGAGAAAACAAGAAAGTGTGAAGAGATGAAGACGGTAACATCATATATATGTCTGTCCATGAAGCACGGTCCACGAATCACTTGGAAAATAGCACATGGACATAGGCCTATGGATGCATATATAAGGACAATTGAAGTAAACGACCCATAGACAAAAGAATATGCACAATAGACTCATCCACGTGCTTCTGTAGAGGAACGAATGGAAAGGTGCTGATGTACAGAAACTATGAATTTGTGTACTATATTCTAGTTATTTTCCATTGTGACTATCACTTAGTGTCCATTAAATTGTATTATCCTATGATCGATAATAAAGTAGTATCCACCAAAAGAAGCTATCAACCTAAGCCAGATTTAACAATATATTAACCAATTTGTGTCCGTCGAGTTGTGTCCGTAAAACTGTTTATATCGAGATATGTCCATCAAATTATGTCTATCGAGCTGTGTTCAAATCAAAGCGTGATTCTTCCTTCTTTATTTTATTAGGGTTCTTATTTTTAAGATCTGCCCGACATGATTAGAGTCGTCGAAGGTGGTCTTGGTTTTGGAGGAATAGATCGGGGTTACAGAGGAGTAGATCTGGGTTGCAGAAGAGTATATGTAGGTTAAAGAGAACTAGATCCGGGTTACAGATGGATAGAAATTGCAGAGTAGTAAATTTGGGTTCATTGAAGAGGAATAGATCCGAATTGTAGAGGTATAGATCCAGATTGCAAAAGATATAATGAATAAGATCATAAGAAGAAAAAGAAGAAGAAGAATAAGATCATATCAGAAACCCTGTCAGACATACAGCGGTGACAGCGTCGAGTGACGAGAACAACAAAATAATTGGAAATTTTCTTCTATGTAAAGTAGAATATGATAGATATGGAGCTGGCGAGGGGCAAAAGTAGAATAGATTGGGAAACAAAATTACTGGTTTTCTTAATACAGAGAAGCAGCGGTGAGGCAAATTTCATAGGCATAGTGCAGTAGTAATTAGAGAAGATATTTTAGATAATTCTCTTATCTCGGAAAGAGAAAAAATGTCTAAAAGTACCTCATAAGCAGAAAGTGCTTAATTTTGTTATGGAAAATGCTAAAAATGCCTCTGAACGTAATAAATTCGTAATATTCTAGTGTTATTTTTGTTCGTTTTTGTAAAATTTATCTAAAAAGAATCTTGACTATGTAAATAATCGAATTCTAATGTTTATGCATGAAAACCTTAGTAAAATGCTTGGTTAAGCATTCACTTATGATATTAAAAATAGAACAAAAATGGGTATTATCACAACATTTAGAAGAGATGTTTTTTTTACCTTGCCAACAATAAAATTCAACAAGAATTTTATCCATTGGCTCATTAGCCAAATCCTGAAGCCCAACGCTTAAGTCCGGCTATCTCATCTTTACAATACACCAAAATACCAAATATATTCTAAGGTTTTTAAAACCTAGTTACAATTTCTCCACTTTATATTAATAAGTTCTAAAGTTTTTTAAACCTTGTTACAATTTCTCTGTTTTGTATTAATAAGAGGGATTTAACCTCTAACTTCCAAGTGGGACATTCACCAATGTATATTTTAAGCTTTACAAACAATTCAATATAGACCATAATTTCTCATTCAAACCCACTCCAATTTTGACATGTGACATTATATGTTATAATGTTCATGACTATGATTTCATTGTGCTCAGCATCCGGTTATTCCGACGAACGTCTTTGCCGAAAACTCATCAGAAGTTATCTAAAACTATTTCAACAAAAAAAAGTTCCAACAATCCCTCGTATGAATATAAATGACTTTAGACACATTAAGACTCTATATAGTTGACAGACTTGACTTCCTAGACAAGACTCGACAAAACTCAAAAGGGGAAATTGCTGAATATGACTCAAAACTTGATTTGAATTGCAAAACTAGACCCTCTATTGCATGTTTGACAAAAATAACTCACAGGGGTAGTGAAATTACAATATTATCCCTTCTGACCAAACAAAAAACGCTCGTCGCAATGACTATTTTATCCCCGAGAAGTCTACTTGAGCTCGAATAGACTTCTCGAGTAGACTTCTCCGAGAAGTCGAGAAGTCTACTCTGGAATAATGTCTTTACCATTAATTAAAAAAATTATGAAAAATAATTTGGTGAAAAAATTATCAAAATAACAAAAACATATACTTTTTACACCTATTAAAAATAAAATTTGACACAAAATAATTAATTTAAATAATCATAGATAAATTAGGTTAGAAATCAATACTAAGTAGACTTCTCGGATTCTAAAGTAGACTTCTCAGGAATAGACTTCTTGGAGAAGTCTACTTTATTTTAATTTCTTTACCACTAATTTTAAAAATTATGAAAAATAATTTGGTAAAAACATTATATACACAAGTAAAAAAGATACATTTAGCATCTGTATAAAAAAATCATGAAAATGAATCAATTTATAAGTTTCATAAGTATACAAATCTAAAGGGTTAGGGTTGAGGTTTAGGGTTTAGGGTATAAGAGTGTAATTTTTAGGGTTTGCACAAATTTTATATGAATCATAGTTTATGGTTCAGTTAATGAATCATGGTTCATATATTTGTTATTTTAACTATGACTTGTCAATATGGTAAGTAATTAATGTTTTCATATAAGTTTTAATTAAAAAAAATTGATTTAGGGTTTAGGGTTAAGTAGACTTCTCGGACCGAAGTAGACTTCTCTCGAGTAGACATCTCAGACCAAAGTAGACTTCTATCTAGTAGACTTCTCTTACCGAATTAGAATCAAAAGTAGACTTCTTTGACCGGTTATGTCCGAGTAAAATAAAAATAATCACTGAACCGAATAATATTACTAACCTATTTTTAACCGGCCTATATATTTCATTTTTACCAGAAAGTAACCCATTCCACAAACCCTAGTTTCTCTCGACTCGTAACCAGCGTTTGGGCGATTTCTTTCGCCATTTCTGTCGCCGTACATACCGTCGTCGCCGTTCATACCGTCGTCGCCGTTCATACCGTCGTCGCTGCCGCTAATTCAACTCATCACCACCGTTTGTAAATTGTCAACGGAGGTAATCTCTGTTCTCCTTTCTCAGATCTCTCACTTCTGTATATCTCTTTATCTGTATATAGACCTTAATCGATTTCGTTCATCTCTTTTCATCGCCGCCTCTATTGCCTTGTCGCCTCGTCGCCTTGTTACTGCTAGTAATTCTGTCCTCATTTCTCTTTGTCCGGCATCTGTTAGATTCAATTTTTTGCCCTAGATATCATCGCCACCGCTAATTTGGAAATTTTTTGTTTGGATTTACAGATGTCGACAACGCTGTTGGTTGTCTCCGCCGGATTTCAGTGTTCGCAAAGGTAATTTATGTAACTAGTGATTTATTTTAGAATTCGTATAAGTAGACTTCTCTAGAGTAGACTTCGCTTTCGAGTAGACTTCTCTTTCGAGTAGACTTCTTCTCGAGTAGACTTCTCTTTCGAGTAGACTTCTCTAAGTAGACTTCTTCTCGAGTAGACTTCTTCTCGAGTAGACTTTTTCGCGAGTAGACTTCTCGGAGAAAAGTAGACTTCTTTCTGAACTAGACTTCTGCCATTTGCTAATAATTATATATTTCTTACATATTTATGTCATCTTTGGTTTTGCAGGATGGAGAAGCAGCCCAAGTTTCCAAGGAGATTATTCACAAAGGACAAGGAGCCCCAACCTGGGAAAAGTATAGCCTACTACAGCAACAGTAGGAAGTTGTTTCCTGCATTGGAAGCAGTACTGGAAGCAGATATATGGGAAGAGCTTTTGGAATCAAGGCTTGGTGTTTTTCTAAAGTTTTACAAACTGAATTTTGGTTGGGCGTCGAGGGTGGTGCAGTTTATTCTTGGTTTTCAGCTGGACTGCAAGAAGAAGTATGAGATATGGAGTCTCATAAATGCAACCCCACTTCGGTTTTCACTCAATGAGTTTGAACAACTCACCGGTCTCAACTGCGAGGATGTTGAGGAACTGGAGGAAGCAGAAGTTACTCCTGAGATGAAATATTTCTGGGAGAAGTTTGGCGTTAGTATAGATGTTGGCCCCACCATTGATGAACTTACTGAAGCATGTAAGCGTGCTGGGGAGTGGACATGGGATGAGAAGCTTATGCTAGGATATTTATCCATCTTCGCTGGATTTATCGAGGCAAGGAAGATGGATTCACCCACACGGTTGAACTATGTCAGACTAGTTATGGATGTCGAGGCATTTGCAAATTACCCGTGGGGAAGAGTGGCTTTCAAGACCCTCATAGAGTCTGTCAAAAGAGCTGATTTGACGAAGACTGTTACTCTCTATGGGTTTGCCGAAGTGCTCCAAGTTTGGGCGTATTATGCTATGCCAGATTTTGGGAGGCATTACGGAAATCCTCTTCCCAACAACCCAACTCCACCGGTGCTGGCTTTCAACGGTTGCCGAGGACGAAAATACATCAAAGAAGCTATGTTGAAACAGGTAATCGTAAACTATATTTACTTCTCGAGTAGACTTCTCCTCGTCTCGAGTAGACTTCTCCTCGTCTCGAGTAGACTTCTCCTCGTCTCGAGTAGACTTCTCCTCGTCTCGAGTAGACTTCTCCTTGTCTCGAGTAGACTTCTCCTCGTCTCGAGTAGACTTCTCCTCGTCTCGAGTAGACTTCTCCTCGTCTCGATTAGACTTCTCCTCGTCTCGATTAGACTTCTCCTCGTCTCGAGTAGACTTCTCCTCGTCTCGAGTAGACTTCTCCTCGTCTTGAGTAGACTTCTCCTCGTCTCGAGTAGACTTCTCCTCGTCTCGAGTAGACTTCTCCTCGTCTCGAGTAGACTTCTCCTCATCTCGAGTAGACTTATCCTCGTCTCGAGTAGACTTCTCCTCGTCTCGAGTAGACTTCTCCCCTTATCGAGTAGACTTCTCCTCGTCTCGAGTAGACTTCTCCTCGTCTCGAGTAGACTTATCCTCGTCTCGAGTAGACTTCTCCTCGTCTCGAGTAGACTTCTCCCCTTATCGAGTAGACTTCTCCTCGTATCGAGTAGACTTCTCTCGAGTATAATTCTTTGCGTAGACCTCTGTAACATATATATTCCAATTGTTTGCAGGTTAGCTTCAACAACTTTTATGTCAAGGAACGGGAGGAAATGTTCCCTACCTGGGATGATGAGGTAGACGATGTCCTTATCGAGAACGTTGCGGGAGCCATGTTTAGGGAGTTTGGTGGTGGTCGTTGGAAGTGGAAGCCTAGTCATTGGCGGTCCAAAGGGGTTAAGAAGTTAGAGGCCACAAAGGGCCAAAAAAGGAAAGTTAAAGATGATGAAAGCCGTGTTGACCCAGACGATGGGAGCATGAAGAAGACTTGTCCAGTGCCTCCTGCTGCCATAGAAGAGGAGGGTTTGAAGAGTCTTGCTGAGGCGATGAAGCAACATTTCTCAGAATGTTGCAGAACATTGTCTGGGGAAATAAAGGCTGGGTTTGAGGCCTTCGATAAGAAGTTGTACCTCCTCTCTGAAAAGGTTGTCGCCGTGGAGCATACTGTTGCCAAGATGAAAGAGCCAAAGGATGAGGAGTATGTCAAGTCAAACGATGGTCGGGTTAGTACCGATCCCTCTCTCAAATCTACTAAAAAGACTTCTAAGACTGCTAAGCCTGCTATTCCTTCGTTGAGTCCAGTTCTTAGGCTTACTAGGGCAAGAGCGAGGTCTTCCAAAAAGAACTAGATGTTTTTCTATTTTTGTATGTTTTTAAAAATTTGTACCTGTACCGTGTAATCTGACTTATGTTTCGTTTACTTTAATAAATTCCAATAAATAAAACCGTTTATTTTGTCATGTTGTTCTTCTCAGTATCATGTATAATGCATTATTTCAGAAAAAACCATGTGAGAGTGTCAACCGCGAGGACGTGGATAGTGTCGTATTTGTCGAGTCGCGGAAACAAACGAAAGAGGATTTGGAGGTGCAGTTAAGGAAACAGCAGTCAAAGAAGGTCGCGGCACAAATTTTGTCACGAGCCAAGACCTCCGAGAAGACAAGGAGGTTGTCTAGACTAGGCGCTGGATATGATCCTTTTGCTCCCATTGATGCAGCGAAGAATAAAGCTGTAACTGAGTTTTTCAAACGTCTTCCGTAAGTTCTCTGTATAAAACAAGTTGTGAGTCTTGTGATTGTGTACTAATTAAAGTCTGATGATTATGTACTAATTTTGTCTGCAGAAATTGGCCGAGTAGACATGCTAAGAAGTACCCAGTAAACCACTGGTGGTGGCTGCTGAGGACGCCACAACAATGGCTCGCAGATACGGTTAGTCTTTCTCTCGAGTAGTCTTTCTCTCGAGTAGACATCTTATCGAGTAGACTTCTCTCGAGTAGACTTTTTCTCGAGTAGACTTCTCTCGAGTAGACTTTTTCTCGAGTAGACTTTTTCTCGAGTAGACTTCTCTCGAGTAGACTTCTTCTCGAGTAGACTTCTTCTCGAGTAGACTTCTCTCTAGTAGGCTTCTTCTCGAGTAGACTTCTGTTTCTTGACTTTTGTTTCTGACTTTCTTAACTTCCCTATTTGGCGATGTAGCACATGGATGCTGTCATCAACCTGCTGAGACATCGATTCATGGAACATCCACAATGGTTTAGGAGTGATCGTATATGCTTACTTGATACGATTTTGAGCATGATGTGGCGTACCAAGTACGCGGATTTTCTTGCCACCAAACCGAATCCCGATGGCTCAGGTAGACAACTGCCGCCTGGTGCCTTTGATTATTACACCGGTGAGACACCAGTGTACTGCAAAACAGGCAAGACATGGGGGGTGGACGTCGATGACATATACACGCCCTTGAATGTAAAGGATGATCATTGGGTTGCTCTGTGTATCTCTATACCTCAGAGGCACATTCTCATTTGGGACAGTCTCGTTCATCATTCTAGCGCTGCGGAAATAGCGAAAGCAGTTGAGCCTCTTGCAGTCATGCTGCCTTATCTACTTCGGGAAATGGCTATCCGAGAAGATAAATACAAGTTCCCATATGACGCTTTCACGCATACACGGCTAGAAGCAAAGGAGGTGCCACAGCAAGGGCCAGGTGGTGATTGTGGAGTTTATTGCCTTAAGTTTATTGAATATCATGCTCTTGGACTGCCATTTCCTCCGTCACTGTGTCCCGCCAACATGAAAGTTATCAGACAGAAACTTGTGGTTGATATACACCAGGAGACCAAGTGCCACGGACCTCCAAACCAGGATTGGGCGAATATGGGGTTATACGAAGGCACCTGACTTCTCTTCTCTCGTGTATTATTTTTTGTAACGAACTATTTTTTTGGTGTATCTGGTTGATGTGGTTAGAAAGTTTTTGGTATAACCCGTCAAAGAACAGAATATGTAACCGTAGGTTAACATGTAACATGGATTGTGTTGAATTCTTGGGTTGCTGAATTTATGGAGTAGACTTCTCTCGTCACGAGTAGACTTCTTATCAAGTATACTTCTCTAGACTCGAGTAGACTTCTTAAAGACAATAATAATACATAACTTAATGATGATTCAGAGGGACATTTCCCCCATTTATATTACATATCTTGACAACCTAGTAGACTTCTCGTGTCACGCGTAGATTTCTTATCAAGTAGACTTCTCTAGACTCGAGTAGACTTCTTAAAGACAATAATAATACATAACTTAATGATGATTCAGAGGGACATTTCCCCCCATTTATATTACATATCTTGACAACCTATTAGACTTCTCTTGTGTCAAGTAGACTTCTCGACTTGTTCAGATTCAATCAGCACCATCATCGAATCTCTACATATGATTTTATTGAAGTTAGACTACATAACGACTTGGCATGAGATAAAACAAAACACACTAAGTACAATGTAAATATTAACTTACACAATAGGGGCGAGTATGACCAGGTTGCTTGCACTTGGAGCAACTGTATTGCTTATGCATCTTTCTTGGTCTTGTGCCTTTCTTCCTAGACATTTCTAGCCAAGTTTGCCATCTAGATTTTTTCTTTCTTCCAGGAGGAATCTTTATGATTCGAACACCACATGGTTCCTTCTTGACATCATTTTCATCAGAAATAGGCAGGTTAATGGGATGGGAGTAGGCCGCATATAAGGATTCTCGTGAGTAAGATGGACACACAAGTGTTGACAGTTTCACGTTGGCCTCTTCTGCCGCTGCAATAACATGTGAGCAAGGGATTTTTTCAACATCATACACACCACAAGAACACTTCCTTTGTTGCAAATCAACAATACAATCTCGTGATCCACCCTTAACAAAGAAACGCCAGCCATCAATGGGTTCTGCCTTCAAATCTCCTGCCTCATATTCTCGAATTGCCAATAGATACTCTACTCCACGGGTATGGCTCGTTGTGAGACTTAGAGCATCTTCACGCCTTTTATGATACCATCTCCCGAGCTTTGTTCTTATAAACTCTAACAGAAATGTGATGGGAAACCCTTTGGCTTCCTTAACAGCCGCATTGATCGATTCTGCGATGTTGCTAGTCTTTATGTTGTACCTGTCTCCCGGGAAATGGACTCGTGACCATAACCTCGGGTCCGCAGTCTCCAAATATTGAGCAAGTCTGGGGTTTACCTCTCGGATTGCATCCATGTTTCGATTATAATCGTAAGTCGTATGTGCATATGCAGCACCTTTCACCAAGTACATGAGTTGCTTCCCGTGAAACTTAGTCACAATGTTTTGCTGCAGATGATAGTAACATATACCTCATGTTGCCCATGGTATGACATTCTTAAATGCATCAGCTATGGAGTCGTGCCGGTCAGAAACTAGGACAAGCGGATACCCATCTGAGAAACATCTACTCAATTTGGTGAAAAACCAATTCCATGAATCATTACACTCAGAATCCACAATTCCAAAAGCCAAAGGAAATATCTGAAAGTTACCATCCTGTACGGCTGCCACTAGCAAAACACCTCCATACTTCCCAGTTAGATGAGTCCCATCTACAACAATCACTCGCCTCAAGTACTTAAAACCAGCTATGGAAGCTCCAAATGAAATAAAGAGGTACTTAAATCGATCCATCTCATCGCATACAAGGTCTGTGACACTTCCCGGATTAGCTCTCTCAATTTGACGCAAATAAGAAGGCAGCTTCTCATATCCATCTTCTGCTGTTCCTCTCACCAATTGTTGGGCATATATCAAAGCTCTATAAGATGTGGTGTAACTGAGGTTTAGACCAAACATCACCTTCATAGAATCTCTGATATGCTTTGGCACAATTCCATCGATTATGCCAACTCGTTCCACAAACAGAGCCCCAATGTACTTAGGTGTACAACGTCTACGATGAGCTGACCGGTCTATCATAGAACAAGTATGATCTTTCAGATACTTTGTCACCCAGAATGTGTTTGCTTCGTTCTTCACACCCGCTCTAACCATCCAAACGCATCCTTTGACTGAACATTTTGCTACAAACAAAGACGTTGTAGACTTATATACTTTGAAAGCAAATCTCTTCATAACTGCCATCAATCGCAACTCAGATACAAGCTTCTCCTTGCTAGGAAAACTCTGATTAACAAAGATTTTAGACGACCAACTACTATCCAGTCGATCAAAACCACCACAACGCTCTCTTACACCCTCAACTTCATCCTCATCTTTAACTTTCCCGTACTCACTGTAATCCACATCTGAGTCATCATACTTTTCTTTCATATTCTGATTAACTTCATCTTCATTCAAACTATCAGCTTCATCCTCATTTTTAACGTTTTCATCCCAATCTTCAGCGTCTTCATCCCAATCTTCTTCAGCATCAGAGCACGTATCCGCATGTCCATCCACATCATCATTCTCATGGTCCACTATCCTACTCGAAACACAAAGGCGAACACCATGCATCTTACTTAACTCAATCAAGCTCTGAACATGTCTATCATTTGTGACATACATAGGCGGAGAATCAGGAGGCATATGTTGAAGCATCTGAGGTGGTAAGGGATAGGATAACTCCACCTTTGTTTCCTTTTCCAGCATATAATCCTCTTGCACCATTCCAAGAAGCTCAACATGTGTGCAACCATCTCTTAAGAACAACATCCGCCCTCATTTGTTATTATCCACCTCGAACTGCCAAACTGATTCAGTCTTAACCCATTCTCCATAAACAGCGGGTATGTGAACCATTCTCTGTGAAAAAAAAAATCAAATCCAAACCACATTAGACATCAACGTTGCATAAGTAGACTTCTCGGTAAGTCGAATGAAGTCTACTTAGTAGACTTCTATAGTAGACTAAGAAGTCTACTCTTAATAAGCTAAGTATCATATAAAACATGAAAACTCATTCGACTATACCTATAAAATATAAACATGCAAAACTTATACATAAGCAAGAAAACTTAATAACAGAAGCTTAGGATCACAAAAATCATAAAAATTCGTTATATATTGTATATAAATGATTTTTTTTTTAAAACAAGAAAAGTAGACTTCTCGGATAAAAGTAGACTTCTCGTAGGTTAGTTTTCCAATTGCCAAAATATTAGTAGACTTCTCTATGAAAAGTAGACTTCTCGGAGAAGTCTACTTTCGTAAGTAGACTTCTCGCAGGTCATTTTTGCAATTGACCAAAAAGTCAAATATTTTGCAATTGCAAAAATGACCTGCCAGAAGTCTACTTACGAAAGTAGACTTCTCCGAGAAGTCTACTTTTCATAGAGAAGTCTACTCTGAAAAGTCAAAGGTTGGTCAATTGCAAAAATGACCTGCTTCTAAAGAAGTCTACTCGAGAAGTCTACTTTATTTTTTTTATTATCAAAGGAAATGGAGTAGACTTCATTCGGACCAAAAGAAGTCTACTTTTTCATGCGGTCAATTGCAAAACTAACATGGGCGTTGACTAGTAGACTTCATTCGGACCGAGTGAAGTCTACTTTCGGAGCCCAGAACTAAAAAACACCAAAATTGACTGAAAATCCGACTTACCACTCGCCTTTAGCTTCTTTTCTGGTCAAGATCTTCGATCCTAGCCACAATGAAAGAAGCACAACCGCAACAAACAACCAAATCGCCGAAATATAGAAATTTTTATGAACTTCAACTTTTTAATAGACAAATTATAGAGTTTTTGGGAAGAAAATAGAGAGGAAATGGAAGAATAGAAGCTTAAAGGGAAAATAATGAGCTCAACAAACTCAAAAATGGGTTTTTGCCACCATTAAAGCTTCAAAATTGGTTGAAAATGGTGGTTGGGTGAATTGATGATGATGGCATTTTCGTAAATAAGTGAGGAAGATGAGGATTAGTTGGTCAATTGAATTTTCGAAAATAAATAAAATTAATTAAAAACAATGGTAATTTCGTGAATAACTGAAACTATGAGGGATTGTTTGGACTCAAAATGGCAAATGTTGGGAAGATAATTTTTGTGGGTTAGATTTGCAATTCAAATCAAATTTTAGGTCATTTTTGCAAGTATCTCAACTCAAAAAAGCTTTTGGGAGTACAAATACAAAATCCACTGCATATGAGTTAGTAGTATTTTTCAGTCTTGAAGTAGTCATTATTAATAACTATCGAATTTACTCGAGCAAGAGATGAACATGGTTTCTTGAACCTTCTTGTCTTTGATGTAAACCGAGACTATGTTCTCTATCGTATTCATTTTAACCATGAACATGCCTAGTAATCATAAGTGAATTTAGAGAATATAGCATTTCTTTTATTCTCATATAAACGATGGTATCTCACACTCATAAAATAATTTGCCATTAACTTTGTTTAAAGAAGCATCTTGTAATACTCCACTTATATTTTAAAGTTATGAATTCAAATCATTAAAAAAAGACTTTTTTCTTCTACACATACATATAATACTGTTCAACCTCTTAGGAACTGGACAGAGATATAATCTCACACTGCTCTTAACAGATTCAGTTTGACAGAGTTTTCTCTTTAAATTTATTTCTTAAGATTTTCAATTATATAAGTGGGATTACCATCAAACCTCATCTTAAATCATAGGCTTTTAACCTATTCTTCTAAATGATAATAATTTAATACCATGACACACTTTTAATAAATAGATCTTACGTTGTCATCTGATCAAACATAACTTAATGAAATTACTTCATTTAAGATCAATTATCTAAATAGTTTTATGTCATCTTAAGATATGAGTAGCCATTATACACAAAATCTAGTGTATAACTATAGTCGATTGAGTGTACGTATATACTCGTACTAGTTTTTCTCACATATATTTATTATCTACCAAGTTTAAAAACTTATAGATTTTCTTAACTTTATCTAAAACTATAAATTTAAATTCTATAATTAATCTGTTTCACAAAATTAATTTGGAAAATATCAATGATATTTATTTAACTGTTAAGCGTAAAAATAAATTCATTCATGAACTTTTAGTTTCAGATATCAAAAAACAAATCCATAAACTTTTAGTTTCAAGAATCAGATAACCAATTATTATAATTGTATCTATCCAAACTAAATGTGAAATTTTTTAGTTTCAGAAATCAGATAACCAATTAACATAATTGTATCTGTCCAAATTATATGTTCTTTCACAGTTATGTAAATTATTTTTTTATTTCTTTTTGAACAAAGTTTTACAAAGTGAGACTCTTGTTGTTACCTTGGGAAAAAGATGGATCTTGTACTAACTGTAGGAAGCTAATCAGGTCTTTCAACTTATGTCTTTATTAGACGTTTGAATAAACATAAACTAACTTTCCCTCGTAAGGTACGAGGAAACAAAATAATTCACACTACCAGTTTCATCATTTTAAAAACAGATTAAAAATTTATATAAAAAATGTAAAAACGACGCATTCTTTACATCAATTTTACAGAATACGAATATTTATATACTATCTTGATAGCTGTATTGTAAAAGTACTGATATTATCGGGATTGGTTAAATAACTTAAATCAAGTAGTATCATATAGGGAGAATAAAACTGTCACAAGAGATTTACAACAAATCATGTACTATCCCATACATTGTTAGAAAAACCAATTTATTCCAATCATAAAACTTTACATTTGAAAGAAAAAGAAAAAAAAAACCCAAGAATTGAGACCAGATCTTCAACCATGTCAGAAATCTTACAATATGGATCATCTTAATAATACACAAAAGGTTCTTTAGAACAAAGGACCTGTTTAGATTAGAGCCTCTGCCTGCTGAAACCGTGGTGGTTCGCTCTGCAGTTGATACATTTGGTGTTGTGACCAGTACGCGTGTGCCTTCAGAACACGGTCCAGAAGAACCTGCGGCACAGGCTCTCCTCTCCGCTGCTGTGGCGATATCCTCGCCGTGTGGACCAGCGTCTTCCATTTATCCTAACATAAGCAGAGAGACTCAATACAAACAACAACGATAGTACCATTTTCAAACTGTTACAGTAGATACTAACCTTGAGATCTACATAGGTACGGTGCTCTGCGTCCTCAAAGGCACGAACCTTAACGTCTCTCCACCTGCAGTTTCAAACATGTATATACAAAACAGTTCGTCGTCATCAAAAGCAACACGAGGACAAGAACGCTAATTCATTGTTTTGTTTTGTATTCTACCTTCCGGTTCCGAGGTTCTCAACAGCTTGGACAAGTGCTTCTACTTCAGTAACTGAGAAAGGTCGACGAATTCTGCGATGTGCAGCATGCTGCTGCTGCTCAGTCCTTTTAAATTTACGGTTAGGAGACTGAGGTTCTAACAATCCAATGGGAACCAAAGCTCTAGAATCATCTGCTTGGGATGGTGCTGTGTCATGATTAGAGTTCAACATACTGTCTTGGCATAACGTCAAATCATCACAGGCATGCTCTGAGAGGTAACTGGCAGAGAGAGAGAGAGAGAGAGAGAGAAGAAAATAAATGACCTTAAGCCGCAAAAGAATGAACTTTCCTCAGAGAGTGAAGAGAAGTGTGAACCTGGATAACAATGGTTGAGACGTAGTTTCTAAGCAGGGCTCAAGGCTGAAACCAAGAGAGTCCAAGTGAGTGTTCTCCTCAGAGATCCCAGTCTGAAGAAGGGTTTTGCTATCGTCTCGTACTTTCTTCCCTTGAACCATCAGCCCTACTCGGAGTCCATCACCGAGTATGGTGGTCACTGCTTCCATCACCATCCGCTGACAAACCAGACATTAACAAAAAAAAAAGGTAAGTTCTTGATCAGAAATATTAAGCACAACTAGGTTTGTGTATTACACCTTCAAGGAGCCAACAGTAGCAGTTTCTGGAATCTCTACGAAAAGCTCAGGCACCCTAAAAGATTTGATCCGCAGCCTCACTAAACAGAAACGAAAGGAAAAAAAAAACTCAAAATCATACTCTTTTTCTCAATAAAACAATAGCCAACAACGGTTTCAGAGACTGAGACTTACCATGATGGTCCCTTGACACAAAAGACGCATTTCGGCTTTTTATGGAAGATATTGTTCTGCCTCCTGCAGATCAATTTGTGAATCCGCGTTACAGAAACAGCAGCAGAGACTGACAATATCCTAACAAGAGAACGAGAAGATGAATATTTTAATTCTAACCTTTATATGTCTTTGCTTTCAAACGGTAATCATCAGAATTCGAATCAGAAATACTGTCAAAGTATCTCCTTTTCTTGATGGGATAATTCCTCTGATGCTGATGCAAGTAATAACTCCTCTTAGAGCAATACCATGGTTTTGCATCTGCAAAAAGGTACCAAAACAAAATCACAATTATTACAATGATAAACTCAAAACAAAAAAAAACATTAGTCTGAGCAATTTTTACCTGCATTGTTCTTGGAGCCTCCTTTCCAATGTTTAGATGCCAATATCTTCCTGATTCTTCTGTCTCCAATACGAGGCACAGTCCTAGTCACACGAGGGCGAATATACCCGGTGAAGTTTTCATCATCATCATCATTATCTCTACTAAATAAATTTACATCATCCCGAGATCCATGGAGACCATCATCGATCCCACATGCTCCCACCTCGGTACTAATGTTACTACCTATACTAACTACAACATCAGGTCTTGCGTCACCACCATTCACACCAAGCTTAAGCTCCTGACTCAAGTTCTCAACTTCACAAGAATCACTATCATCACCTTTCACCACATTCTCTACTTTCTTACAAGGATCTGTTATCACAGAGCTGAATCCACACCGAACATCAACATCCTCAGATAACTTCACGGTGTTTTCTTCAGCCGGAGTCTCCTTCTTTACAGTATTCTGTACAGATACACCCGAGCTTTCGCCCTCGAGCAGCAAGCTTCCAGCTACGGTGGCCAATAGCTCGATCGCGCACATTTTCTCATCTCCTGACACTTTCTTCTCGTAGATGCGCCTCTTCTGGGGAAAATCGAACAATGCGAGTGATCATGTAAATGGATCATCCATGTTTAGTACAAGAGCTAAACCGAGAGAATAGCAATGCTTATTTTACCCGAACTGATCTCGAAGCTCGTGCCTTTGCAGGCAAATGGTAGCCATCGTCTCCAAATTCCAAGACTTTATGCGACGCCATTACTTGGATGCATAACACGACGGTGTGATTGTCCAAAGCGCGAGAAGCGATCGATGAGAATTTCACAATCTGTAGAATTGGAAACAAGAACCATAAGACTTGATTCACATGAATCATCAACAATTGGGAATATGAGGATAACAGATCGGAGATCTGGGTTTTGGGATTGCATCAGAAGCAAAAACAAAAAAAGGGGTTTTTGAATCGACCCGGAGGAGAAAAATCTTAAAACCATCCTAAAACCCTGATGAAACATAAGATCCGAATCGAGAAGGGGAAGCGTAATTCAATAGATTTAGGCACAGAGAAACCTGAAGAAAAAGCTTCGATCTCGGAATCAAGGAATATTGCAGATTAGAGACACTTCAAATTCTCAGATCGGATTCACAGATTATGCTGTGATAACAAAACGACAAATATCGATGGAAGATGATGATAAGTTTCAAAAGATAATGAAAACAACTTTAAGATCCAGAACCAGAGAACATGAAAATTAGGAATATTTTGCAGATCAAAATTCACATGAAAAACGAAAAAAAAAATTCCTTCGCTGTCATCAAAATATCTCGGACGATCAAACAAAAACACAAAACTTTCGACACAATCGAGAAGACAAAACCATAATTTTGAAAATAAAAAATCTCACCTTTCTATAAATCTTCAGTTCCCAGACGAGAATTCCAAGACGATTAAACAGTTAAAAGAAAATTTCGACGAATTCTCCAGAAAAAATGCGAGATCGGAGACAAAGTATTCAGAATCAGAATTCTTCACGCACTCAACCAAAAATCTTTTCTCACTAACCCATGTTTTCCCCCGAGAAAGTGACGGGAAATTTTTACTTGTTTCAAACGCTACCCATATGATTTTCTCTCACCACCAGAAAAGGGATAATCAAATGAAAGAAAATTAAAATACAAAAATGAAAAACCCTTCAATTCAAAGAACCATTTACGCCTTTTCTGCTTAAACCCCTCCATAGCCTTATAGCTTATCAAATACCGGACGTACCGGTATTACCCGTCCCGTTCTTACCGGCCATAGCAAGTAAAAACATTCACCTAAAGACTCGGTTCTTTCTCCATGCTCGGTGGCCCACGACACACTCGTAAGTCGTAAGTTCTCAGATCTTGACACGTAGCATCGATGTTATCATCACATGGTTTCGGTCCGTGGCCTTGAGAAAATTACGTCTGGTCACTGATATAAAAAACAGAAATCCAATTGGGGAGTATTATTCTTATTTATTTATTTTGACATTTGGGGAGTATATTATTTTAGTTTCTGTGTTTCTTCTGTATTCGTTTTTGCTCTCATTTTTTTCGTCTCGAATTTATGATTTTTTTTGTATGAATGTAAAATGTTACACTATTTTTTATTTTTGATAGAGATTATTGAAAAAACTTAAAATATAGAAAAAATGAAACGAAACTAAAAGCAAAGCTAAAATTACAAATAGAAATAAGATAAATCAATAAATAAAACATTAGGTACAGACAAAAGCTGATCGAAAGATTCTTGAGATGAAACACTGATTTCAAAATTTACATTTAGAAATTTACGCTTATAATTTTTTTAAACTTAAATTTTTATCATCATTACCACTAATACATTCTCAAAACCAAACCTTAAAATCTCACAGAAAAAATTACCTACAGTTTCTTTAACGATAAGCATAAAAAGAGAATGCTTAGATCCACCAATTATTCAATGGCAGCACAGAAATTTCTAAATTTATCAGAAAAACTATCATTGGCTACTATTCATAAATTTGAAAAATGTGCAAAAATCATCTCCTACAAGAAGAAATTGGGCGCTAAACAAAATCTGTCATCTCTACTCAAATCAAAATCACTACCAAAACTAAGACTAAGATCATAATCCACCAAAAAATTGAACTTTTCAAATGTTATTGTAATCTAAATTGTAAACTGCGAATTTACAAATTTTTTTACTTTTCTTTATATTTTCTTATGTTTGCTTTTTTCGACAATTTTTTGATGAAAAGAACATAATAAAATTCTCAATAGTATAAATTTATATCTACTTTTTTATTTGTATTAAAAGTTCACATAAAAATATAAGATTATTGATAGTTTGTTATATCTTGCTATATATAAAGTTGAACATGTTAATATACAATCATAGTTATAATTGAACATCAACCAATTAAAAATGTTGTATTTAACTAAAAATAGGTGAAAAGTAAAGTCCTCTTAACTGGTAAAAGTGGTAACTATATTAAGCAGAACACAGATTTATTCCAAAGTATTTTACTCTAAAGTGGTTATCCCCAGTCACACCCTATATAATTAGTATATAATAAAAAAAAATAGCGCATATATTTCGTTATATGTATGTATTGTAGAATATTCTTTTCTAGGATCATATTTTATATTCATTTTATATTTGAGCGGTGATGTTTGTATGATATCATAAATTCAAAACCACCCACCTTTTATCCTTCCCAACTTTTTCGAGATAGGATAAGATGACATAATTATTTTATTGTAATTTAGGAAAAGGCGTAGTAGGCCTTCGCACTCGCATATTTTTTGTTATCATCAATGATTGTGGGGGCTAAATACAATAATTTGTCGAACTAGTTTATAAATTTCGACTTAAAATTTTTTTTTTTTTAATAAATTTTCTCTCGACCTTTTTATACGGTTTGCCTATAAAGCTCATTTTCCAATTCCATAAGCAAATCGTAATATATCACTTGATTCAATTCTCTAAATCTCTTAAATGCATTCAAAGAGCTTCTTTGTATTATTCTTTTAGTTACACAGTTTGTGACAGAACCACAGATTAATACGAGATATATCCTGCAGTAAACTCATTTCCTAACCAGCCGTGATATTGATTAACTTCACCAGTATCAATTATTTGAATACACTAATGTAAAGGAAAACAAACATTACATTAAAAAAATGCGTCTGCCGGAAGTCGAACCCGGGTCTATTAGTTGAAAGGCAATTATCCTAACCGTTGGACTACAGACGCTATTTGTTTATAATCTGAAACTTGTTTTAATCAAGTAAAGATTGTAAATGAATTGTTTTTACATATTTCTCCTCCTTCGGTTTATATTTAAAAGCAGAGAGAAGAACTGAGAAGAGAAGCAACATGCGCATGACTCGGCCAACTCTACGCATCAAATGTTCAGATTGCACAACTTGGTTACTTAGGGATGCTCTCAAAACGCGATAAAGAACATTACAAAACGCAGACGCAATAAAACTGGCTTGCACTGCCTTCAAAATATCTGCGAAAACGCTAAAGAATAGATTACAACCCAATTTGAAGTCTTTCTAAACTATCATCCGTTGGACAAATCAGTAAGTAGTAAAAAATACTAAGTACAGATATGATTCTACAAAACGTCTTGTTATTACATTTTGATGTGAGCCGATGCACCAAATCTTCTAAACCGCCATGTTTCTACCGGTTTGGGCGGTGACAAAAGTGAACGCCCTGCCCCATTCGTGGCTGACAGATTCTTGAATCTTGAAGTCTCCAATGAAAGGCCACCAAGCTTCTTCTGAACCGTTTGTCCCGGTCCAAATGACCTTCTCTGGCACATTCATAAAATCAAACTCCAGTGGCTTTGGTGGTGGCGGTTGCTGTGGCTGCGGCTGCGGCTGCTCGTTAGCCTTTTTGTTGGATTTGGTCGGCCGCTTATAGCTTCCTCGGCTTTCAGAACGCTACAAGGCAAGAAGACGCAAACACGAGTTTAGACTTTTAAGTTTTAAGTCTCGTAATTAAAGCTATAAAGAGAGAAATGTTTCAGACTCACTTCTGATTGTGTGTCACCGTTTTCAGCTTTCTTGGCTGCTTTTTTTGATACTCCGTGTTCCAAGTAGTACATCACCTCGTTTCTGGACCGGAACTTATGACCGGTCACTGGTTCGTAGTAGAACTACATTATAAAAAAGTCAGAAATTAAAGTATTACATTATCACAGTTTTTCGAAGTAATGGTCTTAATTTCAACTTGAGACAAAGCATTTTCATCCAATTAGCATTGCAATTTGTGAAAGTAATCAGAAATCACTTATCTTTAATTAAGCAAAACAAAAGTCATAATCTTTTAGCTTCTCTAGAGCAAAATTCCACATATGACTAGTTAAAAGCAAGAATCTTTATTGTTATCTCCAAATTCCCAAATATAATCAATAAGATCATCATAATCCGAAAGCAAACACCAATATCTTCAGAATACAATGAAATTTTTTTCCAAATTGAGATCAACAAACAACATACATTCTAATTGAATTTTCTACTTCTGCAACAATGATTCCAATTCTAAAAACTAAGCAACAATTAACAGAAAAAAAAGTGAGGCTAATCTGCAAATTTGGATCGAGAGAGGTCAAGAATTGAAAGAGAAAGCATTGGGGAGATTATCACCTTATCCACCAAACCAGCTTTCGTGCCGGAGGTTCGCATCTTTTCTTCGGTTCTCCAACCAGGAGGCAGCCAGTCATTCCCTGGAGACGCACGCTTCCGGGACCTTGATTCCGCCGGAGAAGCTGTGTTTTCCGATGGTGGTTGAACCTGATCCGTGCCGTTCGGCATCCCGGAGCAATGCAATCTAGGGTTCCGATAGAAGCAGTGGTGGTGAGTCGTGGAGATGAATGATCGAACGGCGATGAGGTCGGGAAAGGAATATAAACGACTGAGAGATTTCTAAAAGATTTAATTTTGACTGAATCAGAGTTTTTGTGTAGAAGACGAAAATACCCTTGTAAGTACACCTAATTAAAGGCACTAGACTCAGCTTAAAACGAAACAGTCGTGAGTTTTCTGTTTGAAGTTTTTGAAGTTTGAATTTGCCACGTGCCACGTTTTTCTATAATATGTGATAAAGTCGTCTTGTTTTTGAGCCCATTTTATATGTGTCCATTTTAAGTTAATTGGTACTACTTATCATTGTTGTTTATGTCGGTCGACAATGTAATCTGAAGACCACGGTGTTTGTCTGTCGACAATGTAATCTGAAGACCACGGTGTTTGTGGCTGTCGACATATAAAATCAACAGTTAATTATATAGAAACACCTAATTCGGAATAATTCAAATGGTTTACAAATACCTTTGTCAAGTAATCAGCCCCGGCCCAATGATATTAAGAGTTCTAGGGCAAAAAAATTTTTTGGATCCCTAACATATAAATTTCACTAAATTTTAAATATTTGGACTTTCTAATATAAAAATTTACATTAAATTTTAAAATTTTAGGTTTTTTTTAATAAAATTTTTATTAATAAATACTAATTTAAATTAAAAATATAACTATTTAGGTTTATTTGTTTTAAAACGGGCTCTATTATATACAAAATTTCAAGAATAAATGGATTGGGCCCCTGGACGGGTGCACTTCTGCCCACTCCACTTGGACCGGGGCTGCAAGTAATGTTACAAAAAAAATCGAACTGATTTATCAACAAAAATTATGAAAAATTAGAATTATTTACAAAATTTTATTAACAAAAACAAATATCTAACTCAATTTGTATGTGACTCACCACAATTGCCATAATTTAGGAATTTGAGTTGAGTTATCAATTTTACAAAGACATAACTCAATATTTTCATGCAATCATAACAATATAAAAAAACTCTAGTAAAAAAAAATCAAAAATAATACATGATTGGTAACATTTTTACCAATCAAAGACCAAATCGAAACTACAAGACAATTGTACAAGAAACTTCGAGATTTGAATTCACGTCAATAACTGGCATGTGATTTTACTTCCACAGCTTAGCAAATAGCAATATGTAGTCGTCATCGTGTAATGAATAACACCATTTATAAAGTAATTTCTTATCGATGAAAAAACCACTAGAAAAACAGCCACTCGTTCACGTCTAGAATAGCAGCCACAAATGTAGCTCCCAATAAGTTTTTTTTTGTAACAATAATAATCAAATCATAAACCATTTAGCCACTGTAATATTTGTTACTCCCCCTCTATTAACTCATTCACACGATCAGTATGGGATCTAAACTTATTCATCTGCTTTCCTTCCTAATCACCACTCTCATCTTCCTTCCCTTCATCGCCGCATATCACGTCGGCGTAAACTACGGCACGGTGGCCAATAACCTTCCACCGCCTCACCAAGTTGTCAACTTCATCAAAACAAAAACAACCATCAACCACGTAAAAATCTTCGACGCAAACCCCATCATCATCGCTGCATTTTCCGGCATCACCGGAATATCTCTCACCATCACAGTCCCAAACTCCGACATCCATTCCCTCTCCAAGCTTCCAAAAGCACGTTCATGGCTCTCCAAAAACCTCCTCCCTTTCCTCCCGGCAACCTCAATCCATTACATCGCCGTCGGGAACGAAGTCATCGCCACGTCCGACAAAAGCCTCATCTCTCATCTCTTTCCCGCCATGGAGACGCTTACGTCAGCTTTAGCCCTCGCTAACGTCATCGGAATCTATGTCTCGACGCCTCACTCACTCGGCATCCTCTCGGGCTCCTCCGAGCCACCTAGCTCTGGAAAGTTCCGTGAAGGCTACGACAAAGCAATCTTCGCTCCAATCCTCAACTTCCATAACCGCACGAAATCTCCCTTTATGGTTAACCCGTACCTGTATTTCGGTTTTGGTCCCGAAACGCTAAACTACGCTCTGTTTAACTCAAACGACGCTGTTTATGTCGATCCGGTTACGAAGATGAAGTACACCAATATGTTTGATGCTCAGCTTGATGTGGTTTACTCGGCGATGAAACGGGTTGGGTACGGTGACGTGGACATCGTTGTGGCGGAGACCGGTTGGCCTTCAGCTAGTGAACCGAACCAGACCGGCGTCTGTTTAGAATATGCAGCATCTTACAATGGGAATCTTATTAAGCATGTGAATTCCGGTAAAGGCACTCCGTTGATGCCAAACTGGGTTTTCGAGACTTGCATTTTCTCACTCTTTAACGAGAATCTCAAACTTTTGGTTTCCGAGCAAAATTTCGGTTTATTTAATCTGGACTTTACCCCGGTTTACGATGTCGGTATCATGAAAATCGATCAGGTACCATAAGATTGGAACAATTAAATGGTGTGTACCATGATGGAAGGCAAGCGTTTTGTAATCAGGATGATCAACATTATACTATTCAACATTATACTATATTTTCCTATGTATAAATATTAGAAGAACGAAGAGAGAGTTTGTTGAAACAGAATAATCTTATCTCATTTATTTATCTTACTGAATCGTTACAATGAATGCTTCTTTATATAGTAAAGAAAAAGTGGTTAACTAGGATAAACCAGATTTGACTCTAACCAATTCACCTAAACCAACAATCTCAATTACTCTAATATCCCCTTCAAGATGGCGAGAAGATTGAACTAAGAGACATCTTGCCAATAAGCTCATGGAAGTGACCAGGAAACAATGACTTGGTGAACACATCCGCAATCTGAAGATCAGTACGAACGTGGAGCATCTTAATCAAACCACTTGCAACCCGATCACGAACTTTGTGACAGTCAATTTCCAAGTGTTTGGTTCTTTCGTGAAAAACCGCATTGCTAGCGATATGTATAGCTGCAGTTGAATCACAGTAGAATGCAACAGGCTGAGTTTGGGGAGCAAGCAAATCTTTCAACAGGTTCACCAACCATTCAACCTCACGCACTGCAAAACCCATAGCTCTGTATTCAGACTCAGCTGAAGAATGAGAAACAATTGGCTGCTTTTTAGATTTACAGGAAATTAAAGAATTCCCGAGAAACATACAATATCCCGTAGTAGAACGTCTTGTATCAGTGCAAGAGGCCCAATCAGCATCAGTGAATGTCTTGAGGACTAAATCAGATACAGATGCATAGAATAGACCCATTCCGAGAGTGCCTTTGAGATAGTGAAGGACTTTATATGCAGCCTGAAGATGAGAATCCTTAGGAGCAGAGGCGTATTGGCAAAGTTTGTTGACGGCGTAGGTGATGTCAGGCCTGGTAATAGTCAAATACATCATTTTTCTCACTAATCGTCGATAGACCTCTGGGTTATCAAGAGCTGGTTCGTCTCCATCTTGACAGAGTTTATTGCTTGGTTCCATGGGAATACTAGAAGGTTTGCAAGCAAGAAGACCTGCATCTTCAATCAGCTCAAGAGTATATTTGCGCTGAGACACATAACTACCTGAAGCCGTGCGAGCAATTTCTAATCCCAAGAAAAATACTTCAAAGAGCCAAGATCCCGAAGTTTGAAATATTGCTTCAGATCAATAGTAAGCTGAGCAACTGCATCGTCATTGTTGGAAGCAATGATAATGTCATCAACGTAAACCAACACCGCCACATACTTCCTGTCAATGTTCCTCACAAACAACGTATGATCAGTGTGAGTCTTCTGAAAACCAAGGGTCAAGAAAGTGGAGCTGAATTTTAAGAACCACTGCCGTGACGCTTGTTTGAGCCCATAGAGAGATTTATGAAGTCTGCATACAGGATTTGGAGGAAGTGCAGTGCCGGGTTTAGGAGTATAGCCAGGAGGTAGCGTCATATAAATCCCCTCATCAAGATCGCCATTTAAAAAGGCATTAGAGATGTCAAGTTGAGTGAGACTCCAATTCTTTACGGCGGCAACAACTAAAAGAGTTTTCATCGTGGTCATCTTGGCAACGAGAGAGAACGTGTCGACAAAATCGATCCCTTCCTGCTGCGTATATCCCTTAGCCACAAGACGAGCTTTATAACGCTCAAGACTACCATCAGCATTGAGTTTAACTTTGTAAACCCATTTACAACCGATAGCATGCTTATCCGAAGGAAAAGAACATACAGACCAAGTGTGAGTAGTCTCCAAGGCAATAAGCTCCTCATTCATCGCCTTAAGCCATTCATCAAACTTCTTGGCTTGTGTAAAGGACGATGGTTCAGGATGAAGTGAAATTGCACAAATGTATAGCTTGTATTCTCCAGAGAGTTTCACATAGGACATGTAAGACCCAAGCGGATAAGAGATATCAGTGGCAGACAAGTTGCAATAATAATCATGGAGATAAGATGGAGGCTTGACTACCCGTTTAGGTTCAACAGAAATAGAAACCGTAGAAGACGTCGGGATATCAGACGCAACCAAATCAGCCTCCTGAACAGGGGAATTATCGACGACTACATGATCGATCAAAGAAAAGAAATCAGGAGGATTGATAATCGTATCATCTAAAAAAGGGAATATGTCTTCATGAAAAACCACATTTCTGGAGATATGGGTAGTGTGAGTTTCAAGATCCAAGAGCTTGTATCATTTATATTCTGTGGGGTAACCAAGGAAAACACAAGGTCTTGCTTTCGGTTGAAATTTATGACGATGTTTGGAAGATGTAGAGCTGTAAACAAGACAACCAAACACTCGTAACCCTGTATATTCAGGTTGTTTATGAGTAAGAGTTTGAAATGGGGATTTGTTATCAAGCAACGGCGTAGGAAGTCTGTTGATTAGAAACACTGCTGTGAGAACGCAGTCCCCCCAATACTCCAACGGAATGTGAGCCTGAAACATCAATGACCTCGCCACATTCAATATATGTTGGTGTTTACGCTCGACGACTGAATTTTGCTCCGGGGTTTCAGGACATGAATGATAGGAAATGATCCCCTTTGCTTGATACAGTTCTGTAAACTTCAGCTCAGGAGCATTATCCGAACGAACTCCTTTCACAACAGCTTTGTACTGAGTCTCAATCATTGTCAGAAAATCTGAAAAAACCTTGAGAACCTCAGATTTGGTACGGAGAAGATAAATCCAAGTGACCTGCGTGTGATCATCCACTATAGTCAGAAAATATCTATATCCATCGACTGTTGGTATAGAAAAGGGACCCCAAATGTCAATGTGTAAGAGATCAAATGCAGTTTCACAGATATTGTTGTATGAAACATAAGAAAGGCGCTTTTGTTTGGCAAGAGGGCAAATAGCACAATGAAAAAGACTTTTATTTCTTTATTTGATACCAAGAACATCTGCAATACAGTCAATCTTAGATACAGATGGATGGCCTAATCTATTGTGCCACAAACTAGCGTCAATAACAACATTGACAGAAACAGGGGTATGAGTAGGAGAAGGCGTTGTGATTGAAGCTCCATCCAGTACGTACAGGTTTGAGATTTGTTCACCCTGACCAATCATCAATCCCCTGGTATGATCCTGTATCATACACGAAGCTTCATCAAAGATAATACGACATCCCAAATCTTTTGTCAACTGACTAACACTGAGCAGATTTAAACGGAAATCAGGAATGTAGAGAACATTATTCAGAACAAGATACTCATTTAGACGTATCTGCCTTATCCCTGCAATCCGAATATTTGAACCAGTCGGAAAAGTAACGGATTTATCCAAAGTAGTTGTCAAAGAGACAAACAATGCCCTGTCATGAGACACATGATGTGTCGTCCCACTGTCGATTATCCAGGATTGGGAAGACAACATACTACCAGTAGCTCGTAATACTCCAACAAAGCATAGTGTTGACAAGGAAAGGGACATACCAGGAAGAGTTGTGATTGTACCTCCTGAAGTCAAAGCCAAACAAGGCTGGTCAGAGCGCAGTTGAGTGTTGAAATATGCGATCACCCTCTGAATATGATCCTTAGATAGAGTTTGTAAGACTTCACCGGATTTGATAGTTGATTCCTGCACAGCAAGTTGAGCAACCACCGGAGTGACATTTTTCTTATCATTGTTCTTCTGTTTGTGCTTGAAATTTGGTGGATAACCATGAATCTTATAGCACTTATCAACAGTGTGTCCATTGTATCCACAGTGAGAACAAAGCGGCCTTGGTTTGGTGATAGTCGCATTAACCGAAGCCGGAACAGACTCAGATAACGCAACATTAAAAGCAGAAGCATTCTGAATCGGATGAATACTGCGTTGACTGTGATCTTGATCAAGAAGGTTGTAAACCTCAGCCACGAATCATTCAAGCCTGCCAGAAACTTGATGATCTTCGTGTGTTCTCCTTTAGTAGCGGTAGCCTTACAGCAAGAACAATTCTGACATGTCTTCACGCAATCTGCTCCATCAGGATCATCCCACAGAGTTTTAAGATGTGTATAGTAGATCGATAAATCTGCGGATCCTTGTTGGAGAGACCAGATTTGCTGAGTCAGTTGATAGGAGCGAGGGAGATTCGTGATATGAAAACGAGTCAACAAGTCTTTCCAAATCTCAGAAGCATCATTGAGTTGCAAAATACTTCCATAGATCGGTTTTGTGACCGTATTCAGAATCCACGACTTAACCATATTGTTGCACCGTGACCAAATGCGATAATGAGGATGAGAAACTATAGGTCGAGGAAGAGATCCATCAACAAAACCTATCTTATTCTTCGCATCCAAAGCAATTGTCATAGCAATATTCCAGGTGTTAAAGTTTGTTCCATCGAGTACCTCGGTGATTATGGAATCACCCGGATTATCACCACTGGTTAGAAAGTACGGTGAGTACTGGATCCTATCAAAGTCGAAAGTCTCGCGCGGAATCAAAGGTGCAGAGGATAACGGAACCATCGAAATGGATAAATTTGGATATAAAACCGTCGGAATAGACGAAGGAACGGAGGATCTATCCTGATTTGAAGATGCAGAAACGGAACCACCGCAAGATGAACGGCGCATAGATTTGCGAATAACAACCATGAGCTGGAATAAGCTTGAGAGGAGGCGGATAAACCAGAAATGGATTAATCGGAAGAAGAAATCCAATCAATCGAGATAAAAGAAGACGAAGGAAAAACCATCGGAAGCTCAGATCGAAGATGGTGAAGTTGACTTCACCGCTCTGATACCATATTAGAAGAACCAAGAGAAAATTTGTTGAAACAGAATAATCTTATCTCATTCATTCATCTTACTGAATCGTTACAATTAATGTTTCTTTATATAGTAAAGAGAAAATTGTTAACTAGGATAAACGAGAAATGACTCTAACCAATTCACCTAAATCAACAATCTCAATTACTCTAATAATAAACTATAAATATATTGGATTGATCACTAGAATATCGATATGATATGGTTACCACAGATACATTTGAAATACAAATAATTTCGATATCAAAATCGGATTTAGACAAAATAATTTCTTAGTACAGAATTATCAGTTCAAATAACAGAGAAGGAGCCACCTGAACCACTAAAAACCGGTTTATTCTGGAATCAAACTAATAAACCGGACCAAAACCAAACCAGAAGCTGACTTCAGTCTTGAGTTGGTGCGTTCTGATTGAGCTCGGCGAACCGCATACCAACACGCATTGTATGCTTGAGGAACTTCTCAGCGCACCTCATAACACAAGTCTCCTCTTGTTTCTGCAGAGTTTTGCGCGTGAAGGTGTCGACACAGTCCACAAAACACCTCTCGACCAGCGAATTGTACATCCTCAAGCTGAAAGTTTCAAGAAGCAAAAGTAAAGGTTTAAACACAGCACAAAGAAACTCTCATTTCGAGACAGATTAGCTTCTGAAACCAATCAATAGATAATGCATTAAGTTGTAGTTCCCTTAACGTTCAGCTACAGCATTAAATCGGATACACTGGTATTATAGGAGATCACATATGATTCAGATACAATGCAGACAACAAGCAAAGGATCCAAGCTGGTTGTGAATTAAAAACAATGTGGAGCTTTCTGAGTTTTCATAAGAGCAGACAACAAAGCATACGACGGAACAAAACTACCTGAAAGAGACTCTTGGTTCAAGGGAATCAAAACTAAATACTAGTTTCACTATCTCGGTTCAAACTTAGACCAATAACACAACAAATTAAATGATGCATACAACAACAGGATAGACCTGTTATGATGCGAGACACAAACGATTCCAAAGATCTGTAATTAGCTACAAAATGAGTATTTATTATCGATCTAACTCACAAACACTATACTTTGATTCAATCTAAGGAAAGTGAGACATTTCCCCCAAAACAAACCCACCTTTAATAGGCGTTGAACTTTAAAGAACAAAGATTTGATCCTAGTGTATATATGTAACGATCAACATACAGTAATTAACTCACAGATACATATGCGCAGGAAGATAATTCCAGCGAAAGTTCAAAAACACAAATGATTCAAGCTCGATGCTAATCGAAAATGGTGTCGAGGTTAAAACATTTCAATACATCCAAAAATACAGTGATCAAAACATAATTTCCCTGAATATTCCAAAGAACTGATCTAACCTTACACGAACATTCCCAATTCACAAAAGCTACAGATCTAGAACACGAACCTATCACGTAGCTGAAGCTGATCGATCATGGAGGCCATTTTCTGTTTGTCTTCTTCAGGAAGACCATCGAGTCCAGCCATCATGCTTGCGTCCATTTTTCCTCAACTCTTCTTGTTCTTTCTTCGTCTCGTCTACAGATCAGTTCTTCGTCCGCCTCCTATTTCTTCTTAAACCCTAGCGATTTTCTTTAATGGGCCTGATGGGCTTAATTAATTAAAATTTGATGGATGTCAGTTTTATTACAATTAAGCCCGTTACGTTTAGTTATACTCATTTTTCGCTAAAAAGCTGTGTCGATCACTAGGAAAATGAAAACATTAATGGCGAGTGTCTTCGATTGCAGACGAGGGTCGAGAGGTGATGATTACGAAAGAGGTGATTCATTGAATTATTTGGCCAGAAAAGTCACTTAAATTTAATTGTAACCATCGCAATTATTCAAAGTTCTTTTGTCGATTGGGTTTTAGAAATGGGATGAGGAACCCAAAGAGACGCATTTTCTCGGTAGATTGATCAATAAATCTGGAATTACTGGAGGAAAGTGGGCGGCTTCTTCTTTAATCGATGCACTTTACTGGGAAAAACAAACTTGGCCATGGGGAAATGAATTCACACTCATACGTTTCTGGGTTTTGGATGGTTTGAATCTTTATGGTAATTGAACATCATATTACTATATATAGGTGTAATCACAATGATCTTTCCCATTCAAAAATTTGATTCCCAGTACCACTACTGTTCTAAATAGCTTTCTTGTTTTGATTCTTCTCCTTTGAGTTTTCTTTTCATCTTTCCCTGATGGCTAATAACGCTGTGAAACCCAAGTTTAGCCTTAGGCTTCTCATTGATGAGGAGAAAAACAGAGTTGTTTTGGCTGAAGCTGGGAAAGATTTTGTTGATGTTCTCTGTAGTCTCTTGACACTTCCTATGGGGACTATTGTCAGGTTGCTTGAGAAGCATCAAGCTCCTCAGTCTCCCATCGTTGGTTGTTTTCACAGCCTTTACAAAAGTGTTTCAGACATGAGCGTTGATAATTTCGAGGCTCAAGCTTGTAAGAATCTCTTGCTGTATCCACGGAGTGTCAAGGAGAGTCATTGCAGGAAGCTGAAGCTCAACATTGATGGCACCGTGGCGACCAAATTCTTTGTCTGCCCAAATTTTATTATTCACGAGAATTGCTGTAAGGTTTACAGCAACCTTAGTACCTCAAGGTGTCGTTGTGGACGCTCGATGGCCCGCGAGATTCAGGTTCAAGGAAGCGAGCATGATGATGGAGTATTCCTTAGCTGCAGAACGTCGTTTATCATCACTGATGGTCTGAAAGTGTCATTGAACTCTATGGGTCTTGTATTGAATATCCTCAACGATCTTGGCTATGCTGGTTTTGATAAGCTGCAAGAAATGCTTGTTGATGTTGGTTTCCAAGAGGTACTTGGATTTTATACATTTATTAATTACACACGTTTCTGCGTAAGTCTTCTTCTCACTTGTATCAATTTTCAAATGCAGGTGCTAACTTTGCTAAGCTGTTTATTCACTTCGGAAACTCCCTTGACAGACACATTCCTGAGGAAACACTGTGTTACAAGGAAGCGTAAAGCGTTGACTCCACTGGTGCAAGAGAGTACGGTTGCAGGAGATGCGGACGAACTTTTAACGGTTAATGTTTATGTTAGAAAGACAGACAGTGCAATTCTTTATGCTGAGTGCAGAGAAGACTTTGTCGATCTTCTATTCACTTTTCTTGCTATACCGCTTGAGTTTGCTTGGGAACTTTCTGTTGACAATGTGAATATGGGCTGCGTTGGAAATCTGTGCAGAAGCTTGAAAGATCTGAGCTTTGAGAAGCATAAGGAAGCCACAGTTTCCAAATGCACGCTTCCTTGTTATTACAATTTGAGGGGGCTGCTGCTTGATATTGTCATCCAGGAAGGAGTTTTGAAATATGAATGCTTGGTCAATCGTTATTCAGGTTCATCTTCCAGCTTTTCAAGAAAGATTAAAAAAGATGTGCTTTCGGATGATGAAAGGGTTGCGACGTTAACCCTAATGGATCCAATATCCATTTTTGGCTTTGCGAAGGGAGAAACGAATTTCATAGTGTCAGACGATCTGTACATCACACCTATGAGCTCATCCTCAACAATCTCAATGTTAAGCAAATTGCAGATGAACATCGGTGATATTGAGGAGCATGTGATTAACATTAGCAAAGCACAAGTATACTTTTGTTTCTTTTCTTGTGAAATCTTACTTTAAGTTCCTTCTACTGAATCTCTACTTTTGTTGCAGGCCGTTAGCTTGTTGAGGGCTTCCTTGATAACAACCTCTGCATTAACCAATGGACTCTCCAACTTCCTCTCAAAGTTGAAGCCGAAAGAAGCAACTCCCTCAGCATCTAAGATACCAAAATCTGAGAAAGTCCTATGAAGCGTTCCTCTTGTTGTTACTTCTGGCTATTAGAATCTTCCAAGTGTTGTTTTGGCTCTTCTTTTTTTGGTGTGTGCGCAAGATATATATCTATTTTATTTAAATTATTTCATTCTCATGTCAACTAAAATTTCAAATCACACCCTTTGGTGAAGGTGTTTAGTTTCCCGTTACTATTTTGCTAAAGCTCTACAAATCAACAATATTGAAAGAATTTCGAAGTTGGTTCCAGTTGAATCTGAAATCCATAAACACTTTACATTCTGCTGCTACTGAATTTGTAAAGGAGAAAACCTAACTTTATCTGATGATCTGGTTGTCACTGACTCCATCCTAAACATTTTCATTATTAAAGAAGTAACTAATGAACATCAATGATATTAAGTAGCAAATGATTAACCTTAGCATAGCAGATGTTTATATGATTCTTGATTCTTCTTTCGATCCTCTGTTATTCTTGAGAAAGTCTCATTTTACTTTCTTCTACTCTGAGTAGAAGTATGTGTTGTCTTGTAGTAATGAGAATCATTGGCAGCTTTACTTATTAGTTAGTATTGTTCATTATAACGAACATCTGAGTTTCCCTCCTTTTCTAATCATTAGCTTAGATACAAACAAAGTACTTACGAGTAAATTGTGAGATCCACAAAAACAATATTTTCACTTGCCCCAAATTTAAGTTTTCAATTGCAAATCTCACGCTTATGATGTCTTTTTTATCATTTTCTTTTTTGGAACATCCCGATCGTATAAGTAAGCTTGTTATATGACAAGACAAGGGATCGACAAATCCACCTTAATTATGTAATTAACCGCATTGCTTTCGGTCAGTGAAAATGTTGAAACCGTAATCCTAATTCCTTAACTCTATAATCCAATCCAAAAAATTGTACTGTAGATCAAGTTTGATTGCAGCAGCTTCACAGCTATAAATCTCACATGCAGATGAAAGAACTTTAATGACATTATTATTAAACTATACCCCACGTGGGCACCACCCAATATATTTATTTAACTTAAAAATTTAATATCTTCTCACCAAAATCTAATCACTAGAAGTATCCGCAAAAGCATCTCTCACTCTCTGACACAATGACATTTGTTTTGTCCGCTCATCAAACGCGCGTGCAGTCTAACTCCGATCTATCGCGCGTGATACATTTCCCAATGATATTCTTTTTTTTTTTTTTAATTTCGTCCACCAAACTCTTCAACTCATCACTCTCTCTCTATCCACTTCCTCCTCTGTTTCTTCTCTTTACCACTCTCGTGACCTAACTCAAAATAATGGCGAACGTAATTACCATTTCCCATTTTGCCCCTGTCGCATTCGCCTATTTACTACTCCTACTCTCCTCCTCCGCCACCGCAATCAACGTCACCGCCGTCCTCTCCTCTTTCCCCAACCTCTCCTCCTTCTCCAACCTCCTCGTCTCCTCCGGCATCGCCGCCGAACTCTCCGGAAGAAACTCACTCACACTCCTCGCAGTTCCCAATTCTCACTTCTCCTCCGCTAGCGTCGATCTCACGCGCCGGTTAATTCCTTCCAACCTCGCAGATCTCCTCCGTTTCAATGTCCTCCTCCAATTCTTATCCGATGCCGATCTCCGCCGCATACCACCGTCAGGCTCCACCGTCACAACCCTCTACGAAGCCTCTGGCCGTGCATTCGCCGGATCCGGATCCGTTAACGTGACCCGAGACCCGGCTTCAGGCTCCGTCACGATCGGATCTCCAAACTCCGCGAAATCAGTCACCGTTTTAAAGCTCCTCGAAACAAAACCTCCCAACATAACAGTCCTCTCCGTCGATTCTCTCCTCGTTCCCGCCGGAATCGATATCACCGCATCGGAGACTTTCACTCCACCGCCGACACCAGGAACTTCTCCTATCTCTCCTCCTCCGGCGGGAATCAATTTGACACAGATTCTAATAAATGGCCACAACTTCAACGTCGCTCTCTCCCTCCTCGTCGCCTCCGGAGTCATAACAGAATTCGAAAACGACGAGCATGGCGCCGGAATCACTGTCTTCGTCCCCACAGATTCAGCTTTCTCCGATCTCCCCGAAAACGTTAACCTCCAGTCGTTACCGGCGGAGCAGAAAGCCGTCGTGCTCAAATTCCATGTCCTACATTCGTATTACACACTCGGTTCGCTCGAATCGATAACCAACCCTGTTCAACCGACATTAGCTACTGAGTTTATGGGAGCTGGTTCTTATACTCTCAACATTTCTAGGGTTAACGGGTCGATCGTAACGATCAATTCGGGTTTGGTTTTGGCCGTTGTGACACAAACGGCTTTTGATCAGAACCCGGTTTCTGTTTTCGGAGTATCCAAAGTGCTTTTGCCTAAGGAGCTGTTTCCGAAATCGGGTCAACCCGTGAGCAACACTCCTGCCGCGACGACTCCTCCACATGAGATATCTTTGTCGCCGGCGAGTTCCGGTGATCAGCCGTCGCGATTAGTATCGCCACCGGGTGAGGTAGTTTCTTCCGGCGCGGTAAAAAGGACACGTGTTTTCTTGGCATTGTGGTGTTGGTGTATAGCTATTTGTTGTGTTCTTTTGGTATGATTTTTTCTTCTTTATTCCATAATGCTCTTGCCTTCTATTAGGGCTTATTATTTACTGGATTTTTTTTTTCTACAAGGTTTTCATTTATTTATTTACGTCATAATGTAATTTTATTAAGTCCAGAAGAAAAAACAAATCACATTCCCATGTAAATTTGGATTGGATGGGCGATTTTGGGTAAAAACCCATGTCCTTTTTACGAGCTTATAAAAATGTTTCTTTTTTCACTTTATATATATATATGAGTTACTTTGTGTCAGTAGTATAATCGACTTGGTTTACTGTATGTATCGAGGGATTTTCCAGTTCACAATTTGCAAACCAATTAGAAGGTGTGAACACGTGGATTTTAGTAATAATAATGCTAGGGAAGTGGTGAATTTTTTCCAGAATGTAATAAAATCGAACATAGTAAGTTAAATTCGGCAGAATATAGTAAGTGCGTGACAGGTGCAGTTGTGGGTCCCACCAAGTTTGGCACCGACGGTCAAGATCTGCTGTCTCTCAGGTCAATTTCTCGCTAGATTTTCGGGGTGTCCAGGGCCGTCGGATCTTGAGATCCAGTTTCCATGCGCGCGTGGGGATGTCCGGCCAGATCTACCGCTAACGTATTGTTCACTCACTCGGTGAAGAGGTGAGTCATACTCGGTGGTCGCTCACACACTACTACCGTACTAACCGTATTTTTAGTTAAATACATTTGATTATGCGTTTAAAAATTATACTAATTTCTCGAAACTCTTTACAAATTAAATTGAACTACATCAGATCGGCTAGAGCAATGAACGTGTAAGTAATTGTAATTGGTACCATACTTGCTGACTTTTCTCCTACCTAGCAATAAATAAGTAAAGGATCACCGATCATTCAAATTTCAAACCTAGTGACCTTTTTGGATCACACAGATTTGGACTTTTCTTGATTAAATTAACTTTTTTGTTTGTCTCTTTATTCAACCAATCTAGACAATAAATTAGTTGGTTTCTGAACTAACCCAACAGTATGAAGCAGATTTAAATCCCCCATCTCTCTCTCTCTCTTCTTTCTCTAAATCTGAGAATGTCGATGATGAGCAGAAACCGAAGCAGCATCGCCATGGGAACAACTTCGTTTCTTGAGATGAAGAAACAAGCTTCCTTTTTCCTCAAAGAAAAACTCAAAACGGCGCGTTTAGCTCTCACTGACGTCACTCCTCTTCAACTGTTAGTTTTTCTTTTTCTGTTCTTGCTTCTCTCTTTTTCTTTTTCCTCTCTTGTAATAGATTTTATTGTTATAACTCATGAGATCGATGGATTATTGATATTTATTATATGTGTATGTAATTGTGATTTTAAATGATATGTATAACTTTGAACAAAAAAAAAATGATATGTATCAATTTCGTTGAAGAATGACTGAGGAAGCTACAGATGGACAGTCATGTGGACCAAACACACAAACCTTAGGATCTATTTCAAAGGCTGCTTTTGAGTTTGAAGATTACCTTCGGATCGTTGATGTTTTGCACAAAAGGTTTCAATTATTTTCCGAATTCCAAGTTTCAATTGTTTTTAACAAATAGGTTAATTAATCCTTAAATAGGGGCATGTCGTGTATTATTCTATTACTTAGTTAAGGAGGGTTTTTTGTTTGTTTTGGTGTTAATAGATTGGCAAGTTTTGATAAGAGAAACTGGAGAATGGCTTATAACTCGCTTATAGTTGTTGAACATTTGCTCACTCATGGACCAGAGAGTGTCTCTGATGAGTTTCAAGGCGATAAAGATGTTATCTCGGAGATGCAGACTTTCCAACAGATCGACGAGAAAGGGTAATAATGGTTCTAGGGTTTCAAGGCGGAAACCTAGTTGAAGTTTTTCAATGTTCTGAGATAATTAGATTTTGTTTCTTGGCAGGTTTAATTGGGGATTAGTTGTTAGAAAGAAATCAGAGAAAGTTTTGAAGTTACTTGAGAAAGGGGTATTGCTCAAGGAAGAGAGGAAGCGAGCTCGTGAGCTGTCTCGAGGGATTCAAGGTTTCGGTAGCTTCAGCTGCAAGGCTTCATCTCATTGTATGTCAGAGAATGAAGTACTTCAAGAATCTTCTTCAGTCTATAGGAAATGCAATTCAAACTTTACCAAGTACAATGAGGATGAACAAGAAGAGATCAACACAATGGTTTCTCCTAATGAAACCGGCAATACCCCTCAGCGGTTAGTGATTGGCGCGAACGAGGAACCTAGGAGGAGTATGAAAGAAAATATGGATCCTGAAGAAGATGAGAACACAGAGGTAAACCCACTTCTTGGCTGTGTTAAAAAGGAGGGTCAAGATCTAGCTGAAGAAGACGAGAACCATCCATTTACGGATGGCGCAAGTAAGCATATCGTCTCATTGCTTGATGAGAACACAAACTGAATATATATATAAATGACATCTTGGTCTGTATAACAGATTGAGCAGAGACCAGAGAAAAAAAAAAACTCAGAAGAAGATAATGTGTGTATACAATATATAATAATAAACACTCTGTTAATGACTGTTCTGTTTTTAACTTGTTTTGCTTCAAAAGTAAGATTATAATAAACAATGACGAAGAAGAATAAAAGAAACACATAGAGAAGAAATGTAAGTAGTGATGGGGAACTGTCTGGCTTCAAGGTGAAATGATTATCAAATTTTTTACCGCACTTGTTTTACTTGTGAAATTTTGATCAGAAGCACTTCCTGTGGACAATGGATGGTCCAGATTCGTCATACTCGGCTTTCGCAATCCACATCTGCACCAGTTTTGTAACAGTTTATACACCAAAACACTAATAGTATAATAGATTATATATGATTTGTATGTTTTTAAGTATAGTACAAGTAATCTACCTGCTGGAAAGTGCTGAGGGAAGCCAAGATAGAGCCACCGATCCAAACACTGTACTTCCTTTCCGGTGGAGCCACAACTTTGATCTTCATACTGCTCGGAGCCAAGGCGGTGATCTCTTTACTCATCCGATCACCAATCCCACCGAACATTGTGGTTCCACCACTAAGGACAATGTTACCATAAAGATCCTTCCTGATATCCACATCACATTTCATGATTGAGTTGTAAGTAGTTTCATGGATCCCCGGATTTTCCATCCCTATCATGGATGGCTGGAACAGGACTTCAGGGCACCTGAAACGCTCTGCCCCGATGGTTATCACTTGACCATCGGGCAGCTCGAAGCTCTTCTCGACAGATGAGCTGGTTACGGAAGTCTGGAGCTCTTGCTCGTAGTCCAAGGCAATGTAAGAGAGCTTCTCCTTCATGTCTCTGACGATCTCACGCTCAGCAGTTGTGGTGAAGGAGTAACCACGCTCGGTCAGGATTTTCATGAGGTGGTCGGTTAGGTCACGGCCTGCAAGGTCGAGACGCAGGATTGCGTGTGGAAGAGCATAACCTTCGTAGATGGGAACCGTGTGGCTCACACCATCTCCAGAGTCCAAAACAATACCTAACAATTTTTTTTTGCAAAATATGAGCAATCAATGAGAAAATATAGCAAGATTTTGAAATCCATATCGCATTTTATTTAAAAGCAAACCGTAACAATATTTCAATACGGAAAATATAAATTTAGGGATATTCAATCTCAATTTTGGTTCGATGTTACAGGTTTTTGGTTTATAAATAGTTATACCAAGAGAAAACCAATTGTTTTTATAGATGGTTTCGGTTCAGGTTCAACTTCTAGTGAAAGATTACTAATTTTTCAAAGAAATTTCGGTTTAAATCGTGTTTTTTCTCTTCTTGGTTCAGTGTGGTTTTGGTTTTTGGTTAATAGAAAAATTGTTATGCTGTATTAGTATTACTATGGTTCGGCTTTTAGATCGGTTATTCTTGTTTGGTTTGGAATGATCGATTCGGTTCAGTTAATCCGGATTGAACATGTTACAAATTGCCCTATGCCTAAAACTATATATATCAAGCATTGTACCATTAAGCACAATGTATTGTAAGGAAAAGTAACTTAGCCAGAGAAAGAGTTGTGTTCAAGAAAGAGAAAAGGGTTAAAGACTTATGAGTGTACTGACCAGTAGTACGGCCACTGGCATAGAGGGAGAGAACAGCTTGAATGGCGACATACATAGCAGGAGTGTTGAACGTTTCAAACATGATCTGAGTCATCTTCTCACGATTCGCCTTGGGATTGAGAGGCGCTTCGGTAAGCAGAACCGGGTGTTCTTCGGGGGCGACACGAAGCTCGTTGTAGAAAGTGTGATGCCAAATCTTCTCCATGTCATCCCAATTGTTGACGATACCATGCTCGATCGGATACTTGAGAGTCAAGATACCACGTTTCGACTGTGCCTCGTCTCCAACGTATGCATCTTTTTGTCCCATCCCAACCATCACTCCCGTGTGACGTGGACGGCCAACGATACTTGGGAATACAGCTCTTGGAGCATCATCTCCTGCGAAACCGGCCTATACGAACAAGAGAGCTTTGATCATTGATTCACTTTTAACTAATGACATATAGAAGTAACATTCATATTTTGTTTTTGTTAGCTTTTACCTTGACCATTCCAGTCCCGTTATCGCAAACGAGCGGCTGAATATCTTCACCGTCCGCCATTTTTCAATCTTTTTTCTGATTACATCAAAAGAAGAATTATAGCAAAATTATACATCCATAAAATGTAAATCAAGAAAGAAATCAGATAAAATCACCAATGTATAACAAACTAGTTCACTATTTTTTTGGCACATTCAGTTTGATTTTGCCCTTTTCGATGGTTTCTTAAGATGCTAAAGAAGAAAGAACAACAAATTCGTCAAATGTTTCTAAAATCCATAGAAACATACGATCCTAATCGCATTTTTTCTAGCTGATTAATTCAAAATTTCTCTCATTTTACACGTGAAATCAACAAATTTTCGAAACCAATAGAGAGATTAAGTAACAACATCTACCTGTTAAATTTACGTAGAAGAAAGAAGAGAAAGATTGCGTTTGAATGGGGTTTTCAAAATTTCTTGTAAAAGGAAGGAACTTTGCCCCTTAATATCGTTCGGCCATAAACGGATATAAGCCGTTAGTTTTCTTCATTAGTCCAATATCTCAGCATATAACGACATGTGTCAACCTATTTTGGGGTCGAGAATTATGACAACACTAGCCTGACCGAGAATTACGGTTTCAGGCTCTGTTTTTACCGGAAGAATCGGGTCCCCGGAAAGAATGGCTCCTTTGGACCTTTACAATTTTTAGGCTTTTCACTAGATAAACTAAAACTACCCATTACTTTTAATTTTGTCATTCTGTTAACCTGATTGTTAGTTGCTCATTTAGTCATTTTGACTTGTATTGCCAAAACAATAATTCTTTGATTTCTTTCCTTTTTGTTTTTGATGTGGGTAAACATTATGGATAAATTTTATAATAATTAAGTCATTCATTTATAGAAGGAAAGTACAGTAGAGACAACAAACGACGAACAACTCACCAAAAACAAAGACAGAGCAAAAAATGACTAAAAGCTAAACAAAAGTATATGACAAACTAATGAAAGTTTTACTATGTTTGTTAATTGTATTTTTATATTTTTAATAACATAATTATGTTATATCACTATTTTTAACATACTAATAAAACTTTTATCAAATAGTTTTTTTTCATGTTTTTGTTCTTAGAAGGAATGCCTTTATTTGTATTTTTAAATTAAATATATAAAATATTATAATTTACCTTTTTATAGTTTTTTATGACAAAAAATTTAAACATAGACTTTTTAAAGCATCTTCACCGATATGATTTTATTGGGTATCTCAATAATTTAAAAAGAAAAAAATTGAAAAATATGAAATAGAAAGAAATATAACTCTTTAACGGGAAAGACGCTGATGACACATATTTATATTTAAGTAGTTTAAAAAAATAAAACTATTATTTTTTAGATTTTATTAAAATATTAATATTTTTTTTTAAATATACTCTTTATATTTTTTAACGATGGAGGTAATCTTATATTCAGATTTATATTCAGATGTAAGAGTCAAATATATGATAATATTATCATCTCAAATATTATTTGATATGCTAGTTTAGATTTATTATATTTTAAATAATCAATATGTTATTACATTATTACATAATTTTTTTTATGCACTAATATCTATTTTCATAAACTATTATGTTTCGAAGCTCAAATTCTCGAGACTGATCGAAAATATAAAGTTAAAATTAAATATTTTAGGAGTGATTAGAAATTGCTGAAAAAGTTGGAAAATGAGAGTAGTGATAGCGGTAATACCGTAATAGTTATGATGATGGGATGTGGGTGGGTTGGGGGGGAGGTGTTAAACTAATCAACACTCTCCATTATTTAAGAATTTTTTCTAGTTCAATTATTTTATTAGTGAGAAGTCTTTGCACAAGTATTTATGATATATGAAAGACTGGAACATATGATGAAATATATAATTCAATGAATTTGTAACGTTCAAGCTGAACAGAGAAAAAGAAATCACATGGTTGATTTGTTGAAAACCGATTATATTTAAAAAACAAAGAAGAAAAAGAAGTAATTATTGTTGAACCAGAAAATTACCATTATGATTAGTAATTAACAATTGTAGGTTTTAAAGAATAAACTTTTTATTAAATAATTTTTTTTTTTAAATATCGAGAAAAAAAACTTTTTATTAAATAACTCAAAAGCGAAGCGACTGTAAGAGTTGGTATAACCGAGAAGTTATGCTGAAGTGAAAGAAAAAGTGTTTAAGCGATAAACTAGAAAGCTTCGAGTTTTTTGGTATTGTTATGCCGTTCTCTAGAATGTATGAGTTGTCTTGAAGCTATCTGAGATCTTTTTATTTATAGGAATAGGAGGTCGGTTGCTGCGAGCACTTTTTCATTTTCTTCTTGCGTGAATATTTCCATATTTGCGATATGAAAATATCTCTTATTTTACGAAAGATATGGAAATTCTCCTTTATCCTTAAATATTTTCCCGAGCTGATCCGATATTATAGGGATTAATAAGCATCCTCGAGTAGTATTCCTTTTCAGATTAATTCGGTGCATCTTCCTTGGTTTTGACGGACTTGAGTTATTGTTAGAGAAAGTCTTTTAAGAAATGTGCTCATTTCCCCTCTAACAATAAGTCCCTCCAGTTTGTCGAGACTGATTGCAAATCAGCTCCGTAGACTTCATGAAGCGAATTAGTTTGATCTCGCAATAAGTGTTAGTTTGTCAATAGCGTTCCTTCGCGATGGCCAGCTCGGCCCATCATTAAATAGATTTGACACGTGGCGCTTTTCTTACTAATTTTTTTTAATGCACGGCCATTAGGTTTTCGTTCAAAGCGGGAAAGGCGAAAGGTTTTTGATACGAGAATCGGAGTTCGATTAAAGAGCCCAACTAAGTTTCTATTTTCTAACTTCAATTTTCATCTTCTTCAGAAAGAATCTCCCATTCCGAAGCATTTTTCATGTTTTCTTTTGAATTTCTTTTGGCGGAGATGGGATTAAGGAAAAGAAATAAAATTCATTTGGTTGAAGTTGACATCCCAGAATGCTCTCCGGCTAAGAAGCCCTAGATTGCGACTCCGCCAAGAGATCTGTCGCCTTTCGAAGATGCTCCGTCGAAAAATCCTGCTGTCGATGTAGCCGATGCGCGATCTTCTTATCCTCCTCCTCCAAAGATTTTGGCCGAGAGCCCGATAGATGCTTCAATGATTGAGGAACAAGATCCCGTTTCTGCAGAGACAGAAAACCAGAAAACTGATTCGCCAGTTTCTGTAAATAGTTCGTCAAAAGATCCGGGGAATCAAGGCGCCAATAAAGACTCAAGTTCCAATCCTCATCAATTCGTGCTGTGCTGGAATGGAAATTTCCCGGCGATGTTGGATGAATATTTCACTCTGAATTTGGTCTGGCAGTGCAGGGTGAAGCCTAACAATGGGATGTCTGTTGAGAAATTGAAGTGGTTTGTCAGTGTCTCGGGAATGGCTCAGCGTTTTGTGCAGGGCCTGGGATTATGTGCATCCCTGATAGAGTCATATAACAAAGATTTTGTGTGAGAAGAAAGTAAAGCCAAGGAGTTAACAGCCAAGGATCGAGAGCTTTGCTGTGCGATGGCGAATGTTAAGGAGCTTGAACGTGAAAAGCTTGATTTGAGCTTAAATGTCAAGAACTTAAAGTTGAATCTTCCAAAGAGAAACAGTTGCACAGAGAAAATCTGGAGAAGAGGGCGGTTAAAGAGCGTAAGAAGATGGCTTTTACAGATGAGGAAGCTCGGAAATTACATCGGAGATCCATTAAGCGTATGGCCGATCTAATGCATCAGCGTCCTTGCGATTGGTATTATCCGCGTATCAATCGGATAAAGGCTTTTATGGCTCAAGAGGAGGAGATTCGCAAGCTCGAGATTGTCGATACCGAAGCAAGAAAGCTTGCTATGAGCAGTTGCGTTCTAAGGGTTGCAATATTCCTGTTGGCGAGCTCCTTTCCCTTGGATCTAAGCTTAATCGTTTGAAGGTACAACGATGGAATATTAGGGATGCGCCTATTGCAAGGGATGATTTCGCAATATTAGGGAAGGTACAACGATGCAATATTAGGGTTAGCTTTTCTTGCGAACTGCTTTCTTTGATGTCTTTCGACGATATCTTCTGATATTTTATGTTTATTTCAGACCGACGGAAGCGGCCATTCGTTCTTGGAGTCCTGATTTTAGAGCAGTGGGAATTTGAACGCCTAGATGGCATTTCAATTAGATCAAGCTTTGTCCCCCTCTTTTTTAGTTTTCTGTAATAGGTTCCCCCCTTCTCTCTTTTTTTTTGTAAAATATATGCGAGGTGCTGCGCTGACTCGAATATATTGCTTATTTTGAATTTTGTTCGAACAAATCAGACGAAGTGACGAGTTTATCTAGTTGATTTAGAAAAATTAATCAATCGAAGTGGCAACAAAATTGTGTAATGATTTAATGCTTTAAGCGCTCGTTGACGAGGTGACCCTTAGCTTTGAAGGATTCGCGTAGTCGACTTTTTGACATGCGATGTGGGGACATTCTTTAGGCAAGCGCTGGGGGTGAGATTCATTCGCTCGTCTTATATCAAACGACAACAAGATCGAATACCAAGCTTTTAGGATTCACTTTGGCCTGAAAGGTACGATCAAGGGTTGTGCGAGTATTGTCCTCGGCTTTCGTCTTATCCACTTCGAAAGTAATTAAATTGAACCAAAGTATCACATTAGTGGTGATCAGCCACATAATTTGTTTATGCTTTTCTTATAAATCAAACATTTGGCCAGAACGTTGATTTATTAGACGCAGTCGATTTTGACTTGTAGGAGGAATTTTAAAGCTCTTTACTTTGAACGCCGAGCTAGTTGACAGAGATAAAGATAATTTCATTAAGATTATGACTGAACCCGAAGGCTGTCTACGTACCCGATACATGATCAAGTCATTTGTAGTTCTTGTAACAAATGCAGACTTAAATGCCGAGCTGCTTATCCTAAGGGTAATACTTCCTTAAGTTCATCAAATTCCATGCTCACTTGACCGGCTTTCCATCCATATTTTCCAGTCTGTAGACACAGGGTTTGACGATCTTCGTGATGTGATAAGGTCCCTTTTCTCTCAGCTTTGTCGGATTTGTAACCCTTCACAAGACGATATCGTGAAGCGAGAACAATCGGCTGCGTACCTTCTTGTTGTAATACCTAGAGATTTGTTGCTGATAATTCTGGATGCGAAGTAAAGCTTTATCGCGTAGTTCTTCTAAGTTGTCGAGAGCATTGATTAGCTTTTCGTTCTTTAGCTGCAGATCCCGAACCATTAAAGTTCGGCGAGCACTCACCACATGCTGTTCGGCGGGCGCCAAAGCTTCACAACCGTGAGATATCGAGAATGGAGTTTCTTCTGTTGCAATTCGCGGAGTAGTTCGATGGGACCAGAGGACTCCTTCTAATTCATCTGCCTAGCTTCCTTTGAATTCTGTTAATCTCTTTTTGAGACCATCGAGAATGGTTTTGTTAAGTGCCTATGCCTAACCGTCTTCTTGAGGATAACAAGGTGTTGAATAGCTTATACATATTCCCCAGCCGTCGCAGAAATCGCAGAAAGTTGATGCAATGAACGGTGAACCATTGTTTGTAACGATTTCATATGGAAGGCCGTGCCAGCATATAATATATTCCCATACGAATAGCTGGACGTCAATTGCTTTGATTTTTGGATATGCTTTGGCTTCCACTCATTTGGTAAAATAATCGGTCACGAGCAAGATATATTTGTTGTGACCTGACTTGGGCATTGGACCGATTGTGTCCATTGACCATCTCATGAATGGGTAAGGCGGGATAGCTGTTTGAAGGAGCTCCGTAGGTGCGTTTATAATGGGCGCATGCATTTGGTAGGGTTCACATCGTTTCACATACTGCTTGCAGTCTTAGATCATTCTTGGCCAGAATAATCTGTGCTTTTTGATTTTGAGAGCCACCGCTCGTCCTCCATAATAGTTGCCGCCTCCTCCCTCGTGAGTTTCTTCCATTATTTTCTGGCTTGTTTTTTGTCGCTGCATTGCAATATGACTTTGTTTGTTGTCCAACGGAATAGTTTGTCGTCTTGAATGAAATATTGAGCTGCTTTTCCGCGGAGACGTCTAACTGCCCATTTATCTTTCGGACTGTTCCTTCTAGTAAATATGCTTTAATTTCATCTTGCCATGGCTGTTTCTCTTACTCGGCATCGAGTTCCATTGTATCGTTATCTTTTTCTTCTTGATGCATGGCCATATTACATGGCCCTTTGGCTAATTGAATGCTGGGCTGATCGATGGTTTCTACTGGAATCGTTCGGCGAAGTGCTGGATCTGTTGATGATGCTAGTGCTGCTAAGAAAGAGTATCTTTGTCAGCTCGAAAGAGTCAAACTGCTTGGTTATTTCCTGGGCTTGTTTTAAATAGGCGTCCATCCATTCATTCTTGGTGTCGTAATCCCCATTAAATTGACTGGCGACGAGCTGAGAATCTCAAAAAGCGTAAATATTTTTTTCTCCTATTTCTTTGGCGAGGTGGATCCCTGCAATTAATGCTTCAGACTCAGCTTCATTGCTTGAAGCTGGAAAGCCGAGCTTGAATGATTGTTCAAGAACTTTTCTCATTGGTGACTTTAAGTAGATACCAACTCCTGAACCCTGCTTCGAGGAGGCTCCATCGACATATAAGCTCCACTTGTTTTCTGTGGGTGTTTCGTTGTTCAGTATATCTGGTAGTATTTCAACCATAAAGTTGGCTTAAACTTGAGATTTGGCGCTAGTACAAGCTCGGTACTCAATGTCATACTCGGAAAATTCTATCGCCCACTTAGCCATTCGACCGGACTGACTAGGACTCTGTAGAATACTCCAAAGTGGTTGACTGGTGAAGACGACAATGGCGTGGGACTGGATGTAGGGTCGTAGTTTTTGTGCCGATATAATTACTGCATATGTGAGTTTCTCTAGGGCCGGATAACAGGTTTCAGCTCCATTCAGAGTTATTAGGTAGAAGATAAGTTTCTACTCGCCGCGATCCTCTCTGACGAGGACGCCGCCTACTGCTGTTGTTTATACTGCAATGTAAAGATATAATGTTTTGCCGTTCTCTGGTTTCGTTAAGATTGGTGGGGTGGTCAGATACGCCTTTAGTTGCGTGAAAGCCTCCTCATATTTGTCATCCCAGTCAAAGCGCTTATTACTCCGAAGTAATTTGTAAAAGGGGAGGCATTTGTCTGTGGAACGCGGGATAAATCTGTTTAGCGTGGCGATTCTTCTCGTTAGTCGTTGTACTTCACATGTGTTCTTGGGTGATGGAAGATCCAGTATTGCCTAGATTTGGTTTGGGTTTGCTTCTATCCCTCTATAGGTGATGACGTAACCTAGGAATTCTCCTGAGGTTACCCCGAAGGTGCATTTAGCTGGATTCAGCTTCAGTCTTTATTTTTCGAGGGTTTTAAAACAGTCTTTGAGATGTCCGACGTGATCCTTAGCGATTGTGGATTTTATGAGCATGTCATCAATGTAGACTTCCATGGTACGACCGAGCTGGCTGGCAAACATTTTGTTTACTAACCGTTGATATGTGGCTCTTGCGTTTTTTTGTCCGAAAGGCATGACTTTATAGCAGTATGTTCTGCGATCCGTGATGAACGCCGTCTTTTCTCTGTTGTTGGGGTGCATGAAGATTTGATTATATCCAGAGAAAGCGTCAATAAAGGATAGTAGCTGATTTCCAGCTGTTGATTTGACGAGTCGATCGATATGGAAGAGTGGAAAGTACTCTGTTGGGCAAGCTTTTTGAGGTCGGTAAAGTCAACGCAAACTCTCCACTTGCCGTTCTTCTTTTTAGCGACGATGGAGTTAGCTAACCAGTCTGGGTATTGAACTTCTGTAATTGACCCAGCTTCGAGTAGTTTTTCTACCTCGTCAGTTACTGCTTAAACTTTTTATGGGCCGAGCTTCCGTATTTTTTTTTGTTTTATATGTTTGAACGTGGGATCGATGTTCAACTTATGCGATGTAATTTTGGGGTTGATTCCTTTCATATCCTCCATAGACCAAGCGAACAAATGTGTATTGTTCCTCAGGAGTTTGATGAGCTTGGCTCTAATGTCTTCCTCGAGGTAGCCGCCAATGCTGATGACTCTCTCTGGATGCTTTTTATCTATGCTTACCTGTGTAACCTGTTCGGGTTTTAGTCTTTTATGGTAGGGGATGCGTGGGTCTATATCTTCGTTCACCATGCATGATGATGCCATTCTAATTTTTCTTTCGATTAGGAGGCAGTTTCGTGCTGTCGATTGATCCCCCTTTAAGGTGAACATGCCGGTGGGTGTTGGGAATATGATGCATTGATGATAAGTCGAGGTGACGACTTTCATACTATGTATCCATGGTGTTCTGAGTATTACATTGTAAATAGTCGGACTGTCGATGATCAAAAATTTGGTGTTTCTAGTGAAGCCGACAATGTAGGATGCTACCTGTATCGTGGTGATACTATGGGTGGTGTGGTAATTGTTATTTCACCTTCGCCGATGTCCATTCTTGCCAGGGTTTCCTTAAAGATTACATTGATGGTACTACCGCTGTCAACCAAAGCTTTGGTGACTGTGCTCTCGTGAACTTGCAGTGTTATGACTAGTGGGTCGTTGTGTGGTGTATGAAGGCTTGGTAAATCGTCTGTCGTGTTTGCAACCGGTGCCTTGTTTTGCGGGATGGTCGGATTTCACCTTGCTGTTAATGCTCTTGTTTTGTAAAGTTTGATGGCTTCGAATGAATCTTTATCGTCAGACAGTTCTCATACGATCATGTTGGTATTGTCGTGTGATGCTTGTTCTCTCGTGGGTGTTGGAATCGTGGTGGTAGTGACGATAGATTACTGTGCTCATTAAGAGTAGGAGTTTCGTCGCGAGTGGCGGTATCCTGTTTGTTGAGAGTGAGGTCGCTGGTATTGGATGGAAGACTCATCACTTCGGGTCTTGTGTTGCTAGTTTGTTAAGAATTTATTCTCCTAGTCCCCACAGACGGCACTAATTGTTGAACAAGAAAATCACCACTAGGGCTAGTGATTAACAGTTGTGGGTTTCAGAGAATAAGATATTTATTAAATAGCTCAAAGACAAAGCGATGACAAGAGTTGGTATAATCGAGAGGTTATGCCGAAGTGAAATAAAAAATGTTTAAACGATAGACTAGAAAGCTTCGAGTTCTTTGGTATTGCTCTGCTGTTCTGTATAATGTATGAGTTGCCTTGAAGCTATCTGGGGTCTTCTTATTTATAGGAATAGGATGTCAGTTATTGCAAACTCCTTTTTTTGCGTAAATATTTTCATATTTACGATATGAAAATATCACTTATTCTCTGAGAGAAATGAAAATTCTCCTATATCCTTGAATATTCTCCTGAACTGATTTGATATCATAAGGATTAATAAGCATCCTCGAGTAGTTTTTTCTTTTAGATTAAATCGGTGCATCTTTCTTAATTTTGACAAACTTAAATTATTAATAAAAAAACCTTTTAAAAAATATGTTCATTTTCCGTATAACAGATCCAATAAAGAATGTGACAATTTATAAGGATACGAAAATGTATGGTTCGGCTATAAGTAATTTCTTAACAAAATTAGTTTTAAAATTATGTTCATTTTATATGTAAATTTATAATTAATACAAAACTACGTATATATAACAAAATTTCATAGTATCAAATATAGTTTTTTCGAGTTTCCCACATTGAAAAAAAGTTACAGATCCGCCATTAGTGATTTAGGAGAAATTGTGATGTTTAATTTTGACTTTTTCTGTGTAATTTAACTTTTAGCCTCCAATCAAGGCAAACATTCATCCATGTCATGTTGATCGCTGCACTTATCTAAAAAGAATATTTCCCTTTCAAGGTAAGCACGCTTATATAGATTTCCTTTAAGAACAAAACATTAAAACATACTATACTTTAATACCTTACCTATTTATATAGAAACATGCATTTGTTTTTTAGGTGTAGAAACATGTCAAGAAAATTAAAAGAGGAAAGGGTCAAAATTTTTCTTTTTTTTATCTCATCGAACAGTATCTTTAAATTCTTACATGTTGACGAATTTCTAAACCCAAGTGACCAAAGTCTCGCGTAATTAGCTTATGTGTTGACTTTGGAGGTGGACCTATAGGGGCCAAGGAACAGAACAAAAGTCCGAAACGCCTAAACGGCACATGGTTCGAATTTCAATAGTGGATACTATACACACTGCAAAAACCAGAAAGGAAGATAACTTTATGCTTTTCAAGCCAAACGAGCAGAAAAACGGCATGCAGTTCCCCGATTGATTCTAGGTTTTTTCTCACCAATCATCATCATCGTCATTATACGAGTCTGCATCTCCACCGTTGACTGAGTTAATACTGTTGTACATACTCAATAAATCCAACGGCTGTTATAATCTGCAGCCGAGCCATAAGCCGGTTGATCTTAGGCATGTGAGCATAGCTGCTTCTAAAATCGCTCTGATTGGCCACCGCAAACTGTTCTGGCGGCTAGCATTTCTCCATGTGATTGAATTTCCACGTCGACTGAATTTATCAAAATAAAATAAAATTACAAGCTAAAATATTTTGAGAGCCCAAATTATAATTTGTTTGATGAGTATATTTTTGATTAAACATTCATCTTTAACAGTATTTTATTCATATTGGAATGTCCCTTAAAAGCTTTTTTTTTTAATTTTTAAAACTTTTGATAATTTTATAATATAAATTGATTTTGAAAGTTTAAATATATATATATATATATATATATTATATACAATTTTTTAATAAACTTATATATAAAAATATATCTAGGGTCCATATTTTTTAAAATTTTAGCGTTTCTATCTTTTTGATTTGTTTGATTTTTCGCAAGTAATTGATGTTTAAAAAATATTTGCTTTATTACATCTTTCGAATTTAATCTTAACCGGTCTCGGTCTGAAACAACTGGCTTCATGGTTGAGATTTGAGAGTCGTTATATTACTCCGGTTTAGAAGCTGAGCCGAGAGAAACGCACAACTTGCCATAAGCCGTCACTAAGCCACGCCGTTGAGAAAAGTCATCGCCTTCTCACACCATTTCTCTCTCTCTTTTTTTTTTTCCGAGAAAATGTCTTTCGCACTTCTGCAAATGGTTCCGTTCTTTGTTTCCAGCTGAATCTTGGCACTGGAGTCCCAAACGGGAAATATTTCCTCCTTATTCGGAGAAGCTGCAAACTGTACGGACCGGATCGGAATCGGATCCGTAAACGAGAGAAACGATGGAGGAAGAGAAAGGTGCTGCTGCGCAGAGCTTAATTGATGTAGTGAACGAGATTGCGGCGGTTTCCGATTACCGTATAACGGTGAAGAAGCTCTGCAGCAATCTAGCGAGGAGGTTGAAGCTGCTTGTTCCGATGTTCGAGGAAATTAGAGAGAGCAACGAGCCGATCAATGAAGATACGTTGGGGAGCTTGGTCTCGTTGAAAGAGGCGATGTGCTCTGCGAAGGATTATCTCAAATTCTGCAGCGAAGGGAGCAAGATTTATCTGGTGCGTCTGTGTTTTTGAGGATTTTTCGATTTATTGGCATTTAGTTGATTAGATCTGTGTGGTCACTTAAATGAAAGTTTGACGAATTGTTCTCTCGTTGAAGGAGCACGTGGTCGTTTTTGCTGTGGTTTAGTATGAGTGATATCAATGCATCTCAAGTAGATTTGGTGTTTTAGCATCTCTGTGTTTTTTTTTTTCTTGTTTATATTGGTTTGATGTAATTTGATTGATAAAGTATATCTGATCTGTGAAAGTTGTTGAAGATTTTTGCTCTGATGAATTCGATTCAAGAACAGAAGATTTGACACGAGAGACCTTTTTGTTCTGTTTATAGGTCATGGAGAGGGAACAAGTGACAAGTAAATTGCTGGAAATTTCAGTTCGGCTAGAACAATCTTTGAGCAAGATTCCATATGAGGATCTGGATATATCTGATGAAGTTAGAGAGCAGGTACATCCTTTAGTTGATCACGAGTTCTTGAAATCAGTTCTATTCACATGGATAGGATCTTGAGCTTTACATATATGTACGTTTCATGGCGTTTTGTTGTTTTTTTCAGGTTGAGCTGGTTCTTAGTCAATTTCGGCGAGCCAAAGGGAGAGTAGATGCATCAGACGACGAGCTATGTGAAGATCTTCAGTCTCTGTGCATCAAAGGCAGTGATGTAGACGCTTACCAGCCTGCGCTGCAGCGGGTTGCGAAGAAGCTGCATCTGATGGCGATTCCTGAGCTAGCTCAAGAGTCGGTGGCTCTCCACGAAATGGTTGCTTCTAGCGGTGGAGACGCCGGTGAAAACATTGAGGAGATGGCGATGATACTGAAGATGATTAAGGATTTTGTGCAGACGGAGAATGATAACGGCGAGGATCAGAAAGTCGGGGTTAACTCGAGAAGCAACGGACAAACTTCCACGGCAGCGAGTCAGAAGATCCCCGTGATTCCTGATGATTTCCGATGTCCCATATCTCTTGAAATGATGAGAGATCCAGTTATTGTCTCAACAGGGCAGGTAAAAAAAGCTCACTTCAGCTTCATCTTGTTCAAAATTTTATTATTATAAAAGCATGTTCTTATTCTATGTAACAGACCTACGAGCGAACCTGCATTGAGAAGTGGCTAGAAGCTGGACACTCGACATGTCCAAAAACACAGCAGGCGTTAACAAGCACAACACTCACACCGAACTATGTTCTCCGCAGTCTCATAGCTCAGTGGTGCGAGGCCAACGACATCGAGCCTCCAAAGCCTCCGAGCAGTTTAAGACCGAGAAAAGTCTCGTCCTTCTCGTCACCAGCAGAAGCAAACAAGATCGAAGATCTCATGTGGAGGCTCGCTTACGGAAACCCCGAGGACCAACGATCTGCGGCTGGAGAAATCCGTCTCCTCGCGAAGCGAAACGCGGACAACCGCGTGGCTATAGCAGAAGCTGGAGCCATACCTCTTCTCGTAGGTCTCCTCTCAACACCTGATTCTCGTATCCAAGAACATTCGGTAACAGCTCTACTAAACCTCTCCATATGTGAGAACAACAAAGGAGCCATTGTTTCCGCCGGAGCTATCCCTGGTATAGTTCAAGTGCTCAAGAAAGGAAGCATGGAAGCTAGAGAGAACGCGGCGGCTACGCTTTTCAGTCTATCGGTGATTGACGAAAACAAAGTGACGATCGGAGCATTGGGAGCAATCCCGCCGCTCGTTGTACTGCTTAACGAAGGTACACAGAGAGGCAAGAAAGACGCAGCCACTGCGTTATTCAACCTCTGTATATACCAAGGGAACAAAGGAAAAGCTATACGCGCAGGAGTGATTCCGACTTTGGCTAGACTTTTAACAGAGCCAGGAAGCGGAATGGTCGATGAAGCGCTCGCGATTCTGGCGATTCTCTCAAGCCATCCTGAAGGGAAAGCGATCATAGGATCCTCTGACGCAGTGCCGAGTCTAGTGGAGTTTATCAGAACCGGCTCGCCGAGAAACAGAGAGAACGCAGCTGCGGTTCTAGTTCATCTCTGTTCTGGTGACCCACAGCATCTGGTCGAAGCGCAGAAACTCGGGCTTATGGGTCCGTTGATAGATTTAGCTGGGAATGGGACAGATAGAGGGAAAAGAAAAGCAGCACAGTTGCTTGAACGTATAAGCCGTTTAGCTGAACAGCAGAATGAGACGGTGGCTGCTCAGGGACAAACCGAAGAAGAAGCTGAACCAACAACACATTCAGCAGCAACAACCACAGAAGCTGCTGATACTTGAAAAAGATTGTTTTTTGTTTGTTTTGTTCATTTCTCCCCAAATATGTACGTCTGTTTATTATTCTCACTTTTTTTGTTTTTTCTGCTACTTGGGTCCTCTCCTTCGAGGTGGGCTTTCACTGTAGACGGCGGAAGCAGAAGATGGCCTCCTCCTCCTCCGACGACCTGTTTTAACCTTTCTGTGCGACGGAGCAATCCGGTGCTCAGGAGAGAAAGGCAAATATGCATACATACATGTCAACTTGTATCATTGTAACACTTTTATCATGTTTGTAATCAATTCCACGGGCTTTACTTTTTGGTATTTAATACAAAGCTATCTGTTCACTTTCTAACTAGCATTACTAGGAGATGTTGATTGGATATACATGCAGATTTTGATTTTGATTTTTTTGCTTCATCTATTCCCGAAAAAAGGAAAATACTGAATAAATAAATTACTGATTATATTTTTTTTTTTTGCTTCATCTATTCTCGGAAAAAGGAAAATGGACATTTATGTGCCTAATTTTCAAATTTTAGATATTATAAATATTATTTTCATGTAATTCATTTAAATAACAAATTTTTTTATTGATCGATTTTTAAATCATAAATTTATGTTGACTTGGTTATATTAGGTGCGATGTTAAAGTTACTAATAGATTGATTAAACGATGTTTAATCTTCGTTTGTTAGTAAAACTAGATGAGTACCCGCGCAATGTGCAAATTTTTTTTTACAATATAATTTATCAAAAAGTATAGTTACAATTTATTTTATCGTATATTTTAAAAAATTCAAAAGATATTGTGTATTTGAATAAAAATATAATACATATTTATATATTATGTGGATATTAACTATATATGTGATCAATCGTTTATTGATAAGAAAATGTAAAATATATTATATCTTGTATATATAGAATATATTAAATAGATATAGTGCAAATCAGAGAAGTACTATATAACAAAAATTAATTAGAGAAACTCTTCAAGTACAACATAGATAGAGATGACTTATTTTAACAGGTCGTACTTGTTCACAGCGTAGATTTACACAATAGAAATGCCGTGGTTTTATATTTTTATAAGCTTAAATAATTGATCTATTAAATATTTTATAAATATATATATATATATATATATATATATTAGGACTTTGATATCTTATTAATTTTAAAATTAATAATGGATCAAGTTTTAATAAAATAAATTATCAAATAATTATTAGTTTATAAAGAAATTATTTTAAAGTTTATTATAATATTGTATAAATTTTTCTTCTAACTTTTTAAGGTTCAAAATATAAAATAATTTTTATTTTTATATTTGTATAACTGTTTTTATAATAATATTTTATAATATTAATTAAAAATAAGAAAACACTCTTAAATATAAAACATAAATTTTGTTAATAATTTTTAAAAACTACCACATAATAGATATTCAATAATTATTTTTGGATATTATATATACACTGTTATTAAAATATATTATATAATTCTTCATATTTTCATTTTCTTTTAGTATTATGATTAATAATACATTAAATTTATGCATTAACTGTATTTTACATAATTTGTATCATTAATTTTTTAAAATAACACATGTTATTTTCTCAATAAATCAAAATGATGAGGTGTCACTCATATAGAGAGAGTTGACCATCTTTTATAGTATAGATTAATGTTATGCCTAATATGACCAGTCAATAATTTAAAATTTAAAAAATAGTCAACATAAAAATTTGTTATTTAAACCGTCCATGCAGAACTTAATGCTTATTTTGGTCGTAATTTAAAAGTTTGGCATTTAAACAGCATTTTTACTGAATGGTAAATTCTATTTCTAATGAAAAAGTATCTCAAACTTAAGAATTTGCAATGTGAAAAATTAAAAATCTCAAGGTTTTTGAGATATGTAATTATCAATAAAACTCATGTGTTATTGATGAAAGAGTGTCTTAAACTTAACTTATTGAGGTTCATGAAATAACAGATGACTCACTTAACAATGTGATTTTCGAGACAAAATCCAAATACTTCAAGATGGTAAAGTTATTACAGTTCTCTCTCACAGCTTGAAATTCGAATGTCCGTAAAACTATAGTCATGAGCGATAAATGATTACTGTTTTTTATGTACTAAACGCAAACCAAAATAATTATTTTTATGATAGCACCAACGAGGTAGAATAATTTTTTTTTTAATATTTGGCATTCTTGAAAAAGAAAAAAAAGTATGATTCGTACACACCACACAAAATCCGTTTTTATGATTCAATTACGTAAATTTAAAAGTTACTGTGGTGCTAGAAACACTAGTCGCACGTAATTAGTTGTTAGTCTTTCCTAATTATGGATTGCATATTACTAGTCGTTTATTCATCACAATCTCAACTTGTGAATGTAGATTTAGGGTTTTGTAAAATTTGCATTGTTAGAGAATTATTAAATGTCGTTTAATTGATATTTTAAGGTTAAACTCAATCTTTTTTGTGTAATATAAATTTAATTTATGTTTAAATATTTTCTTTAAATCAATTTTGATTTATTTGGTTTAGTAATTATGTAAACTGATGAAGTAGAAGTTATCAATTAGTAGAAAGAAAAGAAAAATGTTATTTAAATGCCATTTTTTTTTAATTTTGATTATTTAAATGAACAACTTAAAGCCGTTTTTTCTCTCAAACAATGGCGATCCTTTTCGCGATCTAGGTTTTTAAGTTTTTTCGGATCTATGGTAAATCTGTTGAGAGGATTAACAGGATTTTGTGGGATTGAAGGACAACATGGCAACAAGATCTACGATGTATTTAGGGAGACTACGACAGAGGGGATACACAATTTAAAAGGAAAGTTCGGGATCTCACGGGAGGAAAAGATATAAGGAAACACAATAAGGACTGGGAGTTACGGAATCAAGGATTAGAGTTTGGTCATTTGGAATTCTGGTGATTTCTGACATCTCTGGCATGACTGGAGATTGTGAGGATAACGAAGGATCAAAAGCGATAAAGGTAACGAGACATTTGACGATAATTTCGGGTTTCACTTATGGGATTGAGGATACGAATGGGGATAATATAAAGGAGAATTTGCAGGGGAACATAATCATACACTCTTATCAGCTTGATCTCTTTCTTTACTCACGAGAATATATCAAACTTGGTTTCTCAGGCTTAGTGATGTCTCAAGAAATTTAATTGGTCAATGGCGGTTCCAGCAAGAGAAAGGAAACACTGGCACCACGGTTGAAGACTACGGTTCCCCGCTTTGATAACACAAAGCTGATAAAGGAATATAGCCTCACTCTTATTGATCGGTGCATGAACCCGACAATCCAGGAGATGAAGGCGCTCATATTTATGCTCTCGAGGATTTGGAAGGTTGAAGAACGTGTGGCAGGAGCAGACCTCGGAATGGGGAGGTTTTAGTTCTACTTCGATGAAGAGGAGGATATTCAGGCGGTTCTTCAAATGGAGCCTTTCCATTTTGATGGATGGATGGTGGCTCTGGTTAGATGGGAGCCTATTATTGAGGTTAACTACCCGTCTGTACTCACCTTTTGGGTCCGAATGATGGGAGTTCCTCTCCATTTTTGGGCTAAAACAACATTCCGCAATATTGGACAGGCCATCGAGATTGTGAAGCAAGTGGATTTAGATGGTGGGAGGGTGCAAATTGCTATCGACGGTTTCAAAGCAATCATTTTTGAGACAACAGTGGAGTTTCACAGCGGGGAAGAGGCTACTGTCATTCTCCGGTATGAGCGCTTACACGAGTTTTACCGGGAATGTCTGAGCCTCCGCTATGAATCCAGTAGATGCCCTGCATTGATACCAAAGAGGGAAAGAAGAGATGAGATGAGACACTTGGAGGAAAAACCAGATGGAGGATCAAAGAATTACAAAGGAGCATTTGAGGGATATGGGGAAAGCATGAGCGAAAACACAGATCAGAAAAGAATGTAGGGCGAGTCTTCCAAAGGGAAAGGCAAGCTAACAAAGACTAGAGAAGAGGTGAAATTCTCGAGACCGAGGGGATTACAACAGAAGCTGACTGGTGATATATCGCAAAGACCTTTTAGGCCGTTACCGTCGAGAGATGCCATGAAACGGTTTGGCAGAGCATCTAGGAGTATTCATCGCTCTGCAGAAGAGCAAACCTCTGGGAGAAGGAATGATAGGGATCAGCAAGGGATGGGAACGAAAAACAAACTTGGGAGAAGTGACAAAGACAGTCCTCCTTTACACTCTGCCAAGAAGATAAGGAAGGGATTAACCTTTGAGGATAATACGGTGGGAATGGAGGATTTAGATACTGGAATCAACCAAGGCACAATAGAGGAATCTGAGGAAGCAGTAGCAACAGAAAATGAAGTCGGGGTTCAGGTGGAAGATAGGGGAAAAGCCCAGGAAGATCGAATTGAAGACTTTGGCTTCGAAGAGGAAGGACTTATGGATGATATTTCTGGGGAATTTGATATAGCGGATCTAGAGGATACTTTTGAGGAGATTGACGATGCTCAACTACCGGGTATCGATAGCATTGAAATCGAGTCCCTCCACCTCGATCAAGGGGAACCAACACTCGAAGCGACCGTGAGGAGAATCCACCCAACGAGACGATCAAGGTACCATTAAGAACAGGTGCAAAGAAGAGGCTCTTTAAGCCAGCATATGTTGTGGGTGGTGGCTCGCGAAAGATGATGCATGGTACAACACCAAAAAGAAGGGGAATTTAAAGGATACTAAACGAGGTTGAGAGAAGGGGGTGGTGCAACAGAGGAGGAGTGAGGCTCCGATCGAGGAGCAGGGAGAGAATCATAAAATTTAACGAGGGTGTTAAGGTGGAATTGCCAAGGTCTAGGTAATAGGTACACAATAAGCTATCTCAGGGAGATTTGGCGAAAGTTCAGACCGAATTTTGTTTTTCTTTCTGAAACAAAGCAGTGTTTTAATTTTGTTGAACAATTTCAATTGCATTTTGGGTATGATTTATTGTTTACGGTTGATCCGTGTGGTTCCAGTGGAGGCTTGGCTTTGTTATGTAATAAAAATTTTGATGTTAAAGTTATACTTTCTAATAAAAGAATTATTGATATAGAGGCTTCTATTAAAGGAAATTTGGTTTATATGTCTTTTGTATATGGTGATTCAGTTCAGAAATTAAAGGATCAAGTTTAAGAACGATTAACAAGAACGGGATTAGTAAGAAATGAACCGTAGTTTTTAATTGGTGACTTTAATGAAATCACAGGGAATCATGAGAAACGGGGAGGTACAATAAGACAAGCGTCTTCCTTTGTTGGTTTCAATACAATGATTACCAACTGTGGATTAATTGACTTCCAAATCGGGGAAACATGTTGTCTTGGAAGGGTAGACGTAACGGGCAAAATGTCCACTATAGACAGGACATGGGACTTGCAACAGAGGAGTAGCACGATTTGTTCCCGCACTCTTATATAGAATATTTGAGGATGATAGGATCTGACCACCAGCCCATTGTGGCAACAATTGAATCGAAAAATTTTAAACGAAAAAAAAAATTCCCATTTGATAAAAGATGGATTGGTCAGGAGGTTTTAATGGAGGCCATAACACGATGATGAAAGGAGCAGAACACTCTTCCAGATCATTCTCTGGTGGATAGGATTGGTACATGTAGACATAAAATTTCCAAATGGCGCCAAAATAGTTAACTATTTGGTAGAAATATGATTGAAGAATTACAACAGCAACCGGAAGAAATACAGACAGATGATACACGTACTTAGGAGGAGCTTAATGAGATTACACAAAAATTAAGGGAAGCGTATCGGGAGGAAGAAGACTATTGGCAACAAAAAAGTCGGAATCTCTGGAACAGAAGTGGGGATCTTACTACAAAATATTACCATGCCATTATGATACAAAGGACAATTAATAGGCTGGTTGGGTTACACGATAAAAACGACACTTGGGTGACTGGGGAAAAATTGAGAAAGTTGTAGCGGAGTACTTTTCAGAACTCTTTAAGTCCACATTACCAACGAAATTTAAATATTTTAGGAGAAATAGATCCGGAAATAACAGAATAGGAAAATGAAGAGCTTACAAAACCGGTAACATAATTAGAGGTGAAGGAGACATTATTTATGATGCATCCCACAAAAGCACTAGGACCAGATAGAATGGCGGCATTATTTTTTCAGAAATCTTGGGAAGTTATTAAGGGCGATGTTGTTAACCAGGTGAACCAGTTTTTTTAGTTAGAGACATTTGATAAGAGACTCAATTTAACAAATATATGTCTGATCCCAAAATTAGAGAGACCAACTCGGACAGAATTACGGCCCATAAGTCTCTGCAATGTTGGATATAAGATAATTTCAAAAGTTTTATACCAATGATTTTGGAAACTATTACCAAGATTGGTATCGGAAACACAATCGGCCTTCGTGTCCGGACGGCTTATATCGGATAATATTTTAATAGCACAGAAAATGTTCCATGGATTGAGAACAAATAATTCCTGTAAGAAACACTTTATGGCAATAAAAAACGGATATGAGTAAGGCTTACGACCGAATAGAATGACTTTTCATTAGACATCTTCTTATAAAACTGGGCTTCGCGAAGAAATGGGTTAATTGGATTATGTGTTATATAGAAACAGTCCAGTATGAAATACTAATAAATGGAAACCCAAGAGGCAGGGTGCAACCGCAAAGGAGACTCAGACAAAGGGATCCTTTGTCACCTTATCTTTCTATTCTTTGTACGGAAGTACTAATAGCTAATGTGAAAAGAGCAGAAAAGAATAGGCTACTTACTAGTATAAAGATTGCTCGGGCAAGCCCGTCGATCTCCCACCTGTTTTTTGTGGATGATAGTCTATTTTTCTGTAAGGAAATGTAATCAGAGGCGACGGTATTATTGCATCTATTACAACAATATGAGATAGCCTCGGGTCAACAAATAAATTTTACAAAATCATCGGTACACTTTGGACACAAGGTCTCCCAGGAGACACGAGACCTTTTATATAGTACGTTGGGTATTGTCAATACAGGGGGTATGAGCTCATATCTGGGGATCCCGGAAAGTCTGGGCAGAGCTAAAACGAAAGTTTTCAACTTTATCCTAGAAAGACAAGAAAAACGGACAAATGGTTGGACATCGAAAATGTTATCTAGAGGAGAGAAAGAGGTGCTTATTAAATCAGTGGTCACAGCAGTTCCAACATACACTATGTTCTACTTCAGGCTACCAAACACGGGTACTTCAAAACTAACAAGCTCGGTACCCAAATTCTGGTGGAGTAAAAATGGACAAACACGTGGAATGCATTGGATGGCGTGGCATAGACTTTGTAAATAAAAGGCGGAAGGGGGTCTAGGGTTTCGAGTGGTGGAAGATTTCAACACAGCTCTTCTAGCGAAACAATTATGGCGACTCATTGAATTCCCAGATTCGCTCTATGCCAAGGTGTTCAAGGAAGATATTTTAGGGATGGAACACCACTGGACTCAATAAGGTCGTATTCCCTGTCTTATAGATGGAAAAGTATCACAACTGCTCGATCTCTGGTACAAAAAGGTCTTATCAAAAGAGTTGGTTCCGGACATTCCATCTCAGTATAGAATGACCCATGGATTCCATCCTCACGCCCGAGATCAGCTATATGCAAAGGGACTAATTATTACCCTGAACTAACAGTTAATCATTAATTGACCCGACAACTTCTACGTGGAATATACCACTACTGGAACAACTGATAACTGCGGATGATATTCCTTTGAATACTGGACTGGCAACAACAAATGATTATCGTCAGGATCTTTGGGGATGGAAGTTCACCAAGACAGGAAAATATACGGTCAAATCGGGTTATCTAACAGAGCAAATATACCCGGATAAGAAATCTCCAAGATTATTAGGACCAGGAGTAAATCAATTACAGGCAAAAGTTTGGACCATTAAATGTCCACCAAAGTTAAAACATCTTTTTGTGGCAAATGCTTTCTGGGTGTTTAGCGGTAACAGCTCGGCTGCAAGCTCGGGGAATTAATTGTGATCCTCAATATATCAGGTGTGGTGCGGATAAGGAATCTATAAACCATACATTATTTGAATGCCCCCCAACACTTCAGGTATGAGCTCTTTCGCCAATACCTACACCCACGGATCGGTTTCCAAAAGATACTCTATATACTAATATGGCATATTTATTTTGGAATCTTCCAAAACATGAAGATATGAAGGCATACTCTTGGATAATGTGGTACATTTGAAAAATGCGCAATGACAAAAATTTTAAAAATAGGGATCGGGACCCCCGAGAGGTAATAAAGATAGCAATGGCAGAGGCATATGCATGGGAGGCAGCGCAGACGGAGGTTACAAGCAAAACTGCTCCCTTTGAGCCACAGCACGAAGAGCAGGCTAGGGACGGGATCATATGTTATACGGATGGATCATGGAAGGAGGATGATCTGAATACAGGCTTAGGCTAGTATTGTGAGGAGATATGTACTTCAAGTACACTAATGGGTGCCCGAAAGTTAGGGAAGAGACTAACACCATTACACACAGAACTAAAGGCATTAATATGGGCAATGCACTGTATGCTTGACAATGGGAGACGAAATGTGGTTTTCTTAACTGATAGCTCAGAATTATTGAAGATGGTGGCTGACCCAAAAGGATATCCAGCTTTCTCCCTACATCTAGAGGAATTTGAAGTAACAAGGAAGGAATTTGAGCTCTTCTCAATTTCAAAGATCCCACGAGCGTAGAACACTAAGGCGGACAAGTTAGCACGATGTGCTCGACATCATCTTTATCATCTGTATTATATAAATTCAACTCCCCCAGAATGGCTAACGCCCTTTTAGAAGAGTTTGAGGCTGTCGACAAAAAAAAACAGCTTAAATAACTAACTTTTTTATCAATTATCTTTTAAATCATAAATTTATATCGAACAGTTTATATTAGACACAATGCTAACTTTACTAAAATATAAGAATTAAATGGTGTTTAGTCAATCTGCTAGTGATACTAATATCATGTCTAATATGATCGAGTCAACATAAATTCGTGATTTAAAAATCAATCAACAAAAAAATCTGTTATTTAAATGAATCACACAAAATGTAATGCTTAGAATGAGTAAAATTTGAAAGTTCAGCAGTTAAATATTCATTTTCTCAAATATATTTATAGGGATAATTTTTGAAATGACTTAGTAATTTTATTACAAAACATGTCTCTTCCTAAAATAACCTATAAAAAGGATCGATTAGTATGCTTTTAATCTGCTAGTAATTTGCATTTAATCTACCATTAATATACGAATAGTCTACATTTAATTATAAAATCAGTAGTCTACATTTAATTTGTTATTAATATATTATTAGTTTACCAAAACAAATAATTAGAAAATAGTGCTGATATTTATAAAAATTATAAAAAATAAATTATTTTCATAATTTTCTCCATAGATTTCACATTTTTTTTTTATAATCCATGTGCCAACAACTAAAACACCTTAATTATTGATTGCTTTATTTGTCGTCACTCTGACTCACTGACTACTAGTCTAATACTAAAATTCTGAGTCTTTTTCTAATATTTTGATAAAACTCGTTTGGTTTTACAAAGTCAAAATGGTTATATCAATTACGTTCAATAATTGGTGTCTCTTTTTTGACAACATATTAAACTGAGTGGTAATTTTTTTGGCTTTCTGCTCAGTGCTCAAGTGCTCAGTGCCCAAGAAGAAGATAACTTAATCATTAATTGCTTCCTTTTTTGTTGTCACTCTGAGTCATTGACTACTACTAAATCGTAAGTCTTTTTCGATTACTCTGATATAACTCGGTGAATATTCTAAAGTCAAGTGGCTGTATAATATTTCGGCTGGATTAGTGGCTCAATCAATTACATTCCATTCACTAATTGGTGTCTCTTCTTTGTCCCGATTGGTTTAAGTCCAATATTTGTCAACAAATTATACTGAGCAGTTTAGGAAAATTTTCCGTCTCTGCTAGTCCAGTCCTAATAAGTTTTTGGTAATATACACATACACACGTCAATTTGGGTCATTGCATCATCACTCTATGTTCATTCAAGATCTCTGTTCACTTTCTAAATAGCACTACTAAGAGATTTTTCATTACTTGTAATGAGAATCTGATTTTTCATAAGTGGATACATAACATGAGAATACATAACACACAACACAACTAATTAAGTAGAAAAAAAAACTAAAACCCTCATCAATCCATTTTCAATTTGCTTAAGCAAACCCTAGAACAGATGTATATATCCTTGTAGGCATGATGCATTTTTAGAATAAAGGTTGTACTGCAGCGAGAGTGGCACGTATAGCAAAATGGCCGAGTCATATGCTTGTTATGAACAACTTCAAACGTGAGCGTCAAGTCAACAGCCATGCGACCCGGCATGAGACGTGGGAAGTCCCCAAGTACACAATCAACATGCAACGTGACTCCGCTACACTCATTACAAGTGTAGAACCATTCCTTTGGATCCATTTCTTCTTCGCATATATCGCACCAACATGTGTCTGTGCTACTTGCAGCATCGGCATCACCATAGCATAGAGAGAGAGGATGTGGATCGTACCGATGCTTCACCGTTGTTGGTATAACGGCGCACGTAAAATGCAAACAGTAGTCACAATCATCGCAGCTAAACCCATGCCACCCATGGGAGAAGCCACATCTAACACACTCGCTCGGTAGTTTTTTAGTGAAGTACAATGGATGCGGATGGCTCTCATGGGTTAAGGGCTCACAAACTAAAGCACAACGTACATCTAGAATCGATGAACCACGACCACTAGAAACGTACCTGAAGCCACTCACGAGTTCTCCACAGCCATCACAAAGAAACTGATCTATAGAATCTTCATCGTCAGCTCGTAGTGTAAATTGTTTGTTGCTAAGAACGTGTCGTTTCCTCCGAGAAAGATGAGCGCATGTTTTATGAAGTAGAAAATCACATTGCCCACAACTATAGAACAAGTCGGAATAAATAGGAAGAACACATGCTTCACACCGTATGGCTTCATCAAGCGTGATGCCCTCCTCGTTCAGTATTAGGTTGTGTTTTCTATGGCTGAAATGACTTATCATGTTGTCACCAACCACGTTGAATGGCGCCATGTCTTCGGTATCTTCTGGCATACCATCCAGGTCTATCCCATCCCACACGTCTTCTCTTGTTCCGCATAGCAAATGGACGACGTAATTAGGGCAAATTGAGCAAGAATACACATCATGAAATTGACTGACCTTTTGGCGACAAACTCCACATTTCCAGTCCCCAAGGCCAAGAGGAGAAGTGCGAGAGATGCGATGATCATGTCGGTTGATGTTTATGACAAGAGGTAAACCGATACATTCTCGATGGATCATGAAATTGCATTGAAGACAAAAATAAGGACTACGATCCCCAAGCACCCCACAAGCATCACAAGTATAAGAGATCAACCTTGGCGTGAGAGTAAGTTGATGCTCATGGGTCCTTGCGTGACCAACAACGAGCGGTGGTGGGTTTCTTGCACAGTCCATACATATACTAAAGTTGCATAGGGAGCAATGATGTAACATGTCTTTCAGTTCCGATGCACAGAGAAGACATCTTCCGTCAGCATAAGCAGGTGGTCGGTTCTTGAGTAACTTAAGAGGGTGTTTAGTGTGGGAACTGTGATTGATCTCTGGTGAGAGATCAACACATTTCAGATGAGTAAACACATTACATGGGAGACAAGCATAAGACTTTGACCACACGTCCTCCTTGCACACTTCACACTTGGGAACGGGTAAACTCCTACCCTTAGTGAGGACAAGCGTATGCTCATGAGACTTGGGATGTTCGATAACAAGCTGTGGTGGTTTTCTCGCACAACTTGTATCAACATCACAGAAATAACACATGGAACATTTGTAAAACACATCTGATCGTGTTCCACACAAATCACAGTTGCTGACGCCAGAGAAAGAGAGTATGAGAGGATGTTGAGGATGAAAAGGGTGGTTGATCTCTGGTGGTGACTCGGCACACTCCTTGTGGAACAAGATCTCCTCAAAACTACACTCATTGCAACGGTAGCCACCGTAGATGTATCCATCTTGGTTGCACCCTGAGCAACGGCCATGGTAAAAACGAGCTGAAAGGTAGAGAGGATGTTGGTGTGTGGGTAGCTTTACTAGACTATTCATATTCGCCGATCAATGTTTGAATCAATCAACGCTTGGCTTTCTTTGTGGGGATCTCTCAGTTTCGTTATTGGCTTTTGATAAACAAGGTTATAATTTACTAGTCTTGGTCATTATATAAAATACAAAGGAAACTTCCCACGAAATTGCGCTTTGAATACAGACAAGTTCCTTGAAATTCATCCCTAGTGGGTGCGCCTTTGGAAAGCTGCCTTCCTAATATATATATATATATATATATATACTACTCCCTCCGTTTTAAAATATAGGATGTTTTAGAGTTGGGCACATGGATTAAAAAAATTTGTAAAATATCTATTGTAATCTTATTTATTATTATTTGTTTGTTTGGTTACCAATTAATTTAAGAGTAAAACAAGTAATTTATTAGTAAATTTTGCATTGATTTCTGAAAACATCATATATTTTCAAACCAAAAAAAGTCTTAAAACATCTTATATTAAAAAATGGAGGGAGTATTACTTTTGTGTTGTTTGTTGTTAAAAGCCAATTTGGCAATTACCAACTGGTACGTTTAAAATAAAGTTCGTTGGAGCCTCCAACCAATATCAATGACATTTAATAACATGTCGCTAAATATTAATTCACTATTATCTATATATTAACTAAAAATATAGTTTAATAAAAAATATGGACTTATTTTAATTTTATTGATTACTAGGATTGGTTTGAGCAATTTAAATATAACATAGAAATAATAACGTGCAATGATGTTATAATTATGAAATGTTAATTTTTAGTACACGTAGCTTGTGACATAAAATTATTTAATTTATAGATAAAATTTGACATTAAAGTTTTAATATGAAATTTAAGTACTCAAGTTTTTGTCAAAAAAATTAGAAAATAGATTTTTGTTAAATAGATTTGAAATCACACTTTCAACACAACTTTTACCAGCAAATTCACAGATTTCAAATATTTAGAGAAAAATTTGCAGTAACCTATTTTGTCGAAATTTTTTTAATATTAAATTTTTAACAGAAAATATGGATTCACAGTTTTTCTGAAAGATTCAGAAAATTAAATTAAAATAATTTAAAATAAATATTTTGGTGAGACAGTTACAAATTTACGGTTTTGGCAGAAAATTTCTAGAATCGAGTATTCACAATAATTTTTTTAAATTAATTTTTAAGTAATTTTTTGGTGGAAGATTAACGGTATAACTTATTTGGCAAGAAATTAATAAAATCAAAATTTTGGCTAGTAGTCTTTAGATAACATTTTCAGTATAAATTTTTTGGCGAATTTTTTTTATGGATTTACTTGTTGGCGGAAAATTCACAAAATCAAAATTTTGACAAAATATTTTTGGAATCATATTTTTTATTTTTTTACTTTTTTGGTGAAAAGGTTATTGTTTCACGTTTTTGGCAGAAAATTTGCGGAATCGAGTTTTTGATGGAAAGTTGTGAGAATTTTATTTTTAAGTAAGTTTTGGGTGAAACATGTAAAAAGTACAAGTTTAAATTTTTTTGTGTGAATTTTGCAGAATCAGATATTTAGAATGAGAATTTCTTAACTTTTATTATCATCTTATTTTATTCCATTACAAACAAAGAACAATATTTAATATGATATTTGAATGTATTCTAATTATTGTTCTAACTCAAATTCGGTATATAGAAGAATGAACGAGAGTTAATGGGTTTAAAGTGAGCTCTTATTAAGAATAACCGGAGCTCGAGAGTATAAGAGGTTTTAGGTCGTCAGAGTAAAGACGACCGACCTAAAATTGTATGAAAGTAATTCGAGAGCTAAGAACAATCAGATTGCTTAATTTGCGATAGGTCTCGAGAGAATGTTTTTGGATGATTTGTGAAGTCGATGACTTCCTCTATTTATAGCCGGCCAGGTCGGTCTCTTTGGAGATAACCATGTAAATCCGGAATAGGAAAATTGCCTTTGCCGATAAGGCCAACCTTCCGTATTTCCCGGATCCGGCCCGATAAAATAGAAGCTTTCCATTTATTTGACCGACTTAGTCACCTAGGTATTCTTTGAATTCCCAAAATGGGCCGACCAGATTTCATGTCGGCTTGTAGAGATGGTACGAATCTCATCTCTAACAGTAAGTCTCACTACTGGAGTTCGCCGATCGCAAAGAAATGCCGATCTACCAATTCACCCATGCGACGATACATCTGATCTTCAGCATGCTAGTGATGTCGATCAAGCACGACATCCCGCTGACTCGGGCAGCGTTTGACACCATGACAAACACTAGACGCACGAAGGCGAATCTAAGAAACCGGGGTTTATATTACATGAGTATGAAGACTCAGTACAATATGGTGACTGGTGATATTAATCAAAAGTGGCGGATTGGAGGGATCGATATTTCTTTGTGTTAATTAACGAGTTTTTCATCGCTGACAAGGATATCCCGATCCGAACGAAATGGGCAGAGGTCATGGGTAGAGACATGACCGATATGAAATACAGAGTAATTTTGTTATTTTTGCTTGCTGATCAAATCGTCTTTTATTTTGCAGGAAATAGGCCCCTCCCTTTCGTCGACGATCCTCTTGATATTGACAAAATATCCGAACGGTTCTCGACGATTAGTACGATCACTTAGCCTGAGATCACGGAAGAAAAGATCAAGGACCAGAGGTTAGTTTGATTTGTTAAGGCCTGTTTGGTATTCAGTGATTTTCTAGTCGGTCTAATGTTTCTCTGATTATTCATCAGCTGCGCTTGAACGACATTCCCGCCGACCAAAGAAGATGAGGTGTAATTCGTTTAAGGACTTGTCAGCCGACCTGGAGTCTGCCTTCGGGTTTCCAGGTGTCAAGGAAGCCGAGAACTCTATGCCGGCTGTATCTCCCTCCGAAAGCGATTCGGCCAAAGCTAGGAAGGCGGCCGATCAGAAGGTGGCCGACCAGAGGGCTGAGAAGGATGCAGCCAAGGCCAAGAAAGCTGTCGATAAGAGGGCAGCTAAAAAAGCGGAGAAGGCTAGAAAGAAAGCCGAACAGGAAGAAAGAAAAACCGATGACGCTCAAGTTCGCGAGTTTGACGGTGAAGATGGCAGCAGGGAAGGCAGCCCTGCCAACTCGAAGAAGCGGGGTCCATAAGAGCTTCCTGAGGGCTCACATATATCGAAGAGACCCTGAACTGAACGAGTACTTTGTCCTTTCGGATTCTCGTACGACTATCGGGGGAATAGTCCAATAGTACTCGATTCAATGTCTTGTCTGGATTATTTCTTTCAGTTGAGGGATCATCCGGTGAGTTCTCCGACGGACCCCCGTGGCTTTATACGCTGTGATTCGATTGTGCGTTTTGCGCATGACCAGTCTAAGGTAAAGGCAGCTTCTTAAATTTCTTCGCGTGTGAGGTCGATCTTGAATACTAATTTCTCGGTTTTGCGTATAGGCCTTGAGCACGGCATTGACCGTGATGCATGACTACGATCAGGATGCAAAGAAATGGCTGGTAGATCTCGCCGAAGTAGAGAAAGTCAAGGAAGCTCTTGAGGCCGAACAGAAAAAGAGTGCAGAGCTGGAAGCTGCACTCCAAAGATCTGCCGAGGACCTGGCGAAGGTTCGTGCTGACGATGCTGAGAAAAGCAAATTGCTCAACCGAGCAGTAAAACAGATCAAGAAAGAGAGAGCCGACTCGCAGAGGAAGCTGGAGGCCGAGCTGAAGGCTGCTTAAGAAGAGAAACTTGCCTTCGGGCAAGAAGTGGCTAAACGTGCGATTGCTGCAGTGAAAAACCATTATGCAGGCCTAGTCGCAAAGGTGAAAGAGTCTCTCTCCTGCAAGGGAAAGGCGGAAGAACTTATCTCGACTGTGGCTCAGGGGGCTAAACGTGCGCTCAGCATCGTTCGTAAGCAAGGCTACGACTTTCCTGCTTTGGTGGATGAGAACGTGGAGAAGATGATTGCCGAGAGTAAGGCGAATCTAGAAGCCTTTGATGAAATCAACTTCACATCCGACGAGCTTCAAACTCAAGAGGCGGAAATCTTCTTGGATGTTCCCTGTGATATTCCGTCTGATGCGCCTAAGTCCCTGGAAGGAGTTAAGCAAGAGAAGGAAACAGAGCCCAAGACCGATGCGGGAGATAGTCAAGAAGCCGATCTGCCAACTAATCAAGAGGGTGAACAGGAAGAAGGGTCCAGGCTATGCTGGGTTGGGAGATCCCTTGGACCGGGATAGTTCTCCGAAGAGCTGAGTCTTTGTTCGATGTGATAGCAGCTAGAGCGTCGGCGCCAGTGTTGGCAGATCGGTCGATTTGATGTAGCTCAAAGGTCGTGAACTCTGCGGCTAACTACTTCACCAGCTTCAGGTATGCGTCTATTCAATCATCTTTTGCATCGTACTCTCCACTGAACTGTTTGGCGATGAGTTGTGAATCACTAAATGCCCGAATATATTGGATTTCATCCCTCGAGCTAAACGAAGACCTACGATCAGAGCTTCGTATTCGGCTTCGTTTTTGGAGGCGCTAAATTCTAAGCAGAAGCATTGTTCGAGAAGCTCTCTGGTGAGGGATTCTAACAGGATGCCAATTCCAGCTCCTAATCGGGAAGATGCTCTATCGACGTGCAGTGTCCACATTTCTGAATTTGTCGGGTCGTCATTCAAGAGTTCAGGTGATAGTTCGATCAAAAAGTCTGCCCAAACTTGGGATTTTGCAAAAGTCCGTTCGATATTCGATATCGAACTCAGATAGCTCGATGGCCCACTTCGCCATGCGTCCGGATTGTGTCGGACTGTGTAAGATCGACCGAAGAGGTTGGCTGGTCAGAATGGCTATAGAGTGTGACTGGAAGTAAGGACGCAGCTTCTTTAAAGCGACGACAACCGCAAGAGCGAGCTTCTCTCAGGTGGGATAACGAGTCTCGGCACCGTCCAAAGTTTTACAGAAGTAGAAGATCGGCTTCTGCTCTCCGCAATCCTCCCGGACAAGAACGCCGCTGATTGCCGCACTGGAAACCGCTATGTAAAGTAGTAAGGTGTCGCTCGTGTTCAGGTTTGGCCAGGATCGGAGGTGTTGTGAGATATGTCTTGAGTTGCAGGAATGCATCTTCACACTTTTCGTCCCACTCGAATTGCTTGTTGCCTTGTAGAAGCTGGTAGAAGGGCAGACACTTATCCGTAGACCGAGATATTAATCGATTCAACACGGCTATCCTCCCTGTTAGATGCTTAACTTCGCGAGTATTTCTTGGCGAGGATAGTTCTAGGATCGCAAAAATCTGTTTGGGATTGGCTTCGATCCTGTGCTGTGTGACTGTATTTCTAAAACATTTTGTATCTGAATGGTTTTAGAATCCACTTTTGTTTGCTGACTTTTACCTAAACAACAAATATACTTACCATCAGAACTGAAACATGAAAACTACGTATCAAAATGGTTTTAGTGTCCAAGTGAAGGAGGCAATAACCCAAGTTCGATTTCTTCCAAATGGTTTCTTTTTAGCTATGATCTCTCGCTCTCTTTTCTATTTTTCGATCCATCAAAAGTGTTTTATCTACCGTCCAATTAAAGACTCATGAACGGCTACGATCTCTAGGAGAAATGGCACAAAACACGCTGACTAAGACCATCTTTATAGAATCTCTTGAAATTAAAAAAATAAAAAGTAATCAAAGAGAGAAAAGAGAGAGACCGTTTCTTTTTAACGAGAAATTTTAGAGATCGATTCTCATTTTTTAGATAATGTATCAATATTTCATTTGTTCAATTCTTTTGTTTAAAAATTATTTTTATTTTTCAATTATATTAATAAAAAATTATCTAGAAACTCTGGGTTTATTGTTGGAGTTGTATAGATCTGTGTAAATCTTTGTATCTCTAAAATCTCCTTCTCCATGAAAGAAAAAACATTAATCGGTTAGGGTTTAGCTACAAGTTGATACCGGAAGAAGAAAATTCAAGAAAATGGCAATCGTATACCCTGTGGTCATGATTGCAACCCTGTATAGTCTGCTGCGTTTTGATTTTCTAAGAGGCAAATATGAGATCTTCGATGTCGAAAGTAACCTTTGAGATGTCGAAAGTAACCTTCCGTTAGATGATGGGCGTGTTGGCTGCAATGATTGCATCTTGTTATGCGATTAGCCTCAACGTCGTTGCTTACTACATGGCCATTGGTTCACCCGAGAGGGTCTTCCAACGTCGTTGTTCTACAGTGTCTTATCATTGCTCTTTTTCTCTGTCAACCTCTTTGAATTCTGGAGAATTCTACGGCTTCCAATATCTCCTCCAATTGCGATTACCTTTCTGGGTCTGCAAACGTGGACATGGGTTTTTTTTTTTTAATTTTGTGTGATACTAGATATATACTCACTCTACTTTGCAGATTATTTTTTAATTATCTTTTTATTAATTTAATACTATACATTGATAAAATAAAAATATATTAATATAAATATTATATGCATATATTAAGAAATATATAAATATATATATATAAAATTCTGTTTTAATTGCATTTTGTGTCATAATCATTATTTATCTAATTTTTATTAGAAATGGATGTACGACAACATATACAGTGGAACATGCTTATGTATAATTTTTCAACTATAGCAATTAGCATAAAATTTATTTAAATATTTCTGATTCAAAATTAATTACACACTTATTCCTTATAGTTAAAGAAGTTATGTGCTCTCAACTAAATAAACTCATAAATCCACTCCTAATTTAAATTATTATGAAGCTGGTTTTCCAAGTTATGAGTATTGGTGGCCACAAAGCGCAAGACTGCACCTTACCAAATCTCTTCCCACCAAGAACATAATTCACGGTATAATCCTTATTGTCTTAAACTGGCATCCCTCTAATTTGATACAAAAATTCACTCAAATGACATCCTACTTTAATTCATCATAGTTTCATATTTTCTAACTTAAAAAATGATTGCTCACCTATCTAATTATTTTTCTCTAAAACATGTTCAAAGTATCTTATGATCTACCATTTCTTGATTAGAGACTTTGTGAACATGTAGGCATATGAATATTATTTAGAATAGTGTTTCAAACTTTAAAGTTTTGAAGCTTAATATTAAAACCATCTTAACGTTAATTTATGCCACATCATTTAGTTTTTTTGTGTAAATGTGATTTTTCTTGAAAAAATATTTGTATTAGATTTTTGTTGTGGTTAAAGGGACATAAATGGTTGTAATGGTGAGTTGAGGTCGAATTAAAACACTAATAGACACTTGGATGGTGTAAAATCATATTGAAGGTTTGAATATAAAATGTCAAGATTGAAATTAACTCTCATATATATTCATTTTAAACGGAAAATACCTTAAATGTAAAATTTCACAATATAACTACTCCCTAATACAAAATTTTATTTATTTTATAAATATCCTTTTCATTACTAATTTTTTTTATGATAATCTATTTTGTAACAAATAGAAATAACTATTTTTCACTTAAGACATGTTCATAAATGTTTATAATATTTTTATAGTTCTTACATTTAAATGTTATCATCTTAGGGTTTATCCTTACTGTGTCTCATTTGTGAGCTGATATGTTATTTCAATCGTATAATATAAAATATTGATCTTACTCATACTAAACTTATATCATTGGAGCTGTCGACAATTATAGTATAAATTTAAAATATTGAATCTGAAAGACAATAAAGAGCCAACTATAAAACGCTAAAACTTCTCTTTTTCAGTAACTTGATATCTCCTTCTTTTGAACAAAAAAATACCTCTTTCTTCAATCAAAACTATTTCTCCATCATTATTATACGAAATAATGATCATTTTCCAACATCCAAAGTGAAAAAGTCAAATAAAGATTCTGAAACTATGAGTAACATGAATTTGTCAAGTGACACAATTTGACAATTTGTCAAGAGATCTAGTGAGATTATGCATCTCGTCATATCTTGTGATGACTATGCATCTTTTGGTCTCTTGAGACTCTATTAATTGGGTAAGTATCTTCTTCATTAGAGTTTTTTACTGCATTATTAATTTTAAATGTTTCAATGATTCTTACATTATTTTTTTTTTTAACAGTAATCAACCTAGCGAACTAAATCCAATAGAAACCTCAACAAAGACACTATAAATTGGTTCAACTTTCACTTGAAAAACACATGTGTGTGTTTGCCTCACAAATGCTTATGAATAATAACCGGTTGATACTTAAAAAAAAAAATTGATAACAATAATTAAATAATTTTTTTTGTGTGTTTTTGGGTTTATAACTCTTCTAATAAAATTTCAAATTGGATCTGGAGAGAAACCAAAGTCCAAAAACAATAGACTTAACACTTTCAAAGCATCCACGACGGCGGCTACACAAGAAGCCTCACCTGAGCCCAATCCAAAAATTGGTTTCATTGAAAAAGGGCCACACTTGTTTTTTTTTTTTATCATTCCCGTAGGTTTGTTTTTCAGTTTAGTTCGGTTTAGATTTTTAAAGAATTTGCTACGGTGAGCAATGCTTTGATGATTTAACGGAAAGTACTATTATAGATTGAGGAAAGAAAGATTCAAAAGCATAAATACAAAACTATTAATTAAAAATACTTTGATGGCTATTACATTATAAACCATCTCTTTTTTTTACTCATACAACAAACAAAGGGTATTTATAAGATTTTTGGACATCGTGAAAGATATATAGATGCAATTAGTGGTGATGTGTTTGTGCTACATTTATATTTTTTTTTAGAAAATTACAAACCGAGCCAAGAACATCGCTTCCTCGTATGCTTAGGTATTAACTTAGCTACCATCTTCATTAGCACACCTTTCAGCTCTGTATCCATGAAATTTTAAATTTTTTATTTGCTATTGTTTATTATATGAGTTTAGATTTGACAAAAAAATAAAAAAAAAATTATTTGCTGTTATTTATTATTTAGGTTTGAGTTTGGCAAAAAGTAAAATAAAGATATTATTTGGGCTTGAGTTTGACAAAAAATAAAATAAAGATTAATAAAAAAATATTTAGATTTTTAATGGGTTTAAGTTAAAAAATAATAAAAATCAATAGATAATTTGTATTAATTAAAATGTTTTGATTAGTTGTTAATTTTGCTGATGTGTCACTTTTTGATAACTTGAAAAAATTGAAGTGTCAAGTCATGGAGAGATATTAATGTTATTGTTGTGTTGATTACAGTGTTTTTTGTTTTAATTTTAATTTAATCTTCTAGTTAAAACAACTCCACGAGCTTTTTTTTGTTTTTGTTGCAAGAACTCTGCTTACTTTCTCAGAGCACCATTACTATGAGATATTGACTGACTGATTCTAATGCAGATTCTAATATTTCATGAAAAAATACATAACCCGATTGTAGACGAGACAGATTCCCTTACATGTAATATAAAATATGCTCCAATGTTGTCAATACAACAAATAGAAAATACATCAATCCAATTTCAAATTGCATATAAGCTTCGCTTAGGTCTGTTTGTGGTGCGCATGTGCGGCTTTGTAATGTTGGGAGAGGAGCGTCAAACATTTGATCGCTGGATATCTATTCATTAAACGCAAACATAAACATCATCTAAGACAATGTTATTGGTCGAATGTCATATATAATGTTAAAAAGGTGAAGATGTTAAATCCTTACTTGGGGAGGTTGTTTTCGGACTGGCATGTAGGAAGACACTCTATTACACAGTTGTGGCTCGGTTTCACGAAGAATGGAATCTGCGATGAGAAGAACACTTTGATTAAAATCAAATTGTTATGCAATTTTACGAATTCACTTACGAACATATTCAACAAAAACTAGATTTTTGAGAAAATAATATCAATGACATTTTACAACATGTAGCTGAAAATGGTTACTGTTTAGTAAGAGACTAACGGAATATCGGTCTTGCCCAGTTCCAAGTACCCTATGCAATGTAGATCTGTATAGTATAAAAAAATATGTGGAGAAAAATGTCATGAAAAACAATATTATAAAGCCTTACCAAAATTAAGCTCAAATAAACAGAAAAGTTACTTGAAATAGCCGTTACTCCAACGCTCCAGCAAATCACCAAGATTCACAATAAAGGCTCTGTAGACAATAACAAACCATATAACTCTACCAAAACAGAACAATATAATGTAACTGTTATGGGGGTCACTGATCAGTGTAGCATCTAAAATTTATGATGGACCCAAATTAAAAATCTAAAAACTCTCATAATAGTACCCTTTAATCGATGGTACATATTCCCATTTTTGAGGCTTCGAGTCTTTATCCTTGCATATCTACAATTAGATATTAAAAAGTCGCATTCAAAAAATTCAAAAATAATATGACTTAGGACTGCGTAATACCTGCAGTCCCATTACACGTCAGTTGCTAAGAGAGACATCATTCCAAAATCAGAATGTGCTCCACAAGCATATATTCCCTTTGAGGGATCAGAAAGCCCTAGAGTAACAAAAATAAGGAAGATGTGGTTAATATGATGATGAGTATACCATTGACAAACACAAAGCTAATGCGATTAATTAAGAAAAGACATTACCTTCATAGTGAAACAATACCATATCTGCTATTGGATTTCCGAGCATCTCTGGTGTATCAAAGTAATTCTCATCCAAGTCGAGCGCCAAAGCCATTATTCTCGCAATAGTCTTACAAACCCTCCTGACCATACATAATGGGCTCATCATAAGTATACAGTTTAAAACCTTTCTCTCTTAAGAGTCCCACATAAAAATAATGTTAGGCACGCCTTACTTAGTGTAAGAAATTAAAAATCATCAAATTAAGAATTCCAAACTACAAGTACATTATTATGTCAAAATTATGGATATTCATCTCAAATCAATAAAAACAATTACTGTAATATATCATTAACATTAAATATTTTATTAATGTTTTAGTTTATTCAATTTAAATAACATAATGATATTTTAATAATTTTGAGCAGACCTAGATTAAATCTGAACACCAGTGGATATTAGCAGATCTGAATACCTTGAAAATATGTTGTATCAGCTATGTACCACCTCTACAAATATGTTTTAGTTTATTCAATTTAAATAACATAATGATATTTTAATAATTTTGAGCAGACCTAGATTAAATCTGAACACCAGCGGATATTAGCAGATCTGAATACCTTGAAAATATGTTGTATCAGCTATGTACCACCTCTACAAATTATAGTTTATATTTTTGTTCAAAGAAAGAAAAACAATTTAGAGCGAGGAAATTTTTTAGCGAGTCGTTTGGCAAAATAATTTCATATATCAAAAGTTTGTAAACTAATCATTTCATCTATTTTTTGTCCATATAAACTTAAAAATTACGAAAATACCAGAATCACTCCTAAAATATCAGAGGATATAATTGTAAAAAACCACTTGAAAAATATTATTTTATAAATATTTTGATATAAGTGATTATTATGCCAAAATGCAAATTAGAAAGAGAGATATGTCAGGTTTATTAGAGATTTATTGGCGAAAAAGTGCCCACTTATTTTATTAGATACTTTTTGATTAATCATTGGTCAATAACAAAGTTTACCACCTAATTCCCTATTTACAAACTAAAGAAAATAAATAAACATGAGACTTACAATGCTTCTTGATAATATTTCTCCATGGTCTCCCGCCATCCGAGCAAAACATCTGCCAAAAACACCTGAGTTTATAAATAGAAAGGAAAAATTAAAGCAATAAAATACGAAAAATGATACGACAAAAAACTAACCATGATTAGGCCAAATGTTGGGGCTATAGAATGGCTTTTCTATATCCCAGTGGGTAACATCTTTGGGACCTTCGAATCCAATGGTAAAACCCACTTTGTAATCCCCTAAAACCCATGAAGTTACAACAAAAGTGAGATACATATCAATTTACATTTTTTAGACTAAGCAAGTGAAAGTTGATGAAACGAACCCTGAACTTGATTCTCAGGATCTAACATTTGATCAAGGACTGGTGAATAGCCTCGATACTTTTCGTTTCTAAAGACTTTCATCTTCTCTTCCAAAGGAAGAGCGAAGAACTTCTTGCTCTGCTCGAAAGCCTCGTCTTCCAGCTCCGCGCTTATACCATGATTTATGACGTAGAAAAATCCACAATCCTTACATGCCTGGATCATATATCATCCACAGCATATCAATGTTTATAATGATGATTTTATCATAAAAAAAATGTTTATATGTAATGATAACATTGTATTCATATTTGAGGCATACCTGCTTAAGCAAATCAGCTGTTTGATGAAGATTAGAGTTGGCGAGATCGATGCAATGAAGGGATGAAACTTCGATGGTCAAATTCACCGGATCAGTTTTATTCTCCATCACTCTCTTTCTCTATCTGTTAACTTTTTGAAGATAAAATGTAGAATGATGCCTCTTTCGTGATGCCACTGTTTATAGCATGGGGCACATGCATTATTATAAAACTAATTTTATCATATGCCAACATAAAAAAACGCAAGCATTATAATAATGATAAAAACCCTACAAATTGATCAATTAATTATGGATTAGTTAGATTGATGGATTTTTAGACGTTGATGCAAAAATAATCAGAAAAAATTATTCATTGTTCGTTAGTTGAGAAATAATTATATTAGTATATTAAAAGAAGGTAAACGATGATTTTTTTTTAATTTAAATACAAAATATAAGAAATTGACATATATAAAATAAAATTGAGAGGCTACATAGACGAACCATAAAAAAACAACGTTTTTAACTTTCTTCGATCTTTTCAGCGAGGCTTTAGCATTTTTGGAGGATTAAAGTATGGTTTATATATATGGATTAGTTAGATTGATGGATTTTTTTTTTTTTTGGTCAAAAGTTAGATTGATGGATTAATAAAAAATGGATTTGTTAGACTGATGGATTTTTTTTTTCTTTTTTGGTCAAGAATTAGATTGATGGATTGATAAAAGAGAAATTGGGTCATATGACCATATTTCTAAGCTAAATTCATGAAATAACTATAGTAAAATAGGTGCTATAATATTTTTTATATATTTTATAATATATACAAAATTATTCTTTTTATTTTTGTCTTAATTTCTTCCTTACGATCTTCTCTTCTCTTCTAATCATTTTTCCTTTCCTTTCCTCTGTTCACCTCCGCTCATCTCATCTCTCCTTCTCTCTTTCCCTCTCCTCGCCTCCCCTTTCCTCTTCTCCCCTCCTCTCTCGTGAAATTTTTCTCCTTTCCTCTATTTTTCTGTATATACTATATCAAAGAGATGACTATTTCATAAAATTATATATAGTATAGTATATAGTATAATATAGTAAAAAGTTATTTTCGATAATTGATTGTAGACCATGATTAGTTTACTAATTTGTAAAATAACATAGCTATATTCTTCTATTATTTTGTAAATATGGTTATTGATCAAAAAAGCCTTTGATAAAAAAGTTTGGACTGGGAATACTTTTTATTCTCATGCATTTCAAGCTTGTTGTTCTCAATTTGGGCTGGGGCAACTTTTTATTTAGGTGACTTTACAAAAGAGAGTATATAGCACGTGCCAGATGTAGTTATCCGGTGTGTGCTCCCCTGACAGGCCGTACATGTATTATTATCCGCAAACGCTTGTCTGCTCCACATTTTCAAATTTCAATTGGACAACTATTATCATTCCGTTGGAACCCAAATGATCACATGTTCAAGAAACATGAAATTAATAGTCTGAACCTTCCCGACAAAAAATAAATAATAGTATGTTCCTTGCGTAGATAGATTGTACATATACTGTATTTACTTTCAAGGTTTTGTTTTCTAGACGTCACTTCTGTTGGCCATCATTACCATCACATATTATTATGTTACTGAATCATATGTTTTAATCCGAATGATAACTGTGTTTTGTTGAATTGAAAAAGTGGATAATGGTAACTACGTTTTGCGGGATTAGAAAAACGGACTTTAAAGTGTGATACAGTTAAAACTATAGAATATGTATTATGCGAAACTAGTGTGGTTAATGTAAAAAGTACGGTGCAATAATTATACGGAACAAGTGCGGTTCATATTAAAAGTGTAGTGCAAAATAGTTTATGATTAATGAAAAAAATAATTAACGATACATACTAATTTTTAATTGGTGAAAAAATCGAGAAATGATGCAGAATTTGAAAAGTAAATAAATATTAATGTAAAAATATATTTGTATGATTATAAATTAAAATTATTTGTTTAGTCAAAAAAAATTCATATTTTTGTATAAATCTTAATTATCAAATTTATTTAAACTATACATATATTTGTATATTTTTGAATATTAATACATCAAATAATAAAACAGCAAATATAATACAATTAGAAAAAAAACTATCAATAGTTTGATTTTGTTATGATATATTTGCAATGTTGTATCCTATCTATGCCATATGTTCTCTATTTATTATTTCATCTGTTTATGTGACATTTGTTTCAGGTTCCAAATATGTGTTGTTTATTCATGTCTCTGTTATAACATATGTAATAAAATTATGTAATCCCATTATAGTGATTACCACTTTTTTTTGTACATTTATACCATATTTTTGAGAAATCAAAAAGAATTTTCTATTTTTTCTTCTAAATGATTTATCTATTACATGGTAAAATATTATAAAATCAAAAATAAAATATATTATCATAAAATTTAATATTTCAAAGTCTTCTTTATATATCACATATACAAAAATTTAATATTGAAAGTCAAAACCAAACATTCTTTATTTTATTTTGTAGTGTATATATATGTGAATGTTTTAATCCAATCAGTAGAATATATATTCATTTATAATTTAGTATAAGTACTGAATAATTTTTGATAAGAACTTTAGTAAATTTGTTTTTACATAAAAAATATAAATAAAAATTCTTACGATTAATTAAACCAAATAACATATAAAACTTTGTTTATATCCTGACAACTTATGTTATTTCTATGGTCCATATTTTTTTCACTCATCACAGTAGTATATATGAAGAATTAAATGTATTTCTAAAAGTAATAAAATTATACAGGTGGCTGCGTTTTTGTTTCTCCCACACTTCTGTAGGTGAGTATAAAATCTTTGTAAATGGATTTCACTTTCTTGACATATTGAAAACTAGAAGCAGATTTCATCTTTTTTTCTTTATTTTTTTATCTAATAATGCATAACATAGTAACTTCTCATTTTGATTGGTAACATAAAAACTTTTATTCACTGTAACTTTAAAATCCGCACCGCTTTATGGTCTTTATTCAAGGTAAATCTTTCTCATTTGCATGTTATTATGGTAAGAAATATTTACATCATTACTGTCACATATTATTAGATCATTTTCAATAATTTATTCTATTTTCTACTCTAAAAATAGAGAAGAATTTGCTCTAATAGTTATTTTTATTTTTTATTCTAAAACATATTTCAACTATCTTCTCATTTTGATTTAGTTATTTTTTAATAAACCTTTTTCTTTTCAAATTTACAAATTTGACCCATTTATATTATTTTTCTTTAAACAGAAAATTAATAAAATTACAATTTTATTAAAATGAAAAGTTTACCATGCAAATAAAAATTTAGTACATAACTAGGTATTATTTTTTTATAATTTTATTTAAATAGAAAAATAAAATATAGAATTTTTGTTTAGCTACAAAATAGAAATATATCAAAATTACAAGAGTATTTTATAAACATAAAATTTACTTCAAAAAATAGAAATCTCTATATTTAACTCTAAATTTGGAGTTACATATAGAAATCTCTATTTTTAAAGTAATGTTAGAGATGAGATTCGTACTGTCTCTAACAAGTCCGATATGAATTCTAGTCAGCCCGTCTAACAAGTTCAGGTCGGCAACATAAATGGAAATCTTCCATTTGTTGACGATCCGGAGAAAAAGGAAACTCCTTGCCGACAAGAGTTTCCTATTCGAAACAGGTTGAATACCGACCTGATCGGCTATAAATGCAGGAAGTCCTCGACTCCTCAAAGCATCCAAAAATAATCAATCGACCTAGAGCAAAACTTAGCGATCAGACTGTTCTAGTTCTTGATTTATTTCCTTAAACAGTTTTAGGTCGGCGTTCTTATTCCGACGACCTAAACACCGTTGTATTCAACCAAGCTCCGGCTTCTCCTAATAAAAAGATCTCTTTGAAACCCTCGAACCCTAGTTCTTTCGTAGATCGAACTTGAGTTTTCACAGTTGGCGCCGTCTGAGGGGACTAAAAGAGCAATCTTTGACTTAGAACGGAGTTGGAAGATGGTTGAAACACCGATCAGCACTACCGACCTCACCGGAGGAGCCTCCGATCCGACAAGAAACATTCAAGATCCGATCGTCGACCCAGCCGCGAGGCTTGCGGTGGCTCACCAGACCGATCAGGAAGACAACATAACTACCGCACAGAACACCGAGGGAACAGACCAGGTCGGTCAGACGGGTGGCACAAACACGACCAGCCTGCCACAGCCACCTCCCATCGACATGGCCACAATCATCAGGTCGGTTGCAGCACAGTTGCAACAGGGGATGGATGCTCGCTTCGAGTCCCTCCGAGCCGAGCAGATAGCTTACAGAGAAGACTTGGATCGGCTTATAAACTCTCGGGTTCATACCCAAGAGCAGGCCGATCTTATCACTCTCCCTCGCCCTTCGATCCGCAACACAGATACGACCAGGCTGGTCAACAACTTGTTTGGCACGACACCGACGGACGACTTACGGAGAGCACAGGCAGATGGCTCGCATGCCCGCTCATCTCGCAACACCGCAGGAACCGACCCGACGACAACCTCGGAACTCGATCTGCTCCACCAACGCCTTGATGATATCCACAGCAAGATCCACAAGGCGACGACTTCAGCGCCCGAATTGGATAAGATCCTTCAGGAGACACATCAAACTCCGTTCACGTCGGGTATCACCAATGCTCCTCTTAAGGACATAAGTCGGATGAAGCTACCTCCGAGTTACTCCGACACGACAGACCCGAAGCGACACCTGACCGCGTTCAATGCAGTCATGGGACGTGCTCGCTTCACCGATGAGGAACGGGAAGCATGCCTCTGTCAATATTTTGTGGAGACGCTCTCTGGGAGCGCCCTCACTTGGTTCTCACAGCTTCCCAAGAACTCTATCGACAGCTTCAAGGAGCTCACAGCTCGGTTCCTGAAGCATAATTCGATTTACATCGACACGGAGTCCACAACGCTCGATCTATGGGCATGCGTCCAGGGCGACACGGAACCGCTGCGCGATTTTATCGATCGATTCCGATCAATCGTCTCCCAGTGCAGTCTGTCGGACGAACTGTGTTTCAATATTCTTATCAAGAATTTAAAGGATGATTCATCGTTTTGTGAACGATTGAAGACAGGAAAAACCAAAACCCTCGAAGATGTTTTGCACAAGGCATCCGAGTACATCAGAGTCGAGGAGGACCGGGCAGCCAAGGCCAAGGCCAAGTTGGCCGATGAGAAATCTTCGCGCGATAAAAATGGCAGATCGTCGAGTCAGGAAGATTACAAAGAGCCCCGTCAGCACTACGACAAGGATGACAAGAATCGCAAGAGCATCAACGCAGTTGGACGACCAAAAAAGCCATAGAACGTGTGGGACCGCTCGAGCGACAGAGACCCCGTCAGCACTACGACAAGGATGACAAGAATCGCAAGAGCATCAACGCAGTTGGACGACCAAAAAAGCCATAGAACGTGTGGGACCGCTCGAGCGACAGAGACCCCGACAGCAAGAAGCCATGGTGCAAATACCATAGGGCGCACGGTCATCATACCGATGATTGCCGCACCCTCCCAGCCCTCTTGAGGAAGAGGTGGGACGATGGCGAGATCACCCTTCCAGAACCCCGGAGTTCACGATGATCCGACGATGAGGACAGGCGACCCGATGACGATCGCGATAGAAGAGATAACACCGATCGCTCTTCTAAACGCGAGGGCAAGGAAGCAAAGCGTGACCGTGAAGACGATCACACACCTCCAAGCTCACCCCGTCGGCGGATCAACATGATCATGGGAGGGCTCCTCTCATGCACCGACTCGATAAATTCAATTAAGCGGCACAAACGGAAGGCAGCCAATCCCCCGAAGGACGCACCACTATTGTTCAAGGACGACCTCCCGATCACATTCACAGAGCAGGACGCGCATGACATCGACCGACCTCATAACGATCCATTCGTCATCTCACTACGACTCGGAGAGGACGACGTCTCCAAAGTGTTGATCGACACTGGAAGTTCGGTCAACCTCATCTTCATGGATACTCTACGCAAGATGAGTATCCCCGAGCGGGACATAAAAGTCGCACCATCACCACTCACAGGATTCGCTGGAGACTCGATTTCGATAATAGGAACTATAACGATGCCTGTCACCATACGCGGGAAGTCAATTACGGTCAAATTCGAGGTTATTGACCGACCTGCGATCTACAATGCTATCCTTGGAACACCATGGCTGAAAGCCATGCGAGCCGTCCCTTTTCCTTACCATCAATGCATCAAGATGCCGATCAGGGGCCGTGTCATCACCATCCGTGGCGACCAGACAGTGTCCCGACATTGTTACATCGACAACAAGCGCGCCCGAAAGCATCAACGTTCGTGATCGGTAGTAGTAGCGACTTTGACCCACGGATCGTTCATCACGACGAGCAGCCGAAGAGCGATCTTATCACCCAAGTCAACATTGATGCTGCCCACCCGGAACATTGCGTCAGTATTGGCACGGAACTATTGCCTAGCATGCAGGACGAGCTGATCAGTTTTCTCCGAGAGAACGTCGCAACGTTTGCGTGGTCCATGGCCGACATGAAGGGCATTAACCCCCGAATAACGAGTTACGAATTGAACGTCGACCCAACCTTCAAGCCGATCAAACAGAAGCGACGAAAGTTAGGACCTGAGCGAGCACAAGCCGTCCACGATGAAGTAGATAAACTCCTTAAGGCCGGATCAATCGCCGAAGTAAAGTATCCGGATTGGCTCGCCAACCCGGTGGTCGTCAAAAAGAAAAACGGCAAGTGGCGGGTCTGCGTGGATTTCACCGACCTTAACAAAGCTTGCCCGAAGGACAGTTTCCCTCTTCCTCGTATAGATCAGCTCGTCGAGGCTACAGCAAGCAACAAGCTACTCTCCTTTATGGATGCATTCTCAGGATATAATCAGATTCTCATGAATCCGGACGACAGCGAGAAGACCGCATTCATCACAGATCGGGGCACCTACTGCTACAAAGTCATGCCGTTTGGTTTGAAAAACGCTGGAGCCACTTACCAGCGCCTGGTCAACAAAATGTTCGCCGACCAGCTTGGGAAGACGATGGAAGTATATATAGACGATATGCTAGTCAAATCAGCTAAAGCAGCTGACCACATCATCCATCTGCGAGAATGCTTTCTCATACTCAACCAGTATGGCATGAAACTCAACCCCGTAAAATGCACCTTCGCAGTCACATCCGGCAAATTTCTAGGATACTTGGTCACTCAGCGTGGCATCGAAGCCAATCCTAAGCAGATCTCCGCGATCTTGGAGCTACCCTCGCCAACTAACACTCGCGAAGTTCAGCGTCTAACAGGAAGAATCGCCGCGCTAAACAGATTCATATCCCGATCTACAGACAAGTGTCTTCCCTTCTATCAACTCCTATGAGGCAACAAGCGGTTCGAATGGGATGAAAAGTGTGAAGACGCATTCGTACAGCTCAAAACCTGCCTTTCGACACCACCGATCCTGGCCAAACCTGAGTACGGCGACACTTTATTACTCTACATTGCAGTCTCTAGCGCGACACTCAGCGGAGTCCTGGTTCGATAGGACCGAGGGGAGCAGACGCCGATCTTCTACTTCAGCAAAACCTTGGACGGTGCTGAAACTCGCTACCCGACCTTGGAAAAACTCGCTCTTGCCGTGGTCGTTGCTTCCAGAAAGTTGCGACCTTATTTCCAGTCTCATTCCATTGCCGTCATGACCAGCCAACCTCTTCGATCGATCTTGCACAGCCCGACGCAATCCGGCCGCATGGCGAAGTGGGCGATCGAGCTTTCTGAGTTCGATATCGAATATCGAATGCGAACCTCTGCAAAATCACAAGTTTTGGCAGATTTTTTGATCGAACTATCGCCAGAGCTCTTGAACGCCGACCCGGCAAATTCGGAGATGTGGACGCTCCACGTCGACGGAGCATCATCACACCTAGGTGCTAGCATCGGCATTCTGTTGGAATCTCCCACCGGAGAACTTCTCGAGCAGTGCTTCTGTTTGGAATTTAGTGCATCCAACAACGAAGCCGAATACAAAGCACTGATCGGAGGTCTCCGGTTAGCTCGGGGAATGAACATACAGCATATTCGGGCATTCAGCGATTCGCAGCTCGTCGCCAAGCAGTTTAGCGTAGAATACGACGCAAAGGACGACTGAATGGACGCCTACCTGAAGCTGGTAAAGCAATTAGCAGCAGAGTTCACGACCTTCAAACTACATCAGATCGACCGATCTGCCAACACCAGTGCGGATGTCCTAGCTGTTATAGCATCAAACAGAGATTCAGCCCTTCGGAGAACTATTCCCGTTCAAGGAATATCCCAGCCCAGCATAGTCCCGCCCCAGAAAGTTCTTCAAATCACAGCCGACGAAGACGAAACCGTTCCTATAGCAACCACTGACGAACAGCCAGCAGCAGATTGGCGAGTTGAGATACGATGCTTCCTGGAAACTGGTAAGCTACCACCAGAGAAATGGGCAGCTCGGCGAATTCGTGCTCGAAGCGCCAAGTACGCAATCGTCGAGGGTGTCTTATGCCGATGGACTGAATCAGGCATTCTTCTTACTTGCCTCCATGGCGACGAAGTTCAACGATGCATCAAGGACCTTCACGACGGTGCAGGTGGAAATCATTCCAGCGGACGAGCTCTGGCTTTAAAGATTAAGTGATAAGGGTTCTTCTGGTCGACCATCCAGGAGGACTGCATTCAATATGCTCGGAAATGCGAGTACTGTCAGCGACACGCCCCGATGATTCATCAACCAACGGAGTTTCTGACGTCGGCAGTCCCTCCTTACCCATTCATGCGATGGGCAATGGACATAGTCGGACCGATGACCTCCTCTCGTCAACGCAAGTACGTGCTCATCATGACCGACTACTTCACCAAATGGGTCGAAGCCAAGGCGTTCGCCGACATTACAGCCACCGAAGTACAAAACTTCATCTGGAGATACATCATATGCTGACATGGCCTTCCTTACAAGATCGTCACTGATAACGGCCCCCAGTTCAGAGCGAAGAAAATTCAAGCTTTCTGCGACAAATGGAAAATTCGCCTCAACAAGTCGACACCACGTCATCCGCAAGGCAACGGACAAGCCGAAGCAACCAACAAAACAATCCTGGACGGCATTAAGAAGCGTCTCAATGCCAAGAAAGGTTTTTGGGCAGATGAACTGGACGGCGTGCTTTGGTCTCATCGCACAACTCCGAGAACTGCAACCGGGAAAACTCCTTTTTCCCTTGCATACGGATGCGAAGCTATGGTTCCTGCGGAGATCAACGTCGGAAGTCTACGAAGAAGAGTACTGCCGAGTATTCCCGAAGTAAATGCAACAATGTTGGTCGACAATATCGATACATTCGAGGAAACACGCAACCAAGCGTTGCTCCGAATGCAGAACTACCAGAATCAGGCAGCTCGGTACTACAACAAAAAAGTACATAATCGACATTACGACAAAGGCGACCTGGTCCTTCGAAAAGTCAACGAGAACACAAAAGAAGAGAATGCCGGGAAACTCGGCGCAAACTGGGAAGGTCCATACATCATCACTAACGTAGTGAAACCAGGAGTTTACCGGCTCGAAGCCTTGGACGGCGAGCTGATTCCACGAGCCTGGAACTCACTCAACCTCAAAAGATACTACAGTTAGATCGGCACCTCCTCGAGGTCGGCATCGTCAAAAAAAAAGAGGAATAGTCCCTATGAACTACGAAGCGGTTTGATCCCCGAAAGGGGTACGTAGGTAACCTATCCTCGGATGGTGCAACTGCTCCCCCTCCCAAAACAGAGGGGGGGGGGGGGGACTCAATATTTCTTTTAATCTTCAAGTCGTCTTCGGTTTGTAAGTCTTTGATTCAATAAAGTCATTTACTAAAAATAATGTTCATTATCATATCGGCATCCTGGCCAGATGCTCGATCCGCCTAAAGCTAGAGTCTGATCCACTTTAGCTCGGCAACTTAAAGCCAAGTCCGCCTTGCATTCTACAGTTTTACCTGTTTTCCTATATCCGAGCCATGCGTTGTTATCAGTCAAGTCAGTCTTGCATCCGCATTCGACTCGGATACTTCTAAGTGGTACCGATGAATCAACGCCGACCTGAATCGCGCATCGGGTATTCACACTTAGAAGCGAAGTGGTACGAACAATCATAAGCCGGGCCTCCCGCACGTTCGTATTCACACTTCAGTATACAAGCCAGGATCCGCACTGCAATTCTTAAGCCATGCGGAATATGTAAACCGACCTGATCGCAGTTCGTATTCGACTTATGAAATTTTCTAAGTATCGAATTCATGCCTATCTAATTCGTTTGTTCGTTTAATACTTAGAAATTTAAATTGCACAAACTTAAGCCGATACCACGTCACCGTTGTGTTCAGATTTTCAACTCATAAAAATGCTAAGTTTCTTAAAAACTTTCATTAAAATAAAGGCCAGAACGGCACAAATACATCAGGGAACACGATAGATTACAAACAAGAAAAAGGGAAAAAGCTAAACTTCAGTTTCTTCCTGAATTTCTCCCTCTTCCTTGTCGGCCTCGTGACCGTCTCCCAGCTCGGTGTCTTCGCCTTCTCTTGCACGTCGCCCATCTTCTATGCCGTTCCTATCGGCTTCTGGGTCATCTTCCACGTCGGCTCCCTCTAACGAAACACCACTCGAAACCTCGAGAAAAATCTCCGGCTCGGGAACTTTAAGCTCATCAGACGTGAAGCTAACTTCTTCAAAGGCATCCTGCTCCGCCTTGCTATCCGCAACCATTTTCTCCACATTTTCCTCGATCGAAGTCGGGAAAGAGTAACCCTGCCTACGGACGATTTCAAGGGCCCTTTTCGCACCGGCCCATTGAGCCGCAATTGAAATAAGTTCTTCGCTTTTCTCCTTGCGAGATAGCGATTCCTTCACCTTCGTCACCAGGCCGGCATAGTGGTTATTCATAGCAACAGCCACACGCTTAGCCGCCTCTTGACCAAAGGCAAATTTTGCTTCTTCAGCCGCTCTGCGCTCGGCCTCAAACTTCTTCTCGGTGTCGGCCCTCTCCTTTGTAATCTGCTTCACCGCTCGGTTCAGCAGCCTGTTCTTCTCGACGTTATCAGCACGGAGCTTCGCCAAATCTTCAGCAGATGCCCGCATCGCGCCCTCGAGCTCGGCGTGCAACCATCTCTTAAGAACAACATTCACCCTCCTTTGCTATTATCCACCTTGAACTGCCACACTAATTCACTCTTAACCCATTCTCCATAAACAGCGGGTATGTGAGCCATTCTCTGTGAAAAAAGAACAAAATCCAAACCACATTAGACATCAAAATTGCATAAGTAGACTTCTCTGAAAGTCGGATGAAGTCTACATAGTAGACTTCTACAGTAGACTAAGAAGTCTACTCTTAATAAGCTAAGTATCATATAAAACATGAAAACTCATTCGACTATACCTATAAAATATAAACATGCAAAACTTATACATAAGCAAGAAAACTTAATAACAGAAGCTTAGGATCACGAAAATCTTAAAAATTCGTTATATATTGTATAAAAATGATTTTTTTTAAAAAACAAGAAAAGTAGACTTCTCGGATAAAAGTAGACTTCTCGCAGGTTAGTTTTGCAATTGCCAAAATATTAGTAGACTTCTCGCAGGTCATTTTTGCAATTGCAAAATATTTGACTTTTTGGTCAATTGCAAAAATGACCTGCGAGAAGTCTACTTACGGAGAAGTCTACTTTTCAGAGTAGACTTCTCCGAGAAGTCTATTTTCGTAAGTAGACTTCTCGCAGGTCATTTTTGCAATTGAAAAATATTTGACTTTTTGTCAATTGCAAAAATGACCTGCGAGAAGTCTACTTGCAAAAGTAGACTTCTCCGAGAAGTCTACCCTGAAAAGTAGACTTCTCCGAGAAGTCTACTTCCATAAGTAGACTTCTCGCAGGTCATTTTTACAATTGACCAAAAAGTCAAATATTTTTCAATTGCAAAAATGACCTGCGAGAAGTCTACTTGCAAAAGTAGACTTCTCGGAGAAGTCTAAGTCTACTTTGCATAGAGAAGTCTACTCTACAAAGTCAAAGGTTGGTCAATTGTAAAAATGACCTGCTTTTAAAGAAATCTACTCGAGAAGTCTACTCTATTTTTTTTGTTATCAAAGGAAATTGAGTAGACTTCATTCAGACCAAAAGAAGTCTACTTTTTCATGCGGTCAATTGCAAAACTAACATGGGCGTTGACTAGTAGACTTTATTCGGACCGAGAGAAGTCTACTTTCGGAGTATTTCGTAAATAAGTGAGGAAGATGAGGATTAGTTGGTCATTTAGATTTCCGAAAATAAAAGAAATTAATTAAAAATAATAGCAATTTCGTGAATAACTGAAACTATGAAGGATTGTTTGGACACAAAATGACAAATGTTGGGAAAGTGATTTTTGTGGGTTAGATTTGCAATTCAAATCAAATTTTAGGTCATTTTTGCAAGAATCCCTAAAAATTTTACAACCAATATATATTGTTTTTTATATAAAAAAGAAAAATAATAATATATTATCCAATAGGGTAGTAAATACTCTATATATTGAGAGTATGATATATTATTATTTATATATAATTTTAACTATTTTGTTTTTGAAATTTACGTTGTTTCCATTACTATCTTATTTTATCTTTTGTCCTTTTAAAAATAAATAAGAATTATATCATACTCATATACAGTCTCATTATAGATTGAGAATTTAAGATCAGAAATAAAATAAGAAATAATCATATAAAAATAAAATAAGAATAAAATAAAACAAATATGAATAATAAGTATAAATAAATAAATAAATAAATCTCTATGGTTTTTTTTCCATAAAACTTGCATGCTTTTTTTTATGTAGTCATCTAAAAATTTTAAGAATTAAGTTTTATAATAAATGCACATGCGTGTCAAATTTTACAATGAACACATGTGTACAGACCAACAATTTAAATTTTATTTTCTCCGTCAAAATAAATCTTTAATATTAGACGAAGAGATGAGCGGAGAGCTACCAGAAAATTTTATAAAATATGATTTCATAAATTTCATAACAAATATTTTTTATATTTTTTATTGAAAAGGAAAATAATAATAGACTATCCAATGTACTATTTTTATTTTCATGATCAAATCAAATATTATATTTTGATTTTTTTTTAAAAAGTTATTTGTAATTTCTGTTGATAGATAATATAATTTTTAATTTGAAATCATATATCATAAAATACTGAAAATAAGAAATTTTGACTATACAAAATGATAAAAAATGGTCTTTGTGATTGTTTTTGCACCGTCAAAAACTACATCGTGTAAAAACATAACATTTTGGGAAAATATCAGAAAACTAACCAACACCTAATATTACAATACACTAATTTATAATTCATACTTACATGCATAAATATTCATGTTTTTTTAAACAAAATTCAACCATACATGATAAAAATATATATTACAAAAAATATATTTTGCTTTTCTATAAAAGGCATATTTCAGTTTTTTTCATAAATATGCATGTGGATATTAATTGTACAAAAATCAAAATCGCATGCGAACTTATTTTGTATACATTTTGTTAACATCGATTACACTCCAATTTTAATTTTAGTTATTGGATAATTTATATCTTTAAAGATGGCTAACCCCATTTTTGTTAATTTAGCAATAGGTCAATGAAAAACAAATACTTAATATATATATATTGGCAAGATTACATTGTGTAAAGGGAAAATAAAAATAATATAGATAATATTAAAATCATATTGTAAGAATTTAGTTATTATTTAATATAACTTTTACATTTGCAATTATATGCATTCTAAATGTTAGAAAAAAATAAATCAGTTTTAAATGGTACATAATGATATAAAATATTTGTGTAATTGTTGTTAAATAGTAACACTGAGGAGGTGGTTTGGATTATTGAATTAGATAGAATGTACAAGAATTCAAAAATAATTGATTTCTAAGTAATTTCAAGTGTTTTGTTGGAATTTATATCAATTCTATCAAAATCAGAGTAAAAATGGTAGGAATTGGTTTTTTACAATTTTTATGTGAGATTCTATTAAATTTCTTTCAAATGATAATACAATCAAAGCTATTAAAAAATTAAATAACACAGATATTTAATAGAATTGGAAATTAGTATATTGAATTGCAATGATATTTAAAGGATTTTAAAAGAATGAATAGAAATACATAATCTAATAACACAGATATTTAAAAGAATTGATAACGGCTTCAACTGGTGACCAAGGGAATGAGGGGGAATAATGAATTCCTCTTCATTCCTTAAAAGTTTTACCATTTGCTAGTAATAATATTTCCCCATCATTCCTTCTTATTCCTTATCATATAAGGAATTATAGAACAAATGTATTCCTTATTAAAATTGGGGAGGAACAAAATATATATATTTACTTCTTTATATATTTTTCATTCCTATTCATTCTTTTTCTTTTGTTCCTTTCATTCTTTTCCTTTTCATTCATATTTCTTTTTTTATTGGCCACCAGTTAAAGCCAACATATATCATTGAATAACACTGGTATTTAATGAAATTTTCAATTCCTTACAATTCAATCCAATTTCTGAATTCAATACCTCCACCTAAATATGTAAACAACCACCTAGTAAAATATAAAACTACATTCTTTTAAAAAAAAAAAACAAATTGTCAACGACATTTACTATGAAATGATGAGTGTAATCCATTACATTTTATTAGGTACATAGAAACATAGGTGAGTATGCAAAACACAACAAAACACAACTTGAAAACCAGAGAATTTATAGTGGGGGAGGGCGTGGAGCATGAACTTTACTTAATTAGTTTTGTTTTTCCGTAGATGCTCAAATCCACATGCAATTCTTCGTAACGTTGGGTGAGGTATGTCTCTATACATTACACACGACACAATCATTAAACGTATTCACGACATTTTTACTCGTCGTAGGTCCACTGCAAGAAAAACTGTATGTAGCTACAACTGAGCTAAGCTAGGACATAATCGTAGCTATATCAAAATAGCCACAACTCAGAGAAATATAAAATTCTGTGGCGGATTGTAGCAATTCGTGGCTCTAAAAGACACCAATATATTTGTAGCTATATTTGTGTCTAATTTGCTATGTATAGCCACGAATGTGTTTTGTATCTATTTAGCCACAAATAACTTCAAACAGATTCGTAGTTACCAAAATTTCCCGCTAAATTTGAAAATTTAACAATTAGCTACAATTTATAATGTAGCAACTTGTAGCTATGTTATGTCAGCAGATATTTATATACAGACACGAACACGTCGTGGCTAGTTGTAGCTCAGGTCATGTCGTGACAAATCAATACAAAAAAGTCTTATCAACTCTTTCATAACTTTTACAGAATACAGCTTTGGCTGGGAATATGGGCAGAGAATATGTTCGATATGAGCTACAACCGAGTCGTGGCTAGTCGTGGCGTAGATTATCATTATAAATGCTAGCATTTCGATCATTGTGGAACCATAAAAACAAAGTCACAAACACCAAAAATGTTTAATTTCTTAGAATCTAGAGAATGGATGTATAATCAATTTTTAGATTCTACTCGAAAATCTATTTCAAATGATTTTGTTAGGGAATGAACACTTTTGTTTCTTTTGCTTGTAATCAAAATTCTTAAGCGTAATGATTTACTATGTACATGCAAGAAGTGCAAAAACCAGAAGCGTCGTGATGCTGATACCGTGGCGAACCACTTATACCGGAAAGGATTTACAGATATTATTATGTGTGGACGCATCATGGAGAAAATTGCTATTTTGGTGGTGAAGCATCATCAAGTCAACACGTGGTCGACCAAGAAGCATAGAACGATTATTCAAATATTCAAGTTCTGGTGGATCAGTATCATGATCCAATTGAAGATGTTCACATGTTTTCGGATGGTGTCAATTTCCTAGAAAATAACCAAGATTACAGGGCAACTCATGATGGTGTTTTCCAGGCGTTAGAAGCGGCAAATCAACCTCTTTATGAAGGATGTGCTGATGGATTTTCTCAATTGTATCTGAGCTCGAAAGTGATGAACTGGAAAACCACATACAATCTTTCAGAGGCCTTCTTGTATGATGTTACCCAAACGTTTAAAGTTGTACTTCCTTTGCCCAATAAAGCTCATGAATCATACTACGAGATGAAGAAGTTGACGCGGTCTCTAGGATTGCCACATCATAAGATTGATGTCTGTGAAGATAATTGTATGTTATTCTGGAAGAAAGAAGATCGAGACTTGGTTCAATGTCGGTTTTGTGGAAAAGATCGGTACAAACCAAACATGGATCGGTCAAGAAAGAAGATACCAAAACAGATGATGTTTTATCTACCAGTTGCAGATCAGTTGAAACGATTATATCAATCAACAAAAAATATTAATTAAAAGCTTACTTGGGATGGTTGGTTTTGGACTGGCAGGTATGAAGACATTCTACTACACAGTCGTGGCTCGGTTTCACAAAAAATGGAATCTGCGATGAGCCACGAGGAATAAACATGTTGAAACAAAAGAATGTTATCTTCGCGAAAATTATTCATAAATATTTGAAATAATACAAAGTATTAAAAATCTTTTAAAATTCCCGAAACAACTCAAACTCAGAAATTGATTCTTACGAAATTAGTGAGAGTGTATATAGTGATTTAGCTACAAGAATTTCTCTAACCTGACATATTACCCAAATCTCTCGTTATGTATTTCATAATATCAGCATTATTTCAGATAATCATATATATAATGAGCAAGTAATCTCTCTATCTAAGATGTCCACATCAACATAATGTTTATTTCAAAATGGGATCCTAAATATTTTGGGTTTTCTTTTAAAGTTTTTATATTTTGGATAATTATTTTTAGACTTTTAGTACGATAAATTTGAATTAAAAATAAATACTTATTTTACAAGTCATAAAATTACAAACTTATGTTCATTGTATACAAAAAAAATTGGAAAGCAAACACATACAAAAGATGATTGAATAAATTTTTCAAAACGTTTTATAAAAAAAATCTTAGAAAAGTTTATGTATAAAACTAAAGTAAAATCATTCATATAAATTAAGTACTTATTTTACCAATCATAAAAACATAAATTTTCTATGAAATATAAAATATAAAATGATATTTGAAATATAAATAAATAGAATATAAAAAGAGTTATTTTGAATATAAATAAATAGACTGTGAAAAAGAGTTGGAAGGTAAACAATTACGAAAGATGACATAAGAACTGCAGAGAATAGTTATCAAACTTTTTATAAAAAAATTCTCAAAAAGATTAATGCATGAAATAAATAAAAAATATCAGTGATTGTAATCAGAATAATAGTACTAAGAGCATTGAGAAAGGAAAAAATAAAATGACTTTATGTGAAAATAAAATATAAAAAAAAAAAATCAAAAACCAATTGAATACAGTTAAACAGTTATGACACATATAATACTTATTGCAGCGTATAAATATATAAGAAATTGTTTTAAAAATTAATATAATACATCATACTCTATATTAGAAAAAGAAATTTACAATTTAAATTTACATATTTTTGGACCAACAAGACATTTTAAAAAGACAAAATTATAAAATAAAATAAATATATACATAATAATAATAATGTTATAAATATAAAAAGTTAAAATTAAATTAATAGATAAGTCTATGCAACGCGCAGATCAAAACATCAAAATTTATCAACAATATTATCGATAAAAATAACAAAATGCATATACTCTGATGAAAAAAATATACACTGTTAGAGAGGGAATGAGCACATTTCTTAAAAAAACTTTTTCTAGCAATAACCTAAGCCAATCAAGATCAAGAAGACAGTGCCGACGTAACTTGAAAAGGAAAACTCCTCGAAGATATTCATCAATTCCCAAAATATAGGATCAACTCGAAGGAATATTCAAGGATAAAGGAGAATTTTCATATTCTTCGGAGAATAAGAAATATTTACATATCGCAAATATGGAAGTATTCACCAAATGAGAAAAGAAAAAGGAGTTCGCAGCAACTGACCTCCCAATCCTACAAATAAGAAGTCCCGGATAGCTTGAAGGACAACTCATACATTCGAGAGAGCAGCAGAGCAATACCTAAGAACTCAAAGCTTTCTAGTTTATCACTTAATAACTTTTCTTTCACTTCAACATAACCTCTCAGTTATACCAACCTTTGTAATCACTTTGGCTTCGAGCTATTTAATAAAGATCTTATTCTCCGAAACCCACAACTGTTAATCACTAACCCTAGTGGTGACTTTCTGGTTCAACATAGACCAAATCGACTTTAAATTATATAGAAGAGATACAATAAATTGAGTCTCCCCATAACATTAATTTCAAAGTAAAAGAAAAATATTTATTCTATAAATTAAAAAACTACAAATTTTCTACAAAATAAAAAATTATTTCGAATAAAAAAAAAGAGTGCGTGATAGATTGTGAAATCATTTTACTGATATTGCTGGAAATAAATTACATAAATAAGTTACTTAAATAAAAATATTTAATATAAAAATATAAACACTTATGATAGCGTATAATTATAAGAGAAAGCTTTTTTCTAAAAATTAACATATCACAATTTATATTAGAGAAAATATTTTACAACAAATTTACATACTTTACGATAGCTAAAAACATAAAAAAATATAAAATAAAAACAGTAAAAAAATAAACAAAAAATATAATAATTATATAAATTAACAAATAAATATGCTCAACGCACGGGTCAGTTTCAAGTCATATATATACTTAGCGAAATCTCTCTCCATCTAGAGTGTCCACCTCAGCAATTTTGATTTATTAAAATGGGCTTCTAAATATTTTAGGTTTTGTTTTTCAGTTTTTATCTTTTGGATATTTATGTTTGGACTTTTAATATGATTAATTTGAAATAAAAAATAAATATTTATTCAAGTCATAAAAATTACAAATTCTCTATTTATGAAAAATAATTTGGAAGGCAAATACATAAAAAAGATTATGGGATAATTTACAGAAAATATTTCTCAAGTTTTTTTTGGTAAACCACAAAAATCTCAAAAAGATTTATGTATAAAACTAAAGTAAAATCATTCATATAAAACAAATGTTTATTTCAAAAACCATAGAAACATAGATTTTCTATGAAATAAAAAATTCAAAATTTTATATTAAATTAACATAAATAGAATGTGAAAAAGAGTTGCAAAGTGAACAATTACGAAAGATGATATAAAAACTTACATAGAATTGTTATCAAACTTTTAAAAATAAATCTCAGAAAGATTAATGCATAAAATAAAGTGAAATCATTCATATGTACTTTACTGTATAAAAGAATAATTTTTTCTTGATTAAAAAAACTAAAATGTTTAATTATGTAGTATAGAAATAAGTTTGATTTATATAAGGAGAAAAAATTGGCAAATACTTATTAACTATTTTTTCTCAACGATGAAAATGTAAAGTTAATTTTTGATGAGTTTGCTCATCAGCTAAATAATTTATGAATTATAATATGAAGTGTATAAATAAATTAAAACAAGATTATCGATTAAATTTTGATACCTGTTTTATTATTTATATTAATTTAAAATATTATGCTTTGAAGTGTTTAAATATACTAACTTAAGCATATATAATTAGTCAATTCTCTCTCCATCTTGAATGTCCAACTGAGCAATTTTTATTTTAAAAATGGGTTTTTATATATTTTGGTCTTTTCTTTATAAACATATATATAATGGGTATTTATTTTTACGCTTCCATATGATATTAATTTAAAATTTAAAATAAATACTTTTTGTCAACCTATAATATTATAAATTTTTTATTTGTGAAAAAAAAGTTTGGAAGACAAACAAATACAAAATATGACAGAATAAATTACAGGAAATAATTATCAAACTTTTAAAAACCCCTGTAAAAGATATATAAATAAAACTAAAGTAAAATTATTTATATAAGACAAATACTTATTTAAAAAACTATAAAAAACTAGAAATTCTTTACGAAGTAAAAATAATTTCAAATACAATCAAAGAGAATATAAAAAAAACTGCAAGATAAACAATTACGAAAAGTGGCAGAAAAACTTGTCGGAGAATAGTTATCAAACTTTAAAAAAAAAGCTCAAAAAGATTAATGCATAAAACTAAATTAAAATCATTCATATCTACTTTACTGTATAAGATGAATAAAGGTTTTTCATAAATAAAGAAAACTAAAGTGTTTAAATTATACAATATATAAATGAACTTGATTTATACGAAGAAAAAAAAATCAAATACTTATCAACTATTTTTTCTCAAAGGTTATATTCGATGACTTTTCTCATCTGAGAGATAATATATGAGTTTTAATATGAAGTATATAGATAAACCAAAACAGGATTATTAATTATACTTTTTAACAGATTCATGTCGTTTACCTTCACATGAGATAAATAATAGACAAAAATATATTCACACACATTTACAAATATAATCAGATAGTTCATCATCGTCAGATGAATGAACACATCAGAATTGATTCACGAAAGAAGAAAAATGATTCAAATCAATTAAAATCAATGATTTATCAAGTAAAGACAATTTTTGATATAATTACCTATCAAATATATGTAACATATGAACAGATCTCTTGCTCTGTCTCGCCACCTTTAACTACAATTTCTCTCATTTAGAGGTACGATGAATCACAGAACTGAATGAGATGAAAACTTGTATAAAATAAGAGAAAATATCAGTATATTGTAATTAGGACTATGAGAAATAGGATAGAGAGAAAAAAATGAAGGAATATTTATATTTGAAAATGAGTTAATTTATTTGAAAATCACCAAAAAAATTAAGAAAATATTTAGTTTAAAGTAGGAAGAGGCAATTTCACTTTATTGATTTATGAAAATAACATGTAGAAAAAAGATTAGAAACCAGTTGAATACAGATAAACAGTTGCAACACATATAATATATATTGCAGCGTATAAATATATGAGAGATATTTTTAATAATTAATACATAACAATCAATATTTGGGAATAAAAAAATTAAAAGCATTAAAAAGACAAATATAACACTTTATAATATAGAATAAACATATATATACAGTATAAAAATAAATATATAATATTTAAAATTAAATTAATAAATAAATTTGTATAATGCGTGGATCAAAATCTAGTATTATATAATATCTAAATTGACCCTTAAACAAAAATTACATGTTCGTTAGAGGTGTTAGGGGGGGAAATGAGCACATTTTCTAAAAGGTTTTCTCTAGCAATAACCTAAGCTCATAAAGATCAGGAAGACCGCGCCGATCTAGCTCGGATAAAAGGAAAACTCTTAAGGATAATCTTGGAAGTCCGGAAGCATCGGATTAACTCAAAGGATAAAAGAGAATTTCCATATTCTTCGGAGAATAAAGGATATTTCCATATCGCAAATATGGAAATATTCACCCAAGGGAAAAAGGAAAAGGAGTTCGGGGCAACCGACCTCCTATCCCTATAAATAAGAAGACTCTGAAGCTCAAGAGAACAACTCATAGAATTTAGAGAGCAACATAGCTAAAAACCAAGAACTCCAATGCTTTCTAGTTTACTTCACAAATACTTTCTTTTCACTTCGGCATAACCTCTCGGTTAAACCATCTCTTGTAATTACTTCGCTTTACAGCTATTAATTAATGTCACAAATTATTGACTTTTAAAATAAGTAACATAACAAAATATAGTAAAAAGAAATGTGAAAAAGGATCGTGAGACAACTAGGAGAATTTTCTTCTAAACTGTTAAAATGCTAAAGTATGACTAGAGAAAAAGAAACTTTAAATACTTTAGCAAAAAGTAAAACTTTCTACAGTTTCAACCACCCTATTTCTTTCATTGGCCAACAATACTATAACTCTGCGTTTTTTTTTAAATTATATTGGTAAGCAAGTTCTAAACCTTGCACACACCAAGTGGGCAAAACATCTACCAAAAATATCAAAGTTTATTCATTGGAAAAAAAAAGGTAACAAAAATTAACTAGGATACAATAAAACTAACCAGGGTCAGGCCAAGTGTTTGGGCTATAGAATGGTTTATCCCCATAGGGATCATCTTTTGAACCTTCGATTCCAATGAAAAAACACGCTTTGTAATCCCCTAAAGTCCATTATAGATTACAGCAAAATTGAGATACCTCAACAACACTTTTTCATTTTAAGCAAGTGATCAAAGCTGGTGAACTAATCGTGGACTTGATTCTCAGGATCTAAGATTTGATCAAGAACAGGTGAATAGCGTTGATTCTTGCCATTTCTCAAGACTTTCATCTTCTCCTCCAAAGGAAGAGCGAAAAATTTCTTGCTCTGCTCGAAAGCCTCGTTCTTCAACTCCTCACTTAAACTATGATTTATGACATAGAAGAATGCACAATCTAGACATGCCTGGAACAAGAATCACCCATAACGATGGAAACATAAGTTGTAATGATCACACGGTTCACACCATCATGTTTAAGAAAATTAAATGGAGATACACCTGCTTCAGCAAAGCAGCTGATTGATGAAGGTCAGAGTTGGCGAGATCTATGCAAGTCAGGGAAGAAACTTTGATGGTCGAAGGCTCCTCCTGAGCTTTTTTAGAAAAGCTTACTCTCTCTCTCTCACTCTCTGTGTTGACCTTTTTTAGAAAAGGTGATTGATGAAGCTCACTTTGTTAGTTTATCCCATGATGCTAGCGGCTTGTGTCATGCTACATATTTTTTAGATTTTCACTTACAATTATTCAGATCTCGGAAATATTGCCAAAATAATTTTTAAGGGTTATTTTTTTTTATTTTTAAGAATCCCATTAAGGGTTCTACCAATGTAAGAGCAAAAAATTAAAATCTATTAGATATTTATATTAAAAAATTGTTTAAGAATCTCATTAGAGGTTCTACTAATGGAAATGGTCTTATCTTTAGAAAAATGTGAAATAAATAATTTGTTTTTATTTTTTCATGTTATTCAAGAACTACAGAGAAATGATAATTTTAAATATTTTTGGCTACCATTGATAACATTTACAGTTACAACGAAGAAAAAAATTAGTTTGCAGAAAAATAAAATTTGCATATTAAAAAGTCGTAAAATGAAATAATTTCAGCAATTGGATAAATTTTTAAAATAGCAGAATATACAGTACAGATATTTAACTAACATGATTTCAAAAAATAATTTTCATATAACTTTAATATAATTTTATGAAAATTTTATTAAAAAAATTGTGACCTGTTTCTCGTTTGAACTTATAAATATTGTGATCTATTTCAAATATGACTAGGTTTATAACTCGCGCTATGCGCGAGTCTGTATTAATAGTTTTGTTTAATTTTTTTTGCTACTATCTTTCAAATTATCAAAACTATAATATATTTATAAAATTTGTTTTATATAATAGAATTTAAAATATAGTTTACATTTTTCTCCTAATTTTATTTATAACTTTTTAAATCTTATTTAGTAAAATAATAACAATGACACATATCGAATTATCTAACTTTGATGTACACATAAATTTGATTTAGAGAAATATTTTCTTACTAAGATCATGATGTTTTGTTTTGTTTTCTATATGATTTCTAGAGTTCTTTTTTAAAAAGGTTTACATGTTCAAATATTTAGTTCTTTTATTGAATGTTTCATTGATGTTGTGTACCTATGCATGCATAATTTATGATTCATATTGATTCACATTTAGTTTTGTTAGGAAGCTGCAATGATCATTGAAAGCTGTTTTTTACTTCTACTTAAGGTGTAGCACGAAATATAACTTACATTTTTATTCAGTTTATTATTTAAATATTCTTTTTTTGCAGTCTAATATTTGACAATTTTTATTTTTGAAACTTGTAGGATTGATAGTGTGGAGTCTTCGCATTATTTTTTACTATATTTATCTTTTGTGTGCTTTCTGCATGTTTCATTTGGATATTTTAGCTCCATATACTAATTTGTATTTGATTCATAAATATGTCATACTTTATTATTTAAATCAAATTTTAGAGTATGTTACCCATGTGTTATTAATTTTGGTTCAGAAATAAGTAGTAGCTATGTATAGAAATCAGATTTTATTACTTGTTAACTTTTAAGTGTAAAATTACTTATGTAGTGTTTTTCTTTGTTATTTCTAAATCAGAAATACACAGTGTTTTAATATTTGTATATTTAAAAAAAAATATTTGATTAAAACAAATGTAAACCAATTGCAACTTTAGATAGTTAGTCATTTTCGATACCACTATTTTAGAAATCAGAAAATTTTTGAAACTAATTTTAAATTAGTGTCGTTTTTTATATATATTTTACATATTCTGAGAGTAATTTTTTATTTTCTTTTAATTTATACAATTTTTGTATGTTTGATATACTTAGGACTTATATATATCAAACATATACTTAGGACTTTTTTTATTTTTGAATTTCAAAATAGATAGCAAATACATCAAATTAATTTCTTGTATACGAATGTTTTTTCTTAGTTAAATTTGTTTTTTCATATTAATTTTTATTTTAGTTATAATGCTGGTTTGACATGATATAACTTTTTATTTTAAATCTTATGTGGACTTCACTCAAAAGCTTATCACATAATTTGGTTTTTCTTAGTTAAATTTATTTATGTTGATTTTTTAAAAACGTTAGCCTAATTACCAAGTTAGTTTTGTTTTATACGATTTTTTTATTTGTTAATTTACCTCTTCTGATATTAATTTTTATTTTATTTTGAAATATTGTTTTTGAAAATATTGATATTTTACATACATAATTTTATTTTTATGATAATGAGACTATTTTATATTAATTTATAAATAATCAGTTTTTTAGATTATTTTTCTAAAAAAATTAAATTTTCTGATATTATTTATATATTTATTGTATGAACATTTTGTAAAATATAATTAATTTTTCATTTTTTGTTTATTTTTATATTGGTATCTTAAATAGTTGGCTTAAAGCTTCATATTTTTTGTTAGCTAAGTTTTTTTTTTTTTACTTTTATGAGTTAAAAACTTGTAAATTTTTTATTGATTTAATATTTTTATGAATTTTTTAATGTAACATTTTTGTTATTGATTTCCATTTTTATTTTTTTTGTTGATTTAGGTTTTGTGATATTAGATTTCTATTTTATTTTGATAGATGTTATAAATTTAGATTTTTGACATAATTCCATTTAATCTTTTGTTAGTTAAACATTTTTATCATAATTGTTCATTCTAATATGAAAGTTTTTTTTTGTTTTTTACATATTGTAATTTATTTAAATTTCTAATCAAGTATAACTTTTGTGTTTTAATGAAAACGCTGATGTGAACCAATCAAATTGAATTTCTTTATCCTAATCATACTTAATATGTTTAATTTAATGAATATGCTTATATGGATTAATCAAATCGAGTTTTTTTAATCCTATATAGACATCCTCCACTATGCCATCAAAATAGATTCGAAAGAATTGACTATATTATGTTTCATATAATCGAATTGTTATATTTCAATTTACATTATGTTTTATTAAAATGACGTATCCAAAAGTTATTTCAGAAATAGTAATCCCGCCTCTATCCAAGAGGAAATTGCTCATTTAAGGCAAATTTATTCCCCAACTATCATGTGTACAAATTAAATCCTCAGCTTAGCCTTAACTTCGCAAATTTAGGTATGAAAAAATCAACATTAAAGAAGAAAACGGAAACGTTACAATTGACTTTATATCTCAGTCCAATTTTGCAAAGTTAACATATACTTGAGGAATTAATTTTCCAAATTAAAAGTTGAGAAATTAATCTGCATAATGATAAAAACTTGAGGAATTAAATGATCATTTTTAATTAAGAAAATTATGATTATTTTCATAAATCATAATTATTTGTAGAATACCATCAAATACTTTTTTAAAAAATATTATTTTTATTATATTATGTTTTTTGTTGTTATGAATAAATTTTAAAAATTATGTGTGTTTAACTTCGGTGATTTTTTTCTTTACTGGGAAATTTTTTGGTTATCAACCAATGATTATTCTATGGTCACTCTATTAGAAGAACTAATTTTCATCAAATTTACTTATTTTCATCTATATTTTTCAGTATATGGTAGTATTTGGTTATCAACAGATGATTATTCTCCTATCAATCAGGATTATTTATTTTATTCAAATAAATGCAGAAAAAGAAAAGGTAAGAGATCATATACCTTAATTACCTGTTCAAAAATATATATATATATATATATATTTATTAAATTTTCCAAAATTTTCTAAATTTCTCCGAAATTATCCAAATATATGTCTTGAAGTTGATCTTTACCCAAATTACTCGGAGTTTGAGAAGAGATTTTGGGTAAACAAATTTTCCAAATCCGTTTCGTTCTTATCGGATTCCCATATTTCCAATTCTCATCTCGGGTCCTGAAATTTTTAAGAACACATATATCTGCTTAAATTATTTGTTTTTCGAAAGTTATGCATGCTGATTTTGTAATTTTGATTAAATATCAATGAAATTTTAAACAGAAAACATAATATAATAAAAATAATATTTAAAAAATAATATTTGATGGTATTCTACAAATAATTATGATTTTGATTATTAGAAAACATAATATGATAAAAAATATATTTGATGGTATTCTACAAATAATTTTGATTTATGAAAATAATCATAATTTTCTAAATAAAAATGATCATTTAATTCCCCAACTTGTTCTAATTGTGCAAATGAATTCCCCAACTTTTAATTTGACAAATTAATTCCTCTAGTTTATGTTGATCTTACAAAATTAAACTGAGAAAAATCAATAGTAATATTTCTGTTTTCTTCATTAATGTTGATTTTTCTTATGCTTAAATTTGCAAAGTCAATACTAAGTTAAGAATTTAATCTGCACACATGATAGTTGAGGAATAAATTTGTCGATTGCAAATAGTCGAGGAATTAAATGAACCATTTTCATCTATCAAAGCCTAGTGTACATTATCAATGAACAATTTTTCTTTATCAAAGCCTAGTGTACATTATCATTATACATTAAATATTTATTCCGATTTTGACTGATTTGATAAACAAATTTTGAATCAAACAATAGTTAAACTGTATTAAAAGGGGGAAGTGATCATTTTGCCTTTGAACGAAAACAATACGAATCTATTGGTTGGAATCGGTGGGTAGACAAGACACGTCCGTAGCAGATTATTCCACTCCCATGTGTTCCCTTGATGAACAATTGAACATCGATGCCAACAACAACAACAAAAGAAAAATCTCCAGTTCCATCTTTTGAACCTTCTATCAATATAAAGCCCAATTCAATTGCCGTCATCTCTCTCTCTCTCTCTCTCTCTCTCTGGAAGCTCCAGCTCGATTTCTTATCATCCGCCATGGCCTCGCAAGCTTGTCTTCTTCTTCAGAAACAGCTCAAAGGTACACGAAAGCAATCGAATCTTTCCTTTCCCAGCAAATCTGTTTTCCTCTACGAGTTGCCTATTCTCTGTTATTAAATTCGATTTTTTTTTTTTTTGTTTCAGATCTTTGCAAGCATCCGGTCGATGGATTCTCTGCTGGTTTGGTTGATGAGAAGAATATATTCGAATGGAGCGTAACGATTATCGGACCTCCTGATACTCTCTAGTACGTTTTCTTTGATCTATTAGAATTATGAGCTTCGACGAGATTTAGCTATTATCCATGTTCTAGATTCGATGATCCATCTGTGTTTTGAGCTGGGAATTGAGATTTTGGTTTTTTTCTGCCGAAATTCCGATCGATTTGTTGGATTACTGTTACGGAAGCTATCTCTTCCCTCATACTGCTGAGATTGGTGATTTCAGATTCATAGGATTGTAGAATTTTAGTTTTTTGGAGCTTTTTGTCTTTGTTTTATAGTACTCGTATGTAGAATTGAATTGCTGTTTGCTGAATTACATTGGATTAGTGTTCTTGTGAAGATGTTATTATTAGTTCTTGGAATTGAATCACTGTTGATGGATTACATTGGATTAGTGTTCTTCTGGAGATGTTATTATTAGTTATTTGAATTGAATTGCTGTTGCTGGATTACATTGGATTAGTGTTCTTGTGGAGATGTTATAATAAGTTCTTTGAATTAAATTGCTGTTGCTGGATTGCATTGGATTAGTTCTTTGTACGGAATTACTCAGCCTTTGTCTCTTTGCTAAAACGATTAAGCATAGTTATATAATGACACATCCTAAATGCAGTGAAGGAGGATTCTTCAACGCCATTATGTCTTTCCCACAAAACTACCCTAATAGCCCACCCACGGTCCGGTTTACTTCAGATATTTGGCATCCTAATGGTTAGTTTCGCTCTCTCGAACATGCCCTTATTGTGGGGGCAAGTGATATTTGAATATGAGACGCTTTGCTTCAAGCTTTGTTTCGCTCCTTTCTCTTGTTTGATGATGTTTTTGTTGAAATGTTTTCTGCAGTATATACTGATGGCCGTGTTTGCATATCTATTCTACATCCTCCTGGTGATGATCCAAGCGGATATGAGCTTGCAAGCGAGCGCTGGACGCCTGTTCACACAGTACGTTTTAAAAATGATCCAGTGTTATTGTGTGTTGTATGCTAAAGACCAAGGATCGATGTTTGATATGTGGAAACAAAACAAATGCTGATTTCAGGTTGAGAGTATCATGTTGAGTATCATATCTATGCTTTCTGGTCCCAACGATGAATCTCCAGCAAACGTTGAAGCTGCCGTGAGTGTTTTTTTCTTTCTGTTGTTTAGCTATGTTCTCATCATGAGCCTCTTTTGGATTTCTCATATTGTTTCCTTATGATATGTATCAGAGCTTGCTCGTTAACCATTGTCCGTGTTGTTTTCCTATTACAGAAAGAATGGAGAGAGAAGAGAGACGAGTTCAAGAAGAAAGTGAGCCGTTGTGTCAGAAAGTCTCAAGAAATGTTGTGATCAAAGCACTTTCACACTTCAACTCCAACTTCTCTGGAGTTCAAAGCTCATTTATCTTATGGAAACCCCTTTGAAAAAAGTTGTCCAAACACCACTTGTAATAAACTTGTCTTGCATCTTTAATCGCGTTCCAGAACGTGAATGAAGTGTTTGGTCGAAAAAAGTGTTATTCAGAAACTGACATTCAAATTTATACTATTCATACGTTTTGGTTTGTTGAAGCTCTTTGAGGTCGGTACCTTTTTTGTTCTCCATGGGGGCTACGTTTATTTTTGTGTTTGGACGCTGGAACTCCACACCGTTTTTACGTTCCCGTGTGAACTTCGTATAGTTCCGCTTTGTGCTAAATTAAAACAGCGTGATGTTTGCGTCTTCTGTGGCCTACGCATTAAAAAGGCTCGTGACGTTGTCGCTCTTGGACCGTTGATTTACCATCAATCGCTATCAAAATAGTTGGAACACTACACGTGTCAAATACCGTGTTGCCCATGGTAGACCCGCTCTAGTTATTTCGAAGTTTCGTTCGCCTCTTTGGATTTGCGACTTTGGAGAGAAGACGATCTGTCGTTTCGCTGCCGAGGATTTGATTCTCCGATAAGTTCACCGATTCGTTTTGAATTGCGCTCTCAATTCGTCATAGACGATCTGCTGTCCGTCGATTAATTCGAGGTTAATGAAGAAACCACAGAGTTTTCTCCGATGATAGATGATTGTTTTCGTTGTTTCTTAATAGAATTCTCTGCTTTCGTCGATTCTACTTGCTCATTGCTGTTTCTTAGAAGGATTATAGCTTATGATAATGTTGAATTTCCATAATTGCGGTTTCAAATTAGTGATTTGCACTTTATTCTGATCAACCTAGTCGATTAGCGGAAATCTTAATGCAATTTTGTTTGCAGAATTGCTATTGTTCGACATGGAATTGGCGTGATTTCGTCTTGAGTGATTGGAGTTCCGTGACGTATTTTGCTCATCCTAAGCGTTGTTTTTTTAATGGGAGACCCATTGGAGCATTCTGCTAGAAGTAGAAACTTTGTGATGGCAACTGTTTCTTCTGGGAAAGAGTTTCCTAAGAGAAGCTTAGTAGCTGCTATTCCGAGAGCTGTTCAGCAGACGATTTATAAGCATGTTTCATTGGCAAGTAACGGTCGTGTAGGTAGTGGCACGGTGCGCAACGCAGCCGTGTTTCTGCTCAAAATCGCGGTTTTAGAAGCCGTTCGGAGGATTTCAAAGGCCAAATGTCCTCATTTGTGGAACAGTCTTCAGGCGTTGCAATGCCTTTGTTATCCTCCTCTTAAGTGGATTCAAAGATGGGCTCCGTTTAAAGAGCTGATCAAGGCAATGCAGGTTTGCTACTGTTGGCACTACGCCCCTTTTTTTTGTAGTTTATTGCTGTTCTGAACAAATCTTGATGCAGCATGCAACTTTTGGACTGCATAGTAATCTACGATTCTAAGATAAATGAAACACTAATAAGAAGTTCACTGTTCTCAACTTTATCATGTACGTTAACTAAATGTCACTTGTAATATGTTTATGTGGACAAACATTTTTTTGTGTGTGTTCTCTTCTATGGTTTAAAGGGTATTTATTTCTAAAATTTTGCGTACCAAGTTGGATGAATCATGATTAATTCCTACATCATTCTTTGGTGGCAACACATCAATTATGTTATTATATATATTTTAGTTTGATAAGTTCTTTTTCATTAGTAGTTCTGTGATCTCTTACTCGTTTATGTATCATGCTATCATCTCAAATGCCATGTGCAGGTCCATTTGTTGGTGATTACTTGATATTTCTGTCACCAAACTGATCTGCCCTCGATAACTGTGTATAATCTTTATGCAGCTGCTGTCTCGGCCATTATTGGTCCTAACGATTGCAGAGGCTCTCACAGACCACTCAGAGTTAAAGCAAGAAGCCCCGGGTGGTGCTGCCTCTAATGCATCTTCAGAATCTCATTCTGATCCACAGACGTCTCAGCCTCCATCAGACATAAGGTACGTGATGTCAAAGTCTTACCTGTAATATTGTGCTATGATAATTTGAGACTGTACAACTTTAATCTGAAGCACTTTGAAGTTTTGCAAATCCCTTGAAACTCATCAAACCTCCATACTCTTATCTAGATATTTCTATCCTAACGTTTCTGTAAATGCAGAATTGAAGATGAGGCTCCACATCTTGTACCTTCGCAAGACTGGCTTAAACAACTTTACGAAGAACTGGAAAAGCAGAGACTTAGCTTGCCAGAGAGGTAGTTTAAAACTTTAGAATTGTATTACCTTCTTTGAGTTTCACCGTATAATTTTCTGCATTAGATCATAACCACCCAGTCTCATATTAATGTAGACTCAATGAAGACGAGCTTCATCGATTCTATAGAGTGTCAAATGGAGACTTCACATCCTTACTATCTTCAATAAAAAAGACAATCAATTGGAGGGAGACTTACAGAATCCTATCTGAAGAAGAACTTGAGACATGGTCAAGCTTAGTCTTTTGGCATGGATTTGACAGGAACCAACGACCTTGTCTCATTGTCCGCTTGGGGCTTGCATTTCTAAAGTTGCCATCTCATGAAAGACCTCGTTTCGCTCAGGCAATCAGTACGTCCGTAGTGGCCCTACTTCATTTCCCGGTTGTTGTCTTTTCCTACGGTGTTCTTCTGATCAAGTATTTTTTTGTTTCAGTATCTCAGGTAGAGTACGGCGTTTTGAATCTTCTAAACCCTGAGAATTCAGAACTTACAGTATTAGTGGATTGTGAAGGATTATCTCCTCTGAGGATTCCCATGCAGATGATGAGATCTTGTTCTTCCATTCTCCAAGATCATTTCCCTAACCGTCTCGGCTGCCTATTCATCATTCGACTCCCTCCTGTTGTCCGAGTCATTTCCCAGACTTTTATCCAAGTAAAGGATCTATCTACCTAAGCTAACTTCATTTATTTTTCAGATTTCTTAGTCTTTGTTCTTGTGTCTATATGATTGTTGATATCTCCTGCCTAAACTTATCTTCCTCTCTCATAGATCCTCAGACCAACCACACGCAAGAAGCTGAGAATTGAAGGGGAAGCGTTCCATCGAGTCCTCTCTGAATATCTCCTGATGCTTCCTTCATACCTTGGCGGCGACTGCAACTGCAAAAGATGCTCGAATCTCAGCGAACAGGATCCACCACATACACAAGTGCAAACGCAAGAAAGAAGCAAGAGTAGAAGAAGCTCAAGGGAGATAGAGAAGCTAGACGTCAGCCGCTGGAGTTACGATGCCCAGACACCTGATTTCGTCTATGACGACGACCCGAGCCTGAGCGTATGCAACCAAGTGCTTCGCACAGCAGTAGTGTTCGTGCTCATGCTTTGGCTCTTGGGTGCACTACTATTTGGATTAGCCGATCCAGAGAGCAGACCCTTTTAAGCTTCCATAAGGTAAGAACCAGCCATAAGCCCATAAGGCTTGCACGTATGTCTTTTATGTACATCGTATATGTGTAGTATATTATATCATCTAGCGTGTTCGTTGCAGACGAGGAGGGGATTATAAGAACCAATACGTTCAACTTAGTTTTGTGATTAATGTTTGTGGTTGTACGTTGGCAGAAAGTAACTACGGTTTAGTATTGTGTTTGGTCATCCTCTGGCCTCTGCAATAAAAATCTGTGAACAAGACTTCTTGCCATTGTTGCTGATGTTTTTGTTAAAGTCAGTTAGTTTTGTTTAATAATGAGAAATTTGTATCTAAAAATCATTGTGTTGATAAAAGAAAATGTATACATTCACCGGTCAGATTCTACCCGAACTTAGTTTGAATATTTCCTAGACATGATGTTCATATATCATATAACTCATATTCCTTCCGTTTCATTCAAAGTTGTTTTATATATACATACTACTAGGTGGTTGATTCGTATATGAGTATTAAACCTTTATTAAAAATAAAATAATTATAATGTTTAAATTTATAACTTATAATAATAATAGATAGATGATTGATCTATACAAATAACTAATATATAAATGTAAATTAATTTTACATAATTGATAGAATTTATGATTATTGAGTTTGATTGGTTCTCCATTAATATCTGCAAACACCTCTTTTACATGTGATATTTGTTGTTAATATTTAACAATAATCATCACAAATATTTTCTACTATTTTGAAATGTAGATTCTTCAAAATTAAAAACTCATTTTCACAAATATTTACGGTTGCGGGCATTTGCAGATACACAATAAATTTTATTTTAAATTATAATAGTATACTAGATTTTGGATCTGCGCATTTGCACAGATTTTTTTTTATAAAATATTTTTGGATCATAGTAAAAACGGTTTATATTAAACTTTTGATAAAAAAAATTAACATATATTATTAAATCCAAAATTGTGGCCTAAACTGAAATTTCTTATTAGATTATATAAACTATTTTTACATTTTTGGTTTTATGTTCCTAAAATTATTTAGGCTTGATTTTATAAAAAAAAAATATTTTGATTAGCGGATTTTCTGTTAAGTTTTGTAAAAATCTATTTTAAAATTTTATGTGTTATAATGCAAGAGAGATTTCATTTGTTTGTAATTAAAATTTCAATATTAACTTAGGCTTTGTTTGTTTTTGCATCCCTATATTTATTTGGATGTAAATACTCAAATATTTTTTATAAAAAATATATATTTTTAAAACAATATATGGATGTTGTATCTCAATACAAAATCTATAATATCTCAAAATTTGTATATTTAAGATACTAAAAAATAGAGTTTAGATGCAGCATTTGAATTTTTAATTTTTTTTTTAAAAAAAAACACCATTTCATTTAAACTACAAAATCAATTTTTTTTTTTTGTCAAAACCATAAAATCAGATTTTTTATCAAAATAAAAAGCTGTATTTTCCCGCAAAATCGTAAAATCATGTTGTTGTACCAAAATCGGGAATTTCCGTAGAAACTGTAAAAACAGTATTTTCCATCAAACCGTATTTTCCTGCCAAAACTGTAAACTTACATATTTTAACAAAACCAAAAATTATGTTTCCTCTCCCCCCAACACAATAAAACCGTATTCTATGAATAATTTTCTAAAATTACGTGTTTTTGTTAAACCTGCAAAATTGTGTTTTTTGTCAAACCCGCAAACCTGCATTTTCAATAAAATCCATAAACCCACATATTCCATCAAAACCTTTAAAATCCGTTAAAACATGTAAACCTTGCAAAATCATGTTTTTCGTCAAATTCACAAACCCGTGTTTTTTGTAAAATTGTAAAATCCATAAAATCGTGTTGTACGACCAAATTTCTAAACTCACAAATTTCTGCCAAATCTGTAAAATCGAGTTTCCAAACGCACAAATCCGCATTTTCCCATATGACTACATATTCCCGTTAAAATCTGTAAAACCCATAAAATCCGCAAAATTGCGTTATTCGCATTCTGCAAACCCGTTTTTTCCTGTAATTTCTCTAAATCTGTAAAATCTTGATTTACGATCAAATTTCTAAAATCATGTGTTTCTGCTAAATCTACAAAAGCACATTTCTTGTCAAATAGGCATTTTCTCGTAAAAATATATTTTCGTTAAAATTTCTAAAATCGGCTAAAACTTGTAAAATCCGTAAAATCTATAAAATTAAGTTTGTCAAATTCGCAGACCCATGATTTTCCACAAATAAATCATTAACGAACCAAGAAAACAAATTATTTACATAATATTTTTTTATAGTATGGATATATGTAGCAAAAAAATATTCATATTCATTATTGACTATAAATTGTCACATTTAGTAAATATCATAGTAGATTTTAGATATTTTAAAGTAGTGATTTTCTTTTAATATTATAGGGAAAAATTTGATTATAATATAATATATATAATTATATTAGTTATTCATGACATATATATGTGGTAATTATGTTAAGATATTATGGAAAATTTTAAAATAATTTTGAAATTAAATTAATTTGATTTTTATTAGTATCCGATATAATTTATTGGTATTATCTGACAACAAACTAATTTAATTTAATTTAATTTAGTTTTAACATTTTAATGATATGACAAAATTACCCTTAATGAAATGATTAAATTTTCTAGTGAATCCAATGGCACATTTAGTAAATACCATGGTAGCTTTTGGACATTTCAAATTAATAATTCTCTTTTAATAGTATATATATAATGACTTTTAAAACAAATTAAAACTTAAACATTATAATCACAAAATATATATATAAAAAAATTTAATTTTTTTAGTTAAAATCATTAATAACCTATCATAACTTTATATTTAGAAGATTTGTAAACCACATTTTCTAGATAAATATTCTCTTCATCACTAATGCATACATATCTAACAACTAAAATTTTGTTAATCTAATTTTAATCTTTACAAAAAAAATGTTTTTATTCAAAATTCTTATTTTCATCCAAACTAAATAATAAATAAAAATAATGAGTTGGATATATATCTGAAAGATGCTACTGAAAATCCTAAAACTTTGCTTAGAACTGAGTATGATGTTTTGTTTTGGTGGAAGGTTAATACTAGGAAGTTCCTAATTTTATCAGAAGTAGCTAGATATGCTATTGCAATGCAAGTGTTTGTTGTTGCATCTAAAAGTGCATTTAGCACTAGTGAGCAAACCATTGATCCTTATAAAAGCTGTTTAACTCACTACATGACAGAGGTGTTGATGTATACGGAGCAATGGATGAAGTGTGAGATTAAAATCATTTGAACTGTTGTAACAATGATTTAGGAACATGGAAAAACTGAAGTGTTATACCTTGAGGCTTGAGGCACATGTTTCTACTTTGCTTTCAATCTATCTTCTTTGTTTTCTTTTCCTTTTATGCAATGAAATGTTTCTTTATTGTGTTTCTCTCAATCACAATTATAAATTTTGAATGTTTAGATTGATATTTATATTTTGTTGGTTTGGTCAATTTTGAATTTCAGTTACTTTTGATTATTTTCAATTACTTTTAATACTTTTCAATTATTATTTCAAATAAATGTATTCGACCTGAACCGAATTCGTAAAATCTAAAAAAAAACAGATCCAAAATTTAGTATTTGAAACACGAAAAGTACCAAACCAAACTCGATTCAAATTTTGAAACTATTCGATCGGGACTAATTATTAGATTCCCAAAATACTCAAAATTCAAAATATCCGATCTGATCAATCTGATCCGATTTCATAACCCGAATGTCCACCTCTAAATAGATGAAGTAAATTGCACTTGAACAATTTGTTAACAACTAAATTTGAAATAAATAGTCCCAAAAAAAAAATCTTTATGCTTCTTGAATTGCCTTATCAGATCTGCGTTTGGTCAAACGTTGTCATGATGGAGAGTAGCTATTAGCTAAGACCATCTCCAATGTGTTCCTCTATTTTTTCCTCTAAAATAGAGGAACTCTAAAATAGAGGTGTACTTCTCTCCAATGTGTCCTCTATTTTTTCCTCTAAAAATATAGTATTTAAAAAATATTCTTTTTATAATTTATTATTAACTCTTTCTTTTTATAAAATTCATAAATTAACCCCACTTATATTATTGTTTACAAAAATTTCCATAAATAATAAAAATATATCAAAATTAAACATTTATTTCATAAAAATATCACATTACAACATATAATAAAATAAAATACAACATATTTTAATTTAATTATCACTACTGAATGATTTTTCCCACAAATGATCAATTAACGCATTTCGAAGTGAAAAATGAGCTTCTTTATCTTTGATTTTTCTAAAACGACCTAAAAACTCTTGAAATTGGATACTATCATCTTCTGCTATTTGGACATCTGGAGGTGGAGCTTCTCTTCTAATTTCAACTGGCGCACTGAGATCACGCTCATCCTCGATGATCATATTATGTAAAATTATACATGTAGTCATTATATCATGTAACACATTCTTTTCCCAAAAACGTACCGGTCCTTTCACAATAGCGAAACGCGATTGGAGAACTCCGAATGCACGTTCAACATCTTTCCTACATGCTTCTTGTTGTGTGGCAAAATATTTTTTCTTTGGACCAATTGGCTGCTGAATAGTTTGCACTATGGTGGACCATTTCGGATATATACCATCAGCCAAATAATAACCCATATTATATTCCTTTCCTTGAATGATATAATGAACAGGAGGGGCGATACCTTGCGCGAGATTGGAGAAAAGATGCGAAGACTCCAGCACATTAATATCATTGTTAGTGCCTGGCATTCCGAAATATGCATGCCATATCCAAATATCATAATCTGCCACGGCTTCAAGAATTATAGTAGGAGATCCACTACGACCTGCATATTGTCCAGCCCATGCGGTAGGACAATTTTTCCACTTCCAATGCATACAATCTAAACTACCAAGCATTCCTGGAAAACCTCTTTTTTCACCAATGTAAAGAAGTCTTGAAATGTCAGCAGGTGTTGGTGACCGTAAGTATTGCTCTGAAAATATCTCCACTACAGCTCGACAAAATCTTTTCATGCTTTCGGTTGTCGTTGATTCGCCTATCTTTATGTACTCGTCTGTGGCATCTGCAGGAAGACCATATGCTAGCATCCGAAACACAGCCGTCACTTTTTGAAGGGATGATAATCCAGGTCTACCCATTGCATCCCGTCTTTGCGTGAAGTAGTTGTCATGACCTTCAACCGCATCAATAATACGAAGGAATAGAGAACGAGACATACGATATCTCCTTCGAAACATAACATCATTGTAATTTGGAGTCTCTGAGAAGTAATCGTTGAATAATCTATGATGTGCGCTTTCTCGATCGCGATGGATGAAAGCACGCCCGAGAACTGAGCCACCATGAATCACCTGGTTTTCTTGTTGATTAAGAAAAAATTGGATGGCAGTATTGTTATTAGCAATAGCAAGATGTAATGCTTCTTCTTCTTGATCGAGACTATTGATAGTTTCCATATTTTCATCATCATCGGAAGAAGATGATGAAATATAAAAATTTGAATGATTTTTAAAATTGAAATTCATTTTGAAAGAGAATAAAATGTAATATAAAGAAAACAAAAGATATATATTTAGATTGTGATGTCAATCATAACCAAAGTCGCAGTATTTATAGAGATGTGATGACATGTTTTGAATTTTGAATTTTTGTTTCTTATTTAATATAATTAATTTCTGATTAATGGCAAACAAAATTCTAAGAGAATGGTGACAATTCTTGCCTCTTGGTATCAGCTTTATTGTTGTCTTACTCCATTTAACATATAGCTTTACTCTTTTATTTTGTGGTTCCCAAATATTTTAATTTAAATATTTTCTAAGACTAATTATTAATTGGACAAACTATTTTGAATTAATACATTTTGTCAGTTATACAAACACAACTCTCGATTGTAAACCAACATTGTTTTAACTTTATGTATTAGTATTTTAAACATGCATTGGTCAATTAAGAGAGCATGATCAAACAAACATTATTTCAAACATGCATTGGTGAATAGATTATAGGCTTTATCGTGTAAATCAAAAGTAAACTAGTTAGAAATACAAATTAAGAAGCCCTATTATAAACCTATTTATGTTAACTTTGTCTATCACTATTTGAAACATGCATTGGTCAATTAATGGAGCACGATCAGACAAACCTACTTACAAACATGCAGTGGTGAACATAAATAAATCTATCGTCTAAACATAAGAAAAGGGAGTTACAAAAAAATACAAAATAAGAATAACATTAAATGGTTAGAAATCATAAATGTCTTGTGAGTTACTATTTCATCTATAAATATCAACATCAATAGCTATTTTCATTAACAACTAGAAATTACTCCACAATTCAGTATTCATATTTGACTAAATGTCTCGTTCTTATGGATATTCTCAAGAAGAAGATAAATTTCTATGTCAAGTTTATATAGAAATTTCGCAAGATCCAATTGTAGGTGTTTATCAAACATCCGATCGTTTTTGGGCTCGTGTAGTAGAAGCTTACAACAATCAAAAAAATGCAACATGGTGTGAGCGTTCAAGAAAATCGATCGAATTCAAACTATCTAAAAATCTACAAAAAAGTTGCACGCATGCATTAAACACTGTGAAAATAGACGTACAAGTGGTGCTTCAAATGATGATATTGTAAGTATTAACATATAATTTGCCTATATAATTTTTTGAAAATTTTAATTTTGTTTGCTTTCTTTTTTTGCTATAAATGTTTTCAAAAACGTTTTTTATATGTTAAAAATATACTAAAATTAATATATATAATATATATAGGTATATATATTTTAATCAGTAAGATATATATTCAATTTCGAATATATAAATAAATGTTTTGATGCTATGCAGATTAATCAAGCCAAAACAATGTTCAGAGAAGATCCAAACTTTAAAACAGGTTGGAAATTTGAGCATGTTTGGAATATTGTCAAGAACTTTGAAAAGTTTCAGGCTGCTGTACCTCCTAAACGCCTATCAATCCCACATGGTCTCGTGAATACATCTTTAGAATCAGAAGATCCCACACTTGATTCTCCTACACAAGAGTTTCCAGGTTTGTCTAATTCTCTAAATTTAGATGATGACAACGAAACAATTGGCAGATCTCCTTCTCCAAGGCCAACAGGGGTGAAGAAATCCAAAATAAAAAGAAAACTTGTTGATCAAACAACAACAGTTATCAACACCTTAGAAGAAGGAAATAAGCAATTTTTGGAGCAATTAAAGAAGTCAAGCTCACAAAGACAAGATCAGTTGGAGATTCAAAAAAAGAATTATGCCTTGAAAGAACTGAAAGAAGAAAACAAAATTTTATTTTGTGATTTGAGTTCTATACAAGATCCAAATATTCGCTCATACATTCAAGCTCAACAAGCACGAATTTTACAAAAGCGAAGTGATCAACATCAAGATCAACAAGCTCCTCTTCCATCTACTTTCTTGGATCAATATTTGAATGATATCAGTGGATCTGGAAGCAAATTGCCAGATTATTAAATCACTAGTATTTGTCATTTTTTATAATTTTCTGTATTTTTAAAAAAATTATTGTAATTTATAATTTTATTTATAATCTAATTTGAGATGAATGAGAATTTTCCAATTTAGTTATATTATATGTTGATTTTATTAAATTTTATTAAAGTTATTTAATATTATATAGTTTAATTAAATTTATATGTTAGATATATAGCTATTTTAGGACATATACAAACTAGTTAATAAATAAAAATAAAAAGATCTAAAAATTAAGGGGTCAATTTATAAATAAAAAAGTATATCTCTATTATAGAGAAAAAAATAGAGTTCCTCTAAATATAGAGGAGAAAATAGTATTCTCTATTATAGATAAAAAAATAGAAGTGGATTATAGAGAATTTTCCTCCAAACTCTATTTTTTCCTCTAAAATAGAGGTAGATTGGAGATGCTCTAACAACGAAATTAGCTTCAGTTTGATTATCCGCTTTTCGTGGTTTTGAAGTCTCTCGTCTTATATTAATAAACTCACCCAAAGTTAAATAAAACTCTTAAAAATTTGGGGAAAAAAATATCTTAATTCCCAAAATATATTCAAAAATTGCAGAGGAAGTTCCGACACTTGTGACTATAAGTAATACGATCCCTCGCACTCTGCAGATCACACCAATTTTGGTTTTAGGGTTCTCTTCTCTTCAAAGGCTTGTTTCATCGGAATTCGGAATCGATCTCGTAATTTATTGTCGAGCCTCTCTCCAATCGAAATTTTCATTTCTCGGTTGATTGATTTGCTTTTTCGAAATCGTAGGGTTGTGATCTCAGAAATGGCGACAAGCGACAAACAAACAAGCCCAAAGCCTCCACCTTCGCCTTCACCTCTCCGCAATTCCAAGTTTTTTCAGGTAAATTTTACATTTTTTTTTGGTGGAGAGTATCAGCTGGATTCGAGATTTTTATTTGATTCGGCGATACCCATTAACATCTGACCGTTACTGTTGCTTTATCCGATTTTGAGGGCGAATCTCGTGTTTTGATCCTTGTTGTTTTGTCGGATCATGGCTGTGTGATCCTATATAGTTTTGTTGAATTGATCATTTTTAATTCACCTGATCTCGTTGGCATCGTATAGAAATCATACGGATTTTAGGTTAAGGGGTCTTTTAATTGGTCACCAGGATCATTGAGATTGAATCCTGGATGTTTTTGCTTAGATCTGACCTGTGAGGAGAAGACTCTGTGTGTTCTGTGAGAGAGTTTAATTGAACTTTAATCAATAGGTGTTGTTGTACTCTGTTGTGTGGGTTCCTCATCTTATTGACTATGATTTAGTGTGTATAGTAGAGTTGTGTTGATGTCACAGTGTGTGATTTGTTATTTGGTCTTAAATCTTTATAAAATGTACTGAATGGTTTAATGTTTCTCATTTGTATAGTCCAATATGAGGATCTTGATCTCAGGAGGAGCTGGATTTATTGGCTCTCACCTTGTCGATAAGCTCATGGAGAACGAAAAGAATGAGGTTTGCATTAGAATGCCTGAATCCATTACATAATACTTTATGCGTCGTTTGATCAACTACTGATGATGGTTTATATCGTTTCTCACTTAGGTGATTGTTGCTGATAACTATTTCACCGGTTCAAAGGACAACCTCAAGAAATGGATTGGTCATCCTAGATTTGAGCTTATCCGTCACGGTATGGTCTTGCATCTCTCTAGCTTGTTGCTGCTACTGAGTAACAGTATATAGCCGGCTTGTTTGAATCTTGCTAGCTCATTTTTTTCTATTTGGTTTTTTGGGTTTAACAGATGTTACTGAGCCACTGTTGATCGAGGTTGATCAGATTTACCATCTTGCATGTCCTGCATCTCCTATCTTCTACAAGTACAACCCCGTGAAGACGATCAAGACCAATGTGATCGGCACACTTAACATGCTAGGTCTTGCCAAGCGTGTTGGAGCAAGGTTTGGGACATAATCCCCTCTTTATTACTTGTCTTGATCTTTACTTGCCTTTTTTCACTAAATAACTCTTCTTCTGAACAGGATTTTGCTTACCTCGACCTCAGAGGTCTATGGAGATCCTCTGATCCATCCCCAGCCAGAGAGCTATTGGGGAAATGTCAACCCAATTGGTAGGCTCATACTCCTGACCACCTTTTACTTATATCTGATATATGTGTGTCAGTTCACAGTCTAATAAATTGGTTGCTATTGTAAAAGGTGTTAGGAGCTGTTACGATGAAGGCAAGCGTGTTGCTGAGACTTTAATGTTTGACTACCACAGGCAGCATGGAATTGGTCAGTTGTATCTTCCCAAGGCTCTCTCGCTTCAACCTTTTTTGCCTCCTAGTTTCATCAAGAGAATTCTCTCATTGTGTTTTGTTACTTACCTTGTGTTTGTTTGTTCTTTGTAGAAATCCGCATTGCGAGAATCTTCAACACTTATGGTCCACGCATGAATATAGACGATGGGCGTGTCGTGAGCAACTTCATTGCTCAAGCACTTCGGTGAGCCCCTTTTGCTCAATTTGTCAAACAGAATTTTCATTTTTCTGAGCTAGAACCCAAATTGATTATTCATCTATTTGTTCTTGTTGTTGAATGTAAAGGGGTGAGGCATTGACTGTTCAGAAACCTGGGACTCAGACCCGCAGTTTCTGTTATGTATCTGACATGGTCGATGGACTTATGCGTCTCATGGAAGGAGATGACACTGGTCCTATCAACATCGGTAACCCAGGTAAGCCTTTATAACATTCTTCCATTAAACTAAACACAAACCAATCCATCTCTTGAACTTATGCTTTGAGTATGAAACTTTTGGTTTCTCAGGTGAGTTTACGATGGTGGAACTAGCTGAGACAGTGAAGGAGGTGAGAGAGTCTAAGTTTCTTGATTGATAAGAGTTCTAAGAAATTTCAGATTCTTGTGAGTTGTGGTAATGATATGCTGGTTTTGGTTGCAGCTTATAAACCCGAGCATAGAGATAAAGATGGTTGAGAACACACCGGATGATCCAAGACAGAGGAAGCCAGATATCACAAAGGCTAAAGAAGTGTTGGGATGGGAACCAAAGGTGAAGCTCCGTGATGGACTTCCTCTTATGGAAGAAGACTTTAGGCAAAGGCTCGGAGTCCCCAAGAACTAAAAAAACTTGTCCACCAATCAAAAGCAAACGTGAATGCACTTATAATTCAATTCTACTTTTCAGTTTCCACGGTGCAGGTGGTTGGTTTTTCATATAGTATGTTTCTATTTTCTACGGTTGAAAAATTTTAGTAGAGAAAAATAAAGATTATGAGGAACGAAAGCTTTTTCAGTAAAGAAACAACACTCACTTGCTATTTGCGTTCGATGCTACAACAGGTGAAGCCATTTTTCCATACTTCAAATTAGGTAAACAATTGCTCTCATCTTTAGGCGTCAAAACGATTCACAAACATGTTATGTACACATTGCTTGTTTTTTCGAAAGCTACTTATTTAGAAGTATACAAAGTTATGTACACGATCATCAAAGTTAAAACCCAAACTTATTATAAAGACAAACTCAGAAAGAGACTAGCTTTATCGAAACCAAAGGGTAACTGGAGGATATGTTATTCATTGAAGAGGGCATAGCCTTACAGTGAGATGTGCACTCGCATGAAAGGAAAAGAGAGAAAAAAAAGCCAATAAATTCCATTTTCAAACATATGGGAAGAAGATAGGGTGAACAAAAGCACAATTCCATTGTTTTAAGTTTTGGGTAAAGAATTGCAAAACTTGAAGAAAAGATTCCATAGTGCTATAAAGAATCCTCCTTTTGTTATTGAACATGCTTGGAAGCTGAAGCATCAAAACCCTATTTGACAGAAATGTGCCTCTCAGCTTCTACATATAGCTTCTACCAAATCACCTGAGGCACAAACCAAAGTTGAAATCTTTAGGCATTGGATGCAACTTTAAGCAGCGTCAATAGCAAACCAAGCAACAAAAAGTAACCATATACAGCAACCATTGTTACTATTATCTGATTCTGATATCATAAATATATTTCTTAACGCAAACAGGCAAGAAGAAACAGCATAAGGAAATCAAATTGAGGATTATGTAGTTGGCGATGAACCAAATATACATTTCTAGGCAATTTTAAGCAAGTGCTAAAGCTTGGGATCCATTAATAGACCTCAGGGTCATTTTGGTTATATCCTTTCTCAATGCTCTAAGACCTAAACATCTCCCAAACAGCGAAATAGTAATTACCATAGAAACACCAAAAAAAAGTCCGAAATCTAAGACTATCTATTAGTAAAGGATGAGTTTTGGCTTTACCTCCTGTGTTGCTGGACGAACTTTGAGTTCTTGGCATCTTCATCTGCAAATTATGCGAAATTAGGGATTTACACAATCAAAATTAATCCACAATACGAGACCCAGAGAAACATAAATCCGATCTAAATCCATTAACACAAAACGAAGGGGAGAAAGAAATTTTGAACTTCATCATTGAAGAGAAGATCGTTGGGATCCGACGACTTACCAGTGAGTCCGGCGGTTAACTTGGTGATTAGGACGCCGGTGACGGCGAAACCGGTGATGAATGGCCAGCAACGTTTCCATTCCCTCTTGAAGAACACCGGCCATGGATCGAACAACCTCATCTCTCTCTCTCTCTCTCTCTCTGCAGAAATGATTTCTCTCTCTTAATTTCGGTTGTTGCCAGGTGACTGCTTCGCGTCAGAGAGACAAATCTGAACTAGTTTTGTACAATGGCTCGTTTCTATTGTGGGCTTTGTAGCCCTAAATTTGGCCCATAATAAGTTTTTAATACAAGTGGGTATTTAATATTAACTGTTATCGAGACTTAATAAATTAATATTCAATAAATTAATAATAATTTTTATAAATTAAAAAAAATATTTGAGTTGAATTAATAAAAAAATTAATAATTTTGATAAAATAGCAAGATAATATATTTTTTTAAAATTTCTATATAAAAATATGATCCTAATAATTATATAAATTGATAGTTATATATTTAGGTATATATAAATAATGTAATATATTAAAATATGGTTATATTATTGTTTTAAGTTTATAATTTTTGTTTGATTAAATCTTCTAAATTTATTTTTATGATATTTTTTGAATAAATTTTATATTATTAAAAATATTGGTTTTTGTGTTTTGATAAACATTAAGAATTCGAACCGAAAGATATTTTTATCGATTAACAAATTTTGAAAATTCTAATATTATTAATTTATAGAGATTTTACTACACAGAAATTCTTTATAAAAAAATTGGAAAAAAACATTTTTTACTAAACTTTCCTAAACTTTTTGAAATTTGTTAATCACAATTTCAAATCACTTTGATGGGCCATAAGTTCACTGAGTTGACTATAATTTTTAAAATTTTGAAATTATGGTTTCTTATTTCATGATTTATATATATATAAGCTATTGGTCCTTCACAACAATCCATGGTGTTGAAGGAAACCCATGGCTTTCTCAACCATGCACATTATGCCATTGTGGGCTATAAATTTTGTGTTGAGAAATAAATGGTTTTGTGTGAAAGTTAACGGCATAAATTCCTTTTATTTAGTTATAATGTCTTTTTTTTTCTTGAACAACATTTAGTTATAATGTCATAAAACAAACATTGACCAAAGAATCATACCACAAGCAGGAGTTCATCAACATAAATGAGGTTTTTTTTACAAATACTACTACCTTGCAATAAGGAAAACGTTGGTATCAAAGCTTATGGTCATTTCAACGGAACTATCTGAATCCATTTCTTGATTCTTACTTCTCATCAAGTTTTCAGAAGTCAGACACTCTTTTAGTCCGCTGATAACTTGGGACATGCTTGGTCGTTTCTCTGCAGAAGGGTTTGCACATGACATAGCTAGTTCAAGAGCTTTCCACACAGAATTTGAATTGTAATCACCATGATCTTGGCAATGTCTCCTCTATTAAGCACAAACGCTACCCATTCTGTTATGTGTCGCTTTTCGCGGTTTTGGTCAATCACACGTTGGTTAGTGAGCATCTCCAACAACACAATCCCAAAGCTGTAGACATCGCTCATCTCGGCCAACCGACCGGTTCTATAATATCTGACAAGGCAAGAATATGAAGCGTGATTCACAAGTGTTCATGGTACCAAGGTATATGAATAAGGACACACATTTTAACATGACACGGTGAAGTTCACATCTAGGATAGTCCATAGCATCGACGAAAAAGATGATCGGGTTCTAAAAAACAGTGTTTTAGAATACTTACTCGGGATCAAGATATGCAGGAGTACCAGCAACAACAGTCGAAATATGAGTTTCATCTCCGAGTTGGAAAGATCTTGAAAGTCCAAAATCCGCAATTTTTGCTGTAAATTGTTGGTCCAACAAAATATTTGTACTTTTGACATCTCTATGCATCATATATGGTCGACATCCAATATGTAAGTATTCTAATCCTACAAAAATGAGCAGATGTTCATATGAATAATATATACTTATTGTAATAAGAATCTGAAAAAAGCAATGAAACATTTTTTTGAAATTGTTTTAGAAATATTTCATGACTGGTTAATTATGTGGGGGATTAAGTTTATTAAATAAAGAAGATGGTCAGTGATCAGAAGAAATGTTTTGTTTAAACAAACAAACTGACTAAAAAAGATTTTTGAGTTAGGAAGAACCCAGTGCAGCATCAATGGCTATTCTTAATCGAGTACTCCATTTCAAAATAGAGACATCATGTTTTCCTGCATTAAATCATCAAAAATCAGATATCATATGATTTTTGTAATAACGAAGGAATAATAATATTTATAAACATTTTTTCCCCTGACAAATGATATTTTAAGTCTACGTTAGACATGTATTCATAGATGAGAGCTAAGTGACCTCGTTTATCGCAATACCTGTAACAGCCTGGAACTTGTTCGGAATAGTGGGCCGGTTTGTATAGAGGAAAAGTGGTTTGTATAGAGGAAAAGGATAATTCAGTCCAGATCAAAGGGGACTGATCGTGAACAAGTTAAGGAAACGACTTAGGCAAAGTTGAGAAACAAGTCCGGAGGACTTAGTCGGACAAAATGCATGAGTCGGTATAGTCGAGCTGAACAAACTGGAGTAGCTCACTACTAGCCGGGCCAGCTGACTATTAGCTGAACCAGCTGACTACTAGCGGGACTAGCTGACCGGCAGCTCAACCTAGCTCAGTCAGCTGATCGAGTACTGACCCAGCTGGGCGGACTGACCAGCTAGGTACTGAGCTAAGGTGTGACTGAGGCAGTAGTAAGTCAGCTGTTGCTGGTGGAGCTCGGCCAAAAGTGGTTATGGCCAAATAACTGCTCCGACCATATCCGAGAAAAGTTCGGTATTATCCGGGAAAAAGGGGATTTATCTGAGAGAAAATGGGGATCATCCGATAGAATCAGAGATGCTCCGGGAGAAACAGGGATGTCCGGATTCCAGTCGAGTCATCGCCGGAGTGCTACGACCATGTCTGAGAGAAGTCCGGCATCATCCGGGAGAAAGGGAAATTACCCGGGAGAAATTGAAGATCATCCGGAAGAAATAGAGAATATCCGAGGGATGATCGGATAAATGGGAATCGCCGAGGGATGATCGGGATAAAGGAAACTTAGCCGAGAGAAAGGCAAGTTATCCGAGGGGTAAAGACGAATGGTCGGATGTCTCCCGTTGGTAGCCGGATGATATGCAGGATCGATGGATCGCTCCGTGACCACGTCCGAGAGAAGCGGTTACACCGTTACCATATCCGAGAGAAAGGAGAGATATCCGACAAGGGACAAGATTTACCGGATGAATCACGATGGTAGTCCGATGTCTCACGGATATAGTTGGGGGATGCGAATGATCGGATGATTGGTTCGCAACTATATCCGAAAGAAACGGTTAAGCCGTGATTACATCCGAGAGAAACTCTGAGCGATGGATATTCGCCCGAGAGAAAGGAGAGATATCTGGAAGAGGAGAGGATTAGCCGACAGTCTCGCGGTGATAGCCGAACGACGCATAGGATCGCCGGATCGGTTCGTGACTATCACCGGGGAAACAGTTATATGCTGACTACTTCCAAGAGAAACTCCAGGCGATAGATGTTCGTCTGAGAGAAAGAAGAGACATCCGGAAGGGAAGAAGATTCCCCGGCAGTCTCGCGGTGATAGTCGGGAGACACGAGAGATCCGAGGATCGGATCGTGACTATCACCGTGAGAAGACGGCTATACTGAGAAGATAGCCGAGGAAAATCATATCGTCCCGAGAGAACGGCCGAAGGGAAGAGTTTCATCTGAGAGATGATCCGGGACAATCGGATTGCCGAGGGATCCTTACCGAGGGTCGTGAGATCTCTCGGGGATGGTCGGATGAAACGGGCTACGATCGGGAGATAGCCGGACGTCCTCGACTATGATCGGGTGAAGCGTGGCTATTACCGAGAAAAGCGGGATTATATCCGAGAGAACGTGACCAGGACCGTGAGAAAACACAAGTAGGCACGTGAAAAGGATTCCAGCCGAACATCGATGGAATCGGGGAGCCGTATCGGAGGATTGACCACGGCCACGGGATACTGGTCCAGTATCCCGGGAATGGCCACGACCGTTGGCGAATGGTCGTGACGGTACAATGAATGGTCGGATGAAATGATCCAGATGGGATCATTTCTCACGATTCCAGTCAGGCGATATCCGAGAACTCTGACTACGGTCGAGAGAGGTATGACTATGATCGGGAGAGATCATGAAGTCATCAGGAGAACAAGTGTGCGGTTGGACTAAACCGCAAGGGGAAGGACATGGATGAACGGGCGATCCTAAGGGACAACCCTAGTCATGCCATGGGGCTGAATAGCCTCTCTGATCTAACCTAGTCATGTGGGGATGGTTGGTTGAATGACTAAGGAAGGATCAGATATGGTGTATAAGCTAAGGGAGCTGATTGTACAACCATGAGCATGATCAGCTGAGTCCAGCTGAGCTCAGCTGACTGGAGTGACAAAGGAGCTAGTCAAGTTGCAGCTACACCTCGTGAATATGGCTAAGGTATGGATTAGCTAAGACTGTAGCTGGATTGAAATAGCTAGGGTATCGACTAGACTAAGACTTGAGCTGGATGGCTAGGATGTTGACTAGTCCGTAGCTGGAATGTTACTACCTGGATAGTCACTAGCCTAGTTCTAAGTAGAATGGTCTAGGGGAACGGAATGGTAGGTGTATATGTTCAGCTTGCTCCGAGTCAAGGATCGATCTCCGAGCTGAATGGTGGTCAAGTGGACTACCGAAAGCAAGAGATCATCAGACCGGCAAGTGCTTGGTTAAGCTAAAACCAAGGGAAAGTATAATTTTAAATACTAAGAGATTTCCGCTGCATAAGTTAGCCTAAGCAATCAAACCTCATAGAGGAGATTTTGCTTAGTAAAGGCTTAGAAGGGAGGTTCAGACGGGGAATGCGGCTTGAACATGTAACCCTCGTACCGGGGTCAAGGATGGCTGGGTCGGGGTGTTACAAGTTGGTATCAGAGCATGCTTGATCCTAGGAAAGGATAGATGCTCAGGGACAGAAAAGCTCGATCATTGTAGTAGTATGACATGGTCCAAAGTTGAGATGTTGAGACAAGTACTTGGGAGTCTAGTGTTCTTGCCAAGGCTTGTTCAATGATCAAGATACTTCTCGGAGGTCATTGCTACTATGAATGATGGGTGGGGGATCAAAAGGAGAGTCAGGAAGAGGATCGAAACAAGATTCTTACTGCCACTGAAATTCTGGGACGAATTCTTTTAGTGGGGGAGAACTTGTGACGATCCTAACAGGAAACATGGGATGTTAGTAGTGCAAAACCGGATCTTAGTCTTGGATGACTAAGCGATGGTTAAGCTGGAGCATGGATCATGAGACAGTCAGTTGACTGAGAAAGACTATGATCTGGTCAGGAGGTGACTATGATCATGAGTAAAAGACGGTGGTAACCGTAGAAAGGGACCATGAATGGTCGGGATAAATCAATGATCATGGTAGCTAGCTCACGGTGGCATGACTGAGTCTAATGGTAGTTGAGGCAGCTAAGACTAGCGCTTAGAAATCGGGAAAGTGGTTCTCTAAGGCAGATCTAGGGCGGTCAAGATACGTACCATAGACAGTATTACTATGCGGGACTAGTGCTCGGATTTTATTTTGATTCAGAGTTGAATCAGGGTTATATTGGTGTTCAGCTGGTCTAGGCAATTGAGGTAAGATCGGAAAATGTGCTTGGAAACTGGGAGAGTTTGCTAAGGCATAACCGTGAACCGAGAGCTTGCCAGATAGTTGAGTCACTTGAGTGCGCACATAAATAAGTCGCGGATTCAAGATAATGGTAAGACGCGAGAGAGGCGCACATTAGGAAAAATATGGCAGCGTCTAGTGAAGACCAAGGCCAAGAGATGACATAGTCGTGGACTATGATCGGGAAAAAGTTGACCACGTCCGGGAAGGACTAGGGTCAGGATATGATATAGTCTGGTTGATTATGATCGGAAAAGAGTTGACCACGTCCGGGAAGGACTAGGGTCGGGATATGATATAGTCTGTGTGACTATTATCGAGGATGATTTGACCAAATCTGGATATGACTATGGTCGGGATGCGATATAGTCAAGGACTATAATCAAGGAAAATTTGACCAAGTCTGTATATGACTATGGTCGAGATCCGACATAGTCAGAGACTATGATCGAGGGGGATTGACCAAGTCCGGGTAGGACTATGGTCAGGTTAGGATCAAGTCAGGGAAGACTATGATCGGTAATCTAACTTAGCGGGAAAGGAGCTATGTTAGGGATATGTGGCCGTGTCCTGAGAGGAACATGGTCGGGGTACAATCTAGTTATGATTGACTAGGATTGTGATGTATGACCGAGTCTAAGAAAGACCAAGGTCGGAATCCGACATAGCCAGGGACTATGATCGAAGAGCTAAAATAGTGGATATCCGAGTTAAGGATATATGGCTAGAGTCTGAGATAGACCAAAGCCGGGATATGATCCAGTCTAGACTGACTAGGATCGGGATTTATGACCACGTCTGGTAATGACAAAGGTCATGATCTAGTCAGGATTGACTAAGATCGGAATACATGATCGTGTCTGGTAAAGACCAAGGTTTGGAAGAGTTTCTAGTGGGATTGACTAGAATCATGAGATATGACCGATTCCGGTAAGGAAGACGGTTGGGGTAAGGGATAAGGGAAATATGATCATGTCCAGGAAGGACCAAGATCACAAACATGAGAAGGGCCATAAGTTACAAAGGAAAAACTCTGGGAGATGGTAAAGGGAAGGAAACAAGTTCTCACTGCCACCGAATTCGAGGACGAATTCCTTTTTAGTGGGGAAGACTTGTAACGGCCTGGAACCTGCTCGAAATAGTGGGCCGGTTTGTATTAAGGAAAAGGATAACTCAGTCCAGATCAAAGGGGGCTGAACGAGCTGGAGTAGCTCACTACTAGCCGGACCAGCTGACTATTAGCTGAACCAGCTGACTACTAGCGGGACTAGCTGACCGGCAGCTCAACCTAGCTCAGCCAGCTGATCGAGTACTGACCCAGCTGGGCGGACTGACCAGCTAGGTACTGAGCTAAGGTGTGACTGAGGCAGTAGTAAGTCAGCTGTTGCTGGTGGAGCTCGGCCAAAAGTGGTTATGGCCAAATAACTGCCCGTGATCCAAGGGGTGCAATCCTGACCATTGAAAGAATCAATGGCTGAGATTGGGGTATGAAGGATGGACTGTTTTGGGCAATGGAAACCGCCCATAGACTATAAAAGAGATGTATTTTCGTGGAAAATGACATCTCTCACGCCTAAAGCGATTTATCCCCAAGATATCCGAGAGAAAATATGATATCCGGATTCCAGTCCAGTCGGCGTCGGAGTGCTCCGACCATATCCGAGAGAAGTTCGGTATTGTCCGGGAAAAAGGGAATTTATCTGAGAGAAAATGGGGATCATCCGATAGAATCAGAGATGGTCTGGGAGAAACAGGGATGTCCGGATTCCAGTCGAGTCATCGCCGGAGTGCTACGACCATGTCCGAGAGAAGTCCGACATCATCCGGGAGAAAGGGAAATTACCCGGGAGAAATTGAAGATCATCCGGAAGAAATAGAGAATATCCGAGGGATGATCGGATAAATGGGAATCGCCGAGGGATGATCGGGATAAAGGAAACTTAGCCGAGAGAAAGGCAAGTTATCCGAGGGGTAAAGACAAATGGTCGGATGTCTCCCGTTGGTAGCCGGATGATATGCAGGATCGATGGATCGCTCCGTGACCACGTCCGAGAGAAGCGGTTACACCGTTACCATATCCGAGAGAAAGGAGAGATATCCGACAAGGGACAAGATTTACCGGATGAATCACGATGGTAGTCCGATGTCTCACGGATATAGTCGGGGGATGCGAATGATCGGATGATTGGTTCGCAACTATATCCGAGAGAAACGGTTAAGCTGTGATTACATCCGAGAGAAACTCCGAGCGATGGATATTCGCCCGAGAGAAAGGAGAGATATCCGGAAGAGGAGAGGATTAGCCGACAGTCTCGCGGTGATAGCCGAACGACGCATAGGATCGCCGGATCGTTTCGTGACTATCACCGGGGAAACGGTTATATGCTGACTACTTCCGAGAGAAACTCCAGGCGATAGATGTTCGTCTGAGAGAAAGAAGAGACATCCGGAAGGGAAGAAGATTCCCCGGCAGTCTCGCGGTGATAGTCAGGAGACACGAGAGATCCGAGGATCGGATCGTGACTATCACCGTGAGAAGACGGCTATACTGAGAAGATAGCCGAGGAAAATCATATCATCCCGAGAGAACGGCCGAAGGGAAGAGTTTCATCCGAGAGATGATCCGGGACAATCGGATTGCCGAGGGATCCTTACCGAGGGTCGTGAGATCTCTCGGGGATGGTCGGATGAAACGGGCTACGATCGGGAGATAGCCGGACGTCCTCGACTATGATCGGGTGAAGCGTGGCTATTACCGAGAGAAGCGGGATTATATCCGAGAGAACGTGACCAGGACCGTGAGAAAACACGAGTAGGCACGTGAAAAGGATTCCAGCCGAACATCGGTGGAATCGGGGAGCCGTATCGGAGCATTGACCACGGCCCCCGGGAATGGCCACGACCGTTGGCGAATGGTCGTGACGGTACGATGAATAGTCGGATGAAATGATCCGGATGGGATCATTTCTCACGATTCCAGTCAAGCGATATCCGAGAACTCTGACTACGGTCGAGAGAGGTATGACTATGATCGGGAGAGATCATGAAGTCATCAGGAGAACGAGTGTGCGGTTGGACTAAACCGCAAGGGGAAGGACATGGATGAACGGGCGATCCTAAGGGACGACCCTAGTCATGCCATGGGGCTGAATAGCCTCTCTGATCTAACCTAGTCATGTGGGGATGGTTGGTTGAATGACTAAGGAAGGATCGGATATGGTGTATAAGCTAAGAGAGCTGATTGTACAACCATGAGCATGATCAGCTGAGTCCAGCTGAGCTCAGCTGACTGGAGTGACAAAGGAGCTAGTCAAGGTGCAGCTACACCTCGTGAATATGGCTAAGGTATAGATTAGCTAAGACTGTAGCTGGATTGAAATAGCTAGGGTATCGACTAGACTAAGACTTGAGCTGGATGGCTAGGATGTTGATTAGTCCGTAGCTGGAATGTTACTACCTGGATAGTCACTAGCCTAGTTCTAAGTAAAATGGTCTAGAGGAACGGAATGGTAGGTGTATATGTTCAGCTTGCTCCGAGTCAAGGATCGATCTCCGAGCTGAATGGTGGTCAAGTGGACTACCGAAAGCATGAGATCATCAGACCGGCAAGTGCTTGGTTAAGCTAAAACCAAGAAAAAGTATAGTTTTAAATACTAAGAAATTTCTGCTGCATAAGTTAGCCTAAACAATCAAACCTCATAGAAGAGATTTTGCTAAGTAAAGACTTAGAAGGGAGGTTCAGCCGGGAAATACGGCTTGAACATGTAACCCTCGTACCGGGGTCAAGGATGGCCGGGTCGGGGTGTTACAATACCCCCACAAGGCTTACCAAGTTTATATGGTGAACTCTCAGAAGAAGTTTAACCTACATATCAAAAATGAACATACATTAAACACATTAGATTAACATGATGCATTAATAATATATATATCCCTTGATAAACATTTCTTTTTTGAAACAACCTTTTTGGAAAATTTAAAAGGATTACATATATACCTCTGCCTTGAAATGTTTATATCCTTGTGATGATGACTGGGAGAGTACTTTCACAGCTACTTCCTGATCTGAACCATCCAAATAACCATGATAAACGATGCCAAAGCCTCCTTCACCAATAGCTCTTTCAAAGTTTTTTTGTCATTTCTTTAACCTCTGAATAAGTAATTATTTTTCTTTTCGTCTTGATTGATTCGTCAGATGTACTAGTACTAGTAGATAAAACAGGCGTAGGTGGTATATCTGTAGAAAATAAATATTTAGTGCATGTAAAAAGAAACAATACATGTGATATTTTGTAACATATAATTTGTTGGTTTGATGAGATTCTCTTCAGATACCTTCCACAGGAGTTGGTTTCTGTTTCTTTCTGCACACACACGTGAGAACCAGTACTACTAGAATGATCACAATCGCGGAAGCAGGTATAACGACTATCATTGGAATTTTGAAAATTGGAATGCTCAAATGGATAAACCCTGTTAATTTAAAAGATGTTAAAGATATAGCCCTATATATATAATTGAAAAGATTATACTTTTGAAGGGTCCATAAACATTTCCTTCTTTACGAATGATCTTACAAAATACAAATGGTTTTTTTTTTTTGTTTACTACGGCAACGCATAACCGTTTATTTTATTATATTTGTTGTAGTAAGACGATAATCATGGAGGCCAACGTAATAAAACTGTATTTAAAAAATTATATATATATATATATATATGGAATATGAAATAGGTACCTTCATGATATTGAGCTTGAACAACGTCAATATTACAGAAAGTTGATCTAAGTGCGAGCAACAAAAACCCATGGGGAATCTCCATATTCTCTTACTTCCGAAAAAACATCAAGACAAGTACTTCCTTAAATTCTGAACAGTATATGATGTCCATAAGCAGTGGGAACACACAACTTTTTTTCCCTTATTTCAAGAAAAAGACTTTCTCAAGCGAAGCTTCAAAACGTGAGCACATGACGAAATTACGATCTAAAAAGAAATTCAATGGTTGGATACGTTGTCTAGTGGGCAATAAGATGATTTTTTGTTGTTGCTAGTTTATAGGTTATAAAATATTCAAGTGGTTGATCACAAAGAACCTACTTAATAACTGAAAACTATAGGCTATAGTAGTACGTAAGCACTAACTTGCATGAGAGGTGAGCAAATGTTGAGAGAGAAATATATAGTTGACTTGGATAATTGAATGGTTATGTTGCTATAGGACCTTTATTTGTTGTATATGGAAAATGGATGGTGAGTTTCGTGCTGCATCCGGATTTAAGATCTACATATTATTTACCGTAAAGTCAGTTTTTTTTTTTTTGCTAAGAAAAAGCCAGTTTTACATTTAGAGTTTGGATGCAATTGTTTTGTTGAGTTTGTAAATAAATATGAGATTGTATATCTATTAGTATTAATTATTGAATAACTGAAATGGTATGCTTTTCTATGTAATAATTTGTATGGTTAAATTTAACTACTCTTTGCACACAAAAAAAATTAACTACTCAAATTCCAAACAACAAATTCAAGCACAATATCAAAAGAGTGGTGCATTTACCATCTCTTGTTTAGTTATGAACTTGTGATGTCTAAAAACAAAATATAAACACTCTTCTGACCAAAGAAAGACCACAAGCAGAAATTCATAGATGCTAAGCCGTCAATGCAAATCCTACCTTGCACTAGGGCCCACCTCACTATCAAATCTTGAGCTCAGAGAACCATGAGAGTCTGTGTTGTTGTTCTTACTTTTCATCGAGTTTTCAGAAATTATACTCTTTTAAATCGATAACAACTTGGGACATGTTTGGTCGTCTTTCTAAAGTAGGGTTTGCGCATGACATAGCCAATTCAATAGCTCTTCAAACTGAACCAGAGTTGTATTCACCGTGAAGATCAGGATCAACAATCTTATAGTAATATATCCTTCTTTAAGCAGAAGTGCCACCAGTTAGAGGGGAAATGAGTACATTTTTTAAAACGCTTTTTCTAACAATAATCTAAACCCATCAAAATCTAGAAGAATGAACCGACCTAGTCAAATAAGAAAAACTACTTGAAGATGTTCATCAATCCCCATAATATCAGATCAGCTCAGAAGAATATTCGAAGATAAAAGAGAATTTATTTCCATATTGCAAATATGGAAATACTTACGCAAGAAGAAAAGGAAAAAGAGCTCGCAAACCGACCTCCTATTTCTATAAATAAGAAGACCACAAATAGCTTCAAGGCAACTCATACATTCTAGAGAGAAGCAGAGCAATACCTAAGAACTTGAAGCATTCTACTCTATCGCTTAAACACTTTTTCCTTCACTTCGGCATAACCTCTCTCTTATACCAACTTTTGTAATTGCTTCGCCTTTGAGCTATTTAATAAAAATCTTATTCTCCAAAACCCACAACTGTTAATCACTAACCTTAGTAGTGATTTTCTGGTTCAACAATGCCGTCTGTGGTGACTAAGAGAATAAATTCTAAAGAAAACTAGCAACACAAGACCTGAAGCGATGAGTCTTTCATCCGATACCAGCAACCTCACCCTCAACGAGCAAAATAATGCCACTCGTGACGAAACACCTACTCTTGATGAGCACGGCAACCCTATCAGCACTAACACCGCGATTCCACCACCTACGTGAGCATAAGCAGCGAACGATAATAACTACATGATCATAGGAGAACTGTCTGAGGATAAAGATTCATTTAAAGCCATCAAACTCCACGATCATCCCCCAAAACGAGGCACCAGTTGCGTTCACGACAGACGATCTACAAAGCCTTCATACACCGCATAATGACCCACTAGTCATAACACTGCAGATTCACGAGTACAGTCACCAAAGCTTTGGTTGATAGCGGCAGCACCGTCAACGTGATCTTCAAGAAAACCCTAGCAAGAATGGACATCGGCGAAGGCGATGTAACCATAACCGCAAAACCTCTAAAAGGATTTGCAGGAAACACCATCCGTAGTATCGACACGATACAGCTAACATCTTACGTCGGCGGCATTACCAAAAGCACCAAAATTTTGGTCATCAACAGTCCGACTATTTATAACATAATACTCGGGATACCATGGATCAATAGCATGAAAGTCGTAACCTCGACTTATCATTAATGCATCAAATTCCTGACACCCGCCGAGATGTTCACTTTAAAAGGAGACCAATCGACAGCAAGAAACTGTCTCCTAATCGAAAGAAAAATTAGGACAGCATCGTCATACATGGTGAATGAAGACATAGACCCACGCCTCCCCTACCACAAAAGACCAAAGCCCGAACGGGTTACAGAGGTAAACATAGACGAACAACATCCAGAGAGAGTCATCAACATTGGCGGTGACGTCGCATAAGATATCAGAGCCTAGCTCGTCAAACTACTAAGGAACAATGTACATCTATTCGATTGGTCTATGGCGGATATGAAGGGAATCGACCCAAAATCACGTCGCATAAATTAAACATCGATCCTACGTTCAAATTGATCAAGCAAAAATGACGGAAGGTCGGCCCAAAGAAGGCTCATGCGGTAAATGACGAAGTGGGAAAGCTGCTCGACGCCGGATCAATTACGGAAGTACATTATCCCGATTGGTTAGCAAACCCTGTCGTGGTTAAAAAGAAGAATGGCAAGTGGAGAGTTTGCGGCGACTTTACCGACCTCAATAAAGCTTGCCCAAAGGATTGCTCTCCACTCCCCCATATAGACCGACTCGTCGAATCAACAACTGGGAATCAGCTACTATCCTTTATGGATGCTTTCTTCGGATATAATCAAATCTTCATGCACCTCGACGACAAAGAAAAGACAGCGTTCATCACGGATCGCGGAACATACTGCTACAAAGTTATGCCCTTCGGACTAAAAAACATAGGAGCCACGTATCAAAGGTTAGTTAACAAGATAGGCAGCTCGGCCGCACTATGGAAGTCTACATTGATGACATGCTCGTAAATCCGCGATCGCGAAGGATCACGTTGGACATCTCAAAGACTGTTTTAAAACCCTCGAGGAATAAGAAATGAAACTGAATCCAGCTAAATGCACATTCGGGGTAACCTCAGGAGAATCCTTAGGTTGTGTCACCACCCAAAGAGGAATAGAAGCAAACCCAAAAGAAATCTCGGCGATACTGGATCTTCCATCACCCAAGAATACACGCGAAGTACAACAACTAACCGAGAGGATTGTCGCGCTAAACAGATTTATCTCGCGTTCCACGGACAAATGTCTCCCCTTTTACCAATTACTTCGGAATAATAAGCGCTTCGACTAGGATGACAAATGCGAGGAGGCTTTCACGCAACTAAAGGAGTACTTAACAACTCCACCAATCTTAGTAAAATCAGAGAGCAAAAACCTATCTTCTACATAAGAAAAACTCTGGATGGAGCTGAAACTTATTATCCGGCCCTAGAGAAACTCGCCTATGCAGTAATTATCTCAGTGCAAAAACTACGATCCTACTTCCAGTCTCAAGCCATTGTTGTCTTCACAAGTCAACCACTTCAGAGTATTCTACACAGTCATAGTCAGTCCGGCCGAATGGCTAAGTGGGAAATAGAATTGTCCAAATATGGCATCGAGTATTGAGCTCGAATCAGCGCCAAACCCCAAGTCTTAGCCGACTTTATGGTAGAAATACCCCCGAATCTATTAAATGACAAAACACTTGCTGAAAACAAGTGGAACCTCTATGTGGATGGAGCTTCGTCAAAGCAAGGTTTGGGAGTTGGCATCTGCTTAAGATCGCCAACAGGAAAAGTTCTTGAACAATCATTCAAACTCGTCTTGTCAGCCTCGAACAATGAAGCCGAATACGAAGCATTAATCGCAGGAATCTGCCTCGTCAAAGAAGTAGGAGCAAAAAATATTCACGCTTTTTGCGACCCTCAGCTCGTCGCCAGTCAGTTTTATGGGGATTATGACGCCATGAACGAACAGATGGACGCCTACTTGAAACAAGTCCAAGAAATAACTAAGCAATTCGAATCTTTCAAACTCACAAAAATATCGCGAACCGAGAACAACGCCGCCGATGCGTTATCAGTGCTAGCATTATCAACAGATCCAATACTTTGCCGAATAATTTCAGTAGAAACCATTGATCAACCGACCATCCAATTATCCAAAGGGATGTGCAATATCGCTATGCATCAAGAAGATGAAGACGACGATCCAATGGAGCTCGATGCCAAGCAAGAGAAGCAGCCATGGCAAGACGAAATATAAACATATTTGCTGGAAGGAACAGTCCCAAAGGATATATGGACAGCTAGACGTCTCCGCAGAAAAGCAGCCTAATATTTTGTTCAAGACGACGAACTATTCCGTTGGACAGCAAACAAAGTCATATTGCGATGCTGCGACAAAAAACAAGCCAGAAAAACAATGGTAGAAACTCACGAGAGAGGAGGCGGCAACAATTCTGGAGGACGAGCGCTGGCTCTTAAAATAAAAAAACCATGAATTATTCTGGCCGAGAATGATCCAAGACTTCGAGCAGTATGTAAAACGATGTGAACCTTGCCATATGAATGCGCACATTATAAACACACCTACCGAGCTCCTTCAAACAGCTATCCCACCTTACCCCTCCATGAGATGGTCAATGGACGCAATCGGTCCAATGTCCAATTCAGGTCGCAACAAATATATCTTGCTCATGACCGATTATTTTACCAAGTGGGTGGAAGCCAAAGCATTTCCAAAAATCAAAGCAATATACGTCCAACTTTTTGTATGTGAATATATTATATGCCGACACGACCTTTCATATGAAATCGTCACAGACAATAGCTCACCATTCTTTGCATTAACGTTCTGTGATTTTTTCGACGGCTGGGGAATATATATAAGCTACTCAACACCTTGCTATCCTCAAGGAAACAGCCAGACAGTGGCCTCTAACAAAACCATCCTCAATGGTCTCAAAAAGAGATTAACAGAATTCAAAGGAAGCTAGGCAAATGAATTAGACGGAGTCCTCTGGTCCCATCGAACTACTCCGCAAACTGCAACGGGAGAAACCCCATTCTCGTTATCTCACAGCTGTGATGCTTTGTTGCCCGCCAAACAGCATGTGGCGAGTGCCCGCCGAATTTTAATGGTTCGGGATCCGCAGCTAAACGACGAAAACCTAATCGATCCTCTCAACAACTTAGAAGAACTACGCGATAAAACTTTACTTCACATCCAGAATTATCAGCATCAAATCTCAAGGTATTACAACAAGAAGGTACGCAACCGACTTTTCTCGCTTCATGACCTCGTCTTACGAAGGGTTACAAATCCAACAAAGCTGAGAGAAAATTGGAAATGACCTTATCGCATCACGAAGATCCAAACCCAGCGTCTACAGACTGGAAAAAATGGATGGAAAGACAGTGAAGCGAGCACGAAATTTGATGAATTTAAGAAAATATTACCCTTAGAACGAGAAAATCACCACTAAGGTTAGTGATTAACAGTTGTGGGTTTCAGAGAATAAGATCTTTATTAAATAGCTCAAAGGCGAAGCGAATACAAAAGTTGGTATAAACCAAGAGGTTATGCCAAAGTGAAGGAAAAATTGTTTAAGCAATAGAGTAGAAAGCTTCGAGTTCTTAGGTATTGCTTTGCTGCTCTCTAGAATGTATGAGTTGCCTTGAATCTATTCGGGATCTTTTTATTTATAGTAATAGGAGGCCGGTTGCTGCGAGCTCTCTTTCCTTTCCTTCTTGCATGAGTACTTCCATATTTACGATATGGAAATATCTTTTATTCTCTGAGAGATATGGAAATTCTCCTTTATCCTTGAATATTCTTCCGAGCTGATCTAATATTATGGGGATTGATGCGCATCTTCAAGTAGTTTTGTTTATTTGACTAGGTCGGTTCATCCTTCTAGGTCTTGATGGGTTTAGGTTATTGCTAGAGAAAGCTTTTTAAAAAATGTGCTCATTTCCTCTCTAATAAGCCCCCCCCCCCCCCCCCCCCCCCCCCCCCCCCCCCCCCCCCCCAGTTCGGTGAGATTTGACACGTGGCGCTTTTCTTAATAATTTTTTTTAAACCATTAGGGTTTTGTTCCAAGCAGGAAAGGCGAAAGGTCTTCATATAGCGAGATTTATTCGAATCTCGACACGTGGCTTATAAGGAAACCGTTGATATTTTCTTTGATTTAATTTCTATTCTTTTTTTTTGTTGCTGGAGCTTCTTCGTCTTCCCTAGTTCAAGGTAAAAAAAAAAACCTTTTCGGTTGCTGTGCTTTATTCTTCATTCGCTCTGTGTTTATTTTCTGCAAAATTTCTTCCTCGCCCCTCCAATATTCTGCTTTATTTTTTCGGTTTCTTTCTTCTCCAATTTTTAATTCGAAATGGTATCATTTTCTTTCGACCCAAAAGGTAAAGGGATAACTCTAGATGATGACGAGATTTCTCTTGCTGAGCGTATCAGTCGTCTGAGCTCAGATGCGAATCTTAGTTTGGCGGCTGTCGCCAGTGAATCTTCAGGGTATCGCATTGCGATTTCGTCAGATGACTCTGACGCCGATTCCGAAATGGGATCGGATGATTTCGAGTTGGTCACTCGGGTGCGAGGTCTTCCCCAGAAAATCGAAATGCAAAAGCTTAATTTGGTTAAGGAGGACAAAAATAAAGATGGGCGGACCTTGATGACTGCAGGCAGACTTCAGGAGCTCAGGTAAAGGTGCGGTTTTCCTGCCGGGGGTGAACTGCACGAAAGAGTGACGACGCCTCCAGAAGGCTCTTTCTGCTCGTACGAGTGCCATTTTGCCGAATTTGGTCTGAGCTTTCTGATCTCGCCGCTTCTCTTTGCTACTGTGAGAGGAGAAAGATGCCTTTAGGTCAGCTTTCTCATGCCACAGTCCGGCACTTTAATTGCATGGAGGCAGTAGCTCCAAAAACGAATGTTCCGTTTAGCTGGGACATCTTTTGAAAGAATTTCCATCTTAAAGCCCGGGAGATGGAGCAGCTCCGGGGCGTAGCGCTACTTTTATACTACATTGAGATTTGGCATCGTCGGCGGAGATTCGATGAGTATAGTCCATCAGTGGGATCAGTTTTTCTTCTTTGTGAAGATCAATGAGGTCTCCATCGATTGCTCTGAACTCGATTTGTTTAGAGTTTGGAAATCAAAGCCTGGTAGCCGAGCTAGCTCTGCTTTGATATATGCACTTTAGCTTTCTTTTTTTAGGATGCTGATTATCTTGTGATTTTTATTTCGCAGAGTCGATTAGCCTCGGGAAGGATCCGTTCGGTTCGATGTTTATATCCAGGAGTTGCGCGACCTGAGCCAGAGATTGTGGCCTGAGAAGGAGAAGAAAGATCCTTCAGAAAAGAGAGCGAGAGCTGTGAAGCCAAAGGAGAAAAAGACCAAGGCTTCGAAATCAGGCGTGTTGCTGGATTGAAGTAGTGCCGCACTTGCTTTTCTGAGTGTGATGTCATATTGTTGTGCATTTTGATGTTTTAGCTGCTAAGAAGATGTCGCAACCAAGACCCGATGGGATGGGCCTAAAGAGAAGAAGGACGATCCCGGTGGTGGAAGTCGATATCCCCGCAAGCGCTCCTTCTAAGCGGATGAGAGAAACTCCTCCGTATGCACCTATTCTGGTGGATTTGGACGAAGCAGCGCTGCTTTCAGGGGGCGAGGGTCTCGAAACTACGAGGTATTAGCTTATTCTTGACCGACACCAGTGCATTTGTTACAAAGAACTACGAATGACTTGATCCTATATCAGGGTACGTAGGCAGCCTTTGGGTTGAGTTGCAATCTTAATAAAAAGTTATCTTTATCTTTGTCAACCAGCTCGACGTTCAAAGAAAAGAGCATTAAAACTCCTTCTGTAAGTCGGAATCGACTACATCTAAAAATCAACGTTCTGGCCAAACGCTTGATTCATAAGTAAAACATAAACAAATTATGTGGCTGATCACCACTCCTTTGATACTTTGGTTCAATTTAATTACTTCCGAAGTGGATAAGACGAAAGCCGAGGACAATACTCGCACGACCCTTGATCGTACCTTTCAGGCTGAAGTGAATCCTGAAAGTTTGGTATTCGATCTCGTTGTCGTTTGGTATAAGACGAGCAAATGAATCTGGCCCCAGCACCGACCTAAAGAATGCCCCGCAACGCAGGTTGAAAAGTCAACTTCACAAATCCTTCAAAGATAAGAGTCACTTTGTTAACGAGCGCTTAAAGCATTAAAACATTACACACTTTTTATATCTTTGAAAGGTCACCACTTCGATTGGTTAATTGTCTAAACCAACTAGATAAATTTATCAATTCGTCCAATTTATTTAAACAAAATTTCAAAAAAAATCTATCTACTTGTGTTAATGCGGCAAGTGGCACCTCACATATATATAATATAAAAGATGGTTAACTCTCTCCAGTTGAGTGCCACATTAGCACTAGAGAAAGTGACATCTGTCACTGTAATTAATAAAATATTATTATGCAGTAATTAAAGTTAGAATAATTAATAATTTATCATGTGATAATTAAATATATATTTGTTTTAATTTTTATATGTTAAGATAAACATATATTTCAATATATTATTAATGTTATGACAATCTCACAAAAATAATCAGAATAAAAGTAAAATAAATTGGGATTTGCAGTGTGATATGTGACCGAAAAAATAGTGACTAGAAATGTTTAAGTAGTCTGCGCCAAGAACAAATACGACCTGCAAAAAAGAGTCGTCTCTACTTATATTGTGCTTTGAAGAGTTTCTCTATTACCTTTTTGTTATATAGTACTTCTCTAATTTACAGTATATCTATTTAATTTATTATATATATATATATATACAAGACATAATATATTTTATATTTCATGATCAATAAACCGTTTATCACATATATAGTCAATATCTACATAATACGTACATACATATTGCATGTTTATTCAAATACTCAATATTCTTAAGTAAAATTTAAATATACGATAAAATAAATTATAACTAAACTTTTTAACAAACTATATAATAAAACAAAAATCCGCGCATCGCGCGGATACTCATCTAGTATTTACAAAAAAAAGAGGATCCTATTACAGAAAATAAGTAAAAAAAAGGACAAGCTTGATCCGATTGAAATGCCATCTCGGCGTTCAAATCCCCGCTGCTATAAAATGAGGACTCCAAGAACGTATGTCCGCCTCTGTCTGTCTGAAATAAACACAAATATCAGAACACATTGTCAAAAGACATTAAGGAAAGCAGTTCGCGAGAAAAGCTAACCTCTTGGGAGCAGCGAAATCATCCTTTGAAATAGGCGCATCTCTAATACTGCATTGTTGCACCTTCAAATGACTAAGCTTAGATCCAAGGAAAAGGAGCTCGCCAACAGGAATATCGCAACCCTTAGAACGCAATTGCTCGTAACAAGCTATCCTTGCTTCGGTATCGACAATCTCGAGCTCGAGTTTGTGAATTTCCTCCTCTTGAGCCATAAAAGCCTTTATCCGATTAATAAGCGGATAATACCAATCACAAGAATGCCGGTGCATTAGGTCGGCCATACGCTTAATGGATCTCCGATGTAATTCCCGAGCTTCTTCGTCAGCAGAAGCCATCTTCTTACTCTCCTAAGCCGCCATCTTCTCCAGATTTTCCATGTGCAGCTGTTTCTCTTTGGAGGATTCAACTTTAAACTCTTGACATTTAAGCTCTAAATTAAGCTTCTCACGCTCAAGCTCTTTAATCTTCGCTGTCGCACAACGAAGCTCTCAATCCTTAGCCATTAACTCCTCGGCTTTACTTTCTTTTCGCATAAAATCTTGGTCGTATGAATCTATCAAGGATGCGCATAATCCCAGACCCTGCACTAAACACTGAGCCATTCCCGAGAAACTGACAAACCGCTTCAATTTCTCGATAGACATCCCATTGTTAGGCTTCGTTCTGCACTGCCATACCAAATTCGAAGTGCAATATTCATCCAACATCGCCGGGGAATTTCCATTCTAGCACTGTACGAATTGATGAGGATTGGAACTCGAATCTTCATTAGGGCCTTGATTCCCCGGATCTTTTGCCGAAGTATTCGCAGAAACTGGCAAATCAGTTTTCTGGCTTTCTGCCTTTGCAGAAACGGGATATTGTTCCCCAATTACTGAAGCATCTATCAGGCTCTCGGTCAAAATCTTTGGAGGAAGGGGATCAGAAGATCGCGCATCAGCGACATCGACGGCATGATTTTCCGACGAAGCATCCTCAAAAGGCGACGGATCTCTTGGCGGAGCCGCAATCCGAGGCTTCTTAGCCGGAGAACATTCTGGGATGTCAATTTCAACTAGAGGAATTTTAATTCTTTTCTTTAATCCCATCTTCGCCAAAAGAAATTCAAGAGCGAACACGAAAAATGCTTAGAAATTGGAGTTTCTTTCTAAAGAAGACGACAATCAAAGATAGACAATAGAAATTCGAGTGGGTGCTTTAATCAAACTCCGATTCCCGCACCAATGATCTTTCGCCTTTCCTGCTTGGAACGAAATCCTAATGGGCCGCACATTAAAAAGGAAAATTAATTATTAAGGAAAGCGCCACATGTAAGATTTACTTAAGGATGGGCCGAGCTGGCCACCGCGAAGAATCGCTCTTGACGAGCTAACGCTTATTGCGAGATCAAACGAAATCGTTTCATGAAGTTCGCCGAGCTGATTTACAATCAGTCTCGCCGAACTTGTGGGGGGGGGGGGGGGGGGGGGGGGGGGGGGTGGGGGGGGGCTTATTGTTAGAGGAGAAATGAGCACATTTCTTAAAAAGGTTTCTCTAGCAATAACATAAACCCATCAAGACCTAGAAGGATGAACAGACCTAGTCAAATTAGGAAAACTACTTGAAGATGCTCATCAATCCCCATAATATCAGATCAGCTCGGAAGAATATTCGAAGATAAAGGAGAATTTCCATATCTCTCAGAGAATAAGGGATATTTCAATATCACAAATATGGGAATATTCACACAAGAAAAAAAGGAAAAAGAGTTCGCAGCAATCAACCTCCTATTATTATAAATTAGAAGACCCCATATAGCTTCAAGGCAACTCATACATTGTAGAGAGCAGCTGAGCAATACCTAAAAACTCGAAGCTTTCTAGTCTATCGCTTAAAAACTTTTTCATTCACTTCGGCATAACCTCTCGATTATACCAACCTTTGTAATTGCTTCACCTTTGAGCTATTTAATAAAGATCTTATTCTCCAAAATCCACAGCTGTTAATCACTAACCTTAGTGGTGATTCTCTGGTTCAACGCCACCCATTCTATAATGTGAGGCTTTTCACGGGCTTAGTCAATGACATTTTGGTTTGTGATAATCACTAATAATACAATCCCGCAACTGTATACATTGCTCGTCTCAGACAACCAACCTGTTCTGTAGTATCTGGAAAACAAAATATGGAGTGGGATTTATGTGTAATCATTTCAAACGATGAAGATGAATGCATACGTAAATTACAACATGATGTATATATCAATGGAGTGAACTTATAGTACTTACTCGGGATCAAGATATCCGAGAGTACCAGCCACAACCGTGGAAACCCGAGATTCATCTTCGACTTGGAATGATCTTGAAAGCCCAAAATAAGCAATTTTGGCCATAAATTGATTGTCCAACAGTATATATTTGTACTTTTGATATCTCTATGCACTATCGATTGTCGGCATCCATAATTCAAGTGCTCTAATTCTATGCAAAAGACTCATGTGAGTGAAAGCGTGATGCAAATTTGTTCATAAAAATATATAGTAGAGGAAATGCTCCAAAATGACACATAATGATAAAATTATATGAAGTAGGTACTCATTAAGGGAAAATTGTGAAAATGACATTTTTTACGATTTTTATAAATATCAGCGTTACCGTTCTAACTACTGTTATATATAGACTAATAGCAGACTCAATGCAGACTAATGACAAAATACTAGCAGAGTGATTGGTCAAATAATTGAATATAGACTACTGGAAGACTAATAGTAGACTAATTACAAATTGTTGGCAGACTAACAACATATTAAAGCAAACTACTGGACTCCTCTTATAGGTCATTTTAGAAATAATTATATTTTGTAAGAAAATTATGAAGTGGGTCATTTCAAAAATTATCCCAAATATACCTATCATATTCTCGTCAAAAAAGACTTAATGTATATGGAGTCGGTGCTTATCCAAAATGACTTTCCATTAGACCATTGGGAAAATTATAGAAATTAATTTTTTTAATGAATATTTTATAAATTTTAATGCTACTATTTTAACTATTTTTATTTTTGCAGATTAGTGGCAGACTAATAGCAGATCAATTTATTATATAAATCTTAGTAAATTAAATATAAACTAATGACAGAATAAAGATAAATTAATAACAGATTAAGGATAGAGTATAGACAAACTATTAGATCACTTTTAGGATTTTTCTATGAAAAGTTTTATTTTCATATTAAAATTGCCAAACATATTAGCTAAACAAATGATCGGAAAATAATATTAAGATGTATGCACATATATTTACATGTCTATATATTTTAATAATATATATCTTCTAGTGACAAAGGGAATGAAACTGTTTTAAGTAATAGAATAAACCGGAAAGTTATAACACCGAGAAAATCTTTTTCTTAGAGGCATGATTTCTAATGACAAATCGTTGGCTCCCTACAGATCGGGTTTCTGGCAGGACTTTTCAGCCGTTCACCTCTAGTGAAAGCCCTCCTCCCTCCCTCAAGCCTTTGGATCCTCCAGATCCTCACCTCTCACTTGCTCATTATCCACCGCTCTCATCTCCAGGAGGTAAAATGCCTTCTGGTTCCACTATTCCTGCTACTGCTACTCTTGCTACTGTTGGCTCGGACCCTGCTGCTCAGCATCCAGCCCAAGATTCTGTGACTACTGCTGAGGCCGAGATAACAGAGGCCGTCATTGAAATTACTGATGACTCCCATCCTAGCACTTTAAGTTCTAGGTCTGAAACTCTCCTATCTCCTGTTCAAGAAGATACTGATGCTCCAAATACTGTGGTTAACACCACCAAGTCCACTACTGCCGAACTAATAATGACTGAGGCCTCAAATTTGAACCATAGCTCAGTGGAAGCTACTTGTAATGCCCCCGACCGCCCTTATCGGCGAGTCACCCATCCCTCCGCCGGGCTCGTGGGCCCCGCTCCTGTCCGACGGTCGGTGCGTTATTTTTTTCCGGAGCCCAACCGACTTATTCACTGACCGTGCAATCACCACAAGATCTTTCCCCGTATTTTGGCCTCACTAACACAGTTTCGGGAATCACTTCCCAAAAAGTCACCCATCCTAGTCCTACTCCAGCATAAGCACCATTAACTGTGGTGTTCTCTCGGGACCTGTGACCGAAAAGATAAGTGCACTTTGATGACATAGGTAGCCAAATCAATCCATTTAAACTTATTCAAATGGGCCGGGCCCGGGTCGTTACAATTCTCCCCCACTAAACGGGAATTCGTCTCCGAATTCTGATCTCGATAGTGTGAGCCTTATACCCAAACCCCAAGACAGTCTCCTGGGACAGAACCAGTTTGACTTCCCAGGCTCTGATACCACTTGTAACGCCCCCGACCGCCCATTCTGGCGAGTCACCCATTCCTCCGTCAGGCTTGTGGGCCCCGCTCCTGTCCGACGGTCGGTGCGTTATTTTTTTCCAGAGCCCAACCGACTTATTTACTGACCGTGCAATCACCACAAGATCTTTCCCCGTATTTTGGCCTCACTCACACGGTTTTGGGAATCACTTCCCAGAAGGTCACCCATCCTAGTCCTACTCCAGCATAAGCACCCTTAACTGTGGTGTTCTCTCGGGACCTGTGACCGAAAAGATAAGTGCACTTTGATGACATAGGTAGCCAAATTAATCCATTTAAACTTATTCAAATGGGTCGGGCCTGGGTCGTTACAATTTGTAACGCCCCCGACCGCCCCTACCGGCGAGTCATCCATCCCTCCGTTGGGCTCGTGGGCCCGCCCCTGTCCGACGGCCGGTGCGTTATTTTTTTCCGGAGCACAACCAACTTATTTACTGACCCAATTGTAATGACCCGGGCCCGACCCATTTGAATAAGTTTAAATGGATTGATTTGGCTACCTCTGTCATCAAAGTGCACTTATCTTTTCGGTCTCTGGTCCTGAGAGAACTCCACAGTTAAGAGTGCTTGAGTTGGAGTAGGACTAGGATGGGTGACCTTTCGGGAAGTGATTTTCAAAACCGTGTGAGTGAGGCCAAAACACGGAGAAAGATCATGTGGTGATTGCAGGGTCAGTAAATAAGTCGGTTGGGCTCCGAAAAAATAACGCACTTACTGTCGGACAGGGGCGGGGCCCACGAGCCCGACAGAGGGATGGGTGACTCGCCGGAATGGGCGGTCGGAGGCTTTACAAGTGGTATCAGAGCCTGGGAAGTCAAACTGGTTCTGTCCCAGGAGACTGTCTTGGGGTTTGGGGTTAAGGCTCACACTATCGGGATCAGAATTCGGGGACGAATTCCCGTTTAGTGGGGGAGAATTATAACGACCTGGGCTGGCCCATTTGAATAAGTTTAAATGGATTGATTTGGCTACCTATGTCATCAATGTGCACTTATCGTTTCGGTCACTGGCCCCGAGAGAACTCCACAGTTAAGGATGCTTGAGCTGGAGTAGAACTAGGATGGGTGACCTTTCGGAAAGTGATTTCCAAAACCGTGTGAGTGAGGCCAAAACACGGGGAAAGATCATGTGGTGATTGCAGGGTCAATAAATAAGTCGGTTGTCTACGGGAAAAAAATAACGCACCGGCCGTCGGACAGGGGCGGGGCCCACGAGCCCGATGGAGGGATGGGTGACTCGCCGGTAGGGGCGGTCGGGGGCATTACACTACTACCTCAGATAGGCTTATCTCATCACAGTCTACAGAAGGGCCTCTTCCAGAAAAGTTCAAGGTTTTGCCACCGAAATCTAGTTCTCCCTTTCTTATAAACAATGCTTCTCTATCTAGCTACAACAAACGAAATGGACGTTCGACCTCTGTGGGCCTCCCTGCGGTGCCTCCAATAAGTGTCCCTCAATCCACTTCTCCTGTCAGCCCAGAAGGGCTAGTACAGCGTATCCGACAGTTTGAGGATCACATCTCCTGTCAGCCCAGAAGGGCTAGTAGAGCGTATCCGGCAGTTTGAGGATCGCTCACTCAAAAGGTTGGCTCCCATTGCCTTTGCTGATTCGGATAGACCGTTCTTATTCCTGATGAAGTCTTTCAACGAGGAGTTAGAATTTCACCGTGACTTTATTGTTTGCTAGTTGAATGGCAGACCGCCCCCTTTAGTCAAATTCAAACAGTACTTAACCATATGTGGGGGAAAGGTTGGCATATAGAGATTCACAACAATCATATTTCTAGATCTATGATTGTGAGGATTCCTAGTGATTACCTCAGGCAGAAGATTCTCGAGAAAGGGATCTGGTATGTCCAAGACTCTATGTTCCACACTGCTCAATGGTCCTCTTCTTACTCCTCAGACAGCCTTGCGACCAGGCCGTTCCAACTGTGGGCCCATCTAACTGGTGTTCCCTTGGTCTTGCGCCATCAACAAGGACTAAGTCTCATTGCTGGGTTAGTTGGTGAGCCCGTTGAGACTGATGATTTCACAAAAAATCTTGTTAGCCTTACCATTTTACATGTAAAAGTTGAGGTCAATTTGTCTCAACCTTTACCCCGACTTGTGGAATTCACCAGATAGAGTGGAGAGGTTGTGGTTGTTGAAGTTGACTACCTGTGGACCCCCTCTTCGTGTGCCCACTGTAGAGAACGTGGCCACATTGCTCGTAACTGTCTCCAGCTTCCCCCTGAGGTTGTTCACACTCCTGCCAATGCTCAGTCTAAAGTTACTACCTCAAAGATCAAGGGGGGAAAATGTTGCCCACCAACAGTCTGCTGCTAGGAAGGTGGATAATTTAGGGGATTCCCCTTCTACTTCAGCCCATATTGGTCTGCGCTCTTCTGTTGCTACAGAGCTTTTTCCAGTCGTAGTTAAAGAAAAGGATCATGCTTCTTCTTCATCTGATCAAGTCGCCCCTGTTTCTGCTACTGATCTCGCGGCTACTGATACCCTCCAGCTCCCGCCAGTATCCATGGTTCTTTTAAAACCAGGAACAGTTGTCTCTGCAAAGGCAGCTTCTGCCATTGGTCTTCCGGTGTCTCTTTCTTGGAAGGCCCCAAGCACTACTTCCCGGTCTTTAGAGGGGATCCCCAAAGGTGACGCGTCTTTTTTTTTGGCTTTGCCAGCCTCTATTAACCCTTGAGGAGAACCTTATCCTTATAGCCCTTAAAAGAAGGACACCCCATCGTTAAAAAGGTCTCGGTTCAATCCGATCATTTCAACACTAAGTTGTCCTCTCACTTTTGCAGCCTTTCCGTCTACTACGATTACTTTGAATAATGCTCCTCCTATACTTAAAGAGCATATTAACACCTCCCTATGAGTACTAAAACCTTTTTTTTGGAATGTCTGGGGTCTTAATGACACGGCAAAGCAACAGTCTTTTGCGCATTGGCTGACTAGTCACCAGCCTCTTTTTGGAGCCATTTTGGAATCACACATTAAAGATCATAACCTGAACCACTTCATGTCTACTACTTGTCAGGGTTGGAATATTACCTCTAATCACAACTCGGATGAGGATGGCAATATTATTCTTATTTGGAAGGATACAGTTGACGTTACCATTAAGCTTCTCACCCGTCAGTCCATTACCTGCGAAGTTAAGCTACCTTATGGGGATCAGTTCTATTATATTGCGATTTATGCATCCAATTTAACAGAAGAGAGATCGAACCTATGGGTCAATTATTGGATGCTTTTCAGTACCTCAAGCTTGATATGTATCCGTGGTTTGTTGGCAGAGATCTAAATCAAATTGTGCACCCTGTGGAGCTTTCAGAGCCTAATGTAAACAGCCTTGATTCACAAATGATGGACTTAAGAGACTGCCTTAATCAGATGGGATTGTTTGGTTTCAGGTATCAAGGGCCGCTCTTCACTTGGACAAACTGTCGGCCTTCTTCCCCAATTGCGAAAAAGCTTGATAGTGTTCTTGTGAACATGCAGTTTGTCTCCAACATTTCTCAAAGTTCAGCTGCTTTCTTTCCTCCTCTAATCTCTGACCATTTCCCATGTATACTTAATCCAGCAGTGCCCTTGCCAACGGTGGGAACTCGTCCCTTCAAGTTCTTCAATTACATAACAAAGCATATGAGTTTCTTGCAAGTGGTGTTTGATGCTTGAGCTCAACTTAAACTCATACGTTTTACTCTATCAAATATCTGTTGGAAGCAAAAACTAATCAAAGGAGCTCTAAAACAACTCAATAGGGATAATTTTTCTCAAATTCAAGTGAAGGTTCCAGAGGCTTACCATCAGCTACAAGTAATTCAGATTCAGCCCCTCCAATCTCCTTCTCCTCATCTATATCTGGATGAGCGTGCTTGCCACGATAAGTGGAACTTCCTGCGGGTAATTGAGGAAATGTACTTCAAGCAAAAATCATGAATAAACTGGCTCATATTGGGTGATCATAATACATCTTACTTCCACAAAGTTGCTCAGGTTCGGACAAGCTATAATTCGGTCTGGTCTTTTATTTTCAGTAATAATTTGATCATTAACGACCCTCTGGCTAATAGTTTCATATTTTAAGTAATAGTTTGATCATGCTATAAACCATTTTAAGTCCATCATTGCCCCAGATTGCTATGGCCCTGCTATCACTAAGTTGCTCCCCAGTCGGTTCTTGGATCTGCTGCATTACCAATGCTACCATGCCCAAGCTGTGTCTTTAACTCTATTTCCTACAGCGGAGGAAATCACTAGGGTCATGTTCAAACTAAACCCAAATAAATCTCCAGGTCCTGATGGTTTTACATCCGGCTTCTACAAAGCTGCTTGGGGTTTTCTAGGTGAAGAAGTTACCTGCTCTATTAGGGACCTCTTCATCTCGTCTTTTCTGCCCTCCTCTGCCAACTCGACTATTTTGACTCTTGTTCCCAAGTTCCCTGGTGCCTCTAGTATAGCTGACTACATGCCTATCGCTTGTCTCAACACAGTCTATAAAGTTGTCTTCCGCCTGCTGGTCAATAGAATCAAGCCTTTGCTCCCCACGTTAATCCGCCAATTCAAACAATGTTTGTTAAGGACATGCTACTTGTTGAAAATATGGTTCTAGCTGGTGAACTAGTCAATGGTTATCATAAAGATAAATGGCCAAAGAGAATCACAGTAAAGGTGGACATTCTGAAAGCCTTTGATACCCTATCTTGGGAGTTTCTTTTTAACTGTCTGGAAGGACTATCTCTCCCGGAACAATTCATCTCCTGGCTTAGAGCTTGCGTTACTACTCCTCATTTTACTATCGGCTACAATGGAACTGTTCAGGAGTACTTCAAAGGAAAAAGGATCTTAAGGCAAGGTGACCCACTATCTTCCTATTTATTTGTCATAGTTAAGAATTGTCTCTCTCACATGCTAAACAAGGCAGCAGAAGAAGGATGGTTTAATTATCATCCTAAGTGTGAGAAGTCGAAAATTAACCATCTGTGCTTTGCGGATGATCTCCTGATCTTCATAGAAGGCTCTCTGACTTCCTTGCAAAGTGTTCTCCAAGTTCTTCGGGAGTTTGAGCTTCGCTCTGGCCTAGCTGTAAGTGTCCATAAGTTAATCTTCTTCTGTTAGGGACTTACTACGCACGAGAAGGACACCATCAACTTTTCCACGGGTATGCCTAATGGGAGTCTGCCTGTTCTTTATTTGGGTGTACCCCTTTGCACCAAAAAGCTAAGTCTCCTCAACTATGAAACTTTGCAACATCAAGTGAGATAAATAGTTACCTGCTGGAGTGCCAAATCTCTGTCCTTCGCTGGTAGGCTTCAGCTTATTCAAACAGTTATTGCGGGTATCTCTAACTTATGGTGTTCCACTTTTGTCCTGCCCGAAAACCTGCATAAAGAAGATAAACTTAATCTATAGTGCGTTCTTGTGGAAGGGGAGTTTAGAGGGTAACCATTCAGCAAGAGTTTCTAGGGCACAAGTGACTCGTCCAAAAAATGAAGGCGGTTTGGGTATCAGGGATCTTACCATTTGGAATAAAGCGTGCACTCTTGAACTCGTCTGGCTTCTCTTCTTCCAAGCAAGGTCGATCTGGGTTGCTTGGTTCAAGCAGGAGATTCTTGAAGGGTCCCTGCATAACTTAAAGCGAAAATTCTCGTGGTATTCTAATAAGCTTCTTAAGCTTAGAGATGTGGCGTTGACCTGGATGAAGAGAAGGGTCCGTGACAGGAATACAACTCGGTTCTGGTCTGATAATTGGACTCCTTTTCGTTCCTTGCTATCGTTTCTAGCTACACCATGCAGGCCATCTCGACTCGGTATCTCCCAAAATGCAACTATTTCAAGTATCTTCCGCAATGGGTATTGGGCTCAGCCCCCTGCAAGATCTGACAACTTTGTTAATCTTCAGACTTATCTCACAACAGTGCAATTATCAAAGGGGGAAGATACTTACGAGTGGGTTATTGAGGATATCCCGAAAAAGCGTATTCAACTGGCGACGTTTACAATCAGCTTCAAGAGCTCTCACCAACTGTCCCTTGGGATAGTATAATCTGGAACAAATGAGGTATCCCGAAACATAGGTTCCTGGCATGGCTGTTTATGCTGAATCGCTGCCCAACTAGAGATAGAATTATGAGTTAGGGTCTTCAGACAGACCCGCTTTGTCTACTATGCCCCTGAAAGTCAGGATCATATTTTCTTCGAATGTGGTTACTCTTGGTCCGTCTCGAGTCATATCTCTCTCAGGACGGAAATTGATCCTCAGCGCTCTTGGGTTAGTTCCATCTCGTAACTGATCAACCTATATGGTGGAAAGAACAGAAGACAGTTGGCTCTTTTTAGTTGGCAAGCTGTTCTCTATTTCATCTGGATGGAGTGAAACAATCGCCTTCACTGGCAGATCTATCGTATTGAGCAACAATTGTGAAAATGGTTGACCGTCTGGTGTGTAACAAAATCTCAAGCTTCAGAAAATCTAACCCCTAGATGGCAATGACTCTCCTCCAACAATAGCTCCTCACTGCCTAATCGGCTCCTCCTTCATTTAATGATCGGCTATTCATGGCCTTCAAATCTCTGGCTTTCTACTTCTGTCGGGTTAATTCATCTCCCCCTGATGATGCATGTGTTCTCTCCCGATTGTGGTTCTTCTTTAATCTTTGATGTGTGACTAGGCTTATTGAATTGGACTAAGATTATGTTCCTAAAACTTACTGTACTAGAATAAACCCATATTACTCTAACCTGACTGGGCTTATATAGTTTTTTCTTTTCTTTTACATTTTAATACGAAGGCCCTTTTAAAAAAAAAAAAAGTTGTAGAACAAATCTAAAGCAGCATTAACAGCTATTCGTAGTCTGTTAGACCATTTTAAAACGGGGCCCTCATATTTTCCTGTATTAGATTGACAAAACTAGCCGTTTTATGAGTTACATTTTGTGATAATCAAGAAAATGATATATGTACATATAATATATAAATCTTTCACTTTTACCTGATAAATGATCTTTAAGTCTCCATTAAGCATGTATTCGTAGATGAGAGCCAAGTGATCTCTTTCGTCACGATATCCAACAAGGCTCACCAAATTTATATGGTGAACTCTTAGAAGAAGTTCGACCTACATACCAACAATGAGAAAACACATTGGTTAAACACGATGCTAAAAACATATACAGCTGATAATTTCATTTTACGATTTTGTTTATAAGTCCAAACAAGAAAAAAAAAAAAAAAAAAACAAGTGTATTGTAGTTAGAAAATGTTTTTTAATAAGTCATATATATATAATGTGAATTGTGTTATAGAGATCTCACAAGGAAATGATTCTTGGTGGCGTAGACGGATTCTTGTCGTTGCAACTTAGAACGTCCCACAAAAACTGTTGTGGGACGCATGGATCTCCTTGCCATGATACTCGATCTACTCAATCCCTGGGTGGCTTTGATGTGTTTAATAGCAATCACTGTCAAGATCCTTGGTAAACCTCAATGGCGCACTAGCATTCGCAGGTATTGCTGCGGTCATGAGGATATCTTGAGGCACAAGATAACCGTTATCGTTTTTCACTTTGAGAGTGGTGGAAATTTTCTTCCATTATGACTGAAAGTATGGAACCCATATTCGATCGTAGAAATCACTTGGGTACCTACGCTGGCCACAATCTTTTACAGTGAACATATGAGTAAAAAACCATAATATCTAATGAGATATCAATCTGATTCAATGTAAATCACGAGTGTTAAGGGGTCTGATTGATATATCTCAACCACAATTGTTTAGGGAACATTACTATTGTCTTAACTGTATAGATTTTTTAGCTGAAGAAACCTCTATATATATATATATATATATGGAGCAAATGAACCAAGATGACCTAAAATTAAAAAAAAAAATTGTTACAAATATTGACCCTTGTAAGAGTAAATGTTGTAAATAGATCAACGTAACAATATTTTACAAATCCAACTATAGAAAGTTCCACTGAAAGTTAATGACAAACTAAATTCACACTTATGACATCAAAAACAAACTGATGATAGACTAATGACATATAGCATCTCTATCAGAAGAGTATCTCAACGATCTATGTAAATGAAAATCCATGTAATATATTTATTTTTATTTTGTTTTAAATATTTCTCTAAAATTACCTTGAAAATAATTAATCAATGTAAATAGAATACTATATTGTAGTTGTTATATTTCGAATGGAAATTAATTGTTTACTGGTTTCAAATATTTACTAAAAATTGCTTCACGTCATATATATTTGCCAATACACTATTATTATTGTGGATTTTTTTATTATACTATTTTAACTATCATTTTACTCGAATAACATGAAAGATTAATTTTTTTCATAAAATTCAATTTTGCTTTGTATTAAGGAATAATTCACGAGTCATGATAAATAAATAATGTTTATATATTTATTTTACATAAACATTATTTATTTTACATATTGTCATCTATGAAAGACTTTTTATTATTTTAAAATGTTTATGAGATATTATAATAACAGGATTTTTAGTTTGATATTCACAATTAAACATCTGAAGAACTTTAACTAATAATAAGTATTTGTTTTTGATAACAAAAAAAGGTAGTAATCATTTAATGAATTTTAACAAACATTAAGTAATATTTTATTTATTCAAATGACATTAGAAAGAGTTTAATGTATTAGATGTGGTTTCTGATTGATTTTATCCATTGATGTGTGTAGTCTTAAAGCTAATATGACATTATAATGCATTGCAATAGCTAATAACTTTTACTTTCTGACAAATAATCCATTCAAAATAATGTTTCTTTATTTTTTTGATGTCTTACATGAAGATTTGTCGTAACAGGCAAAAATTGCAATAATATTGATAGTTACTTTAGTAGTTCCAAAAGATTGCAAAAAAAATTAAAAGACCTCTATCATAATATGCTGATTTGGAATCTTGATACTAAATATCCCCAATTGTTCAATTTTTGTCAAAACTTTGTAGTCCTTTTAATTTGTTGATTAGTATCATTAGATAGTTTATTCTCACTACAAGAAATCATGTGTGTTGTATCATTTATTTTCTTTGTTCATATAATTGTTTGATTGATGCAAATTCAGTTGCATTATTTAATTAAATGACTCTGGAAGTAGTGATGTTAATCATTTATATCAATCAACACAACAATAACACTAAAGTCTCTCCATGGCTTGACACCTCAGTTTTTTTAAGCTTTATAAACATGACACATCAGCAAAAATAATCACCAATCAAAATATTTTATTAATATATCTCATCTACTTATTTTAATTTTTAAACTTAAACCCATTAAAAACCCAAATATTTTTTTATTAATTTTTGTTTTACTTTTTACCAAACCCAAACCCAAATAACTAATAACAGCAAATAAAAAACATTATTTTATTTTTTACCAAATCCAAACAATAAATAAATAACAAATAAAAAAATTAAATCATAGTTTCTTTTTTTTTGCCAAAACCAAATCCAAATAATAAATAACAATAAATAAATAATAAAAAAATCTAATTATCTGTTTGTTTGACATAGACGTATATGATTGAAAAAGTGTAGGCTCGGCATCAACTATGCTTCCATGACAACAACACAAAAAGCCTTATGTTATAAGAAGCTCACACATCACCAAAAATTTGAACCGATAAAAGCATAACAATTTCTTAGTTTTTGCAGGAAAACACAATTTCACGGAAGATAATGCAATTTTTGGTTTTCGCGGGAAATTGTAGCTTATTTGTTTTTGTAAGAAAGCGTGATTCTGGGCTTGACAAGAAAATGATGATTTTTTTTTTGGCAGAAATAGACGATTTCTCAGTTTTCGCAGAAAAAATAAATTTTTCGATTTTGGCGGAAAAATACAATTTTTTTTTTGGTTTTTGCAGAAAGATGAAATTTTTTTGTTTTTGTGAAAAAACGTAATTTCTCGGCATTGGTGAAAAAATACGGGTTCTCGCGGGAAAATGAAATTTTAGGTTTTAGGTTTGACGAGAAAATGAATTTTTTTGGTTATGGCGGGAATAGCCGATTTCTCAGTTTAATGGGAAAATGAAGTTTTTTTTTTTTTGACGGGAAATGCGATTTTTTGATTTTTGTAAAAAGATGAAATTTCTATGTGCTAAATTTCCAAGTTAAAGTATGTTTACAGTAACCAAAATTTAATTATTGAACTTTAACTAAAACGGTATTTTAAGAGTATAAACATAATTTTCTATTTAGTTCTAAAGTAATGGCAATTATTTTGATATAAATTTTATTGATTATAGTTTGGTAGTTTTAGAAAGATATGTTATAATAAAATATTTGATAAATAAATAAATTTTATAATTCAAAATAATCATATTAATTAATAAATATTTTTTTTTAAATGGCATTTTGCTTTATATAGTTACAAAGAAGGATCATGTGGCAAATTATTGGAGAAAATATATTACATTTGCCATTTGCATGAAGGTACTAAAGATGTATTGCTTTATTCTTATATATTTTATTCCTATATATATATATAATTAGTTAGCTAACTAAATTTAATAGCAAATTATAAATTTTTTAAAAAATATAATGTTTATTCAGATTTAAAACATATAAATACATAACTTAAGCTAATAAAAAATAAAAATAATACTCATTTACATTATAAAAATAATTTTATTATATTAAAAATATATACAAAATTTAGAAAAATATCTTGTAGCATAGCGCGGGTAAATACCTAGTATTATTAATGATACAGCTATTTTCATCACTTATATTAATTGATATTAATATATATCATTTGCAATAAGTGATATTAATATTTATATCACTTAAAAAAATAATATTAATATTTACATCATTTAAAATAAATGATATTAATATTTACTATCAGTTGTAATAAATGATATTATATATCAAAATTGAGAGATAATAAAATTCGTTTTAATTATAATTTTTGTGTTAATTTTTATAATATAATAAATTTAATATAACTAATAATTTTATATTTATTATTCTAAGAAATGTATATAAATATATACATATGATTTAACATAAAAAAATTTAGTCTCTAAAGTATAATTTTATATTTTAATCTTAAATCTAGAGTGTTTTATTTTAATATCTAGATTATTTTGTTATAATTATGTAGATAAATTTCTATAGAATTATTATCTACTATTCTTTATAACTTTTCAAGGAGGTGTTGTATTGATTTTTCTATAGAAAACTCTAGAATTTGGATTAAATATAATTGGATTTGGCTTAATTATTATTGGATCTTTAATCCATTATGTAAACTTAATCTACAATCAAGTTTGTCTTTAAACAAGAAAAAATTATATTTATATCGAACAATCTGATGATTAGATACATAATCCATTCAATCTAAATCAAAACAAAAAATCATATGATAAAGCAAAAAAAAAAAAAGCAGATAAAGAAAGAAAAACAAAACAAAATGGCAAAGAGAGCAAATAGTGTTGGGTTCGTCGCTCTTTTAATTATTTTCCTGTTAATATCAGTAGGTAATCTATATTATGCTATATGATTCTCACTAAAACGTTGCTTTGATATGTGTCTGTTGTGTATTTGTTTAATATTTTCAGAAGCAAATTTTAAATTAGAAAAGTTTCTAACAAGAAACGCACTCAAAATCCATAGTTTATATTCTCATTGACACTTGAAAACAAAAAAAAAACACTTGTAAAAATGCTACAAATGACTTTTTAAATAACTCAAAATTCACATCATTTGTGATATCTGTGAAAAATAAGATATGTTTTTTATGAAGATCAATAAAGACTAAACTATCCAGTTTTAATCAAATTGATTTGAACATTTCTTACTTATCAACCACACGACCACCAATTGCAAAAGGGGTATGTAATGATAGCTCGTTCTGTCGTAGTGTGCTAACTACGACGGATCCAAACACAATTTATAATCATAAACCAAAATTTGTTGGTGAGACGGATTGTAAATATGCTTGCCTGGAAGACAATTTTCTCAAATCTACATGTGAGGGGTTCATTAGAAATAGTAGACAGTGCTACTGCAGCGTGAGAGGATTCATATGCTAAAGAATCTTAATCCGCGGTCTATTTGCATTACATGCTTTTTAAATTTTTATTTTTGTTCAATCGATAATTGTATATGTTTTCTTTCCGCTTTGTTTGTACTTTTTATTTTTTTGATGCATGTAATAAATCAGTGGATTTTTGTCAGTTGATCACCATCTTTGGTCAGCAATATAACACATACATATAGAGTCATAGAATACTTTGCAATGTATTAAAAACATAACGCGTAGATGAACGTGCATATACCAGATCGTGAAAGTATTGCAATGTAATGTATGTGAAGGACATAACATTATTACTTAATCTACTAGTAATGCAATAGGTTAGGGTTTTAATGGTCTCTGATTTCTTCTTCCCCAATTTTGGTGGTGTCGAGAATCACATCTATATCTCTCTCCATGCTTGTTAAAGATGGGTCACAAGGTCAGTTTCAGATTCAAATTGTTATAGCAATGGTTCAAAATTCTCAAAGGCCTTTAAACAAGTTTTCACCTTTATTATCAATAGCTGTAATTGATCAAGTGGTGTAACACACTGTGTTAGGATCTTATTAATCCATGTGGTTTTAATTTGACCATTTGGTTGCTTCCTACTGTTGGTTTGACATATTATAGCTTTTTTGTTGCAGGCGGTGGTAATGACACCATGCCTATGGGTGTTGGATAGAAAGAATTTTTTGATAAGTGATTGAGAAAATATTTTAGAATTTAAAGAGACAAATTAACAAGTTTAAGAAAAAGAAAGTTTTGGTAAAAATTTAGAAATTTCACATATTAATTTTTTTTTAATATCTTTTCTTGATTACATATACGAGAAAAAATGATTATTTATAGCTTCTAAAGTATAAAATATCTAACATATGTTAATCACATTTCAAAAAAAAAACATGTTAATCCTAAATCTTGAATGTTTTACTTTAATATCTAGATTATTTTTTTTATAATTATGTAGATAAATCTCTATATATTTATTTTCTACTATTCTTTAGAATTTTTTAAGGAGGTGTTCTATTGATTTTTTCTATAAAAAACTCTAGAATTTGGATTAAGTATAATTGGGTTTGGCATAATTATTATTAGATCTATAATCCATTATGTAAACTTAATCCAAAATCAAGTTTGCCTTTAAACACCTCTTCTTAAACTTGATTTAGCTACTCCAAGTAAAATTTTCATTTTGATAAAGGCTTGCGCTTGAGTGGCTTGGTAAAGATATCAGCTACTTGATCATTTTTCTATACGTGCTCCAACTATACATTCATCTTGGTGACACATTCTCTAATGTAATGATACTGAATGTCGATGTGCTTACTTTGATTATGAAAGCCAAAATTCTTTCCCAAAGCTATTGCTGACTTGTTTTCCACAAAGATCTTCACCGGCTCCTCTTGTGGCAAACTCAACTCTTTTAATAAGTTTCATAACCAAATAGCATAGCAAACACATGAAGTAGCCGCTACATACTCCAGGGTGAAAATCAGTTGCTTCTTTGACATACAGAATATTGTTTCTCCAATGAAAAACACAAAACCATTTGTGCTTTTCCGATCATCTACGTCTCCACCCCATTCGTCGTTATATCCAACAAGCTTGTATTCATTATAAACAGATTAATATAAGCCAAATTGTATGGTACCTTTGATATAGAAAATGATCCTCTTAGCTGCCTTGAAATAAGTGATTGTCGGATGCTCCATATGTTGGCTCACAATCCAACTGCATAGTATGTCAAACCTTGTACACGTTATGTAACGTAGGCTTCCAACCAAACTCTTAAAGAGTGTTAGATCCACACTCTCTCCTTCTTCTTGCTTTGATAGCTTGGCTCCATATTTCATTGGAGTACAAACTGGATTCGAGTAATCCATATTTAACTTCTTCAACACTTCTTTAACATAACCTTCTTGAGTAATGAATATTCAATTGTCTTTTAGTTTCACTGAAATTCCAAGGTAGTAAGGCATTAATCCAATATCATTCATCTCGAAATTCTTCGTCATCTTCTTCTTGAATTTCTCGAACATACTTAAATTGTTGCCTTTGAATATTAAGTCATTTACATACAACCATGCAATCAATATATCAATGTTCTGTGTTTTGATATACAGTGCATGCTCATGAAGATTGACTCCTTGAAATACTTATCAATTTGAGTATTCCAAGCTCTTGGTGCTTGTTTCAACCCATAAAGCACCTTCTTTAACTTTAAGACTTTATCTTCTTCACCTTTGACTATGTAGCATTGTGGTTGCTCAATGTAAATTTCTTCTTCAAGATCTCCATTTAAGAAGGCTGATCTGACATCCATTTGATGTATCCTCCACTTATTTTAGGCTGCTAATGAAATCAATAGCCTAACTATTTCTAATCGAGCAATGATATATCATAGTTTTTATAGTTTTTATCATGGTATAAGTCCTTTTTATTGAGTTTTTTGGTCTCTTTAGAGTCTTCGTAGAGTATTTGCAGGTTATAGCATGACTGGAGCATAATTGGAGGTTTTGGAGCTTTTTAGAGCATTGCAAGAACCATCCCCGAAGTTAACATCTCAGAAACGTTGTTCTGCACTGAGTGACGATCGTCACCACTTATGGATGACGCTTGTCACCCTCATCTGATGAAAATCGTGACTTATTTTTAAAGATGGAGAAGATATTACAGTTTTGGCCCACAAGTTCTAGTATTTACAAGAAGACCACAACTAGTGTTTTGGTCTGTATATATTATATTTCCAGCCATTGTTGGCTTTTATCTAGTATCTTAGATTTTAGAATTCAGAGAGCTTAAGAGAGAGTTTTATTCAGAGCTTTTGGGTAGAGAGATCCTGTACTCTTTTGGAGAAGATTTCGAACCCCTTTATATTTTATTCTATTCTTTTAATGCAGTTTTATTCAGCTATGTTTTGTGTCTTCATGATCATGTCTGAGTAATCTGTTATTTAAGTTAGGGCTTTTCAAAGGTTGATGAAGAGTTTGTAGAATCGCTAATCTGTTAGGAATATCTTTTGGTTCTTCATTTGTGCTTGCATTCAAACCGATTTCTTAGACACATCATTTGGATTTCGAAACCCTAGGTTGTTTAATAGATGTGAGAACATTGTTTATCACCTGAACTAGTATTAGATGAGAAAAACGCTTATTTGCAAAGAGATTTGACTTAGGATTTTTGTGAACAATTGAACCTGATCATTACTGCATGTTTAGGTTGTTAGAGTTTGCAAAGAGATTTGAAACTTTGTGATTTAGACATAGATAACTTTTGCAATGAGAATAGATTAGTTATACCTTTGCGATTCATGTTTAAGACGGTTTTAATTCATTCCTGATTGCATGCATTCTACACTCTTGGATTCAACCAGCAATTTGACCTGACTTAGCGCTTTTAGTTTCATGAATCTTAGATAATTCAATAATTGCCTGCTTTCATTGTTTTAGTTATTTTACATTACATTTATTCTACTGCTTAGCCTAGTGTGAATCTATAACTGCTAGTGTAGTTTACTTACTCCCTTGAGATTTGATAACCCCTTATACTATAACTGCTTTGTTGTGCACTTGCAGTAGTTTTATTTGGGTAAAACCTGAGCCCTATCAAGCAACCGATATATCATGGTTTTTATGGTTTTTTACTATGATATAAGTTCTTTTTATTGAGTCTTTTTGGATTTTTTTAGAGTCCTATTAGAGTATTTGCAGGTTAAAGCATGATTGGAGAACAATTGGAGGTTTTGGAGCTTTTTGGATCACAACAAGAATCAGTCCCGAAGGAAGCAACTCAGAAGGCTTTCGCTGCACTGGTGACAATTGAAGCAAAGGTTTTTGGTGCCCTTGTTTATACTTCAAAGTATTCCTAATGCCCAAAACAGATGTATTATAGGGTCCTAGGTGTCAAACACACTTGTGGATCTTGAGATACAAACACTGCTGTAAGCTAAGTGAGATTATGGATTTTGCATGTAAAGAAGTAATTCTAGCAACCTAACAATGCAATAAAAAGAAAACAGAAATCAAAAGCATGTAAACAAAGACTAAGCAATGAATTCAAAGCAATAACTAAGCAAGAACTAAATAAGAAATAAGCAATACTAAGCAAGATGATCTTAAGACAATTAATTAAAAGCAAGAATCAAGGTTCTAAGCAATTGTGGGATTAATGGCTTTCAAGAATGACAAAGAGGATTTCCAGCAAAGGTAAACATCAAGCATTCATAAGCAAGCATTTCTAAATGTTGTACTCCTAAACAAGGTATCCAAAAGGAATCAGCTTGGCATCAATAAGCAATTCATATTCAATAAGATTGAAGTGTCAAACCCACTTGTGATGACGTATTCTTCAACTATGAACATATAGATCAGAACCATTCTAGCCTAAGAGAAGTACTAAGCAAGCAAACATTCTCTCACTCAAACAAGAATTCAGATCAATCTATCAATCTTGTGAGCCATATAGGGACCTAGTTAGCTAAGCACCAATCAAGAATATGGATTTAAGCACACAGTTGCAAAACCCTAACAATGCTAAGCAATGAAGAGTAATTAAACAAATGCAAGATCTTTCAATGCATACTATCTAACCATCAAGCAAGAATCTCAAAACCAACACTATCTAGCCCTAAGCGAATCATCTAGCATGGTGAACTATCACTTTGGTATCACTGAACAAAGGAAACATAGCCTAAGCTAAACTATCAAACCAAATAAGCGAACCATGCATAGAGATGAGATATCAAGCCATATAGTGAACCATATGCATCAATCAATACCATATTCAATGAAAAAGAGAAAGCTTTATGAACAATAATCACTTTGCAAGAGAAGAAGACAATAGAAAACAAACTAATCAAGCCTAATCACCCCTTAATCACATCTTAATCACCACTTTCCCTATTTAGAACCCCTAACTCTAAGGTAAACTACTCACTAATCATGTTGAATCCCATTTGTTTAGAGCTAAACTTGATTAGATGAGATTAAAATGCAAATATAAGAAATCTAAACTACCAGGGTGCTAGAAATAAGATCAAAAGACAAGATTAAACCATAAAAGTGCAAACTTTATTAAAGAAAAGGATTATAGAGCAAATCACCCTTAAAGGTTTCTGAATAAGATGAAAAGAGAAAGTTTTTGATAGAAAGACTAAGATAGTATTAAGACATTGTTTTGTGGCTTCCCTTTTATAGTATGTGACAGAAAGAAACATAAAAAGTGGTCAACGCGTGGATGAGTTGCATCGAGGTTGTACGGACGGTGTTCTGCTCGATGTACAACCTCGATATGGCTTGTGCAGCACGTATCGTCTTCCTTGCTCGATGCAGACCAAAGGCTTAGAATCCCCAAACTGATCCTCTTCCTCACGTCCTGCGCCTTACATCGAGCACACTCCACAGAGGTTTTACTCGACATCCTTGCTCGATATGGACCAGACTTTGAAAAAGCTCCTTCTTGACATCCCATTCGAACATGAGCTGCTTCCATCTCCTTCCCAACTCCAAGAACCTCCAAAAACACCAGAAAATTACAACAAACATGCACTTGTATGCAAATGTATGCATCCCTAAGCTAAATGCGTGCAATGTTGATTCTAAGTGCAAATGAGGCGAAAATGCTATACTTCCCGGTCTTTAGAGGGGATCTTCAAAGGTGATGCGTCTTTTGTTCTGGCTTTCCCAGCCTCTATTACCCCCTTCAGGAGAACCTTATCCTTATAGCCCTGAAAAGAAGGATACCCCATCGTTAAAAAGGTCCCGGTCCAATCCGATCATCTTAACACTAATTTGTCCTCTCACATTTGCAGCCTTTCCGTCTACTACGTTTACTTCGAATAATGCTCCTCATATACCTAAGGAGCATATTAAAACCTCCCTATGAGTACTAAAACCTTTTTTGGAATGTCCGGGGTCTTAATGACACGGCAAAGCAACAGTCTTTTGTGCATTGGCTGACTAGTGACCAGCCTCTTTTTGGAGCCATTTTGAAATCATACATTAAAGATCATAACCTCAACCACTTCATGTCTACTACTTTTCAGGGTTGGAATTTTACCTCTAATCAAAACTCGGATGAGGATGGCCATATTATTCTTATTTGGAAGGATACAATTGACGTTACCATTAAGCTTCTCACCCGTCAGTCCATTACCTGTGAAGTTAAGCTACCTTATGGGGATCAGTTCTACTATACTGCAATTTATGCATCCAATTTAACAGAAGAGAGATCGAACATATGGATCAAATTATTGGATGCTTTTCAGTACCTCAAGCTTAATATGTATCCGTGGTTGGTTGGCGGAGATCTAAACCAAATTGTGCACCCTGTGGAGCATTCAGATCCTATTGTAAACAGCCTTGATTCACAAATAATGGCCTTAAGAGACTCCCTTAATCAGATGGGATTGTTTGATTTGAACTATCAAGGACCGCTCTTCACTTGGACAAACTGTCGGCCTTCTTCCCCAATTGCGAAAAAGCTTGATAGTGTTCTTGTGAACATGCAGGTTGTCTCCAACTTTCCTCAAAATCCAGCTGCTTTCTTGCCTCCTCTAATCTCTAACCATTTTCCTTGTATGCTTAATCTAGCAGTACCCTTGCCAACGGTGGGAACTCGTCCCTTCAAGTTCTTCAATTACTTAACAAAGCATCTGAGTTTCTTGCAAGTGGTGTTTGATGCTTGGGCTCAACTTGAACTCAGACGTTTTACTCTATCAAATCTCTGTTGGAAGCAAAAACTAATCAAAGGAGCTCTAAAACAACTCAACAGGGATAATTTTTCTCAAATTCAAGTGAGAGTTTCAGAGTCTTACCATCAGCTACAAGTAATTCAGATTCATGCCCTCCAATCTCATTCTCCTCAGCTATATCTGGATGAGCGTGCTTGCCACGATAAGTGGAACTTCCTGCGGGTAATTGAGGAAATGTACTTCAAGCAAAAATTACTAATAGACTGGCTCAGATTGGGTGATCAGAATACATCTTACTTCCACAAAGTTGCTCAGGTGCGGACAAGCTATAATTCGGTCCGATCCTTCATTTTAATTAATAATTTGATCATTAACGACCCTCTGGCTAATAATTTAATATTTTAAGTAATAGTTTGATCATGCTATAAACCATTTTAAGTCCATCATTGCCCCGGATTGCTATGGCCCTACTATCACGGAGTCACTCCCAAGTTGGTTCTCGGATCTGCTGCATTACCAATGCTACCATGCCCAAGCTGTGTCTTTAACTTTATTGCCTACAGCGGAGGAAATCACTAGGGTCATGTTCAAACTAAACCCAACTAAATCTCCGGGTCCTGATGGTTTTACATCCGGCTTCTACAAAGCTGCTTGGGGTTCTCTATGTGAAGAAGTTACCTGCTCTATTAGGGACCTCTCATCTCGTCGTTTTTGCCCTCCTCTGCCAATTCGACTATTTTGACTCTTGTTCCCAAGTTCCCTAGTGCATCTAGTATAACTGACTACAGGCCTATCGCTTGTCTCAACACAGTCTATAAAGTTGTCTCCCGCCTGCTGGTCAATAGAATCAAGCCTTTGCTCCCCACGTTAATCCTGCCAAACCAAACAATGTTTGTTAAGGACATGCTACTTGTTGAAAAGACGGTTCTAGCTGGTGAACTAGTCAATGGTTATCATAAATATAAATGGCCGAAGAGAATCACAGTGAAGGTGGACTTTCCCAAAGCCTTTGATACCCTATCTTGGGAGTTTCTTTTTAACTGTCTGGAAGGACTATCTCTCCCGGAACAATTCATCTCTTGGCTTAGAGCTTGCGTTACTACTCCTCATTTTACTATCGGCTACAACGGAACTGTTCAGGGGTACTTCAAAGAAAAAAAGATCTTAAGGCAAGGTGACCCACTATCTCCCTATTTATTTGTCATAGCTATGAATTATCTCTCTTATATGCTAAACAAGGCAGCAGAGGAAGGATGGTTTAATTATCATCCTAAGTGTGAGAAGTCGAAAATTAACCATATGTGCTTTGCGGATTATCTCTTGATCTTCATAGAAGGCTCTCTGACTTCCTTGCAAAGTGTTCTCCAACTTCTTCGGGAGTTTGAGCTTCGCTCTGGCCTAGCTGTAAGTGTCCAAAAGTCAATCTTCTTCTGTTCGGGACTTACGACGCACAAGAAGGACACCATCAGCTTCTCCACGGGTATGCCTAATGGGAGTCTGCCTGTTATTTATTTGGGTGTACTCCTTTGCACCAAAAAGCTAAGTCTCCTCAACTGTGAGACTTTGCTACATCAAGTGAGAGAAAGAGTTACCTGCTGGAGTGCCAAATCTCTGTCCTTCGCTGGTAGGCTTCAGCTTATTCAAACAGTTATTGCGGGTATCTCTAACTTCTGGTGTTCCACTTTTGTCATGCCCGAAAGCCTGCATAAAGAAGATAAAATTAATCTGTAGTGCCTTCTTGTGGAAGGGGAGTTTAGAGGGTAACCATTCAGCAAGAGTTTCTAGGGCACAAATGACTCGTCCAAAAAATGAAGGCGGTTTGGGTATCAGGGATCTTACAATTTGGAATAAAGCATGCACTCTTAAACTCGTCTGGCTTCTCTTCTTCCAAGCAAGGTTGATCTGGGTTGCTTGGTTCAAGCAGGAGATTCTTGAAGGGTCTCTACATAACTTACAGCGAAAATTCTCGTGGTTTTCTAATAAGCTTCTTAAGCTTAGAGATGTGGCGTTCACCTGGATGAAGAGAAGGGTCCGTGACGGGAATATAATTCGGTTCTGGTCTGATAATTGGACTCCTTTTCGTTCCTTGCTATCGTTTCTAGCTACACCATGCAGGCCATCTCGACTCGGTATCTCCCAAAATGCAACTGTTTCAAGCATCTGCCGCAATGGGTATTGGGCTCAGCCCCCTGCAAGATCAGTCAACTTTGTTAATCTTCAGACTTATCTCACAACAGTGCAATTATCAGAGGGGGAAGATACTTACGAGTGGGTTATTAAGGATATCCTGAAAAAAGCGTATTTAACTGGCGACGTTTACAATCAGCTTCAAGAGCCTGTCCCTTAGGATAGTATCATCTGGAACAAAGGAGGTGTCCCAAAACATAGGTTCTTGGCATGGCTGTTTATGCTGGATCTCTGCCCAACTCGAGATAGAATTCTGAGTTGGGGTCTTGAGACAGACCCGCTTTGTCTACTATGCCCCTGAAAGTCAGGATCATATTTTCTTCGAATGTAGTTACTCTTGGTCCATCTCGACTCATGTCTCTTGCAGGACGGAAATTAATCCTCAGCGCTCTTGGGTTAGCTCCACCTCGTAATGGATCAACCTATATGGTGGAAAGAACAGAAGACAGTTGGCTCTTTTTAGTTGGCAAGCTGTTCTCTATTTCATCTGGATGGAGTGAAACAATCGCCTTCACTGGCAGATCTATCGTATTGAGGACACAATTGTGAAAATGGTTGACCATCTGGTGTGCAACAAAATCTCAAGCTTCAGAAAATCTAACCCCTATATTGCTAAAACTTACTGTACTAGACTAAACCCATATTACTCTAATCTGACTGGACTTATATGGTTTTTTTCTTTTCTTTTACATTTTAATACGAAGGCTCTTTTAAAAAAAAAAAAAAGTTATAGAACAAACCTAACACAGCATTGACAGCTATTCGTAGTCTGTTAGACCGTTTTAAAACAGGCCCCTCATATTTTCCTATATTAGATTGGTAAAACTAGCCATTTTATGAGTTACATTTTGTGATAATCAAGAAAATGATATATATACATATAATATATAAATCTTTCACTTCACCTGATAAATGATATTTATGTCTCCATTAGGCATGTATTCGTAGATGAGAGCCAAGTGATCTCTTTCGTCGCGATATCTAACAAGGCTCACCAAATTTATATGGTGAACTCTTAGAAGAAGTTCGACCTACATACCAACAATGAGAAAACACATTGGTTAAACACGATGCGAAAAATATGTACAGCTGATAATTTCATTTTACGATTTTGGATTATCTATAGCATATCATACATCTGTCTTGAAGTGTTTATAGCCCTGTGATGATGATTGTGAGAGTACTTTTACCGCTACTTGATCTGAATCATTTATATAACCATGATAGACGAGGTCAAAGCCTCTTTTCCCGATAGCTTTTTGAAAGTTTTTTTGTCAATTCTACAACTTCTGAATATGTAAACCTTCTTCATTTTGTCTCGATCAATTGTTCTGATATAGCCAAGGGAAATAAATATATGTAGAGAAAAGTCTAGTAAGACAACAATATCCATTACACCTTATAGTATATAGTTTGTTGATTAAATGGTGAATCTCTGCAAATACCTGGACTTGATCGCTTTTTCTTTCTAAAAACAAGAATGAGAGGCAGTACTATTGCAATGACCACAGCCGTAGAAGCAACTAATGCAACAATCATCACTGGGAATTTCTTTTTTCGGACACATGAACTTGATAAACACTTCTTATCATCATCATCATCAACACTGCAAAAAGAATATATGTCCTTTAGTATGCTGAAAGTGCAAGCCTTGTGCCACAAGGTACAGGATCTTGAATGAAAATGTGTATGAATGGATTTCCTTCTTACAATAACTGTAGTCCTGATCTCTTTTCTCTATCACGTAGAGTCTTTGGAATTGAACTATTCAGATTGTTCTTCCTCGAGTCTCTGTTAAAAACTAGAGAACTATTTGCACTTAGATGAACATGATACTTCGACCCAAAAAAAAAGATGAAAATGATACTGATACATGAGAAAAACCCACCAAAGCATGTCAGGAAACTTACATGAGTAGCAACAATTTCATGTTAGCTAGAAATTCAGACACTACTCCTGTCAAATTGTTATTTGACAAGTTCCTGTAGTTTGTAGAAGAAAAAAGTTACCGAATCTATAGTGTCTTTTTCTTTCCTTTCCATTTAATTAATATTGACCATACTTGCAACTTTTGGAGATGGGTAAGATTTTGAATTCCAGTTGCTATGGTTCCTGTTAACCCACTTGAAGACAAGTTTCTTTTTATAAGTCCAAACAGGAAAAACAAAAAAACAAGTGTTGTAGTTAGAAAATTTTTTCTAACAAGTCATATATATAATGTGAATTGTGTTATAGAGATCTCACAAGGAAATGATTCTTGGTGGCGCAGACGGATTCTTGTCGTTGCAACTTAGACCGTCCCACAAAAACTGTTGTAGGGCGCATGGATCTCCTTGCCATGATACTCGATCTACTCAATCCCTGGGTGGCTTTGATGTTTTTAATAGCAATCACTGTCAAGATCCTTGGTAAACCTCAAGATCCTTGGTAAACCATGAGGATATCTTGCGGCACAAGATAACCGTTATCGTTTTCCACTTTGAGAGTGGTGAAAATTTTCTCCCATTCTGACGGAAAGTATGGAACCCATATACGATCGTAGAAATCACTTGGGTACCTACGCTGGCCACAATCTTTTACAGTGAACGTATGAGTAAAAAACCATAATATCTAATGAGATATCAATCTGATTCAATGTAAATCACGAGTGTTAAGGGGTCTGATTGATATATCTCAACCACAATTGTTTAGGGAACATAATTATTGTCTTAACTGTATAGATTTTTCAGCTGAGGAAACCTCTTCTAGTAATATATATATTATGGAGCAAATGAACCAAGATGACCTAAAATTAAAAAAAAAAATTGTTACAAATATAGACCCTAGTAAGAGTAAATGTTGTAAATAGATCAACGTAACAATATTTTACAAATCCAACTATAGAAAGTTCTACTGAAAGTTAATGACAAACTAAATTCACACTTATGACATCAAAAACAAACTGATGATAGACTAATGACATATAGCATCTCTATCAGGAGAGTATCTCAACGATGTATGTAAATGACAATCCATGTAATATATTAATTTTTATTTTGTTTTAAATATTTCTCTAAAATTACCTTGAAAATAATTAATCAATGTAAATAGGATACTGTATTGTACTTGTTATATTTCAAATGAAAATTAACTGTTTAGTGGTTTCAAATACTTACTAAGAATTGCTTCACGTCATATATATTTGCCAATACACTATTATTATTGTAGATGTTTGTATTAAGGAATGATTCACGAGTCATGATAAATAAATAATATTTATATATTTATTTTATATATTGTTGTGTATGAAAGAATTTTTATTATTTCAAAATGTTTATAAGAGATTACAATAACATGATTTTTAGTTTAATATTCACAATTAAACATCTGAAGAACTTTAACTAATATTAAGTATTTGTTTTTGATAACAAAAAAGGTAGTAAACATTTAATGAATTTTAACAAACATTAAGTAATATTTTACTTATTTAAATGACATTAGAAAGAGTATAATGTATTAGATGTGGTTTCTGATTGATTTTATCCATTGATGTGTGTAGTGTTAAAGCTAATATGACATTATAATGCATTGCAATAGTTAAGAACTTTTACTTTCTGACAAATAATCCATTCAAAATAATGTTTCTTTATTTTTTGATGTCTTACACAAAGATTTGTTGTAACATGCAAAATTTGCAATAATATTGATAATTACATTAGTAGTTCAAAATGATTGCAAAAAACATTAATAGACCTCTAGCATAATATACTGATTTGGAATCTTGATACTAAGTATCCCCAACTGTTCAAATTTTGTCAAAACTTTGTAGTCCGTTTAATTTGTTGATTAGTATCATTAGATAGTTTATTCTCACTACAAAAAATCATGTGTGTTATATCATTTATTTTCTTTGTTCATATCATTTTTACTTTCTGACAAATAATCCATTCAAAATAATGTTTCTTTATTTTTTGATGTCTTACACAAAGATTTGTTGTAACATGCAAAATTTGCAATAATATTGATAATTACATTAGTAGTTCAAAATGATTGCAAAAAACATTAATAGACCTCTAGCATAATATACTGATTTGGAATCTTGATACTAAGTATCCCCAACTGTTCAAATTTTGTCAAAACTTTGTAGTCCGTTTAATTTGTTGATTAGTATCATTAGATAGTTTATTCTCACTACAAAAAAGCATGCGTGTTATATCATTTATTTTCTTTGTTCATATCATTTTTTGATTGATGTAAATTCAGTTGCATCATTTAATTAAAGGAGGAATTCTTCTTTATAACCTAAAATTTGATTTTTTTCTCAATATGTAGACCCCTTATTGAATGTTTAGCAAAACTAACCCAAAGGGGTAGTGAAATTACAACTCAGTCCTTTGTGACTAAACAAAAAACGTCTGTCACAGTTACGATTTTATCCTTCGTGAAGTCTACATAATCGTAGACTTCTAAAGAAGTCTATTTTTGTAGACTATTAATGAAGTCTACATAAGTAGACTTCAAAAGAAGTCTACTATATAATTAGTTTTTTAAAAATTGATTAGAAAATATAGAATAAATAAATTTATAAAAAAATAGTAAACATAAGTAAGACATATATATTTGACATGTATAAAATACAAATTTCATACAAATGAATCAATTTAAATGCAGAAGCAAAATTAACTAGAAAACACACAACCCCTTAGAAGTCTACTAAAGAAGTCTACTACATAATTATCTTAATTTTTTTTTACTAAAATTATAAAAAATATTATGATACAAATATTATAAACATAACGAAAACATAGACAATTGGCATCTATATTAAATAAAATTTCATGAAAATAAACCAATTTATAAGTTTCATAAGTATAAGGTTGAAAAGGGTTAGGGTTTGAATTTCAAAAGGGTTAGGGTTTCAAGTTCAAAAGGGTTAGGGTAGGTGTAAAGTTTAGGGTATTGTTAGGGTAAACCCAAATTCTATATGAATCAGAGTTTATGATTTGGTTAATGATTTAGGGTCCATATCATTGTTATTTTATATTTAAAATGTGAAATGCTAAGAAAATTAATGTTTAGGGTTATGGTAACAAAAGTGAAATATATGATTTAGGGTTTCTGGTTGAATGTAGACTTCATTAGCAGACTTCATTGGTAGACGTTAAAAGAAGTCTGCTATTCAAAATAAAGCAACCATTCTTTTTAATTAGGTCAGAACCGAAATTTTTTAAACTGAACCGGAGACTTTACATTTATATATAAGCAGAGTTTAACCTAATTTTGTTAAAAATAAAATATATCTCTCTCTCTAAAACGGCGCCTCCCTCTCCTCTCCCTTCTCTCTCGCCGTGAACCTCATCTTTTTCCTCTCTCGCCGTCAATCTAATCTCCCTCATCTCTCTCTCTCGCCATCAACCTCCTCTCCATTTCTTTTTGTGCTATTAGTAAGCCATTCGTCTAATTTATTATTTTGCTGTGTTCATATTTTTCTGTCACTGGATCTTCATCTGGTCTTCATATCGGGTTTATAATCTGAGTTTCAACATTTCCCTTTGACTTTATTGCAGATCTGTGTCCATATTCGAACATAGGAATGGGACGATACAGCTACAATCAACCTTCAAGTAGTTCTAGAAGGTTGTGGAGTAATGGAGAACCAGAAGTGAGCTCTACTCCTTTGCGTCGATCTATGAGTTGTGGAATTCCTAACAGATGCTACTGCGGTTTGCTTACCGTGATGAGACCAATAGACAGTGCAGACGAATATCCTGGTAGGATGTTCTTTGGATGCAAGGATTATAAGGTAAACAGATTGTTTTAGTGTTTTATGTTTTGTAACAAAATTGTTTTCATACGAAAAAAATGTACGTATTATGTTGTTCTTGTATAGTTTGGTCCCACTCATCTAGTCAAGTGGTGGGATGAGGCCGTGATGGAGGAATTTCAAGAGCTACGATGTGCCCTGGACAACCAAGGAGACAGTATTCGTGTCCTCCAAAATGGTGATGGACAGGAAGCACAGAATCGGATTGAGGCAGAACTAGCTCAACTAAAAGAGCTAGTTGTAGACAAGAAGCGTTTGAGATGCCTCGAGCTGAGGAATGTGATTGTTCTTTCTCTACTCTTTGTAGTTTTGATCATCTGCCTTTGTGCTAGCTTGAGTAGATCTTAGTATATCATCGTATCTTTTGAAATTCATCTACACGAATGTTCCCTATTTAGACTTCTATTGTAGACTTCTATTGTAGACGTCTAAAGAAGTCTACAATTCGAATAAAACCAAGCGGGAATACCAAAATTATTCAACTTATTGGGCGGGAACCAGATAAATCCGTAATAAACCGGCGCGAATCACAATCGAACCAAGTAAGTAGACTTCGCTTGTAGACTTCTATTGTAGACGTCTAAAGAAGTCTGCATATCGAATAAAACCAAGCGGGAATACCAAAATTATTCAATTTATTGGGCGGGAACCAGATAAATCCGTAATAAACCAGCGCGAATCACAATCGAACCAAGTAAGTAGACTTCGCTTGTAGACTTCTATTGTAGACGTCTAAAGAAGTCTGCATATCGAATAAAACCAAGCGGGAATACCAAAATTATTCAACTTATTGGGCGGGAACCAGATAAATCCGTAATAAACCGGCGCGAATCACAATCGAACCAAGTAAGTAGACTTCGCTTGTAGACTTCTATTGTAGACGTCTAAAGAAGTCTGCATATCGAATAAAACCAAGCAGGAATACCAAAATTATTCAACTTATTGGGCGGGAACCAGATAAATCCGTAATAAACCGGCGCGAATCAGTAGACTTCTCTTGAAGACTTGTCTTGCAGACGTCTACAGAAGTCTGCTATTCAAATTAAACCAAGCCGAAAATAACAAATTTGCCCAGAACCAGAATTTACCGAACCAGTTTATTGGTAAATTGAATAATCTAACCGACATATATATATGGTTTACCGTATAGAGAATTTACTCTTTAACAAACCCTAATTTTCTCTAGATCTTCGAAGCCTCTCTCACAGTCGTCATTTTTATCGCCTATACACGATCTCCATCGTTGTCGCCGCCACCTCTTCACATCGTCGCCGCTGGTACCCTTTGTTCTCTCTCCCACTCACCAGATCTCTTACCTATTATCTGTTCCTTTATTTTAATCGATTTTCATTTATCTCTTATCTTCTCGTCGTTGCTTTTATGTTGTTGCTGCCGCTTTTGCAATCTGACCTATCCACTCGTCACGGTCATCGCCGGTAATATTTCGTCATCCCCCATTTTGTATGTCATATATTTTAATTTCGTCTTCAAAATTTGAGATTTTTTTTTGGTTTTACAGATCTTCCCTTTGTGGTTTCAGTTATTTTGGGATTTGAAAAAAGGTAAGCTTATGTTGTACCTAAATTTTTATGTAGACTTTTTAAGCAGACTTCATTCGTAGACTTCCTAAGCAGACTTCATTCGTAGACTTCCCATTCAGATTTCAGTCACATATACATTAATTATTACATGTTTTCTCGGGCTCGCCCATTTGTTTAGGATGGAGAAGCCCCAATTCTCAAAAAGATTATACACAAAGGGAGATGAGCCTCTGCCGGCTAAAAGCATAGGCTACTACAGCAATGACTCGAAGCTGTTTCCTGCCTTGGAAGCAGTACTGAGAACCGATGAATGGGAAGAGCTGCTGGAATCAAAGCTGGGCGTACTTCTAAAATTCTACAAACTGAACTTTGGGTGGGCATCGAGGGTGGTTCACTTCCTACTCGGTTTTCAGCTTCAATGCAAGAAGAAGTACGAGATATGGACTTTGATCGGTGTAAACCCATTGAGGTTCTCACTAAATGAGTTTGAAGCCCTGACTGGTCTCAACTGTGAGTACATAGCAGATCTGGAGGATCCACAAGCTGATGTCACTCCTGATACGAGAGAATTTTGGGAGAAGCTTGGCGTTAATGTAGAGGTTGGTCCCAATATTGAAGATCTTACAGAAGCATGTAAGTATGCTGGAGCATGGACAAGGGAGGATAGGCTTCGGTTAGGATATTTATCCATATACGTTGGATTCATTGAGGGACGCAGAAGGGACTCACCCACACGGGCTAAACTGGCAAGGCTAGTCATGGATTTAGAGGCTTTTGAAAATTATCCGTGGGGAAGAGTGGCTTTCAAGACTGTCATCGATTCAGTGAACAAAGCAAATTTGACCAAAGCATATACGCTTCCGGGGCTTGCTGAAGTGCTACAAGTCTGGGCGTATTATGCTATGCCAGAATTTGGAGCTGAGTACGGCAATCCCTTTCCCTACAACCTCACTCCACCGGTTCTGGCTTACGCCGGTTGCCGAGGACGAAAGTACATCAAAGAGGCTCTGCTTAAACAGGTAAAACTGCATTCGATTCACATTATTCTGAAGACTTCTTGCATAGACTTCTCGTGTAGACTTTTCGTGTAGACTTCTGGTGTAGCCTTCTTATGTAGACTTCTTCTTTAGACTTTTTATGTAGACTTCTTGTTTAGACTTCTTCTGTAGACTTCATTCTGTAGACTTATTATGTAGTCTTCGTGTGTAGTCATCTTGTGTAGGCTTCCTTTGTCTCACTAATATCACCTAAATTATGGCAGGTTAGTTTCAACAACTTTACTGTGAAGGCGATGGGGGATATGTTCCCAACTTGGGATGATGAGGTAGATGATATCCCGATCTGGAATATTTTGAAAGCAATGTCTGGAGAGTTTAGTGTTGATGGTTGGAAGTGGAAGTCAAGTGATTGGCGGGTCCATGGTGTTTTAAAGTCGAGCAATGTCAAGTCGGAGGCCACAACGGGCAAGAAAAGAAGCGTCGAATCTGATGATGAAAGCCGGAAGAGGTCGTGTGCAGTTGATACTCCTTGAATTGATGAGGATAGTTTGAAGACTCCAGTGGAGACGATTAAAAAACAAATCCAAGCCTCCTGCTCAGCATTGTCTGTAGAAATGCAGCTTGGGTTTGAGGCGTGCAATTTGCAGTTGAAGGCCCTTACTGGCAAGGTCGTGGCTGTGGAGGAAACCATTGCGAAGATGAAGGACCCGAAGAATGCGGAGCAGGTGAAGTCTAACGACGACACCCGTAAACAAGATCCACCAGCTGGCCGGGTTAGTTCCGACCCTCCTACAATACCTTCTAAAAGGCCTCCCTCTACTAGGGCACGAACTAAGCCTAAGAAGTAGACTTTAATCAAACAAATTCATTTTTTTGTACCCGCAGAACTTTTTAATTTGAGTAATTGTACTTGTATTTTGTGATGTTTGTACTTCTTTAAAATTATTAAAGCCTCTTATGTTTTTTCCCTTCTTTGAATTGACATCTTAATAATACTTACTTGCAGAAAAAACAACCAGATCCATGTGAAAGTGTGAACCAAGAGAAAAAACCAAGTCTCGTATATCTAGGAAACTTCCCACGAACCCAAAAAGATGTGGATAATCAGTTAAATAAACAAGAGACGCAGAAGAGGGCAGCAGAAATTGTGGCAAGAGCTAAGGGCGATAGGATAAGGAGGCTATCTGCTTGCTATAAACATGTTGCTCCCGTTGAGGGAAAACCAGTCGGTGGATATGATCCTCTTGCTCCCGTTGACACGGAGAAGAGTAAGGCTTTACAAGATTGGCTGAAACATCTTCCGTAAGTCTCCACTATCGAAACAAGTTCTATGAAGTTTACATATTCAGTAATTTTGTCAAGCTAATATGAGTATTGTCTACTCATGTCTATGCAGAAATTGGCCAAAAAGGGACCCTACGAAGCAACCGTTGAACCACTGGTGGTGGCTTCTGAGAACCCCATTGCAGTGGCTGCAAGACACGGTAAGACTTTTGTGTAGACTTCTAACGTAGACTTCTTACATAGAATTCTAACGTAGACTTCTTACATAGACTTCTCGTGTAGACTTATTCTCTATTTATTTGTGGCTGCAGCATATGGACGCCATCATGAACTTGCTGAGGCACCGGATGTCGAAACATCCGGAATGGTTTAGGAGTGACCGTATTTGCCTGCTTGATGCATTAATGGGCTTGATGTGGAGTAACAAATACAAAGAGTTCGTCGATAGTACACCGAATCCAGATGGCTCAGGTAGAATGCTGCCAGCTGGTGCGTTTGATTATTACAATGACATGGGGGCTCCACAATTCTGCAAAACAGACAAGACATGGGGGCTCCAGATTGATGACATATACATGCCATTGAACGTTAAAGGGGATCATTGGATTGCTCTGTGTATATCGATACCTTCTAGGCACATTATCATTTGGGACAGCCTCCACATTCATGCTAGTTCTGAAGAGATAGCTTCAACAGTGGAGCCTATTGCAGTCATGCTGCCATATCTTCTTCGAGAAGTGGCTTCCCCCGAAGATAAAGAGAAGTTAACATATGAGCGTTTCACGCACACAAGGATGGAAGCTGATGTAGTGCCACAACAAGATGGTGGTGGTGATTGTGGAGTTTATTGCCTAAAGTTCATTGAGTATCATGCACTTGGGCTGCCATTTCTGTCGACATTTACTGCTGACAACATGAAGAAGAGCAGACTGAGCTTTGCAAGTGGGTTATTTAACGAGATCGACTTCCGCGTGCCTGATAAACAAGACTGGGCGTATTTGGACGTCTATGAAGGAGTATGACATCTTCCATGTGTATCTCATAATTAGAACTAATGTATGGTGCGTAAATTGTTTGTACCCCACCAACTAATGTAACTCAGTTGTACTTGTGGTAGGAAGTTTTTTGTTGTAAGCCATATAACATTGGCAGATTTGGTAATATAACAAGTATTTAGGTAGACTTATAACGCAGAATTCTTATGCAGACTTTTTAAATAGATATATTTTACATTATTTGAAGGCTATGCAGACTTCTTAGGTAGACTTCTTACGCAGACTTCTTAAGTAGATAGATTTTACATTATTTGAAGGCTATGCAGACTTCTTAGGTAGACTTCTTACGCAGACTTCACTGACATCCTGCATGACATGACTTCTTCCTTGACAGCCGTAAGTCTACTCATCAACATCATTATCCCCCTGTATAAGAAAATCAGAGAACACTAAGAAATAGACACTACATACAAGACATTCCAATTTTGACAGTAACTTACACAATTGGGGCGAGTATGACCATGTTGCTTGCACTTTGAACAACTGTATTTCTTGTGCATCTTTCTCGGTCTTGTGCCTTTCTTCCTTGACATTTCTAGCCAAGTTTGCCATCTCGACTTTTTCTTCCTTGCAGGAGCAACCTTCACAACCGGAACACCACACTCTTCCTTCTTGATGTCTGACTCACAATAAATTGAAGGGTAAATGGGATGCGAATATGTCGCATATAAGGACTCCTTCGAGTAAGATGGACACACAAACGTCGACATATGCACTTTAGCCGCATGTGCGGCTGCAATCACATGGGAGCATGGGATTTTTTCAACATTGAAAACACCACATGAACAATTTTTTCCATCCAAATCCACAATACACGCTTGGGGTCCACCCTTAACGTAGAAACGCCAGCCATCTATGTGCTTTGCAGTCATTATTGCTGCATAATGATCTCGAACTGCCAGAAGATATTTTACTCCTCGGGTATGAGTTGTTGTGAGACTTAGAGCATCTTCACGCCTTTTATTAAACCAATTCCCGAGCTTCTGTCTAATAAAGTCCAACAAAAATGTGATGGGAAACCCTTTGGCTTTCTTAACTGCCGAGTTAATCGATTCTGCAATGTTGCTCGTCTTTATGTTGTACCTATCTTCCGGAAAATGAACTCGGGACCATAGTCTTGGGTCCGCTTCCTCCATGTATGTTGCAAGTGCGGGGTTTACCTCTCGAAGTGCATCCATGTATCGGTTATAGTCATGAGGCGTATGAGCATAAGCAGCGCCTTTCACCAAGTACAAGAGTTGCTTCCCATGAAAGTGTGTCACTATGTTTTGTTGTAGATGATAGTAACATATACCATGTGTTGCCCAAGGTAGCACATTTTTACATGCGTTAGCGATAGAATCGTGCCGATCAGAAACTATGACCAGCGGATATTGGTGAGAGAAACAACTACTTAATTTGGTGAAAAACCAATTCCATGAAGCATGACACTCAGAATCGACAACTGCAAAAGCCAATGGGAATATCTGAAAGTTACCATCTTGTGCTGCTGCAACTAGCAAAACACCTCCATACTTCCCATTGAGATGAGTCCCATCTACCACAATCACCCTCCTCACATACTGAAAACCAGCAATGGAAGCTCCAAAAGAAATAAATAGATATTTAAACCGATTCATCTCATCGCATACAAGGTCGGTGACACTTCCCGGGTTGGCTCTCTCAATTTTTCGCAAGTAAGAAGGCAGCTTCTCATATCCATCTTCTGCAGTTCCTTTCATCAATTGTTGAGCATATATCAAAGCTCTATAAGAAGTGGTGTAATCAAGGTTCAGACCAAACATTACCTTCATGGAGTCTTTGATATGCTTTGGCACAATTCCATCGATTATGCCAACATGTTCAGTAAATAGAGCTCCAACGTACTTAGGTGTACTTCGTCTACGCTGAGCTGCTCGGTCTGACAAGGAACAAGTATGAATCTTTACATATTTTGTTACCCAGAATGTGTTGGCTTCATTCTTCACACCCGCTCTAAGCCTCCATGCACATCCTTTAACAAAGCAATTTGCAACGAACAATGTCTTCGTAGACTTGTATACTTTAAATGCAAATCTTGTAGTCACTGCTGCCAATCTCAATGCTGATACAAGCTTCTCCTTACTAGGAAAACTCTGATTGACAAAGATATTAGTGGACCAACCAGTATTCCATTGTTGTACTTTACCACCACAATGTGCTTTCAGACCCTCAGAAACAAAAGACATATCAGGTTCATCCTCATCCTCGTCTTGCACTTTCCCATACTCGCTGTAATCCACATCCGAATCATCAGTCTCATATTCTGCTTTCACATTTGCATCAGACTCATCATCGTCATTGCCATCATCAGCGTCTTCATCCCACTCTTCAGCAGCATCTTCACTCACATCATCATCACAGTAATCCGCTTCTCCACTCACATCAACATTCCCATACTTTATTTTCCTACTTGAAACACAAAGGTGTACACCATGCATCTTACTCAACTCAATTAAGCTTTGTACGTGTCTATCATTTGTAACATACATAGGAGGAGAATCAGGAGGCATTTGTTGAAGCATCACAGATGGTAATGGATAGGATAACTCCACAATCTCGGTTTCCTTTTCCACCATATAATCCTCTTCTGCCATTTTAAGAAGCTCACCATGTGTGCAACCATCTCTTAAGAAGAACAATCTCCCTCCTTTGCGATTATCCACCAAGAAATGCCACAACAAGTCTTTCCTCACCCATTCTCCATAAACAGTGGGTATGTGAACCATTCTCTGTCAGAAAACAAAATTGAAACCACATTAGAAATCATTGTCTATTTATGTAGACTTCACCTGAAGTCTACAGACTGATAAGCTAAATACCAAATAAATCAAGAAAATTGATTTCACCAAATACATATAATATAAACATCTAAAACTTATTCATATCTAAGTAAACTTACTAAAACAGTCGTAAGATTAATAAAATCTTAAAAAATCGTTGAAAATTTTATGAAAATGAGTTTTTTTTTTAAAAGTGTAAATATAGACTAACGGAGAAGTCTACTTATGTAGACTTCACATGAAGTCTACAGACTAATAAGCTAAATACCAAATAAATCAAGAAAATCGATTTCACCAAATACATATAATATAAACATCTAAAACTTATTCATATGTAAGTAAACTTACTAAAATAGTCGTAAGATTAATAAAATCTTAAAAAATCGTTGTAAATTTCATGAAAATGAGTTTTTTAAAAAAGTGTAAATATAGACTAACGGAGAAGTCTACTTATGTAGACTTCACATGAAGTCTACAGACTATTAAGCTAAATACCAAATAAATCAAAAAAATCGATTTCACCAAATACATATAATATAAACATCTAAAACTTATTCATATGTAAGTAAACTTACTAAAACAGTTGTAAGATTAATAAAATCTTAAAAAATCATTGTAAATTTCATGAAAATGAGTTTTTTTTAAAAAAGTTTAAATGTAGACTAATGAAGAAGTCTACTTATGTAGACTTCACCTGAAGTCTAAATTTTAGGTTACTTTTGCAATTGGAAAAAGATGACTTTGACTTTTTCTTAAGAAGTCTACTTTTCTAAGTAGACTTCTCCAAAGAAGTCTACTTTCAAAGTAGTCTTCAAAGAGGTTAGTTTTGCAATTGACCAAGGTTGACTTTCCCATGTAGACTTCGTTTGCAGTCTACTCATAGAGTAGACTGCAAACGAAGTCTACTTGGGTTAGTTTTGGGGTTGACCAAATATTGAATCTATTTCCATGTAGACTTTTTTTGAAGTCTACACTTAAAGTAGACTTCTTAAGAAGTCTACGTTCCGGAGTAGACTTCAAAGGAAGTCTACGTAGAAAAGTCAAGATTGGTCAATTGCAAAACTAACCTCTTTGAAGTCTACTTTGAACGTAGACTTCTTTGGAGAAGTCTACTTTTCCAAGTAGACTTCTTACGAAAATGTCAAAGTTTGGTCAATTGCAAAACTAACCCCTTTATACGTAGACTTCTTGTGAAGTCTACTCTGTTTTTTTTTGTTGTCAAAGGAAACGGTGCAGACTTCTTGTGAAGTCTACTATTGGAAATCCGTACACAAGGTCAATTGCAAAACTAACTCGTGCGTTGACCAGCAGACTTCTTATGAAGTCTACTACCATAAGTAGACTTCATAAGAAGTCTACATTCGCGGCACAGATCGGAAAACTCAAGAAAATCGACTGAAAAATCACCTACCAGTGATATTTAGCTTCTTCAACCGCCGATTACTTCGATTCTAGCAACCACCAAATAAGCCCAATCGATTTGCTCGGCCAAATAACCAGATATGACAATATCTTAGAACATAAAGATTCAAAAACTTAGATTAGAGAGTTTTTGTGCTGAAAATGGAGAAATAATGGAAGAGTACAAGGCTAAGAGGAGAGAAAATGAGGTTACAAAGCTAAAAAATGGGTCTTTGAAGCAATAAAAGCTTCGAATTGGTTGAAAATGGTGGTTGAGAGAATTGATGGTGATGGCATTTTCGTGAATAAGTGAGGAGGATGAAGATTGTTTGGTAAAATGAATTACCGAAATAATAAAAAAACAATAATCTAATGGCATTTTCGTAAATAAATAGAACTGATAAGGATATAAATGAGATAAAGTGGTTAATTTTAAAAGTGGAAAAATGGGGAGTTAGTTTAGCAATTGATTTTGATTTGTGGGTCATTTTTGCAAGATCCCCTTAATTAAATAACTCTGGAAGTAGTAATGTTAATCATTTATATCAATATTATTAATGATGCAACTATTTTCATCACTTATATTAATTGATATTAATATATATCATTTGCAATAAGTGATATTAATATTTACATCACTTAAAATAAATGATATTAATATTTACATCATTTAAAATAAATGATATTAATATTTACTATCAGTTGTAATAAATAATATTATATATCAAAACTGAGAGATAATAAAATTCGTTTTAATTATAATTTTTGTGTTAATTTTTATAATATAATAAATTTAATATAACTACTAATTTTATATTTATTATTCTAAGAAATATATATACATATATATACATATGATTTAACATTAAAAAATTTAGTCTCTAAAGTATAAAATATCTAACATATTTTAATCCTAAATCTAGAGTGTTTTACTTTAATATCTAGATTATTTTGTTATAATTATGTAGATAAATTTCTATATAATTATTTTATACTATTCTTTATAAATTTATAAAGAGGTGTTGTATTGATTTTTCTATAGAAAACTTTAGAATTTGGATTAAGTATAATTGGATTTGGCTTAATTATTATTGGATCTTTAATCCATTATGTAAACTTAATCCAAAATCAAGTTTGCCTTTAAACAAGAAAAAATTATATTTATATCGAACAATCTGATGATTAGATACATAATCCATTCAATCTAAATCAAAACAAAAAAAAATCATATGATAAAGCAAAAAAAAAGCAGATAAAGAAAGAAAGACAAAACGAAATGGCAAAGAGAGCAAATAGTGTTGGGTTCGTCGCTCTTTTAATTATTTTCCTGTTAATATCAATAGGTAATCTATATTATGCTATATGATTCTCACTAAAACGTTGCTTTGATATGTGTCTGTTGTGTATTTGTTTAATAATTTCAGAAGCAAATCTTAAACCAGAAAAGTTTCTAACAAAAAACACACTCAAAATCCATCGTTTATATTCTCATTGACACTTGAAAAAAAAACACTTGTAAAAATTCTACAAATGACTTTTTAAATAACTCAAAAGTCACATCATTTGTGATATCTGTAAAAATAAGATATGTTTTTTTTATGAAGATCAATAAAGACTAAACTATCCAGTTTTAATCAAACTGATTTGAACATTTCTTACTTATCAACCACAGGAATACCAATTGCAAAAGGGGCATGTAATGATAGCTCGTTCTGTCGTAGTGTGCTAACTAAGACGGATCCCAACACAATTTGTAATCATAAACCAGAATTTGTTGGTGAGACGGATTGTAGATATGCTTGCCTGGAAGACAATTTTCTCCAATCTACATGTGAGGGGTTCATTAGAAATAGTAGACAGTGCTACTGCAGCGTGAGAGGATTCATATGCAAAGAATCTTAATCCGCGGCCGACTTGCATTACATGCTTTTTAAATTTTTTTTTTGTTCAATCGATAATTGTGTATGTTTTCTTTCCGCTTTGTTTGTACTTTTTATTTTTTTTGATGTATGTAATAAATCAGTGGATTTTTTTCAGTTGATCACATCTTTGGTCAACAATATAACATATACATATAGAGTCATAGAATACTTTGCAATGTATTAAAAACATAACGCGTGGATGAACGTGCATATACCAGATCGTGAAAGTATTGCAATGTAATGTATGTGAAGGACATAACATTATTACTTTATCTACTAGTAATGCAATAGCTTAGAGTTTTAATGGTCTCTGATTTCTTCTTCTCCAATTTTGGTGGTGTCGAGAATCACATCTATATCTCTCTCCATGCTTGTTAAAGATGGGTCACAAGGTAAGTTTCAGATTCAAATTGTTATAGCAATGGTTCAAAATTCTCAATGGCCTTTAAACAAGTTTTCACCTTTATTATCAATAGCTGTAATTGATCAAGTGGTGTTACACACTGTGTTAGGATCTTATTAATCCATGTGGTTTTAATTTGACCATTTGGTTGCTTCATACTGTTGGTTTGACATATTATAGCTTTTTTGTTGCAGGGGGTGGTAATGACACCATGCCTATGGGTGTTGGATAGAAAGAATTTTTTTGATAAGTGATTAAGAAAATATTTTAGAATTTAAAGAGACAAATTAACAAGTTTAAGAAAAAGAAAGCTTTGGTAAACATTTAGAAAAAAATTAACATATTAACTTTTTATTGAATATCTTTTCTTGATTACATATACGAGAAAAAATGGTTATTTATAGATTATAAAGTATAAAATATCTAACATATGTTAATCACACTTAAAAATATATATATATGTTAATCCTAAATCTAGAATGTTTTACTTTAATATTCTATATTATTTTGTTATAATTATGTAGAGAAATCTCTATATATTTATTTTATACTATTCTTTAGAATTTTTTAAGGAGGTGTTCTATTGATTTTTTCTATAGGAAACTCTAAAATTTGGATTAAATATAATTGGGATTGGCATAATTATTATTAGATCTATAATCCATTATGTAAACTTAATCCAAAATCAAGTTTGCCTTTAAACAAGAAAAAATTATAATTATATCGAACAATCTGATAATTAGATACATAATCCATTCAATCTAAATGAAAACAAAAAAATCATATGATAAAGCAAAAAAAAGCAGATAAAGAAAGAAAGAGAGAGCAAATAGTGTTGGGTTCGTCGCTCTTTTAATTATTTTCCTGTTAATATCAATAGGTAATCTATATTATGCTACATGATTCTCACTAAAACGTTGCTTTGATATGTGTCGATTGTGTATTTGTTTAACAATTTCAGAAGCAAATCTTAAACCAGAAAAGTTTCTAACAAGAAACACACTCAAAATCCATAGTTTATATTCTCATTGACACTTGAAAAAAAAACACTTGTAAAAATGCTACAAATGACTTTTTAAATAACTCAAAAGTCACATCATTTGTGATATCTGTAAAAATAAGATATGTTTTTTATGAAGATCAATAAAGACTAAACTATCCAGTTTTAATCAAATTGATTTGAACATTTCTTACTTATGAACCACAGGAATACCAATTGCAAAAGGGGCATGTAATGATAGCTCGTTCTGTCGAAGTGTGATAACTAAGACGGATCCAAACACAATTTGTAATCATAAACCAGAATTTGTTGGTGAGACGGATTGTAGATATGCTTGCCTGGAAGACAATTTTCTCAAATTGTGAGGGGTTCATTAGAAATAGTAGACAGTGCTACTGCAGCGTGAGAGGATTCATATGCTAAAGAATTTTAATCCGCTGTCGACTTGCATTACATCCTTTTTAAATTTTTATTTTTGTTCAATCGATAATTGTGTATGTTTTCTTTCCGCTTTGTTTATACCTTTTGTTTTTTTTTGATGCATGTAATAAATCAGTGGATATTTTTCAGTTGATCACCATCTTTGGTCAGCAATATAATACATACATATAGAGTCATAGAATACTTTGCAATGTATTAAAAACATAACGCGTGGATGGACGTGCATATACCAGATCGTGAAAGTATTGCAATGTAATGTATGTGAAGGACATAACATTATTACTTTATCTACTAGTAATGCAATAGCTTAGGGTTTTAATGGTCTCTGATTTCTTCTTCCCCAATTTTGGTGGTGTCGAGAATCACATCTATATCTCTCTCCATGCTTGTTAAAGATGGGCCACAAGGTCAGTTTCAGATTCAAATTGTTATAACAATGGTTCAAAATTCTCAAAGGCCTTTAAACAAGTTTTCACCTTTATTATCAATAGCTGTAATTGATCAAGTGGTGTACCACACTGTGTTAGGATCTTATTAATCCATGTGGTTTTAATTTGACCATTTGGTTGCTTCCTACTGTTGGTTTGACATATTATAGCTTTTTTGTTGCAGGGGGTGGTAATGACACTATGCCTATGGGTGTTGGATAGAAAGAATTTTTTGATAAGTGATTGAGAAAATATTATAAAATTTAAAGAGACAAATTAACAAGTTTAAGAAAAAGAAAGCTTTGGTAAAAATTTAGAAACTTCACATATTAACTTTTTTTGAATATCTTTTCTTGGTTACATATACGAGAGAAAATGGTTATTTATAGCTTCTAAAATATAAAATATCTAACATATGTTAATCACACTTTAAAAAAAAATAGATATTAATCCTAAATCTAGAGTGTTTTACTTTAATTTCTAGATTATTTTGTTATAATTATGTAGAGAAATCTCTATATATTTATTTTCTACTATTCTTTAGAATTTTTTAAGGAGGTGTTCTATTGATTTTTTCTATAGAAAACTCTAGAATTTGGATTAAGTATAATTGGGTTTGGCATAATTATTATTAGATCTATAATCCATTATGTAAACTTAATCCAAAATCAAGTTTGCCTTTAAACACCTCTTCTTAAACTTGATTTAGTTACTCCAAGTAAACTTTTCATTTTGATAAAGGCTTTGCGCTGGAGTGGCTTGGTAAAGATGTCAACTACTTGATCATTTTCTTTACGTACTCCAACTGTACATCCATCTTGGTAACACATTCTCTAATGTAATGATACTGAATGTCGATGTGCTTACTTTGATCATGAAAGCCGAAATTCTTTGCCAAAGCTATTGCTGACTTGTTTTCCACAAAGATCTTCACCGGCTCCTCTTGTGGCAAACTCAACTCGTTTCATAACCAAATAGCATAGCAAACACATGAAGTAGCCGCTACATACTCCACTTCACAAGTAGAGAGGGTGAAAAACAGTTGCTTCTTTGACATACATGTGAATATTGTTTCTCCAATGAAAAACACAAAACCATTTGTGCTTTTCTGATCATCTACGTCTCCACCCCAGTCGTTGTCGTTATATACAACAAGCTTGTAATAATTATAAACAGAGTAATATCAGATAAAGTGTATGGTACCTTTGATATAGAAAATGATCCTCTTAGCTGCCTTGAAATAAGTGGTTGTCGGATGCTCCATATGTTGGCTCACAACTCCAACTGCATAATATGTCAAACCTTGTACACGTTATGTAACGTAGGCTTCCAACCAAACTCTTAAAGAGTGTTGGATCCACACTCTCTCCTTCTTCTTGCTTTGATAGCTTGGCTCCATATTCCATTGGAGTACAAACTGGATTCGAGTAATCCATATTTAACTTCTTCAGCACTTCTTTAACATAACCTTCTTGAGTAATGAATATTCCAATTTTCTTTTAGTTTCACTGAAATTCCAAGGTAGTAAGGCATCAATCCAATATCATTCATCTCGAAATTCTTCGCCATCTTCTTCTTGAATTTCTCGAACATACTTAAATTATTGCTTTTGAATATCAATTCATCTACATACAACCATGCAATCAATATATCAGTGTTATGTGTTTTGATATACAGCATGCTCATGAAGATTAACTCCTTGAAATACTTATCAATTTGATTATTCCAAGCTCTTGGTGCTTGTTTCAACCCATAAAGCACCTTTTTTAACTTTAAGACTTTATCTTCTTCACCTTTGACTATGTAGCATTCTGGTTGCTCAATGTAAATTTCTTCTTCAAGATCTCCATTTACGAAGGCTGATTTGACATCCATTTGATGTATCCTCCACCTATATTAGGCTGCTAATGAAATCAATAGTCTAACTATTTCTAATCGAGCAATGATATATCATGGTTTTTATAATTTTAACCATGGTATATAAGTCCTTTTTATTGAGTATTTTTGGTCTTTTTAGAGTCCTCGTAGAGTATTTGCAGGTTATAGCATGACTGGAGCATAATTGGAGGTTTTGGAGCAAGAACCATCCCCGAAATTAGCATCTCAGAAGCGTTGTTCTGCACTGAGTGACGATCGTCACCACTTATGTGTGACGCTTGTCATCCTCATCTGAAGAAAATTGTGACTTATTTTAAAAAATGGAGAAGATATTGCAGTTTTGGCCCAAAAGTTTCAGTATTTACAAGATGACCACATCTCGTGTTTTGGCCTGTATACATTATGTTTTCAGCCATTGTTGGCTTTTATCTAGAATCTTAAATTTTAGAATCCATAGAGATTTTGGGGAGAGAGATCCTGTACTCTTTTGGAGAAGATTTCGAACCCCTTTATCTTTTATTCTATTTTTTAATGCAGTTTTATTCAGCTATGTTTTGTATCTTCATGATCATGTCTGGGTAATCTGTTAGTTAATTTAGGGCTTTTCAAAGGTTGATGAAGAGTTTGTGATATAAGCATCAGTACCATTCTATCTGTACCAGAGAAGAGGAGCCATATAGAAGCTGACTTGGAGCTAAACATGCTTGAAGGAGAGGAGCAAAGGAAGCTGAAAACTGTTTTCAAAGAGAGCAAGTGTTTAAAACCAATAAACTGTAGTTCTACACCTCAAAGAGAGCCTCCTGATTGTGCCAAGACATCACTGGTTCGAATTAAGATGCAAGAAGAACAGCCTAAACCGCCAAAGCCCCCAAACCGCATACATGGACCAACATTCACATTCTTGGAGCCATTTAAAGAAACCATGAGCATATCTTATATCAGCTCTTATCATTTGCCTTCCCTGACGTCCACAGAAGATACCAAAGGATTCAAACCACCAGACCAAGCCAATAACCAAGTCAAAACTAGCCAAACCAAAGAAGATATCAACATAAAGAGAGTTCCTTTCTTGGAGATGATTTCATTGCTTTCAAAGGAAAGCAAGGCCAACGACCATTATCTCTACTCAATCTCGACCCTCCATCCTCTCAAAAGATCCCACACGTCCATACAAAGCAGAAGAGTCAAAGAATCATTCCCTTTCATTACACCAATCAAGCCATTCCCCCCCCCCCCCCCCCCCCCAAAAGTTTCAGTATTTACAAGATGACCACATCTCGTGTTTTGGCCTGTATACATTATGTTTTCAGCCATTGTTGGCTTTTATCTAGAATCTTAAATTTTAGAATCCATAGAGATTTTGGAGAGAGAGATCCTGTACTCTTTTGGAGAAGATTTCGAACCCCTTTATCTTTTATTCTATTTTTTTAATGCAGTTTTATTCAGCTATGTTTTGTATCTTCATGATCATGTCTGGGTAATCTGTTAGTTAATTTAGGGCTTTTCAAAGGTTGATGAAGAGTTTGTGATGTAAGCATCAGTACCATTCTATCTGTACCAGAGAAGAAGAGCCATATAGAAGCTGACTTGGAGCTAAACATGCTTGAAGGAGAGGAGCAAAGGAAGCTGAAAACTGTTTTCAAAGAGAGCAAGTGTTTAAAACCAATAAACTGTAGTTCTACACCTCAAAGAGAGCCTCCTGATTGTGCCAAGACATCACTGGTTCGAATTAAGATGCAAGAAGAACAGCCTAAACCGCCAAAGCCCCCAAACCGCATACATGGACCAACATTCACATTCTTGGAGCCATTTAAAGAAACCATGAGCATATCTTATATCAGCTCTTATCATTTGCCTTCCCTGACGTCCACAGAAGATACCAAAGGATTCAAACCACCAGACCAAGCCAATAACCAAGTCAAAACTAGCCAAACCAAAGAAGATATCAACATAAAGAGAGTTCCTTTCTTGGAGATGATTTCATTGCTTTCAAAGGAAAGCAAGGCCAACGACCATTATCTCTACTCAATCTCGACCCTCCATCCTCTCAAAAGATCCCACACGTCCATACAAAGCAGAAGAGTCAAAGAATCATTCCCTTTCATTACACCAATCAAGCCATTCCCCCCCCCAAAAGTTTCAGTATTTACAAGATGACCACATCTCGTGTTTTGGCCTGTATACATTATGTTTTCAGCCATTGTTGGCTTTTATCTAGAATCTTAAATTTTAGAATCCATGGGGAGAGAGATCCTGTACTCTTTTGGAGAAATTTCGAACCCCTTTATCTTTTATTCTATTTTTTTAATGCAGTTTTATTCAGCTATGTTTTGTATCTTCATGATCATGTCTGGGTAATCTGTTAGTTAATTTAGGGCTTTTCAAAGGTTGATGAAAAGTTTGTGATGTAAGCATCAGTACCATTCTATCTGTACCAGAGAAGAGGAGCCATATAGAAGCTAACTTGGAGCTAAACATGCTTGAAGGAGAGGAGCAAAGGAAGCTGAAAACTGTTTTCAAAGAGAGCAAGTGTTTAAAACCAATAAACTGTAGTTCTACACCTCAAAGAGAGCCTCCTGATTGTGCCAAGACATCACTGGTTCGAATTAAGATGCAAGAAGAACAGCCTAAACCGCCAAAGCCCCCAAACCGCATACATGGACCAACATTCACATTCTTGGAGCCATTTAAAGAAACCATGAGCATATCTTATATCAGCTCTTATCATTTGCCTTCCCTGACGTCCACAGAAGATACCAAAGGATTCAAACCACCAGACCAAGCCAATAACCAAGTCAAAACTAGCCAAACCAAAGAAGATATCAACATAAAGAGAGTTCATTGCTTTCAAAGGAAAGCAAGGCCAACGACCATTATCTCTACTCAATCTCGACCCTCCATCCTCTCAAAAGATCCCACACGTCCATACAAAGCAGAAGAGTCAAAGAATCATTCCCTTTCATTACACCAATCAAGCCATTCCCCCCCTCCCCCCCCCAAAATTTAAGCCTAAATGGCTAGTTAACTCATTTTATCACTTTAGCTTGATTCTTGCTTTGTTTTTAATTGTTGTTACCGTTTTATATCTTTCATATTGAGCATTATATAAGCTCATAAGCATTGTATTTCGAAAACACCAAGAAATTAATCAAGAAAATCCTGTTTTGTTTCAAAGAAGTTTCTCTTTGTTTACAACATTGTTCCTGCTTATTACTAGTTCTTCAAGAGGGATTCTTAGAACTTATAAAGAGTGTAGAGACTAGTGTTCTTGTGAGGATTAGCCCTTGAACATTAGAATCTAAACCCTTTGTGTTTGGGGTTCAAGCACAGCTGGCCAACCAACCATCTAGCCATTCAACCATTAAAGGCTTCTAAGCAAAGATTTCAAAGGGACATTACTTGGACCATTTCATGTATTGTATCATTGGTATCAGAGCTAAAAGCTCCTATCCCAGGTGTTTTCAGTTCCTTTCTCAAGTTTTTTCTATTTATTTTCATTCAGTTTTTGAATTCTGTTTCATATAAATCCAAAAAAACCAAAAACAATTGTTCTTCCGCTGATTTAAATTGCTCGAATTTTCTAAACTGTTTGAAAACCCAAAAATATATTTTGCTTTTTTTTATTGCTTTATAAAACTCTTAAAACAACAAACAAATAATTTTCTTAAATTAACAGATCATTTGTTAATTTTTAAACGATTTTGCTTACAACTGGTCAAACTGCTTAAATTGCTTGTTCTTGTGTTTTTGCTTTGATTTAAACATATCTTTAATTTGTTTTGCTTGAATCTTTTCAAGGTACAACATGGTAGAAGTACAAGTCGATCCTATGCAAGCTATGATGGCCATGATGCAAATACTTGTTGATAATGTCAATGCCCTGAAAATTAATACTCAAGCTTACCATAAGGCAGTGAATAACCGTCTTACACAAATTGAAAGAAGAAGGGCTGAAGCAACAAGTTTGTTAAACGAGCCATACCAACATTACAAGGAGCCAAAGCCACCTGATGTATCTCCACCTCAAGCAACAGACCCCATACATGTAGCACAAGATTTTCTCAAAAGAAGTTTGCCACCAGAAGTGAAGCCTACTACTCCATTAGTAGAAAGAGAAACTCAAATTGTGCTAGAGGAGAACGTGAGCAACAATGGAGAAAACCTGGTGTTTGTTAAGGAGAGACCAGCTGCACACGAGCTGAAACCAACCCTGGAACTTGCTGAAGCCAAAGACATCCCATTCAATCAACTCTTGCAGCATTTACAAAACAATCACCAAGGTAAGTTTCTAAACTCTATTTTTTTTCCAGAAACTAACTTAGCCTTATTGGATGCAGGTACTAAAGTTTTGAGGACAAAACCTCTTCAAGATGGATAGTATGATGTAAGCATCAGTACCATGCTAGCTATACCAGAGAAGAGGAGCCATATAGAAGCTGACTTGGAGCTAAACATGCTTGAAGGAGAGGAGCAAAGGAAGCTGAAAACTGTTTTCAAAGAGAGCAAGTGTTTAAAACCAATACACTGTCGTTCTACACCTCAAAGAGAGCCTCCTGATTGTGCCAAGACATCACTGGTTCGAATTAAGATGCAAGAAGAACAGCCTAAACCGCCAAAGCCCCCAAACCGCATACATGGACCAACATTCACATTCTTGGAGCCATTTAAGGAAACGATGAGCATATCTTATATCAGCTCTTATCATTTGCCTTCCCTGACGTCCACAGAAGATACCAAAGGATTCAAACCACCAGACCAAGCCAATAACCAAGTCAAAACTAGCCAAACCAAAGAAGATATCAACATAAAGAGAGTTTCCTTTCTTGGAGATGATTTCATTGCTTTCAAAGGAAAGCAAGGCCAACGACCATTATCTCTACTCAATCTCGACTCTCCATCCTCTCAAACGATCCCACACATCCATACAAAGCAGAAGAGTCAAAGAATCATTCCCTTTCATTACACCAATCAAGCCATTCCCCCCATTTAAGCCTAAATGGCTAGTTAACTCATTTTATCACTTTAGCTTGATTCTTGCTTTGTTTTTAATTGTTGTTACCGTTTTATATCTTTCATATTGAGCATTATATAAGCTCATAAGAATTGTATTTCGAAAACACCAAGAAATTAATCAAGAAAATCCTGTTTTGTTTCAAAGAAGTTTCTCTTTGTTTACAACATTGTTCCTGCTTATTACTAGTTCTTCAAGAGGGATTCTTAGAACTTGTAAAGAGTGTAGAGACTAGTGTTCTTGTGAGGATTAGCCCTTGAACATTAGAATCTAAACCCTTTGTGTTTGGGGTTCAAGCACAGCTGGCCAACCAACCATCTAGCCATTCAACCATCAAAGGCTTCTAAGCAAAGATTTCAAAGGGACATTACTTAGACCATTTCAAGTATTGTATCAGTTTGTAGAATCGCTAATCTGTTAGGAATATCTTTTAGTTCTTCATATGTGCTTGCATTCAAACCGATTTCTTAGACACATCATCTGGATTTCCAAACCCTAGGTTGTTTAATAGATGTGAGAACATTGTTAATCACCTGAACTAGTATTAGATGAGCAAAACGCCTATTTGCAAAGAGATTTGACTTAGGAGTTTGGTGAACAATTGAACCTGATCATAACTGCATGTTTAGGTTGTTAGAGTTTGCAAAGAGATTTGAAACTCTGTGATTTAGACATAGTTAACTTCTGCAATGAGAATTGATTAGTTATACTTTTGCGATTCATGTTTAAGACAGTTTTAATTCATTTCTGATTGCATGCATTATACACTCTCGGATTCAACCTGCAAATTGACCTGACTTAGCGCTTTTAGTTTCATGAATCTTAGATAAATCAATAATCGCCTGCTTTCATTGTTTTAGTTATTTTGCATTACATTTATTCTACTGCTTAGCCTAGTCCGAATCTATAATTGCTAGTGTAGTTTACTTATTTCCTTGAGATTTGATAACCCCTTATACTATAACTGTTTTGCTGTGCACTTGCAGACTTTTTTTTAGATAAAACCTAAGCCCTATCAAGCAACCGATATATCATAGTTTTTATGGTTTTTAACCATGATATAAGTTCTTTTTATTAAGTCTTTTTGGCCTTTTTAGAGTCCTATTAGAGTCTTTGCAGGTTAAAGCATGATTGGAGAACAATTGGAGGTTTTGGAGCTTTTTGGATCACAGCAAGAATCAATCCCGAAGGAAGCAACTCAGAAGGCTTTCGCTGCACTGGTGACGATTGAAGCAAAGGTTTTTGGTGCCCTTGTTTATACTTCAAAGTATTCCTAATCCCCAAAACAGATGTAGTATATGATCTTAGGTGTCAAACACACTTGTGGATCTTGAGATTCAAATAATGTTGTAAGCTAAGACTAAACAATGAATTCAAAGCAATAACTAAGCAAGAACTAAATAAGAAATAAGCAATACTAAGCAAGATGATCTTAAGACAATTAATTAAAAGCAAGAATCATTGTTCTAAGCAATTGTGAGATTAATGGTTTTCAAGAATGATAAAGGGGATTTCCAGCAAAGGTAAACATCAAGCATTCATAAGCAAGCATTTCTCAATGTTGTACTTCTAAACAAAGTATCCAAAAGGAATCAGCTTGGCATCAATAAGCAATTCATATTCAATAAGATTAAAGTGTCAAACCCAGTTGTGATGACGTATTCTTCAACCATGAGCATAAAGATCAGAACCATTCTAACCTAAGAGAAGTACTAAGCAAGCAAACATTCTCTCACTCAAACAAGAATTCAGATCAATCTATCAATCTTGTGAACCATATAGGGACCTAGTTAGCTAAGCACCAATCAAGAATATGGACTTAAGCACACAGTTGCAAAACCCTAACAATGCTAAGCAATGAAGAGTAATTAAACAAATGCAAGATCTTTCAATGCGTACTATCAAACCATCAAGCAGGAATCTCAAAACCAACACTATCTAGGCCTAAGCGAATCATCTAGCAAGGTGAACTATCACTTTGGTGTCACTGAACAAAGAAAACATAGACCAAGCTAAACTATCAAACCAAATAAGCGAACCATGCATAGAGATGAGATATCAAGCCATCTAGTGAACCATATGCATCAATCAATACCATAATCAATAAAAAAGAGCAAGCTTTATGAACAATAATCACTTTGCAAGAGAAGGAGACAACAGAGAACAAATTAATCAAGCCTAATCACCCCTTAATCACATCTTAGTCACCATATTCCCTATTTAGAACTCCTAAATCTAAGGTAAACTACTCACTAATCATGTTTAATCCCATTTGTTCAGAGCTAAACATGATTAGATGAGACTAAAATGCAAATTTAAGAAATCTAAACTACCAGGGTGCTAGAAATAAGATCAAGAGACAAGATTAAACCATAAAAGTGCAAACTTTATTAAAGGAAATGATTATAAAGCAAATCACCCTTTAAGGTTTCTGAACAAGATGAAAAGAGAAAGTGTTTGATAGAAAGACTAAGATAGTATTAAGACATTGTTTTGTGACTTCTTTTTTATAGTAGGGGACCAAAATAAACATAAAAAGTGGTTAACGCGTGGATGAGTTGCATCAAGGTTATACGGACGGTGTTCTGCTCGATGTACAACCTCGATATGGCTCGTGTAGCGCGTATCGTCTTCTTTGCTCGATGCTGGACCTCGATGCAGACCAAAGGCTTAGACTCCTCAAACTGATCCTCTTCCTCACGTCCTGCGGCTTACATCAAGCACACTCCACAGAAGTTTTGCTCAATATGGACCAGACTTTGCAAAAGCTCCTTCTTGACATCCCATTCTAACATGAACTGCTTCACTCTCCTTCCCAACTCCAAGAACCTCTAAAAACACCAGAAAATCACCATAAACATGCACATATATGCAAATGTATGCATCTCTAAGCTAAATGCGTGCAATGTTGATTATAAATGCAAATGAGGCGAAAATGCTAAACTTCCCGGTCTTTAGAGGGGATCCCCAAAGGTGACGCGTCTTTTGTTCTGGTTTTTCCAGCCTCTATTACCCCTTCAGGAGAACCTTATCCTTATAGCCCAGAAAAGAAGGACACCCCGTCGTTAAAAAGGTCCCGGTCCAATCCGATCATCTCAACACTAAGTTGTCCTCTCACTTTTACAGCCTTTCCGTCTACTACGATTACTCCAAATAATGCTCATCCTATACCTAATGAGCATATTAACACCTCCCTATGAGTACTAAAACCTTTTTTTTTAGAATGTTCGGGGTCTTAATGACACGGCAAAGCAACAGTCTTTTGCGCATTGGCTGACTAGTCACCAGCCTCTTTTTGGAGCTCTTTTGGAATCACACATTAAAGATCATAACCTGAACCACTTCATGTCTATTACTTGTCAGGGTTGGAATTTTGCCTCTAATCACAACGCGGATGAGGATGACCGTTTGTATTCTTATTTGGAAGGATACATTTGACGTTATCATTAAGCTTCTCACCTGTCAGTCCATTACCTGCGAAGTTAAGCTACCTTATGGAGATCAGTTCTATTATACTGCGATTTATGCATCCAATTTAACAGAAGAGAGATCAAACCTATGAGTCAAATTATTGGATGCTTTTCAGTACCTCAAGCTTGATATGTATCCGTGGTTGGTTGGCGGAGATCTAAACCAAATTGTGCACCCTGTGGAGGATTCAGATCCTAATGTAAACAGCCTTGATTCACAAATGATGGCCTTAAGAGACTGCCTTAATCAGATGGGATTGTTTGATATGAGGTATCAAGGGCTGCTCTTCACTTGGACAAATTGTCGGCCTTTTTCCCCAATTGCGAAAAAGCTTGATAGTGTTCTTGTGAACATGCAATTTGTCTCCAACTTTCCTCAAAGTTCAGCTTCTTTCTTGCCTCCTCTAATCTTTGACCATTTCTCCTGTATGCTTAATCAAGCAGTTCCCTTGCCAACGGTTGGAACTCGTCCCTTCAAGTTCTTCAATTAGTTAACAAAGCATCTGAGTTTCTTGCAAATGGTGTTTGATGCTTGGGCTCAACTTGAACTCAGAATTTTTACTCTATGAAATCTCTGTTGGAAGCAAAAACTAATCAAAGGAGCTCTAAAACAACTCAACATAGATGTTTTTTCTTAAATTCAGGTGAGGGTTTCAGAGGCTTACCATCAGCTACAAGTAATTCAGATTCAGGCCCTCCAATCTCCTTCTCTTCAGCTATATCTGGATGAGCGTGCTTGCCACGATAAGTGGAACTTCCTGCGGGTAATTGATGAAATGTACTTCAAGCAAAAATCACGAAAAACTGGCACAGATTGGGTGATCAGAATACATCTTACATCCACAAAGTTGCTCAGGTGTGGACAATCTATAATTCGATCTGACGATCCTCTGGCTAATAGTTTAATATTTTAAGTAATAGTTTGATCATGCTATAAACCATTTTAAGTCCATCATTGCCCTGCATTGCTATGGCCCTGCTATCACTGAGTCGCTCCCCAATTGGTTCTCGGATCTGCTGCATTACCAATGCTAACATGCCTAAGCTGTGTCTTTAACTATATTGCCTACAGCGGAGGAAATCACTAGGGCCATGTTCAAACTAAACCCAAATAAATCTCTGGGTCCTGATGGTTTTACATGCAGCTTCTACAAATCTGCTTGGGGTTTTCTAGGTGAAGAAGTTATTTGCTCTATTAGGGACCTCTTCATCTCGTCTTTTCTTCCCTCCTCTGCCAACTCGACTAATTTGACTCTTGTTCCCAAGTTCCCTGGTGCCTCTAGTATAGCTGACTACAGGCCTATCGCTTGTCTCAACACAGTCTATAAAGTTGTCTCCCGCCTGCTGGTCAATAGAATCAAGCCTTTGCTCCCCACGTTAATCCTACCAAATCAAACAATGTTTGTTAAGGACATGCTACTTGTTGATAAGACGGTTCTAGCTGGTGAACTAGTCAATGGTTATCATAAATATAAATGACCGAAGATAATCACAGTAAAGGTGGACATTCCCAAAGCCTTTGATACCCTATCTTGGGAGTTTCTTTTTAACTGTCTCGAAGGACTATCTTTCCCGGAATAATTCATCTCCTGGCTTAGAGCTTGCGTCACTACTCCTCATTTTACTATCGGCTACAACGGAACTGTTCAGGGATACTTCAAAGGAAAAAAGATCTTAAGGCAATGTGACCCACTATCTCCCTATTTATTTGTCATAGCTATGAATTGTCTCTCTCACATGCTAAACAAGGCAGCAGAGGAAGGATGGTTTAATTATCATCCTAAGTGTGATAAGTTGAAAATTAACCATTTGTGCTTTGCGGATGATCTCCTGATCTTCATAGAAGGCTCTCTGACTTCCTTGCAAAGTCTTCTCCAACTTCTTCGGGAGTTTGAGCTTCGCTCTGGCCTAGCTGTAAGTGTCCAAAAGTCAATCTTCTTCTGTTCGGGACTTACGACGCACGAGAAGAACACCATCAGCTTCTCCACGGGTATGCCTAATGGAAGTCTGCCTGTTCTTTATTTGGGTGTACCCCTTTGCACCAAAAATCTATGTCTCCTCAACTGTGAAACTTTTCTACATCAAGTGGACAAAGAGTTACCTGTTGGAGTGCCAAATCTCTGTCCTTCGCTGGTAGGCTTCAGCTTATTCAAACAGTTATTGCAGGTATCTCCAACTTCTGGTGTTCCACTTTTGTCCTGCCCGAAAGCCTGCAGAAAGAAGATAAACTTAATCTGTAGTGCCTTCTTGTGGAAGGGGAGTTTAGAGGGTAACCATTCAGCAAGAGTTTCTAGGGCACAAGTGACTCGTCCAAAAAATCAAGGCGGTTTGGGTATCAGGGATCTTACGATTTGGAATACAGCGTGCACTCTTAAACTCGTCAGGCTTCTCTTCTTCCAAGCAAGGTCGATCTGGGTGGCTTGGTTCAAGCAGGAGATTCTTGAAGGGTCCCAGCATAACTTACAGTAAAAATTCTCGTGGTTTTCTAATAAGCTTCTTAAGCTTAGAGATGTGGCGTTAACCTGGATGAAGAGAAGGGTTCGTGACGGGAATACAACTCGGTTCTGGTCTGATAATTGGACTCCTTTTCGTTCCTTGCTATCGTTTCTAGCTACACCATGCAGGCCATCTCGACTCGGTATCTCCCAAAATGCAACTGTTTCAAGCATCTTCTGCAATGGGTATTGGGCTCTACCCCCTGCAGGATCAGACAACTTTATTAATCTTCAGACTTATCTCACAATAGTGCAATTATCAGAGGGGGAAGATACTTACGAGTAGGTTATTGAGGATATCCCGAAAAAAGCCTATTCAACTGGCGACGTTTACAATCAGCTTCAAGAGCTCTCACCAACTGTCCCTTGGGATAGTATAATCTGGAATAAAGGAGGTGTCCCGAAACATAGGTTCCTGGCATGGCTGTTTATGCTGAATCGTTGCCCAACTAGAGATAGAATTCTGAGATGGGGTCTTCAGACAGACCCGCTTTGTCTACTATGCCCCTGAATGTCAGGATCATATTTTCTTCGAAAGTGGTTACTCTTGGTCCATCTCGAGTCATGTCTCTCGCAGGACGGAAATTTGATCCTCAGCGCTCTTGGGTTAGCTCCACCTCGTAACTGATCAACCTATATGGTGGAAAGAACAGAAGACAGTTAGCTCTTTTTAGTTGGCAAGCTGTTCTCTATTTCATCTGGATGGAGTGTAACAATAGCCTTCACTGGCAGATCTATCGTATTGAGGACATAATTGTGAAAATGGTTGACCGTCTGGTGTGCAACAAAATCTCAAGCTTCAGAAAATCTAACCCCTCGATGGCAATGACTCTCCTCCAACAATGGCTCCTCACTGCCTAATCGGCTCCTTCTTCATTTAATGATCGGCTATTCATGGCCTTCAAATCTCTGGCTTTCTACTTCCGTCAGGTTGATTCATCTCCCCCTAATGATGCATGTGTTCTCTCCCAATTGTGGTTCTTCTTTAATCTTTGATGTGTGACTAGGCTTATTGAATTGGACTAAGATTATATTGCTAAAACTTACTGTACTAAACTAAATCTATATTACTCTAACCTGACTGGGCTTATATGGTTTTTTTTTTTTTTCTTTTACATTTTAATACGAAGGCCCTTTTCAAAAAAAAAAGAAGAGTTATAGAACAAACCTAACGCAGCATTGACAGCTATTCGTCGTCTGTTAGACTATTTTAAAACGGGGCCCTCATATTTTTCCTGTATTAGATTGGCAAAACTAGCTGTTTTATGAATTACATTTTGTGATAATCAAGAAAATGATATATGTACATATAATATATAAATCTTTCACTTTCACCTGATAAATGATCTTTAAGTCTCCATTAGGCATGTATCCAACAAGGCTCACCAAATTTATATGGACCTACATACCAACAATGAGAAAACACATTGGTTAAACACGATGCTAAAAACATATACAGCTGATAATTTCATTTTACGATTTTGGATTATCTATAGCATATCATACATCTGCCTTGAAGTGTTTATAGCCCTGTGATGATGATTGTGAGAGTACTTTCACCGCTACTTGATCTGAATCATTTATATAACCATGATAGACGAGGCCAAACCCTCCTTTCCCTATACCTTTTTGAAAGTTTTTTGTCAATTCTACAACTTCTGAATAAGTAAACCTTCTCCGTTTGTCTCGATCAATTGTTCTGATATAGCCAAGGGAAATATATATATGTAGAGAAAATTCTAGTAAGACAACAATATCCATTACACCTTATAGTATATAGTTTGTTGATTAAATGGTAAATCTCTGCAAATACCCGGACTTGGTCGCTTTTTCTTTCTAAAAACAAGAATATGATACTGATACATGAGAAAAACCCACCAAAGCATGTCAGGAAACTTACATGAGTAGCAACGATTTCATGTTAGCTAGAAATTTAGGCACTACTCCTGTCAAATTGTTATTTGACAAGTCCCTGTAGTTTGTAAAAGAAAAAAGTTACCGAATCTATAGTGTCTTTTTCTTTCCTTTCCATTTACTTAATATTGACCATACTTGCAACTTTTGGAGATGGGTAAGATTTTGAATTCCAGTTGCTATCGTTCCTGTTAACCCACTTGAAGATAAGTTTCTGTTTATAAGTCCAAAAAGAAAAAACAAAAAAACAAGTGTTGTAGTTAGAAAATGTTTTCTAACAAGTCATATATATAATGTGAATTGTGTTATAGAGATCTCACAAGGAAATGATTCTTGGTGGCGCAGACGGATTCTTGTCGTTGCAACTTAGACCGTCCCACAAAAACTGTTGTGGGGCGCATGGATCTCCTTGCCATGATACTCGATCTACTCAATCCCTGGGTGGCTTTGATGTTTTTAATAGCAATCACTGTCAAGATCCTTGGTAAACCTCAAGATCCTTGGTAAACCATGAGGATATCTTGCGGCACAAGATAACCGTTATCATTTTCCACTTTGAGAGTGGTGAAAATTTTCTCCCATTCTGACGGAAAGTATGGAACCCATATTCGATCGTAGAAATCACTTGGGTACCTACGCTGGCCACAATCTTTTACAGTGAACGTATGAGTAAAAAACCATAATATCTAATGAGATATCAATCTGATTCAATGTAAATCACGAGTGTTAAGGGGTCTGATTGATATATCTCAACCACAATTGTTTAGTGAACATAAATATTGTCTTAACTGTTTAGATTTTTCAGCTGAGGAAACCTCTTCTAGTATATATATATATATATATAGTATGGAGCAAATGAACCAAGATGATCTAAAATTAAAAAAAAAGTGTTACAAATATAGACCCTTGTAAGAGTAAATGTTGTAAATAGATCAACGTAACGATATTTTACAAATCCAAGTATAGAAAGTTCCACTGAAAGTTAATGACAAACTAAATTCACACATATGACATCAAAAACAAACTGATGATAGACTAATGATATATAGCATCTCTATCAGGAGAGTATCTCAACGATGTATGTAAATGACAATCCATGTAATATATTTATTTTTATTTTGTTTTAAATATTTCTCTAAAATTGCCTTGAAAATAATTAATCAATGTAAATAGAATACTGTATTGTACTTGTTATATTTCAAATGGAAATTAATTGTTTAGTTGTTTCAAATACTTACTAAGAATTGCTTCACGTCATATATATTTGCTAATCCACTATTATTATTGTGGATGTTTTTATTAAACTATTTTAACTATTATTTTATTCGAATAATATGAAAGATTATTTTTTTCATAAAATTCAATTTTGTTTTGCATTAAAGAATGATTCACGAGTCATGATAAACAAATAATGTTTATATATTTATTTTACATATTGTCGTGTATGAAAGACTTTTTATTATTTTAAAATTTTTATGAGAGATTATAATAACAGGATTTTTAGTTTGATATTCACAATTAAACATCTGAAGAATCCGCGGTCGACTTGCATTACATGCTTTTTAAATTTTTATTTATTTTTTTCAGTTGATCACCATCCTTGGTCAGCAATATAACACATACATATAGAGTTATAGAATACTTTGCAATGTATTAAAAACATAACGCGTGGATGAACGTGCATATACCAGATCGTGAAAGTATTGCAATGTAATGTATGTGAAGGACATGACATTATTACTTTATCTAGTAGTAATGCAATAGCTTAGGGTTTTAATGGTTTTTGATTTCTTCTTCCCCAATTTAGGTGGTGTCGAGAATCACATCTATATGTCTCTCCATGTTTGTTAAAGATGGGTCACAAGGTCAGTTTCAGATTCAAATTATTATAGCAATGGTTCAAAATTCTCAAAGGCCTTTAAACAAGTTTTCACCTTTATTATAAATAGCTGTAATTGATCAAGTGGTGTAACACACTGTGTTAGGATCTTACTAATCCATGTGGTTTTAATTTGATCATTTGGTTGCTTCCTGCTGTTGGTTTGACATATTATAGCTTTTTTATTGCAGGGGGTGGTAATGACACCATGCCTATGGGTGTTGGATAGAAAAAATCTTTTGATAAGTGATTGAGAAAATATTTTAGAATTTAAAGAGATAAATTAACAAGTTTAAGAAAACGAAAGCTTTGGTAGAAATTTAGAAATTTCACATATTAACTTTTTTTGAATATCTTTCCTTGATTACATATACAAGAGAAAATGGTTATTTATAGCTTCTAAAGTATAAAATTTTTAATATATGTTAATTACACTTCAAAAAAAAAAAATATGTTAATCCTAAATCTAGAGTGTTTTATTTTAATATCTAGATTATTTTGTTATAATTATGTAAAGAAATCTCTATATATTTATTTTCTACTATTCTTTAGAATTTTTTAAGGAGGTGTTCTATTGCTTTTAAACACCTCTTCTTAAACTTGATTTAGCTACTCCAAGTAAACTTTTCATTTTGATAAAGGCTTTGCGCTTGAGTGGTTTGGTAAAGATGTCAGCTCCTTGATCATTTTTCTTTACGTACTCCAACTATACATCCATCTTGGTAACACATTCTGTGGTAACACAACCCGGCAAACTATACCGCGGTCGTGTCCCACTACATACTCTAAGTCCGGTTTCTATACTTAGCCAAATTTTAACTTTTTCTTTATACTTATCAAAACACAGTGGATTATTAAACACCTCATTTCATTCATTTAACTTGCATAAATCACTTAAACAGGATTCAGGGATATCATAAACAAAACACCTTGGTTCGCTAACGATTACAAACGATCATCTAGCAACCTAACGGTCAAACACCAAAGCCATAAGACAAAGCACAACGTCTTAAACATAAATTAAACCCAATCCCAATCCATCTATATCAATCACTGCCGCCTGGTCTTCTCCTCCCCCCCCCCCCCCCCCCTACTGCTTAGTACCTGCACACTCAATTTAACTATTTTAACTATTATTTTATTCAAATAATATGAAAGATTAATTTTTTCATAAAATTCAATTTTGCTTTGCATTAAAGAATGATTCACGAGTCATGATAAACAAATAATGTTTATATATTTATTTTACATATTCTCGTGTATGAAAGACTTTTTATTATTTTAAAATTTTTATGAGAGATTATAATAACAGGATTTTTAGTTTGATATTCACAATTAAACATCTGAAGAATCCGCGGTCGACTTGCATTACATGCTTTTTAAATTTTTATTTATTTTTTTCAGTTGATCACCATCCTTGGTCAGCAATATAACACATACATATAGAGTTATAGAATACTTTGCAATGTATTAAAAACATAACGCGTGGATGAACGTGCATATACCAGATCGTGAAAGTATTGCAATGTAATGTATGTGAAGGACATGACATTATTACTTTATCTAGTAGTAATGCAATAGCTTAGGGTTTTAATGGTTTCTGATTTCTTCTTCCCCAATTTAGGTGGTGTCGAGAATCACATCTATATCTCTCTCCATGTTTGTTAAAGATGGGTCACAAGGTCAGTTTCAGATTCAAATTGTTATAGCAATGGTTCAAAATTCTCAAAGGCCTTTAAACAAGTTTTCACCTTTATTATCAATAGCTGTAATTGATGAAGTGGTGTAACACACTATGTTAGGATCTTACTAATCCATGTGATTTTAATTTGATCATTTGGTTGCTTCCTACTGTTGGTTTGACATATTATAGCTTTTTTATTGCAGGGGGTGGTAATGACACCATGCCTATGGGTGTTGGATAGAAAGAATCTTTTGATAAGTGATTGAGAAAATATTTTAGAATTTAAAGAGATAAATTAACAAGTTTAAGAAAATGAAAGCTTTGGTAGAAATTTAGAAATTTCACATATTAACTTTTTTTGAATATCTTTCCTTGGTTACATATACAAGAGAAAATTGTTATTTATAGCTTCTAAAGTATAAATTTTTTAATATATGTTAATCACACTTTAAAAAAAAAAACATATGTTAATCCTAAATCTAGAGTGTTTTACTTTAATATCTAGATTATTTTGTTATAATTATGTAAAGAAATCTCTATATATTTATTTTCTACTATTCTTTAGAATTTTTTAAGGAGGTGTTCTATTGCTTTTAAACACCTCTTCTTAAACTTGATTTAGCTACTCCAAGTAAACTTTTCATTTTGATAAAGGCTTTGCGCTTGAGTGGCTTGGTAAAGATGTCAGCTCCTTGATCATTTTTCTTTACGTACTCCAACTATACATCCATCTTGGTAACACATTCTGTGGTAACACAACCCGGCAAACTATACCGCGGTCGTGTCCCACTACATACTCTAAGTCCGGTTTCTATACTTAGCCAAATTTTAACTTTTTCTTTATACTTATCAAAAACACAGTGGATTATTAAACACCTCATTTCATTCATTTAACTTGCATAAATCACTTAAACAGGATTCAGGGATATCATAAACAAAACACCTTGGTTCGCTAACGATTACAAACGATCATCTAGCAACCTAACGGTCAAACACCAAAGCCATAAGACAAAGCACAACGTCTTAAACATAAATTAAACCCAATCCCAATCCATCTATATCAATCACTGCCGCCTGGTCTTCTCCTCCCCCCCCCCCCCCCCCACTACTGCTTAGTACCTGCACACTCAATTTAACTATTTTTAACTATTATTTTATTCGAATAATATGAAAGATTAATTTTTTCATAAAATTCAATTTTGCTTTGCATTAAAGAATGATTCACGAGTCATGATAAACAAATAATGTTTATATATTTATTTTACATATTCTCGTGTATGAAAGACTTTTTATTATTTTAAAATTTTTATGAGAGATTATAATAACAGGATTTTTAGTTTGATATTCACAATTAAACATCTGAAGAATCCGCGGTCGACTTGCATTACATGCTTTTTTAATTTTTTATTTATTTTTTTCAGTTGATCACCATCCTTGGTCAGCAATATAACACATACATATAGAGTTATAGAATACTTTGCAATGTATTAAAAACATAACGCGTGGATGAACGTGCATATACCAGATCGTGAAAGTATTGCAATGTAATGTATGTGAAGGACATGACATTATTACTTTATCTAGTAGTAATGCAATAGCTTAGGGTTTTAATGGTTTCTGATTTCTTCTTCCCCAATTTAGGTGGTGTCGAGAATCACATCTATATCTCTCTCCATGTTTGTTAAAGATGGGTCACAAGGTCAGTTCAGATTCAAATTGTTATAGCAATGGTTCAAAATTCTCAAAGGCCTTTAAACAAGTTTTCACCTTTATTATCAATAGCTGTAATTGATGAAGTGGTGTAACACACTATGTTAGGATCTTACTAATCCATGTGGTTTTAATTTGATCATTTGGTTGCTTCCTACTGTTGGTTTGACATATTATAGCTTTTTTATTGCAGGGGGTGTAATGTAATGACACCATGCCTATGGGTGTTGGATAGAAAGAATCTTTTGATAAGTGATTGAGAAAATATTTTAGAATTTAAAGAGATAAATTAACAAGTTTAAGAAAATGAAAGCTTTGGTAGAAATTTAGAAATTTCACATATTAACTTTTTTTGAATATCTTTCCTTGGTTACATATACAAGAGAAAATTGTTATTTATAGCTTCTAAAGTATAAATTTTTTAATATATGTTAATCACACTTTAAAAAAAAAAACATATGTTAATCCTAAATCTAGAGTGTTTTACTTTAATATCTAGATTATTTTGTTATAATTATGTAAAGAAATCTCTATATATTTATTTTCTACTATTCTTTAGAATTTTTTAAGGAGGTGTTCTATTGCTTTTAAACACCTCTTCTTAAACTTGATTTAGCTACTCCAAGTAAACTTTTCATTTTGATAAAGGCTTTGCGCTTGAGTGGCTTGGTAAAGATGTCAGCTCCTTGATCATTTTTCTTTACGTACTCCAACTATACATCCATCTTGGTAAACAACATTCTGTGGTAAACACAACCCGGCAAAACTATACCGCGGTCGTGTCCCACTACATACTCTAAGTCCGGTTTCTATACTTAGCCAAATTTTAACTTTTTCTTTATACTTATCAAAACACAGTGGATTATTAAACACCTCATTTCATTCATTTAACTTGCATAAATCACTTAAACAGGATTCAGGGATATCATAAACAAAACACCTTGGTTCGCTAACGATTACAAACGATCATCTAGCAACCTAACGGTCAAACACCAAAGCCATAAGACAAAGCACAACGTCTTAAACATAAATTAAAAACCCAATCCCAATCCATCTATATCAATCACTGCCGCCTGGTCTTCTCCTCCCCCCCCCCTACTGCTTAGTACCTGCACACTCAATTTAACTATTTTAACTATTATTTTATTCGAATAATATGAAAGATTAATTTTTTCATAAAATTCAATTTTGCTTTGCATTAAAGAATGATTCACGAGTCATGATAAACAAATAATGTTTATATATTTATTTTACATATTCTCGTGTATGAAAGACTTTTTATTATTTTAAAATTTTTATGAGAGATTATAATAACAGGATTTTTAGTTTGATATTCACAATTAAACATCTGAAGAATCCGCGGTCGACTTGCATTACATGCTTTTTAAATTTTTATTTATTTTTTTCAGTTGATCACCATCCTTGGTCAGCAATATAACACATACATATAGAGTTATAGAATACTTTGCAATGTATTAAAAAAACATAACGCGTGGATGAAACGTGCATATACCAGATCGTGAAAAGTATTGCAATGTAATGTATGTGAAAGGACATGACATTATTACTTTATCTAGTAGTAATGCAATAGCTTAGGGTTTTAATGGTTTCTGATTTCTTCTTCCCCAATTTAGGTGGTGTCGAGAATCACATCTATATCTCTCTCCATGTTTGTTAAAGATGGGTCACAAGGTCAGTTTCAGATTCAAATTGTTATAGCAATGGTTCAAAATTCTCAAAGGCCTTTAAACAAGTTTTCACCTTTATTATCAATAGCTGTAATTGATGAAGTGGTGTAACACACTATGTTAGGATCTTACTAATCCATGTGGTTTTAATTTGATCATTTGGTTGCTTCCTACTGTTGGTTTGACATATTATAGCTTTTTTATTGCAGGGGGTGGTAATGACACCATGCCTATGGGTGTTGGATAGAAAGAATCTTTTGATAAGTGATTGAGAAAATATTTAGAATTTAAAGAGATAAATTAACAAGTTTAAGAAAATGAAAGCTTTGGGTAGAAATTTAGAAATTTCACATATTAACTTTTTTTGAATATCTTTCCTTGGTTACATATACAAGAGAAAATTGTTATTTATAGCTTCTAAAGTATAAATTTTTTAATATATGTTAATCACACTTTAAAAAAAAAAAACATATGTTAATCCTAAATCTAGAGTGTTTTACTTTAATATCTAGATTATTTTGTTATAATTATGTAAAGAAATCTCTATATATTTATTTTCTACTATTCTTTAGAATTTTTTAAGGAGGTGTTCTATTGCTTTTTTAAAACACCTCTTCTTAAACTTGATTTAGCTACTCCAAGTAAACTTTTCATTTTGATAAAGGCTTTGCGCTTGAGTGGCTTGGTAAAGATGTCAGCTCCTTGATCATTTTTCTTTACGTACTCCAACTATACATCCATCTTGGTAACACATTCTGTGGTAACACAACCCGGCAAACTATACCGCGGTCGTGTCCCACTACATACTCTAAGTCCGGTTTCTATACTTAGCCAAATTTTAACTTTTTCTTTATACTTATCAAAACACAGTGGATTATTAAACACCTCATTTCATTCATTTAACTTGCATAAATCACTTAAACAGGATTCAGGGATATCATAAACAAAACACCTTGGTTCGCTAACGATTACAAACGATCATCTAGCAACCTAACGGTCAAACACCAAAGCCATAAGACAAAGCACAACGTCTTAAACATAAATTAAACCCAATCCCAATCCATCTATATCAATCACTGCCGCCTGGTCTTCTCCTCCCCCCCCCCCTACTGCTTAGTACCTGCACACTCAATTTAACTATTTTAACTATTATTTTATTCGAATAATATGAAAGATTAATTTTTTCATAAAATTCAATTTTGCTTTGCATTAAAGAATGATTCACGAGTCATGATAAACAAATAATGTTTATATATTTATTTTACATATTCTCGTGTATGAAAGACTTTTTATTATTTTAAAATTTTTATGAGAGATTATAATAACAGGATTTTTAGTTTGATATTCACAATTAAACATCTGAAGAATCCGCGGTCGACTTGCATTACATGCTTTTTAAATTTTTATTTATTTTTTTTTCAGTTGATCACCATCCTTGGTCAGCAATATAACACATACATATAGAGTTATAGAATACTTTGCAATGTATTAAAAAACATAACGCGTGGATGAACGTGCCATATACCAGATCGTGAAAGTATTGCAATGTAATGTATGTGAAGGACATGACATTATTACTTTATCTAGTAGTAATGCAATAGCTTAGGGTTTTAATGGTTTCTGATTTCTTCTTCCCCAATTTAGGTGGTGTCGAGAATCACATCTATATCTCTCTCCATGTTTGTTAAAGATGGGTCACAAGGTCAGTTTCAGATTCAAATTGTTATAGCAATGGTTCAAAATTCTCAAAGGCCTTTAAACAAGTTTTCACCTTTATTATCAATAGCTGTAATTGATGAAGTGGTGTAACACACTATGTTAGGATCTTACTAATCCATGTGGTTTTAATTTGATCATTTGGTTGCTTCCTACTGTTGGTTTGACATATTATAGCTTTTTTATTGCAGGGGGTGGTAATGACACCATGCCTATGGGTGTTGGATAGAAAGAATCTTTTGATAAGTGATTGAGAAAATATTTTAGAATTTAAAGAGATAAATTAACAAGTTTAAGAAAATGAAAGCTTTGGTAGAAATTTAGAAATTTCACATATTAACTTTTTTTGAATATCTTTCCTTGGTTACATATACAAGAGAAAATTGTTATTTATAGCTTCTAAAGTATAAATTTTTTAATATATGTTAATCACACTTTAAAAAAAAAAACATATGTTAATCCTAAATCTAGAGTGTTTTACTTTAATATCTAGATTATTTTGTTATAATTATGTAAAGAAATCTCTATATATTTATTTTCTACTATTCTTTAGAATTTTTTAAGGAGGTGTTCTATTGCTTTTAAACACCTCTTCTTAAACTTGATTTAGCTACTCCAAGTAAACTTTTCATTTTGATAAAGGCTTTGCGCTTGAGTGGCTTGGTAAAGATGCAGCTCCTTGATCATTTTTCTTTATGTACTCCAACTATACATCCATCTTGGTAACACATTCTGTGGTAACCCAACTCGGCAAACTATACTGCGGTCATGTCCCACTACATACTCTAAGTCCGGTTTCTATACTTAGCCAAATTTTAACTTTTTCTTTATACTTATCAAAACACAGTGGATTATTAAACAACTCATTTCATTCATTTAACTTGCATAAATCACTTAAACAGGATTCAAGGATATCATAAACAAAACACCTTGGTTCGCTAACGATTACAAACGATCATCTAGCAACCTAACGGTCAAACACCAAAGCCATAAGACAAAGCACAACGTCTTAAACATAAATTAAACCCAATCCCGATCCATCCATATCAATCACTGCCGCCTGGTCTCCCTCCCCCCTACTGCTTAGTACCTGCACACTCAAGAAGAGAAGCATAAGTATTTCATAAATACTTAGTGAGTACGGTCATCCCATAACACGTGGTCAATGCCAAACAAGCAATCATACTTTCGGTTTCAACATTCCACACAGTCAATTAGCAATAGACATAACACTTATATCAAATGGCCATGATCATCTAACCTAACCAACCAAGTTCAATCCCTTTTTAAGACCCATGACTACTTCAGCGAGAATCCCACATCCCCTAAGCTAGTACATGATCCGGATTACCCTGAGGTTAGCTAGACATCATCTATGCCACGGTAAACACCTTATTATATCACACAACATGAAAATCACACAATCAAACATGCAAACATTCAACCCTAGCAATCCTACGGTTCTAGACAGCAACCACAGTCACACACTCACCTTAAACAAGGCTGGAAACAGATTGGTCAGAAGAAATCCCGATGAAATCTGCGTGAAAACGAAGATATCCGATCACCCTAGGATCTCTAGGCTGTCCGTACGATCTGATCCCTTTCCCCTTGGTTATCTCTCGATCTGTTCACCTCTCTCCGAGCCCAATTCTGTTTACCCTCGGAAACCCCACAAAACAAGACTATTAGCTCGAGGTTATCCGATGAAAACTCAACACTTAGGGAAATATCTGATCGCTTACCAATTTATCTCAGCGATGGTCGGATCTGCTCGGCGATAACCTGATCTCTCTCGGATGTCCTCGGGATAAACTGTTTTTCTTAGGGTTTTCTCTCGACTAAACTCTCTCTTTGCTTTATTCAGCTCAAATAAACGCAACACCCTCGAGTTAAGTCTCAAAAATCCTTATATACTCGCAAAACCCTAGGCAACTCAGACTTAACCGACGTTTTCCTGGTTCTAGTAGGATTTATCCCGGTCTGATTCGATTCTCTTGGCTATTCCCTGTATCGGCTGACCATCCACGCGATATCCATCAAAAATAGCCGACCAAACACTTGGCCCACGGCCCAAATCCCTTCCCACTCGGATAAACCGCCATTATCCGAGGTGTTTTCCATTTTTCACCCGGATATTCCCTTCTCTCTCGGACAACACGTCCCACCTCGGCTAATCCTCTATTTCTCTCGGAGGTTTTCCTTTTTCCCTCGGAGACAGTCCACTAACACTCGGACTAACCTCCCAGACTCTCGGATAAATGCCACTGCACCAGGATAAATCCCATTTTCCACGGACTGGACCCTCTTTCCCTCGGATATGGTCCATCCGGCTCGGCTATCCAGCCAACCATCCGACTATTTCCTCGGTGATCGCCCTGACCATAGTCCGAACCTCCATTTCCCAGCCAATATCCGACCCTTGGCTCGATCATTCCTCAGACAACGCCCTGTCCAGCTCGATCATTCCGAATTCTCTCGGATACGGATGCTACAACTCTCCCCCACCCGTTCTGGATTCGTCCTCGAATCCGACTCGTCCGTTTGCAACTTGTCAAACCATTTAGGATACTCAGCCTTCATCCTAGCCTCATTTTCCCAAGTAACCTGTTCCTGTCCGTCGCAGTCCCATACGACCTGAACCATTTTGACCAGCTTCCCACGCTTAGTCTCTTCCTTCATGTCTGTCACCCGAACAGGCCTAGCCACTACTGCAAGGTCCTCTTGCAAGTCTGCTGGCGGCTCCTCTATAACCGTTTCCCGCTCGGTTATGTGCTTCCTTAGTTGCGACACATGGAATACATTATGGAACGCTCCCATTTCCGATGGCAAGTCCAGCTTGTAAGCCACTGCGCCAACTCTTTCCAGTATCTAGTACGGTCCCATGTACCTCGGACTCAACTTGGCATACTTAGCTGCCCTGTCTGTTCCCTTATAAGTCTGTGCCTTTAGATAAACCATATCACCCACACTGAACTCCAAATCCCTGCGACGCTTGTCCGCATAACTTTTCTGCCTGTCCATAGCCTCTTTCAGCTTAACCATTAAAAATCTGATCTTTTCTGTAGTAGCCTCGACCACTGCTGGCCCCATTACGCTACGCTCCCCCACTTGTATCCAACACAATGGTGTCCTACACGGCCTGCCAAACAACGCCTCATACGGAGACATCTCAATGCTCCTTTGGTAACTATTGTTGTATGCAAATTCAGCCAACGGCAAGTAGTCTTCCCAACTACCACCCCAGTCTTATACACACGCCCCCAACATGTCCTCCAGTGTCCTGATCGTCCGTTCTGACTGTCCATCAGTCTGAGGATGATATGCTGTACTCATGTGCAACCACGTTCCACACGCTTCCTGGAATTCTTTCCAGAACCTTGAAGTAAACTTCAAATCACGATCTGAGATGATACTCACTGACACTCCATGTAACCTCACGATCTGATCAATGTACATATCCACCAACTTTGGTACTCTATCCATTTTTTTCATAGGTAAGAAGTGAGCAGACTTGGTCAAACGATCCACAATGACCCATACTCCGTCATGCAACTTCTTAGTCTTTGGTAAACCCAACAAAAAGTCCATGGTGATCATGTCTCATTTCCATTCCGGCATTGACAATGTTTGCAACAACCCACTCGGAAACTGATGTTCTGCCTTAACTAATTGGCACGTCTCACATCCAGCTACCCACTTAGGCATATCACGTTTCATCCCAACCCAATGATAGTACCGTTTAAAATCCTGATACATCTTGGTCATCCCCGGATGAACAGAAAACCTTGACTGATGTGCCTCCTTAAGGATCTCATCCTTTAATTCCTTAACATCCGGTACACATAACTGTCCGTTCACAACAATGGTCCCATTGTTTGAAGTTTGGTATTCCGTCTTATCATTCTGTGACATCTTGTTCAGATTCTCATTCTGCTCCTGAGCAATCCGAATCCTAGTCAACAAGTCAGCTCTATCCGCAGCTTCCAAACCCAACGGTTTAACCCCTTCTGTTATTGCATTCAGCTGCAATGTCCTTAGCATGTTCACAATGCTCCCAACATTCCGTTCTGATGATATGCTAGCTCTCCTCCTGCTCAGCTTTTCTGCCTGTACATAGCCTCTTTCAGCTTAACCATTAAAAATCTGATCTTTTCTGTAGTAGCCTCGACCAATGCGGGCCCCATTATGCTACGCTCCCCCACTTGTATCCAACACAATGGTGTCCTACACGGCCTGCCAAACAACACCTCATACGGAGACATCTCAATGCTCCTTTGGTAACTATTGTTGTATGCAAATTCAGCCAACGGCAAGTAGTCTTCCCAACTACCACCCCAGTCCTATACACACGCTCTCAACATGTCCTCGAATGTTCTGATCGTCCGTTCTGACTGTCCAGCAGTCTGAGGATGATATGCTGTACTCATGTGCAACCGCGTTCCACACGCTTCCTGGAATTCTTTCCAGAACCTTGAAGTAAACTTCGGATCACGATCTGAGATGATACTCACTGGCACTCCATGTAACCTCACGATCTGATCAATGTACATATCCACCAACTTTGGTACTCCATCCGTTTTTTTCAGAGGTAAGAAGTGAGCAAACTTGGTCAAACGATCCACAATGACCCATACTCCGTCATGCAACTTCTTAGTCTTTGGTAAACCCAGCACAAAGTCCATGGTGATCATGTCCCATTTCCATTCCGGCATTGGCAACGTTTGCAACAACCCACTCGGAAACTGATGTTCTGCCTTAACCAATTGGCACGTCTCACATCCAGCTACCCACTTAGCCACATCACGTTTCATCCCAACCCAATGATAGTACCGTTTAAAATCCTGATACATCTTGGTCATCCCCGGATGAACAGAAAACCTTGACTGATGTGCCTCCTTAAGGATCTCATCCTTTAATTCCTTCACATCTGGTACACATACCCGTCCGTTCACAACAATGGTTCCATTGTTTGAAGTTTGGTATTCCGTCTTATCATTCTATGACATCTTGTTCAGATTCTCATTCTGCTCCTGAGCAATCCGAATCCTAGTCAACAAGTCAGCTCTATTCGCAGCTTCCAAACCCAACGGTTCAACCCCTTCTGTTATTGTATTCAGCTGCAATGTCCTTAGCATGTTCACAATGCTCCCAACATTCCATTCTGATGATACGCTAGCTCTCCTCCTGCTCAACTTTTCTGCCTGTCCATAGCCTCTTTCAGCTTAACCATTAAAAATCTAATCTTTTCTGTAGTAGCATCGACCACTGCTGGCCCTATTACGCTACGCTCCCCCACTTGTATCCAACACAATGGTGTCCTACACGGCCTGCCAAACAACGCCTTATACGGAGACATCTCAATGCTCCTTTGGTAACTATTGTTGTATGCAAATTCAGCCAACGGCAAGTAGTCTTCCCAACTACCACCCGAGTCCTATACACACGCTTTCAACATGTCCTCGAATGTCCTGATCGTCCGTTCTGACTGTCCAGCAGTCTGAGGATGATATGCTGTACTCATGTGCAACCGCGTTCCACACGCTTCCTGGAATTCTTTCCAGAACCTTGAAGTAAACTTCGGATCACGATCTGAGATGATACTCACTGGCACTCCATGTAACCTCACGATCTGATCAATGTACATATCCACCAACTTTGGTACTCCATCCGTTTTTTTCATAGGTAAGAAGTGAGCAAACTTGGTCAAACGATCCACAATGACCCATACTCCGTCATGCAACTTCTTAGTCTTTGGTAAACCCAGCACAAATTCCATGGTGATCATGTCCCATTTCCATTCCGGCATTGGCAACGTTTGCAACAACCCACTCGGAAACTGATGTTCTGCCTTAACCAATTGGCACGTCTCACATCCAGCTACCCACTTAGCCACATCACGTTTCATCCCAACCCAATGATAGTACCGTTTAAAATCCTGATACATCTTGGTCATCCCCGGATGAACAGAAAACCTTGACTAATGTGCCTCCTTAAGGATCTCATCCTTTAATTCCTTCACATCTGGTACACATACCCGTCCGTTCACAACAATGGTTCCATTGTTTGAAGTTTGGTATTCCGTCTTATCATTCTGTGACATCTTGTTCAGATTCTCATTATGCTCCTGAGCAATCCGAATCCTAGTCAACAAGTCAGCTCTATCCGGAGCTTCCAAACCCAACGGTTCAACCCCTTCTGTTATTGCATTCAGCTGCAATGTTCTTAGCATGTTCACATTGCTCCCAACATTCCGTTCTGATGATACGCTAGCTCTCCTCCTGCTCAACTTTTCTGCCTGTCCATAGCCTCTTTCAGCTTAACCATTAAAAATCTGATCTTTTCTGTAGTAGCCTCGACCATTGCTTGCCCCATTACGCTACGCTCCCCCACTTGTATCCAACACAATGGTGTCCTACACGGTCTGCCAAACAACGCCTCATACGGAGACATCTCAATGCTCTTTTGGTAACTATTGTTGTATGCAAATTCAGCCAACGGCAAGTAGTCTTCCCAACTACCACCCCAGTCATATACACACGCTCTCAACATGTCCTCCAGTGTCCTGATCGCCCGTTCTGACTGTCCATCAGTATGAGGATGATATGCTGTACTCATGTGCAACCGCGTTCCACACACTTCCTGGAATTCTTTCCAGAACCTTGAAGTAAACTTCGGATCACGATCTGAGATGATACTCACTGGCACGCCATGTAACCTCACGATCTGATCAATGTACATATCCACCAACTTTGGTACTCCATCCGTTTTTTTCATAGGTAAGAAGTGAGCAGACTTGGTCAAACGATCCACAATGACCCATACTCCGTCATGCAACTTCTTAGTCTTTAGTAAACCCAACACAAAGTCCATGGTGATCATGTCTCATTTCCATTCTGGCATTGGCAACGTTTGCAACAACCCACTCGGAAACTGATGTCTGCCTTAACCAATTGGCAGGTCTCACATCCAGCTACCCACTTAGCCACATCACGTTTCATCCCAACCCAATGAAAGTACCGTTTAAAATCCTGATACATCTTGGTCATCCCCGGATGAACAGAAAACCTTGACTGATGTGCCTCTTTAGGGATCTCATCCTTTAATTCCTTAGCATCCGGTACACATACCCGTCCGTTCACAACAATCGTCCCATTGTTTGAAGTTTGGTATTCTGTCTTATCATTCTGTGACATCTTGTTCAGATTCTCATTCTGCTCCTGAGCAATCCGAATCCTAGTCAACAAGTCAGCTCTATCCGTAGCTTCCAAACCCAACGGTTCAACCCCTTCTGTTATTGCATTCAGCTGCAATGTCCTTAGCATGTTCACAATGCTCCTAACATTCCGTTCTGAGGATACACTAGCTCTCCTCCTGCTCAATGCATCCGCCACCAAGTTGGCCTTCCCTGGATGGTATGCTATCTCCAAATCATAGTCCGCTACCAACTCCATCCATCTACGCTGTCTAAAGATCAAATCCGCTTGAGTAAAGATATACTTTAAACTCTTATGGTCCGTGTATATCTGCACCTTCTCCCCATACTAGTAAGACCTCCATATCTTAAGTGCAAATACCACAACCGCCATCTCTAAATCATGCGTAGGATAATTTTCTTAATGCTTCCGTAGCTGCCGCGAAGCATAAGCTATCACCTTACCATTCTGCATCAGGACACACCCTAGCCCTTTTCTTGATGCATCCGTGTATACCACGTATGGCTCACCCGGTTCTGGTAATGTCAATACTGGTGCACTAGTGAGTAACTCCTTTAACTTTGAGAAGCACTCTTCACACTCGTCCGTCCAGACATACTCCACGTCCTTACCAGTCAGCTTTGTCATTGGCTGAGCCATGCTTGCAAAACCTTTGACAAACCGCCTGTAATAACCAGCTAGCCCCAGAAAACTCCTTATCTCTGTAGCGTTCTCTGGTCTGGGCTAATCCGCAATGGCCTGAATCTTCTCTGGGTCCACGAACACTCCCTTATCCGAAACAATGTGACCCAAGAACCCTATATGCCGTTGCCAAAAGCTACACTTACTGAGCTTGGCATATAACTTCTGTTCTCGCAACTTCTCCAGAACAGTCTTCAAATGACTTCTATGTCCTGCCATCTCAGCTGGCGCCATCCGGTATGGTGCTTTGGACAATGGAGCTGTCCCCAGCTCAAGTTCAATCGTGAACGGATCTGAACGAGCTGGTGGCAGTCCAGCCAATGCCTGAAAGACATCCTCAAATTCTTGCACCACCGGTATACTGCCCAAGTCAACGTCCGGTCCTCCTTCTGTAGTAGTGATCGTTACTAGATACGCCTCACAACCCTTCTCTATCAGCCGTTCTGCTTGAATAGCTGAAACCACCAAACTTCCTGAGGTTGGTCTCACTCCCTGATAAACCAAGACCTCTCCGTCTCTCTCAAACCGCACCCTTTCACGGTGACAATCCAAGTGAGCTTTGTGCTTGCCTAACCAGTCCATTCCCAAAATGACATCGTAGGACTTAACTCTACAGATCACTAGGTCCGCTGGCATGTTCACTTCGCCAAACATCACTGGAACATTCTTGACGTTCCTAGTGAAAACATCACTTGGCCTCCAGTCGCCTGAACCAATCCAAAGTCCTCTCCAGGTTCCTTCTGGAACTGCCCCTTTCCGATCATATTCGGACTAACAAAACAATGACTCGCTCCCGAGTCAAACAGAACATGGGTTTCAACCTCACCCATTAGCAAGGTCCCTACACATTCATTCCCTAGAATGCTAAGACTCTATACTAACACACATCACGCAAAAGCAATTTACGAAAACCCTATGTACCACACGTACCAGTAATCGGATGAGAAGTGCTCGGTTCCTCGGCTGCTGCTGCACTCGTTGTGTACACCCTCGGCATAATGGCATGTCTCTTGGCCTGTGATGCAAGCGCCTCTCCTGCTCTTTTCCCTTGAGCCACGGCTTGCTCCACCTCTCCTGCCTTAGGACACTCACGCTTGAAATGTCCTGGTTCTCCACAACCGTACCAAACCTGAACCACACTGTCACTGCCGGACACACGAACCACTTGCAGATCCTCCTCCGGACAGTCTCGTACCCGATGCTCTAAGCTCCCGCACCTGTGGCATCCACTACCACCGCGTCTACACTCGCCAACGTGAGCCTTGCCACACTTGCTGCACACGCTGCGTCCCCCAGATCCTTTGTTTGGTACTCCTTTCCCAAACTTCCGGTTCTGTCCACTAGACTGACCCGCCTTGGTCACGGCTGTACTAGCCCGAACTGTCATCAAAGCAGCTTCCGCCTATCCTGACTCCAACAATGCTGCCTTCTCAACAAGCTCAGCAACTGTTCTGAAGTCACAGACAACACATCCGTTCCTTAGCTCAACTCGCAGTCTGCTCATAAACCTACGAATCAGCTTTTCCTCCGTGTCAAACTCATGAGACAAATACTTCCTTAGCTGGTTAAACTGAGTCTCATGCTGCCTCACTGTAAGAGTCCCCTGACTAAGGTACAGAAACGCCTTCTCTAACTCGTTGTAAGCTTCCTGTGGGAAGTACTTACTCCTGAACATCGCTGAAAACGTCTCATATGAACAATTCGCATTCACCAGCCTTCCAACGATTCCTTTCCACCACGTGTGTGCATCACCCTCCAAGCAGTGCACGGCTATGTCTCTCTTATAACCCTCTGGACAACGGATAGACTCAAAATTCCGTTCAAGTCTCATCCTCCACTCATCTGCCTCAATCGGTGTAGAACCTCCAACAAAGAACTTGGTTCCCAACCGCACCATGTGATCCAGAACCTTGAGGTAACTCGGAACCCTCTCCACTTGGTCCGCTTCCTCACCAATCACATCCGCATTAACCCCCACCGGTGGTACTACATGTGGTGCTGCTGCAACCACCGGAGCAGGAGCCACCGTATGCAGTCTAGCTTGTACCTGTGCCAACATCCCAAGCACAGCCTCTAACCCCACTGGTGCTACATTCGCAGCAACCCCAGCTGCACCCGCAGCATTCCTTGCCACGTTCTCGGCATCCACAACATTCCTTGCTGCCACCTCGACTGCCACTCTAGCCGCCTCATTTGCAACCGCAGCTGCCTTTCTCTCGGCTTTACTTGCCCTCTCAGCAACATCCCCGTTTACTGAGTTCACAGACCCAGCAGCCTGGTTGTCCCCATTGTTTCTCACAGTTCTTCTGGTATCAACAATCTGCAAGTACAATAATGCCAGTTAGCCAAAGCTAACTCAAAACGTGTTTCACAACACCACACAAACAACTTACCGCGAGACCCTGGCAATGAAGAATGGATCGGACCCCCTTAAACCCCAAACAAGTAAACAACAGCACTCACCAACAATCATTCCTAGAAGCATTAAAACGCTCTGATACCAACTTGTGGTAACCCAACTCGGCAAACTATACTGCGGTCATGTCCCACTACATACTCTAAGTCCGGTTTCTATACTTAGCCAAATTTTAACTTTTTCTTTATACTTATCAAAACACAGTGGATTATTAAACAACTCATTTCATTCATTTAACTTGCATAAATCACTTAAACAGGATTCAAGGATATCATAAACAAAACACCTTGGTTCGCTAACGATTACAAACGATCATCTAGCAACCTAACGGTCAAACACCAAAGCCATAAGACAAAGCACAACGTCTTAAACATAAATAAAACCCAATCCCGATCCATCCATATCCATCACTGCCGCCTGGTCTCGCCCCCCCACTGCTTAGTACCTGCACACTCAAGAAGAGAGACATAAGTATTTCATAAATACTTAGTGAGTACGGTCATCCCGTAACACCTGGTCAGTACCAAACACGCAATCATACTTTTGGATTCAACATTCCACACAGTCAATTAGCAATAAACATAACACTTATATCAAACGGCCATGATCATCTAACCTAACCAACCAAGTTCAATCCCTTTTTAAGACCCATGACTACTTCAGCGAGAATCCCACATCCCCTAAGCTAGTACATGATCCGGATAACCCTGAGGTTAGCTAGACATCATCTATGCCACGGTAAACACCTTATTATATCATAACATGAAATCGCTTATCAGTTCTAAACACACAACATGAAAATCACACAGTCAAACATGCAAACATTCAACCCTAGCAATCCTACGGTTCTAAACACCAACCACAGTCACGCACTCACCTTAAACAAGGCTGGAAACAGATTGGTCAGAAGAAATCCCGATGAAATCCGCATGGAAACGAAGATATCCGATCACCCTAGGAATCTTTCGGTTGTCCGTACGATCCGATCCCTTTCCCCTCGATTATCTCTCGATCTGTTCACCTTTCTCCGAGCCAAACTCTGTTTACCCTCGGAAACCCCACAAAACAAGGCTATCAGCTTGAGGTTATCCGATGAAAACTCAACACTTAGGGAAATATCCGATCGCTTACCAATTTATCTCGGCGATGATCGGATCTGCTCGGCGATAACTTGATCTCTCTCGGATGTCCTCGGGATAAACTATTTTTCTTAGGGTTTTCTCTCCTACAAAACTCTCTCTTTGCTTTATTCAGCTCAAATAAACGCAACACCCTCGAGTTAAGTCTCAAAAATTCTTATATACTCGCAAAATCCTAGGCAATTCGGACTTAACCGACGTTTTCCTGGTTCCAATAGGATTTATCTGGGTCCGATTCGATTCTCTCGGCTATTCCCTGTACCGGCTGACCATCCACGCGATAACCATCAAAAATAGCCGACCAAACACTTGGCCCACGGCCCAAATCCCTTCCCACTCGGATAAACCGCCCTTATCCGAGGTGTTTTCCATTTTTCATTCAGATATTCCTTTTTCTCTCGGACAACACATCCCACCTCGGCTAATCCTCTATTTCTCTCGGAAGTTTTCCTTTTTCCCTTGGAGACAGTCCACTGACACTCAGACTAACCTCTGAGACTCTCGGATAAATCCCACTGCACCGGGATAAATCCCATTTTTCACGGACTGGACCCTCTATCCCTCGGATATGGTCCATCCGGCTTGGCTATCCAGCCAACCATCCGACTATTTCCCCGGTCATCGCCCTGACCATAGTCTGAACCTCCATTTCCCAGCCAAAATCCGACCCTTGGCTCGATCATTCCTCGGACAACGCCCTGTCCAGCTCGATCATTCTGAATTCTCTCGGATACAGATGCTACACATTCTCTAATGTAATGATACTGAATGTTGATGTGCTTACTTTGATCATGAAAGCCGAAATTCTTTGCCAAAGCTATTGCTGACTTGTTTTCCACAAAGATCTTCACCGGCTCCTCTTGTGGCAAACTCAACTTCTTTAATAAGTTTCATAACCGAATAGCATAGCAAACACATGAAGTAGCCGCTACATACTCCACTTCACAAGTAGAGAGGGTGAAAGTCAGTTGCTTCTTTGACATACATGTGAATATTGTTTCTCCAATGAAAAACACAATAACATTTGTGCTTTTCTGATCATCTACGTCTCCACCCCAGTCGTTGTCGTTATATCCAACAAGCTTGTAATCATTATAAACAGAGTAATATAAACCAAAGTGTATGGTACCTTTGATATAGAAAATGATCCTCTTAGCTGCCTTGAAATAAGTGGTTGTCGGATGCTCCATATGTTGGCTCACAACTCCAACTGCATAATATGCCAAAACTTGTACACGTTATGTAACGTAGGCTTCCAACCAAACTCTTAAAGAGTGTTGGATCCACACTCTTTCCTTCTTCTTGCTTTGATAGCTTGGCTCCATATTCCATTGGAGTACAAACTGGATTCGAGTAATCCATGTTTAACTTCTTCATCACTTCTTTAACATAACCTTCTTGAGTAATGAATATTCTATTGTCTTTTAGTTTCAGTGAAATTCCAAGGTAGTAAGGCATCAATCCAATATCACTCATCTCGAAATTCTTCGTCATCTTCTTCTTAAATTTCTCGAACATACTTAAATTGTTGCCTTTGAATATCAAGTCATCTACAAAAAACCATGCAATCAATATATCAGTGTTCTGTGTTTTGATATACAGTGCATGCTCATGAAGACTAACTCCTTGAAATACTTATCAATTAGAGTATTCCAAGCTCTTAGTGCTTGTTTCAACCCATAAAGCACCTTCTTTAACTTTAAGACTTTATCTTCTTCACCTTTGACTATGTAGCATTGTGGTTGCTTAATGTAAATTTCTTCTTTAAGATCTCCATTTAAGAAGGTTGATTTGACATCCATTTGATGTATCCTCCACCTATTTTAGGCTGCTAATGAAATCAATAGTCTAACTATTTCTAATCGAACAATGATATATCATGGTTTTTGTAGTTTTTAACCATGGTATCAGTCCTTTTTATTGAGTTTTTTGGTCTTTTTAGAGTCCTCGTAGAGTAATTGCAGGTTATAGCATGACTGGAGCATAATTTGAGGTTTTGGAGCTTTTTGGAGCATTGTAAGATCCATTCCCGAAGTTAGCATCTCAGAAGCGTTGTTCTGCACTGAGTGACGACCGTCACCACTTATGGGTGACGCTTGTCACCCTCATCTGAAGAAAATCGCGACTTATTTAAAAAAATGGAGAAGATATTGCAGTTTTGGCCCAGAAGTTCCAGTATTTACAAGAAGACCACAGCTTGTGTTTTGGCCTGTATATATTATGTTTTCATCCATTGTTGGCTTTTATCTAGTATCTTAGATTTTAGAATTCAGAGAGCTTAAGAGAGAGTTTTATTCAGAGCTTTTGGGGAGAGAGATCCTGTACTCTTTGGAGAAGATTTCGAACCCCTTTATCTTTTATTATATTCTTCTAATGCAGTTTTATTCAGCTATGTTTTGTGTCTTCATGATCATGTCTGAGTAATCTGTTAGTTAAGTTAGGGCTTTTCAAAGGTTGATGAAGAGTTTGTAGAATCGCTAATCTGTTAGGAATGTCTTTTGGTTCTTCATATGTGCTTGCATTCAAACCGATTTCTTAGACACATCATCTGGATTTTGAAACCCTAGGTTGTTTAATAGATGTGAGAACATTGTTAATCACCTGAACTAGTATTAGATGAGCAAAACGCCTATTTGCAAAGAGATTTGACTTAGGAGTTTTGTGAACAATTGAACCTGATCATTACTGCATGTTTAGGTTGTTAGAGTTTGCAAAGAGATTTGAAACTCTGTGATTTAGACATAGATAACTTCTGCAATGAGAATTGATTAGTTATACCTTTGCGATTCATGTTTAAGACGGTTTTAATTCATTCCTGATTACATGCATTCTACACTCTCGGATTCAACCTTCAAATTGACCTGACTTAGCGCTTTTAGTTTCATGAATCTTAGATAAATCAATAATCGCCTGCTTTCATTGTTTTCACTGCTTAGCCTAGCCCGAATCTATAATTGCTAGTGTAGTTTACTTAATCCCTTGAGATTTGATAACCTCCGATCAAGCAACCGATATATCATGGTTTTTATGGTTTTTAACCATGATATAAGGTCTTTTTATTAAGTCTTTTTGGCCTTTTTAGAATCATATTAGAGTCTTTGCAGGTTAAACCATGATTGGAGAACAATTTGAGGTTTTGGAGCTTTTTGGATCACAGCAAGAATCAATCCCGAAGGAAGCAACTCAGAAGGCTTTTGCTGCACTGGTGACGATTGAAGCAAAGGTTTTTGGTGCCCTTGTTTTTACTTCAAAGTATTCATAATCACCAAAACAGATGTAGTATAAGGTCTTAGGTGTCAAACACACTTGTGGATCTTGAGATACAAATAATGTTGTAAGCTAAGACTAAGCAATGAATTCAAAGCAATAACTAAGCAAGAACTAAATAAGAAATAAGCAATACTAAGCAAGATGATCTTAAGACAATTAATTAAAAGCAAGAATCAAGGTTCTAAGCATTTGTGGGATTAATGGTTTTCAAGAATGACAAAGGAGATTTCCAGCAAAGGTAAACATCAAGCATTCATAAGCAAGCATTTCTCAATGTTGTACTCCTAAACAAAGTATCCAAAAGGAATCAGCTTGGCATCAATAAGCAATTCATATTCAATATGATTGAAGTGTCAAACCCACTTGTGATGACGTATTCTTCAACCGTGTGCATAAATATCAGAACCATTCTAGCCTAAGAGAAGTACTAAGCAAGCAAATTTTCTCTAACTCAAACAAGAATTCAGATCAATCTATCAATCTTGTGAACCATATAGGGATCTAGTTAGCTAAGCACTAATCAAGAATATGGACTATAGCACACAGTTGCAAAACCCTAACAATGCTAAGCAATGAAGAGTAATTAAACAAATGCAAGATCTTTCAATGCATACTATCTAACCATCAAGCAAGAATCTCAAAACCAACACTATCTAGCCCTAAGTGAATCATCTAGCAAGGTGAACTATCAATTTGATGTCACTGAACAAAGGAAACATAGACCAAGCTAAACTATCAAACAAATAAGCAAACCATGCATAGAGATGAGATATCAAGCCATCTAGTGAACCATATGCATCAATTAATACCATATTCAATAAAAAAAAAAGCAAGCTTTATGAACAAGAGAAGAAGACAACAGAGAACAAATTAATCAAGCCTAATCACCCCTTAATCACATCTTAATCACCATTTTCCCTATTTAGAACCCCTAAATCTAAGGTAAACTACCCACTAATCATCTTTAATCCCATTTGTTTAAAGCTAAACAGGATTAGATGAGATTAAAATGCAAATATAAGAAATATAAACTACCAGGGTGCTAGAAATAAGATCAAGAGACAAGATTAAACCATAAAAGTGCAAACTTTATTAAAGGAAAGGATTATAGAGCAAATCACCCTTTAAGGTTTCTGAACAAGATGAAAAGAGAAAGTTTTTGATAGAAAGACTAAGATAGTATTAAGACATTGTTTTGTGGCTTCTCTTTTATAGTAGGGGGCCAAAAGAAACATAAAAATTGGTCAATGCGTGGATGAGTTGCATCGAGGTTGTACAGACGGTGTTCTGCTCGATGTACAACCTCGATATGGCTCGTGCAGCTCGTATCGTCTTCCTTGCTCGATGCTTGACCTCGATGCAGACCAAAGGCTTAGACTCCTCAAACTGATCCTCTTCCTCACGTCCTGCGGCTTACATCGAGCACACTCCACATAGGTTTTGCTCGATAACCTTGCTCGATATGGACCAGACTTTCAAAAGCTCCTTCTTGAAATCCCATTCGAACATGAGCTGCTTCCATCTCCTTCCCAACTCCAAGAACCTCCAAAAACACCAGAAAATCACCACAAACATGCACATGTATGCAAATTTATGTATCCTTACACTAAATGCGTGCAATGTTGATTCTAAGTGCAAATGAGGCGAAAATGCTAAACTTCCCGGTCTTTAGAGGGGATCCCCAAAGGTGACGCGTCTTTTGTTCTGGCTTTGCCAGCCTCTTTACCCCTTCAGGAGAACCTTATCCTTATAGCGCTGAAAAGAAGGACACCCATCGTTAAAAAGGTCCCAGTCCAATCCGATCATCTCAACACTAAGTTGTCCTCTCACTTTTGCAGCATTTCCGTCTACTATGATTAATCCGAATAATGCTCCTCCTATACGTAAGGAGCATAATAACACCTCCCTATGAGTACTAAAACCTTTTTTTTGGAATGTCCGGGGTCTTAATGACACGGCAAAGCAACAGTCTTTTGTGCATTGGCTGACTAGTCACCAGCCTCTTTTTGGAGCCATTTTGGATCCACACATTAAAGATCACAACCTGAACCACTTCATGTCTACTACTTGTCAGGGTTGGAATTTTACCTCTAATCAGGACTCGGATGAGGATGGCCGTATTATTCTTATTTGGAAGGATACAGTTGATGTTACCATTAAGCTTCTCACCCGTCAGTCCATTACCTGCGAAGTTAAGCTACCTTATGGGGATCAGTTCTATTATACTGCGATTTATGCATCCAATTTAACAGAAGAGAGATCGAACCTATGGGTCAAATTATTGGATGCTTTTCAGTACCTCAAGCTTGATATGTATCCGTGGTTGGTTGGCGGAGATCTAAATCAAATTGTGCACCCTATAGAGCATTCAGATCCTAACGTAAACAGTCTTGATTCACAAATGATGGCCTTAAGATACTGCCTTAATTAGATGGGATTGTTTGATTTGAGCTATCAAGGGCCACTCTTCACTTGGTCAAACTGTCGGCTTTCTTCCCCAATTGCGAAAAAGCTTGATCGTGTTCTTGTGAACATGCAGTTTGTCTCCAACTTTCCTCAAAGTTCAGCTGCTTTCTTGCCTCCTCTAATCTCTGACCATTTCCCCTGTATGCTTAATCAAGCAGTGCCCTTGCCAACGGTTGGAACTCGTCCCTTCAAGTTCTTCAATTACTTAACAAAGCATCTGAGTTTCTTGCAAGTGGTGTTTGATGCTTGGGCTCAACTTGAACTCAGACGTTTTACTCTATCAAATCTCTGTTGGAAGCAAAAACTAATCAGAGGAGCTCTAAAACAACTCAACAGGGATAATTTTTCTCAAAATCAAGTGAGGGTTTCAGAGGCTTACCATCAACTACAAGTAATTTAGATTCAGGCCCTCCAATCTCCTTCTCCTCAGCTATATCTGGATGAGCGTGCTTGCCACGATAAGTGGAACTTCCTGCGGGTAATTGCGGAAATGTAATTCAAGCAAAAATCACGAATAAACTGGCTCAGATTGGGTGATCAGAATACATCTTACTTCCACAAAGTTGCTCAGGTGCAGACAAGCTATAATTCGGTCCGGTCCTTCATTTTAAGTAATAGTTTGATCATTAACGACCCTCTGGCTAATAGTTTAATATTTTAAGTAATAGTTTGATCATGCTATAAACTAGTTTAAGTCCATCATTGCCCTGGATTGCTATGGCTCTGCTATCACTGAGTCGCTTCCCAGTTGGTTCTTGGATCTGCTGCATTACCAATGCTACCATGCCCAAGTTGTGTCTTTAACTCTATTGCATACAGCGGAGGAAATCACTAGGGTCATGTTCAAACTAAACCCAAATAAATCTCCTGGTCCTGATGGTTTTACATCCGGCTTCTACAAAGCTGCTTGGGGTTTTCTAGGTGAAGAAGTTACCTGCTCTATTAGGGACCTCTTCATCTCGTCTTTTCTGCCCTCCTCTGCTAACTCGACTATTTTGACTCTTGTTCCCAAGTTCCCTGGTGCCTCTAGTATAGCTGACTGCAGGCCTATCGATTGTCTCAGCACAGTCTATAAAGTTGTCTCCCGCCTGCTGGTCAATAGAATCCTGCCAAATCTGCCTTTGCTCCCAACGTTAATCCTGCCAAAACAAACAATGTTTGTTAAGGACATGCTACTTGTTGAAAAGACGGTTCTAGCTGGTGAACTAGTCAATGGTTATCATAAAAATAAATGGCCGAAAAGAATCACAGTAAAGGTGGACATGATATCTCTTGTATTTACACCATTTAGGCTTGCATTTAGTACATGTTTTGGTTCTCTTTTGCATGTTTTTCTTATCTTTTGTCCTATTTTCTTCTCCTTTTAGACTTAGGTTGCATTTAGGACATTGTTTGCATTTTCTATGCATTATGGATGTTTTTAGGTACCTATGGAGCCATAAGGAGCATGGAGAAGCTTTGAGGATGATCCAGGAAGCTAGCTAGACCAAGAGGAGCAAAAGGGACCAAAGCAGATGATATCTGCAGAGCCTATCGAACAAAGCACAAGACCTATCGGTCAGGCCTATCGGTCAGTGAAGTGACTGATAGCAGTGCACCGGTTATATTTCGGTCACCCTATTGGTAATCTTCCATACCCGATAGGATCCCTATCGACCATTCCTATCGGTCACAACTGACCGATAAGAACCCAGTCCGAGCCTGTTTTTATTTACATCTTTACCATTACTTTAGGGCTTCCTTATCTTTTGTATAAATACTCTTTTTCTGGTAATTTCGACAAGTAACCTCATAACACTGTTCATGAGTTTATTTTCTGGGTTTGTAAACAAATTTCTTGCTTTATTTAATTCAAGTTTGTTTTTGCCATTAATTTCTCTCTAATCTCTCTTCTAATCATGATTTGGTGTTAAACATGAGTATTAGTGAGTAGTTTGCTTAGAGATCTTAGATGTGGTAGATTAAGAGGATTTATTGATTGATTAAGGTTTGTTTAGTGTTTAATTTCATGGGTTCCTCTCTATTAATCTGTTTATAAGCTAGATTTGTCTTGACCACACTTATCTAGAATTTAGGCTTTCTCTTATGCTCACCAAGTGTTTGATGAAATGCTGATCTTGTTTGATAGAGGATTTGCTGGCCTTGGCTCAAGAGATTGACTGTTTGAGGAGCATTTTAACATGAATAGAGTTGGTTGCTATTGCTTGCTAGATGTTTTAGCACTAATGAGAGTTAGATCTTTCTAAGGTGTTTAGTAAAGGGCTATTTTACAAGAGATTGGACGTAGCTTGCTTGATTGTGAACTCTATGTCTAGGAACCACCATTTCTAGCTTGTTTACTTGATCAATGCTATTTGAAACAACCTTAGTTAGTCTCTAGATTCCCCAAAATCAATAACCACATCTAGGAACTAGCTTTCTCTTTATTGAATTTCGAATTTGTTAAGTGCTCTGTTTATTTTGCTCTGTTTTCCTTCTTGATCATTGCTAAACTGTCTTCTTTTGAATCCTCTTTGGTGATTGATCATTCTATGTTGTTAGATAAGTTTCTTAGGACTCTTCTTTGCTTTGCTTGACTTATAGATCTCTGCTCACAACTCTTCTGCTTTCAACAAACCCAGTTGGATTGACATAAAACCCTTGCGATACTACAATTGATTAACATAGAGGGGTGATTGACTTGAGACCTAAAAACCTCTGTGTCAATTTGGCGCCGTTGCCATTTGGGTTTTGTGTTTGAAACATTAGAGTTTACAGAATCTTTAAGATCAAGTCTTTAGTTTTATTTGATTACTCACTCCTTTTCAAGTATTTTCATTTCAGATACATGTCTACAAGTAAAGAAGATGCCCTGCTTTGAAACTCCAGGGTACAACAACTTCAACCAAGAGCTTCTGCCTATGAACTACCTTGCAGACAGCTACACCACCCACCCACAGTTTGCACCCACTCCAGCTCACCCTTAAGGTCAATACAACAACTCTACTTATGGTGCAGATGATACCAAGAGCATGCTCACTCAATTCCTCAACTTATAACTCCTAGAAACATTGAAGATGAACCAGGGATTTGCTGAGTTGCATAACAAACTGGACTCTGTTCATGATGAGCTTACCAAGCTTGATGACTGGGATTCAAGGACACAGATCTCAAAAGACAACAGAGGAGTTGACATAGCACCATGCTCCCCAAATATTCTCTCTGAAGCATGTAAGCAAAATCCTCAGGAATTCTGCCACTTACTTACTGAAGAAGATGAAGAATTCAATGATGAAGATGCTTCATTGGAAGAGCTTGGCATTATGCTTCAAGAGTTGCTGTTACATGTGGACATGTTAAGGGCTGAGTATGGGGGGGAGGTCACCCATTCTAACATTGATGATCAAGAAGCTACTGATACTGTAGAGAAGTTCCTCAAAGGACTAGATGACAGCTTGAACAGAGAAGATGAGCAAGAAAGAGAAGCACAAGAAGCTGCTGAGAAGGAATAGGCTGAGAAAGCCTTAGCTGCTCCAAAAGAAGAAGCCAAACCAGAGCTCAGTGAAGCTGACAAAGAACTTGTAGAGGAACACCATGCTTTGATGGTCTTGGCTAGTGAAAATCCTGAAGATCTACAGGGAGTTTATGGTCTTGGCTAGTGAAAATCTTGAAGATCTACAGGGAGCTATATGATCGCCAAGTGGGTAGCTCCTCAAGCAGAAATGAGAAGGTTAAAGCCCCAGAAGTTCAAGCTTACAAATCAAAAGTCATTTACCCCAAAATGCACTTTACAAAAGCTAGGATGGAAGCTCACACAAAGTTCAGGAAAGACATACAAGATGCCGGAATAAAGTTTCCCCATGGAACCACTTTGCTTGAAGTGAAGGATCAGATCAGGTTCCTCAAGGAAGTCTTTGACAAGCTGGAAGTAGTGGAGCCAATTCTTGAAAATGTGGGGGCTAATATGACTAGAAGCAAAGAGCTGAAGACATTGACAAAGCTTCCCAATCCAGGAAAGTTCCTCATTACTTGTGAACTAGAGATGCTAGACAATGTTGGGGTCTTGTGTGATTCAGGATCAACAGTGAATGTCATGTCTCTCCACTTGAGCCAGACTTTAGCAATCAAGAAACTGAACCCATGCAGAGCCTCTATCACCTTTGTGGATAACACCTCAACAAGACCTTTGGGCATGGTGAAGGATTTCCCTCTGAAGATTGGGAATTGCTTAGTGCCAACAGATTTTGTGGTTATGGAGAAGACTTATTCAAGAGAGGTGCCACTTCTTTTAGTAACACCATTCTTGGAAACAGCAGGAGCTCAGCTGGACTTCAAGAGAGGCTCTGTTATTCTAAAAAATGTTGATGAGTTCAAGGTCTACAAAATTGTCTGTCCTTCCATAGTCTTTTGTGGGATGATCATTGAAGAGGAAAGTGAACAACAACAACTTTCGGAGCATGTGCAGCATACTATGGGTTCCACAAGGAGGATCTTGATGAGTCACACTCTCCCTAAGGAGCCAGATCAGAAGCTGGACAATGGGTTGGAACTTGAAGATGGTTTGGATGAGGTTAAGAGTTTAATCACCAAAGAAGTGCAACCTCCAACCACACCAAGTTGTGTCAAAAAGAAGAGGAACAGGAAGTCAGCAAGTGAGAAAAGAAGCTGGTGTCAGTAAGCACATGGGTCTACCAGAAGAAGGAGGCAGGAGCACCAGCTCAATCAACTTCTTATCACTACTATGGTAAGCAAAGTCAAGCTTAGTGACTTTAAACAAGCACACTTGGGAGGTAGTCCCATGGTATCCTTTTGTATATATTATGCTTTCTAGTTTATTTTTATGCTTAGTCAATGTGTATAGAAGCAGGAGTTCAAATTTGGGGTTGAGAAAGTCTTTGAGGGACAAAGAACATGTGCATTCTGGCTGCTATCAATCACCGTATCGGTAAGGACAAGACCGATACAGACCCTATCGGTCATGCTATCAGTCATGATGTGATCGATAGCAGTAGAGCCAGATTGCTCCAGTCAACCTATCGGTAACTTGTGATCGATAAGGAAAGGATTTGCAAGTGAGTGTCCTATTGGTCATACCTATCGATCAGACACAGACCGATAGAAATCCATCGGATATATTTTGGTCAAGTGTATCGATCAGATGGAGACCGATAGGATTCACAGGAAGGTATCGGTCATTGCTTTTGATCACTTGTGATCGATACGCACCCTATCGGTCATTCCTATCGGTCACATTATGACCGATAGCCCCACGAGGTAAGTGCTTCAATTTTCAAAAAACTTTCCCTCCTTTGGTTTGGAGCCAAGGAGGTTTAAATTCAAACTCTGAATCCTTCCTGCCACTTTGCAAAGCTCCTGAGCACTTTTGTTTTTGTCCCCCACTCTTTAGATTCATTTGGTTCCCGCACCAACTTTTGATTCATTTGGTTCGCCCTTTTCCACTCTATATAAACAACAATCTTCTCCTCTTCTCTTCACAATTCATTTCACTACTTCTCTCACATATAGCACAAAATTTTTAGCTCTTTCTCTCTTTTATTTATCTTCTCTAAGTGCTCAGAAGCTTCATCAAGGTTTGCTTCCTCAACTATTCATCTTTTGTTCTTAATCAATGAATGTGCTTATAGTTGATTAATCTATGGTTTTAAGTGCAAGTTTTGTTTAGTTAGATGTTGTGCTTTGGTTTTGCATGGTGGATATGTTTAAATTAAGCAAGTTTACTGTTAAAGCTTTGTTTACTGTTCTTTAATCTTAGTTCTTGCTAGTTTGATAACCCTTTGCATGATCATTTTTTCTTTTGCTTAGAGCCACCATGCTAGGTTCACATGCATGAATATCTTATCTTTATGAACTCTAGCAAGTTTAAACTGTTAGCTTGTGAATTCTTCTTGCTTTGTAGGAGTTTAATCTTGTTTAGTGACTAGATAAACTTCTCTTAGCTTAGAGAAATTCATTTTAAAGCTTTCAGTTATTGGTCTCTCAAACCTTTGTTCTTGTACTTATAGTATCTTCAAGCTTTGATTTTGTAGGTACCATGGGTAAAACAAGAGCAACTGCTGGAAGCAAGGGAAAAGCACATCAGGAGGAAGCACCCACTTCTCCTAGAGCAATAAGGGATAAAGGAAAGGATGCTGCTGCTGAACACTCATCAAAGACTGCTGGAAAGAGACCAGTTGGGGATAAAGGCGCCAAGCAGAAAAAAAAGAACAGAACTGTGGAGGAAGAAGTCCCATACCATGAGCCAAGTGCTAAGGAACTGATGGATGTTTTCAACCAGTGCACCTTCAAGCCAACAAGGTACCTTTGTGCTACCACAATGAAGGCGCTTGGGATCTACATGGACTGCAAGGCAGTATTTGAGCACATGGGACTTCAAGACCTCTTAGCAAAACCGATCACATCCTACCAACAACTCACTTACCAGTTTCTCTCCACTCTCAAGGTGGTCTGGTATGAAGAAAGTGAACTCTCTAATGGAGATGGGTGGATCTCTTTCAGGATTGGCAAGCAGAAGTTAACCCCAACCTTCCTTACTATCGCTGAAGCTCTTGGTCTAAGATCCTACACCCACAAGTGGAACAGGTTTGACATTTCCTTGAAATAACACGCCATGCTGTGGTGCGAAATTGGAGCTGGGAAATACATTACTGGAACAACAAGGAATCAGCACCTGAAGCATCCTGATGTGAGATATGCTCACAAGGCACTTGCAAACACACTCTTTGCAAGGAAGGAGACAACATATCTCACAGAAAAGAAAAGAGACCTGATATACCAAGGGGTGTATGATCTTGTGGGCTCCAGCGCAGATGGGAGACCTCTCCAGCCGCCAAAGGGATATCCTTGCTATGTGTATATGCTGATGGAGAAGTTCTACTCCTACAATAGCTGGGTTTTGAGTGAGGGGAAAAAGGAGAAAAGTCCACAGATCCACATTGGAGGAGTTGTAACTGCAATTCTCATGGCCAGTGGTGTAGATGTTGAGGGACATGCAGATGATGCTTTGGAGCCACTATGGATTGATCTAGACTATCATAGGAAGAGCCACTTCCTTGAGAAGAGCATCAATTGCAAGCATGTCTACAACTTCATCAAGGACTTCAGAACACCAGCAAAGGTCCTTCTCTCTAATCCAAGGCTTACCTCCTTCACCACAAGGAGCAACATCAGTTTCAATCCAAGTGATGATCAGCTCTGCCAAGGCGGCCCTGTACCTGAAGAAAGAGAAGAAGCTAGTGAGGAAGAAGAACAAGAAGAGGTTGAAGAAGAAGTAAGAGAAGAGAGAAGAGAAGAAGGTCAAGAAGAAGTCCATGAAGATGCTACTGCTGGTGCTGAAAGCCAAGGGAAAACACAAGAATAAGAAGATGAGCTTGATGAAGATGAAATGTTGAGCTACAGTTTAAGGCAGTTCCACTTCAAACCTTATAGAGGTCCAAACCAAGAAAGCTCTATGAAGTCTGCTCATGAGAACATAAACACCCTTCAAAAATGGTGTAAGTGGCAAGACAAAGCCATTAAGAGTTTGGTGAAAATATTTAAAGGGAAGTTCAAGAAAAACAAAGCTACATCAGCAGGAACTTTCCATCAGAGCCACACTCATGAGCACACTCCTCATCAAGAAGAGCCAAGGCCACAAGCTGACCCAACTGAAGAAGAGGAGGCTGTTTGGAATCCCCATGGAAGACATTCCTTTCATGCACAGCCAAGTGATCAATGGGGGACATGAGCACAACCAAGGGGTTCATCATATGAGCCAAGGTCCCATATTCCATCAGCATGGGAACCAACTCCCATCCCTTATGAGGTTCAACAAACATGGCAATAGGGTCACCAATGTACTTCTAGAGTTGAGCAGTTATGGTCAAGCTGGGTTCCCCCACCACAAGAAGCAGCGCCATCTTCAAAGACTTATGAGAGGAGGAACAAGAGGAGAGCTAGCAAGACTCCTCAGACATCTGGATCCTCCCACCACTCCACTTATTAAACAAGGTACCACATCCTATCTATTGTCTATACCATTGCATTTTTTTCAATATTGTATTATATTTTTTACCTTCTTTCTCTCATTGCTTTCATTACACAAGAGACTGTGTAATTTAAGTGTGGGGGAGAAATTTGGGGTTTGACTTTGTGTTTTGTTTTCTTAGTTTTTCATTTTCTTTCACTTTGAGTCACATGAATATCATGCATTCATCTAAGGTATAGAAAAACACAAAAAAAAATTGAAACATTTTGCATTTTTGCAAACCAAAAAGAAGGCATATAGTTGCATTTCATTCTTCTAGGATTGAGTCTAGTGTTGACATATAGGTTGCATTGCATTTGCATAGGGCATAATGATGAAATTTCCTTGTAAAGTGCTTAGAGTTTAGAGATGATTTCAGTGTTTAAGTGATTAGTTGTTTGATGCATCATAAGAAAGCTAGAAGTTAAGACTGAACCATGCTTGGAATGCTAATTTTGATCATCTCATCTCATACTGAAAGCACTTGTTCTCTGAAAATCAACTCTATCAACTTGAACTTTAATTTGGACTTTTAATTATCATTTTTCATGCATTGAAAAGTGAATTCATGGCTACCATATACATATTTGGATCATCTTTTTCTTTTCTACCACTCTTGTTGATCCAAATAGCTGATCCTCATACCTATGGGACAGTTAATCCACTCCCTTAACCAAAACCTTCTTTTGAGCCTAAACACTATCTTAAGAGCTGTGAGGCCTTTGCATATCATTTTCGATTATGTCTTGGCAAAAAGTGTTAGGAATAAGGCTGGCAATAATAAGCTCTCTTGTAGATATCAGCTTGCATCTTGATCTTGACTCTAGGATAAGAGTTTTGGGTTTAAAGGGTAGTGTTAAGTGGTTTGAACTTCATGTATATATGTTTTGAAAGAAAAGGAAAAGGTTTGAAATGGTAGAATAGGGGAAATAGTCAAGAGTTGTGGTTAAGTAAAAGGAAGTAAAAGCTCTAAGTGTAAAGAAGAAATGCGCCAGCAACAGAGCTTAGAAAGGTCAAAAGAAGAAAAATCAGACCAAGAGCAATCCACCAAAGGTGATGAAGGTGCCAATACAACAAAGAAGAGCAAGTCCCAACCAAAAGGAAGCAACCACACAAGCAAAAAGAGAAGTTTCCCCAGCCATGAAGAAGGGTAAAGGGTAGAGTTTAGGAGAAGGATAGACTTAGGGGTTCACTTTTGGGTTTAGAAGTATTTAGGATTCATCTTTGGGTAGAAGGGAGCTTTGAATTGCATGCATAAGTGTTCTTTTACCTTAAGCATTTTACCTAAGATGGAATCTTTTTCATTGAGTGATCTCTTGTGTTTGAAAACCCTTTTGCTAAAATGAGATCATTTTATCTCATAACCTTACCCTTTGAATCAAATGTCTTCACTTGATTTGCATAAGCATGATTCATGTTCTGAGCTTAACTGAATGTTAAAGAGTTGGTTGATTTGAGCATTTGCCTAAGTTGAGATAAATGGCCGAAGAAAATCACAGTAAAAGTGGACATTCCCAAAGCTTTTGATACCCTATCTTGGGAGTTTCTTTTTAACTGTCTGGAAGGACTATCTCTCCCGGGACAATTCATCTCCTGGCTTAGAGCTTGCGTTATTACTCCTCATTTTACTATCGGCTACAACGGAACTGTTCAGGGGTACTTCAAAGGAAAAAAGATATTAAGGCAAGATGACCCACTATCTCCCTATTTATTTGTCATAGCTATGACTTGTCTCTCTCACATGCTAAACAAAGAAGCAGAGGAAGGATGTTTTAATTATCATCCTACGTGTGAGAAGTCAAAAATTAACCATCTATGCTATGCGGATGATCTCCTGATCTTCATAGAAGGCTCTCTGACTTCCTTGCAAAGTGTTCTCCAAGTTCTTCGGGAGTTTGAGCTTCGCTCTGGCCTAGCTGTAAGTGTCCAAAAGTCAGTCTTCTTCTGTTTGGAACTTATGACACACGAGAAGGACACCATCAGCTTCTCCACGGGTATGCCTAATGGGAGTCTGCCTGTTCTTTATTTGGGTGTACCCCTTTGCACCAAAAGCTAAGTCTCCTCAATTGTGAAACTTTTCTACATCAAGTGAGACAAATTTTTACCTGCTGGATTGCCAAATCTTTGTCCTTTGCTGGTAGGCTTCAGCTTATTCAAACAGTTATTGTGGGTATCTCTAACTCCTGCCTGAAAGCCTGCATAAAGAAGATAAACTTAATATGTAGTGCCTTCTTGTGGAAGGGGAGTTTAGAGGGTAACCATTCAGCAAGAGTTTCTTGGACACAAGTGACTCGTCCAAAAAATGAAGGCGGTTTGGGTATCAGGGGTCTTATCATTTGGAATAAAGCGTGCACTCTTAAACTCGCCTGGCTTCTCTTCTTCCAAGCAAGGTCGGTCTGGGTTGCTTGGTTCAAGCAGGAGATTCTTGAAGGTTCCCTGCATAACTTACAGCGAAAATTCTCGTGGTTTTCTAATAAGCTTCTTAAGCTTAGAGATGTGGTGTTCACCTGGATGAAGAGAAGGGTCCGTGACGGGAATACAACTCGGTTCTGGTCTGATAATTGGACTCCTTTTCGTTCCTTGCTATCGTTTCTAGCTACATCATGCAGGCCATCTCGACTCGGTATCTCCCAAAATACAACTGTTTCAAGCATCTTCCACAATGGGTATTGGGCTCTGCCCCCTGCAAGATCAGACAGCTTTGTTAATCTTCAGACTTATCTCACAACAGTGCAATTATCAGAGGGGGAAGATACTTACGAGTGGGTTATTGAGGATATCCCGAAAAAAGCGTATTCAACTGGCGACGATTACAATCAGCTTCAAGAGCTCTCACCCACTGTCCCTTGGGATAGTATAATCTGGAACAAAGGAGGTGTCCCGAAACATCGGTTCCTGGCATGGCTGTTTATGCTGAATGGCTGCCCAACTAGATATAGAATTCTGGGTTAGGGTCTTCAGACAGACCCGCTTTGTATACTATGCCCCTAAAAGTCAGGATCATATTTTCTTCGAATGTGGTTACTCTTGGTCCGTCTCGAGTCATGTCTCTCGCAGGACGGAAATTGATCCTCAGCGCTCTTGGGTTAGCTCCACCTCGTAACTGATCAACCTATATGGTGGAAAGAACAGAAGACAGTTAGCTCTTTTTAGTTGGCAAGCTGTTCTCTATTTCATCTGGATGGAGTGAAACAATCGCCTTCACAGGCAGATCTATCGTATTGACGACACAATTGTGAAAATGGTTGACCGTCTGGTGTGCAACAAAATCTCAAGCTTCAGAAAATCTAACCCCTCTATGGCAATGACTCTCCTCCAACAATGGCTCCTCACTGCCTAATCGGCTCCTCCTTCATTTAATGATCGGCTATCCATGGCCTTCAAATCTCTGGCTTTCTACTTCTGTCGGGTTGATTCATCTCCCCTCCTGATGATGCATGTGTTCTCTCCCAATTGTGGTTCTTCTTTAATGTGTGACTAGAGGCTTATTGAATTGGACTAAGATTATGTTGTTAAAACTTACTGTACTAGACTAAACCCATATTACTCTAACCTGACTGGGCTTATATGGTTTTTTCTTTTCTTTTACATTTTAATATGAAGGCCCTTTTCAAAAAAAAAAAGTTATAGAACAAACCTAACGCAGCATTGACAGATATTCGTAGTCTGTTAGACCATTTTAAAACGGGACCCTCATATTTTCCTGTATTTGATTAGCAAAACTAGCCGTTTTATGAATTACATTTTGTGATAATCAAGAAAATGATATATGTACATATAATATATAAATCTTTCAGTTTCACCTGATAAATGATCTTTAAGTCTCCATTAGGCATGTATTCGTAGATGAGAGCCAAGTGATCTCTTTCGTCGCGATATCCAACAAGACTCACCAAATTTATATGGTGAACTCTTAGAAGAAGTTCGACCTACATACCAACAATGAGAAAACACATTGGTTAAACACGATGCTAAAAACATATAGAGCTGATAATTTCATTTTACGATTTTGGATTATCTATAGCATATCATACATCTGCCTTGAAGTGTTTATAGCCCTGTGATGATGATTGTGAGAGTACTTTCACCGCTACTTGATCTGAATCATTTATATGACCATGATAGACGAGGCCAAACCCTCCTTTCCCTATAGCTTTTTGAAAGTTTTTTTGTCAGTTCTACAACTTCTGAATAAGTAAACCTTCTCTGTTTTGTCTCGATCAATTGTTCTGATATAGCCAAAGAAAAGTCTAGTAAGACAAAAATATCCATTACACATTATAGTATATAGTTTGTTGATTGAATGGTGAATCTCTGCAAATACCAGGACTTGATCGCTTTTTCTTTCTAAAAACAAGACTGAGAGTCAGTCCACAGCCGCAGAAGCAACTAATGCGACAATCATCACTGGGAATTTCTTGTTCGGACACATGAACTTGATAAACACTTCTTATCATCATCATTATCAACACTGCAAAAATAATATATGTCATTTAGTATGCTGAACGTGCAAGCCTTGTGCCACGAGGCACATAATCTTGAATGAAAATGTGTATGAATGGATTTCCTTCTTACAATAACTGTAGTCCTGATCTCTTTTTTCTATCACGTAGAGTCTTTGGAATTGAACTATTCAGTTTGTTCTTCCTCGAGTCTCTGTTAAAAACCAGAGAACTATTTGCACTTAGATGAACATGATACTTCAACCAAAAAAAAAAAGATGAACATGATACTGATACATGAGAAAAACCCACCAAAGCATGTCATGAAACTTACATGAGTAGCAACGATTTCATGTTAGCTAGAAATTCAGGCAATACTCCTGTCCAATTGTTATTTGACAAGTCCATGTAGTTTGTAAAAGAAAAAAGTTACCGAATCTATATGTCTTTTTCTTTCCTTTCCATTTAATTAATATTGACCATACTTGCAACTTTTGGAGATGGGTAAGATTTTGAATTCCAGTTGCTATGGTTCCTGTTAACCCACTTGAATACAAGTTTCGGTTTATAAGTCCAAACAGGGAAAAAAAAAAAAAGTGTATTGTAGATAGAAAATGTTTTCTAACAAGTCGTATATATAATGTGAATTTTGTTATAGAGATCTCACAAGAAAATGATTCTTGGTGGCTGTTAGAGATGAGATTCGTACCATCTCTACAAGCTCGATATGAATTCTGGTCGGTCCATTCTACAAGTTTCAGGTCGGCTGAACAAATGGAAACCTTCCATTTATCGAACAAACTCGGAAAAAAGGAAATTCCTTCTTGTCGGCAAGAAGAATTTCCTATTCTAAACACATTAAAGACCGACCTGATCAACTATAAATATGGGAAGCCCTCGACTTCTCAGATCATCCAAAAATCATCTATCGAGACCTACGGCAAACTAAGCAATCTGATTGTTCTAGCTTTCGATTTACTTTTCTTAAAAAGTTTAGGTCGGGGTTCTTATTCCGAAGACCTAATTCTCTGTGTATTCATTTAAGCTCTGGCTTCTTCTAATAAAAGACTTCTCTTTAAACCCACAAACCCTAGTTTTTTCGTAGATCGGACTTAAGTTTTACAGTTGGCACAGTCTGAGGGGAGTAAGAGAACAATCTTTGACTTAGAACAGAGTTCGAAGATGGTTGAAACACCGATCAACACCACCGACCTCACAGGAGGATCCACCGACCTCACAGAGAGAGCTGCCGATCCAACAAGAAACGCCCAGGGTCCGGTCGTCGACCCAGTCACTGGACTCCCCGTGATCAACGAGACCGATCAGCAAGAATACACGACAGACGCGACAGATCAGGTCGGCCGGACCGGTGGAACAAACACGACCAACCTGCCATAACCGCCTCCCATCGACATGGCCACCATCATCAGATTGGTCGCAGCACAGCTACAACAGGGAATGGATGCTCACTTCGAATCCTTCCGTGCCGAGCAGATTGCCTACTGAGAAGATGTAGATCGGACTTGATTTTTTACAGTTTTTATAGTTGGCGTCAGGGTTCATACCCAAGAGCAGGCCAATCTAATCACCCCCCCCCCCCCCCCCCCCCCCCCCCCCCCCCCGCTCTCCGATCCGCAACACAGATACGACTAGACTGGTCAACAACCTGTTCGGCACAACATCGACAGACGACCTGCGGAGAGCACAGGTAGAAGGCTCGAATGCTCGCTCATCCCGCAACACCGCAGGTGCCGACCTGACGACGGCCTCGAAACTTGATCTTCTCCACCAACGCCTTGGCGATATCCACAGCAAGATCCACAAGGCGACGACCTCTGCACCAGAGTTGGATAAGATCCTCCAGAAGACCCAGCAGACCCCGTTCACGTCGGCCATCACCAACGCTCCTCTCAAGGACATAGGCCGGATGAAGCTACCTCGAAGTAACACCGGCACGACAGACCCGAAGCGACACCTGACTGTATTCAACGCAGTAATGGGACGAGCTCGCTTCACCGATGAGGAGCGGGAAGCATGCCTTTGCCAGTACTTCGTGGAGACGCTCTCAGGCAGCGTCCTCACATGTTTCTCCCAGCTTCCCAAAAATTCCATTGACAGCTACAAGGAGCTCACAGCTCGGTTCCTTAAGTATTATTCGATTTATATCGACACGGAGTCCACGACGCTCGATCTACGGGCGTGCATCCAGGGCGACACGGAGCCGCTGCACGATTTCATCGATCGGTTCCGACCGATCGTTTCCCAGTGCAGTTTGTCGGACGAGATCTCCTTCAACATCCTTATCAAGAACTTGAAAGACGATTCGTCGTATTGCGAGCGACTGAAAACAGGAAAGACCAAAACCCTAGAGGATGCTTTACATAAGGCAACCGACTATATCAGGGTAGAAGAGGATAGGGCGGCCAAGGCCAAGGCCAAGTTGGCCGACGAGAAATCTTCGCGCGATAAGAAGGCCAGATCGTCGAATCAGGACGATTACAAAGAGCCCCATCACCACTACGACAAGGATGACAAGAATCGTAAGAGTATCACCACCGTTGGACGACTGAAAAAGCCATGGAACGTTTGGGATCGTTCGAGTGACAGAGACCCCAATAATAAGAAGCTGTGGTGCAAGTACCACAAGGTACACGGACAGCATACCGATGACTACCGTACCCTCCCGGCCCTCTTGAGAAAGGCGTGGGACGATGGCGAGTGCACCACACCTGAACCCTGGAGTTCTTCACGACGATCCGATGATGATCATGACAGGCGTTCTGATGGCGATCGAGATAGAAGAGCCGATGCTGATCGAGATAGAAGAACCGATGCTGATCGCCCATCTTCTAAACGCGAAGGCAAGGAAGCAAAGCGTGACCGTGGAGACTATTACACACCCCCGAGCTCACCACGTCGGCGGATCAACATGATCATGGGAGGGCTTCTCTCGTGCACCGATTCGATCAATTCGATTAAATGGCACGAACAGAAGGCAGCCAACCCCCCGAAGAACGCCCCACCGCTGTTCAAGGATGACCTACCGATCACGTTTACAGAGCAAGACGCGCAAGATATATACTGGCCTCATAACGATCCACTCGTCATCTCACTATGGCTCGGAGAAGACGACGTCTCCAAAGTGCTGATCGACACAGGAAGTTCGGTCGACCTCATCTTCATGGATACTCTACACAAGATGAGTATCCCCGAGCGGGATATCAAAGTCGTGCCATCACCCCTCACCGGGTTTGCTGGAGATTCGATCTCCACGATAGGAACTATAACGATGCCTGTCACCATACGCGGGCAGTCAATTTACAGTCAAGTTCGAAGTTATCGACCAATCTGCAATCTATAATGCCATCCTTAGAATACCCTGGTTGAATGCTATGCGGGCTGTCCCTTCTCCTTACCACCAATGCATCAAAATACCGATCAGGGGCCGTGTCATCACCATATGTGGCAATCAGACAGTGTCCTGACATTGTTACATCGACAACAAACGCACCCGCAAAGCATCAACGTTAGTGATCGGCAGTAGCAGCGACTTCGATCCACGGATTATTCATCACGGCGAGAAGCCGTAGAGTGATCTCATCGTCCAAGTCAACATCGATGCTGCTCACCCGGAACGTTGCATTGGTATCGGCACAGAACTGCTGCCAAGCATGCAGGACGAGCTGATCAGTTTCCTCCGGGAGAACGTCACAACGTTTGCATGGTCCATGGCCGATATGCAGGGCATTAGCCCTCGAATCATGAATCACGAGTTGAATGTCGACTCCACTTTCAAGCCGATCAAGCAGAAGCGACGGGAGTTAGGACCTGAGCGAGCACAAGCCGTCCACAATGATGTAGATAAGCTGCTTAAGGCCGGATCAATCGCTGAAGTCAAGTATCCGGAGTGGCTCATCAACCCGGTGGTAGTCAAGAAGAAGAAGGGGAAATGGTGAGTCTGCGTGGACTTCACAGACCTCAACAAAGCTTGTCCGAAAGACAGTTTTCCTCTCCCTCGAATTGATCAGCTTGTCGAGGCTACCGCAGGCAACGAACTACTCTCCTTCATGGATGCATTCTCAGGATACAACCAGATTCTCATGAATCCAGATGATAGTGAGAAGACCGCATTCATCACAGATCGAGAAACCTATTGCTACAAGGTCATGCCGTTTGGTCTAAAGAATGCAGGAGGCACCGATCAGCTCGGGAAGACGATGGAGGTGTATATAGATGATATGGTCGTCGAATCGGCTAAAGCAGCCGATCATATTGTCCATCTGCGTGAATGCTTTCTCATACTCAACGAGTATGGCATGAAGCTCAATCCCGCAAAATCCACCTTCGCAGTCACATCCGGCAAATTTCTAGGATACTTGGTCACTCAGCGTGGCATCGAAGCCAATTCTAAGAAGATCTCTGCGATCCTGGAGCTACCCTTGCCAAGAAATACTCGAGAAGTTTAGCGCCTAACAGGAAGGATAACCGCACTGAACAGATTTATATCTCTATCCACTGACAAGTGTCTGCCCTTCTATCTACTTCTACGAGGCAACAAGCGATTCGAATGGGATGAGAAGTGTGAAAAAGCGTTCCTGCAGCTCAAAACCTATCTCTCAACACCTCCGATCCTAACCAAACCTGAGTACGGGGACACTCTGCTACTCTACATAGCAGTTTCTAGTGCGGCAATTAGCGGAGTCCTGGTCCGAGAGACCGTGGGGAGCAGAAGCCGATCTTCTACTTCAGCAAGACTTTGGATGGAGCTGAGACTCGCTACCCGACCTTGGAGAAACTCGCACTCGCGGTGGTCGTCGCTTCCAGAAAGTTGCGACCTTATTTCCAATCTCATTCCATCGCCGTCCTGACCAGCCAACCTCTTCGATCGATCCTGCACAGCCCAACACAATCCGGACGCATGGCGAAGTGGGCCATCGAGCTGTCCGAGTTTGATATCGAGTATCGAATGCGAACCTCCGCAAAATCACAAGTTTTGGCAGACTTGTTGATCGAACTGTCACCTGAGCTCTTGAACGCCGACCCGGCGAATTCTGAGATATGGACACTACACGTCGACGGAGCGTCATCACGATTAGGAGCTGGCATCGGCATCTTATTGGAATCTCCCACCTGAGAACTTCTCGAGCAGTGCTTCTGTTTGGAATTTAGTGCATCTAACAACGAAGCCGAATACGAAGCGCTGATCGGAGGCCTTCGACTAGCTCGGGGGAGTAACATCCAATACATTCGGGCATTTAGCGATTCGCAGCTCGTCGCCAAGCAGTTCAGCGGGAGAGTACGACGCGAAAGACGATCGAATAGACGCCTACCTGAAGTTGGTGAAGTAGTTAGCAGCAGAGTTCACAACCTTTGAACTACATCAGATCGACCGATCTGCCAACACCGGCGCTGATGCCCTAGCTGCTATGGCATCGAACAGATATTGAGCCCTTCGGAGAACTATTCCAGTTCAAGGAATATCCCAACCCAGCATAGTCCCGACCCAGGAAGTTCTCCAAATCACAGCCGATAAGGAGGAAACCGTTCCTGAAGCAACCACCGACGACCCGCCAGCAGCAGATTAGCGAGTCGAGATCCGACGGTTCCTCGAAACTGGCGAGCTACCACCAGAGAAGTGGGCAGCTCGGCGGATCCGTGCTCAAAGCGCCAGGTACACAGTCATCGAAGGTGTTTTATGCCGATGGACCGAATCAGGCATCCTTCTTACTTGTCTCCATGACGACGAAGTTCAACGATGCATCAAGGACGTTCATGACAGTGCAGGTGGAAACCATTTCATCGGACGAGCTCTGGCTCTGAAGATTAAGCGACAAGGCTTTTTCTGGCCGACCATGCAAGAAGACTGCATCAAATATGCTCAGAAATGTGAATATTGTCAGCGACACGCCCCGATGATCCATCAACCAACTGAATTTCTGACGTCGGCGGTCCCTCCTTACCTCTTCACGGGGTGGGCAAGGGACATTGCCGGACCAATGATCTTCTCTCGTCAACGCAAGTACGTGCTCATCATGACCGATTATTTCACCAAATGGGTCGAAGCTAAGGCGTTCGCCGAAATCACCGCCACCGAAGTTCAAAACTTCCTCTGGAGAAATATCATTTGCCGACACGGTCTTCCTTATGAGATCGTCACCGATAACGGCCCCCAGTTCAGATCAAAAAAAATTCAAGCTTTCTGTGACAAGTGGAAAATCCGCCTCTACAAGTCTACACCCCGTCATCCGCAAGGCAACAGACAAGCTGAAGCCACCAATAAGACGATCCTGGACGGCATTAAGAAAAGTCTCAATGTCAAGAAAGGTTTTTGGGCGAATGAATTGGATGGCGTTCATTGGTCTCATCGCACAACTCCGAGAACTGCAATCGGGAAGACTCCTTTTTCACTCGCGTACGGATGCGAAGCTATGGTTCCTGCAGAGATCAACGTCGGCAGCTTACGAAGAAGAGTACTCCCGAGTATTCCTGAAGTAAACGCAACAATGCTGGTCGACAATATCGACACATTCGAAGAAACACGCAACCAAGCGTTGTTCAGAATGCAGAACTACCAGAATCAAGCAGCTCGTTACTACAACAAAAAAGTGCACAATCGACACTTCGAGAAAGGCGACCTCGTCCTTCGAAAAGTCTACGAGAACACTAGAGAAGAAAATGCAGGGAAGCTCGGTGCAAACTGGGAAGGTCTGTACATCATCACCAACATAGTAAAACTAGGTGTTTATCGGCACGAAGCGATGGACGGCGAATTAATCCCGCGGGCGTAGAATTCCCTCAACCTTAAACGATACTACAGTTAGATCGGCACCTTCTCGAAGTCGGCATCTTCAAAAAAAGGGTAATAGTCCCTATGAACTACGAAGCGGTTTGATCCCCGAAAGGGGTACGTAGGCAGCCTATTTTCGGACGGCGCAACTGCTCCCCCTCCTAAAATTGGGGGGGGGGGGGGGGGGGGGGGGGGACTTCTAATTTTTAGTTTTTTCAAGTCTTCTTCAGTTTGTAAGTCCGTACTTTGATTCAATAAAAAGAAACTTTTCTGAAAATATCGTGTTCATTATCATATCGGCATCCTGGCCAGATGCTCGATCCGCCTAAAGCTAAAGTCTGATCCACTTTAGCTCGGCAACTTAAAAGTCAAGTTCGTCTTGCATCTTACAGTTTTACCTGTTTCAATATATCCGAGCCATGAGTTGTTGTCAGCCAAGTCAGTCTTGCATCCGCATTCGACTCGGATACTTCTAAGTGGTACCGATGAATTGACGCCAACATGAATCGCACATCGAGTATTCACACTTAGAAGAGAAGTGGTACGAACAATCGTAAGCCGGGCCTCCCGCACATTCGTATTCACACTTCAAACTTAAAGCCAGAACCTGCTCTGCAATCCTTAAGTCATGCGAAACAACTAAGCCGACCAGGTCGCATCTCGCATTCGACTTCTGAAAATTTTAAGTATTGAATACTAGCCGACCTCACTCGCTTATTCACTTTGTACTTAGAAATTAAATCGCATAAACAATTAAGTCGATATCAAATCGCAGTTTATGTTCAGATTTCAAATAACTAACTTTTTTATTAGTTAAAAACGCTAAACGGCGGACAAAATACATTAACATCTACAGAATACCGAGTGCAACAAATATAACAAATAAAGAAAAGACTAATCTTCAGCTTTCTCCTGGGTCTCTCCCTCTATTTGTTCGGCCTCTTGACTGCCAACACGATCGGCATCATCACCGCCATCTTGATCGGCGTCTTGTCTATCACCCTTGTCGGCGTCCGGCTCTTTTTCCTGGTCGGCTCCTTCTAGAGTCTTAGCCGCACCGGACGGAACATCACTAGAGACTTCAAGGAAGACCTCTGCCTCTTGGACTTGAAGCTCTTCCGACGTAAAGCTGACTTCTTCAAAGGCTTCCAAATTCGCCTTACTTTCAGCAATCAGCTTTTCGACATTCTCCTCAACCAGGGCCGGAAAATTGTAGCCCTGTTTACAAATGATATCGAGCGCCTTCTTAGCCCCGACCCACTGAGCAGCGGTCGAGATCAACTCATGGACCTTCTCCTTACGGGAAAGCGATTCCTTCACTTGTGCGACCAAACCTGCGTAGTGATTGTTCACTTGATACTTCTAAGTGGTACCGATGAATTGACGCCAACATGAATCGCACATCGAGTATTCACACTTAGAAGAGAAGTGGTACGAACAATCGTAAGCCGGGCCTCCCGCACATTCGTATTCACACTTCAAACTTAAAGCCAGAACCTGCTCTGCAATCCTTAAGTCATGCGAAACAACTAAGCCGACCAGGTCGCATCTCGCATTCGACTTCTGAAAATTTTAAGTATTGAATACTAGCCGACCTCACTCGCTTATTCACTTTGTACTTAGAAATTAAATCGCATAAACAATTAAGTCGATATCAAATCGCAGTTTATGTTCAGATTTCAAATAACTAACTTTTTTATTAGTTAAAAACGCTAAACGGCGGACAAAATACATTAACATCTACAGAATACCGAGTGCAACAAATATAACAAATAAAGGAAAGACTAATCTTCAGCTTTCTCCTGGGTCTCTCCCTCTATTTGTTCGGCCTCTTGACTGCCAACACGATCGGCATCATCACCGCCATCTTGATCGGCGTCTTGTCTATCACCCTTGTCGGCGTCCGGCTCTTTTTCCTGGTCGGCTCCTTCTAGAGTCTTAGCCGCACCGGACGGAACATCACTAGAGACTTCAAGGAAGACCTCTGCCTCTTGGACTTGAAGCTCTTCCGACGTAAAGCTGACTTCTTCAAAGGCTTCCAAATTCGCCTTACTTTCAGCAATCAGCTTTTCGACATTCTCCTCAACCAGGGCCGGAAAATTGTAGCCCTGTTTACAAATGATATCGAGCGCCTTCTTAGCCCCGACCCACTGAGCAGCGGTCGAGATCAACTCATGGACCTTCTCCTTACGGGAAAGCGATTCCTTCACTTGTGCGACCAAACCTGCGTAGTGATTGTTCACCGCGACTACCGCGCACTTTGCCTCCTCTTGCCCAAAGGCTAGCTTCTCCTCTTGAACGGCCTTCAGCTCGGCCTCCATCTTCCTTTGCAAGTCGGCCCTCTCCTTTTTTATAGTTTTTACTGCTCGATTGAGCAGTTTGCTTTTCTCGGCTTTGTCGGCGTGAACCTTCTCCAGCTCCTCGGAAGATTTTTGAAGCGCGGCTTCCAGTTCAGCCCTTCTTCCCTGTTCGGCCTCAAGAGCTTCCTTAAGACTCTCCCTTTCAGCCTCTTCGGCCAGGCTCTTCTTAACGTCCCAGTCATATTCGCCCATCACGGTCAATGTCGTGCTCAATGCCTGCATATTAAAATATTAATATTCGAAGTCACTCTTACTCGAAGAATTTACAAACAAGCACGCAATGTCTCTTTACATTGGCCTGGTCATGCGCGAAGCGCGCTGTCACTTCATTGCGGATATAGCTGCGTGGATCTGTTGGCGGGCCTGATGGATGGTCCCTTAGTTTGAGAAAATAATCAAGGCACGATACAGAATCATGCACTATTGGACTTTCTCCACAATACTCATAGGAGAACCCGAACGGGCGTAGTTGTCTCTCAGCCCGGGACCTTTTCGATGTCTGCGGCTCTTCAGGAGATTCTTCCGAACTCCGCTTCTTCGATCTAGAAGAACTGCCGTCCCTGCCCTCAAACTCACAGACTTGAGCATCGTCGGCTCCTTTCTCCTCTTCGGCCTTCTTTTTAGCTTTCTCAGCTCTTCTGGCTGCCCTCTTATCGGCCGTTTTCCTGGCCTTGGCTGCATCCGGCTCAGCCTTCTGATATGCCGTTTTCCTTGCTTGGGCCATATCGTCTTCGAGGGAAGGTGCAGCCGGTAAGGTATTCTCGGCTTCATTGGCAATTGGAGACCCGAGGGCAGACTCCAGGTCGGCTGACAAATCCTTGAAAGTGACAGATCTCATTTTCTCTCGTCAGCGGGAGTATCGTTCAAGCGCAGCTGATGAATAGTCAGAAATTAGATCGAATGGAAAATCCCTGAATACCGAACAGGCTTCTAGCGAATTAAACTAACCTCTGGTCTTGATAATCTTTTCTTCCGTGATCTCAGGCCACGCTATCGCAGCAATCCTCGAGAATCGTTCGACAATGTTGTAAATATCCACCGGATCGTCGACAATAGGAAGATGTCTGTTTCCTGCAAGGACAAAAAACGAGTCAGTCGACGAAAAGAAGAAATGTCGAACTATTCGCAGCTTTTAATATCAGGTCGGGTAAATTTTCTACCCATGACCTCCACCCATTTCGTTCGTATCGGCACATCCCTGTCGACGATGGAAAACTCGTTGATCAGTACAAAGAAGTATCTATCTCTCCAGTCGTTGACCTTTGTCTTTTGGCCACCGGTGACGATGTTGAATTTGCTCTTCATATTGGTGTAGTACGAACCCTTATTCCGCAACTTCTCTTTTGTCCTTCTGGTGTTAGTCATCGCATCAGACACAGCTCGGCTCAATGGAATTCTATGCTTAATCGACATCACCAGCATACTCACTATCAAGCGGATGGTAGAATGAGAGAACTGATAGATCGGCATCTCCTTGTGATCGGCAAATTCGAGCAAAAGTTGGGGGAGTGGGAACCACATGTGGAACTCTTTGAAGAAACACTCGAAGATGCAGAACCACCCTGGTGGTGCATGCCATGGCCGCTCAGACGGGCTCGGCACCATAAACACGACTTCAGGACCAATATCGCATTCCTCCTTCAATGAGACCAACGAATCCATCGTCGATTTGGTCGGTATTACCCCCAGGGGATAGATCGGCCTTATGACTGGCTCCCCTTTTTTCCTTCTAACTTTCTTGACAGGAGGATTCAGATCAATAATGCCGAACTGATTCACCTCATCTTCAACGATGAGTGTGTTCAGCTCGTCCAAGATATCCATCTCATTCGAGCCACCCCGTTCATCTTCCTCATCTCTTAACTGCGGGATCAAGAACGGTTCCCGAGAAGATGATTCTCCACCCATCGGAACAGCCCCGACCTGGTCGGCGTGGAAGCGATCGGATGCGGCCTTTGATTTTTTACTCTAACTCGCTCCTGGAAGGCATGAACTAGCGCGGATAGGACGCTGGCATCAGAGGACCGATCTGACTTTGGTTCTTCGACAACGACCTGTTTTCTTTTCGATCACCCTCTTACGGCCTGGTCGTCTCTTTCTATCTGAAGGAATTCATCCAGAGAGATGTCGACCTCGTCAGCCCTTTCCTTAGCCGATCTGATTGTCCTCGACTCTGGTCGGCTTTCACTAATCTTAACACCCTTGCCCCTAATGATGCGACGGAGCTTCCACTAATCGGAGAAATCAAAGGCAGCGCTTGAAACAAAACGCGGCGGAGGTCTAACCGAAAAATTCTAACTAAAATAAATGAAGAACAGAGAAGAGAGAGAGAGGGGAGCAAACCTGATTTTGACAGAGTTTCGCTAAATCGCAGAAGTAAAGAATTGAGAGCCGAACCACTCTTATTTATACTAAAATGAGAACGATTATCGAGAGTAATCATTAGATCGGTGACCTTTCGCATTTCTTTTCATTATTTTTAATCGGCCTCTTAGTTTTCCTCCTCTCATGTTTGATACGTGTCAACCCTAGTTCTGCATGCGCAGACCTAGGACTACCTTATAAGGCTTTTGGCAGGAATTTCTCGCGCCCAAGTTCACCATCTAACCCATGAAATCGTGCTGATCTGAACTCAAGGTAATTTTACATTTTATATTTTCCTAACTCTTTTGCAGCCGACTAGAATCCACACCGAGCATCACTTCTCAAAATTCGCCAAGTAACGCATCCCACTTATCGAACTGGGGGGGGGGGGGGGGGGGGGGGGGGGGGGGGGGGGGGGGGGGGGGGGGGCTTACTGTTAGAGATGAGATTTGTACCATCTCTACAAGCCCGATATGAATTATGGTTGGCCCATTCTACAAGTTTCAGGTCGGCTGAACAAATGGAAACCTTCCATTTATCGAACAAACCCGGAAAAAAGGAAACCCCTTCTTGTCGGCAAGAAGAATTTCCTATTCTAAACACATCAAAGACAGACCTGATCAACTATATATATAGGAAGCCCTCGACTTCTCAGATCATCCAAAAATCATCTATCGAGACCTAGGGCAAACTAAGCAATCTGATTGTTCTAGCTTTCGATTTACTTTTCTTAAAAAGTTTAGGTCGACGTTCTTATTCCGACGACCTAAACCCGTGTATTCATTTAAGCTCCGCCTTCTTCTAATAAAAGATTTCTCTTTAAACCCACAAATCCTAGTTCTTTCATAGATCGGACTTGAGTTTTTACAGTGGCGTAGACGGATTCTTATCGTTGCAACTTCGACCGTCCCACAAAAACTGTTGTGGGACGCATGGATCTCTTTGCCATGATACTCGATCTACTCAATCCCTGAGTGACTGATGTTTTTAATAGCAATCACTGTCAAGATCCTTGGTAAACCTCAATGGCGCACTAGCATTCGCAGGTATTGCTGCGGTCATGAGGATATCTTGCGGCACAAGAAACCGTTATCGTTTTCCACTTTGAGAGTGGTGAATATTTTCTTCAATTCTGACTGAAAGTATGGAACCCATATTTGATCGTAGAAATCACTTGGGTACCTACGCTGGCCACAATCTTTAACAGTGAACGTATGAGTGAAAAACCATAATATCTAATGAGATATCAATCTAATTCAATGTAAATCACGAGTGTTAAGGGGTCTGATTGATATATCTCAACCACAATTGTTTAGGGAACATAATTATTGTCTTAACTGTATGGATTTTTCAGCTGAGGAAATATATATATATATATATATATATATATATATATATAGTATGGAGCAAATGAACCAAGATGACCTAAAATTAAAAAAACAATTGTTACAAATATAGACCCTTGTAAGAGTAAATGTTGTAAATAGATCAACGTAACAATATTTTACAAATCCAACTATAGAAAGTTCCACTGAAAGTTAATGACAAACTAAATTCACACTTATGACATCAAAAACAAACTGATGATAGACTAATGACATATAGCATCTCTGTCATGAGAGTATCTCAACGATGTATGTAAATGACAATCCATGTAATAATCCTTTAAGGTTTTTGAACAAGATGAAAAGAGAAAATATTTGATAGAAAGACTAAGATAGTATTAAGACATTTTTTTGTGGCTTCTCTTTTATAGTAAAGGACCAAAAGAAACATAAAAAGTGGTCAACGCATGGATGAGTTGCATCGAGGTTGTACGGACAGTGTTCTGCTCGATGTACAACCTCGATATGGTTCGTGCAGCGCGTATCGTCTTCCTTGCTCGATGCTGGACCTCGATGCAGACCAAAAGCTTAGACTCCTCAAACTGATCATCTTCCTCACTTCCTGCGGCTTACATCGAGCACACTCCACAGAGGTTTTGCTTGATATCCTTACTCGATATGGACCAGACTTTGCAAAAGCTCCTTCTTGACATCCCATTCGAACATGAGGTTCTTCCATCTCCTTCCCAACTCCAAGAACCTCCAAAAACACCAGAAAATCACCACAAACATGCACATGTATGCAAATATATGCATCCCTAAGCTAAATGCGTGCAATGTTGATTCTAAGTGCAAATGAGACGAAAATGCTAAACTATAATGCAAAAAAAGGAAAAAATGCACGAAATACAGCCTAAAATGCTATAATATAGCAAGCTATCAACGATTGTCACCACTCAAGGGTGACGCTCGTCACCCATATCTGAGAACGATCGCGTGGTTTATTTAAAAGATGGAGAGGATTTTGCACTTTTTGCCCAAGAGTTTCATTATTTACAAGACCTCAGTTCGTGTTTTAGGCGGTACATTGGGTTTTTCAGCAATTTTTGGCTTGTATCTTGTATTTGATTTTCTAGAGAGCTTTTGAGAGAGGTAGTTTTCACAGCACTGAGGGAGATAAATCATGTACTCTTTTAGAGAAGATTTCGAATCCTTGTATCTCTACTATATTCTATTTTATGCAGTATTATTCTGATATGCTTTGTTTATTAATAATCATGCATGAGTAATCTGTTAGTTAAGTTAGGATTATTTAAAGGTTGATGAAGAGTTTGTAGAATTGCCAAACTGTTAGGAAAATCCGTTGGTTCTTCATTTGTGCTTGCATTCATATTGATTAGACTAATCATCTAGATTTCGAAATGACAATAGTAGAAAATAAATATATAGAGATTTCTCTACATAATTATAACAAATATATAGAGATTTCTCTACATAATTACAACAAATATATAGAGATTTCTATACATAATTATAACATAATGACAGTAGTAGAAAATAAATATTTCGAAATAGAACACCCCCTTAAAAAATTCTAAAGAATAGTAGAAAATAAATATATAGAGATTTCTCTACATAATTATAACAAAATAATCTAGATATCTAAACATTTATTTGTGAAGTGATTTTGAGGAATAGAGCACTCTCATTCAATCTTACTAAACATTACCTAATTATCCTTAATGAAGAAATCATTAATCTATTATAATATTTTCCGAGATTTTTATATATTTGTTTTTTATATTTTGATATATTCCGATTTTGATATATTTTTAATTTAATATTGGGTAAATCTTCAATTATTAAATAAATTAAGTAATAACCAAAAAGGAATATTTGTTTGTTCGCTGATTTTATAAAAATTATCAAAATGAAAATAACTTTAATGTATTTGCCAAATCTTATACAAATCTAAATCCGAATTTAATATTAGATATATCTTCAATTATTAAATAAGTTAAGTAATAATAAAAAAAAAGAATATTTGTTTGTTCGTTGATCTTAAATATTTTTCTAATTTAATACCGACCTATATCTATACTATATCTTCCGAAATTAAATTTAAATCTATGAAAACCTTATGTATATCTCTATTATTCTAGATTTTTGCGGCTGGTATCAATAATTAAAAGAAAACCTAATAGTATGTGAAAAAAACCCTAATACTAAAACCTAATAACTGAGGCTACATATATTGATGGTGTATCACGGTACCCTCTCGCCTCTCCCTATTGTTTTTAGTCGAGTTTTTTGTTTGTTTGATTGGATTAGTGTTTTCTAATATGTTTTTGATGTTTGTGTAGGCGATCGTTGGTGTTCTAGATGTTTCGGCACATGGAATAGTAGGTACGGATTTAACAAAAGTGAGACAAGGAAAACAATGAGACAATTACAAAGGTTAGTTTGTACGTTTGTTTTTTACTAAATTATATATGTCGTGATATTTTGTGTCGATTATATGTTTTTGATGTTTGTGTAGGCGATCATTGGTGTTCTAGATGTTTCGGCATATGGGATAGTAGGCATGGATATAACACAAGCGGGACAATGAAGAAAACGAGACAAATACAAAGTTTAGTTTGTACGGTTTGTTTTTTACTGATTTGTATATGTCATGATATTTTGTTTCGATTGTTTTTATAATCTTTTCTTTGATCACTCTTCAAACAATTTTTGGTGTATAGATGGTCAGTAAAATATCATGCACATATGTAATGTGTTCTCTCTATTAGCTAATGCTATATTTATTGATAGCATATCACGGTATTCTCTCGCATCTCTCTCTATTGTTTTCAGTCGGATATTTTTGTTTGTTTCCTTGAAAGTGTTTTTCTAATATGTTTTGATGTTGGTGTAGGCGATCATTTTTGTTCTATATGCTTCGGTACCTAGGATATGGGTTTAATACACGCAAGCCAAAGAAAAAAACAAAATAAATAAAAAAATGAGTTTGTATGGTTTGATTCTTTATGTATTAAATATTAAATATGTCGTGATGTTTTGTTCGATTATTTTTATAATCTTTCATCTGATCGGGCTCCTAACAATTATTTTTATAATCTTTCATCTGATCGGGTTCTTAACAATTTTTGGTGTATAGATAGTCAATAGAATATCATGCATTTGTGTAATCTGTAATGTAATCTCTTCCTTTCTTATTGTTTGTTTTCATATAAATAGTGAATCTCTCCTGCAAACATTTTTTTCATCATCTTCTAGGTAAATCTTCAGTCTAGGTTTAATTTTTCTTCATGCACATGATGATTTTGTTTATTTTTGTTGTTGTACTTGGTATGAGGCTGACTTTTTTTGTGTGTAGGCCTGAAACGCAAGATCCTCTCCATTTTTTTTTCATTCTTTTATGTGTATAATACTCTGTTTTGGCTTTCTTGGCAGGGCAAGAGTTTTTGTGTTGTTGCCACGGTGATGTATCATCTTCTTATTTATGAAGGGCCAAATCATTATCTTCCTTGACCATACCATTCTTATAAGTACTTTAAAATGATTTACTGCTTTTAAATTTGTGTTCTTCATACTATGATATATCTCTTCGTTGTTCTTTTTCTCTCTAATTTCATATGAATCTTAATCTATGTTTGATCCTTTTTTGTGCTTAGAATACACCAAGAAAGAAGAATAGTTATAATAATTATCAAAAATTAGGGACGATGATGACACAAACTTGGAAGCCTGTTTTTGGTATGATCAACTCTAATCTCTTTGTTATAAATTTTATCTTTCATCATTTTCTCGAAGGAATGATTAAATACTTCAATTATTTGATCGCTATCACCTTTTAGTCAGAGAGAGTACCGATTGATGAGGATCGTAAGGTTATTTTAGTTTTTGTATGTTTTAACAGATCTAATCATTTTGTTGATTCTTTTTTTTATTAAGCGTGGATGAGTTCTTCTTCTTAATTATTAAGATAATTTTTTCATGTGTTGCGTAATTATTTACCAATAGGTAATCTATAGTGTGTTTGTATGTATAAAAGTAATCTTTTAGTCTCTAAAAGTATAACCTTTCAAAAGCATTGTCGGAAAGGCTATTTGTTTTAACAGATCTAATCTTTTTGTGTGTTTTTTTGTATGTGTGGTATCTGATAAGCCTTAATTTGTGATTTTAGATTTTGGATTTGAGTTATCCAATCGAATTCTACAGTATATTGCGCTGATTTTTGTTTGGTCAAGATTAATTTTTAAGTTTTTCTATCCTTTTTTTGTTTAAACGTTTTAACTCAATTCACCACACCTACTTAAACACTTTGGATTTTAGCGACATTTTGAGAAAGTGATTAGTGAGTACATGTGTGTGTGTGCTGAAATTTGAGCCGGATTTCATTTATTAAATATCCTGTAAAATTTAAAGTTTTGATTTGATTGTTTTAAGATGTAATTATTATGTTTGTATTATACTACATCAATGGTGTATTATGAAGGAAGTAGAAGTATTAAGAAGAATTAGAAAATAAGTGATTCTTTTTTGGTTTCCAAAAATTTTATTATTTTCTGTTTTTTTATTTATGTTTGTTATATTACATTAGTTTACCAATTTTATAAGTGTACTGTGTTTTTGTTAAATGAAGAGAAAGAGTGAGAGAGTAAATAATAAAACTCGATGTTCAAAGCACTGTTTCAATCAATTGATCTTGAGTTCTTTTTCTTTTGGAGTTTTCTTAAGTAATTTAGGTGAGTTGAAATTAAGATTTTTATTTGAAGAAGATCAGAGAGAGAGAGATATGGATGGAGTACATCGGGAAAGAGAAGGATAATATAGAGAGAGAGTAGAAAGAAACTAGAGAGAAATAGGTAGGAAATAATTAAAAGGAGAGAAAGAGGAAGAGAGAAAATAATAAAGCTTTTCTTGTGGAAATAAGATAGTAAAAAAAAATTAGTTACACTAGATAAATAATTCTGCATTGTTAATTAATTCTTAGTTCTTCAGATTTTTTGTTCTAATCTTTAGAGTACAAGTACATCATGAGGACAAAAATATGAGGAGGATTGCAATTGTGATCATTAAGACATGATTATACGAAAGAATAAAGTTTATGATTTATGTTCAGAATTGCTATGTTTTTTTTATGTTTAGTTTGTTTGCTATGTGTCTATTTATTATTTAATTTATTTTGTTATAGTTATAATCATAAGCCTAATTTTGTGTGACGCATTCCAAACCCACCTAATTACAAAACTGAAGCCTGTGACCATCGTAAAAGTATTTATGAGTTTATATACAATCTAAAATACAAAACTGAGACTCGTGGCCATCATGAAACTAAAGATAATAAATCCCCCAAACACATAACCAGACATCGTCTTTCCAAAATATCCATGGTACGATTGATAATCAATCAGAGAAACATAAGCAAGAATCCCTAGTTTCTTATCTTCGTGAGTCTCAACACATACACCATGACCGTTTAGGTAGAGAGAGAGAAGATCTACTTCGAAAACAAGAACAAGAGAGAGAGAAAGAAAGTGACCTAGAACCTCCTAGTAATTAAAAAAAAGAGATTGGGAGAAGGAGAGAGAGAAAGAGCGAGAGATATATGGAGGACATAGAGAACGAGAGGGAGAGAGGAAATAATAAATCTGGATGCTCTAAGTATTGTTTCAGTCGATTAATCTTGAATAGTATGTTAGGTTCTTCTTTTTTGGAGTATTCTTGAATGATTAAGTTGATGGGTTGAAACTAAGATTTTTATTTGAAGAATATCAGAGAGAGAGAGAGAGAGAGAGAGAGAGAGAGAGAGAGAAGTCTTTGCAGGTTATAGCATGTCTGGAGCATAACTGGAAAAGTTTTTGCAGGTTATAGCATGTCTGGAGCATAATTGGAGATATTGGAGCCTTTTGGAGTATTCTGAGTTGGAGCCACGAAGTACCTAACTCGGGAAGGAAAGTATGCATATGGGTGACGCTCGTCACCACTTTTGGCGATGCTCGTCACCCAGAAAGGAAGGGGTCGTGGCTGTTTTCTAAAAGATTTAGGATTATTTGCAGTTTTGGCCCAGAAGTTCCAGTATTTACAAAAAGACCCCAGATCGTGTTTTAGCTTGTATATTAGGTTTTTCAGCCATTCTTTTGGCAGGGATCTTGTATCTTATTATTCTAGAGAGCTTTAGAGAGAGATTTGTAGAAGAGCTTTTGGAGAGACAAATCAGACTCCTTCAGAGCAGATTTTGAACTCCTTTACTTTCTATTTCTTATTTCTTTTATGCAATCTATTCTTTTCATGATGTTTTCTCAAATCACCATGTCTGATTAGTTTGTTAGTTAAGTTAGGGTTTTTCAAAGGTTGAAGAAGAGTTTGTAGAATTGCTAAAAACTTATAGGAAATTCATTGGTTCTTCATTTGTGCTTGCACTCATATCGATTTCTTAGACACATCATCTGGATTTCGAAACCCTAGGTTGTTTGATAGATGTGAGAGCATTATTAATCACCTGAACTAGTATTAGATGAGCAAAACGCCCTAGTGCAAAGAGATTTGGCTTAGGAGTTTTGTGAACAATTGAACCTGATCATTACTGCATGTTTAGTTTGTTAGGGTTTGCAAAGAGATTTGAAACTCTGTGATTTAGACATAGATAACTTCTTCAATGAGAATTGATTAGTTATATCTTTGCGATTCATGTTCAAGACGGTTTTAATTCATTCCTGATTGCATGCATTCTACACTCTCGGATTCAACCTGCGAACTGTCCTGACTTAGCGCCTTTAGCCTTCTGAACTTTAAGAACAGTCTCAAAAACGCCCACTTGCATTTATTTTACTGTTTTGCATTACATTCATTATTTATCGCTTAGCTTAATCTGAATCTATAATCGCTAGTGTGGTTTACACACTCCCTTGGGATTCGATAACCCCTTGTACTACAACTGCTTTTGTTGTGCACTTGCAGTGGTTTTATTTGGGTAAAACCTGACCCTATCAAGTTTTTGGCGCCGTTGCCGGGGAGTAATAGCTGCCTATTTATTTTAGTATTAGGATTTTGTCTAAGTTTTAATTTGTTTACTGACTTTCTGCTACTTTTCTTTGTTCCTGTTTCAGGTGTATGCCTAATCGCAGAACCAGAAGCAACAAAGAGAAGGAGCTTGTGAGTTTGAGCATCGACGAGCTTGCTAGGTTGGAAAGAACTAACAGGAAAGCTAAGAAGCAATCTACAATGGTCGCTCCATTTATCTTGGTTGAAGATGCAAAAGGTCACTTGGTTGACAGGGAAGGAAACAGGAGAAACGAAGAAGGGCAGAGAATTGATCAAGAGGGGAATGTCATTGTTGAACAGCAGGTTCAGCAAGTGGCTGAGAACGTGGGGGTCCCTGCTGCTGTCAATAACGCTGCTGGGCGTTTTGTTCAGAGGACTCTAGGTGACTACAACAGACCTGATCAGTTCTATGCCAACAGAGCTGCAATCCGACCTCCTGCCTTCCAGAGAAACGATTTTGAGGTTAAACCTGTCTACTATCAGCTGGTTAGCCAGCATCCATTCCATGGCTTACCTCATGAGCATCCTATGGATCACATTGAGAGGTTTGAGGATCTGGCTTCAAGTGTCAAAGCTACTGGAGTCAGCAATGATTTCCTGTTCTGCAAGCTTTTTCCTTACTCTCTTGGAGGAGAGGCTGCATATTGGCTGAAGCAACTGGAACCTGCTTCATTGACCACTTGGGAAGACACTAAGAACGCCTTTCTGAATAACTTCTATGATGATGCAAGGTCAGAGGACATGAGGACGAAAATTGCATCCTTTACACAAGGCCCTACTGAAGCTTTTAAGGCTTCTTGGATCAGGTTCAAGTCTTATCAAAGGGACTGTCCTCATCATGGCTTTAGTCAGGTGCAATTACTTGGGATTTTCTTCAGAGGCATTGACTGGAAATATCAGATGGCGCTGGATGCAGCAAGTGCAGGAAACTTCAACACCAACAGACCAGAAGAAGCAATCAGGTTGATTGAGAACTTGGTCTGCAGTAACAGCACCAAGAATGCAGATTTTCAGAGAATGAAACAGGCTGGTTTGAATGATGGAAACCAAATAGCTGAAGTTAAGGCTAAGTTGGACAGCATGCACAGCCTTTTGGTGGGAAAGAAGTCAGTTCAATTTGCTGCAGAAGTGGAGAGTTTCGAAAATCCTGAAGATATTGAGCAGAAAGATGTTAACTTCATCAATGGAGGTTTTCAGAACCAAAGGTTTGGAAATCAGCAGTGGAACAGAGGCTACAACAGCAATAATCAGAAGAATACCTTCCCAGGAAACCAGAATGCAACTGGTTATACTCCAACACCACAGTTCTAGAAGACTGAAGTTGAGAAACCCTACCAAAACAGCAGGAATTATGGTTCTTCTTCCTACCAAACTGCACCTCCACAAGACAATAAAATGGAAGCTATGCTGGAGCAGGTACTTGAAAGACAGCAGAAGATGACAGTGAACTTCAATGGCAAGCTAGATTCGCTGTATCAAGACCTGAATGGAAAAATTGAGAGTCTGAACTCTCACATGAAGAAGCTTGATGTGCAGGTTGCTCAAACTGCAGGAGCTGTTCAAAGGCAAGAGGGATTCCTTCCTGGAAGGACTGATATCAATCCCAAACATCAGGTTAATGCCATCACAGTCAGGAATGAAAAAGAGCTTAAAACAGTGCAGAAAAAGAGGCTGATTGCAGAGCCGATCGTGCAACTGATGGAGTCTGAAGATGAAAATTTTTCTGTCTCAGAGGTGAGTGACGAGCGTCACCAAGGAGGAGTGACGCTCGTCACCAACTTACAAGGATATCGGGGTTGTCACAAGTGAGTGACGAGCGTCACCCCCCTGGTGACGGTCGTCACCCACCCCAGAACGAAGCTGCTTCGCCTGTAACTGCAAATTATGACCAGGAACGTGTCTATAAACCCAAAACACCATTCCCCAAGCATCCTAGGAAGTCTAAACAGGAGATAGAAGAAGCCAGATGTAAAGCTATGATAGACAAGCTGATGCTTGAGATCCCACTTGTTGATGCAGTCAAGCTTTCACCAGCTCTAAGAAGGTATGTAAAGAGAATGGTTGTGAATGGTGTAAGTCTTGAGGAAGGAGCATTGCTTACCAGAGACATCAGTGCAATCCTTTTGAGTACAGTTCCAAAGAAGAAGAAGAAGGTGACTGTTTCTAAACAAGTCAACACCATCACTCAAAGCAGAGTTCTAGAGAAGCTATCTGATCCAAGGACCTTTGTGCTTGATTGCTCAATATCTGCAGGACGTTTTCCACACTCTCTATGTGATTTAGGGTCAAGTATTAACTTGATGCCTTTCTCTGTTGCTGCTAGACTTGGAATGACTGATTTCAAGCCAGCTGGGATCTCTCTCATCCTAGCAGATCGATCCATAAGGACCCCATAAGGCATGTTAGAGAATGTTCATGTTAACATTGAAGGCTGCATAATTCCTACAGATTTTGTGGTTCTGAAATATGCTGAAGAACCTAAAGATCCTCTTATTCTGGGAAGACCATTCTTGGCTACTGCTGGAGCCATCATTGATGTTAGAAGGGAGAACATTGAGCTTGATCTTGGTGATGTTGTCATGAACTTTGACATGGATAGGTTAAGAAGGAGTTCTACCAATGATGGTCAGACCTTTTCTGTAAGAATTTCCAGAGATGAAGAGACTGTCATGGAGCATTCAGAAGACACTATTGCTAAGTGTGTCAATGAATCAGATATTAGTGGGCAAGTGAGCAAGATGGCTGTTGAAGAGCCAATATCTGAAACTTCTGCAGAAGCTGTTGGGTTTGAGGATTGCAGTGAGGATCATATCTTCATGACTAGGCTTGAAAAAGAGGTTCCAATGAATGCCAAGTTGCTGGAGGAAGACGTGTTTGTGATAGAAGCAAGACTTGCAGAGCTGAATTGCTGGAAAACTGCAGCAACTCGAACTGCAGGGTCAGTGACGACCGTCACTGACCTGGTGACGCTCGTCACCAACCTGAACACAAAGCAGCAACGTGATTTTACAGCTACAAGTCCATCATATGTTGCCAATCCGAAAATTCACCATTCCACAACCCAGAAACCTGCAACTAAGCAAAGAATGCTTGGTGTTTCTTTTGATGATTCTGCAAGAAAAAGAAGTATCCCACCCACAGTCACGACCCACTCTGCTGATGTTCCTCACTTCCTTGGAAGTTTTCATACATCTACTGCTTACAAACCACCATGGATGAGGAGACATTCTTCTCCAAGGCATTCACTGCCACCTTCTGTTCCACCAGCTGTCTGAGCAGCATTCAAAGTCGAGCTAATGACTTTAAACAAACACTTAGTGGGAGGCAACCCACTGGTAAGTTTTTTTTTCGTATATTAGTTTAGTTTTCTATTACATAGCTAAAAAAACCCAAAAACATGAGAAAAAATTGAAAAAAAAAAAGAGTCACTTTGTTCAGTTTGCTTGGATGATATCTTGTGAAC